>CM062818.1:815884607-817215779 GCA_031772625.1 Pinus tabuliformis
AACAAACCAATAGGCTTGTAGGGTGCCATGATGGAGGAGTATGCCTCCATCATGAAGAATGATGTGTGGTACATTTTCCATAGGCCATAGGGGAAATCAGTGGTCAGTTCGAAGTGGATTTATAAGCTAAATAATATTGCATATGGTTGTATTGAGAAGCATAAGGTTCTTGGTGAGACGATTCTCCCAGAAGGAGGGATTGGATTATGAGGAGAGTCGTCAGGTATACTTCTATTAGTGTTGTTATATCTATTGCTTCAAAGATGGAGTGAAAGATACATCAAATGGATGTGAAGACAATCTTTCTCAATGGAGTTATTGAGGAAGAGGTGTACATTGAACGGTCACAGGGATTTTAGGAGCATGGGAGAGAATCTCATGTATGCGTGTTGAAGAAGGAATTATATAGATTCAAGCAGGCACCGAGAGCATGGTAATTGAGGATTGATAGGTATATGTTGGGCATGGGATTCACCAAGGGTGAGGTGGACCCAAACTTTTATTTCACACTTGTTGGAGATGATCCAGTCATTTTGGTTTTGTTTGTTGATGACCTCTTTCTCACAGGATCAAAGAAGCTCATAGAGGTGTGAAGTGTGAACTTTCTACAAAGTTTGAAATAAAGAACATTGGAATGATGCACTACTTTTTGGGATTGGAGGTGTGGAAATAGATAGGTGAGATATTCCTTGGATAGGAGAAGTATGTAGTTGAAATCCCAAAGAGATTTGGGATGGCATATTGCAGGCTTATGTCAACACCCATGATTACCAACTTGACGAAGTTTAATGCTTCTAATATTGAGTTGGTGGATCCCACATTATACATGCAGTTAATAGGTTCTCTGATGTATCTGGTCAACACTAGGCAAGATATATGCCTTGATGTGAACACATTGAGCCAATTTATGGTGGAGATAAGGAGGGTTCATAAGGTGGCAATGAAGCATGTGCTTGAGTTTCTCTGAGGTACAATGTAGTTATATATCTCATGATTGGTGGATTGTAGCTATAGGGCTATATAGACTCAAATTGGGATAAGAGTACAGTGGAAAGGAAGAGCACCTCAGGATGTTGTTTCATTTTTCAGTTAGTAGTGATATCATGGTTCAGGAGGAAGCATTCTTTTGTGGAACTTAGTTCAGCCAAGGTGAAGTATATGGTATCTAACTTGGCGGGTCATGAGGCCATTTGACTTCATAAGATGCTCAAAGGATTATTTAGTCTTGTTGGATTCGATGACGATTCACTATGACAAACAAAGTTGCATCAAGTTTTCTAAGAATCTATTGTTTCATGATAGGTCCAAGCACATAGAGATCAAATACAACTTCATCATAGATAGGGTCTTGAGGGGAGCTATGAAGCTTCAATACATATCCACAAATGTGCAGGTTGTAAATATTCTCACCAAAGCCTTGGTGAAGGGGAAGTTTATTTTAAGTTTTGATGGTGCAGAATAACTTCCTCGCTAGGAGGGAGTGTTGATGTTAATAGCTTGGACATGTGCTTTGGCATAGGTTAGGTTTCAAGCATACAAGATATGTCAAATTGTCTATTTAGGTTCTTTCTCATGATGAGTAAGTGATTTTTATAATCTCTTTCCTAAGTTTCACATAGCAAAAGTTTCTAAGGATAAATAATTTAATTATTTAAGTGATATATATCGGAACTCAAATATTGATCTCAAGTAAGGCGTATGATCTAATCCTATCCATCCATCAATTAGGTGATATAGAGTTTGAGATCTATCTCAATGAGAATTTGTTAAAAAAGGGCCTAAGGGAGAGGTGAAGACACATTTTCTCAATGAGAATTTGTTAAAAAAGAGCCTGAGTGAGTGAGAGACTCGAGACTTAAGAGAGCTGAAAATAGTGTAGCTACAGGATTCATGTGAGCACTAGTTTTTATGTTGAGCATACAAGAGGGTTGAGACTCATCTTTGGACATGATGAGGATATCACATGGAAGAGGAGGTTGACGTTGTTGAGGTCATGTTCCAGTAGGTAGGTCGAGAGTTTGGGAAGTCCAAGAGGGTTGATGCTAGACTTGGGAGAAGTTCGAGTTGCTACAGGGGTGCCAAAATTGTGAAGGACAACCAACACAAGTGTAAGCAATTTTTTTAGGGGGGCGAGTTACCAAGTTTCACTATTCTATTTTTTGTGGGTTGGCTTCCTTGTTAAACGAGGCCCTAATTTCCCTCACTAATAAAAAAGTGAAGGATAATTTGTTGGGAAAGTTTCCACTGTGTTTTTTGATTGAGTTTTTAGTAAATTTCTACTCCAAATTATTTAAGTTAAATGCCAAAGTATTTTTTATTCAAAATTTTTTTAGAAAAAATATTTTGTTAGGATGAATTTAATTTCTAGGTATAAAATAAATTGCTAAGCATAATAAAATCAGTTATGGTATTGAAAAATTAACAGTTAGCATTTAATATTATCGATCTTTTAATAAAATGATTTGATGGGAATTTATTGGGTATCAAACCTATTTCAAATCAAAAAAATTGTAATATTAACATACAATCATGTACGTTATTTTCCTTTAAATGGAATTTTATATATTAAAAAAATAATACTAATAATCAAATAAAAGTTGCATTTGTTTTATCTTACATGTTATTACAACATGACATGGACTTAGTTTTATCCTTGATATTGTGGTGGATAAAAATAAAATAAATTTCCTTAAAAACTATGAAATGATCATGTCAATAAAAATAATATAATAGAAATGCAAAATATAGCACTCCTTACTTTGGCCTATAGGTAATCTATTTTTGAGCTTTGTATAGTTAATCAAATATCACAATTGGCTTTGGGTCTGTTATGAAACCAGCTCAAGAAAAGATAGAAAAGATAGATCAATGCCTTAGAATTCAGCCTCTTCGAGGGGGCAACCTCCTTTACATTACATAAATGAACAATTCTTGGATGATACAAATGACAAAACCTCCTTTCTATATATAGGAGTCTAAGGAGTCACAATATAATCCAGCCGACCTAACAATAATAATATAAAGCCACAAAAATAACAATAGAGGGATTCTATGGGGCACAGAAATAACAATATGGGGGTAATAGGGGCACAACAATATAAATAAGGGGTATAACTACAATAGTAATGGGGTAATCACTAGTATTATAGGGACCCAACATGCCCCTCTCCTTCAAAAAAGTGTTGTCCTCAACGCTTGAGTAGTTCTGGATACTTCTGCATAAAATTCTCATCCTCCCATGTGGAATCTTCAGCGGATAAGTTCTTCCACTTGATAAGATACTCTGAAATTGATCGATTTCGTAGCTGTCGAGTTCTTGTTTCTGTGACTGCTTCCGGTTCCAATATAATTTTTCCTTCCTCGTCAAGTTCTGGCAATATTGTTTGAATTGGGAGCTTGTCACCTATAACCTTCTTTAAACATGAAACATGGAAAACTGGGTGCAATCGAGAAGCTGCAGGAAGCTCCAATTTGTATGCCATAGTACCAATCTTTTGCAACACCTTGTACGGACCATAATACTTTGGTGATAATTTATTATCCTTCTTAGCTTGCTTTAGGGACATTTGCTTATATGGTTGTAGCCGTAGGAATACCCAATCACCTACATCAAAACTTCTTTCACTGCGATGTTGATCTGCCTGTTGTTTCATTCTATTTTGTGCCAACACGAGGTTATCCTTTAAGAGTTGGAGGACTTGTTGTTGATGTTCGATGTGATGTTCCACTGCCTGAACCTTAGAATTTTCTCTTAAATATGATGTGATGGATGGTGGTTGATACCCATAAAGTGCCATAAATGGGGTCATTTTTGTTGCTGTATGGAAGGAAGTGTTATACCACCATTCAGCCAGAGGCAACCATTTGACCCATTGTGTCTGTTTATCAGATACAAAGCAACGAAGATATCCTTCCAAACATTTGTTTACTATCTCAGTTTGCCCATCAGATTGAGGATGATAAGATGAGCTATGAGCTAACTGAGTACCAAGACAAGAAAATAATTCTGTCCAAAAATTTCCAGTGAAAATGGGATCTCTGTCACTTACAATAATCTTTGGGTTTCCATGTAGCTTTTGAACTGTTTCCATAAATGCAGTAGAAACTGTACTGGCTTTAAATGGATGTGATAATGCACAAAAGTGTGCATACTTGGTAAGTCTGTCAACTACCACCATGATGACACTCTTTCCCTCAGACTTGGGTAAACCTGTGATAAAATCCATTGAAACCTCCTCCCAACGTTGGCTTGGAATGGATAAAGGTTGTAATAGACCTGGTGTCTTAATTGTTTCAACTTTATTTTGCTGGCAAACCAAACATTCCGCCACAAACTTTTGAATATCTGATTTAAGGCCATCCCAAAAAAATTCCTTCTTAACCCTGTGGTAAGTTTTTAAAAATCCTGAGTGCCCTCCTAAGGGAGAAGTGTGCAATTCCATAAGAATCTTTTGTTTTAGCTGGGAATTCTTACAGAGGTATAAGCGATCTTTGTACCATAACGAATCATTTTGCCAGCTAAATGTATCAGAAGTACTGGAATCTTGTTGTAGCTTTCGAATAAGTGCCCACACTTCTTCGTCATTCTTCCATTCCTCCCTTGCTTCGTTTATCCAATCTGGTTGGATAATAGAAATGGCACACAACAATGCTTCCACATCCTCATCCTTTCTTGAGAGTGCATCTGCCACCACATTTTGCTTCCCTTTTTTGTAGATGATTTCAAAGTCATAACCCAACATCTTTGTGACCCACTTTTGTTGCTCTTCAGAGGATAATCTTTGTTCTAAAAAGTATTTAAGGCTATCATGATCCGTTTTTACCTTGAAGTGTCTTCCCATTAGGTAGGGTCGCCATTTCTTAAGTGCATGGAGTATTGCCAACATTTCCTTCTCATAAATAGCTTTGCTTAAAAACTTTCCCTTGATTGGACGACTTTCAAAAGCAATGGGTCTTTCATCTTGCATTAGAACAACACCAATTCCATTTCCTGAAGCATCACATTCCACAATAAAGGTTTTTGTGAAGTCCGGTGTAGCTAAGACCGGTGCTTGGCACATTGCCTCTTTAAGATGTTCAAAGGCCTTTGTTGCTTCCGGAGTCCATGAAAATGAATCTTTCTTCAATAATGTTGTTAGAGGTGCTGCTATTCTCCCATAATTCTTAACAAACTTGCGATAATACCCTGTCAACCCAAGAAATCCTCGCAGATGCTTTATGGATGTGGGGATTTTCCATTCCTTAATGGCTTTAATTTTGCTAGGGTCTACCTTAACTCCTTCATGAGATACAATATGACCCAAATATTCCACCTCCTGGACTCCAAAGAAACATTTGGATCTTTTTGCATATAATTGTTTCTCCTCCAATAGTTGTAGCACCCTGTCAACATGTTCAACATGATCCTTCCAAGACTTGCTGTAGATTAGTATATCATCAAAAAATACTAACACAAATTTTCTAAGGAATGGTTTGAAAATTGAATTCATCAAACCTTGAAATGTTGAAGGTGCATTGGTAAGGCCAAAAGGCATGACCAAAAATTCATAATGACCCTCATGAGTTCTAAATGCTGTTTTCGGAATGTCTTCAATCTTCATTCTGATTTGATGATATCCCGAATGAAGATCCAACTTGGTGAAGTAAATTGATCCATGCAATTCATCTAGTAATTCATCAATAACAGGAATTGATCCCTATAATCTGGACACATGCGCCATGATCCATACTTCTTGTGCACCAATACTGTTGGAGCTGAGAAAGAACTTTGACTTGGTTGAATTATACCAGCCTCTAGCATTTCTGCAACCATACGTTCAATTTCACTTTTTTGGACATAGGGATATCTGTACGGCCTGATGTTTGGAGGAACACTTCCTGGAATCAGATGAATAGCATGATCATGATCACGCATAGGTGGGAGACCTTTGGGAGTCTCAAATACCTTGGAATGATTGTCCAGGACTTTTTGGAGATCTGGAGAAATAGATGATTCCAATGTGGAAACATCTAGCGAACATAATTGTGCAATTACACCTCTTTGCTCCTTTTTTAGAAGCTTTGTCATGCCATTAGAGCTGATTATCTTTCCTGGTTTCCCTGCAATACCCCTTAATTCAACTTCCTTTCCTTCCGTAGAAAATTTGATGAAAAGTTCTTGAAAATTAAAAGCTATTGTACCCAAGGATTGTAGCCATTGGACTCCTAGTACAACATCAGCACCTCCCATTGGAATGGAAAGCATTGGGCTAGTCAATACATATTCTCCCATGGATAGCTTGATATTATGGCACTTTCCAGAGCAATTTATTGTTCCTCCATTTGCAATCATCACTTGACACTCTGGTGCTGGATATAGGAAGCAATTCAATTCTTTTGCTACCCTACAATGAATAAAATTGTGGGTGCTTCCTGAATCAATCAACACTATTACCTTTTTCTTCTTGATTTGTCCTTCTATCTTGATGGTTTGAGGAGTGGTAATTCCCGCCAATGCATTACAAGATATGGTCGGATTTATTTGTTCTTCATCTAGGCTTTGTTCCTGGAGTATATCTTCTTCTTTTGACCTTTCTTGCTCCTTTTCTTCTTCCTCTTCACAATCTATGTAGAATAATTTCTTCTCAGCACACTTATGACCTTTAGTGTATTTGCTATCACAACTGTAACAAAGCCCTTTTGCTCTTTTTTCTTCCAATTGTTGTGGTGTCAACCTTATAGGTTGTGGAAGACTAGGGGCAACAACACTTCCGTCTTTATAGTTGTGAGTGGTATGCTTCCTGGTTGCCATAATTTTGCTTTCCATTTTTCTTGCTAACCTGAATGCCTTCTCTAATGAATCAGGTTCCCAAAGGCGAACATCATGTTGGATATTATCCTTTAAAGACCCTATGAACACATCAATCCTATGCTCCTCTGGAATATCTTTTACCCTTATGTTCAATTTTTGGAACTCCTCAATGTGCTCCATTATTGAACCCTTTTGTTTGAGACTTATCAATTGGCTAAAAAAAGTGTTGCTTTTTGTATCTTCATAATGTGCTATCAATTCTTCCGTAAAAATTGCCCAAGTGATAAATTGTTTACGAGAGCAAAGCCATTGATACCATACAAACTGATTTGGTTCCAAATATACAGTTGCCATACGTACCTTTTGTGTGTTTTGCACATTATTGAGATCGAAGAATTGCTCCATCTGTAATATCCATGTGGCGGGATCCTTGCCATCAAACTTCCTCATATCGATTTTTGGAATATGGTGATTCTTCGATCCAACATTAGCGTCTATGGAATCATGATTAACATTTCTTTTGTTCTCATCATGAGTTTCCTTTACTACCTTTTCACCATTAGTGACCCTTTCTTGTAGCAACTTCTTCAATTCTTCCATGTCTGTCTTCAAATCTATCTTCAAATCATCCATCTTAGCTTCCATGCCCTTTATCTTAGATTCCACGCCATTTATCTTAGATTCCACGCCACTTATCTTAGCTTCTGTTAGCTTTTGTGAGCGTGACATTTGTTGCACTTGTTCTTGTAATTTTGATATATCATGTAGCATTTCTTCCTCTTCTTCATGAGTCATGCTAGAGCTTTCAGGTTCCTTACTAGGTGTTTGCATTTTCTTTCCTCGGGGCATCAGTTACCGATAATAATGCTTTACTATGCCCTTTGAATTCCGTTAAACCAAGCTTACACAAAAATTTAAAAAAAAACTACACACCTTTTTTCACTTTATAGAAGCCTGATATTGAATCTGATGTATCTCTGTAATTTCAGATCATCCAGTTCTGAAATTGCTACCTGTAGTAGCCTTCTGTGTCCTCTTTCCAATGCCACAAGTCTGAGCCAAATTGGATTCTCCAAGGAAGAGTTATGTGAAATCTCCCACAGTGACTTGCTTTTAGACTGGTTCAGTAGAGCGAACTTGTACGACGTGCCACGAGTCACTGTTTCAACCTTTGAATCTGAAACACACACACAAGAAACTAAAGTCCGTCCTCTTTCTGTACCTTCTTACGAAATTTCAATCCGATCCCCAGAGAGAAAGTTATGACGATTTTCCCCAGGTCACCTGTTTTGAATGTAATTCAGGAGTCTGCAAAAAGACCAACTTCCTCAGATCATATCTCCGCAAATATCGCGCGAAAAGCTCTGAAATTTGGACCCAAGGTTCAGCACGATTTCTTCTCAAATGGGTTTTTTTTGCGACTTCTGAAACGTCACAGAAAAAAGTTATAGCGAAAATTCCACGATGACCTGTTTGGAGCAGCGAAACCCTAGAATCCAAAGCTCTGATACCAAATGTTATGAAACCAGCTCAAGAAAAGATAGAAAAGATAGATCAACGCCTTAGAATTCAGCCTCTTCGAGGGGGCAACCTCCTTTACATTACATAAATGAACAATTCTTGGATGATACAAATGACAAAACCTCCTTTCTATATATAGGAGTCTAAGGAGTCACAATATAATCCAGCCGACCTAACAATAATAATATAAAGCCACAAAAATAACAATAGAGGGATTCTATGGGGCACAGAAATAACAATATGGGGGTAATAGGGGCACAACAATATAAATAAGGGGTATAACTACAATAGTAATGGGGTAATCACTAGTATTATAGGGACCCAACAGGGTCATTCATCAAGATAAAGGATGCCAACATAATTATTGCACTCTAATTTTTTTTGGTTACCCTCTAAGAGGATAAACCTTGTCCACCAAATCCTCCCCTTCGTCATTTTGTTACATTGAAATGGGAAAATTCCTTATAAGAAACCTTTTTCTCCAAAATTAGGTCTTATGGGCCTACCTTTTTCCCTTTCCACATTGCATGGGAGTGCCAGTGGTGCATGGTGTGCATTGTACATTAAGATATCTCTTAAAAGCAATACAAAACAATGTTTCTCTCATTTGCAACACACAGGCTCGTGTAATGAAAGGATGAAGTTACATAGTGTAATCATTAGATGGAAATAAGTACCATGTCTTTACTCATTATGACGTATCCATCTAAATATTTTACTTTTCTACTGTGGAGTATAGTTAGCTAGAGAGTCCCTAAATTGTCTCATTGCTTTCAACTTGAAAGTTAATTTTAGGCATTATTGGGCCAACAATTGTACTTGAGTTCCCTTCTTCTTCTTCTTTTCATAGAGTGAACTAATTTCTCTTTTCATAATCAAAACATCATTGTAGCATCCTCATACCCAATAGGAGATATTGGTCACTCTAGTGCATAAATAAGTTAACAACCTAGTTGTAATAAGTACACATTATTTATTAAAGATATGAACTTAAGCAACGTAAAATTCATGGCATGTTTGGATTTTTCATCTTAAATTGTCTTTTTGTTTCCTATTAAAAAACCTAATCTTTTCTTCACCTTATTTTCTTACCTAGATAAAATAGAGATCCAAGACTTACGATACTTTTGGTCCCAATTGGGTCTGTATGCATCAGGCCACATCCCTCTACATAACATTGGATGCTACGACCTGACTCTGTGCAGTCTTGTGTACCACTGCCTATTGTCATACCACCCTGTAATATATAGTATCTCACATGTGCCAAAGTGTCTACCGCTCTACTCGTGACCCCATCATGACACATGACATGTCCCCTCGTCCATCCTGGTAGACCTAAGCACCCTAACTCCACTCCTGCTAAAGGGTATATCTCTGTTGTGTCAATCCTTTGTGACCCTTAAGTCCTAAACCTCAATGGGAGAACATCGTCTCCATACAATATATGGTCTGGCGGCCTATCCATGCCACCTCTTCCAACCAGCTCCTTCCAAATAATGTTAATCATCATGCGCCCCCATGCACAACCAACATGCCAAAACAACCAATGGATTCTGCTCATAAACCACCTGGTCACTAGCGGTGATTGGAACTCCCCTAAGGAATGCATGTACTTAGCTATCCTGCATGTCTGATATTGGATAGGAAGCCCCACCTTGATACCAATGCCAACCTACGCCTCCAGTACCCTCGATGTTTGAGAGCTCCCATTGAGCTTCACTTTGGACTACAACCATCTCCATGAGTCTAGCCCACTCCACCAATTACCAACTCAGAATATCTCGTCATCCAACCCCAAGAGAGGGATCGAATGCACAAAATCTAACACATATAACAAGCCCTCCATCCTGTGAGTGTTGCAACCTATGCAACTCATTTTTCCTCAACTCACCACCTTGGTCAACACATAAAATTTGTTGGGGGGTCTCTTCATCTCTCTCTCCATGGTGCAAAGGTAGTCTAACAATGTTTCAAGTCGCATCTATATAAGCCTAGAGAGAGATACTATCTAGAAGTACTGCAACTCTATTGACGATCTATGCATCTATATTCTCTATGTCAGTGGTTGGCGCTAAAGAATATTGCTCGTCCTCCACCATGGCTCAACATGAGTCACAAACTGCTCCTCCATGACTAGCTCACGCCCCTCTATGTGATATTTATGTTGTTGTAGGTGGTTGTCATCCCACAACTCTGTCGTAGATTTGGGTGCCTTTGTACCTATCAGCTCCTCATCAAGGGTGGTGATGTCTCTCGGTAGCTCATCATCTTTTCGTGCACTGTTATCACCTGAAAACTCAGTCACGACCCCGAATACCTCATCAATGGATACCTCAACAATGAATGTCACCTCCTCAATGGTGGACATGTTTGTGTCTCTTAGCACCTCGTCAATGGATGGCCCTATGGGTGTATGCTCTACTCTCTCCCCCAAGGTGTCAACTAGTGCTATCAAAGAGGCCTCCAACAATGGTGACTCATGTGCCACACTAGGTATACCAATGTGCTCCTCACACTCCCACGTGTCCTCTGCCTCATGTTCAATCTCCTCCTTAGGCCCCTCATATCTAAAAGAAAGTCTCCACCAGCAGAAGTGCCTCCTAGTCTCACCCTCTAATTGTTCCAGTCATTTTTGCTCCTTTCGAGGAGATCTGGTGTCCTGAGTCTGTCGATTTACCCCACATAATGTAGATGGTTGCACCCCCATGGCCTATGTACCTATAGTGTCTCTGCTATAAGGATGAGGATGGGTTTGGTTTGTCACCCTCCTCAACTGGGCCAGCCTCTCATTGTCCTAATGGATTCCACCCGAGAATTTTTTCACACTGAATTTATCTTGAGCCATGGGTTTGTCTATGGTTTCACCCGTTATTGTGCCTACGTACCCGAACCTTCCATGATCTTACTAGTTACCCACATCTGGGTCAAGATCATGCTCTAATACCACTATAATTTTCCAAAATAGGAAAAATAGTGATATGCAAGAAAATAACAATTTTCACCACAGAAATTTCAAAACAATTTAGTAAACACCTAGAACAATAAAAAATATGGAAGAAGTTGAGCCATTTTATTATAAACTAGTGCAAGAGTACAAAATATGGAAGGAATGCACATGGGTTTGCCTCAAAGGCAAGCGGAGCAAAGCCTGAGTGAAGCAATGACAACCCAAAGCTACAATCAATTGACCAACTGTTGCAATGTGCAGTAACCAACAATTTTGCACTGTCTGCTACAAAGATATGGCTGAAAACCCCACCTCTGGTGCTCATAAAATTTTGCAAATTTATATCTAGGCTCCTCAAGAAAAACCCATAAAAACCCCAAAATGGTTTGGCCTGATTTTGACCTCCCAAAATCGACCCCCAAAAGCATTGTGCAGTCCACAACAATTTTGCACTATCTACTACAGATATATAGCTGAAAACCCCACCTCCGGTGTTCAGAAAATTCTACAAATTTATATCTACACTCCTCAAGAAAAACGTACAAAAACCTAGAAATGGTTTGGCCTAATTTTGACCTTCCAAAATCAACCCCCAAAAGCCCTACACTTTCCAATAGTTGTTGAAACACGTTGTCTGTCAAACCACTAGCAAAATCCTCCCTAGACATTCTTGAAATGTAGAAATCAACTTCACCAATACTTCCCTTATTTCTCCCGGCAAGCAATAGCCCCAATGGTTGAAACTCTATCTCCCACGTATGCCTAGTTTCTCTCTTTTGCGCTGGCCACAAAGTCTGCAAAATCACTCCTGAATATTGTTGCCACTTCCAGCCCTCAAACTCACCCAATAGCCAACAAATCTATTGAGCCTTCTTCTCCTAATTTCTCCTGGAAATAGCCCTCCGGAAGAATGTTGCAATGGCCACACTAGATCCACTACTGCGTCCTCCATAAATACGCACTGCTGGGGCGAACTGAATACAAATGTTGGAAATCTCTCTACAAATCTCCTCCGAATGATAATGGATGAACCTCTCTAGGGTGGCACTCGAAGTCCCCCAAAGAAAGGGTGAGTTCTTCACTTGGAAAACTCTTGCTAAACAACAAGTGACCCAAATAAACAGCTCAAGCAACATAATCAAATTCGATCCTTTTATAACTTTCGTGGAGTCTTTCTTCCCGTCTTTTCTTCCCTCTCATGCATTTCGAATCATTGGCTTAGGAAGTGTGTATTTCTTATGTGGGTGGTCCCCACATATCATTAACAAAACAAAATAAAATAAAATGAACTTGCCTCTAACTCCTAAGTCTTCTATCAAAAATCAAATGGGCCCCATCTTCACCAAAATTGGCCCCCAAAATGTCGAAATAAATCTTGT
Organism: Pinus tabuliformis; assembly: GCA_031772625.1. Taxonomy (NCBI): domain Eukaryota; kingdom Viridiplantae; phylum Streptophyta; class Pinopsida; order Pinales; family Pinaceae; genus Pinus; species Pinus tabuliformis. Next base: position 815,897,245 of record CM062818.1, read on the forward strand.
TCAAAAATAATTTAGGAAGGGACATTACAATGTAAGATCTCAATGAAGTTTTATAATATGATTTGGAGACATGATATGACATAATCACTAATCTTATTGAATAGAGCCTCAAGGTTGTGATATGTTCAATACTTATTGCAGTCAAAACATGTGATGATTTTTAATATCGAACCATGATGTTTGACATGTAAAATATTAGTCTAAATAGTCACCATTCAAGCACAAGGTGGGGTATAATTGGTGGTCACAAGTGGTGGAGTGTGAATGAAATGGTAATGGATTGTGTATAAAATTGGATGGCTTCCTTATTATATTTAATTTGTGTATCATTATATTATTAAAATAAAATAGCATGCAACATCATATGTGTATGTTGACTTGCTTATGAAAAGCATATAGTGTTAGGGCCATAGATTTATTATTTAGTACTAGTGCACATGTCAAGTTTTCATGTTGTGACTACACGTGCACATCCTATGTTTGCACATTATTATTATTGTATTAAAAATGTGTTTTGTGTGATGAGTTCATTATGTGTAGTTAGTGATAAAAAAATTCAATAGATATGTGCACTTGGTAAGTAAATATTGAACAAATTTATTTTTATTTAAATGTGTGCAAGTTTATTAATAGGAGTTAAGTGTATTTTCATATATTTAGTCAATATGATTATTTTAGGGAATTGCATATTTTTAGAGATGTAACATACCCAATCTCCATAAAAAAAATTTCTTATTCAAATCCAAATTCTTATCTGAGGTTGTTATCGCTTTCTCTTCGTCAAGAGATTTTTGGTGGTATAAACTTTACTAAAATATGAGCCTTGATCATGGAGATATGGTCATTTGATTTACACCCTTAGCACCATGTCAGTGTTACTTAGAAATTGCCACATAAAAGATGCCATGGTACCCCATTCCAAATGCCATAATGGAGTGATGCCATGACAGCATTAGGGCCACCTACCCTACCATGTCATCCACTAACTCAATTCATTTGCTTTGCCTTTATTTGCATGAATGATATTTAAATAAATAGTTATTTATGTAGAGAGGCACTCTATAACTCAGTATGGGGGAGATGTTGTATTGACGCATTGGATGAGTTGATGTAGTGAAGCATTAGATCAAAAAATAATAATAAAACATAATGTCAGCTTGATTAAAAAATAATAAAAAATAATAAAATAATACAAATAATAATTAGATCCAAGACACAAGGAATTGGATTTTAGTATCTTCAAGTTGACTTGGGAGGAGCTGCTATGGAGAGTGAGGGTTTCGAAGTCGAGACCATCTGCAATATCTGAGGAAGGGTCTCGAGGTTCAAGATTTTACAGCTCTTCGTCTAGGGTTCTCATGGTTAGAGTACTCGATCTGCAAGGGGTTTCGTTCCTCAGTTTATGGTGATGAGAGACGCTTCCATTTCAAGGGTCAAGGTCACAACCCATTGTTCTTGTTACTTTCTGATTTCCCTCTCTAACTACAGTTTTCACATTGCAACCAAGGGTGGACCTCTGTGGTCATGCATTCTCTGCTGGAAGTTTACGAGACTGTGGGTCAGTCTGGCAGAAGCATTAAAATAAACCCTTGTCCTGTTTTGGGTCCAACAGAAACCGTTGTTTTTTGTCGAGGGTTTGCAGCTAATTACAAGGGTTATGTCAAGATACAGCGGTCTAGGGTGAGGGTAATCCCAATAGGAAGGCGCGGCAGTAAGTTTGTTTTTACGGGTTACCTTGTAACGGAGGCATTGTTTCTCTACCTCCCTAAGGATTCCTGTCATTTTATTACTATTCTAGGAACGACGCACTGTTTGCTTGGGCAGCTGGCTCCCAGATGGATGAACAACTACTTGACTACACCTCTGACTCCCTTTCTGCTGAGGATATTTGGGTCAATTTCACCCGACCGGTTCCATCTTTGACTACGCCGGTGATAGCCAGTTTACCAGTCACAAGGGTTGAGGCAGTTATAACTCAAATGGAAGATATGGAGGTCTCACCACAGACACTAGAATCGACTCTGCCCCCGTCAGTTACGGAAGGAATATTTATTCCGGAAGAAGGCCTGGAGTTACCTTTCCTACCCATCCCCTCCCCGTCGGACCTGAATTCATGGTCGCATACCTTCCAGGCAGCAACAAATACCCAAGGCGGAGCGGGTGTTTCTGGAGTAGGACCGAGCAATTTGGGACAAACAGCACAAGGATTGGTGCCTGAACAAGTTGGAATCCTTGGAACTGCCCCTTTTTATATAGAATTCCAACCAATCAGCTCGGCCCCTCCTTCAATATGCTTCATAGGCATTCCCGGATAGGATCAAGCTTCAGAAGGGAATCGATCTGATTCTGAGGACATTGGCCTCGAAGAAGGAGAGCAAGCGGCCAAGGCGCGGCCAAAGCAACCAAAAAATCAAGGAATTCAAAAATCAGAGAAAGGGACAGGAGGTTAATATTTGGAGAAGGAATCTCAATGGCACAAGCGGCCCTCACAGAGAGCACGATGTTAGTTGGAAGGGTGAGAGGCCAAAATTACTCCCCGATGCGCCTTCGAAAGTGGACAGCAGAAATTTGGGGGAACCTTCTCATACAGCTTCCAGGAATCCTCTCGCTCTCCAGGGGTTGGTTTGTGCTGATTTTCGCTCATCCGGACCAGGTAGACTGGTTTCTCACGCGCTATTGGCACATTGAGATGACACCAGTGCTATTGAAGCAATGGACGCCAATGTTTGACCCAGAAAAGGAAAACCATGGAGCGGGGCCAATCTGGGTCTGATTGCCTACTCTCCCATTACAATTTTGGGGGGAAGAGATCTTCAAGGTAATAGGAGATGATTTGGGTGTCTATCTGGATCATGATAGAACCTACCAAGACACAGGTTGCCTAGCATTGGCACGTATTCTAGTGCACCTAGATACCAGAGAAGGTCTGGTAGAGAGCTACCTGCTTCAGATGGGAGACATTACTCGGAGGCAAATATTAGATTATGAAGGCATTCCCTTCCGCTACCGCAAATGTCACGAAGTGGGGCATTTATATAAAGATTGTCCAAGAATCTCTAGACAGAACCAGATCCAGGCCAAAGTGTTGGTCTCAGCCTCCACTTAAACTATGGATTCAAATTTCGTCTCTCCAGGGGAACTCCATGAAAGTTCGTTGCCCTCTTACCAGACTCTGCAGCAGGCTGCAGCTCACCAATCTGCAAAGGCTTCGGATCGTCCCCCTTCCAGAACTTGAGACACAGCTTTCGCGGGTACTCCTCCTTCCACTCTTCCTCATATTTCTCATTCTATTGAAGGTTCAGTACATTTATCTTCTTCTTCATTGAACTGTGTAGTCTCTCAATCTGAAGTAAATAAATTATGTTCCTCGGTATGTCCTATTCCCATTGTCCCCCTCTCACAGCCTTCCCCCATTCCCCATCCCTCTGTGGATAGGACCACCTACTCGCTCAATGATCGCCCACTATCAAGTGGGCCGCACCGTTATTTCCTCAGATCCCTCCCTGCTACACCCCCCTCGGTCCTAGGCCTGGACCTTGACCCCTCTCCTTCAATTACTCTCAAACCCCTGCGTGGTCGTCAATCAAAAATTTCTAAGGCTATTAAAAGGGCTAGTGTTGAAGTAGCCTCTAGGGTCCAATCCCCAATCGACTGGGTTCTTAGAGAAAAGATAAACCCTCACTCCTCACCCCCGTAATCTTTCTTTCCTTTAATTGCAGGGGTCTAGGCAACCCAGACAAAAAACTAGCTCTTACGAGGCTTTGTCAGTCTGAAAAGTTGGATGTTATTTTCCTTCAAGAAACTATGGGGGATGGTCACCAGATAAATAAGCTTCTCTTAAGTTTTCTTCCAACTTGGGAATTCCATTTTCTGGATGTGAAGGGTCGTTCTGGTGGCTGCTCTTTAGGGTTTAACACCCGTTCAACAAAAATTCTAAATGTTTGGGGAGGAGAAGGTCTACTTGGTGCAGATATCTTGTCTATGGAGCTCAGCGAGCCATTTAGATTTACCGACATCTATGGTCCTTGCCAAAACAAAGAACTCTTTTGGAATAGAATCATGGAGGCTGATTTCATGAATCAAGATAATATAATTATTGGTGGAGATTTAAATTTCTCCCTCGGCACAGCGAAATCTTGGGGTTTCAGAGGTCAAAGTGATCATCTCACAGCCTTTTTTGAAAACTTGTTGGATGCTCATGACTTTCTAAATATTGACCCTGTCAAACTCAAGCCAACTTGGAGGAATCACAGATTGGGGGTAGATGCCCTTGCTAGAAGATTGGACCGATTCTTGATCAAAGCCCCTCTGATGGCAAGTTTAAATCTCTTTCATCAATGGGTGGGGAGTGGCGGAATCTTTGATCACTCTCCTATTTTCTAGAGCTCAAGGGTAATCTTTCTAAACCCTCTTCACCCTTTAAATTCAATTCCTCTTGGTTGTTGGAGTCGAGTTTCAGGAACTTGGTCTCGGCCTCTTGGATCCATTGCTCTCAGAATGAAACTTCCTCTCCAGGGGAGCTCTTTGCAAAAAATCTAGCAATTCTAAAAGGAAAAACAATAACCTGGGCTAGATTAAAACAAAGAAAAGATGAAGAAGATCTACAAAGGATTGAAAAGGCTCTATTAGCATTCGAAGAATCAATTCCCACTGGATCAAACTCGGCCGAACAAAAGATGCAGCTAATTCAGTTGGAAACAAACAGAATTAAACTCCTTCGTTTAAAAGAAGAAACCTGGAGGCTCAAGAGCAGAGCAATCTGGCTCAAAGAAGGTGATGAAAATTCAAAGTTCTTTCAACAATATGCAAGGGGTCGGAAAGCCATTAACACAATCTGGGAATTACAAGACTCGGAAGGAAGGAAAGCGGGCAATTTTGAGCAACTAGCTGACATGGGGATTAGACATTTCTCTAATATCTACAAAGCCCCCATTGGAATAACCCTCCCAAGTATCATTCAAACTGCCGAAGCACTGCCCAGATTTATTGAGCCAGAGGAATTTGAAGATTTAAACTCTCAGGTTACTAGAGAAGAGCTCGAAGTAGTGCTGAAGTGCTTTCAAAAGGATAAGAGCCTAGGTCCTGATGGGTGGCCGGTTGAATTCTTCAGTTCATTCCTTGATTTAATTGGCGATGATCTCATCCAGACCATTGAAGAAAGCCGAAAGTCTGGCAGAATCTTGGAGGCCTTCAACTTGACCTTCCTGGCCCTTATCCCCAAATCTGATAACCCTTCCTCCTTTGACGATTACAGACCCATATCCCTCTGCAATAGCATTTACAAAATCATCTCCAAAACAATAGCCCTCTGTATTAAGCCAGTTCTCTCCCGAATGATATCCAAGGAACAATTTTCCTTTCTCAGCCATCGCCAAATCCATGAAGCAATTGGTACAGCTCAGAGCCCTCCACTCGATCAAGAAGCTCCATAAAAAGTCAGTCATCCTAAAAATTGATCTTTCCAAAGCCTTTGATCGTACCTATTGGTCCTACCTCAGGATAACCCTCACTCACATTGGATTTCCTATTGCTTTCATCAATTGGATCATGGGTTGCCTCTCTTCAGTCTCCTACAACATTCTCATCAATGGAGCAGCTTCGGGTTTCTTTCATGCGGAACGAGGCCTTAGGCAGGGGTGTCCTCTCTCCCTGCTACTCTTTCTCCTCATCATGGAAGGTTTTAGCAGACTGATAAAAAAAGGCAGAGAGGAAGGCTCCTTGGTTGGAGTCAAGATCTCGGATATGTCCTCTATAACCCATCTCTTATTTGTAGATGATGTTCTGATTTTTTTAAATGGATCTTTTCAAGACTCATATGCTTTCAAGGCTATTCTTGATCTCTTTTGTAAAGCTACAGGCATGTAGCCAAATATTGCAAAATCAACTATTATCATAGTTTCTTGCCAGCTGAATGAAGTAAGATTAGCTAGCCAGCTTTTTGAATATGAGTGTCATGACATGGATGAGGGGCTTAAATATCTGGGTTTCAGATTGAAACCAAATGGTTATCGTATAGCAGATTGGACTTGGCTTATTGCCAAGATTGAAAGCAGAATCAATATTTGGCAACAGAGATGGCTTTCTAGAGCAAGTAGGCTCACCCTCCTCAAGTCGATCCTTCAAGCCATTTCGGTATACTGGATGTCGCTGGCCTGGATCCCCAAAGGAATTTTAAAAAGAATTCAACAATTATGCTGTCGCTTCCTTTGGTGTGGACAAAATCCAGGGAGAACCTTTGCTTGGGTCCATTGGGACAATATTGATAAGCCCAAAAAACTGGGGGGTTGGGGCATAAAAAATTTGCATCTTTTCGCTGAGGCATTGGCTGCAAAACTGGGCTGGCAACTTATAAATTCCAGAAGTCTTTGGCAGGAAATCACTTATAATAAGTATATATATCCGCTCTCAGTTCTGGAATGGATTCGTAGACCTTCAATTCCAACGTCTGGCGCCTCCATAATATGGAAAGCAATATCGCAATCTATCTCTCTGATCAAGCGAGGTCTGGCTTGGAAAGTTGGCAATGGAGATCAAGTGAGGATTGGTCTGGACACATGGAGTGGATGTGGGAATGGCCATATTCTTCCCCGTCCTCTTTGCAATTTCCTTCAAGTCTCAGGCATTACCCACTTATCACATATAGCAGTTGCTTGCCAAGACAATTGGCAAAACCAGAACTGGAAGGATCACATAACGCTCAATATTCCGGATATTTGGGTCGAAGATTGGCAGAGATTCATAGGTTCCTTAGAGGAGGCCAACGTGCGTATAAGTGACAATCAATATGTCCTTATTTGGGCATTGGATCCCCATGGCAGATACACCCCCAAAACAGGTTATGCTTATGCATTGGTTGCCAGACACACTGGTGATTTCTCTTGGTGGTGGAATCATATTTGGAAATTAAAGGCCCCTCCCAAATCTAGGCTATTCATGTGGTGCATTTTAACAGACAAGGTTCCCACTGAATTAATGTTGAGGCGTCGTGCAAATTGTGGGCCTTCTAGATGTTGTTGTGTACAATGCATGAGGAAGATACTTCTCATCTCTTCCTTAACTGTCCTGTCTCGAAAGCCTTCTGGTTAAGGATCCTCACGTCACTAAATCTTCATATTGATTGGTCTGGACAAGATATCGAAGAGGCTTGGCAAAGATGGTGGATAAAATCCAACTCACAGAAAACTAGATGCCTTCCACTATTAATCTGCTGGGGAATCTGGCTTAACAGGAACAAATCCATCTTTATGAATGACAAAATAGATTGGGATTCCTCCAGTATATCATTGTTGGCCATATTCAATTTGATCCCAGAGGACCAAGATACTCGACCCCCTCGGATCATCACTCAGGAATTCATAGACATAAACTCCCCCTGGGGTTATTTTGATGGCTCGGCACAAGCTGAAGGTTGTGGTGGTGGGGCGGTGCTGCATATGGATAATATAGTGTCTTATAGAATCAAGGTCGGCCTAGGCAGAGGCACAAACAACTATGCAAAATTGAGCAGCTACCTTCTCTAGGCTTTTGCAAAAGAACAAAATTGCCAACAACTTCAGATATTCGGAGACTCACAGCTTATAATTAACTGGACAAATGAAGTTAATCATTGTCACTTGCACACACTTAGAGATATTCTAACTGATATCCTTTCTCTAAAGTCTCAATTTGATTCATTTTCATGCTCACATATATACAGGGAAAGGAATGAGATCGTTGATTGTTTATCCAAAGAGGCAGCGCAGCTGAATAGAGGTCAGTGGCAGATACAAGGAATACAGGGACAACATTTTCTACAATTACTACCATCGTCCTTTCATGGACATGAATGGTTCTTTTCTGAATGATCGCTAGATCATTTATCAGTTTTTACTATTACTTTCTCCTTCTATGTATATAACTTGTCTAGTTTTCAGTTTTTTTGGACAAAACACTTATATCAGAAACTTACTGGACTTCTCTGAAGTTTATTATCAGTAAGCATCATAATAGTTTTTGTAAAGCTTATAATAGCTCTAAACAGTACTCTCTTATCGCTGACAGCAGTTCATATATGCAGTTTCATACAACATGTAATTTTCTTATATTTTTAATGAAAATTATGTTTTTTCCGAGGAAAAAATAATTAGATCCAATTCAATTTTTTGTATTGTAATTTTGTTTTTATTAATAAATTTACAAACAAATTTTCAGAGAAAAAAGTGATAAAATGCATATCACATTAAAAGAAATTTAAATAATGATATTTCTGAACTTCATGTTTAAATTTAATTAATAGACATATAAATTAGAAATAATAATATTATATACATAGAAATATATACATAGAAAAATCAAGCAAATATTCAAATGAAAAATCAAGAAAAAAAACTTCAGATAAATCTAACGAATATATACCACCTCAATTATGAGACGATGGTAACCGCTACTTGAATCCAAAGAAGAAAAGGAAAACAAACATTTGAAATGTGGAGACAAATGTGCACCTGGACATAAATGCAATACAAAGAAACACTACACTTGTGAAGCAAAACATGAGGAAGACTTAGCTAGAAGTGATTCAAATGAAGAGACTAATGAGGAAGTTGAAGTCCCAAGCACAGAACTAGAAGAAGAGGACATGCCCAGGGTTTTTCTTGTTACAATCACAGGAATAGTGCAACCACAAACCTTGGAATTAAGAAGACATATAAAAAAGGAAAAAGTCATTGTGTTAGTAGACATAGGAAGAACTCATAATTTTATAGATGTAAATATTGCAAGAAAACTAAATCTTCTTTTGTACCCAACGACAAATATAAGAGTGATGGTGGCAAACGAAAAAAGTATAGATGGAGTTAGCAAATGTCACAAGGCTAAATTACAACTAGACGATTATGAGTTGGATTCTAGTTTCTACACAGTACCCCTGGGAGGAGTAGACATTGTTTTGGAATTTAATGGATACAAACATTGGGAATAAACTTTGCAAATCACTAGAAACAATTATTAAATTCAAATAGGATAGTAGAAGATATAAATTGTTAATATTCCAACCACCTCCTACTCAAATTGTATCTTCACAACAAATGAAAAACTTATTTGAAAGGAAGCACAAGTATATATTGCACAATGTCAACGAATATAGTTATTAACTACAAATGTAGTTCAACCACAACAACCAGATATTTCATCTTTAGTCAAAAAATATAACAAAGTATTTTAGGAATTGCCTATGATGTTACCACCAAAGAGAAAGATAGAACACATTATAGGTCAATATTTTAGTTCAAATACTCTATTGCAGCAAAGCAACAAAAGGGGAAAGATATTTATTCAAACTCTCCAATGTCAAAAAAGGAAAATTATTGGAAACTTAATTTTCCTAATAATATTTTCAAATGCATTATATTGTGAATAATTTACATAAATTTTTTGGTAGTGGTCACATAAATTGTAAATACCAGTATGAGATTCAAGTTACTTACACAATTCAAACAAAAATAGTAGGTTTCAATGAGAAATTGAAGCCTACAAATGTAAAAATTGTAATCTATTCGATATCCAAATCCTACAAATCTATAAATTTGTAATCTATTGCCTACATATATGGAAAAATTGTAGGTGGAATTAGAGAACTACTATGCAAAATGAAAGATTCTAATTAAAAATCCCCACGTTAACCATAATAAGATGATGTCTCAACATGCCCTGACCTACTAGAGCAAAGAAAACCCAACACTAAGTAAAAAGCATTGGAAATTAACAAAGTAAAGCAAAACCATTGCAGAAGACCCAACATTGACTAAAGCTCTTGGAAGTTACCAGAGCAAAGAAGATCCAACGTTGAGCAAAACCTTTAGAAGTTAATGAAGCAGATTTGAACCTCCAAAGTAGAGTAGTCATAGTGTTGAGCAAAGAAAAGTTGAATTTTATGGCCCATGGGAACCTAAAGTAACCAATAGCCTTATATGTGGACTAGAATTTGGGATAAATTACAACATAATATCATTGATTTTTTCATTTACTACTTCACCAAACCCTTGGTGACACGGCATTACCCCTACCAATCAGTGTGTAACTACATTATAGCATATATGTATAGACTTAGTAGTAACCTATAAGTAAATGTTATGATTTATGACAGGTAGTGGGTGCAGCTAAATATCAATATGACGGGTTAAAATTTTTGATGTAGGTAATATATATATTGTCCCCACATGTCAAATATGGTTTTGGATAGCAAATAGGTGCTTCAAGCCATCAAATTCTAGGTCTTCCTCCAACTTATCCAACCTTGCTCATCTTACAATAAATAATTGAGTTGGAAATGGGTTTAATGATTGTTAATGTTCTCTTTTCCAATCTAATAAAGATTTGAATATATTGGTTGAATATTAACCTCACAAAAAATTAAATAATTTTATAAAATGGTATTTAATAATATGGTAAATGAATATGAAAGGTGAGGAGAATACTTTTTAAGCTTATGTGATCCACAAAACTATCCATGAAGGCCTTAGAATAGTTGAAACAATGTTATTTTCTAGTTTTACAACATTACAATCATATTGTACACTTAGTATTATGAATTTTAAGGGTATATTTATTTATTTGTTTATTTGTATCTTCATGGGAACATTACATATCCTTAGTAAAATGTATGGTGCTATAATTCTTCAAAATATTATCATGATTAGACCTGTACAAATTTTTTATTGTTTAGCCAGTCTTATTGGCCATTTAGATTGGGTGGATATGGGTTGTTTTTTATATTTGAAATTTGTTCCAAATGCATTCAGATTGTAGAAAATGAATAATAATTGGTATTTGTTTTATAGATAATCTAAACATCTAATTTAAGATCACTAATGAAAGAGTTATATATGAAAATATGTTTCATTTATATATAATCGTTTTTTCTTTTTTTTCTCGATAAAATGAAGACTAGTCTATATATATAGATAATTGATTTTTTGATCACGAGCATATTTTTTGTAAAAAAATTTACAACTTGCAATCCTTTATGAGGCATGAAAATGGTTTTAGTATATTTAATAACATTATAATAAAATTGCATTTAGTTTGTGTTTAAGGTAGGTGTTTTTTTTTCACATAGGAAAATCTGGGCAGATCAACCCCAGAGGGCAGCAAATCCTGTCGGCCAGACTATCAAGGCCTAACCCCAAGGGCGTCGCGGAGAATTAACCCTGTGACCTCCCAGTCGATGAGGCACTTAACAACAGGGACTCGACCGGTTGAGCTAACCCTTGGGGATTTTTTCCCTTGGAAAAATATGGGAGATCATCCCCGAATGGAATCTTTTAAAGCTTGTCGGTCATACTAGCAGGGCCTAAGCCCAAGGGCATCGTGGAGAATTGACCCTGTGGCCTCCCGATTGGTGAGGTACTTAACAACGAGGACTTGGCTAGTTGAGCTAACCCTTGGGGCCAGTGTTTAAGGTAGGTGTTAATAGGCTGAGCTTGTGATTTAATAGTAAAATAGAAAGTAAGTTAGAGAACACATCTCAGGGTCCATCCTTGTAAATGTTAGCGAAACTTTTGGAATAGTCATTAATTAGTACAACTATTGTTTGGATGTCATGTTCAAAAGATAATGGTGATTATCTAAATTATTAGTTGTTGATTCTCGTGCTTAGGCATTTACATTCAGTGGTGTTCTAAATTACTCTTATAATTATATCTAATGATCACTAAGTGATGAACAAAACATAACTTCACCATACACAAAAAGAGATTAGGTCTCAATGTTTTCAATGAAATGGCTTTCAAGTCATTATAAGATTTAGGGAGAAACTGTTCTTTTAAGTTTTAAATTATTTTAAAGCATTAATGTTTTATATTTATGACTTTATATTCTAATTCTTCATAAGGTACGAGAATGTGGTTCTTGCATGTTTAATGCTTTGTATTATAATGGGCATCAATTTGTGTTCAAAATTAGGTGTCATTGGGACATGAGTTTGTGATCTAATTAAAAAGTGGAAAATTAGGATATAAGTCTCGGGTTCCATCCTCTCTAGTGTCAACAACACTCTTACAATTGTTAACTATTGATTGGGTTAGCCACATTTAGATCCTATATTCAAAAGGCAATGGTGATTATCTAAAGTAGTTACTATAGAATATTATTCCTAGACAAATATATTCAATTGTGTTATCACTAATTATTGTGATTACACTTATTAGTCCATAAGTCAAAATTAAATAAATAAATATATATATAATTTAAAATCAATATAAAGTATATATATATATATATATATATATATATATATATATATATAATTTAAAATTAATATAAAGTTAATGAAATAAATTATTCTTTTGACTATTATATTATTTTAATCTTTATTTAAGAAAAGGGTCACTATTAACCCATGTTAAGTCCTTTAACACGTTTTAAGACATTATAAATTATAAAAGAAATGTCTTATAATAATTGTATTATAAGAAACAATGTTATATTTATATGTGTTTTTAATATATCATTTTACATCTCAACGACTTCGAAAAAATATATGTAAGAGCATTAGCAATCATGAAATTTAAAAAGAAAATTAATAAATATTTTAAAAAAATTAAAGTTTTAATATAGAAATTGAATGAATCATTATATATATATATATATATATATATATATATATATATATATTCGCTAGTAAAAGAAGCAAGCTCGGAACGGTTAACAACAACATTGTATTTATATAAGTCAATCAATATAGAGACAAAGTCGATAGTGTGTGATATTATCTCAACAACTTGGAAAAGTTGTAAACAGAATTAATAGAAGGACAAAAAACATTGATTGAGAAAATGGATAAAATACTACAAAGAGATAACAAAATCGATGAAACCACCAAAACACTTAACTACCATATCGAATAAATTAGACAACTAATGGAGAAGATAGACATATTAATAGTACAACCTTTTACATATCAAAGGCCAATAACTAATCTGGAAAATGCAAGTGAACATGACTATTAAGAACATCCCGAGATATCATTTTCAGATAATCAATATCACACAAGAATCCCAAAGAGAAATCATCAACGAATTAAGAACGAATTACCAAATTATGATGGTAAAGATCATAGAGGAGCACTCATCTGGGCCAACAAGATGGATCAAATTTTTTAAGCAAACCCCTGTTAGGTGAAAGAGAAAAGATAATGATCGCTTCCAACAATCTAGAAGAGGAATCTTATGACTAGTTCCTATGGTGGACAAAAGTACAATGTTCATTATTTTCATTGGAAAGGTTTCACAACAACATTATTAAAAATGTCCATGAAAAAGAGGATGATGATTTGTACAACAAATTTGTGCATCTCAAGCAGAAGGAAACTGTAAGTGATTATACGCATGAATGGGATGTTTTGGTGATATGACAAAGTGGATTCACTGAAGAGAAGCTACTTAAAATGTATATATGTGGACTAAAGGATTATATTCATGGCTAAATTAAACTATGGAGGCCTAACACTATTGAAGATACTAGATACACAACAAGTCTCATTTAACAAAACAATATATTCAATAAAGACATCATTCACGGGTCTCGAACAATCAAGAAAATATTCAAATGAAAAATCAAGTAAAAAAATTTCAGATAAATCTAAAAATATATATACCACCCCAATTACAAGAGGATGGTAATTGCTAGCTAAATCGAGAGAAGAAAAAGGAAAACAAATGTTAGAAATGTGGAGACAAATATGCACCCAGACATAATTGAAATAAAAAGAAACTCTACATTTGTGAAGCAAAACATGAGGAATACTTAGCTAACAGTGGTTCAGATGAAGAGACTAACAAGGAAGTTGAAGCCCCAAGCATAGAACAAGAATAAGACGACATATCGAGGATTTATCTTGTCGCAATCACGAGAATAGCACAACCACAAACCTTGAAATTAAGAAGACATATAAAAAAGGAAAATTGTGGTGTGTTAGTAGACACAGGAAACACTCATAATTTTTTAGATGTAAATATTATAAGAAAAATAAATATATTTGTGTACCTAGAGGCAAATATAAGAGTGATGGTGGCAGGCGGAAAAAGAATAGATGGAGTTGGCAAAAGTCACAAGGCTAAATTACAATTATATGATTATGAGTTGGAGTCTAGTTTCTACATGTACCCTTGGCAGGAGTAGTCCTTGTTTTGGGAATCCAATGGCTACAAAAATTGGGAACGTACTCTCCAAATCTCAAGAAACAATTTATTAAATTCAAATGGGTTGGTAGAAGATATTAATTGTTTGGATTCCAACCACCTCCTACTCAAATTGTATCTTCACAACAAATGAAAAACTTATTTGAAAGGGATCACTTGTATATATTGCACAATGTCAACAAATAGAGTTATTAACTAAAAATGTAGTTCAACCACAACAACCAAAGGTTACAACTTTAGTCAAAAAGTATAACAAAGTATTTTAGGAATTGTCTATGAAGTTACCACCATAGATAAATATAGTACACTTTATCAAAGTTAAACAAGATGCGGCACCAATTAATATTTAACCATACCAATACCCTCATCATCACAAAATAGAGATAGAAAGACTAATTCAAGATCTCTTACAATGTGGTGTTATTTCAACAAGTAGAAGCCCATATGCGACTCCAATGGTATTGGTTTGAAAGAAGAATGGATCTTTTATATTATGTATAGACTATCGAGGGTTAAACAAAATAACTATTAAAACTAAATTCCTTATTTCGTTCATAGATAAGTTGTAAGACGAACTCCACATAGCAAAGTACTTCTAGAAGTTAGGTATGAGGTCAGGCCATTATCAGATACAATGCTAGAAGATGTAGAGAAGACTTCTTTCAGAACTCATGAAGGATACTATGAATTCAAAGTGATGCAAATGCCACAACTACATTTCAAGAAACTATGAATGAGATTTTCCATCCATATTTATGGATGTTTGTATTATATTTCTTTGATGATATCCTTATCTACAACAAGACCTGGGGAGAACACCTTAAGCATATGGAGGATGTACTTTCCTTACTAGAAAAATAAAAGTTCTATGCAAAATTATCAAAGTGTACTTTTAGTGAAAAAGAAGTCGAATACCTTGGCCACATCATATCCAAGGAAGGAGTCAAGGTAGACCCTAGTAAGATCAAAGCAATCAAAGAATGGAAAAAACAAAAAAAAATATATCAAAATTAAGGGGATTTCGAGGATTAACAGGATTAACAGGATATTATAGGAAATTTATCAAAAACTATGTGCATTTGGTTGCACCTCTATCAAACTTGTTAAATAAAAATGTCTTTCAATGGGATAGAAAGGAAAAAGAATGTTTTGAGACATTAAAAAAAGTAATGTCGTCTACTCCAATACCAGCAATCCCAACTTTTTCCAAGCCTTTTGTGGTAGAATGTAATGCTTCAAGGTTTCGAATAGGAGTGGTATTAATGCAGAACAACCATCTAATAGTTTTTTAAAGTTGAAATCTCAACAAAAAGGAAAGCCTCGGTCTACTTATGATAAGGAAATGTTTGCCATCATACATGCATTGAATAAATGGTGTCAATACCTCTTTGGAATAAAATTCTTGATTCATACAGATCAGAACAATATTTAATTCTTTTTATAACAAAAAAATTATCTACATAACAACAGAAATGGATGGAGAGACTCTCCACTATTGACATGGAAATATTACATAAAATGGGGAAGGAGAATGTATTCGTTGACACATTTTGTGAAAATATAACAATATAACAACATGCACATCATTAGTAATAATTGCTAACTAGTTAGATGAAATTTGACTTGAATATGCCAAAGATCTGGAGTATTTCTCTATAATAAAAAATTTGAATCAAAATCCCAACTTTGAATGGAAAATGATATCTTATGGTATAAAGATATAATCTATCTAATCCCATCCTCCAAATTTAAAATGTAGGTTTTAAAGGAAACATACGGTTCGCTAGCAACGGGACATGTTGGATTCTTCAAAACATACTATAATGCTTTTCAATCATGTTATTGGAAAGGGATGAGTAAAAAGATCAAAAAATTTGTTGTTGGATGTGATATATGTTAAAGAAATAAAAATGAGAATGTTTTAACCCTAGGATTACTTCACCCTTTACATATCCCAAATCAGAAGTGGGAGGAAATATCAATGTATTTCATTGAAGGGTTGCTTATGTTTGTTAGAAAGGAAAAAATATTCATTGTGGTGGATAAGCGAATCAAATACATACATTTCATGGCAGTTAAAAAGATTAGTTCAAAAAAAAAAATTGTAGAAGATTTTTGCAAAAACATCTATAAATTATGTGGCCTCCCCAAAACCATTGTCAATAATAGGTACATAAATTTTAAATGGAATTTTTGGAAGGATTTTTGTAACCAAGTTAGAATATCCCTTAACATGAGTTCAGTTTGTATTCGGCAAATAGATGAAAAAAAAAAGTAGTGAAAAAATGTTTAGAAATTAAGATGGACCTATATTGGTTTTTAAATCTACATAGATATTTATATTCCACCATTAATAAATAATAAATAAAATATATCAATTGCAAATAAAACTCACATGTGGGCATAATCCAGATGCTAAATTCCAAATTGTCGAAGGCTTCATCAGCCATCATGAGAATTTACAATTTTTCAAAGTATTGAAGGCTTCATTAGCCATCACGAGAATTTACAATTTGTCCATAGTGCAAATGCAATGGCTAATAAGGTAAAATTCCAAAGATTTTGCCATAGGTCAACCTAAATTTTGTTCCTATTCACTAAGGTCAACCCTAAATTTTTAGTTAACTAATACCTCAACCTTAATGACCATGAAACTTATGGAGCACTATGTGAAATTGTTTTGGTGTCAAACGTTTTGGGTGAACACATCACCCATCTTCATGGACAAAATGCTAAAATGAAGAATTGAAGAGTGTCAAACTAGGTATAGATGGAGAAAAGAAATGATAAAGTAATTATAACCTTTAGAGATAAATGTAATTATTGATGAAAATATATTTATTAATTAATTTATTAATAATTATTACTAATGAGTCAAAAAGGAGAATTAGAAAATAATTAGAATAAGTCAAATTAGAAAAAGAATTGAATGAAGTTGAAAGGATAAATTATTAATTGGTCATATTGAGTTAAAATATTGTCATTAATTATTAAATGATATTATTATTAAATTAAATTAAATTATTAAGATATCAAAGTATAATTAAAGAATTAATGAATTTGATTATTAAAATTAATGTAGGATTAAATTAGATTTTAAAAGTATTAATAATAGAATAATGGGAAATTAGCAAATAATTAGAATATGTCAAATAAGAAAAGGAGATGAAAGTAATTGATGGGTCAAATCATTAATTGGTTAAATTGAGACAAATATTGCTATTAAATAATAAATAATATTAGAGTAGGAATAAAGAATTAATGGATTAGATTATTAAAATTATTAAATTAAAATTAATAAAAGATTAAAATAGACTTGATTTATGTGTGTCACATTAAATAATTTTATTAAATATATTTAGTTTAAATTAAATCATTAAGATAGTGTTAAAATAGAATTAGATTATTAAATAAGAAATAAATAAACTTAAACAAGAGTAAAATAGAATAAAAGATCATATTATGAAAATGGAGTTTTTTAAAAGAAAAAGAAGGGGAAGAGGGAAAGGGAGAAAGAAAGGATTAGACTAGAAAAGATAGGAGATGGAATACGAAGGGATGAAATAGGTAAAAGGAGGAGAGGGGGGGATGATTTCTTGTCTCCATATATATCTGCTCTAGCACTTCTTGATTCTTCATTTCAAATATTTTTCCCTGAGGATGGGCGATGTGTTGACCCGAAACGTCAAACACCTCAACAACTTCACAGAGTGCTCTAGAAGCTTCATGATCATTATGTACTTAATTGTGGAAAATCTACATGCTAAAACACCTCAACCTTTTTATTGAATTTTGATGGGCGCATTGCCCATTGGTGAAATTTGTTATGTGACTTTAAGAAACCATTCACTGAACCCCGATTTTATCGCCAAAATTTGACATGTAACTTCATTAGAAAAAATTGATATGTAACTTTTATAAACTTGTCTAATTCCCCAAACCCATATAGTAATATAGGTCCTTAATAAAATTTAAAATTCTCACCTAGTAAAAGACTCACGAATTCTTTGGACTTCCAACGGATTATATTTTAGCAAGCTCTACAACAAATCTACGAGAAAGTTGCATTAAACATTAAAGAAGATTATATCTAAAGAATTTTTTCAAACTTACAATGAACATCCTTTGTATGAGCTCCAATGGTTGTAGACTGGGTAAAATTCTCCCCCCCAAAACCCCTTCTTCTTCATATAAGTAAATTATATGTATAGAAATATTCTCACATAGGTAATGCATTAAAGAAAATTTCTCTCTTGGAATGCATTAGTACTTGGATTTATCACATTCACTTAGGTAAACATGATTGCATACCAACATTTACTAACCTTAAAATTTATGTATACATTTCTTTATGTATATAAGAACTTATATAGTTGAATATTCAAACCCAATTCTTGGCAAGAAGGCAACTTGTAACATTCTTCATACCCTAGTAGATAAACATAATTACCAAGAGTTATTATCCACCGTAATTTAAGCAAGTATTTGCACCAAAAATACATTGAAATTAGATGTAAATAAGCATGCTTAACACATAGATATATAGGAGTAACATGCAAATATAGAGACTTACTAGAGGTTATTTTCCACCAAAATTTAAGTAAGTTTTTTCGAATGATTAGGCAAGGGGATTATGTAGTTTAAGTTCTCCACTTCATACATCAATTTATTCCCAAAAATATTGTATACTAAGAGTAATATACATTATGTTAAGATATATTAAACTCAAACACAACATTATATCTCTGGATGAATATTTATATTTGATATAATCATTTAAAAAAAAAATATTATCGAAAAATTAAATGCCACAGAGTTTTACTAGATTTATTCAAGAGAAAAGGAAAATAATCATATGTACAAAGGAAACACTTATTTGAACTTTCAAGTTGAAAATCGATTTGAAAGGAGCCTTTTCCACCCAATCATAAGCTTAGCTACACATCAACTTTATATAGTTGGCCACCCCCTAGCTAGGCCATGTTAACATGAGGGAAAAATTGAAAACTCGCTAGTAATTAGGCTAGGTGAAACAACTTTTGTTCACACATATGATAAAATCAGGGATCTCGATTCCCAATTGATTATGGACCTATGCAATCTCAAAATGACTCTCAGTTTGGTTAAAAGGGAAAATAAGGAAATCCCTTCACTGCTACGTAATCCCTCAATGACTTCCCCACCTCTTGCATGTCATCCTCAACCAACACACATTAAATCATAGCCCACTTTGTGTAGTTAGAGTTAAAATCTTGAAATTCATTTTTAGGGAGCCCAAAACACACCAGCATCATTCCAATTTGTGATTGGTGTTTTTTTGTGCATATTTAGGCACCCAAAACACAGTTTAATCACCCAAAATGCTTCATCCATCATTGTAGTAGGGATTGACAACATTCCATTTGCAATTCTCACTACTTAGACACCCATGTGTCTTTTATTTTTGTGGGTCTCTCGCTCTTTGTAGGAATGTATGTTTCACAACCTTTTTCCTTCATGGATCTCAGTCGTCTTACATAATTTTCCATATTTAATATATGTTTTTGTTGGATGGTCCAATATTTACCTCATTCTCCCAAGAAATCCATGGGACAGCTTCAAAAGGAATGTACTCAGCCTATTCCTTCCATTAAATTTTGAAGAATATTGTAGCTGCCACCCTAACTTCTACATTTATGATAGTGATTATTCCAATTACCAAGTCATTCACAATCAATTGGTTCTTGGGAAAGATGGAAAAATCTCAAATCTAAATTTGAATTTCATGGTGAGGCTTTAGCAAAACAATTCCCCACAATGTCCTTATAGTTTTTCCACTTGTGGTATCATAGCCCATATTAGTGTTGATATGTTCCATGTTGGTTGCTCAACATTTTTAATTAATCAAGAATTTAGCTTGCATATACATTGTTCTTGGATTCATCCAGTTCATCCTTTTTGTGGTAACAACTCATCTATGTCAACACAGGAAATAATTAATTACATTTTAACTCAAGGTCAAAATATGGATATTACAGAGGATTACATGTATGACTTATTATTAGAATGGTGTGCATAATTGTGTGATATTTAGAGATAAAGAAGTGGATTTTGGTGGATTATGCATTCCTATATCACTTCAAGTGAGATTTAAATATTTCAAATATTAGCATATGAAGTCTTGAGTAATTAGATATTGTTTTCAAAGTCAAGTTTGATGAGTCTAAATTAAGAGAAGAATTTGGTATAATATTAGTGATTGTGGGCTCAATGAACCTTCAACTCAAGGGTTGAGGGAATTAGTTTGAGAGGAAAGCGTTCATGTCTTACATATTTTGCTGCAAATATCCTTGCTAAAGAATTTTGTGGCTAAAGCCAATCCCTTTGGATTACTTTGTTGGAGGTCTTAGAAACTAATCAAGTTTAAGCTTGAGAGTCTATAGACCTTCCACTTTTAAAAAACTATTATTCTTATTATAATTACATTTTTTAAGCAATATAAATAATCCCATAAACCTATTTTAAAAATATTGTATTTCTAAACCATAGGTGTAAAAGAAAAGGCCCAATCAAGTCCAAACATTAGGCCCTATAGATCCTTCACCTATGAAATCTTATCTCTATAATTTTCAAAGAAGTAGCAACCTATTTAGAATAATTGATAGAGGATAAATGAATGAGTTAGTAAAAAGGTCAAAATAATAGATATAGAAAATTATGAATTTAAGTTTCATTTCCAAAAAAATAATCATAAAAGTTGTTCCATTTATAGATTTAAATTAAAATGCATTAAAATAATTGACGCATGCTAAAGTAGGGAAATGTGTATGTGTATGGGGGGTGGGGAGAGTTCACATACCTCAAAGATCAGTGACTTCTACATCCATGGAATATTTGTACCAGACAGGTCCACCCAAAGGGATCACCACCTATCAATTCAACCATAGATCTTGACCCTGAGAGTCTCGAGAGAATTGAACTTATGACCTATCAATAGAAAAAGTTCTTTTTATGATGGGGACTCGACCAATTGAGCTAACCCTCAAAGCTATATATACTTAAAATTTTGAAAAAAAGAGAATTTTAAGATTTGAACTCAAATCCCTCGCAAAAAAAGTAAAACTCTATTTAAAATGCAACTCAAATTTTTACTTATAACATCAAACTTCATGAGGTGCCAATGGGCAAGTGGAATCAATCAATAAGGTACTTGAATCAATCTTGAATAAGATCATACAAATGCATCATAAATATTGGGTAGATCAACTTCCCAATGAACTTTGGGTCTATAGGACCACATGGAGGGATACCACGAGATTTACACCATATGAGTTAGTGTATGGAAAGAAAATTCTTCTCTTAATAGAATTTTGGGTGAAAAAATTCAAAACCACAATTTGGTTGGAGATATACCTTTCATATGCCAAACAACAAAGAATAACTCAATTTAATGAGTTAGATGAGATGCACCAGGAGGCCATTTAACATACAAATCTCATCCAAAAATAGAGTAGTAAATGGCATGATAAGTTCATCTGGAAAAAAAAAATAAAAAAAAATCAAACCAGGTGACTCGGCCCTCCTTTTTAAATCAATATTTAAATATTTCGAAGGAAATTTTAGTACATGTTGGATGTCTTATACGAGATTGATTAGGTTTTTGACAGTGGTTTAGTTAAAATCAAGACAATTAATGGGGAAGGAACTTCTTTTTTTGCCAATGGACATAAGTTGAAAGTGTATTGTTGGCTCGAAAGAGTCATCAGGGAAAGACCCTGGGTTCAGGCACAAGCAGCCAACAGTGGTCCGTTGTAGTCTAGGACAGTGCTGACATTTTCACCTCACCCTGAAGGGCAAGGAGTCTCACCCGAAGCGTGTCGCGACCAAAAGGGAGAAGGGTTCAGCATGGGGTCGAGAGAATATCAATCAGGCACAGGCGATCACAAACATATGCATCCATAATACATGAAACAAAGATAATAGTACCCATAACTCATAGGCATATATCCATTAGAAAGGACATAGAACTAACAGCATCCTTGAGTCAATCTATGAATTACCATTTACATGCAACAGGTAGACTTATTTAAAATTTTAATAGGCCCACTAAGCACAATCCTCAACACATTAGAGGTCTCAACAGCCATCATCTTAGTCTTATATTAACTTAGAATAACAGTAAACATCATAATCTGGCATTCCACCTTAAACATTACATAGAATACCTGGCTCAGTTGCTCGGGTTAGATCAGCTCTGCAACCCAGTCCCTCGAATCCCAGCTCCCTCTGCTTCAGCATCTACACCTGTGTACCTCTTCTACAAATAACTCCTTCTTCCTTCGGCGGGTCTAGCAACAACCTTCTTCCTTTCTGTTCTTCCCCTTTTATGTCCTTCCCAACTGCCTGGACTGCCAGTTCTCACTCGACTGCTTTCTCTCTTGGCTGCTTTTGCACCTTCTCGTCTCCTTGGATGCCTTTGCCTTCCGCTGCCACCTCGCCATTACTCCTCTGAAACTGTTCATTCTGCCACCCAACCGTTGCTGCCATTTATCCCTTTCTCGCCTTTCAGTCAGTCAAAACTGATCAAAATCATTCAAAATTAACGAAGGCTCCAACAGGGCCCGACCACAATTTCTTGACTTGTCCCCCAGTCAAGTCATCTCAACCTCTAGCAGTCCCGTTGCTTCTTCCATGTGCTCTACAGGTGGTGGTTGCGTTACTACTGGTGTTGTTCTCGTTGTCTATTGTGTCGTCACTTCTGCTGCTTCGATACTTGCTTGCGGAGTAGGCACCTCTTTTGTCTCAATCCTAGCTTGTGGCATGGCATTTGTTCTTGTGGCCCTTTCTTGACCTTGTGGCTCCTCCGTTCCAAACGAAGGCTCCAACTCTGGGACTGAGGTTGTTATTTGCTGCCTGAACTCAGTGTATTGTTGAATTGCCAAGTCCCAGTTGGTGAGGATTGCATCGGCGCCTTGTGTGAATGCCTCGACTGATTGTGATGTTAAAGTTGTTGGCCGATGTCTCTGTAGGTCGTCCCATTGTTGGCCGCTGGAGTCGCATGCCTCCTTCAAGAGAAGAACCTACATACGAACCGGGGGCCACAGGTCTTGGATTATCCTTTTCATCCTCATTGATTCCTCCTCACTGCTGTCAACTTGGGCCTGGAGGATGTTGATTTGCTCGTTAATTTGCTGCAGCTGAACATGGTCTGTGCAATCCCTTGTGCTGGCAAACAGGGACTGAATTTGTTCTCTTAATGGGTAAACCAGGTGGTTCTTTAGAGCTAGACTGCCTGACCAATCGTGGACCTTCCCCATTAGGGTGTATCCGTAATTGAGGGCTTCGTCCAAGGCTTTTTTCTTCACTTCCAGTTCCCTTACCTTGCCTTCAACCATCCTCACGTAGATTTCCATGGGATATGGTAATGCAGATCGTACTGTCTCTAGCTTCCACTTCATTTCTGAATTTGTGGTTGCCAAGCGCGTGCACTCCATCTGTATGTGATTGCAGCAGTCGATCAATGTGCAAGCAGACATGTCCGTCGATGCTTCAGTGTTGGTTTCAGTGACGGTTGGCCATATTGATTGGAACCTTTGTGTAATCTGATCCACCTAGGCTTGTAATCCTGTGTTTACTTCCCGTAGGTGATCTCACTCTTCCGTCACTATGAGCAACTACATCTTCTATTGCTCATGTTCTTTGGCTAGGTCTTCATGGAGGCTCTCGGCCTTGTGGGCTGCTTGTTGAATAAAAGAAAATAATTGGGTTGATGACCAGTGATGGAGTGTATCAGCCTGCATTGTGCTTGGTTCTGGGAATTGTTGTTGTATGGGTAGGCCGCTTGCAATGGACTTATCTGAATGGGAGGTGGGTGAGTGTTCTTGCTGGGATGGTGGAGTGAACTGTGGTGTGAGTGGAGTAATGCTAGGGTTTGGAGGGACTGTGAGCTTTATAGGGAGAGCGGGCAAGTACGGGTCAGTCCTTTCTCTCTGCCAAATGGTATCCAGGTGTCTCCCTACTGGTGGGTCCAACCCAAGCATTGGTGATGTACTATCTGCTGGTGGCATCCCTATGGTCGAGGTGGTGCCCTCTATCAGCCGGCTGACTGAACTTCTGCTTCTGCAGTAGTCCTTCGGTGGTCGAACGGGAGGATCTCAGACAAGGTCGCGGAAGTGGAAGCGATTTGTGGGGATGACTCCTGCGACGACTGTACTACAGTGGATGTGGTGGAAGGGATCTCCTCGACCATGGTGGTTGCGGGAATGGGTTGTTCGACCTCAACAGTGAGATCGGTGATTGGAGATGGTGGGTTAATTTTCGGCTTTTTAGTAGCCAAATTTTTTACTTGTGGGGTGCGGATGACTTGTTTCTTCTGCGGTTTGGGGACTGTCATCTGGGAGGGAGCCTGAGCTGCTCCCACGGGAAGTGCCATAGAGAGAGGTGGCGTTAGAATAGGGAAAATCATGGTGGAACCTTGAAAGTGCTCGGGATAATCACTCTCACCTGACTCGAAGCTTGTGACTATCTTTCTTGCTTTGAACATTTTTTCTTCCATTTGGAGCAGCATCGGTTGGAGTACTTCATCGGTTGCCTACTTTCGACTGCTTTCTGCCCCATCTCCCTCTCATTCCTATGGCATCAGAGCTCTGAACAGGTACCTCAGCTTCCCTTCTCTTACCTCACAGGCCACTTCCGGCCAGGACTCCACCTCTCTGCGCAATGCTTCCTCTGTCAGGCTAAACCTCTGTGGCCTCAATTTGAAAGTGCTTGGGTTGACACACCGCGGTCTTAGATAAGTGTGCGTGTGGGAGGTGCCAAACCAGAGGTCGCCTAAGAACTCATCCAAGAGAGCCTTGGGTATCCTCTCGGTGGACTGAATGGTGTCCACCATCTGCTCGTACCAGCTCTTGAAAGCCCTCTCGTTGATCTCCTTTGTGTTGGGATCCCCCGATGCCTTCCACGGTTCATACCTGAGTGCAATTGGCTGGTCTTCAGTAATGGTTGCCATTTTCCTTTCTGGTGGTGGCCTCCATTTCCACATTGCTAGTGTCATTACCAAGTATCCGAACACAAAGCCAATGCTCCTCCTGTAGACATCTTCACATGCCTCGAATAGTTTGTTGAGCACGAAAGCTGACTAGTTGAGTACTTCTCCTTGGCAACATTGTTCCACAATCGAAATGGTGTCCAAGGTGCACTCGTTCCTCGTGAAATACCTCATTGTCTTGCCTGCAATAAGATAGCAAGCAAACCTAATGTTGTCCTTATTGATTTTGTCCAGATTTGCGCCCTTCCCTCCTCGCTCTGTCTCGTATCTGGCGTAGATGTTGTCTTCTGTTTGCTTCTTCCCCCGCTTGACCCCAACCTTGAACATTGTGCTAACTGCATTCCCCACTTCTACCATCCCAGTGAGTCAATAGATGTCCTTGACATGAATGGGGTATTCCTTGTCCAACCATAGCGACCCTCCGTGCATCCTGCTTGCCAGTAATTTGGTGCATTGCATGGCAGTAAATTGGGTGCCGAATACGGGAAAGTTTCGTAGGTGGAACAGCATGGACCTTTGTATCCCTCTGAAGTCCTCTTTGATTCTGGATGCCTGGATGCCATCCTCCCTTTGAAATTCTTCTTCATACACCTCCCTCTTCATGGCTGGAAGTGGGAATCCATCCATGAAGTCATTGTCGATGAGATTTGACATGTCATACTTCCCATATAAATCGTCCACTACCTCAACTCGTGAATCAAGAGCATTTTGTGGGACTAATATGATTCCTTTTTCCATTGCTTCTCTTTTGCGGTAAATAATCTGTATTGGTGGTCTCTTGCTTCTCTTCTTCTGAGTGATCCTGGAATTCTTCTGTGGTTTGAAACTCTAGCATTCCCTGCATCCTCCTGTGATTTATGTAGCCAACTCTGACACGACGTCCCTGACTGATGAGGATTTAATCAACTAATTATTTCAGTGACCTTTCCATGTATTCTAGCTATATTTTGCCACCGTCGGTCGACTGGTACGTGACAACTATGACGTGGCCTGGAAGGTACAAAGTGGGCTGCATGGCATCTTTATTCTATCATGATGGGCTTATTTATTAACTAATTCTATGCTTAACGGGAAATATTTTGCGACCCTATCTTGACAATTGCCTTATTGATTACTTAATCAGGAAATAACTATTGGTACGGTGGATGGGACAGGTACTTGTGTGGCCATCAATTCTGGAAAAGGTTCGGACCTACGTGTATTTTGCTGATGAGGGTGACATGTGTGGCTACTATCCCTGCTGACTAGGCCTACCAATGCGACCCCTGACACTATCCACCCTCTGGTGACTTGGCCTACTTATATGGCTGCTGACACTACCCCCCCCCCCCCCCGACCACAAATGGGTTGCGGTATCCCAAGCATGGCCGCAACCTTATTATTCGAAAATTATTATTATTATTATATTTTTACTTGTGGAAGAGTTTCAGGCGTGCACCATTCACCCATCCCTGTAATAGGACTCCATCCAGTTGCGCAAGTCTTACCGCGCTTGATTCTTTTATTTCTGTGATTATGAATGGGCCTAACCAGTGCATCTGTAGTTTTCCTGGGAACTTTAGGAACTTGTTGTCATAAAGGAGCACTTGGTCTCCAACTTCAAACGATTTCTTCTTGATGTGCCTATCATGCCAAGCCTTCTGTCTTCGTTGCTTGACTGATTGATGGAACTCTACTAGGAACTGGGTTTTGTCGAGTTCCTTCAGTTGGCTCAGCCTGTTTCACAAGGCACTGTTATCCATCATTCTTGTAGCCTTTGAGACTAACATGCTGGGTAGTATAAATTTTGCTAGCACTGCTGCCTCTCTGTCGTAGACGAGCTGAAATGGAGTTTGTTTGTGGAGTCTTTTGACTTTTGTCCTATATACCCATAGAGTCGCTAGATTTCTTTCGTCCTAGTCATCTCGGTTGGCAGATACAATTTTTGTTAGCCCTTTCTCCAGTATTTTGTTAAATGCCTCTACTGCACCATTTGCTTGCGGATGATAAGGACTACTCTTATTATGTTGTACCATAAAAGTTGTTAGCAGAGCTTCAATTGTTTCGTTCAGAAAGTGAGTGCCCTGGTCACTTGTGAGGCTTCTCGGGCATCCGAACCTTGAAATAATATTTTCAAAAATGAATCTTGTCGTTGTTTCTGCTGTGCAGTATTTTACTAGTGCAACCTCTACCCATCTTGTGAGGTACTCTGTTGCTGTGATTATGTATTGGGCTCAAGAGTGTCTTGCAGGTGGAGAAATTGGCCCAATGAAATCTACTTCCCACTTATCACAGATCTGAACCGTATGGACCGAGTGTAGTGGTAGCTCATCACATCGAGAAGGCTTACCGACCCTCTGACAGACATCACATTCTTTGGAAAATGCTTTCGAATCCTTATGGATAGTGGGCCACCATAATCCTGTGTGTAGTATCTTCCTTGTAGTGGCCTTGCCTCCTACATGGCCTCCCGCAACCCCTGCGTGGCACTCCCATAGGATGTCCTTTCTTTCATGCTACAGGACACAGCGTCTGAGTATTTGATCCAAGCCCATTTTGTAGAGGTGTCCCACTATGAGCTGGTAATCTGCTGCTCTTACCACCAAATGTTGCTTCTGTGTTGCCATGTATCCCTCTAGGCAACGACCTGTTGTTAGCAAAATAGCAATCTCTTCTAGGTGATTGGAAATGGCTTATATCCTAAATAGGTCGGCATCGGGCAACTGATCGTCTATTGCTCCATCATTCTCCCCTGTTTCAGGCAAGACAAGTGATCTGGCCCTACATTCAATCTACTTGGCTTAACAACCACTTCAAACGTGAATTCTTGAAATAGTAATAACCACCTGCATATTCTTCCTTCTAGTACTAGCTTGTTTACTAAGTACTTCAACGTGGAATGGTCTGTAAAGAATTTGAACGGCGCACCTAGTAGGTAGTGCTTGAACTTTTGGAGAGAGTAGACCATTTCCAGAGCTTCTCGTTCTGTTGTTGTGTAGTTCCTTTCTGCCGTGGAGAGCTTTCTGCTAGCATAGTATACTGGATGGTCCATCTTTTCTCCTGGTTGCACTAAGACTGCTCCTAGCGCTATTCCAGATGCGTCGATGTGTACGTGGAACATTTTGTTCCAGTCGGGGTACACTAATATGGGTGCACTTACCAACCTTTCTTTTAGTTTATTTAGTGTTGCTTGACAGTCTGTAGTCCAAATAAATTCTTCCGTCTTCCTTAGTATTTTCTCCATTAGGGCTATTATCGTTGTGTATTTCCTGATGAACCTTCTGTAGTACCCCGTGAGGCCCAGAATTTCCCTGAGTTGTTTCACATTTCACGGTGGTGACATGTGAACAATTGATGCTACCTTGGCAGGGTCCACGCAGACTCCATATTTGCAGACAATATGGCCCAGTAGAGTTCCAAAGGGGACTACAAAAATAAATTTTTTTAAATTTAAGGTTATCTGCAGCTGTCTGCACCTCTCGAACATCACTCTCAGCAAGCTGGTATGCTTCTTCAATAGGTTGTATACTGTCCAGTCATCCATGTAAACTTCTAGAAACTTATGAATGTAATCCCGGAATGCGGCTATTACAATCCTTGAGAAGACTGTTGGCGCATTCTTTAATCTGAATGGCATTACATTGTATGTGTACGACCCCCACTCCATCGTGAAAGTTGTTTTCCTTTTATCTTCCTTGGCTATTCAGACCTGGTGGTAGCCTGAGAACCCATCTGTGAACAAGTATGCCTCATTCCCCGCAACATTGTCTAGGACTTCATCATTGAATGGCGTGGGGAACGGGTCATGCACACATGCATTGTTCAGTTTTCTCTAGCTGACGCATACCCTAATTTCAGTCATATCCTTCTTATTCTGAATAACTATGGGGCTTATCCAGTCAGCTTCATCTACCGGAAATATGATCCCTGCATCTAGCATTTTGTCAATCTCCCTTTTAACTTTCTCTTTTACCCTTGGGTTCAGTCAGTATGGTCTATGCTTTACTGGTCGGATGCCTAGTTTTAGAAAAATTTTCATCTCTCCCAGGTTACCTTTTATCCCCTTGAGTTCTGCCACTGAAGTTGGGAACAAGTCCTGGTATTCTTGTAATAAATCAAAAATTTCTTTGGTGGTCTATTCATCCCAGTAATCTCCCACTGATGTTATCTTGGGCTTATCTTCCATCCCTACATTATGTTTTCTCAGCTTCACTGGTAGGAGATGGGCACCTTCCGTCGAGGGGTTCTCCCGAATCCCTCTTTCTCCCTCTGTTTCTTCAAAGGCTAGGTGTCTAAGCCCCTCCAATCCATCCTCTTCTAGTTCTGCATCAATTTTGTCGCAGGTCAGAAATCCTAACAATTCCATATCATACAAGCACTGTAGAAAGTTTTCTTCATGCTCCCCTTCAACTAGTGTCTCTGGGGTGAACAGAACCCCCTTCACTACCTGGAGCACCTCTGTCATTTGTGCCTCACTGCGTTTGAATGAAAATTCGTCGATGAACTGTGCTTCCAAGGTATCCCAGCTAGTCGTTTGTCATCTAGCTCCTCCTGGATATACCAAGCCTAGGGGATGGTGCTGAGGGTATGTATAAAAGCATGTACCCACAGATTCCTTGGCAGTCCCCGACTTTCCCAGTTGGTCGTGCAATATTTGATGTGCTCCTTGGGACTTGAATTCCCCGTGTATTCCCTTTCATCTTGTGGCTGATCTTCTTTCCTGCTAAACCTCTCCTTCATTGCTTGCTTAGCGTCCTTCCAGTCTCTTAATACTTGGCAGTGCGCCTTCCACCATCATGCTGGAGTTGCCATAAGTGCAATGTCTAAAAAGGAAATTCTCTGGTCTTCTGGTACATCCTAGTCCACCCTGTCCAAGAACCGATCTATCGGCTCAAGGCCATAGTACTTCGAGTTGTCGCCCCTTCCCATGTCTCCCCAGTTTACTTGGCTTATCATTGCACATCGTTGGGTTGTCAGTTCATATCCACCCTGTTTCCATGCATCCCATGCAGCTTCTAAACCAGCTTCTGAGCTTTGAATGCTTCTCCAGCTAATAGATCCTTTGGCTGTAGGATTTATGTAGTCCACCCTTTTCCCTGATGTGAGTGTATATAGCTGGTCTAACGCCCCTAGTTTCTCTCTGTCATCCATTGGCTCTATAAACCTGGGTCCTTGGTAGGGGTCTAATGGCTCGATCACCCTTAGCCCCTCTGCTTCAAAAATTATCAGCTCCTTAGTCAAGTCTATGACAGTGTAGTTTTCATATGCCCAGTCAATCCCCAAGAGTGTTGGATATGGATCTTTATCCCCCATAATATCTATCACTTCGAACTCAGTGTGCATTTTCACCCCTGCCACATCAACCTCGACATTTTCTAATCATCAATAGGCAGTATACAATATTGATTTGCCATTCTTAATTGAATTGGCAAGTACTTCAGCTGTGGCTTCCCCATTGCCTCCCAAGTCTTCCTAGGTAGGATGTTTACATCTGACCCTAAATTTAGCATGGTGTCCCTTATCTGGAATCCTGCTGCTTGCGCATTGATTCAGAACTCCTTTACGCTTCTTTTCTTATTCTTCTTCACTCTCCTGGAGGCTTTCTCTAGCCAAGTTTCACATGGTTGTTCTGCTTCCTCTTTTTCCATGGATACTGCGGCCTTTAAGCTTTTCCGCAATTCCTTCAACATGGCCTCATCTTCAACAATTTTTAAGAAACATTTAAACCATTCCCCAATGGACTAGGCAGGAGCGGGCCCATGGACTTGTGGTCTTCGGGCATCCCTATCTTCAGTCATTCCCTCGAACAATTTGGCTGCTTCTTGATAATAATGCTTTTGGAGCTCGGGTTGATATGCCCTTCATGGTGACGTTGATTTAACGATCAAAGGTGCTTCCTCAACATAGCGATCATCCACTGTCTTCTTCCCTCCTCAGGTGATTATATTAATATTTGTCGCAGGGAAGCCCTCGTTGGTCCGAGGCTCAGCATTCACCAGGTTGGCCCCTCGCTGTCGGGTTCTCTCTTCCCACTTCGCAATGAGCTCCGGGCAGTCCTCCATCACATGGGTGTTAACTCTACACTGCGAACACCAGGGTCTCCTCGGGAGCGGGCATTCCCTTGCGACATGTCCTTCTTGATCACAGTTGTAGCACCTTAAGGGTCCTCTTCCTCCCATTCTTCCTCCGCGTCCATTTCCTCCTTGCCCCCCTTGACTCGCTTCATTGACCCTGAACGTGGATCTGTCCAATCTTTCTGCTAGAGCGTCCAACACTCAGCACTGATCGGTGTGATGAGTGGTCGATGCACAGAACTCGCAGTAGTTGTTATTGGGGACATTAGAATACTTTTGCAGAATTGGACACATTCGTGGCAGGTGTCCATATGTCCTACAAATCTCGTAGAAGTCTGCGTTATTCCTTCTTGGGAAGGGTCCTTACACTCTTATTGCTGCAACTCCTATGGTGGGAGGGGTTCCTGATGGCCCCACCACCCCCCTAGTTGATTAATTCCCCGCAATTGCGAGTACTCCGTCGCAACATGCCCTTCCACTAGGTAATGGGTGCACCAAACATTAGGCCTGGCCAGTCGTACAGGCTGGAGATCCCTCAGCTTCTCGGTCAAATTTGCGATCTGGATTTGCAGGCCCGTGATCGCTGGATCTTGCAAACTCATGCCTCCCAGGTATTCATGGGGATACCCTGCCATTGCTTCTATCCGGGAGACTTTCTCTAATGCATCCTACAGGGTTCCTATCTTTTGTTGTGTCAGCAGTGTTCTAGTCAAGGGCAAGAGTGCCTTGATGAACCAGTCCCACTGGTGGTTTGGGTCCAGGGTGTAACTCAACTTGGCAATGGCATCCTTAAACCTTTGCATGAGCTCCCAAGCCATCTCACCCTCCCTCTGCTTAATTTCCCACAGCTCTGATAACCCCTGCTGATCTATTTGCGGTACCTTGAATTCCTACACAAATCCCCTCTTAATATCATCTATGGTGGGGTTCTGGTTCTATTATGCCCACTTTATGAACCAGCATAGAGCTCGTTCCCTTAGCGTGGTCTGGAATTCCACTGCCTGAATGTTATCTAGAGTTTGACACGCCCTCCAGATGGCTTCGTAGAGGTACTAGTGTTGCTCCACATCCTCTTTCCCCTTTCCTGCAAATTTTGGGTATCTAGTAAACGATCCTGCCATACTGCTCTAAGTATGGGCTAACAACACAAACCTTTGTTCCCCACCTGTTGGGATCCCTGTAGTCCCAAGTTACTACTATAGTCGGTTCTTGTATCACTTCCAATATTGAGACCGGTCCTGTATTTCTCCTGCGCACTATATACTCGCGTTGCCTTGGCTAAGCTAATGACAAATTCTTCTGGTTTGTGATAAAGTACCAGGGGAAGGTCGGGGAAAATGCCACTTATATTTTGGGGTTGGGGTTGTTGAATCTTGATGGATGCTTTTTCCTCATCAAACAACCTCCTCATCCCATCACCCACATTGTCGTCATCTCTTTCCTCATGCCAACATGGGTGCTGATCTCACGATCCTACTTCCGCAACCTACAGGGAGGATTCCCCGTCCGTTCCTTGTTGCGATTCCATTTCCGCAACCTTCCGAGACGGTCCTCCTCTGGTCTCCTATTGCGATCCTATTTCCACAACCTGCAGGGAATGTCCTTCCTCCTCTTCCTGATTCCAACATTCCTTTTTCCAGCACTCGGGTTGCCTAGCACCGTCTTCTCCCTTCGTCTCAACTCGAGGATTTCCCATCACCACTCCTATTTGGTGGGGTCCCCTCCTTCTTTTCCCTAGAGCCTGAGCTGCTCTTGCCTGCCACTTGTCTACTAGCAGCGCCCTCCTCTGTGCTCTAACATCCCTAGCTCTCCTCAATCCTTTTGTATCCATCCTCTCGCAGCATCCCTAGCTCTCCTCAATCCTTTTGTATCCATCCTCTCGCAGCATCCCTATCCCTTTATAGGCAGCATTTCCCCCTCTAATTCCTTCCCTCGATACTGGGGTTTTACGCTTCCATCCCGGCAGTGGGTAAAGGTAGCAGTCCCTCCTCTACCAAAAACATCTTAATCCACGTCAGGACTTCCCTTATCAACTCCCCCCTTAGCTCGGAGTTGAACATTGCCTCTGCCTTTGAGAAGGATTGGTAGCTCTCTACAACAAACTTGACCACGTAGCCCTCCACTGTAGTCTTCACCCAGAAATCAACTGCTCTCGTCCGATCGTTATCCAGCTATTGTAATAATGTAGTATCAGATGGAGTCCAACTATGGCGAACTGTAGCTGAGCCACTTGACTGACTTTGCCTCTTCAACTCCCTCAACCAATTGTATAGGTCCTCAACGAACTTGCACCAGAAAATTTCATACTGGTCATCTGAGCTATCAACGTATAAAATCCCCTCACGTACCTTGTCAATCAGTTGATTCCTACGGGCAGCTTTCTCTGCCACAAATTGATCTACTTTGTGGTTCCACTAGTCTCTAATCTCTCTTTTAAATACCCTTAACACCATATTCTGAACCAGTTCTCTCAACTTCAGGTCCCAGCAATGGAACCATTTGTTGGCTCGAAAGAGTCATCAGGGAAAGACCCTGGGTTCAGGCATAGGTAGCCAACAATGGTCTGTTGTAGTCTAGGATAGCACTAGCATTTTCACCTCACCCCGAAGGGCAAGGAGTCTCACCTGAAGCATGCCGCGACCAAAAGGGAGAAGGGTTCAGCATGGGGTCAAGAGAATATCAACCGGGCATAGGCGATCACACACATATGCATCCATAATACATGAAACAAAGATAACAGTACCCATAACTCATACGCATAGATCCATTATAAAGGACATAGAACTAACAGCATCCTTGCATCAATCTATGAATTATCATTTACATGCAACAGGTAGACTATTTAAAATTTTAATAGGCCCACTAAGCACAATGCTCAACACATTAGAGGTATCAACAACCATCAGCTCGATATTATATTAACTTAGCATAATAGTAAACATCATAATCTGACATTCTGCCTTAAACATTACATATAATACCCGACTCAGTCGCTTGGGTTAGATCAGCTCCGCAACCCAATCCCTCGGATCCCAACTCCCTCTACTTCAACATCTGCACCTGCATACCTTTTCTACAACCGACTCCTTCTTCCTCCGGCGGGTCTAACAACAACTTTCTTCCTTTCTGTTCTTCCACTTTTATGTCCTTCCCGGCTGCCTGGACTGCCAGTTCTCGCTTGACTACTTTCTCTCTTGGTTGCTTCTGCACCTTCCCGTCTCCTTGGTTGCCTTTGCCTTCCACTGCCACCTTGCCATTACTCCTTCGCAACTATTCGTTCCTCCACCCAACCATTGTTGCCATTTGTCCCTTTCTCGCCTTTCGGTTAGTCAAAACTGATCAAAATCATTCAAAATTAACGAAGGCTCCAACATGTATCAAAGTCCCCTCAATTAAGAAGAGTTCATTCAACATGTCAAACAACAATTTGAGATGGAAGTAGTGGGAAATAAGGATTCTCAAATTGTAGTATTTTCTCCTTGATTCTCTCTCTCTCTCTCTCTTTATCCCTTTTGAAGATAAATTTTAAAGTGAAAAAAAATTAAAATAATAGATGAAAACAAACAAGAAAAGTAAAAGATAAAAATAAAATTCCAATTGTGAAAACCAATCTTTGGTGCAATTCGATAGGGGTTATTTTCTTGAAAGTCAAGTAATTGGTGTGAAAATTCTCCCTCAAATATTCTAATAAAAGGGAGGTTCCTACTTGCAAGAGAAGCAAAAGGATATTGTCTCAAAAGGAAGGATTTTTTCTACATCTAATCTTTTTAAACAACAATCTTGAGTTAGTCAGAAGTTAGGGTCATGAAAAGCTTCTTCTGTATAGAGCTGGAGACATCCATTCTTGTTAATCTTGGTACCCAACTAGCGTTCACCTTTGTCGTGGTTATTTTCATGGGTTACCCTCTTCTTCGGCAAGTTTCTCTTTATCTGTTTCCATTTTCCATTTAGTCTATAAAAAATAAAAAAATAAAAGTGTCAACATCAACATTAGCACTCAGGTTTCTTTGTTTCGAGGAAAAGGCACAATAAAAGAAGTATATAATTAGTTTTTCCTTCAGCATTAATCCTCGTGGTTATCTTCAATATTTAGTTCTCATTTTTATTTTCCACTAATAACACTTTTGAATCCTTTATAATAGAAAATTGTAGGAGATTGGTCATGGGAAATGTCAAAGGAAGCATTAGCAATGTTTTTCACGCACATACAACTTTTCTTATAACAAACACACAATCCTATAACTTTGGCTATATGACCACATAATGGTTATAAGAATACCTATAACATGCCAAATCAAGATAGTTTTCACTTCCTTGGGTTCTTTAGAAATAGATGATCATTGGATGATGGTATAAAGCCACCATATGACTTCAAATCCCTCCTCTTCTTCCTCCATCCTCCAGATCTTCTTCAAGAAAAAAACATCAATTTGGTTCAGAAATTCAACAAGGTGATTAGTTCTTGTTTTCCAAAACACATTAGCACTTGTCCCTAAAATTTGTGTCTAAATGGCCTTAGCATTTCAAAGTCAACAACCTTAGCACTCTAGAACTCAACAGCATCAACATTCTCATGATTGGCAACCTCAATATTTTCATAACATGCAGGTTTTAAGGCTCTATTTGCAAACATGTTTAAAATCATATGGTAAGGTTGGAGGTATGCATACTCAATTAAGTTCTTTTAATATTTTAAGACTTGGAATCATATACAACAAGACCTTGGTTATTATTAACAAATTGACATTCTCCACCACCTTATACAACATCCCTCACTATGAATCCTTGTCACATCAAATTCTACCATTTTTCCTTTCTGCCACCTCAATAAATCCATGCTCAATATTGATCGACATGCTCTACATGCATGATCATTTAATACAATTCCTCCCTACTTGCCTAATCAAAAAAACTTGGGATGAGTTTCCATGACCAAAAAACCCAACTTTCCACTGAATCCGTCTGCCCATTCTCAATACAAGTTGTAGAAATTCCTTGTAGATTCAAATTGCTTATGCAATTTTCTAAAACAAAAGACTTGAATCTACTCTACTCATCAATGGAAATAATTAAATGATTGCGAAATCACAAAGCATACAAGAGAAAGAATTCAATCAACACATTACACAATGATTTCCTGGGGAAAGCCACAGCTAAAAACCCCTACTATCTGTATATTGCATTAGTCATAAAATATGAGAAGATTACAATGCTTTTCTCAAGCCCGAGCAACCTCTGCACTATCTATATCTATCTCACTGCTTCCTAGACAATCATAGGTCAATACTTAACCAATTTTTGGCTTGCCCAAGTCCCTATTTCCTTGCATTGTTTCCTTTGTAATTATCCCCCTATTAATTAGGGAAATTCCTCAATATGAATTGTGCAATCCTCATAGGCCTTCCTCTGACTGCATGCACCACCTGTATAATTCAGATGATTATACAATTGATAGTACATTTCCCTTGAACTCCAATCTCAATTAGGTAACTCTCAGATCTAACACATTGAGTTATTTATGAATGAATCATTAGTTAATTGGTTGAACACATGAAGAAGCACCCCACTGTCTGACCTCCTACTAGTTCCTCCATCAACTGGAACTAGTTTAACTCACTTTAACTTAGTTAAACTGAATTAATTAATTACAAATCAAAATAAATTCAATCAGGGTTCCTATAAAGTAGGAAACACTCTAAATGACTCAAGTTATACCCTCAAATTGAATTAACTGAGCCAACTAAGTCAAATTAATTTAGTTAACTCGTACAAGTTGTCTTGTGATGTGGAATTACAATTCCTAATTTAATTCAAGGAAAAAATTAAATTAGGATTTTCTTGTTGCATTTTCAACACTCCCTCTCAACAAGCAAGGGATTATCACATACCCCAATCCTACCTCTATGGAACTCGAATTTCCCTCTTGATAGTGCCTTATTCAAGGTGTTTTCATCATGTTCCTTTGTAGGAATCTACTCCAGCAACATGATTCTCCTTTGGACACAATCTTGTAGATGGTGATATCGGATGTCGATATGCTTGGACCAATCATGAAAAACAGGATTCTCAAAGAGTTTGATACAACTCTAATTGTCACAGTAAATCACTGTAGGATCCATCTACTGACTAAATAACCGAACAAGAATCTTCCTCATCCAGATAGCCTCACAAGTTGCTTGACTAGTAGCCATGTACTATGCTTCTATTGAACTGAGTGCAACTGATATTTGCTTCCTGTTGTATCAAGAAATTGTTGCTGACCCAATACTAAAGATTCCCCTTGATGTGCTCTTCCTGTTAAATGGACTCCCTGCCCAATTTGCATTTGTGAATCCTTGAAGCTTCACTCCCTCTGTTCGTCTATACCAAATACCAAACTGAGTGGTGCCTCTGAGGTATCTCAACACATGTTTAGCTTCCTTCCAATAGAGTTTGGTTGGCTTAACCATTGCTTGACTAAGTTGGTTAATTACAAAACATATGTTCGGTCATGTGTTCACTAAATACATAAGTGAACCCATAAGCTACCTATAAATAATAGCCTCCACTACTTCACCTGAAGTAGCATCTTCCTTCCTCCAATTTCCTGCTAGAGGAGTCTCCATGGGTTTGCTTCTCTCCATGTGGAAATTCTTCAATATCTCGTTGGCATACTTTCCCTGAGAGACAAACAGTTCCTCATATCCTTTCCATACTTCCATACCAAGGAATTAATTCATGAGCCCCAAGTCCTTCATCTCGAATTCTCTTGCAAGATCCTCTTTGCAAGATTTGACCAGCTTATCATCACTTGTTATAATTAAATCATCGACATATAATACTATAATCAATAATTTACCTTCAACCACAATATGGTAAATGTTTGCATCTGCTTCACTTTTGGTGAAGCCCAACCTAATGAAATAGTTGTCAATCTTGTTGTACCAAGCACGTGGTGCTTGTTTCAATCCATATAGTGCTTGCTTGAGTCTGCACACATGAAACTCTCTGTTGAAGGTATTAAATTGTTCCAACTACTCAATGTACACCTATTCATCAATCACTCTGTTGAGGAATGTTGTATTCACATCCATCTAATGTATCTTCCATCCCATCTGCATTGAAAGTGTTATAATATATTGGATTGAAGAGTACCTTGCTACTGGAGAAAGAGTATCCTCGTAATCAATTCCCTCCACCTGAGAGAACCCTCTGGCCACAAATGTGGCCTTTTATTTCTTGACACTCCCATTTGTTACTTGCTTTACCTTGTAAATCCATATGTAACTCACCACTGACTTATCTGCTGGTCTTGGGATCACTTCTCAAATATTATTTCTGATAATGGAGTCATACTCCTCTACCATGGCATCAACCCATACTAGTTTTTGCACTACTTCCTCAAATGAGGATCGCTCAATCTCTACACTCTCACTGACCATATCCATGTAGCCATTGTACTGATATGGTGACCTCCTCTACCTGCATTGTGATGTGGGTGCTCCCATATTCTCTCTAGCATCATGCATCAATCTTTCAGCTTATCTAGTGTGCTTCCTTCCATTTATGGAAGTCTCTTCATGAGTGGGTGTTTCCACTCTCTTCTCCTCTGAATGTGGTTGCTCCACATTATCCTGAAGTTCTTCCTTTGGAGCTAAAAGCTCCTCATCTACATGTAACTTAAGCTCCCTCTCTAGGGAACATCTCATGGAATTATCTTCATCAAACTTCACATCTCTAAGAACCATTGTCATCCTGTGAGATTGTAGGTACACCCGATAGTTGTGAGGTGTATTAGTGTACCCCAAAAATATGCCCAACTCAGTTGTTGGCTCTAGTTTTTTTCTTGCATCCTTAGTAACATGACAGTAAACTAATGAACCAAAGATCCTAAAGTGCACCACATCTTGTTTCTTACCTGAAAAAATATTATTTTGGTGTACTCATCCCGAGAATCCGATGAGGACTCATGTTCTGCACATATACAACTGTGTTGCATGCTTCATCCCACAAGTGCAGCGGTAGGCCCTGATCATGTAACATCGCCCATGAAACTCCCAAAATACTTTTGTTCTTCCTTTCATGGGGTGCTATTAACTCCCATCAAATGTATTTTGATGCACAAAAGTTCTTGAATTCATTTGACACATATTCTCCATCATTATCACTCCTAAGAGCCTTCACTTACTTGCCAGTGTCTTTCTCAACAAGTTATTTAAATTCACAAAATTTAGAGAACGTTTGATCTTTCTTCTGCATGAATAAAATCCAGAACGTACGTGAGAAATCATCTACAAATATTACATAATACATGTGCTTGGTCGTGGAGGCTTTCGAGAATGGTCCATACACATCTGAGTGAAATCTTTCAAGGATCGCTTGCACTTGATTATCCTTATCATGAAAGGTGGATTTGGTGTACTTCTCCAATGTACACCCTTGGGAAGTCCTGTATAAATATTCAAATCTCTTGGTGAATATGGCCCAATATTCTATGTCATAATTCATTGATGTCTCAGCTCTACACCTTCTCTACTTTTGTTCTCAATGTTACACAATCTTATACATCCAATTTGTAGAGGTTCTTCACTCGAACCCCAATATGCTTCACTTGTCTTGTGGCTATGTGACGAAGGAAAGCCTTTCCTTTACTAAATATCACATCATAGCCACGATCCTCCAACATAGCAACTGAAACTAAATTCTTCTTTAGACCTAAAACATACATGACATATTTTAATGTGAGAGGAGAACCCGACTCCCTCTGAAAAGTAACAGTACTGATGTCGATCATGTTATACCTTCCATCATCTCCCATCTTGATGTGCATCATGAGGTCTTTCTAAAAAATCTTTGTTGTTTGTCATATGGAATGAGGATCCACTATCCAGATGCCATACACTACCCATGACTGATGTCACCATGCAAGCAATGAGGGTGAAATCCAAGTCGAATTGTTAAGCAAGAGCATCACATGTTGCTCGTCCTAAGGGCTTCTTGCTAGCCTTCTTGTGCAGACACTCCATGGCATAATGTCTCAGCTCATGACAGTGAAAAAATTTAATCTTGGAAAAGTCCTTATTTTCACCCTAACTAGAATCTCCTTTGGATTGGAATTTCTTTCCTTCCCCTTTCTTCGCCTTTCTAGCTAAGGCACAGTTCTCCTCATCATCATGCTTGGATGAGGTTCCATCTCTAGTGCTCTTCCTTATCTCTTCTTGCACCAAGTTAGACCACACATGCTCCCACTTTGGTAGATGCACCCTCCCATTTACTGATTCCTAGTAGTTGTGCCAACTCTTGGGAAGGCATAGAAGTGCTAGACTGACCAGATCATCTTCAAAAATTGCAATACCAATGCTCCCAAGCTCATCTCGACATTGGGTGAAACTGCTCAAGTACTGAGGTATTGTGTCTCCCTTCTCCATCTTGATCTTTCGAAGCTTGTCCTCCAGTGCCAGCTTCCTATGGTCATTGTTGTTCTGAAACAATTCAATCAAGTCTTGGCACATTGCATATGTTGTATCCTTATTGTGGAGGTTCAAGACAATATGATCTTGAACTCCTTCTAGTATGATCCTTCTCGCCTTTGCAACACATTTCTTCCACTCTGCCAGATATTGGCAATCTAATGTTGGAGGATTAGGAATATATTTGTCAATGAATTCCTTCATTCGTTGTATTCCAAAATTGCCTCCATCTTGTCCTTCCAAGCAATATAGTTCGAACTACCCTCAAGGGTATATTTGAGTCTCAATCCATAGAAAGACATCCTTCTAGCTCTGAAGAATGATATTGCAAATTCGATTTCACCTGCAAAAGACAAACTCGTATTCTCCTCTTCTAGAGTGATTTTTGCTTTGATACAATGTATAAATTCCTTGTAGATTCAAACTTCTTATGTAATTTTATAAAACAAAAGAATTGAATCTACTCTACTCATCAGTGAAAACAATCAAACAATCGTGAAATCACAAAGCATACAAGAGAAAGAATTCAATCAACACATTACACAATAATTTCCTAGGGAAAGCCATAGCTAAAAACCCATGCTATCTGTATATTTCATTAGTCATAAAATATGAGAAGATTATAATTCTTTTCTCAAGCCCGAGCAACCTTTGCACTATCTCTATTTGTCTCACTACTTCCTAAACAAACCTAGGCCAATACTTACCCAAATTTTGGCTTGCCTAAGTCCCTATTTCCTTGCGTTGTTTCCTTGGGAATCATCCCCCTTTTAATTAAGGAAATTCCTCAATATGAATTGTGCAATCATCATAGTCCTTCCTCTGACTACATGCACCACCTGTATGTTTAAAATGCAACAAGATGATGGAGCTTAGTGGAAAGGAGTCGCCTCCACTAAGTGGGCCCACAGGCTATTTTTGGCGCAAAGTCTATTTTTAGACATATGGATCATGGTCTATGAGTTGCAGGATGCTATTTGTGGATGATTGGTCATGTTGGTAAAAATAGATGGACTTCTATTTTTAGATATATGTGTGGAGTCTATTTTTAGACTGTCAGGTTAAAAATAGA
The DNA here is from genome assembly GCA_031772625.1 of Pinus tabuliformis. Lineage (NCBI taxonomy): Eukaryota > Viridiplantae > Streptophyta > Pinopsida > Pinales > Pinaceae > Pinus > Pinus tabuliformis. The sequence continues at coordinate 815,939,022 of CM062818.1, forward strand.
ACAGTCGAATATTATTAGCTCTTAATAATATTTGGACTATAAACATTATCTTATCCTCTTGGAGCACTTCAGTTCGAGCTACGGATGTGGCACATGCAACTGTCAGAAGGAAATACGCTTTTCTTATGGGTCAGTTGAGTTATTGCATGATGGACTTCAGTTAGAACTCAAGTGGTTGAGTTTGGTGGAGTTGATTGAGGAGTTGATGGAGTTGTGTTCAGTTTGACTTGGTTGAACTAGTTGTATTTAGTCTAACTGCAGAATACACTAGTGATGAGTGATGTGAATTATTTATTAATTAATTCACTAATTATTAACTCATAAAGCAACTAAAGAATACATCAGTTAACTCAGTGCATGGACAGTTCAGTGGAGAAAAGTGTTAGAGGTGGGTGAAAGAGTGAGACTGCTATCAGTTGTGACTATAGCTGTGCATGAGATTTGCACAATAATTGATGGAGATTGCCAATGAGGATTGCGTGGTACAAGTCAAGGGAAAACGAGTTTGGATCAGATCTATTCTCACATTCTCACTTTGGATTGTGCAGTAGAGGCAGGCAGACAGTGGAGGAGATTTGAACCTGTGACTTGATTCAGATCTGAGCTAGTTTGTGTGTAGCAAGTGGAGATAGTACTGAGTACTTGTGAGGAGTATTGTACTACGTATTGTTACATGTTCTCTATCATTATAATATACAGATATTTGGGGGTTTTCAGCTGTATGCTTTCCCCGGTTACATACTGTGTTAATGTGCGCATGTGATTAATTTTTCATTGTTTTTAATTCCGCAAAATTGATGATCAACGTAGAGGAGGTTATGTATTATGCATGCATTCCGCAATAGTGTATAATCAGGATAATCTCTGTGAATAAGTGTTATATTATTCAAAATTTCTACATGGTATCAGAGCAGAGTTGATCATCAGATCTATTATTCAGAAAGTGGTTACATTTTATTTCTTTAGGCAGAGTCTGTAATCGGGCCAGGTAGCCTCTGGATTCATCCTTCTTTTGGAAGGTGAGATATCTGGTAAAAGCCCATACAGTCAATCTCTGTACGAGAAATACTTTGTTCTCATGAATTTTAGATCAGAAGCGGTTGATTTTTTAGCTGGTGGAATTCGAATTTGCAGCAATGTTTTCTTGGTGTCAAAGTTGAAATGTCTTTCAACGAATTGTGATTGGAGTATGCCCATGAAGGCAGCTCGAATTATATTGCATGGAAAGACAGGATGGAGGCGGTGTTAGATGACAATGGGCTGAAGGAGTTCATGGAGGCTGAGGTCCCAAAGCCTACTGATGCTGCTCATGTTGAGGTTTGGCAAAAGAAGACAGCAAAGTGTCGAAGGATTCTATTGGAGGGCGTGAAGGATCACATTGTATCCAGCCTGCATGGAAAGGCTTCTCCATACTTGATGTGGAAAGCGTTGACAGATTTATTCCAAAGCAAGAGCGACGAGAGGAAGTTGGCGCTCAAGGATAAACTCATAAACATTAAGTGTGAGAATGGAGACAGTATGCCCAAGTATCTCACGAAGTTCACCCAATGCTGGGATGAGCTGGGAAGTGTGGTGGTGACTGTCGATGATGAGGACTTGGTGAGCTTGGCTCTCCTTGGTCTTCCGAAGAGTTAGCATTCCTATCAGGACTCTGTCAATGGTCGGGAGAAATTGCCAGGATGGGAGAGACTTTGGTCAGATCTTGTGCAGGAGGAGATCAAGCGGAATACCACGAACGGATCTTCATCAAAGGCATCTGATGAAGAAAATTGCGCTTTGGCTGCCAAAGCAAAGAAGGGGAAGGAGAAGGGTTCTCTTTTCGAATCCAGTTCTTCCAATGATGGGAAGAAGGTTGACAAATCGAAAGTGCGATTCTTTCATTGTCATGAGTTGGGCCATTATGCTGCAAATTGTTCATGGAGGAAATCCAAGAAGGGATCCGGGGAAGGATCTGAAGGTGAGGCACTTGCTTCACAGTTCGAGTTGGATTTCACACTCTTCACATGCATGGTTTCATCCATGGTGGGAAGTGGTTGGTTTCTTGAGAGTGGAGCTTCTTTCCACATGACCGGTGACAAGAGTTTGTTCAATACTTTGGAGGAGAAAGATCTCCAGATACTCATAGCGATGGGTAATGATGAGAAGTATAGTGTCTCAGGTGTAGGCATGGTTATTTTTCAGAGGGAGCATGGAGCTCGCCTTACCTTGACCGATGTCAAGTATTTACCAGGACTAAAGAGAAACTTGGTGTCGATCATGATGCTGGAAGACAGAGGCTATGATGTAGTCTTCAGAAAGGGAAAGGTTTTCCTTAGACACATCATCACTAGACAGGTGAAGCAGATTGGTTCACGGGTCAAGAACCTATATGCTCTTGAGGTTCGAGATGCATTCAAAGCCTTGAGCAGCGAGGCAACTGATGGAGACTTGGTGGTTGAGAGGGAGCGTATATTACCTCTCAACATGCAGAGCCATAAGAAGTCTCAGACGATTGTGGAGGAGCCACGATTGGTGCAACAGCTTCAGGAGGTTGTGGAGCAGCCACAACAAGGGAAGTTGAGAGGAGATCAAGTAGAGACATCTACTCATGCAGAGACCTCCAGTAGGGGGAAACTTCGAGCCAGGTGGGCTGAGGGATCACATGCAGCCATACCTCCAGGTAGGAGGTGGGGCGATATAGAGTGATCGTCCCAAGGAGGAGGGGCAGGATCCTTGAGGTACCCAACCTCTTGGATGAGACCTTGCTACGGGAGCCCCGATGTGGAGTAGCAGGAACTGACTGATTGGGTAGAGATAGATGCGGATGGAGCGGCAGAGAGAGCGACAGTGTAGGGAATCCCAGGACAGTGCATAGCTAGCAGGCTGCAGCAATGCAAGAGGCACAAGTGTTTTGCACAGTGCTAGGTGGCACAGAGAAGTGTGCAATGGTGCGAGATGCATGGAGATGTTGCAGTAGCGCAGATGTCAGAGAGGGAGCACTTGTCAGCAACAGGTAGAGCTTCAGCATTAGAGTATGTTCCTAGCCCAACAGAGTGGTCAGTTGGGAGTGTTTTTGTTCCAAGTGTTGTTGGAGCAAGTGGACCGGGCAAATGTGTTGCATGCAGAACATTCCAGAGTTGCAGGATAGGGGTTGCAGATAATCCATATCTTGTTGAGAGGGAGTGTTGAAAATGCAACAAGATGCTAGAGCTTAGTGGAAAGGAGTCACCTTCACTAAGTGGGCCCACAGGCTATTTTTGGCGCAAAGTCTATTTTTAGACTATGTCTATTTTTAGACATATGGATCATGGTCTATGAGTTGCAGGATGCTATTTGTGGATGATTGGTCATGTTGGTAAAAATAGATGGACTTCTATTTTTAGACATATGGGCGGAGTCTATTTTTAGACTATCAGGCTAAAAATAGAACAGTCGAATATTATTAGCTCTTAATAATATTTGGACTATAAACATTATCTTATCCTCTTGGAGCACTTCAGTTCGAGCTACGGATGTGGCGCATGCAACTGTCAGAAGGAAATACGCTTTTCTTATGGGTCAGTTGAGCTATTGCATGATGGACTTCAGTTAGAACTCAAGTGGTTGAGTTTGGTGGAATTGATTGAGGAGTTGATGGAGTTGTGTTCAGTTTGACTTGGTTGAACTAGTTGTATTTAGTCTAACTGCATAATACACTAGTGATGAGTGATGTGAATTAATTATTAATCAATTCACTAATTATTAACTCATAAAGCAACTAAAGAATACATCAATTAACTCAGTGCATGGACAGTTCAGTGGAGACAAGTGTTAGAGGTGGGTGAAAGAGTGAGACTGCTATCAGTTGTGACTATAGCTATGCATGATATTTGCACAATCATTGATGGAGATTGCCAATGAGGATTGCATGGTACAATTCAAGGGAAAACGAGTTTGGATCAGATCTATTCTCACATTCTCACTTTGGATTGCGCAGTAGAGGCAGGTAGACAGTGGAGGAGATTTGAACCTGTGACTTGATTCAGATCTGAGCTAGTTTGTGTGTAGCAGGTGGAGATAGTACTGAGTACTTGTGAGGAGTATTGTACTATGTATTGTTACATGTTCTCTATCATTATAATATACAGATAGTTGGGAGTTTTCAGTTGTATGCTTTCCTCGGTTACATATTGTGTTAATGTGCGCATGTGATTGATGTTTCATTGTTTTTAATTCCGCAAAATTGATGATCAACGTAGAGGAGGTTATGTATTATGCATGCATTCTGCAATAGTGTATAATCAGGATAATCTCTGTGAATAAGTGTTATATTATTCAAAATTTCTACACTGTATAATTCGGATGATTATACAACTGATAGTACACTTCACTTGAACTCAAATCTCAACTAGGTAACTCTCATATTTGACATGCATGAGTTATTTATGAGTGAATCATCAGTTAACTGGTTGAACACATGAAGCAGCACCCCACTATCTGACCTCCTACCAGTTCCTCCATCAGTTGGAACTAGTTTAACTAAATTTAACTCAATTAAACTAAATTAATTAATTACAACTCAAAATAAACTCAACTGGGACTCCTATAAAGTAGGAGACACTCTACATGACTCAAGTTAGACCCTCAACTTAAATTAATTGAGCCAACTAAGTCAAATTAACTTAGTTAACTCGTACAAGTTGTCTTGTGATGTGGAATTACAATTTTATTCCTAATTTAATTTCAGGACAAAATTAAATTAGGATTTACTTGTTGCACTTTCAACACAAGCATCCCATTTCCTAACTAGCAGAGAAATGTTGAAACATAGAGCACCTTGAAGCTTACTCTACTAATCCAACATGGGAAAATTAGGAGCAATAACAAGATCCTATGTTGATTAAATTTTTGGAAGGATGTCCTGAACAAAATGCATGTAAGCCAATGTTGAGAGATATGGAATAGCTTCCATTCATCTAGAGATTTTGTGGGTATGGCAATGTTGTCCCCCAGGTTTTCACATAGGGATTTTATGGGAATATTTCCCACATTGTGGATCTCGTCATGTTCATTTCAGAGGAGTCAATGGCCCAAGCCACTAGACTTCCCCAAACTAGAGACCGATGGTTCAAAAACAAGTAGATCAAGAAGGGGTTGTGGAGACAATTTCTGTGCTCAGAAGAATTGAATCCCAACTAGGTGTTGGTTATTTGTTATATTAATTGCACTACTAGCTCCACATGAAAATCCACTCATAGTGGGGCGGACCCTGTTACACTAAAAAATGTCACCATGACTACTTACAGTTAGTATGGCTCAAATCAACAGTCATGCTACCCTCTTAGGCAAGTCTTATGCCTCTGCTATCCATCTCAAACTCAAAGAAGAGAGAAAGTCTTGTAAAAAATGTGTTTATCTCTGGGGACGCAGGTTCTCTCAAGCCTTACCTGCGGGGACACTCACAATGTTCACAAAGACTGCGTCCTTGGACGCTCTGTATGTTAAGGGACAGGTGCGTCCTTCTGTAAAAGGCAAAATGCGCAAGTTTCATCTTAAAAAAGTTACTTGTGGTTACTTCTAGAACTTTCTAGAGGTCGGTTTGATGAAATGGATGCGCCTCCAGTTGGTTCATGTATCCCTATTAAGGAGGAACTTATCCCATCAATAAGGGAGCTATCCCACCCAAAGAGGGGGATTATCCCATTGATGGTGGACCTGAATAACCTCTTTACAGCACTATAAATAAAGGCATTGAGCCAGAGGGAGAAGAGGTTGAAGCTATACATTTTCTTTGGGTAAATGCTGCAGGAATTAGGACTCCCATTTAGAACCTTGTGAGGAGAGATTGTCTTTGCTTGATTCTACTTGGAAGTGGGTGAGCTTTGTCAAAGTAGAGGAAAACCCTTGATGGACCCTGGGAGGAACTTGCACAACACCAAGGCCAGGTTGTAAGAGTTTCTTTGTTTCGTTATTAATACAAACTGGTTTATTTTTCTCAATAGCTTGTGTTAATGAGTTATTTCATGTGTTCCTTGGTCTGCATGTTGAATATATGTTTTATTATATGAAATGCAAGTGCTTGGTAATTGTTTGATTGTTTGTGGTTGCAGAAATTGATGTGAAGGAGGAGCTCATCCGGATCGGCAAGGACGGACTACAACAACAGCGTTTTGGAATAAGGTAAGCCTAAACACTTGTAGTTTTCATGTTTTAAAAGGTGTATTTAGAGAAAGATCGCTCCATTTTGTCTTGTTTGTCGCTAGAGAGTTTAGACTCCTAGGGAGGTCAGTTGTGTCCGCACAAACGACTTTTTCCGCCACGACAAATTGGCGACTCCGCTGGGGAATCCATTAATGAGAAAGTCTTTTCCTTTGTGTGAACTTTGCTCTAAGAAAATCATTTTTATTTTCTGGTTTTTGACTGTGAGAATTAGTATTTGGGTGGCTTAGCTTTAGATTTAGTTAGATTTGGTTTTTCTTAACTTTTCCAGAAGGACGCACCCTCTGAGTACTGCACAGTGCGTCTTTGGACGCGCTGTTGCCATTTGCACAGAGCGGGCCCGCGCCTGTTCTAACGGGTTGCCTGCGTCTTCCTGTAAAATTTAGGAAAATTCCATTTTTTGCTTTAATTGCTTTTAGATTTTGATTTTTCTTAGTGTTTTCTGCCCAGATCCTTTAGTACCCTGTCAAAAATTTTCACCTGAACTTGTTTTGTGAGCTTTGAGTGTTTTAGTGGATTTCAACGAAGTTTAGGCCTAGGGTTTGATTTTTGAATAGGTCCTGTAGTGACTTTGACGGTAGAAAGTTGTCCAGCCTTAGATCTCTCTGGTTTGTCAGCCTTCTTAGAAGTCGGGCCTGTCGTAAAGTCTCCTTGTGTGAGCAGCTTACCATTTAAGTTGTTTTGGGTCAAATTTCGAATTACTTGTTTATAAAGTGTTGATTTCCATTTTACAAAAGAACAAAAAGATTAGAGTTTTGTTTTGGCTAGTTTTTGGTTCTGCAATAAGCTAGTCCTTGATTTGATTGTGATCAAGTAAAACACCTTAGAATAATCATTGTTGGTTTTGGCCTCGTTAAGATTGCTTAGAGTAAATTTACCTTTTAGTTTGCTTATGAGTGAATTTTCGTAGATTTTAATAGTTGTTAAGATTGATTTTTGTTACCTTAGATTTATTTGCTTTATTAAAAGAAAAATACAAAAACATCTTCTTTAAAAGTCTTGTTTCAAGTAGCTTTTTGTTTTTGAAAGAGAAAAGAGTTTTTTCGTGCATGTAAAGAGCGGTCATGTTTTTATGCTTGGAAAAGACAAACGAATTGTTTCTTTGATTGTCTTCAATTAAGAAGTTGCTTTTATAAAGATTGCATTCTCTCAACTTTTTAGTTAAGCAATTCATCGAAAAAGTAAAGTAGTGGGTAAATCATCCTAGGTGCATTTTGTAGTGGTTTCGAGTCGAGTCAACACACCACTGGTTTCACTTCCATCACCTTTTGACTTAAGAAACAACCTTAAAAGTAACGCTTAAATTAAAATCAATCTAGTAATTTTTATTTTTCTAGGGCTCTGAAACACCAACATAGCTTAGGCTAGGGTCTTGGAGTAGGTGAGTACTTAACTCTCCAAGACTACAAAACCAAACAGATAGTTTATCTTGAGTAGAATAAATCCAATTGTTTCAGTTGCACTCTGGGAAAGCTCCTCTTAAAGGAGAAGCACGAGCTCGTGTCCGAACCAGTGAGGGGATCATTCCCCCCTCGTTGGGAACGACGCCAGACAGTACGTATTACAAACGGTAAACCTCGGATTAACCATTGTCGAGGAGCCAGGGGTCACTTATCGGTAAACCTTGGATTATTGTCAAGGAGCCGGTAAGGGGATTGAGCTTGTTACTCTGCCCTTGCGTGCTGTCGGAGTTTAGACTGTTCCCCCAGGTGTAATTGTTGTGATTGGTAACTTTAGTGACCATAATCTTTAGGGTTCTACCGAGGTGACGGTGGAGGGAAGGTCCCACTGTACCTGGAGCAGACGTCGGTTATACTCACTTGGATTTTCCGGGGGGTTCACTTCACTTCGAGACGGTTAAAGTGGAGGAACTTGTGCCGGTCTATTCATTAAGCAGGTTGTCGGGGTAACTGTTCCACCCGCCATTTCTGTACTGAATCCTGCGAGGTTGGGCCTAATCACCAACTAGCGCTTTTGGTCCGGAAGACTACTGTTTGTGTTTGGTTTGACGCTCTAGATTATTTAGGCGTGTGCTTCAAATTTGTTTGCTTCTTTAGAAGACTTTAGGTGGTTTGATTTGAAATTTTTACTTTGTTTTCGTGTGTTGTAGTTAAAAATCTTTAATTGTGGCGGAATTACCGAGACAGTCCCGTCGACTTCGGGGCAAGTCTCCTGAGATTGTTACCGGAATAGATTTGTTAAGAAAACTCCGTAAATCGCGGGGTGAATCTCCTGAAGACATTCCGGGTCAGTACGAAGGGTTAAAGGTCCTTGTAACTCCTCCTAGTGACAGTAGAGTAGGTTCACCTGAAGAAGGAGAATCTTCCTTGGTAGTCCATCCAGATTACCAAAGTTTAGAGACAGGTTATAATCCCGAAGCTGTTTCAGTTTCTGAGCTTGTTGGTAGTTTTTCATCTGCTAGTGATACAGGCGAAGAACCTGAAATATCTGAACCTGTTACTCCAACTTCTAGTGTCCCTGATTCACCGAGAATAGAAAGAATTATCACCGAAAATCTTCCTTCTGGTTTGATTGCTATAGAAGAACTTGCTCCAGAAGAGGATATAGGTGTCTCTCACCTTGAAGGTCAACTTACTATTGATCTAAGGGAGCGTGAATCCATCTTTTACAGTCCTCCTAGAAGTACTTCTTGGTACCTTGCGTTAACCAATTTTTTAGACAACTCAGTAGGTTTTTCTACACCTCGTACTCCTTTTCCACCTGGAGGTATTTATACTCCTGTAAATATGTCTGGTCAGTCGTCCGTGTTTACTCAAAGTCCTGAATCTTTTTTACACGGCGGTCCTTCTGTTCCCACTGGGTATCAGTCACTTTCTGGTACCTTTGCGGGGGCATCTCCTCAACCCGTTGATCATGGGTTATTTGCTGGAAACAGTGGTAATATACCATTGGGTGTAGGAGACATTTACATGATGTCAGGTTCAGTTCCCGTTTCCCAACCTCAAGGTGGCCAATTACCGCCTGGGGGGCAACCGCAGTTAACGCCTGGGGGGCAACCTCAAGGTACACAAATCGTGTCTGGGGGGCAACCTCAAAGTCAGTATGTAACTATGGTGCAATACGTGCCTCAAGGTCAACCTCAGCCTCAATATGTACCCCAAGGTCAACCTCAGTATCAATATCAACCTCAAGGATGGCAACCCCAAGGATGGCAACCTCAAGGGTATCAACCCCAAGGTTATCAACCTCAAGGGTACCAACCTCAAGGTCAAGGTCAACCCCAGTATCAGTATTTACCTCAAGGTTATCAACCTCAAGGTCAATACTCAAGTCAAGGTTATCAACCGCCTCAAGGTCAGTCATATGTTCCAAGTATGGGAACTGCACCTTACAATTATCAATCCTACCCTCAATCTGGTTATGGATCTCAGTATCCTCAACCTGTTACGGGTCAATACCCTGGAATGTTAGTGTGGGATCCATCACAGGGTCAACAGGTGTTGCAGCCAAGTGTACAGATGGTTCCTCAAGCTGGACAACCCGTAGTTTCTGGTCCAACCCAGCAACCGCAACCTGTCCAGCCAAATGTTCAAACTTCTGTAGCTTCGGTAGTTACTCAGCCGTCAATTGCACCTAGTACTCCATCTCAAACGGCTGCTGCAACTACCGCTACATCTACCATACTTACTTCTGGAGTATCGACGGCTCCAGTTTCTACTGTCCCTGTTACCACACCTCAGACATCTTTACCGTTGTCTGGATCTACGATTCAAACCACGGTCCAGATGCCTGTAGGTCAGCCTGGTATAAGTACGGTTGTCACTACTCAACCTCAATTTGTTCAACCTCCGTACCAGGGACAGTACCAACATGGGCAAGCTGTCCAACAACCGGTTTACCAGTATCAACCGTATCCTGGGTACACTTATCAACAACCTCAACAACCCCAGTACGGTCCGGTTAATCCTGGTTTTCCAGGAGGATATAATATCCCAAATGCGACTCCTGTTCCTAGTTATCCTGGATATCCTCCTCCTGGGGCTGGTATTGTGACCCAGAGTTTTAGAGATCCTAACCGGCAGTTACCGTTTATCGCAACTTTGGATTTACCCGACTTGACGCGCCTAACGAACGATCCAATTCAATATCTTCAGTTCTGGCCGCCAATGCCAAATAAGTTGCCCAGCGATATACCCAAGTTCGAAGGTAAGTCTGGAGAGGATCCGTCCAATCATGTGATGACTTACCACCTCTGGTGTGCTTCGAATTCTATCTCAGATGATTCCATCCGCTTACGTCTTTTCCAGCGTACACTCATTGGTCTCGCGGCCAAGTGGTACATTGAGTTACCACGGGCCTCTTTTTACAACTTTAGCCAGTTAGCTACCTCGTTCTTAACTCACTTTCAGTTGCCGGTCAGATACGATAACGGCACGGAGTTATTAACTTCACTAAAACAATCGACGTCCACGTATATTTCTGATCACATTCATGAGTGGAGACGTCGAAGGAGATTAGTGAAAGTTTTTATCCCGGACCAAATCTTAGCTGAATGGTTTGTCAAATCATTATTACCGAAGATTACTGAAGATGTAGCTAAGGCCGGAGTAGTTACTGAGGAGCAAGTCATTGCTCAGGCACAATACCTTGACTTAGTTTACACTCAGTCGGGTACGTTACACGAGAAGATTCCGGATCTTCCAAAGTCGAATCAAATCGCTGCTGCTCCTTCGGGATCTCATGCCGCTGATGGTATGATTGGTATCGTGACTACGAAGAGCAAGAAGAAGTCTTCCAAGGCTTCAACTACTCCAATTATCACTTTGCCTGATTCTCCGACAGGAGAGTCTTCTCCTGAACTCACCGCCGACATTCACGCTGTAGAGTCATCTACGGCCAAATCAAAAAACGGTGGAAAGAAGAAAGGAAAGAAGAAGGCTAAAGCAGACAAGGCTCCAAAGGAGAAAACTGAAAAGTCGGAAACCAATGACGAAAAACGCAAACCTCGATATCCTTGTCTTATTTGTGAAGAGGATCATTTTACGAGAGATTGCCCTCATCGGGCCGAGGTTGTGAAAATAGTCAAAGGTTCTCCCACTCCTGCTGTGTTAAAGAATCCATTTCCAGAGCAGGAGAATAAGATGATAGGTTCTTCTTCGAATGCCAGTGAAGAACCCATTTTGATGATGTCTCATGTGAGGATTGCGACTCGATCGCAAGATTATGGTAGTAAGGCTCCTGTTGATGGTAAGGAAGCAGAATCTTCTCACTCTAACCCATCAACCTCAGCTCCTGGTTCCGATCCACTACAGATCGAAAAACCTAACCCAGACTTAGTGATTAAGCCGCCCGCCAAGGGTGTACTTCGAAGGTCTGCTTTCAATCCACATGCGAGAGCAGCCCAGAATTACAACATTGTTGAGGACTTAGCTGTTTCACCTTCAGCAATGTCGGCACTCGAAGTGCTGCAATCATGCCCAGCACAACGGAAATTGCTTTTGTCGGCTATCGGAGCTGTCGATGTTCAGGACCCGAACCTAATGATCTTTGATCTAGAAAATAGTACGCCACGTCTCCCCCATCAAATGGCTTTCCAAATTCCAGTGATAGTCAAAAACAGGCCTATTCATCGGACTGTGATTGATGAGGGAGCTTCTACGTGTATTATGTCGATTCAATGTTGGAGATCGCTTGGTTCTCCTTCGTTGAACCAATCCCCCACCATCCTTAAGGCCTTTGATGGCCGTGGGTTCCGTCCGTTTGGTATTCTACAAGAATTGCCTATAGGGGTTGAAGGTAAAACCGTTAGTCTGGATGTGGAAGTGGTTGATGCCCCTCTAGACTACAACCTTCTTTTGGGTCGAAGTTGGTCATATGCTATGACAGCGGTCGTTTCATCGGTCTTCAGAGTAATTAAGTTTCCACATAACGGTAAGATCGTGACTATTGATCAGCTGACATACTTTTCATCCGACCCAGCCTCTTCAGAGAGTATCCAGCATGTCGGTAAGACGACAATCCCTTATAGGGACGTTGGTGTAGGTTTAGTTAAGGATTCCGGTTTACTGGGAACTTTTCCTCTCCCTCCACTCAGCGCAGATCCTTCGTTTGCAACAATTCATATGATTACATCAGAAAACATTATTTATGATGATCCTTGGTTCGTCCCATCTGACTCTGAGATAGACTCACTCGGTGATGCTATGCCTTTGAGTCCGTATGAAATTGCTTATGAAGCTCTCATGTCTTTTACCGACTTTCATTCAACCGAAGTCGACCAAATGAATGTGGTCAGTGAAGAGTCACTTTTCACCTCACCCTTAGAACGGATAACGTTTCCCGAAGTCGTGTCATCTGACGAACAACTTCGCGAAATCCTAAGTGTAGACGATCTACCATGGGAGGATCTCCATCACAGATCTTCGTTTTTACCTAAGGATGATGCATTTGAAAATGATTTTTCATCTATCTTTACCGCTGAATATGTCAAAGACGCTCAGGATCCAACGAAACATTCTGATTCAGAGTTGAATTTAGGGAATATTTCTCGTACTATTCCCATTGATATTTCAGTGAAGCCCGGAATCGAGGAAAACATTCATATAGGTGCCGCATGTACAGAAGAAGAAATCCAAACTTACAAGGCCCTATTCCAAGAATTCCGCGACGTGTTTGCCTGGTCTTACGAGGAAATGCCGGGAATTGATCCTGCCATTGTTGTTCATGAAATAAAGACCTACCCGGATGCTAAACCCGTCCGGCAACGGTTGCGTCAAATTCACCCTCGAAAAGCGGCTGCGATTAAAGCAGAAGTCGAAAAGCTGTTGAAAGCAGGTTTCATTTATCCGATCCCGTTAACGGATTGGGTATCGAATATTGTTCCGGTCAATAAGAAACAAGGAACAATAAGAATCTGTATCGACTATAGGGATATAAATCGAGCTTGTCCAAAAGACAACTATCCTACGCCTTATATCGATCAAATTATTGATGATTGTGCCGGAAGTGAAATGTTTTCCTTCATGGATGGTTTCTCGGGCTATAATCAAATCAATATTCTACCTGCCGACCAACCAAAAACGGCATTCATTTGTCCATGGGGGACATTTGCTTATTGCAAATTACCTTTTGGGCTTAAGAATGCCGGGGCTACTTTTCAACGGGCGATGTCTTATGCATTTCATGACATCAAGCACATTGTGCAACCCTATCTCGATGATTTGCCTGCTCATTCTTTACATCGAGCTGATCACCTTGTCCACCTACGAGCAATCTTTATGAGGTGTAGGCATTATCGAATTCGGTTGAATCCCCACAAGTGTGTTTTCTGTATAGAAACAGGTCGATTGCTGGGATTTGTTGTTTCAAAAGCCGGCATTCGCGTCGATCCCTCGAAAGTCGAGGCTATCATCAAATTGCCTCCTCCTTCGAGTTTGCGCCAACTCCAAAGTTTGCAAGGGAAAGCGAACTTTTTACGCCGATTCATCCCAAACTACGCCGAGGTCACTAAAGGTTTTACACGGTTGTTGAAACAGAACGCACAATTCTTTTGGGACGAGATTGCCCAACAATCTTTTGATGCACTTAAACACGCGTTGACCCATGCACCGTTATTGCATCCTCCCAACTACAACCAGGACTACTTCTTATACCTCGCAGCTTCGCATTCCACCATTGGAATGGTGTTAGTTCAAGAAGATGAATTCGGAGCGGAGCATGTGATATATTATCTTAGTAGGACCTTGAATCCCACTGAGCTAAAATATTCGCATGTGGAGAAATTGGCCCTGGCAGCCGTTCAAGCTGTCCAGCGTTTTCGTCACTACATTCTTCTCCGCAAAACTACAGTTATTTCGGATTGCAACCCTATGATTTATATTTTGACAAAACAACTGCTAGGGGGCAAGTACTCTAAATGGATCGTTATCCTGCAAGAGTTCGACTTGGAGTTCGAGAAGTCCAAGTCTAAGAAATCCTTAGTTTTTGCGGAATTGATGTGTGATTTCCCGAGTGCTGACACAGAGACTGTGGCAGAGGAGTCCATTGCGGACGAATCTTTGTTTCTTATCAGTACTGTAGATCCGTGGTACGGGGATATAATCATCTATCTCCAAACCCAAACCTTTCGGCCTGAAGCTTCCAAAGCGGAACGTCGAAAAATTCGGTTTCAATCCCAGCCATACAAAATTATTGGAGATACACTTTATCGCCGGGGGGCAGACTTAGTTTTTCGACGTTGTTTAACTCACGAAGAGGCTGAGAGGGTTTTGAATGATTGTCACTCTGGAGCATGTGGCGGTCATATGTCTGGGTATGCCACAGCTCAGAAGGTGTTGCGCGCTGGCTATTTCTGGCCGTCTATGTTTAAGGATTGTATCATTGCAGTCAGGAAGTGCCACAACTGTCAAGTGTTTGATCGCAAGATGCGCGCTCCACCTGCTCCTCTCCACCCTATAATTGCCGTTGGTCCATTCGCCAAATGGGGTATCGACTTTATTACTTGTAACCCTCACTCGGCCGGGGGGCATGCGTATATCATCCTTGCGGTTGATTATTTTACTAAGTGGGCCGAGGCGATGCCTACATTCGACGCAAGCGGCAAAACAGCTGCAGTTTTCGTATTCAATCATATCATAACTAGGTTTGGTGTCCCACAAGCAATCATTACTGACCATGGGAGCCATTTTCGAAACGTCATGATGACTGAGCTTACAAGCCAGCTTGGTTTGCGCCACGATAGCTCTACTCCTTATTATCCGCAAGCCAACGGTTTGGTTGAGTCTATCAACAAAGTTCTAGTTATCATGATCCGACGAACCATTGGTGTTCATCGGTCGAATTGGCACAACATGTTATTTTCAGCGCTATGGGCATACCGAACCTCAGTGAAAAATTCAACAGGGTTCACTCCTTTCCAGCTAGTTTATGGCTTAGAAGCTGTGTTACCCATTGAATGCGAAATCCCATCACTTCAAATGGCTGTCGAATTACTTCCAGCTACTTCCGAAGAGGAGAAACGTTTATTGTACTTGGCTAAATTAGATGAGACTCGACGTGACGCTACATTGGCAATCGAGACTCACGCGAAACGAATGAAAGCTCAGTATGATAGAAATGTAACCCCTCGAAGTTTTTCGGAAGGAGACCTAGTACTATTATATGATCAAGCTAACGATAAGCTAGGTGCTGGAAAATTCGTTCCCATGTGGCATGGGCCCTACATTGTAAAGCGAAAGCTAGCAAAAGGGGCTTATGAGCTAGTTGACTTTGATGGGGACTCTTTGGGTAAACCCAGAAATGGACTTTACCTAAAGAGGTATTATGCTTAAATGATGGGTATGGAGAAATTTTTAGATAGGTTAGATTTTCTTTCTAGCTAGCAAGTGTGTTAGTTTAGTCAGTGTGCTTAGCTTAGAGAGTGTGGTTTTTCGTCGTTATTCTGGCTTATCTTGGTTTTACTCTTGATATTGCAGATGTCGACGCCTCTCCAAACATACATTGGATTTGCTGATGGTGCTTGTCGTAGTACACGGAATATCTCTTCCGCAGCTTGGGTTATCTATTCGCCCTCTGACGAGTTAGTTTCTATGCATGGGGTAAGCCTCGGTCAAACAACGAACAACATTGCAGAATACAGTGCAGTGATTGAATTATTATCCGAATCTATTTCATTTGGAATTCGACGTTTGATAGTGAGGTTAGATTCTGAACTTGTTGTATTACAGCTTAATAGAGTTTATGCCATTAGAAATCCTGTGTTATTAAGGTTGTTTTTGAGAGTGCGTCTCTTGGAACGTGAATTTGATTACATTGAATATCAACATATTCCAAGGTCTTTGAATACATTAGCAGATGCAATTGCTTCTCGAATGTTGGACAGACATTTACAATAATCATGCAAGTAAATTTAAAAACATTTCATCACATATGTTAAACAAGATAAGCCGGTAATAGTGATATATATAGATAGAAGTGTGTCAAAAATATATACATCGTCTTCGATCATAGGTTGAAAACACCTTATGATCGGCAAAATGATAGTACAAAAAGTCAAAATGTCACATGTGACTACAAAAGTGACTAGTCAATCACTGGTGGTGCTCTCTGTATGACACCACTGCGCGGGCTACCTTACGCAAAAATCTCCTAAACGGTCCAGGGACCGCGACTACGAAGCGCTGAAGCCTGGTAGGAATGTCGTCCATAGTAGTCTCAGGTATATCTGCCGTGAGACGCTCTAGATCATGCTCCAACTCAGCTAGTACTTCTGCAGCCGCGTCCTGTGGGGCCGGTACCGGTGCAGCTGGATGTAGTCTATCAAAAGGCCGGAGGTTGGCTGGACGCTGTGGACCAACATCTGCATTTTGAAAGTTTTACTGTTAGTTTTGAGACGATATATATGAAAAATAAAAAAAAATACATAATTAGAAAACTTGTGAAAATAAAAGTACCTCTGTCATCCCATTGTTCTCCCTGTGGAAGAACCATGTCCGGATCACCTCTAAAATCCACTCCGGCATACGGAAAGTCCTGTATCGAAAAAACCTGGTCCTCTAACCAGTGAAAGTAACTATCTGAGAATCGAACCACTGTCGCACCCTCGTCAGGATGCCGGGCCATCACCGCAACCCATCGTATCAGCTTTGGCTCCCGAGGACCCAAGATATCAACAGTGAGTTGCTGAGGGATCAGCATTGGAACTCTCTCCAAGGCAAAGCTCACGACTAGAGGCCCATATCCAAAAGTCTTTAGTCGTCCGTTCTTTGCCTTGGTCAGTTGGCTCTTCATATGAGCCGACACAGCTTCACACCAGTTGAAAATGGTGCCTTGGTAACAGTCAATTGCCATCCGCATTTGGGATCCGGAAGCAATGTGTAAAGCGGCCGCGCCGCAAATTCTGGTAACCGTGAACGCTATGACTTTGAGTTCACGTAGAGTGATGTGTTTTATCTCTATGCCTTTCGAATGGTGAGCCCCAGGTGTGCACCACTCGTCGCGGAGACTATCAAGGGATTGGCCACCCGGCCTAGTCCCCGCAAGACTGAGTTGCTCACCTCTGTTCGGCAAGCCAGTGAGAAAGTATACATCCGAGGGCTCTATCTCGAGCTGGTGCCCTCCTATGTAAAAGCATTGTTCTTGAACGTTCCATCGCTCAACCAGCCATTCCAAGAATCTTACCTGGCCCCTCATGCCCGGTATGGTCCAATATTTGTATAATCCGCATGCTCTTAGGGCATCCAGGGAAGGTTGATGATTTATTGCAGCTTCATCATCCTCTACATGCTCTCTTTCTCTCCAATCTAACATGGTTAATGCCCTGCACATCAGAAATAGCATTAGAAATTGATTTGGGAATTTTTAGGTAGTTTTTTGAGGGGTTGGGGTTTTGAAATGCGCGTTTCTCGGAAGACGCACCCCGGCTTTACAGCACAGGGCGCCCGGACGCGGCTGGCCTGAAGGCGGGCTGCGTCTTCCGACCATTTTCCTGTGTAGGAAAAAGTCGGGGGACGCGGGTCACCCGAAGGGCACCTGCGTCCGCCGAGAGGCGCATTCCAAAACCAAAACCCCCCCAAAAAATGAAACTAAGAACTAAAAATTAATTCTAAACGGATAGAAATGCAGAGTAGGATGTGTAAAATACCTGGATAAGACGGCGTTCGATTCCGACGGTCGGATTTTCCGCAGCGACCACGGGAAGTTTCTTGTCAAAAGCTCCTTTTTCAACCTCAACAGTCAAACGGTAAAAATGACATGGTAAAAGGTCTTTTTATAGGTTTTTTGGATGAATTAGTTCATTTTTTACCATGAAAAGATGTTTTTCGATGTATTTTTGCCTATTTTAAACAGGTATGAGTAATGTGTTGCTTTTGTGCAGGACAAAGGGATTTCGAGGGAAATTGTCATTTTTCACAAACAAAAATATCAGAGTCATCTTTTAAGCCCTTTTCTGACTCCTAAAACATGAAAAGATCGCCGAGCGTTTCTTTTACACTCGTTAAAACGGAATTAAAAGACGGTCCCCTTTTAGCTCTTTTCTGACCGCAAAATCAGGAAAAGATTGCCGGGTTTTTGTCGTTTCAAACTCGATAAGGAAATAAAACGACGTGTCCTTGATCGCTTTTTACTTTTCAGGTCAACGACACTATTATGAAAGTACTCCTTGGTCGCAAGATCAAGCGGTTCCCCCAGGTATTATTTTATACTTTTTCGGGCTTGAGGGACACAAATATACGAAAAAGTTCAACGTGGAGTCTCCTTTTGTTTTTTCAGACTCTCTAAAATTGAAAAACGCCGAGTTTCTCCTATACTGGGCTCGTTAAACTTTTACAGTAGAGGACCTGTTCAATTACAAACAGGAACGAACCACTCCTTCCTAGGGTTCGAATTTAAACTAGGTTGGACTCGTCCGAAGGATGAGCTTATAATCAAGCATATGTTATCCTCCTCAAGCTTGTTAAAAATAAAGAGGTACTTGCCAGAAATGGTGGGGGAAAAGAGAGAAGAATGAACCTGTTTGTTACCTTTTGTCTCAAAAGAAACTTTATTACCACTCTTGAACACGACACTTTTTCATTCACCTGGGTTGGGAAATCTTTTACCTCACAGTTGATCAAACCACTTTGAAAGTCTTTAACCGGGTTCCGGGGATTAACTTTGAGTTATTCGTCACCAAGCCATCTGTCGTGTCGTTATGTGTTCAAGAGGTCTGCAAGCAAAACTTTCATCTGCAAAATACTTGTCATCCATTTGACCATCCCTGAGTCAGTCCTTACAGCAACATTTCTTCAACTTGAACAATGATTTCGTGTTGCGGGCTTGCCTGCAACGGGTCGCTTTCTATCGACATCGACACATTATCTAGAAAGATGACTTAGGAATCGACAGTACCTTGAAGTCTGCATGCATCAATGGCAGGTTTCTCGCCTTTGACGTCAGTTTACATCATTGACTTTCGATCAAAGGATTCCGTGAAGTGTTCGACATCAAAACATCTATTCACATTTCACGGGTTGTGCTTGGTACTTTGAGAACCATTGACATTACTGGTGGTCTCTCTCACGCTTGTTAACAGTTTACATCATCGACTGGTAATCAAGTGGTTTCTAACATGTTCGACATCAAATCATTTAATCACATGGCTAGAATCGTACCAATTCGGGAAGTAGAAGTGAAGACCCTGGATCTAGTTTCTACCATCCAGGCTGCGAGGAGTTTTGTATTCATTATCTATGTAGACTAATCATAAACAGATGGCTGCGTCCATACTGTGTCTACAAAAGTCTATAAAAAATGATGTACTGCAAGATCATTCCTGTATCAGAATAGTTAGTCCATTAGTTAAAGTTTTGAATCTGAGTATGGGAATGCCTACCTCAGTGATGATATAATCTTATACATGTATTTTGTGTTGAAAATTGCAGGTTCCAACCAGGTCATCCACAAGACAATCCTTGAAATGATAAAGCGCTTCACCCTTCCTAGAATTACAAAACCCTAATCTATTCCAGGCTTCGCACTTTAGGGGGCAATCTGTTACACTAAAAAATGTCACCATGACTACTTACAGTTAGTATGGCTCAAATCAACAGTCATGCTACCCTCTTAGGCAAGTCTTATGCCCTGCTATCCATCTCAAACTCAAAGAAGAGAGAAAGTCTTGTAAAAAATGTGTTTATCTTTGGGGACCCTGTCAAAAATTTTCACCTGAACTTGTTTTGTGAGCTTTGAGTGTTTTAGTGGATTTCAACGAAGTTTAGGCCTAGGGTTTGATTTTTGAATAGGTCCTGTAGTGACTTTGACGGTAGAAAGTTGTCCAGCCTTAGATCTCTCTGGTTTGTCAGCCTTCTTAGAAGTCGGGCTTGTCGTAAAGTCTCCTTGTGTGAGCAGCTTGCCATTTAAGTTGTCTTTTGGGTCAAATTTCGAATTGCTTGTTTATAAAGTGTTGATTTCCATTTTACAAAAGAACAAAAAGATTAGAGTTTTGTTTTGGCTAGTTTTTGGTTCTGCAATAAGCTAGTCCTTGATTTGATTGTGATCAAGTAAAACACCTTAGAATAATCATTGTTGGTTTTGGCCTCGTTAAGATTGCTTAGAGTAAATTTACCTTTTAGTTTGCTTATGAGTGAATTTTCGTAGATTTTAATAGTTGTTAAGATTGATTTTTGTTACCTTAGATTTATTTGCTTTATTAAAAGAAAAATACAAAAACATCTTCTTTAAAAGTCTTGTTTCAAGTAGCTTTTTGTTTTTGAAAGAGAAAAGAGTTTTTTCGTGTATGTAAAGAGCGGTCATGTTTTTATGCTTGGAAAAGACAAACGAATTGTTTCTTTGATTGTCTTCAATTAAGAAGTTGCTTTTATAAAGATTGCATTCTCTCAACTTTTTAGTTAAGCAATTCATCGAAAAAGTAAAGTAGTGGGAAATCATCCTAGGTGCATTTTGTAGTGGTTTCGAGTCGAGTCAACACACCACTGGTTTCACTTCCATCACCTTTTGACTTAAGAAACAACCTTAAAAGTAACGCTTAAATTAAAATCAATCTAGTAATTTTTATTTTTCTAGGGCTCTGAAACACCAACATAGCTTAGGCTAGGGTCTTGGAGTAGGTGAGTACTTAACTCTCCAAGACTACAAAACGAAACAGATAGTTTATCTTGAGTAGAATAAATCCAATTGTTTCAGTTGCACTCTGGGAAAGCTCCTCTTAAAGGAGAAGCACGAGCTCGTGTCCAAACCAGTGAGGGGATCATTCCCCCCTCGTTGGGAACGACGCCAGACAGTACGTATTACAAACGGTAAACCTCGGATTAACCATTGTCGAGGAGCCAGGGGTCACTTATCGGTAAACCTTGGATTATTGTCAAGGAGCCGGTAAGGGGATTGAGCTTGTTACTCTGCCCTTGCGTGCTGTCGGAGTTTAGACTGTTCCCCCAGGTGTAATTGTTGTGATTGGTAACTTTAGTGACCATAATCTTTAGGGTTCTACCGAGGTGACGGTGGAGGGAAGGTCCCACTGTACCTGGAGCAGACGTCGGTTATACTCACTTGGATTTTCCGAGGGGTTCACTTCACTTCGAGACGGTTAAAGTGGAGGAACTTGTGCCGGTCTATTCATTAAGCAGGTTGCCTGGGTAACTGTTCCACCCGCCATTTCTGTACTGAATCCTGCGAGGTTGGGCCTAATCACCAACTAGCGCTTTTGGTCCGGAAGACTACTGTTTGTGTTTGGTTTGACGCTCTAGATTATTTAGGCGTGTGCTTCAAATTTGTTTGCTTCTTTAGAAGACTTTAGGTGGTTTGATTTGAAATTTTTACTTTGTTTTCGTGTGTTGTAGTTAAAAATCTTTAATTGTGGCGGAATTACCGAGACAGTCCCGTCGACTTCGGGGCAAGTCTCCTGAGATTGTTACCGGAATAGATTTGTTAAGAAAACTCCGTAAATCACGGGGTGAATCTCCTGAAGACATTCCGGGTCAGTACGAAGGGTTAAAGGTCCTTGTAACTCCTCCTAGTGACAGTAGAGTAGGTTCACCTGAAGAAGGAGAATCTTCCTTGGTAGTCCATCCAGATTACCAAAGTTTAGAGACAGGTTATAATCCCGAAGCTGTTTCAGTTTCTGAGCTTGTTGGTAGTTTTTCGTCTGCTAGTGCTACAGGCGAAGAACCAGAAATATCTGAACCTGTTACTCGAACTTCTAGTATCCCTGATTCACCGAGAATAGAAAGAATTATCACCGAAAATCTTCCTTCTGGTTTGATTGCTATAGAAGAACTTGCTCCAGAAGAGGATATAGGTGTCTCTCACCTTGAAGGTCAACTTACTATTGATCTAAGGGAGCGTGAATCCATCTTTTACAGTCCGCCTAGAAGTACTTCTTGGTACCTTGCGTTAACCAATTTTTTAGACAACTCAGTAGGTTTTTCTACACCTCGTACTCCTTTTCCACCTGGAGGTATTTATACTCTTGTAAATATGTCTGGTCAGTCGTCCGTGTTTACTCAAAGTCCTGAATCGTTTTTACACGGCGGTCCTTCTGTTCCCACTGGGTATCAGTCACTTTCTGGTACCTTTCAAAAACAAAAAGCTACTTGGTCGGAAGACGCACCCCGACTTTACAGCACAGGGCGCCCGGACGCGGATGCCCTGAAGGCGGGCTGCGTCTTCCGACCATTTTCCTGTGTAGGAAAAAGTCGGGGGACGCGGGTCACCCAAAGGGCACCCGCGTCCGCCGAGAGGCGCATTCCAAAACCAAAACCCCCCCAAAAAATGAAACTAAGACCTAAAAAATTAATTCTAAACGGATAGAAATGCAGAGTAGGATGTGTAAAATACCTGGATAAGACGGCGTTCGATTCCGACGGTCGGATTTTCCGCAGCGACCACGGGAAGTTTCTTGTCAAAAGCTCCTTTTTCAACCTCAACAGTCAAACGGTAAAAATGACATGGTAAAAGGTCTTTTTATAGGTTTTTTGGATGAATTAGTTCATTTTTTACCATGAAAAGATATTTTTCAATGTATTTTTGCCTATTTTAAACAGGTATGAGTAATGTGTTGCTTTTGTGCAGGACAAAGGGATTTCGAGGGAAATTGTCATTTTTCACAAACAAAAATATCAGAGTCATCTTTTAAGCCCTTTTCTGACTCCTAAAACATGAAAAGATCGCTGAGCGTTTCTTTTACACTCGTTAAAACGGAATTAAAAGACAGTCCCCTTTTAGCTCTTTTCTGACCGCAAAATCAGGAAAAGATTGCCGGGTTTTTGTCGTTTCAAACTCGATAAGGAAATAAAACGACGTGTCCTTGATCGCTTTTTACTTTTCAGGTCAACGACACTATTATGAAAGTACTCCTTGGTCACAAGATCAAGCGGTTCCCCCAGGTATTATTTTATACTTTTTCGGGCTTGAGGGACACAAATATACGAAAAAGTTCAACGTGGAGTCTCCTTTTGTTTTTTCAGACTCTCTAAAATTGAAAAACGCCGAGTTTCTCCTATACTGGGCTCGTTAAACTTTTACAGTAGAGGACCTGTTCAATTACAAACAGGAACAAACCACTCCTTCCTAGGGTTCGAATTTAAACTAGGTTGGACTCGTCCGAAGGATGAGCTTATAATCAAGCATATGTTATCCTCCTCAAGCTTGTTAAAAATAAAGAGGTACTTGCCAGAAATGGTGGGGGAAAAGAGAGAAGAATGAACCTGTTTGTTACCTTTTGTCTCAAAAGAAACTTTATTACCACTCTTGAACACGACACTTTTTCACTCACCTGGGTTGGGAAATCTTTTACCTCACAGTTGATCAAACCACTTTGAAAGTCTTTAACCAGGTTCCGGGGATTAACTTTGAGTTATTCGTCACCAAGCCATCTGTCGTGTCGTTATGTATTCAAGAGGTCTGCAAGCAAAACTTTCATCTGCAAAATACTTGTCATCCATTTGACCATCCCTGAGTCAGTCCTTACAGCAACATTTCTTCAACTTGAACAATGATTTCGTGTTGCGGGCTTGCCTGCAACGGGTCGCTTTCTATCGACATCGACACATTATCTAGAAAGATGACTTAGGAATCGACAGTACCTTGAAGTCTGCATGCATCAATGGCAGGTTTCTCGCCTTTGACGTCAGTTTACATCATTGACTTTCGATCAAAGGATTCCGTGCAGTGTTCGACATCAAAACATCTATTCACATTTCACGGGTTGTGCTTGGTACTTTGAGAACCATTGACATTACTGGTGGTCTCTCTCACGCTTGTTAACAGTTTACATCATCGACTGGTAATCAAGTGGTTTCTAACATGTTCGACATCAAATCATTTAATCACATGGCTAGAATCGTACCAATTCGGGAAGTAGAAGTGAAGACCCTGGATCTAGTTTCTACCATCCAGGCTGCGAGGAGTTTTGTATTCATTATCTATGTAGACTAATCATAAACAGATGGCTGCGTCCATACTGTGTCTACAAAAGTCTATAAAAAATGATGTACTGCAAGATCATTCCTGTATCAGAATAGTTAGTCCATTAGTTAAAGTTTTGAATCTGAGTATGGGAATGCCTACCTCAGTGATGATATAATCTTATACATGTATTTTGTGTTGAAAATTGCAGGTTCCAACCAGGTCATCCACAAGACAATCCTTGAAATGATAAAGCGCTTCACCCTTCCTAGAATTACAAAACCCTAATCTATTCCAGGCTTCGCACTTTAGGGGGCAATCTGTTACACTAAAAAATGTCACCATGACTACTTACAGTTAGTATGGCTCAAATCAACAGTCATGCTACCCTCTTAGGCAAGTCTTATGCCTCTGCTATCCATCTCAAACTCAAAGAAGAGAGAAAGTCTTGTAAAAAATGTGTTTATCTCTGGGGACGCAGGTTCTCTCAAGCCTTACCTGCGGGGATGCTCACAATGTTCACAAAGACTGCGTCCTTGGACGCTCTGTATGTTAAGGGACAGGTGCGTCCTTCTGTAAAAGGCAAAATGCGCAAGTTTCATCTTAAAAAAGTTACTTGTGGTTACTTCTAGAACTTTCTAGAGGTCGGTTTGATGAAATGGATGCGCCTCCAGTTGGTTCATGTATCCCTATTAAGGAGGAACTTATCCCATCAATAAGGGAGCTATCCCACCCAAAGAGGGGGATTATCCCATTGATGGTGGACCTGAATAACCTCTTTACAGCACTATAAATAAAGGCATTGAGCCAGAGGGAGAAGAGGTTGAAGCTATACATTTTCTTTGGGTAAATGCTGCAGGAATTAGGCCTCCCATTTAGAACCTTGTGAGGAGAGATTGTCTTTGCTTGATTCTACTTGGAAGTGGGTGAGCTTTGTCAAAGTAGAGGAAAACCCTTGATGGACCCTGGGAGGAACTTGCACAACACCAAGGCCAGGTTGTAAGAGTTTCTTTGTTTCGTTATTAATACAAACTGGTTTATTTTTCTCAATAGCTTGTGTTAACGAGTTATTTCATGTGTTCCTTGGTCTGCATGTTGAATATATGTTTTATTATATGAAATGCAAGTGCTTGGTAATTGTTTGATTGTTTGTGGTTGCAGGAATTGATGTGAAGGAGGAGCTCATACGGATTGGCAAGGACGGACTACAACAACAGCGTTTTGGAATAAGGTAAGCCTAAACACTTGTAGTTTTCATGTTTTAAAAGGTGTATTTAGAGAAAGATCGCTCCATTTTGTCTTGTTTGTCGCTAGAGAGTTTAGACTCCTAGGGAGGTCAGTTGTGTCCGCACAAACGACTTTTTCCGCCACGACAGACCCACCCAAGATTTTTTGCAAGGTTTTATGTGTGATGGGTTTTTCCCATGGTTTTGTGGATTTGGTCAAAGGAACTATGATTATGTTCTAATCCAAGGTTAATGGATTGGGGATTTTATGAATGCTTCGACATGTATATAATCTATTGTAACATTGAAAGGAATGTAATGAAAAATCAATCTGGTTTTACCAGTTTTGGGTTCAAAGAGAAAAATCTGTGTATATTTTCTATTCTTTCCATTATATATTTTTTTCTATTTTTAAGAATTTGTTTGCAAGTGTTATCTGTATAGGTTTAAAAGCTTCATTTGGTACCAGAGAAGTTTTATCTTCAAGGGGGTGCCTTTGTGGCTAATGGTTTTTTCTCATGCTTATGGTAGACCCTATTATAGTGGGATATATGTGGGATTGATTATTGTGGTGAAAGGAAATGGAAAACAGTGGAAAGATAGAGATAGAGAAATTCAACGGAGAAAGTTTTGAGTTGTGGAATCTCAAAATGGAATACTTGTTGGTGAACAAAGCTCAGTGGATTGTTATAAATCCAGGTATGGAACCAATAGGAATGTCAACAGAATATTGGACGAAGTTGGATTGGAAGGAAAAGAGAACAATATGACTGTGTCTCTTAGATTCAGTATTGTTGGATGTGTCAGGGGAAGCTATTGCAAAGGCTTTGTGCGAAGTTAGGAGTTTCGTATCAACCTAAGTCCTCGTTGAACATTTTTTTCTTGCAGAAAAAGTTGTATAACCTAAGGATGAAGGATGGAGACTTGGTGACAGAGCATCTGAATGCCTTCAATATTGTGGTAAGCCAGTTATTATTTGTTGATATTAAAATTTTAAATGAATATAAGTGCATCAGTCTATTGTGTTCTCTACTAGACTTGTGCAATTATCTGGTTGCTTCCATAGGTAGTAATACAACTACCTTAAAATTTGATGAAATAGTCTCATCCTTTTTTTCAGAGGAGATGAGACGAAAAAAATTAGAGAGCCAAAACAAAGATGCCTTGTCTGTAAGAGGATGCTCCTAGAACAAAAATAGAAATAAGTCCTCAATGGGAGATCTAAATCTAGAGGTAGATCTAAATCTTGAGGTAAATTTGTAAAGATATGTTGGAAATTCGGAAAAGAAGGGAACTACAAAAAGGATTATAGATCTAAAAATCCCGAGAAAGGAAAGGGATCTGATGATACTCCTTATACTAAGGTGAAAACCACCTCAAATGAAGGTGGGGATGTGTACTTGGATTCTTCTTCAATTAGACATGGATATCATGAGGCATGGTTGATTGACTTAGGTGCATCCTTTCATATGACTCCCCATGAGTGGTTCTATGAGTATGATAAATATCATGGTGGTGATGTTTTCCTAGGTGATGCCGAGAATACCATAATCATAGGATGAGGAAAATTCAAGTTGAAGTCGAAAGGTGGAAGGATTAGAACACTTCCTGTTGTTCTGTATATTCCAGGATTAGCCATAAACTTAATTTATGTAAGAAAGACAGATGATGCAAGTGTAAAAATAGTGTTTGAGAAAAATACTTACAAGATGGTTTGAGGGGAATTTGTATTGATGAGGGTTGTTCATATCAGAACTTTGCACAAGCTTCTGGGCTGTATTGTTATTAATGGGTGCAACAGTTCTGTTGTTCCTAAAAGTGGAGTAGAAAATCTTGTAGTCTCTAGTGAAAATATTATGTCGTGGAATCAAAGACTGGGACATACTAGAGAGAAGGGCCTTTGAATACTACATGGTAATGGGATGGTAGAAGGTATGTCTAATTTCTCTATGGATTTTGATTTTTGACCACATTGTGTATATGGGAAGAAAACTCGGGTGAGTTTTTTCTCTGGTGATAAGAGGGAAAAAGGAATATTAGAGCTTGTGCACAATGATTTCTTTGGACCTGTGTTGATTCCATCACTACGTAAATTTGTGTACTATGTCTTGTTTATAAATGACTTCTCAAGGAATACATGGATATATTTTCTCATGAAGAAATCTAAATTCTTTGACATGTTTAAATAATTTAAGGCGCTCGTGGAAAATCAGTCAGAGAAGAAGATTAAGGTATTGAGGAAAAATAATTGTGGAGAGTTCTATAAGAAGGAATTCAAAGAGTTATGTAAGAAGTGTGGTATAGCACGAAACAAGACTACTCCATACACACCTCAAAAAAATGGAGTTGTCGAAAGGATGAATGAGCCACTCTTAGAAAAGGAAAGGAGCATGCTCAATGGTGTTGGATTAGGACAGTAATTCTAGGCAGAGGTAGTGGATACTGCATGTTACCTGTTTAATAGATCACCTTCATCAGCGTTGGAGGATAAGACTCCAGATCAGGTATGGACTGGTAAGAAACCCTCTCTCTCACATCTCATGGCATTTTGTTGTTATGCATATGTACATGTTCCAAAGGAGAAATGAACCAAGGTTGACATTAAATCTGAAAGGTGCATCTTTATTGGGTATAGAGATGGTTTAAAATGTTACAAGATTTGGAACCCAAAAATGAAGAAGGTTGTGTATAGTTGAGAAGTGGTATTTAGATAAGTGAAGTATGTCATGAAATAGGAATTCCTATGAAGGTAAAAGAAACTAGTGAAAATATAGTTTGAATTGAAGGATGAAGAATCAAACTCTACAAAAGAACAAGAATCAAAAGAAGAAGAACCACACACTCTAGTTTTTAGGAGATCAGTTCGGGAAAGAAGGTAGCCAGAGAGGTATAATCCATCTAATTTCCATTCAAACTTTTCTTTATCTATTACTAATGATGATACCAAAACTTTTAGGGAAGCAATGGATTCAGATGATGGCAAACTCTTGAAAAAGGCCATAGTTGAAGAAATGGAATCCTTGGACAAGAATGAGGCTTGAGATGTAGTGGAGTTGCAAACCAGAAGAAAATTCATTGGTAAAAAATGGGAATTTAAGAAGAAGATGAATGTAGAAGGAAAAGTGGAGAAATACAAAGCTTTATTAGTAGCAAAAGGTTATTCCGAGGTGTCAAGAATTGATTTTGGTGATATTTTTTCTCTTGTTGCCAAGTTAACTTCTATTAGATTACTTTTATTTGTTGTTGTTGCTTTTGATTTTGAGGTATAACAGGTGGATGTGAAGACAACATTTCTACATGTGGATATGGAAGAATAAATATACATGAAGCAACCAGAAGGATTTGCGGTGAAAGGTAATAAAGAACTGGTATGCAGGTTAAAATAGTCTATATATGGGTTGAAGCAATCACCAAGGATGTGGTATCAAAATTTTGATACATGTATACAAGGACTTGGCTTCACAAGGAGCAAAGCATGTCACTATGTGTATTTCAAATTAGTTGGTGATCGTGTTATTTATCTTTTCTTGTATGTGGATGATATGTTTTTGATTGGAAATGACAAAGAAATTATCCAGGATGTGAAGACCCAACTGTCCTATAAATTTGACATGAAGGATCTTGGTGCTGCAAACTTTATTTTGGGCATGGAAATTAAAAGAGATCGAGCAAAGAGGAAATTCTGGTTAAATCAAAGGAAATATGTCAAGACAATATTGTAGATGTTTAATATGCAGGATAGTAAACCAGTGAAGGTTCATATTCCTGTAGGTGTAAACTTATCTTCAGAATAGTGTCATAAGACACAGGAAGAAGAAGAGGACATGTCATATTTTCCATATGGGAGTGTAGTTGGAAGTTTGATGTATGTGTTAAGAGGTTTTTCATTTATGTCAAAGTAGGGAAAAAGGAATGGAGCTTTGGGAAATGAATGAACTTTTTGCAAGAGAAGAGATGAAAATGGGAATATTAATTCTTGTTGAATCATTGTTGCTTGTCTACATACAACAGGGACTTCCCTATGAATCTTGGAGGACTTTCCTTTTCATATTGGACTTGATACCGGATAGAGAGGAACATTATCCAACATTTATACACTACTGGATTGGATAAGAAACATTAGGGGACATCATCACAGTCAGCTCGGAAACACCTCAATTCATTTATATTATTAATTGTGCACCATAACTATTTAGGACACATACATGAAGCATTTATATTATTACTTGTCCATAAAATCAAGGAACAAAGACTCATAATCATCATGATGACCATTAAATATTCATTTACCCATGCCCTCTTGATTTGAAGGAACAAGGATATGATAAACACATTGCAATGATTAACATACAAAGAAAATATGCATGAACTTGAAAATTAAATTACAAGCAAGCATCATGTGTTTGAAGTGGACTTGAAAATTAAAGTATAGGCAAGCATCTTGTGTTTGAACTGGGGGCCACAGACATGGTGGTGAGAAGATTACCGGATTTGAAAACTTTGTTAATCTTGACTCTCTAGAGCTCCAACACCCATAACCAAAACCTAAACTTAAACTTGAAAACGATGCAGAAGAGGATAGATTTATTGTTATATTTGTTCTTATGGATATGTGCGTAAAGGAATAGTGGATACTTCTAGTGTGTTTATAACAAGATCCTTTAACCAACAATGATTGGTGAACAATTCGATGAAGATGGAAATGGAGTATCTCGATGAAAGAAGTCTAGTGTGGATTTACATGAGACTAAGCCTTAGTCTAATTCAATTAAACTACAAATAAACTACAAGTTAGCCCCAAGTTGAAATTAATACCGTAGGTCAACCCCAAAAGAGCACACTTGACCAATATAAATTAGATATTGATTGAGTTCATTTTATTATTAATTCAAGCAAATGTGAGATCGATCGGAGGAAGAGAGCAAAGTGCTAAGACAATAGGATCAAGACTGAGGCACGAAAGGTACGGATCAAGGGTGAAGGAGATCATTGAAATCGATTATGTTGAAAAAAGGGAGGCTAAGCCACCTATGGAGTAATTTGTGGTATAAATAATCATTGATGCATCTTTGAGGTTCATACAAGACAAAGGCATCATAGAAAACCTTGGTACATTGAAGCTCTCTATTGGAATTGACAATTGACCATTCATGTATTGTGCATATGAATGAATGAACTATAGCTTGAAACAGAAGTGTCTCTTACGTCATGCAAGATCAACAACAGAGCTACCTCTAGTTTGTCCATGTGTGGACCCTATCATAGTTGTAGTGGGTTAGCTTTTCTAAAAGATAGCATAATGTACGGATACGTGTATGTTTTTAAAGGTGTCTTGTTTTAAGACCGATGGATCGCTTCCCGTTAATTTGCATGAGTGCAAGTTTAGTGAGATGATGCAGTGAGACAAAAATTCATGAGCATCAGTGGTTGAGTAAGAGGATATTGAAAAGATTGTATAATTGTTGAGATTCTTCATTATTGTTGTAAGTGGGTCATTATCCCTAGTACAGGAACCCATGTCATTTAATATTTATCTATATATCACCTTCTTTAGGGATTAGTTTCTCCTTCAGGTGGTGACTTGAAAATCAAGGATTATAGCTCCTTCCAGTAATGGCTTGTAAATAATTAAGGGTTGTATCTCCTTTCAATGGTGGCTGGTAAATAATCAGGGGTTGTAGCTCCTTCCAGTAGTAAATTTGTAGCTTCTTTTAAGATAAAAATAAATCATTAAGATAAATCTTGTGTGCCTTTGATGTGATGTGATTGCTAATGCTCTGTGATACTAAATTGTAAGAAAATTTGAAATATTGCTTCACCCCTTGCCCCCCAATATTTCCAACAATTAGTATCAGAGTGGGTTCCTTCATCACAGTCTGATAGTTGGAAGGAAGATCCCGGGAATAGGGATGGGAAAGGAAAAATGGCTAGCCTCCAAATGCTCTGACAAAAAGGAAAAGGAATTCTTCTCAATTACAATGATTCAAAAACATAATAAATTCATTAATGAAGATCAATTTGACTCGACTATCATGTTTTCACCACCTCCCGTGTTTGATGGAACAAACTATGAATTATAGAGAGTGTCTATGGAGATCTATTTGAAAGCCTTAGATTGTATATGGTTTGTATTTGTTACTGGAGATAAAACCACAAAGGAGTCAAAAGAAGATGATACAAGAGAAATGGATACCATACTAAGAGGCTTATCAGATCCTCTAAAAGAAAAGTGGGACAATGATCCTCAACTAAACATCTTTGGGAAAGGCTAGAAGAGATTTATGCGAAACAACTTGAAAAGGAAGTTTCACACTTAAAGACCAAGGTACACGAGGTAAAAAGGAGAGAAGAAATTTTGACAAGTCATCTTAAAGAAAAAATTGAGAACTTGATCAAACTACAAATTGAATTTCATCTACAAGAGAGAAGGCTTAAAGAAGAAATGATCTCCTTGAAGAACCAACTTGAAGAAGCAAGAATTATTGAAGAAGTGACCAAATGTCAGCTAAAGAAGAAGCAAAAATATAACGAGAAGCGTAAAGAAGAAGTTGTCTCATTAAGAGTTGAATTCAACAAGCTCATTAAAAGTTGAAAAGCTTGCAAGGGCTATATAACATTTTCAGCTGCAATAAATCAATTCCATATGAACCTTCATGCAAAGAAGATTCAAGCACCAAGTCCCCAAAGGATAAATTTGAAGAAAAACTTGAAAGAAAAATATTTTTCCTAAAAAGGCCAAGTGAAAACTTGAAGAAGCTTGAAGATGCTAATGTTCTCAGGAAGACACCTTACCAAGAATAGCAGTAGAAGGTTAGAACACCTCACCAAGAAGAGTAGCAGGAGACTGAACCTCCTCCAAGGAAGGACAATTTCAGAAGATCATCATAGAAATCAAGCTCACCAAGGTACATGTTATATGTCATTTTGTCACATCTGTTCAATAGGCCTGCAAACTGGAACAATCAACATCCACGAACACCTTGTCATCATCCGACACAAAACCCTAATAATGAATCTACTGAATCCCTGAGTTTCTGATCTTGACTGCTGGATATCCAAGATTTTAAGGCCCAGTATGCCCTGGCCCTTTAGGGACCATCGTTGACTATTACGCTAACCCTCTCTGCAACTGTGCTGATCACCACCAGGTTGCTCAATCTTGGGGGTGCGTTGATTCTAGAAATTTGGGAAAAATAAAAAGAATCATGAAGCTTCCTCTTCAAGAAGCTTCCTAAGGTTGTTTCAACCATTTACCTTGTATAAATCACCATCTTATCCCTTGAGCTCATCCTCCCATAATTTTTGGATCTCAAGCCTAGATTGGTAAACGGATAAGAATTCATGAACTACCTCCCTCATCTATATATTTACAACCATCCATGGGAAAGGGGTTGGATTTTGGAGATTGATTCTACCCTCATGTTGTTGCTTTGAGATTCATTATTCCATGCATTAGGGTGACATAGAAGAATACTTTGTGGAAAGGAAAGGACAAGTCAACTTGGCGAGCTCTTCTACAACATCAACTCCTATTTTTGGTTGTAACTCTCCCAATTTCTATTAATACAATAAGTATAATTTTTTCCTATATATGATGTTATGATTTCATGTATTTCAATACCATGTTGATCTATTGAATGAAGTGATTGGATTATGATACATAGATGTCGTAGATCTTTGGCTTGTATTCTTTGATTGTGTAGGTTCTAATTATAGTAATCAGAGCTAGGATTAGAGCATATAAGCCGAGGAAGGAGTGAATCTTGCGACAGATTCCAGGGAGGCCTCATCCCATCATTTAATTACTTTAAGGGAGACATTGTGCCCTTTGCTTTCTGTTGTTCTAGGTCAGTCCACCAGGCCTAGGGAAGACACTTATGTCTGCAATCATAGACCTTTAAAATATTTTGAATCAACCTAAGGAGAATTTATCACATTAACGCAAACATTTAGAGGTCTAGGATAGATACGTGTCCTAGCATTGTTAAACGTAGCAGCTATCGTTGTTTTTCAGCATTGTACCACGGGGGTGATATCCCGCTCCACATACATAAGTGTATCGAATCATACTCCACATACCTTTGTGTATATTGGATGGCACTCCATGCATGAAAAGTATATGGGAATGCTCTCATCAAACGATTATGGATTAGACAACACTACTACGGATTACACTTCCATGTACCGTTGAGTATATTTTGGAAGTCTGCCATAGGTTGTTATCCTTGCCATAGATAACCAAGTCGGTCGCCTTGTATACCATGATTCATCGAACACAGCATTCAGAGAGATTACTTACACATACGTTAAATCCTTGGTTCGCCAAGGTGTATATTGTAGTTAATGGCTGCTTGGTAAACCTTTATGCCTAGTATTACCCTCTTTTTTATTTATTTTTTGTGTTAATTATTAAAATTTATTAATCCAATGTGGAAGAACACACCCCTCCTCTCCGTCGTTCGCATAGAGTGAAAAATAAGCCTCGTCTTCGACTAGAGGATACTCATGGTCATCGTTAGAAGCATAAGAAGACACAAAATACCAAATCAAGAACTTCATGAACTACTTCTAGTCCTCCTCCTAAATATGAGCTATCATAATGATCTTTCCCTTTGAGTAATGAGCCTGAGATTATTTCATCATTTTTTGGTGAATCTGACACAGATGAAACTGAAGCACCTAAGACTTTATTTCTTAAGGTCATTGAACCTAAATTTATTGAATCAAGGACTTTATTACCTGAGGTTATGCAACTTGAGGTACGTCATCCATCTTCACATGTTACTTGAGGACTTCCCTCTTCTCTTCCTCTATCTCAAACACAACTGCAAACCATATATCTTTGACCCGACGGTGAACCTCTTCCACCTGGTCTTATGAGTATTGAAGAGATACCACATGAAGAACCTCATCCCTCTACTCTTATTCATTGGAGTGGAATCCATTTTTATCAAGCTCGTCCTCTTCCTCCTCTTCAAACTACAACACAAACTCTTTTACTTAATTCTTCCCGCTCACCCTTGAGTTTCTCGCGGAAATTTTCTCTGGGACAATTAACCATCACTGAATATGCTATGGTTTCCCATCCTGTGTCCACCGTTATGGATCAGATATCTAGTATCTCTTCTTTATCCATGTTTTCGACATCACCATAGGTACATCTGTATGGTGGCCTGTCCATCCCACCTGGTTATCAATCATTATCTGGTACCTTCTCTGGTGAAACATCCAGTCCATGGACCTCTCCCTTGTTACCTATTTATGGAATTATATATGGAACTTCATTAATGAGCACTATACATCCTGATCCTTATCCTCCACCTACACCTACACCTACATTTGAACAACAAGTTATCCCTTATGTTAGTGGGATAGGTTACCTTCAAAATCCTAACTCTCCTAATGTTTGGTATCCTCCACAAGGGAGGAAGTTGCCTCTATAATCCTTTCCTACTTTAACAGGGGGGAAACCTGTGGTTGTCATACCTCAAATTAGTGCTCAACCTTACCTAAATCCTTCGTATCTTGGAATGGTTGCTAATGTTTAGAAACCTAAATTTCCTGTACAACCTGGCTCGATTGTGGATCCATTTTTGAATTATCAACCTATGTCGTCCACATCTCAAACTCCTATTTATCAATATGTACCTTTACAAACTCAAATTCATTTAAGACAAACTTTACAGTTTGTAACTGTGACTCAATCTACTATGTCGGTATTTGGAACCCCCAGGTTCCACTTTCCCAGTGTTTACAAGACAATCTCAACTACTTGCATAAGATATTCCTCAAATTTTGGTATGACAGATTGCTTATAGTATGGCATAGCCTCCACCAAATCCACCTTATGTTGGGATGATGAAAAATCCCATGGGGCAATAGTATCAACCTTATCAGGGTATTCCTCAAGTGCCCTATCAGGGCCAGCAAGTCCAAATCCAACCTCTCCACCATTTGCAAGGTTTGGAATTGGAAAAAACGTTTATGCATATGTTGGTTATCAGAATCCTCCTTATTCAGGTGCCCAGGTTCCTCTTTATCATAACCCTCCCTATCATGGAGCACAAATACTTGTTTCACATCTTATTCCATCTCATACAGGTTATCCTCCACTAGATTTTAACAGGCAGTTATTATTTCTGGCAACTCTCAAATTGCCCAATTTGACTCGGCTCACCAATGATCTCGTTGTTCATTCACCTTGGTGGCCGATTATTCCTACGAAATTTCCTTATGATATACCAAAATTCAATGAGAATCCTAGAGAATACCCGTCGACACATCTCATGACTTATCATCTATGGTATTCATCAAATTCCCTTAATCATGATTCGATTCGATTAAGTCTTTTCCAGCATACTCTTACCGGTATGGAAGCTAAATGGTATATTGAACTACCAAGAGATTCGTTTAAAAATTTCAATGCCTTGGCTACCACCTTCCTCACACATTTCCAGTTTCCCATCAGATACAGAACTGGAACATAACTTCTAACTAAATTCAAACCATCTGATTCCATTCACATCTCTAATCATATTCATGAGTGGAGACATAGTCATCGTTTGGTTAAGACATATGTTTTAGATCAATTTCTAGTGGAATGGTTTACTAAGTCTCTATTGGACCCTATAACAGAAGACATAGCTAAGGGTGGAGTTGTAACCGAAGAGCAAGTAATTACTCATGCCCAGTACTTGGATTTCATTTATACCCAATTTGGCATGCTTTATGATAAGATACCAAGCTCTCTGTGACCTTCAAATGTTGTTCCTCAAGATCCTGGTAAAGAATCTCATGTTGTTGATGTATTGATTGGTTCTGCTAGCTCGCAATCGGTGAGTAAACCATTTGGTACTTCTCTTACCGCAATTTCCCAAAGACCTCCATCCAATCCTCCTACGGCTTCTACTTCTAAGATCAATGTCGTTCATTTTGATAAAGGAAAATCTCAATAGCAACCAGGATGTAAGAAGAAGAAAGATTCTCCTTCGTAGGATAAACAAAACAATCAATCTTCTGACAAGAAATGGAAACCTCGTTACCCATGCCTAATTTGTAATGAGGAACACTTCACTCGTGACTGTCCCCACCAGGCAGAAGTGAACCAATTTTTGAAGTCTTCTACTTCACCCATTGTGTTGATAGATTTGTTTCCAAATCGGGAGACTCATTTGGTTTCTCGGGACCCTACTTCCTCTAACTTGGTTTTGATGCTTTCTTCTACTACATCAAAATCTAATATTATGGTGCCTACCCATAATAAAGACTATGGTAATGATAATCCTATTAATGGTCAGGCTACTGATCAACCTACCAGTTCGACTGCATCCTCATCAGACCCTGCTCCTCTTACCACTCCTACATAATTGACCTTTAAGCCTCCAAAGGGCGTTATTCATATGTCTTCTTTTAACCCTCGAGCAAGAGTTACTCAAAATTACAACATAGTTGAGGACTTGGCTTAGTCTCAATCAGATGTGTCTACTCTCGAGGTGTTAGAGAACTATCCCACCCAGAAAAAGGCTTTGA
The DNA here is from genome assembly GCA_031772625.1 of Pinus tabuliformis. Classification (NCBI taxonomy): domain Eukaryota; kingdom Viridiplantae; phylum Streptophyta; class Pinopsida; order Pinales; family Pinaceae; genus Pinus; species Pinus tabuliformis. The sequence goes on from CM062818.1 coordinate 815,975,816, forward strand.
TTTCCGTGATTTGGTGCATCGATCCTTCATATTCCAACCTAGTTGTTTTCAATCATGAGAACTATACACCTAAACTTCCAACTCAATTAGCATTTATGGTCCAGGTTTCCATCCGCGGTAACAACATTCATCATTCTATTTAGATGAGGAAGCCTCAACCTGCATGATGTCCTTGTCATGCTGGAAGGCCATTGGTTCTCCTCAATTGATTCAATCTCCCACCACCTTGAAAGATTTTAACGGAAGAACGTATAAACCTTGTGGGATTTTGAATTCCTTACAAGTAGAATTGAGAGGTAAATTTGTATCCATAGAAGTTAAATTTATTGACGGACCACTCAATTATAATATTCTATTAGGTCGCACCAAGGTTTACGCCATGGTTGTTGTCGTTTCAACTTATTTCCGGATGATCATCTTTCCTCATAAAGGCAGCGTAGTAGCCATTGATCAACTTGTGTTTTTCACCTCTAATTCTCTAGTTACTAGAAGTGTCCCTCTCGTAGGGGAAACTATACACCCATACTAGAATTTCGGGGTTGGATTGCTTAAGGATTCCTCTCTAATGGGAACCTTTTCACTTCCTCCTCCTTCACTTCCCGACATATCCTCTTCAACTGCCTATATCAATACAATATCCTCTTCTACTATTCCAGCTAATCCTTAGATAGTACCAGACAAAACTAACATCAATAGTTTTGGCAACCACATGCCTCTTAGCCCCATCAAAATTTATTATGAATCCATTCATTTAGCTTGTGTGGCTCATTCTGATATAGACTCTTCGATTAATTAGGTCGATTGCTCATTGGATTATGGCACATCTTTTAATCCTTTCTCTCGTGAATTCCTTATCGATGAGAACATCATGGAGATAATGATTCCAGACGATGCACAGTGGGATGATCATCACCATCATTCCTCCTTGTCAAATCCCATCAAGGATAATACTTATGACTTTTATCAACCCAATATCGTTGAGCTCTCTATGAATTATGTTTCCATTCATGAAGTTGATTCAGAGAAGAACCTATCAAATATTGAAGAGACCATTCCTCTCAATATCTCGATTAAACTCAACATTGTCGAGAATTTACATATCGACGTGCCTTGCTCTCCAAATGAGATTAAGACTTATAAAGCTCTATTTTAGGAGTTTCAAGATGTTTTTGCCTGATCTTATGATTTGGGGATCGATCTGAAAATTTTGGTTCAAGAAATAAAAATGTATCCTAATTCTAAACCAGTGTGATAGCGCCTTTGTCTAGTTCATCCCAATAAGGATGCCATGATTAAATATAAGGTTGAAAAAATTCTACGTGTTGGTTTCATCTATCCAGTTCCTTTGACTGATTGGGTGTCAAATATTGTTCCTGTCATGAAGAAACAAGGAACAATTCATGTATGTGTCGATTATCAGGACATAAATCATGCTTGTCTGAAGGACAATTATCCCACCTCGTTCATCGACCAGATTGTTGATGACTATGTTGGTTGTGAAGTATATTAATTCATGGATGGATTTTTATACTATAATCAGATCAACATTCTCCCAGCGGATTAGCCTAAAATTTCATTTATTTTTCCCTGGGGCACATTTGCAAACTAGAAACTCCCTCTCGAGCAGAAGAATGTTGCAGTTACGTTCATAGGGTGATGAACTATGCCTTTCATGATATCAAACACATCGTGCAACCTTATCTGGATGATCTCCTTGCTCACTCAAAACATCGGGTTGATCACCCGATGCATCTTAGAGCCATTTTCTTACGATGTAGGCATTACAATATTCAATTAAATCCTCATAAATGTGTGTTTTGCATTATCTCTTGCTAATTTCTTGGTTTTGTGGTTTCAAAACACAGAATTTGTATTGATCCTTTGAAATTTCAGGTAATCATAGATTTTCCTACACCTTCTTCCCTCCTTTAACTCCAATGACTCCAAGGGAAGGCTAACTTTCTACAGAGGTTTGTCCCTAACTACATTGAGTTGACCAAAGGATTCACTCACCTGTTAAAGAAAGGGTTTCCCTTCCATTGGGACGATGTTGCTCAAACGGTTTTTGATGCCTTGAAAGATATATTAATTCAGGCATCTCTATTATATCCCCTGGATTACCAGCGCGATTATTCCTTGTATCTCATCGTTGAAGTTACTACCATCACAATTGTATCTGTCTAAGAGGATGATGTAGGGACTGAACATCCTTTTTACTACTAGAGTCAAAATCTCAATGATGTCGAATTCAACTACACTCACGTTGAGAAGTTAGATTTGGAAGTTGTCCAAGTCATCCAAATATTTCGCCATTACATATTGCTCTGAAAAACTATGGTCATTTCAGATTGCAACCCTGTCAAATACATTTTATTACATCAATTGATGGGGGGAAATTACTCCAAATGGATTGTCATCCTGCAGGAGTTTGACATGGAATTCATCAAATCCAAGTCAAAGAAATCCTTCATTTTCACTGAGTTGATCTACGACCTTCCCACTGGTGGTTTTGAATCCACGTCTAACAATTCAATCCCAGACAACTTGTTGTTTCTAATTGCATCATCTAACCCTTGGTATGGAGACATCCTTATGTATCTTCAGACCCAGACTTATCGGTTTAATACCTCTCGCTCCGAGCAGCGACGTATTCGATATCAAGCCAAATATTATATAATCGTTGGCGACACCCTCTATTGACGTGGTATCAATACATTTTTTTGAAGTTGCCTCACCCATGAGGAGGCCAAGAAAGTCCTTAATGAATTCCACTCGGGAGCATGTGGCGATCATTTATCTAGTTATGCTACCGCACAGAAGATCCTACGTGTTGGTTACTTTTGGCCTACCATTTTTCGTGATTGTATTCTCGTTGTCCAAAAGTTTCATTCATGCCATATTTTTTATCATAAGACCCGTGCTCTGCCCGCACCTATGCATTATGTTATCATTGTAGATCTTTTTGTGAAATGGATTATTGATTTCATGACATGTAACCCTCACTCGGGCGAGGGGCATGACTATATAATTGTAGCAGTTGATTACTTTACCAAATGGGCCGAGGCGATGCCTACATTTAACAATACTGGCGAAAAAAATTCATACTTATTTTTCAACCATGTCATCGCACAGTTTGGTGTTCCACAAACCATAGTTATGGATCATAGAAAGCATTTCCAGTATCATATGATGACCAAATTGATTGCCAAGCTAGGACTTTCCCATGAAATTTCCACTCCCTACTATCCATAGGTGAATGGACAAGTTAAGGCTATCAATAAGGTTCTTAAAACTATGCTTCAACATATGATAGGGGTTCATAAATCAGGCTGGCATTTGCATCTTTTTGTTGCCTTTGTGGGCATACTGAACCTCTCTTAGCACTGCTACCGGATTTACATCGTTTTAGTTGGTTTATGGTTTGGAAGTTATGCTTCCGATAGAATGTGAGATTTCGTCATTGAAACTATCTATATAACTTCTTCTTGTCACTTCTGCAGAAGACGAACGTCTTTTACATATCACACTCTTAGACGAGACACAACCTGATGTCACTTTAGCTAATGAAGCTCATAAGATATGTATCAAAGCGCAGTATGACAAGAGTGTAAATCCTCGTGTCTTCTCAGAAGGATACCTTATTCTTCTTTACGATCGAGAGTCTAATAAATTAGGTTCAGGAAAGGTTGATCCAATGTGGAAAGGTATGCATATTGTCAAACGTGTTCTTGAAAAAGGGGCCTATGAGCTAGTAGATTTTGATGGAATTCCACGGGTGCAGCCTAGAAATGGGTTGTACCTTAAAAACTACTATTCTTGATTTTGCATAGTACATTGTGTACATGTTGTATATAAGTGTGTTGAGTGTGTTTGCAATGTGTCCCTTCAGAATTTCCTTTGGTTTCTATTAATCCCATTTACATTTGGTTTGCAGATGTCATCATCCTTGGAACCATTTGTTGGTTATGTTGATGGTGCTATTCATAGTACTCATAACTTATATTTCGCAGTGTTGGCCATATTTGCTCCAGATGGTGAGTTAGTGAGTCTAAAAGGTATTTGTCTCGGTCGCTCTACCAATAACATCGTTGATTATAAGCACGTGATCAAACTACTATGTTATTTCACATGGTATCCATTATACAGTCATCAGATTGGACTCACAACTCGTAATACTACAGTTGACTAATGTTTACTCAGTTAGAAGTCCAACTATGCTTCGCATGTTCTTAACGGTTTGCCTTCTAGAAAGATACTTTGATTACATCCAATATCAACACATTTATAGAAATATAAATACATTGATAGATGCATTGGCTAATCATGTTTTAGATAGACATTTGTGACACATGTAAATAGTTTCAATACACATCACATCAATTGAAAATGATAGTAGGAACGTAGGAAACACTAAAGATATATATAAATGTTTGGTTTTACAAAATTTGTTCCTAAGATACATATGGCCACATGGCCTATCATATCCAAAATATACATGCAAATATGGTAGTATGCCTCCTAGTAGAATAATCATAGTGCTCACGATAGCATGCCACTACACGAGATATCTTATGCAGTAGTTGACCAATACACCTTGGCACTCCAATAGTATGTCATTGTAATTGCATAGGAAGCTGGTCAACTATGGTCTCATCTATACCATGTGTCAACCCCTCCATATGATGCTCTACCTCTATGGTGGTCTCTACTATGTTGATATTCTATAATACTTCCCGTCCTACTACAGTAATTTGTACTGGTGCTAGTGTCGATTGTGGTTCTTCTGCTCATTGTAGATATAACATACCCATAGGTTGAACGGGTCCAACATCTGCATGTATAAATCGATATTTTAGTCTCAGAAACATCAAAAAACACACAAATTTGTAAAACTTAAAATCAAAATGGTCAAAATATCTTACCTATAGCACCCCATTGCTCTCCCTCAGGAAGCGCGAGCTCTGGTTCTCCACAAAAATCCACTCCTATGTATGGATAATCGTCTACCATGATAAATTTCATGTGCAGCCATCTGAAGAAAATGGTGTGAAGCTCATGGATGTTGGACTTGCATGACAGGACATGATATCTATCCACCTCCTCATCATGGATCTCTCACATCAATGGGCTCGAGTGTGATATGTTGAGATCGTAGTAATGGAATCCTCTCTGTTAGGGTCCTATAATAATAGGATTCATAATTTTGAATTGTCTATGGTTAAGTCTTGTAATATTGTACATACTTTTGCTTTCTGCAAATGTTTTCCATATTAAAAATTAGAAAATGTAAAGAGGGTATGTCCTAAAAGAAATATCAAAGGACAAAAAGAATAAGAAAAGTGAAAAAAAATATGAACCCCAAACAAAAACAGATCATGAAAGTGTGCAAGTCTAAGTGCCACTACTTTTTACTTTACTATGCAAAATAATGGTTGTATGCAACTTGTCATAAAAGCCACAACCCATGAATAGTCAAAATGTTTAATCTTGACTACTTCATGGTTTAAATTTCATGTTTATAGATAGAGAATAAATATCTAACCAAACTGTTTAATCTTGGCAGATCAGTAGTTAGGTAGAGAAATAAAATGTGCTCATAAGCTTAACCTAAGCCATTGGAAGATATAAGGTTAGAATTAGATAGTTTACTTTTCAAAAGAAAAAGGAAAGAAAGGGTCTGCTAGCTTAAACGCACCCAATAAAGTGAAGAAAAAATGTTAGGGTAAGCAAAGGGTAAGTAGAAGAAAGGTTGCAAAAGTACAAGGTTGATTGAAGCATAAGCACATTTATCATGCTTAATCCTATGTTTCAGTGTGCAGGAGCATTTTTGAAAGTGAAAGGATGTTCACAAGTTTATTTGGTTAACGTCCCCTCATTTCATTTGACCCCCCACTACATTCTTACTAATTTCCCCATTATCCCATCATTTCCTAAGAAAATACCCTTTTTCCCTTCATTTTGGCCCTCACCCCTTGGTTTCACACATTTCCCTAGCAAATTACCCTCCAAACTCATTCTCCTGCCCAAAAACCCCTTTTCCCTAGTGTGAAACCCATTCCCTTTATTAATTTCCCTATTGCACCTAAAAAACCCATAAAAACCCTTATCCTAAGTTTAACTTCCCCCCCCCCCCCCCCCCCCCCCGCATTACCTTATTAACTCCGCCATTCGTATATTTCCAAACAAAACCCCCAAAACCCTTTTAAACCATAAATCCCCATATTTCCTAAGTTTTGTCTCCCTCCCACTTTATTTAAATTAACTGCGCAAATTCACATTTTCCCAATACAAAACCCATTTAACCCACCCCCTTGGTGTGGTTAAATAAATCCTGTCGCAGTTAACCCTAGTCCCACTCCATAAACCCATGCATTATACTTTTAACCCACACCACTTATTCATTAAATAATTACAAATTAAGTGTAATTATTCCCCGGGCCACACTAATCTCCGCCTGACTACCCTTCGTGCATCTTGATCGCGCGATAGCTGTTAGATCTAGCACCCCCCAGATCTAACAGTGCACATCCATATCGTGTTCATTTCTTTTCTGAGCTTTAAAGGCCCGAGAGCACGCGAGATTCATGGTTTTGCTCGGGCCCCTTTTGGCTACGTGGCAGCTCCATGCTAACTCGCGTGCTCTCATGAAAATACCGCCCGATGGCCAAAAGCGGTGCGATGAGCCTTAATACCGCCTCCCCGCTAAAGCCGAAACCATCACTGTTCATATTATAAAATTTCGCGCCAATTCTAGCCGTTACCCGTTAAAACGCTGAGCACGCTCATTTTCACTCTTTTCGCTTGTTTTTCACTAAAAACCTGCCTTAGCCATTTACGCCACCCTGAGCCTCTACGACCATATTTCACCATGGATTACCTCCTGAACACGCTCCAAACTCCGTCCACAGTTAGTCCCAATTCAAATACAGCCTTCGGTCACCTCCTCTCAGACCTGGATTTTATTAACGAATTGTTGTATTTTGCAGGTAATTAGAAGAACAAGATCTTGGATAAACAGTTTTGATACTAGTTCCAAAACTTGTTTACTCCAAGATTCGCAAGGAAAATGTATTCATAAAACTTTATTCAGAAGGAAAAAAGACAATTATCATAGTACAGAAGAAATCATTTACACAGAGGCAGTAATGGTTAAAACACAGATGAAATCATTTTCACCAGCACAACAAAACATTCTTGCAAGCTACTCTCCAAGAAACATTTTGTATTTTACATGTGTCTTTTAGTAAAAATCATTTTTACTAAAAACACAGAAACAGGAAAGAGTGAGTAAGATTTACAATAATAAGTAAAAGTAAAAGCAGGTGACAGAGCATTCATGGTAAAAGAAATACATTTGAAAGACAAACAAAGGAGGCTGATAAAAGTGTATCAGATGAAAGGTCATAAGTAAATATGACATCCAGTGTGAAGACCAAACAGCCAAGCAGCTTAAAAGGTAGAAGATCAGAGACTAAAAGACAATAGAACCTAAATAACAGGGACAACAAACAGCAGTTCAATAGTTGTCTCTATCTTCTTACATGAAGATATTTCCTTTTCCTGGGTTAGTTCTCAATGCAGTTTGAGATATTTTGTAAATTCCTTTTGTATAAATACTTCATAATTCGAAGTATTGAGGGTGGATTGCTATACATTTGTAGAGTTATTTTGATCTTAAACCTAAGGGTGATTGTACCAATTTTCAAGTCAACAGACTGGAGCAAGTAATAAAAAGATTTCACTAGAGGATTCATGAGATGAGTTATTGCAGTGAAGTATCTTCTTTGTCTAATTTTGTTACTTTCTTATGTGTTTCATAAACTTAAATGTTTTTCCAAATTTGAATGAATTAACTAGAAATTTAACTCAGAATTTGTTTAAGTACACTATGTTTTGCACAGTTAGTCATTTATATGTTTTCCTCTGATACTCGGATTTGAGAACCCTTAATTTCTCTCCCATCCTGGTTGACCTCTTTCACTTCTCTTCATGATCCAGCCTAGGGAACCCTTAATTGCTCCCTGGATCTGATTGGAAACCATTTCACCATCAAGCCTTTGAGATCTGTAGTAACTCCTCTATCTTGCCCTCTAGACACTGTTTTTAGAACTTAATCCAGTCTTGTTTGTCTGACATTTGACCCCATAGCCCAATGGTAAAAGACAACCCTTTTCATCTAAGTAAGTGATCCCACCACCCAAATTCAAATCAAAAACCCAAGCATAATCATAACTAGCCTAAAATCCAATAACTAAACAAAGTTAAAACATAAAGAGAGAGCCCTCTCTGAGATTAGGAAGGCTAGGTCCTGATCTCCAAAAGTGGTTTGTGGTTACCTCTATCATTTCTTTTTCTGACAACTTTGAAGAAATTTTGGAGTGATAACATCATTGGTGACCATATTGGGGACTTCGATCCTCAAGTCTCATAAAACTTTAAGGAAACCTTAAATTTAATCTTGAGCCCCTTAAGGTCATTTTCCGAAGTTGTTTTTGAAAAGTTTCATAAAAACAGTTAAAAAATTTAGAATTTTGGCTCCTAAGAAGACTCACTAAACTAGGACCAATCCAGATCCAAACCCTACTACTATAGTTGATGACCCAGACAGGATTTTAAAAAAACCAAAATAAATAGAAACTCAAGCAAGTAGTAGCCAGTTAGTCAAAGCAAATTCACTCCCTAAGGAGTTGTCAACTTTAGAGGAAATTCCTTTTGATTTTTCATTTGACCTCTCATTATTTAGAACTAAATCTGAGAATTCCATCCATGAAACTGTGTTAGACCCTGAGTTTGTTCAACTCATTGAATCAAAAAGGGTGATTATCCATCCATATTTAGTAAATTTGTCTTGGAGACCTTTGACAAGTTAGAAGCTTTGACCTCTACATTGATAAGCCATATAGATAATGCTTACTGTTATACTTCTATACCAATAGGTGTCATATTTCATGATTGACTGGTTGAGCTCTGTAATATGTTCATCCATTTCCTTGTTGCAAAGGTTTTCCATATTATCAAAAAATGTAAAAAATGTAAAGAGGGTATACCCTAAAAGAAAAATCAAAGGGTAAAAAGAATAAAATAATCAAAAAAGTGAAAGAAATGAAACCCAAACAAAGAAAGACCAGGAAAGAGTGCAAATCCAAAATGCCACTACTTTTCCATTTTTTCTGCAAATAAAGCATTGTGTGCAGCTTGTTCAATTCGTGCCACAATTGGTGAATGGCCAAACAGTTTAATCTTGGCTAAGTTCATGTTTGAATTTCCTATTTTAGAGATAGAGAATAAAATCTGACAAAACTGTTTAATCTTGGCAGATAAGTAGATAGGTAGAGAAGCAAAGGAGCTCAACAGTTTAATCTGAGCCCTTGGAAGTAATAAGTACAGACTTAGGAAGGCTTACCATAAAAACAAAAGAAGATTGATGAGGGTTTGCCAGTCTAAGTGCACCCAAGAAAGAAGAAAAAATGCTAGGCAAAGTAGGCAGGGTAGGTAGATTGGTGTTGCAGAATGAGACTTGTGATGGATTATGTTTCTAAAAATGTGTGTTAACTTTCACTTCTATCACAAGTGCAAGGCAGATATTTTTTGATGCACCTCAAGCGAGGCAGATTACTTAACTAACTCCCCTTCATACTTTTCCCTAATCACTTACTAATTTCCCCCCTCAAATATTAAGAATCTGTTTTTAATATCACTAAAAAGCCACTCCTTCCATTTTTCATCAAATGCCTAAGTAAAACCCTATTTTGCTTAGGAAATTGGCAAGATTTTCCCATAAATCCCTTTTTCCCACTACAACCTAAGTTTTAAGTGTAACTCCTAACATTTTAACTTAGCGCTGGTTCATTTTCATAAGTCATATTAACACTAACTTTTATTATATAAATCTTTTGCTATATTCCCATCCTGTACTATGTAAATATAATAAAAACCCCCAAAAAATTAAATATCCCACCCCGGTCGATTACGACCATATCACTATATAAACGAGGGATTAAGGTTTATCTGAAACCTATTAATAACCTCCCCACCGCGCGCAATCATGGGTTAATTAGCCGCCCGGGTTAATTAAAACCAAGCCCCGAACCAATGAAAAATAGCCCTGATATGATTAAAACATGGTTTAATATATCGGGCCCACAGTGTTAACCTCCCGCTATCTCTGAATCCCGTCCGCCGTCAAATCTTCGCCCATCCATCTGACGGTCGACGATCATTTCGCGATCACCATAACTGCTAAACGTTAACGCGCGGGGAACCAGTGGTTTTGTCTCCGTACCTCCGCCACGCGTCACGCTCCCGCCATGTTCGCTAGCCCTCCGCCCAAAACCACCCAGCCCCAAAAGCGGTGTGGGCAAAACCGCTTACCACCCCCTGGCTGACGTCATCTGCTGACGTCAGTTGTCCTTTGCTGATGTCACCACCACATCACCCGCCACGTCACCTGCCCCGTACTCCCGCTGACATCACCCGTCCTTCAAATCCAAAAAATCCTGCCAAGCTTCATTTTTGTCCAATAAAACCGAGAAAATGCCATTTTTTCTATGTTTTCTGCATACAGCGCTCCAGGCTTAACAGCGACCGAGTCCGCACTTCCATGTGTTCCGACCAAAAAGGCTCCATCAACGAGCTCGTGGCCTTAACCAGGCTGCCAGTTACAGTGTTCTTCCTCTTTAATTCAGTTCGAAACAACACTGAGGGACTTCCAAACTCGCAGAAAAAAGAAATAAAGGGATGAACAGGGATATTCGCTACCCCAACCAGTGAGGCCTTCAAAGCTGCAAATTGCCAGAGGAAGACAAGTCAAAGTGTATCAGTTCAACATTAAAGGCAAAGCAGATCAGCATTAAAGAGTGTCAGAGTAGAATTAAAAGCAGAAGAGAAGAATTAAAGAAGGCAGATCAGAATTAAAGACCACAGTTAATACAGGCAGTCGGCGCAGAGTTACTACAAGACAGCGGCAAGCCAAACCCTAAAGGCCTGCCTCCAGCACAACATCAGATATCTTTTCTTAAGTTGTATCTATCTTCACTTGTAAACTATTTTAGGTTAAAAATAGATATTATCTCACAGTTGTTATGAGATATTTGATGTACATGTTTTTGTTGTATAAAGACCCCCTCCATTAGAGTATTGGGGAGTCTTTGGTGTGTGAATTCTTAGACTCTGCTGTAATACTGAATTTTCGGAATAAAGATCTGTTGGAAACAAACTGTTGTTTGGCCTACTAGATAAAGAATTGAAGCAGAGGACTTGTCACAGAATTCTTGAATCAACCTCCGGATCAATAAGTCCTCTATATCTTGTCTTTCACAGTTTTTTGTTTACTATATCATCTATGTTTCATAATCTGAATGATAAAGAAAAAGGTTAATTTCAGAATTTGCTTGATTTCACTCCGTATTCAGTCTTTATTATTCTCTGTGTTTTCTTCAGAATTAGAATAAACAGTGAACTCTTAATTGCTCATATTTCTTGATTCTTTCATGTTGATTATTTGCTAAAGAATTCTTAACTGCTCTTTGTCAATAATCATCCATTTTCCCTCTTTTAATATGTTGAAGGATTCTTAACTGTCCTTCACCCATTTGAGCCCATTCCATTTGCTTTCAACTCTTTATTTTGTTCCCTGTTTGACTACCTTGCTCTGTGAAGCCATCCTCTATTAAGAAACCAAATCCAGAAAGCCTTTCTTCTTTGACTCCATTAGCCCAATGGACTGAACTGCTCTGTGTTACCTCTCTGTTCGATCGAATCTCACCACCCAAACTCAAAACAAAACCCTTGAACTTTATAACTAGCCTTATACCTTTCAAAACAAAGCTAAATCATAAAGAGAGAGCCCTCTTTGGATACAGATTGGCTAGATTCTATATCTAAAAGATTGGTCTGTGGTTACCTCGGCATCCTTCCCTTTCTTACAACTTTGGGGAAAACCTGAGTGATAACATCATTGGCGACTCCACTGGGGATCTGAATAATTGTTTATTTAATAAGCTACAGATGGAACCTGAAGTTAGCCAGGTAGCCTTTGAAATGCTTTTGCTTTGCAATTGCAGAAGTAAATGAATGCTGCTTCAGTATATCTCTGATCTAGTTTATGGACTGAACATCTAGTTCCAAATACTTGATCAGTTCCTCCTTTAAAATAAATCTTCAAGAAAGTTTAAGATTCCCACATCTAAAACCTCCTAGAAGAGACTGTTAAAGTTGTATTGTCAAATCTATTCCAAAGAAAAAATCAAAAGCACACCTAGAAACCTGGCCTTAGAAAGGATCGTTACACCAGATCAAATCCGGATCCTAATCCCCCACCTGTGTTTGAAAATCCTAATCTGATTCCTAGGATTCTTAGAAGACAAGAGAGCCAAGAAAATTCTGCTAGTTCACACCTTGACAAACATTTGCAGAACTCCATTCAACCTTAGCTTACCTCTGAGAGAACACCAAACCTTTCTGTAATTACTGCAGCTTTTCCAAGTTCACCATCAGCACCTCCAACTACCCTTTCCATTCCTCCATCTACAGCACACATTCCCATTGTCATCCCTACTCTTCCAGTTGTCACATCTATTTCTGCAATCATGGCAAACCGATATGCTCCCCTAAACTTACCTGCCAATCTAGGGGCTATGCCCCAAGACTATCAAAGTAAAATCCCTTCTTTTGAAGGTATTGGCACTTACACAGCTCAACAACATTCCAATAAAATGACCAACTATTTTGAAAGTTATGATATTGATGATGATGATGTTAGAATGAAAGTATTTGTTCAAAGTTTAACTGAGATGTTAGAACCTGGTTTAGAGCCCTCCCTGCAAACAGTATCAATGACCCACAAGCTCTTTATCAGACCTTCTTGAACAAATGGGAAAAGAAAAAGGATCCTCTACATATTTTATCAGAATATGAAAACCTAAGAAGAAGCACACAAGAAATTTTCCAATATTACTGTACCAGATTTAATAATGTTTACAATGCTATTCCTCAAAATCTCAGACCTCCTCTAGATTTGGCCTTGATCAAATTCCCTGATGCATTTGATTCTGATATGGCATACCAACTTAGGGAAAGATCTCCTTGAAACTTAGAAGAGATGCAGAGTATAGTTGTCAGTGTTGAGGCCAACCTGATATCTAAACGATCTAGGGCCAGAGCTGAAAGGAGGACACCTTTCAAAGAAGAACTTTTTGTCTTTGAAATGAAATTAGATGGAATTATTAAAGGAATGGATAGACTTGGAGATAAAATAGAAACAATTGAGAGAAAATCCCCTTGGGATGGTCAACTAAGCAATACTAGTAGAAATCCAAATTTCAGGAAGAAACAAAATCCTAACACTGGAAAGACAGGGCTTGACCAAAATATTAGGCCCCCATTTCAAGAAAATTATGTTGAAGCCTCAACTTCTGATGAACCAACAGAAGACACTCAAATTAATCTGATGGGACTCAACAATGAACAACAAGTTTTCTTGACCCAAGAGGATCAAGAAGCTCATAGCTTAAAACAATTCCAAACTCAGTCAGGTGAAACATTTGACTTTAGGGAGGGATATGACATAGCCATTTATGAAATCCACAAACAATACAATCTGAGGAGCAGAAGAATAGATGTCCCTGAAAACAGCAAACAGAAAGATACCAAGCAACCTAACAAAGGTAAGATCAGTCCCCCCCCTGTACATATTCTTTCTAAAACAGGTCCTAACCCAAATAATCCAATTGTTGAAGATATATCAGAAAATCAACCACCTAACAGGCAACCTTCCACTCCTATTCCTTCTAAAGGAAAGTAAAAGAACCTCTAGAACTTGATTTGAAAACAATTGCAGCCCATAATCCCACTCCTAAAGAGGAAAGAAACACAGAAAATTCAGCTGTCCAAAACACAAGAACTCAGACCGAAAAACCTTTTTCTCTTGAGACAGAAGTAGGCAAACTAAAGATAGTTGTTCCCTTATCAGAACTAGCTAAACATGATGTCTACAGAAGTCAAATCAGCAGATCACTCAAAATTTCTGTGAACGAAGATTCAGTAAACATTTTTGATGACCAGCCTGAATTGATATTTGGCCTTGAAGTAAATGGAAAAATGGCAGAGGGAGAAGTTCCTCCTTTCTATGTGGGTCATAAATACATGATAAAATACTCCATAATGCCATGTTTGATTCTGGTGCTTCCCATAATTTAATGCCTAAATCTGTAATGGAGAGACTTGACCTTGACATCACCAGGCCATATAAAGACCTTTTCTCTTTTGATTCAATTCAGGTCAAATGTTTGGGTTTAATCAAAGATTTATGTGTGTCACTAGTCCAATATCCTGCCAAAACCATCTTAATGGACATAGTAGTAGCTAATATTCCTCCAAAGTATGGTATGTTATTATCGAGATCTTGGGGTGCAAAACTTCAAGGATCTCTACAATTAGACATGTCTTACGCTACTATTTCAGTGTTTGGTCAACCCAAGAGACTATACAGAGAAACCTTAATGAAGTATGTAGTAAGTAATCAAGAGAAACCTCAAAATTTCCCTATCTACTCAGTACATTCAGACATGGATTCTTTTATCCTTTACAATGCTGAAATTAATCCCCGACATACAATAAAAGAGGAGACAGAAAAAATTGCAAATAAGAGGTCAAGTGTCCAAATCCAAGAAATTTCTGAAAATCATGAAACATCAGATAAACCAGAAGAAACTGAAAAACCAGATCTCCCTATTAAACAGACCCCTGAAAGTCCAGATGCTAATTGTGAACATGAAATCCTCTGGTACTTAGAATTTGATGGTTCTGTGAACAAATTAGGGGCAGGAGCAGGAGTCTGGGTGCACAGTCTTGAAAACAATCATGCTGAAGGCCATGCCTATAGATTAAACTTTAGGTGCACTAATAATATGGCTGAATATGAAGCTCTGTTGCTAGGTCTCAAACTGGTCAAAAAATTGGGAGCGACTAGAGTGTCAGTCCTAGGAGATTCTGATTTAATCATCAACAGATAAAAGGGAAGTTCTTGACAAATGATCACCATTTGAACCAAATCATCAGTTCATAGCAGAAATTAGACACAGGCTAGCCATACCTGATAATGTGAGGGACTGGAAAGTGTTTAACAGTGATATTCAGATCAACATTTTTTTGACCCTAGAAGAAGAATTTTCCAGCAATAACAAAGATGCAGATACAGTTAGTGAGTTTGATCCAACAAATCAAATAGAAATAGACATTTCAGCAGAAAATGCAACTCAAATGCTTCATCCAACAAAATTTACCAAAGAGGAAATACAGGATCTTAAAGAAACAGATGTTGATGATATTATTGAAGGAGAATCTGAAATTATCAATTTGAAAGACAATCACTTACCCAAAGGATTAACTCCTTTGGAAGATCTCTTTGATTTCAATGATATTCCAAAGAAACCTCAAATGGAACCTCCAAAAGCAGAAATTGAAGACTACAACATAGGAACTGAAGAGAATCCAAAAATTATAAAATTGTCCAAATCTTTGCCCCCTGATCAGAAACTTAAGTATGTTGAACTGATCAAAGAATTTCAGGATGTTTTTGCCGGGAGCTATGAAGACTTGAAATCTTATGACACCTCTATAATTCAGCATACAATACCCATCGAGGAAAACCAAAAACCATTCAAACAAAATCTCAGAAGAATCAACCCTGTACTGCTTCCTTTAATTGAAAAAGAAATCAAACGAATGCATGAGGTAGGGATAATCGCTCCAATCAGATTTTTAGAGTGGGTGTCTAATTTAGTGCCCACCAGGAAGAAAACAGGAGAAATCAGATTATGTCTTGACTTAAGGAATGTAAACAAGGTTTCTTTGAAGGACAATTACCCTTTACCTAAGATGGATCATATTTTACAAAGGGTAGTGGGTGCTTCCAGGATTTCACTTTTGGATGGATTTTCAGGTTTTAATTAGATTCTAGTTCACCCTGATGACCAAGAAAAGACTGCATTTACAACACCATGGGGTACATTCAAATATGTTAAAATGCCATTCAGACTTAAGAATGCAGGGGAAACCTTTCAACGAGCAATGGACATAGCTTTTGCAAAATAAATTCACGATTTTCTGGTTGTATATCTAGATGACCTCACTGTGTTTTCCAAATTAGACCAGCAACATTTAAATCATTTGAGACAAGTGTTTTTAAAATGCAGAAAGTATGATATTTCGTTAAATCCTAAAAAATCCTTGTTTGGTCTAGAAGAAGGCAAACTGTTAGGCCATATCATCTCCAAAGATGGCATCAGAATTGATCCTGCTAGAATAGAAGCTATTCTGCAAATACCGCACCCCAAAAATGTAAAAGAACTCCAAGCTTTCCTAGAGAAGATTAACTTTTTGAGAATATTCATATCTAATCTGGCTGAATTAATTAGATTGTTGAACAACATGTTAAAAAAGGATTCAAAGGTTAAATGGACAATAGAAGCCAAACAAGCATTCGAAGAAATTAAAATGGCTTTGACTAGAACACCAGTCCTTACAAGTCCAAATTTTGATAGAGACTTCATAATTTTCTCATTTGCATCAGAACACACCATAGCATCTATTTTACTACAAAAAGATGATCAAGGATGTGAAAAACCCATAGCTTTTTCAGTAAAGCACTCAGAGATGCACCTCTGAATTACAAAATCATGGAAAAACAGGGTTTTGCACTTGTGAAAGCTATTCAAGACTTCAGAGTCTATATATTGTACTCCCATGTAATAGCTTATGTACCAAATGTTGTTGTCAAAGACATCCTGACTCAGGATGGAATTGAAGGCAAATGAGGTAAATGGATAGCTAAAATATTGGAGTATGACATTGAAATAAAACCTACAAAGCTGATAAAAGGACAGGGATTGGCTAAACTCATGACTGAAACAAACTTTCAAGCCCTGGATATTAATGAACTGGATAACGAACAGGAGATGGCGACTCCACAAATCAACCAGGCCTTCTTAGAATCACCTTGGTATGCTGATATAATTCATGTATTATTAAACCTGCAGGCTCCTCCAAGGTTATCCAGAACAAAGAAAAGGTTTTTAAAGATGAAAGCTTCAAAATTCTGTATTTTAGATAATGCTCTTTTTTGGAAAAATCATGAATGTATTCTATTGAATTGTTTAATAAAAGAAGAAGCTGACAAAGTTCTCAAATAATTTCATGCAGGGGACTGCGGTGGACACCTTTACTAGAAATAAACTGCAGACAAAATCCTAAAGGCTGGATTTCACTGGCCAACCTTGTTCGTTGATGTAAAGAAGTTTGTCACTGCTTTCCACAAATGCCAAAATTTTTAAGGCAAAAGGAAACTGTTACCCTTACCCTTGAGACCAATTTCCACTGAAAGGCCCTTTCAACAATGGGGTTTGGACTTCATTGGTGAAATCCATCCCCCCTCTTCTGGCCAACATAAATGGATTCTTACTACCACAGACTATTTCACCAAATGGATAGAAGCCATTCCTTCTCGACAAGCCAATGATACAGTGATTATAGGATTCTTAGAAACTAATATCTTGTCTAGGTTTGGCTGTCCTGAAAAGATCATAACTGATAATGTTGCTGCCTTCAAGTCCAAGAAAATGATAAATTTCTGCAGCAAATACCATATCATTTTAGGCCATTCCACAGCCTATTACCCTCAAGGTAATAGTTTAGTTGAGTCTTCCAATAAAAGCCTGATTAATATCATTAAGAAACTGTTGGAAGAGAACAAGAAAAATTGGCACAAAAAGCTTACAAATGCACTATGGGCAGATAGATTTACTACAAAGAGATCTATTGGAACTAGCCCTTATGTGTTGGTTTATGGCATGGAGGCTGTGTTTCCTTTATATTTAGGAGTTCCTGTAGTGAAATTGCTACAAGAAGTTCAGGTGGAACCCAATGGCATTCAAAGGAGAATAAATCAGACCATCCACTTGCAGCAGACCAGAGAATAAGTGCACCAAAGATCACAAGTGTTACAAGAAAAACTCAAGAAAATATTTGACAAGAGGACCAAAGCAAAAAACTTCTACATTGGATACAAAGTTCTAAGGTGGGATTCCAGGAGAGAAAACAAAGGAAAACATGGGAATTTTGACTTCCTGTGGAAAGGGTCGTTTATCATCCAGGCATTGCAAGGGAACAATACTTACTTTCTGAAGAGCCTGGATGGTACAGAAACAGAAGAAAGACCAGTGAATGGTCGAATGCTGAAACATTACTTTGATCCAGTTTTTTGATGTATTCTGACTCTAACATGTACATACTATATCCTTGATAATATCACAGTTTGGATCGGGTAGTAACTTGCTGCAGTTGAAGCCCGAAGAGAAGGCCCTAAGCTTCACAAGTGTGCTGTCATATATACAATAAAGCAACCAACAAAGGGAGATTTCAGAGCACAACAAAAGTTATTCAGAAGGCCATCTGACCTGTTGTTCTTGACTTTCCACCAGGGAAAGCCATCCCCAAGTGGAGCCACTGTTATACTCCTATACCAATAAGTGTCATATTTCATGATTGACTGGTTGAGCTCTGTAATATGTTCATCCCTTTCCTTGTTGCAAAGGTTTTCCATATTATCAAAAAATCAAAAAATGTAAAAAATGTAAAGAGGGTATACCCTAAAAGAAAAATCAAAGGGTAAAAAGAATAAAATGGTCAAAAAAGTGAAAGAAATGAAAGCCAAACAAAGAAAGACCAGGAAAGTGTGCAAGTCCAAAATGCCACTACTTTTCCATTTTTTCTGCAAATAAAGCATTGTGTGCAGCTTGTTCAATTCATGCCACAATTGATGAATGGCCAAACAGCTTAATCTTAGCTAAGTTCATGTTTGAATTTCCTATTTTAGAGATGGAGAATAAAATCTGACCAAACTATTTAATCTTGGTAGAGAAGCAAAGGAGCTCAACAGTTTAATCTGAGCCCTTGGAAGTAATAAGTGCAGACTTAGGAAGGCTTACCATAAAAACAAAAGAAGATTGAGGAGGGTTTGCCAGTCTAAGTGCACCCAAGAAAGAAGAAAAAATGCTAGGCAAAGTAGGCAGGGTAGGTAGATTGGTGTTGCAGAATGAGACTTGTGATGGATTATGTTTCTAAAAATGTGTGTTAACTTTCACTTCTATCACAAGTGCAAGGCAGATATTTTTTGATGCACCTCAAGCGAGGCAGATTACTTAACTAACTCCCCTTCATACTTTTCCCTAATCACTTACTAATTTCCCCCCTCAAATATTAAGAATCTGTTCTTAATATCACTAAAAAGCCACTCCTTCCATTTTTCATCAAATGCCTAAGTAAAACCTTATTTTGCTTAGGAAATTGGCAAGATTTTCCCATAAATCCCTTTTTCCCACTATAGCCTAAGTTTTAAGTGTAAATCCTAACATTTTAACTTAGCACTGGTTCATTTTCATAAGTCATATTAACACTAACTTTTATTATATAAATCCTTTGCTATATTCCCATCCTGTACTATGTAAATAGAATAAAAACCCCAAAAAAATTAAATATCCCACCTCGGTCGATTACAACCATATCACTATATAAACGAGGGATTAATGGTTTATCTGAAACCTATTAATAACCTCCCCACCGTGCGCAATCATGGGTTAATTATCCGCCCGGGTTAATTAAAACCAAGCCCCGAACCAATGAAAAACAGCGCCAATATGATTAAAACATGGTTTAATATATCGGGCCCACAGTGTTAACCTCCCGCTATCTTTGAAGCCCATCCGTCGTCAGATCTTCGCCCATCCATCCGACGGTCGATGATCATTTCGCAATCACCATAACTGCTAAACGTTAACGCGCGGGGAACCGGTGGTTTTGTCGCCGTACCTCCGCCACGCGTCGCTCTCCCGCCATGTTCGCTAGCCCTCTGCCCGAAACCGCCTAGCCCCAAAAGCGGTGCGGGTAAAAATGCTTACCACCCCCTGGCTGACGTCATCCGCTGAAGTCAGTTATCCTTTGCTGATGTCACTGCCACATCACCCGCCACGTCACCTGCCCCCATACTCCCGCTGACGTCACCCGTCCTTAAAATCCAAAAAATCCCGCCAAGCTTCATTTTTGTCCAATAAAACCGAGAAAACGCCATTTTTTCTATGTTTTCTGCATACAGCACTCCAGGCTTAACAGCGACCGAGTCCGCACTTCCATGTTTTCCGACTAGAAAGGCTCCATCAACAAGCTCGCGGCCTCAACCAAGCTGCCAGTTACAGTGTTCTTCCTCTTTAATTCAGTTCGAAACAACACTAAGGGACTTCCAAACTCGCAGAAAAAATAAATAAAGGGATGAACAGGGATATTCGCTACCCTAACCAGTGAGGCCTTCAGAGCCGCAAATTGCTAGAGGAAGACAAGTCAAAGTGTATCAGTTCAACATTAAAGGCAAAGCAGATCAGCATTAAAGTGTATCAGACGAGCATTAAAGAGTGTTAGAGCATAATTAAAAGCAGCAGAGAAGAATTAAAGAAGGCATATCATAATTAAAGAGCACAGTTAAGATAGGCAGTCGGCGTAGAGTTACTACAAGACAGCTGTAAGCCAAACCCTAAAGGCCTGCCTCCAGCACAACATCAGATATCTTTTCTTAAGTTGTATCTATCTTCACTTGTAAACTATTTTAGGTTAAAAATAGATATTATCTCACAGTTGTTATGAGATATTTGATGTACATGTTTTTGTTGTATAAAGACCCCCTCCATTAGAGTATTGGGGAGTCTGTGGTTTGTGAATTCTTAGACTCTACTGTAATACTGAATTTTCGGAATAAAGATCTGTTGGAAACAAACTGTTGTTTGGCCTACTGGATAAAGAATTGAAGCAGAGGACTTATCACAGAATTCTTGAATCAACCTTTGGATCAATAAGTCCTATATATCTTGTGTTTTACATTTTTCTTGTTTACTATATCATCTGTGTTTCATAATCTGAATGATAAAGAAAAAGGTTAATTTCAGAATTTGCTTGATTGCACTCTGTATTCAGTCTTTATTATTCTCGGTGTTTTCTTCAGAATTAGAATAAACAATGAACTCTTAATTGCTCCTGTTTCCTGATTCTTTTGTGTTGATTATTTGCTAAAGTATTCTTAACTGCTCTTTGTCAATAATCATCCATATTCCCTCTTTCAATATGTTGAAGGATTCTTAACTGCCCTTCACCCATTTGAGCCCATTCCATTTGCTTTCAACTCTTTATTTTGTTCCTTGTTTGACTACCTTGCTCTGTGAAGGCATCCTCTGTTAAGAAACCAAATCCAGAAAGCCTTGCTTCTTTGACTCCATTAGCCCAATGGACTGAACTGCTCTATTTTACCTCTCTGTTCGATCGAATCTCACCACCCAAACTCAAAACAAAACCCTTGAACTTTATAACTAGCCTTATACCTTTCAAAACAAAGCTAAATCATAAAGAGAGAGCCCTCTCTGGATACAGATTGGCTAGATTTTGTATCTAAAGATTGGTCTGTGGTTACCTCGGCATCCTTCCCTTTCTTACAACTTTGGGGAAAACTTGAGTGATAACACTTACCTTCAATAGTCTGTTAAACTAGTTGCCCTTACTACTGCTGCCTCTGAAATTTCTACACAATCTTCAATCAGTGTAAATACACCTTCATTTACCACTACCTCACTTAAAGTAACCACCATAGTCCATTCCCCTAAACCAGTTATTCATCAACCATCCTCACCATCATCTAGTTCATCTCCATCCAATTCAAGCCCTTCCTCAACTACCCGCACTTTACCCCCTAGTCAAACTAGAATCCAAGCCATGGAAAACCGATATGCACCTCTGGTTTTACCTGCACAACTCCATGCCATGCCCCAAGATTATCAAAACAAAATCTTTTTGTTTGATGCTACTAGTCAGTACACTGCCCAACAGCATGTGAACAAAATGACAGACTATTTTGAATTTCATGAGGTAGATGAATCAGATATCCAAATGAGGTTGTTTGCCTAAACATTAACTGGGGATGTTAAGAAATGGTTCAAAGCTTTACCTACTACCCATATTGCAGACTTCGCTGCTTTTCATATATTATTCCTTGATAGATGGGAGAGAAAGAAAAACCGACTGCAAATACTTTCTGAATATGATAACATTAGAAGAGCTCATAATGAGTCAGTTCAGGATTATTGTATTAGGTTCAATAACATCTATAATGAAATCCCAAATAATCTTAAGCCTCCACCTGACCTAACATTAATCAAGTTCCTTGATGGTTTTGACACTGACATGTCATACCAGTTAAGGGAAAGAAACCCTCAAACATTGGAACAAATGCAAAGCAATGTTTTTAGTGTAGAGGCCAACCTATTAGCCAAGAAAGCCAGAAAGAGAAATAAAAAGAGAGTTGTAATTAAAGAGGAAACTTCCACTTCTGATGGAAAAATAGATAAATTAGCAAAAAGTGTAGAAAGAATAATGGATAGATTAGAAAACATGGAAAGGAAAACTCAATGGGAGAATCAACAACCACCCCCAATAAGAAACCCCAACTTTAGGAAGAATCCTATTGCTAGAAAGAATGCTATACCAGATCAGCAAATTAGGCCTCCCTTCCAGGAGAACTATGCTAAGGGTTCACAGAGCCAAGAAGGAGAGGATGACACCCAGATAAACTTATTAAGAATAAACAATGAAGATATTGTTTTTCTTACTCAAGAAGAACATGAGTTGTACATGCTACAACAATTGCAATTAGAATCTGGAGAGTCCTTTGATTTTAAATAGGGTTATGAGTCAGCTATATATGAAGTTCACAAATAGTATAGCTTAAGAAGTAAAAAGAACAATGAAACTCCCACTAAAAGATCAATCCAGACCCAAACTAAAAAGATAATAGAAGCTCTTGTCACTAAAATTTTACAAATCCTTCCTAGGGGAACACAGAAGACTTCTACCCCAAAAATTGTAGATATAACTTCCAGTGAAACTCAAACTAAAACAATCACTCAAAACATTCCAAATAGGAGTAATCAAAACAAACTGCTGAAACACAGACTGAATTGCCTAGTATTGAAAAACAAGATAAAAACACACAAACTGCATTTGTTAAGGAAGATCTCATCCAAACAAACAAAGCTCAGATCCCTTTCAACATCAAAACTGAAATAGCAAAATTGAAGATATCAGTTCCTTTGACCGAACTAGTAAAGAATGAATCCTATAGATCACAGATAATTGAAACTTTAAACATAGGAGAGGGAGAAGATGTTGTCAATTTGAATGATGATCAACCTGAATTATTGTTTGGCCCTGAGGCCAATGGTATTCATCAGCAAGGGGGAGTCCCTCCTTTCTACATTAGCCTGAACATTCATGACAAAATATTACATAATGCTATGTTAGACTCAGGGGCATCCCATAATTTGATGCCAAAAGCAATCATGGAGAGACTAAACCTAGACATTACCAGACCATATAAGGACTTGTTTTCCTTTGACTCTAGCCAAGTTAAATGCCTTGGTTTGATCAAGGATTTATGTGTAACTATAGTCTAGTGCCTAGCAAAAAGTATTCTAACGGACATAGTAATTGCAGATATCCCGCCCAAATATGGAATGCTGCTATCTCGCTCATGGGGAGAAAAATTGCAGGGATCCTTACAGTTGGATATGTCTTATGCCACCATATATGTTTTTGGCCAACAAAGGAAACTATATAGAGAAACCTTGATGAAATACATGGTGAGTAGTGTTGAAAAACCATAAAAATTTCCCATATGCTCCATGCATTCTGATATGGTCTCTTTCATCTTGTACAATTTAGACCATGACAATAATCAAATCACAGCTAAAGAACTAAAATACAAAATAGCTGACAGTGAAAACATTTTTCATGAGTCCCTATGGCATCTAGGTTTTGATGAATCTGTGAATAGATTAGTGGTTGGTGTAGGAGTGTGGATCCATAATATGGAGAATAATCATTAAAAGGGACATGCATTCAGATTAAACTTCAAGTGTACAAATAACATGGCAGAGTATGAAGCTCTGGTCTTAGGGTTACAAATTATTAGAAAATTTGGAGCCAAAAGAGTTTCCATACTTGGAGACTCAGAACTGATTATTAAACAGATTAATGGTGAATACTCTGTAAACAGTCCCAGACTTAGTCAATATAGGGAGACTATCCTAGATTTGATTAAACACCTCTTGGAAACAAACTTTGTTGCCCTTCCTAGAAAACAAAATATGCAAGCCCACAGTTTTGCCACTTTTGCTAGTACCTGCAAATTGCCCTTTCAACCCAACCATCAATACACTGCAGAAGTGAGAGATAGGCTTGTCATACCAGACAATTTGAAGTATTGGCAGATTTTCTCACAGGATTCCCATATTTATGACTTCGTGAATGCTGAAGGTGAGTTTCAAAATTGTGAAATAGATACAGATTGTACAGTGGATAATGACATAGACAGTGACATAGATGTAAATATTTTAGATATAGTTAAACCCGCTAATTTCACTAGATTAGAAGTAGAAAACTTATAAAATGTAGAAATAGAGGAAATAATGAATGATGATCCTAAAATTCTTAATCTTAAAAATATTTTTTTGCCTAAGGGATTAGTTCCCTTAGAAGATTTGTTTGACTCAAACGATGTAGCTAGGAAACTGAAACTAGAGCCTTTGAGAGCATATATAGAAGAATGTAACATAGGAACTGAGGAAAAACCTAAACTCATTAAAATATCAAAAACCTTACCTCCAGAGGAAAAGGTAAAATACATAAATATATTTAAAGAGTTCCAAGATGTATTTGCATGGAGTTATGAATATGTGAAGTCTTATGACACCAACATAATCCAACACAAAATACCTCTCAAAGAGGATCACAAGGCTTTTAAACAGAAACTTAGGAGGGTTAATCCAGATCTTATGCCATCTATTGAGAAAGAAGTTAAAAGAATGTATGATGCCCAAATTATAGCTCCCATTAGATACTCATATTGGATTTCAAACTTAGTCACTACTCGGAAAAAGACTGGAGAAATCAGATTTTGTGTTGATTTTAGAAATTTAAACAAGGTCTCATTAAAAGACAACTATCCTATACCAAAAATGGACCATATCCTTTAGAGGGTAGTAGGCTCATCTAGAATCTCTTGATGGATTTTCTGGATATAACCAGACCTTAATTCAACCAAAGGACCAAGCCAAAGCTGCATTTACTACTCCTTGGGGTACCTTCATCTATTTGAAGATGCCTTTTGGATTAATGAACGCAAGAGAAAAATTTCAAAGAGCTATGGATATAGCTTTTTCCAAGGAGATCCATGATTTCTTAGTGGTATACCAAGATGACATCATAGTCTTTTCTAAATCTGACAATGAACACCTAGATCACTTGAGAAGAGTATTTATCAAATGCAGGAAATTTGGGATTTCTTTAAATCCCAAAAAGACACTCTTTGGTCTAGAAGAAGGAAAGTTGTTGGGACATATCATATCTAAAGATGGAATTAGAATAGATCCTACTAGAATAGAGGCCATTTTAACCATCACCCATCCTAGAAACATCAGAGAATTGTAATCATTTTTAGGCAAAATTAATTTTCTTAGGAGATTCATTTCAAATTTAGCAGAATTAATTAGAGAACTATATAACATGTTAAAAAATGATTCAGCACTTAAATGGACAGTGGAGGCCAAATAGTCCTTTGAAGCAATCAAGGAAGCCCTAACCAAGACTCCAGTCCTTATAAGTCTTGATTTTTAGAAAAAATTTATAATTTTTTCTTTTTCCTCAGAACACACCATTGCAGCAGTCTTGTTGCAAAAGAATGACCAAGGATATGAACAACCAATTGCATTTTTCAGTAAATCCTTAAGAGATGCCACACTCAAATACAATATTATGGAGAAACAAGCATTAGCTTTAGTAAAGGCTATCAAAGATTTCAGAGTTTATATTTTGTACTCTCACATTATTGCTTATGTTCCAAATACAGTAGTTAAGGACATTTTGACACAAAATGGGCCTAAAGGGAAAAGAGGCAAATGGTTTGCCACTATATTGGAATATGACATAGAAATAAAGCCTACTAAACTTATCAAAGGCCAAGGCTTAGCCAAAATCATCGTTGAATCGAACTGTCAAGCCATAGATATTAATTTCATTGGTGCCCTTGATGATCAGGAAGAGATGGCGACTCCACAGATCAGTGAACCTTTTACAGATTCACCCTGCTATGCAGATATCATATTTGTATTATTGAACTTACAAGCTCCTCCTGGTCTAACAAGAACTAGAGCTAGATTTTTGAAAATGAAGTCATTGAGATATTGTATTATAGATAATGCTTTGTTTTGGAAAGATATTAGTGGTATTCTTTTGAATTGTTTACTGAAAGATGAAGCTGATAAAATTATGTAAGAATTTCATGCAAGGGATTGTGGAGGACACTTGTATTGGAATACTACTGCTGACAAAATTCTAAGGGCTTGTTTCTACTGGCCCACTCTGTTTACAGATGTTAAGAAACATGTGACCTCCTATCATAAGTGTCAGATATTTGAGGGAAAGAGAAAAATTTTACCCTTGCCTCTTAAACCAATCTCTACAGAAATGCCATTTCAACAATGGGGGTTAGACTTCATTGGATAAATACACCCAGCCTCCTCAGCCCAGCATAAGTTGATTCTGATAGCCACTGATTATTTTATCAAATGGATAGAAGCCATACCTTCTAGACAAGCCATAGACACTGTCAATATCTCCTTCCTAGAAAATAATATCCTGTCAAGATTTGGATGCCCCCAAAAGCTCATTATTAATAATGCAGTTGCCTTTAAATCCAAAAAAATGGTAGATTTCTGTAACAAATACCACATCACCCTTGCCCACTCCATAGCCTATTACCCTCAAGGTAATGAACTTGCAGAATCCTCTAACAAAAGCCAGCTCAATATCATTAAGAAATTATTGGAAGACAACAAAAAGACATGGAACAAAAAGTTGGTCAATGCCTTATGGGTAGACAGACTAACTACCAAGAAGTCCATTGGCACATCTCCCTATCAGTTAGTATATGGGATGGATGTTGTTTTTCCATCCTCTTTGGGAGTTCCAGTGATGAAAATCATCCAGGAGTTGCAGGTAGAACCAAATGATATCCAAAGAAGGATAAATCAAACCATACACTTGTAGTAGACCAGAGAAGAAGTATATGTAAAATCACAGGTAATCCAGGACAAAATCAAAAAGGTATTTGATAAAAAGACCAAAGCTAATGATTTTTACATAGGTGATAAAGTTCTTAAGTGGGATTCAAGAAGAGAAGATAAAGGCAAGCATGGAAAATTTGACTTCTTATGGCAAGGGCCTTATGTCATCTATGGTTACAGGGGTAACAATGTTTTTTTCTTGAGAGAGATAGATGGATCAGATCTACCAAGAGGACCTGTCAATGGTAGAATGCTGAAGCACTACTTTTCCACTAATTAACAATATTTCACTTTATTTTGCATCATTGTACATAACATTACAGAGTGTAGATTGGATTGGATGGTAATCTTTTGAAGTTGAAACCCGGAGAGAAGGCCCTGAGCTTTGAAGGTTTCACTATCATAAGTATGAATAAGGCAGAAATCATAAAAGAACAGTTTACAGGGTAACTCCTGTCACAATTCAAAAGCTATTGATCATAAAGTTCTTGACATTTCACCAGGAAATGCCATCCCCATGTGGAGCCACTATTAGGGTCCTATAATAATAAGATTCATAATTTTGAATTGTCTATGGTTAAGTATTGTAATATTGTACATAGTTTTTCTTTCTGCAAATGTTTTCCATATTAAAAATTAAAAAATTTAAAGAGGGTATGTCCTAAAAGAAATATCAAAGGACAAAAAGAATAAGAAAATATCAAAAAAGTGGAAAAATATGAACCCCAAACAAAAACAGATCAAGAAAGTGTGCAAGTCTAAGTGCCATTACTTTTTACTTTACTATGCAAAATAATGGTTGTGTGCAGCTTGTCATAAATTCCACAACCCATAATAGTCAAATTGTTTAATCTTGACTACTTCATGCTTTAAATTTCATGTTTATAGATAGAGAATAAAGATCTAGCCAAACTGTTTAATCTTGGCAGATCAGTAGTTAGGTAGAGAAATAAAATGTGCTCATAAGCTTAATCTGAGCCATTGGAAGATATAAGGTTAGAATTAGATAGTTTACTTTTCAAAAGAAAAAGGAAAGAAAGGGTATGCTAGCTTAAATGCACCCAATAAAGTGAAGAAAAAATGTTAGGGTAAGTAAAGGGTAAGTAGAAGAAAGGTTGCAGAAGTACAAGGTTGATTGAAGCATAAGCACATTTACCATGCTTAATCCTATGTTTCAGTGTGCAGGAGC
The DNA here is from genome assembly GCA_031772625.1 of Pinus tabuliformis. NCBI lineage: Eukaryota > Viridiplantae > Streptophyta > Pinopsida > Pinales > Pinaceae > Pinus > Pinus tabuliformis. Next base: position 816,004,214 of record CM062818.1, read on the forward strand.
ATTTTGAAAGTGAAAGGATGTTCACAAGTTGATTTGGTTAACTTCCCCTTATTTCATTTCACCCCCCACTACATACTTACTAATTTCCCCATTATCCCATCATTTCCTAAGAAAATACCCTTTTTCCCTTCATTTTGGCCCTTACCCCTTGGTTTCACACATTTCCCTAGCAAATTACCCTCCAAACTCATTCCCCTACCCAAAAACCCCTTTTCCCTAGTGTGAAACCCATTCCCCTTTGAAAAATTCATTTTCTCCTTATTAATTTCCCTATTGCACCTAAAAACCCATAAAAAAACCCTTATCCTAAGTTTAAATCCCCCCCACCCCCGCATTACCTTATTAACTCTGTCATTCGTATATTTCCCGAAAAAACCCCCAAAACCCTTTTAAACTACTAAACCCCATATTGCCTAAGTTTTGTCTCCCTCCCACTTTATTTAAATTAACAGTGCAAATTCACATTTTCCCGATACAAAACCCGTTTAACCCACCCCCTTGGTGTGGTTAAATAAATTCCGCCGCAGTTAACCCTAGCCCCACTTCATAAACCCACGCATTATACTTTTAACCCGCACCACTTATTCATTAAATAATTATAAATTAAGTGTAATTATCCCCGGGCCCCACTAATCTCCACCTGACTGCCCTTCGTGCATCTTGACCGCGCGACAGCCATTAGATCTATCACCCCCAAATCTAATGACGCGCATCCATATCGCATTCATTTCTTTTCCGAGCTTTAAAGGTCCGAGAGCACGCGAGATTCGTGGTTTTTCTCAGGCCCCTTTTGGCTACATGGAAACTTCGTGCTAACTCACATGCTCTCATGAAAATACCACCCGATGGCCAAAAGCAGTGCGATGAGCCTTAATACTGCCTCCCTGCTAAAGTTGAAACCATCACTGTTCATATTATAAAATTTCGCGCCAATTCTAGCCGTTACCCATTAAAACGCTGAGCACGCTCATTTTCGCTCTTTTCGCTTGCTTTTCACTAAAAACCTGCCTTAGCCATTTACGCCACCATGAGCCTTTGCAACTGGAATTCACCATGGATTACCTTCCAAACATGCTCTGGAATCCGTCCACAGTTCTTCCCAATTCAAATACAACCTTCGGTCACCTCCTCTCAGACTTGGATTTTATTAACGAATTGTTGTATTTTGCAGGTAATTAGAAGAACGGGATCTTGGATAAACAATTTTGATACTAGTTCCAAAACTTGTTTACTCTGAGATTCGCAAGGAAAATGTATTCATAAAGATTTATTCAGAAGGAAAAAAAACAATTATCACAGTACAGAAGAAATCATTTATACAGAGGCAGTGATGGTTAAAACATAGATGAAATCATTTTCACCAACGCAGCAAAACATTCTTACAAGCTACTCTCCAAGAAACATTTTGTATTTTACATGTGTCTTTTAGTAAACATCATTTTTACTTAAAAAACAGAAACAGGAAAGAGTGAGTAAGATTTATAGTAATAAGTAAAAGTAAAAGTAGGTGAGAGAGCATTCATGGTAAAAGAAATACATTTGAAAGACAAACAAAGGAGGCATATGAAAGTGTATCAGATGAAATGTCATAAGTAAATGTGACATCTAGCGTGAAGACCAAGCAACCAAGCAGCTTAAAAGGCAAAAGATCAGAGACTAAAATACAACAGAACCTAAATAACGGGGACAGCGAACAACAGTTCAATAGTTGTCTCTATCTTCTTGCATGAAGATAGTTCCTTTTCCTAGATTAGTTCTCAATGCAGTTTGAGATATTTTGTAAATTCCTTTTGTATTAATACTTCATAATTTGAAGTATTGAGGGTGGATTGCTATACATTTGTAGAGTTATTTTGATCTTAAACCTAAGGGTGATTGTACCAATTTTCAAGTCAACAGATTGGAGCAAGTAATAAAAAGATTGCACTAGAGGATTCATGAGATGAGCTATTGCACTGAATTATCTTCTTTGTCTGATTTTGTTACTTTCTTATGTGTTTCATAAACTTAAATGTTTTTCCAAATTTGAATGAATTAACTGGAAATTTAACTCAGAACTTGTTTAAGTACACTCTGTTTTTCACAATTAGTCATTTATATGTTTTCCTCTAATACCCAGATTTGAGAACCCTTAATTGCTCTCCCATCCCGGTTGACCTCTTTCACTTCTCTTCATGATCTGGCCTAGGGAACCCTTAATTGCTCCCTAGATCTAATTGGAAACCATTTCACCATCAAGCCTTTGAGATCTGTAGTAACTCCTCTATCTTGCCCTCTAGACACTATTTTTAGAACTTAATCCATTCTTGTTTGTCTGACATTTGACCCCATAGCCCAATGGTAAAAGAAAACCCTTTTCATATAAGTGATCCCACCACCCAAATTCAAATCAAAAACCCAAGCATAATCATAACTAGCCTAAAATCCAATAACTAAACGAAGTTAAAACATAAAGAAAGAGCCCTCTCTGAGATTAGGAAGGCTAGGTCCTGATCTCCAAAAGTGGTTTGTGGTTACCTCTATCCTTTCTTTTTCTGGCAACTTTGAAGAAATTTTGGAGTGATAACACTCTCTAGAGAAAAGGAGACCAAGATTTCTCCATATCCAAAGGTCTTTAGTCACCCATATTTTTATTTTGTCATTTGTTCTTTCATTTTGACCAACACTCCCTTGCTCCAGTTCAAGACGGTTAGCTCTATACATTCTAGAGCATACTGCATGTATGACCTATTAACCACATGTAGTGTAGATCTACCTTCCAATCTAGCGATAATGAATAGGATTTTTCATAGAGGCAGTCATACTAAGTCTTTTATGTTGATTTTTCCATCCTTTGTCGATTTTGCTCGAGGTTTGCAATGAGTGGCAACATAATCCTTGACTGTTTCTACTCCCCTTCTCGTGCCTCAAAAAAGAGATGGGGGAACCTCCTCTAGATAGACCTATCAAGAAATATATGTCTTCCTCATTTATCTTGAGAAGATGTGCTCCTAGCCGGAATTTTTTTGCCTGAACATCCCATGCACATACAAGATATTCAAGTAATTCCATCTGTTGCCTCATTCGAGGAAGCCAAAAGAATTTTAGCAATCCACAATTTCTTAGTGCCTGGATGGTAGCAGGATCATTTGATGCATTCATATCTTGTTCTTCATGTTCTCTTTCCCACCATATCAGAGACATTTTGTAGCAATGAAGTCTTGAAACATCACAAAGAGACTCATTAGGATCATTTTCATGCAAAAAACTTGACAAATTTTGAGAGAAACTAGTGGTAAAAATTTGGGTTTTGCACCCAATGCACCCCCCTAAGGGAGGATAGTGTGTTGCAGTGCCCCCTCCAGTGTTAAGTCTCCAGGATCAATGCACCTTTCGACCTTTTGGGGGTGCGTTGATCCAGGGGTGCAATATTTGTGCCCTAGGGCCTCCAAAAATCCAAAAAATGTGCATGAAACTGCAAAATGCCACCATGAAAAGAAAGAGAAAGGTCTTAGCTCCTACCTGGAAGTGACAACACCTGAAATGATCCTCTAGATTGACCACAATCAACTATAGAAGATCAAGGGTAAAAATCACTCAGAGCTCCAATGTCAAATGGTAAAATTGAATTATCATTTTAGATATTTATGTTCATTTCTCCATTATTTTATTCGTATTTAATGTTTTTGCCTTGTTACTGTTCAATTTTATCATGAAACAAGTATTTTTAATCCGTTTGATGGTTTTTTGAGCATGTCGACAACAATTTAACAGATTTTGTCATGTTTTGAATAGAGTAAGATCATTTTGACCAAGAGTAAACATTCATGACTTTTTCGGGCTCTGTAAAATTACGAAAAAGGAACCTGATCTGATAATCACCCTATGAGTGACCTCAGTTAAAGATTTATTAAACAAAAGATATTACAGACCCATGTGCTGGTGTGTGTTCTGTGTTATTGAAACAACGGATCAATCAAATTGCCAATACACAAAAAATAAAATGGAAAGACAGCTGAGAAATACAATAAGCAACACAAAGACACAAACAATTTTTAATAAGGAGTTCACCCTATTCTCTAGGGCTACGTCTCTGGTCCAGCTTCAGTGGTGGCCTTGTTTTATTATGTCTTTGAGCAGAGAAATTACAATACAAGGACTCAATATAAGTTCTCATGAAGCAGATTTTGCTTGGCAAGGTGGTTCTTGGATTCCCCAAGCCACTTGGAGTACACAGACTCTTGTTCTTCCTACCATCTCTGTGACCCTCGGTCTATAGTGGAAAGAGCCAACTGTGATGCTCAATCTGGACAGATTCCTCTATGGGAAGACTTGATTCTTCAAGCTCTTTGGTGCTCAATGTTGCCTATGGTTAGCTCGGCCCTCTGTCTCCTTTGCTTGGCTTTACTGCTCTCTGTGCTCAGTCCTCCTCTTAGGGTTCACTATTCACTGTCTCTCTTGGTCGCTTGGACTCTTCGATCTGAATCTCTCTTCTGCTCTCGTTCACTGTCTCTGTTCGTGGCTTTAGCCATTCGACCTCCATGACTGTTCGTTTCCTCTCCCACCTGTGTCGATTCGCCTGTCGCCCGCGTGCTTGGAATTCCCTGTTCGGCATCAGCAGGAACGCTCAAGAAGTATCCACGCATCCCCATCGGAACTACGCCAGCCCGCTCGTCGATTCGTTGCTTTCTCCACCGTGGTGGTCAACGGATCTCAAATCCCCTTAAATCGTGGCTTAATTCCCTGTCAATTCCGCTCTGTCTATTGGACGCAATCTCAGCCGTCTGATTTGGGCTCCTCCAGATCCAACATCATTCGCATGTCGAGCTCAGTTGACTTGCTCGACCGATAACGCGCGATCGCAATGGTTTTTCTCTCTCCTCCGTTGCCACGCGTCGATCGCTGAGGGTGCTTGCTCCGTTTCTTTCCAAAACCTCTTACCGTTCAAGGGCACCCCGGGTAAAACCGCCGGTTTCCAGGTCGTGGGTCCCACCTTCGTACAATGGCCCTTTTTTCACTTTTCCGCCCATGGTCCTCTGGCTCCCAACGAGACCGAGTGCTTAAGCCCTACCATTTCAGCCCTGTTTGCCCAGCGATGCGTGTTAGCGCTAAGCGCTAACGCACATTGAAAACCAGCTCTTTTTCCCATTCCGGGGCTCCCAGGGGCTACATCGACCTCCTGCGCAGTCTCCATGGGCCTCGGTCAGCGCGCTTTGACCGAGGTCCTCGTCGTTCCAAGCCAGCTGCCATGGCCACTGGTTCAAGGTGTTTTCGATTGCTGTTTTGGATTCTTCAAGGGTTTGTTTGACTTAATTTAGTCACGATTTTATGACAGTCATTTATGGATCCGATTCGGATCACGGCTTCCCAACTGAAAAGCTTTTGGACCACCAAAAGTTGGTTTTTCTTCAAGCATCGACTAAGTGAGGAAACTGTTGTCTCACTTGTCCAATCTCAATCCACTTCGCACTGCTCGGCTTCGAACCTTTAAGCCCAATTTTGAGGTATTCCACCTGTCCACTGCGCGTTTTCCTTACCTTCTTGTCCAACACTGTATCTTCCTGCAACTCATTAAGATATTCATGTAGTAGGTCATCAATAGAAGGCAATTGGCGCTGCTCTTCAGGGTCCTCAATCATTGAAGGCTCAAATAACCTCAAGAAATCTACGTTCACAACTGAGTAGATGTGCATGTAAGCTGGCAGATCAAGGCGAAAAGCATTTTCACCAATCTTCTCAAGTATCCTGAAGGGTCCATACCTGATAGGTTTTAGCTTCTTACCTTCACCTTGCATCATGTCCTTGCTGATATATAGCCAGACTTGGTCTCCAACTTGAAAACTATGCTCCATCTGATGCTTATCATGCCTAGCCTTGTACTTGGCCTGGCTCTTTTCTAGCTGTTCCTGTACTGCCTAGTGGATCTCCTGGATCTGTTCAATGAACCTAGTTGCTTTGTCCACATCACTGTGTCCATCAACCATGGTATCTTTACCAAAGACAAAATCCAAGGGAGACCTTGGTATGAAACCAAAGCAGGTCTCAAAAGGAGATCTCTGGGTAGAAGAGTGTTTGGCTCTGTTGTAAGCATGCTGCACATAGCACAAATGCTCATCCCAAAGCTTAGGGTGTTTGCTGCAATATCCTCTCAGTAACTGGATCATTGTCTTGTTAACTACTTCTATCTTGCCATCTGTTTGTGGATGAAAAGCTATGCTTTTCTTTAATTTGGTGTCCATTAGTTCCCACAGACTGGACCAAAACTTCCCCACAAATCGGGTGTCTCGATCAAATATAATAGAAGTGGGTAATCCAAAATGAACCCATACATGTTCAAAGAATAATTTTGTAGTTTGTTCAGTTGTAATCTATTTACTACAGGGTATCAAAATACACATTTTGCTTAACCTATCCACAACAACATATAGATAATCATGACCTTTCCTAGATTTAGGCAGCTGTTGTTGGGAAAAGTATCCAATACGGAATGACCCTATCCCACTCTAAGGGTGATAGTACCTCAGCAACAATCGAAGCAAAGCTATCTAAGATTTCTTCTTTATGAAAGCAAAATAGGGGAGAAAGAGATCCACTAACCGATGTCTTTCGCTAATGGTTGATCCAATCTTCTCTCCTTGCTGCTTGCTCCCAGCTCCTTGCTCTTTCACTGGCCCAGCTGCACCAAGATCCTGCAAAATGGCAAGAGAGGGAAACTACAAGAAGCATACATTCATAATTGATTCAAGGATTAGAATAAATCAAATACACAAGTATAACAATACACCATTGAGACACATGCATATAGAAGAACCTCAAATGCTTTATTAATGGAAGAAGTAAAGTTCAGGAAGTGATACAACCATAAAAGGCCCAATCCAGCATCACCTCCCAGCAGAAAGAAATCTCCTCTTCACCTCCTTCAAAGCAAATCACCCAATAGTTCTAAACTCAAACCAATAGCACTTCCTTACATTCACAAGATTCCCACCTTCCCTAGACCTCATGAGAGAGCTCTATATATAGGAGTTTTGGAGAAAGGATGAGTCAGCTTGAAGCTGGCATGAAGCTGACTAGTGTCCTCTCCCACTTCAGTTTTACTTCAGTTCTTGAGTCCACTTGGAGGTTCTTGCTTCCACTTGGAGATCTAGACCCTCTTACTCATCACCAGTCGAATTCCTTGATCCAAGTGTCATTTTGGAAGCTTCCTGGGCATTGACACCTTGAGGAATGACTGTGCCACATGTCCCAACTCGCCCAGCGCAGGTAGCCTTTTTTGCAGTTGACATTCAGCGCAGGTAGACAGTGGAGCAGTTGACATTCAGCGCAGATGCTCAGTGGAGCAATTGACATGATCCAGAATTGCCTTGTTTTTTAGTGTTTTCAGGTGGAGAACTGATATTCAGTGTTGTGGTTTGCTGACCTTGTTCCTCTAGGGGTAGGAACAACATGTTTAGGGACTTTGGATCCCTTAGATTATGGACATTTCATGCTTCATGCTGTAAGGCACAAAAATGTCTATAACAGTTGCCCCCTAAAGTATGAGGTCGTTTATCGGGTGAAATGCTTTATCAGGAGGATCCGAAGTTCATTCAATCGCTGAGAGGTGACCTGTAATAAAATACAATACAATACATTATCATTCATTCTGCTTTCATGATCTAGCTGAGGCGGGCATTCCCATGCTCAGCTTTATAAATTCATTTTGGTACATAGAACAGACGATCGTCTGATGATAGACTGATAATTCTCTGCTGAAATTACCATCCTTTGAGTAGGATGATCATCTGCTGCAATGATGTACATGTCAAATGTCTTTATATTTCCTGAATATATATCGCAGCCCGGATGGATGAAACTAGATCCGGGGTCTTCAAACTCGTTCGATCTTCACTCTAAGTACAAGTCGATCCATGTGAGAATTGCGCTGAAGTCGAACATGGAAAGACATCGCTTGATTACCGGTCATTGATGTAAACCGTTAACAAGCGCGAGAGGAATCACCGATAATGATAATGACCCTCAAGGTACTGCAGTACAATTCACGTGGTGTGAATAAAGGACTTGGCGTCGAACACCACGCAAAATCTTTCGGTCGAAGGTCATTGATGTATACCTGTCGCCGGAAGTGAGAAACTTGCCATTGAGGCATGCAAGCTTCAAAGTACTGAGGGGGTTGTTCCTAGATCAACTTCTTGGATAATGAGCTGAAGTCGACAAGAAGCGATCCGTCAAAGGAGGGCCTTAATGAATCCCACATCAGTGACACGGAACGGAGCTAATGATTTTAATGGAGATGAAAACAATCTGTGACATATGATTCAGGGTGGCGGTCATGGATGGATGAAGGATAATGTATGGCAGTGGATGGGACACAGTTGACTCTTTCTGAACAACATCTCTTGAACATATAACGACACTGATGCGATGGATCGGTAGCATTACCCCAAATGTGGATGGTTTGGCGAGACCATGGTGATGAGGCCGGTGAATGAAACAACCCAACCCGATGTGATACGGAGGAAAAGTGTCATGTTCAAGAGCGACTTGCTACCATTAAAGCTTTGAGGTTCTCCCAATTTTTCCCCAGTCATTTCTGACCAGTACCTCTTTATTTTTGTCAAGCTTGAGGAGGATAACATATGCTTGTTCTATAACCTGCCCTTCGGGCAAGCCCATCGCTATGTTTTAACGAGCCTAGCGATAGGGAAACTCGTTCTCGTCTAAAGACAAGTTTGTCGCTATTTAATCATTTTAACGAGTCTAACGACAAGGAAAACTCGGTCCTTTTCATTTTTAGAGAGTCTGAAAAGGTACAAAAAGTTAACTCCAAAATTCATTTTTCGTCATCTAATCCCTTAAGTCCGAAAAAGTATAAAACAATACAGAAGGGATGAGTTTTCGATAACTTTAACGAGCCGAATAAAACAAGCGCTCGACCTTTTTGTGCAATAATCCCTCAGGTCCAAAAAGATTAAAATCTAGAGGAGGGATAGCTCTTCCGGTCACTTTAACGAGCCGGAAGGCCAAAACTCGGCAAACTTTTCATATTTTACGAGTCAATTGAAAAGAGCTCAAAGAAGACTCGTCTTTTGAGGAACGAGTGATAAACAGGGATAGCAGCAGATTCCAGGTACAGGTTGGAATTTTCCAATCACGGAAGTGTCACAAGGATGGCTAGGTGAAATCACTCTTCGCAGCTGTTCCTCAAAATGGGTAAACAATCATATGGAGGTGAACGATCGGCCAAATGACGGTGAAGGTGGTAGGTGCAAACACGACCAAGGCTTTTATGGCTGATAAATTTACGATCACAGCGGTTATTTACCGGGATAGGTTCATTTTTTTATTTAAAAATGAGCTTAAACTCTGGAGGAAACATTGCTCACTGCTTTTATTTATTTTTTAACGAGCATGAAGACCGCGTTAAAACTGCTCGGATCTTGCGTTTATTTTTTAACGAGCATGAACTTTATGCTAAAACTGCTCGAATCTTATGTTTATTTTTTAACGAGCATGAACTATGTGCTAAAACTGCTCGATTATATGGTCAAATTTTGATTTTTTACCATTACTAGCTTTTCTCTTTTCAAGGATAGTACTGCATTTTCAATTGCTGCAACAAACTTTGTTAGAAATACATAATCATGCGATGAAAACCCTAATATTTTGCTTTGAACTACGTAAAAAGCTATTAAAAAGTGTTTTTACCTCTCATTTTACCATTTCATTTGCATTTGGTTTGCTGGAGCTCTGGAGGTGCCTCTTCCCCCTTGATTTTCATCAGCTGATTACGGGAGATTCTGCGGACGATTTTCGGCGCCGTCTGGACCAGGTAGGAGCTAAACCCTAGCTCTTTCTTTTCATGGTTTCCTTTTCCAGTTTTATGCCTGTTTTTCAGTTTTTCTGAGCCTCAGGGGTTTTGCCAGGGCGCCCTAACTTCAGCGCAGGTTCCCCATTCGAAACCTGCGCTGAATGTCAAGCTGCCTTAAGGCAGCCTGACCTTCAGCGCAGGTGGGATACTCTCTGCCTGCGTTGGGCTCAGAAAACTGAGTTTCCAGCTCATTTTTTGATGAATTTTCGCCAGTTTTTCATCAAAACCAGGAACTTACTCCTTCTCTTGTTTGTTTTGCAGGGAACTTTGAACAAAATGTCCCTTACATGGCGAGAACGAGAACATGAAGAGGAGGACATGATTGCCCTCCATGACCCTGTCACGGTGAACGCGCTGCGGAACTGTGGCCTGCTGAAGTTTTTCCGTATCTCTAGCATGAGAGCACAGATCACTTTGCTGCAGTATATGCTTGATGCTTGGGATCCTATTAACCAAGTATTCCAGATTAGGGGAAAGTCCATCCCCTTGACCATAGAGGACATGTACTTCTTGACTGAATTGTCAAGGCGAGGTGCCCCCATTTCCTTGTCAGGTACGGCCCGGGGGACTGATTCCGTGAGAGATTATGTCCACCAGTATTGCAGGGAAGGTTCTCAGCCGAGTAGAGACGGCAAGATTGTTATCCGTGAGATTACTGACAGGTCTCTCAGGTCCATTCTGTATACCATTGGTAGGATGGCCGGTAGCGCAGCTCTACATGTTGCCAACAGATCTTATATGCAGCACGCCTTGGAGTGTCTCCAACCGAAAGTATTCAACTGGTGTGATGCAGTACTTGTTCAGATGAAAAGTCAGTTGACCAAGGTGAAGGACGGGAAGCTGAAGAACTTTTTATTTGGTTCTATTCTGACTGCCTTCGCCTTGGAGAAAATCCCACTGATGCAGCCTCAGTATATTATACTCGACTTGCCTTCTCCGACCGAGCCACGCATGCAGAGGTGGGTCGATCACATGTCTAGGCATGTTGGTCAACCTCAGATTACTTTTACTGATGCCTTCTTCAGGTGGTTCGAGCGCCAGGAGATGGTCTTTTCCGAGTATCCATATGTGGGTATGGATTTCCGAGGTGATCCGGATTTGGTGTTACCGGATGGCGAACAGTGGGGCGCTATTGGTAAATTCTTTGACCATATCACTGTTTACTATTCTTATTCATAATGTTGATGTGCTTTATTCTATCAAGACTTTTAATCATACTCTTGTGTGCATGCAGATGTTGGTCCTGTCCGTCCAGTAGTTCGTCTGAGACCGCCAGTTGCTGCCCCGGCAGTGGAGCCTGTTAGGAGAGCTATCCTCCGCGACCTTGACGATACTGAGACCCTTACAGCTGTGCAGGAGCAGGTTGAGAGCCTGACTCTCGGCATTCCCGATGTGAGGATTGATGAGTTACCTTTACAGCTGCAGCGACACACTACTGGTGTGCCTAGACGATGGACTCGTCTCTTGCGCATGATTGCACAGGCCGTGACGTGCTATCATGAGCACCACTAGGCTAGGGTTCCCCCTAGCATCTTTTTGAGTTTTAGGTCATATGACCAATTTTGTCTTGGTTACAGAACATTATGTATGAACTATAAACAGCTTGTATATATATTTTGATTTTCGAGTTTTATTCTGTTTGAGTTATATGATCCATATGCACAATCTTTGATGATGTGTCCTTTTTATAAATGTTGCAAATGTCTATCTAACACATAGTTTGCTAATGAGTCAGTTAATGTGTTTAAGTTTCTGGAAATATGTTGATACTGAATTGAATCAAATTGCCTTTCCAAAATCTTAACCCTTAGGAACATGCGATAAATAGCTGGATTGCGAACGGAATATATACCATTGAGCTGTAGTATTACGAGCTGTGAGTCTAGCCTGACAATTAGTTGGCATATGCCACGTGTGATGGCATCAGAGAGTAGTTCTATCAATGCGCTATACTCAGCGATGTTATTCGTTGATTTCCCAATACACACACCTCTGAAACTTACTAACTCGCCGCTTGGGTCAAAAATGGCCCAGGCTACGGAGGATAGGTTCCGCGAACTACGACTCGCTCCGTTGGCATATCCAACACATGTCTCCATAAGGTCCGACATCTGCAACAAATGAAAAAGGTGGATCACTCGACCAGAACAAATACTTTAGCAAAAACAAAATACAACAAAAGCATGCATGTTACTATTAAGCATAGTAACGCTTGAGGTACAGCCCGTTACGGGGCTGCGCCAGTGGAATTCCGTCATAATCCATTAACTCATAGGCTCCTTTTGCTAACACCCTTTTAACAATATAGGGGCCCATCCATAAGGATTTGAATTTACCTGCTCCCAATTTATCGGATTCTTGGTCATGAAGTAAGACCAAATCACCTTCTGAGAAGACACGGGGTTTGACACTTTTGTCGAACTGAGCCTTGACTCGTTTCTTATGGGCTTCGTTAGCCAAAGCGGCATCACGACGGGTTTCATCCAATTGGATTAATTCCAAGAAACGAGCCTCTTCTTCTGAAGTTCCGGGGAGGAGATCAATTGCGAGTTTAAGCGACGAAATTTCGCACTGGATTGGCAAGACTGCTTCCAGGCCATACACCAGTTGAAAAGGTGTGAACCCGGTTGCATTCTTTACCGACGTTCGGTAAGCCCACAAGGCTGAGTACAGGATTAGGTGCCACTTTCTTTTATGAACTCTGATCATCCTTTGCAACATACGCTTCAGGACCTTGTTGATTGCTTCAACTTGTCCATTGGCTTGCGGATAATACGGGGTAGAGCTGTCGTGAGATAGCCCTAGCTTGGCAGCTAATTCGACCATCATGTGATTGCGGAAATGCGATCCATGATCTGTAACTATAGCCTGTGGTACGCCGAACCTGGCGACTACATGATTGAAAAAGAAAAGGGCAGCTGTTTCACCAGTGTTATCCAATGTAGGCATCGCCTCGGCCCATTTGGTAAAATAGTCAACAGCGACTATAATATACCCATGCCCCCCGATCGAGGTGGGGTTACATTGCATGAAATCGATGCCCCACTTGGCGAAGGGCCCAACAGCAACTATCGGCTGTAAAGGTGCGGGTGGTCGTCTGGTTTTGCTATCAAAAATTTGACAAGCATGGCAACTTCTGACTACGGTTATGCAATCTTTGAACATGGTTGGCCAGAAGTATCCTGCTCGTAAGATTTTTTGTGTTGTTGCATATCCAGATTGATGCCCCCCACACGCGCCTGAATGACACTCATTCAGGGCTTTTTCGGCCTCCTCATGGGTAAGGCACCTCCTCAGAACTGTATCGATACCACGACGGTAAAGTGTATCACCGACGATCATGTAGTCTTTTGCTTGGTATCGTATACGTTTTTGTTCGAAGCGAGAGGTGTTAGGCCTAAATTTTTGGGTTTGGAGATAAACTATGATATCTCCATACCACTCATTGCTTACAGATATCAGAAACAAACTTTCGTCCACGATTGACTCTTCTGATGTTTCATCGTTGGACGACGATGGGAGATCGCACAATAATTCTGCGAAAACTAGAGCTTTCTTTGATTTGGATTTTACAAATTCCAGATCAAACTCTTGAAGGATCGCTATCCATTTTGAATATTTGCCCCTCAGCAACTGTCGCGACAGTATATAAGTCATGGGGTTGCAATCTGACAAGATGGTAGTTTTCCGAAAGAGGACATAATGTCGAAACCTTTGAATCGCTTGAACAGCTGCAAGCGCTAGTTTTTCAACATAAGAATATTTACTTTCTGTATCATTTAAGTTTTTACTTAAATAATAGATAGGATGTTCAATTCCATCGACTTCTTGAACTAAAACCATTGCAATGGTCGTATCCGCTGCAGCCAGATACAGGTTAAAATCTCTTTGATAGTCTGGGGCGTACATTAATGATGCTTTTACTAGACAATCTTTCAGAGCATCAAAGGAAGCTTGCGCCACCTGGTCCCAGACAAAAGGTACATCCTTTTTCAAAAGACGAGTATAACCTTTAGCAAGTTCTGCGTAATTTGGAATGAACCTCCTCAGAAAGTTTGCTTTCCCTTGGAGTTTTTGAATCTGAAGCAAATTTGAAGGTGGAGGCAAATTAATGATTGCCTGAACCTTACAGGGGTCGAGACAAATCCCATCTTTAGAGACTACAAAGCCAAGCAAATGACCAGAACCGACGTAAAACACACATTTGTGCGGATTGAGTCTTATCTTGTAGTGTCGGCAACGTAGAAATATCGCTCTTAAATGCTGCGGATGATCAGTCCGCTTTCGCGAATGAGCCGGAAGATCGTCGAGATAAGGTTGAACAATGTTCTTGATGTCATGGAAGGCATAATTCATTGCCCTCTGAAACGTCGCCCCTGCATTCTTTAAACCAAAGGGTAATTTTCGATAAGCGAATGTGCCCCACGGACAAATAAATGCAGTCTTTGACTGGTCCTGTGGGCGGATATTTATTTGATTATACCCGGAAAATCCATCCATAAATGAAAAGATTTCACATCCGGCGCATTCATCAATTATCTGGTTGATGAAGGGTGTAGGGTAGTTGTTTTTTGGACAAGCTTGGTTTGCATCCCTATAATCAACACACACTCTAATCGTCCCTTGTTTCTTCATAACAGGGACAATATTCGATACCCAATCAGTTAGAGGAACCGGATAGATGAATCCAGCATGGAGAAGTTTTTCCACTTCCGCCTTAATGGCAGCGGCTTTCTTGGGGTGCACCTGCCGAAGCCGTTGTCTTACTGGTTTGACATCAGGATACATTTTAATTTCATGTTCAACGATACTCGAGTCAATGCCTGGCATTTCATCATATGACCAAGCAAAGACATCTCTAAATTCGCGAAAAAGAGCGTTATATATTTCCAGTTCTGAAGGGAAACAACCTTTGCCGACATAAATATTCTCTACAACATCTGTTTTAGTCGAGATATTTATGGCTATAGTCTCTTCAATATTGGATAGGTTTCGCTCGGAATCCACCGTATTTACAGTATTTGTTAGGAATTCAAAAACTGAAGGGTGATAAAGGTCACTTTGAGTATCTTCTTCATATTCCGGAAGAAGGGAACGATGGTGGTGATCATTCCATGGTGCCCCCTCAATTAACATTGATTGTAAGATTCCTTCGTCAGTCCCATGTACTTTTGACCAAGGATCTAATGAGGTACCATATTCTCTAGACCTATCTACCCAAACGCTTGACGAGCGTTGATTTGGGTTCGCCTCCCATGCTTGAAACATTGATTGCTACAATATTTCTAAAGGGCTTGGGGTTAAAACCATTGTATGATCCATGTTGACATTGTCTCTTGCAACCTTCGTGGAAGATATCATGTTGCAGGTTGCTACAAACGGTATATTTCCTATGTTAATAGGAGGTGGTAGCGCGAAAGTTCCCATCAATGTGGGGTCTTTCAATAATCCTACTCCGATATCTTGAAGCGAATGGTTGCTCTCATGGATCATGGGAATGCTTCCTGTAACTTGTGAACCATTGGGGAGGAAGTTCTGTTGGTCGACGACTGTAATCCCTCCTTCAAACGGGAATGCGATCTTCCTAAAATAAGTCGACACAACAGCTGCCATGGCATAAATCCATGGTCTACCCAGTAGGATGTTATAGTCAAGATTTCCATCAATGACCTCAACATCAATTTCTACTGTTTTTCCCCCCAGTTCAACCTTTAAGTTATTAAGGATACCGTACGGGGTATAAGTCCTTCCGTCGAAAGCTTTTAATGTCGTCGAAGATCGCGACAAGGTTGGAGATCCTAAAGTTTTCCAGCAACTCATCGACATAATACATGTTGATGCTCCCTCATCAATAATTGTTCTGTGAACAGTTTTGTTGAGGGCTTTCACTTGAATAAGGAAAGCTAGTTGAGCTGGTAACTGAGGATCGTATCCTTTGTGATCAAAGGATACAAGATTGGAATCCTTAGGATCAACCCCACCAATTGCTGATAACAACGCCTGCCTTTGGGTTGGACAATTTTGTAGTACTTCAAGAGTCGACATAGCGGATGGCGATTGTGCCAAATCTTCCACTATGTTATAATGCTGCGCCGCTCTGGCGCAAGGATTAAATGTCGACTTGTGTACTACACCCTTTGGCGGTTTTATTGTTAATTCAGGAATGATGGGTGGTACAACTTCTGTCGAAGTTGTTGTCGAACTACTTGGTTGATCTTTACCTTTTTCGTTCGACAGCTGAGGATTCCCGTAATCTTTGTTCCTTGTCGAAATCAAAGCATCATTCTGCTGTTTTGAAACCGACAACATAAGTACTTGCGACGGGGAAGCATTTCCACTATCAACCAGATTTTGACCTGGGTTGGGAAATGGATCAGTTAACACAGCTGAGGTTTGGGAACTTTTAAAGAACCTCTTTAACTCAGCTTTGAATGGGCAATTCTTTGTGTAATGATCCTCTTCATCACATATTTGACATGGATAAATTTGTTTCCCTTGCCCAGGAGGGTTTGAAGAATTTTTCCGAGGAGATGATTCACCTTGTTTCTTCTTCTTCCCTTTGTTTTGCTTTTTCTTGCTTCCTGGTTGATTGGTTTCTTTGCCCTTATCTGCTGATACGGCATTTACTTCTGAAGCAAGAATTTCTTCTTTTGCATTTTGATCCGAATTCTTACGGGCTTTCTTTGACGAAGCCTTTATCGATTTCGCGTTTGCTGTGCCAATCACGCCATCACCGGCATGAGAGTCACTATTTGATTTAGGAGGGGGAGGAATTGAAAATTCTTGTCTAGGAGCGTCAGGTATTTTGTCATAGAGAATGCCGGACTGAGTATAAACTAAGTCCAAATACTGTGCACGAGCGATAACTTGCTCCTCTATTACGACTCCCCCCTTTGCCACATCTTCCGTTATAGCAGGAAGTAACGACTTTATAAACCACTCAGCTAACAGCTGATCGGGAACGTATGTTTTCACCATCCTACGACGACGACGCCACTCATGTATATGATCATATATATGGGTGGCAGTTGTCTGCTTGAAGTTGGTTAATATTTCTGTTCCCGTTTCATACCTTATCGGTAATTGAAAATGGGTTAAGAAAGTCGTGGCTAGGGAGCTAAAATTGTCGAAAGAGGCTCTAGGTAATTCAATATACCATTTAGCTACTGGACCTGTCAATGTCCTCTGAAAAAGGCGAAGTCTTATCGAATCGTCGTTCAGGGTGTTCGACGAACACCACAGATGAAAGGTCATCACGTGATTCGATGGGTCTTCACCTGGATTTCCATTGAATTTAGGAATGTCAGATGGAAGTTTATGAGGAATCGCTGGCCACCAAGGGGCATAAGCAATCGAATCGTTGGTTAACCGGTGTAGATCGGGTAACTCTAAAGTTGCCACGAATGGTAACTGTTGATTTAGGTTAGGCGAAGCGTAACCAGGGTACGATGGAATCGCTTGAGCAGTGGGTCTTTGCATACCAGCATAATGTAATTGATGTTGGTATGACTGATACGGTTGGTGGACTTGACCACTGTAAAGTGGTTGGTTTTGACCGTTTTGAATATACGGTTGTCCATTGTTCGCAAAGATCTGCTGCTCAGAACCTTGATATACCTGCTGGAATTGCGGTTGTTGGTATTGCACAAGCCATGGTTGTGAAGCCATGTTCTGTTGTGCTATGCTAACCGTTGGACCGAGGTGTGGGGTAATTGTACCCGTTTGGACCTGTGTCGCCCCACCAGTTGGCGATTATGGTTGTGACCCATGTTCAAGGGGCTGTTGCACTACAACCTGAGAAATCTGAGGTTGACATGCAACAGGCATCGCTTGAACTTGTGACACTGTTACAATAGCCGGTGTGGTTGGGATGTTCGTCATAGGTACACACTGTTGCATAGAATATACAACCCTTGGTTGTTGAGGTAGCATAGGTACCCAACTACTTGATGCAATTCCAGTATAATCTGAATACTGTTGTGAACTCACGTATGGGTACCCTCCCGGAGGGGGTAATGAAAGGGCACACTGCCCCCCATACGGTAGCAATCCGGAACTCAAGGGGATTGATTGTCCTTGGGGACTGGATTTCCCAAATTGACCTCCAAATGGATCAATTTGGCGAGTCTCAACATAAGAGTTGCCGGGTATTACTCCGGATGAACAAACTGGAACAGACCATACTGTCGAAATAGTCCCTTGGTGGACTCCTTCTAGCTGTTGTGAGCTAGTCGGGACAGCTGGTATGCCGGCAAACATTGTTGGAGTGACGGCAGGGGCTTCTGTTGTCGCTGTGTCGTTTGACACAGTCCTAGATGATGACGGTTGTTCAGACATTTTAAGTCTATCCAATAGATTGCCTAGCGATTCTACAGGAACTTCCACTTGTGGTGGATTAACCTCTGATGAAGGAAATAGAGTGACCCCGACTCCAAAATGAGTTGGAGTACTTGCTTGCGGATCCTCTGCAATTTCCTCTATCGCAATCAAACCCGGTGGAAGAGGAAGACCGTCAGGTCCGTAAAATATTCTGGTGCCGAAGAAGTGTTTGTTTCGACAGCGACAGTTGTTTGAGGAACAAAACTCTCTGGACCGGTTACAGATGGAACTGGTTCAGTTATACAAGTATTTGCCCCCAGACTAGGATCAGTATTACTGTCCTTCTGTGGCTGTTGAACTTCTTCTATAGAGGCAGGGTTTGCAGAAATGTTTGGAGTAACCAGAACCTCAGATGTAGTTGGAACACTTGTTCTAACTTTTATAGGAGATTTTGAACCGGTTAAACGAGTTCGCTTTGTCCGTACTGTTTTCGATTCCGGAGACAAAGACGGTTGACTCATAAGCCTCCGCGAACGACAGGGTTTCAATTGACTTTCTTCCACGATTGCGGATTGCTTGATCAACCAAAATATTAAAAGGGGAAATTTGTGTTTCCGAATTGAATGAATTTTATTAGACGCTTTTAGACACAACTTGCTTTTTCACTTTTTAAGAGTCGAGAAAAAGCTAAAGATGACTCTAGTCTCCTTCGATGTTTTAACGAGCCCGAAGTGACAAATGCTCGGATGGACTTTTTCAGTTATAGAGTTTGAAAAAGGCCAAAAGAAACTGCTCTGGAGATCTAGGCAGAGGGTGTGCCAAACCTTTCGCAAAACCACAGAATACGTTTTACGGTACGGGTGGTCGATCTTCGTGAATGATGTGTTCACTGCATTGCGATCAGTAGGGCGGCCGACACGGCTTCCTATGGATAAAGGCTTTGTTCCTATAGGGGTCTCCCAATATATACGCGACGGTACGTGGGAGCACAAGTCCATATTGATACTTATCGCTTCACCGTGGAGGAATCACCCAACCACTCAACGCTAAGATATCACGTTTAACGACGCTGGAACACGTCTCTAGCTTAGACCTCTATGATGAGCGTTATGTTGCAAAGCGTTGTTAGGTTCATTCAATATATTTTAAGTTGATCTTTTTAAAGTTTTCCTTTCAAGGTTCACCACGAGATGTATGATACAAATTCCTAAATGCAGTCTAAGATGAGAAGCAAGCTTTTCAAATCTTTTAACTTATGAAAATCTTAACTACTGAGGGAAAAGAAAGACATCATCTTTTCACACAGATCATAGAGCACACACTAATGCACTTTTCCCTAAATCAACATGCAAACTTATCAAATGCAAAATTCACAATGCAAGTATTTCTTTTCTCTTTCTTAATGTTGATGTACTACAAAAAGAAAGTTGTTGTATAATTCTGAATTCAATTTCAAGTGAAAGCAAACAAGCTTTGTCCAAAATCAAAAGACACCTTAAGATTTACTTGTTTCGACACTAGAAATACATAAATTCAAACCATATGACGAAAGCAAAAGCTCAATCAGCTATGAACAGCAAACAAACTAACTCTTAAGATCAAAACGACACTTATCACAGGTCTAGATCTAAGAGGCCACAGCAAGACTAGTTCACTTTTCGTTATGGGAAACTGCAAATGATATAAGAAATACACAAAGAACAAATACAGTTTCTTTATACAACCGAGGCGGAATAGTGGCAAAGAAAAGTGGTTTCAGATAGGTACATTGACTGATAACAGGCTGCAAAAACAGGGATGAAAACAGGGCAACAAACAGCAGGGAACCCCAGTAGCACAAGGAAAAACTGGTTCAGCGCAGGTAGTACACTGTCAGTTTGACATTCAGCGCAGGTAGCCCCTTCGGGACCTGCGATGAAATGCAGACTGCCTTCACAGTGCCTGCAATGAACAAATAAACTTTCGTTTTTCTCAGTTTCCGGGTTACAGATTGCTCAAAAATTCACAGTTTTTGGCCAAATCAAAAGCTATCAATCAAGTACACACTTAAGGGTAATTAGGAGGATGAAAAGCTATCACTAAGAGCTATTCAGAGTCTTTCTGGATCAGCTCTTCAAATCATAAACATGCCCAGAAACTGAGCTAGAGTAGCTGCCCTCTACTTTGCATTTGAAAGATGCAAATGCAGTTCGATTCGGTACTCCCTGTGTTTATGAAATGAATAGCAAAAACACAAACAACCAACAAGATACGATCCCCAGCGGAGTCGCCAATTTGTTGTTGGGAAAAGTATCCAATACGGAATGACCCTATCCCACTCTAAGGGTGATAGTACCTCAGCAACAATCGAAGCAAAGCTATCTAAGATTTCTTCTTTATGAAAGCAAAATAGGGGAGAAAGAGATCCACTAACCGATGTCTTTCGCTAATGGTTGATCCAATCTTCTCTCCTTGCTGCTTGCTCCCAGCTCCTTGCTCTTTCACTGGCCCAGCTGCACCAAGATCCTGCAAAATGGCAAGAGAGGGAAACTACAAGAAGCATACATTCATAATTGATTCAAGGATTAGAATAAATCAAATACACAAGTATAACAATACACCATTGAGACACATGCATATAGAAGAACCTCAAATGCTTTATTAATGGAAGAAGTAAAGTTCAGGAAGTGATACAACCATAAAAGGCCCAATCCAGCATCACCTCCCAGCAGAAAGAAATCTCCTCTTCACCTCCTTCAAAGCAAATCACCCAATAGTTCTAAACTCAAACCAACAGCACTTCCTTACATTCACAATATTCCCACCTTCCCTAGACCTCATGAGAGAGCTCTATATATAGGAGTTTTTTGGAGAAAGGATGAGTTAGCTTGAAGCTGGCATGAAGCTGACTAGTGTCCTCTCCCACTTCAGTTTTACTTCAGTTCTTGAGTCCACTTGGAGGTTCTTGCTTCCACTTGGAGATCTAGACCCTCTTACTCATCACCAGTCGAATTCCTTGATCCAAGTGTCATTTTGGAAGCTTCCTGGGCATTGACACCTTGAGGAATGACTGTGCCACATGTCCCAACTCACCCAGCGCAGGTAGCCTTCTTTGCAGTTGACATTCAGCGCAGTTAGACAGTGGAGCAGTTGACATTCAGCGCAGATGCTCAGTGGAGCAGTTGACATGATCCAGAATTGCCTTGTTTTTGAGTGTTTTCAGGTGGAGAACTGATATTCAGTGCTGTGGTTTGCTGACCTTGTTCCTCTAGGGGTAGGAACAACATGTTTAGGGACTTTGGATCCCTTAGATTATGGACATTTCATGCTTCATGCTGTAAGGCACAAAAATGTCTATAACAGCAGCCCTCCAACAAAATCCATGGAAATGTTTTCCCAAAGGTGAGAAGGAACTGGTAATGGAGTGTACAAGCCTAGTTTTCTGTTACTGGGCTTGCTTTTAGCACACATAGCGCACCCCTTTACATATCTAGAAACTGTCTCACTCATTCTTGGCCAATAACAGAACCTTTACAGTTGTGCAACTGTTTTACTTACCCTAAAGTGACCTGATATCAGAGAAGTGTGTGCTTTCCTAATTATCTTTGCTCTCTCAGTTTGTGGACTGCAGAGTTTCCCACAATGATATAAGAGATGGTCCTTCACATGATAGTCCAATTCTTCTACTCTTTTGCCTTGACTCAAAGTTGCATATACATCTTTAAAGTCCATATCTTGAGCATATTGTTCTATGTAGCTTTCATGTAGCACAGGATTATGCTTAAGTATGGTAGATGCATTTATAATGGGTCTAGATAACATGTCTGCAACCTTGTTATGTATGCCCTTTTTATATCTGATGACTAAATGAAACTGTTATAAAAAACCCATCCATATGTAATGTCTTGATTGTTGCAACTTAGTTTGGGAGTGTAGATATTGAAGTGGCTGATGATCGGTATGTATTACTGTTTCTTTGCCCATTAAGTAATGTTTCCACTTTTTCACACTCTAAACTAATGCATACAATTCTTTATCATAGGTAGGATAGTTAACTACTGCAGGATTAAAAGTCTCAGAATGATAACATATGGGTTTACCGTGCTGTGTCAACACTGCTCCCATGGCATAGTCACTGGCATCAGTTTGGACCTCAAATGGTCTTTGTAGATCTAGCAGTGCTAGTACAGGTGTTGTACTAATTTTTTCTTTCAAGGTGTCGAAGGCTTTCTGTTGTTTGCCTCCCCACTGAAACACCTTGTTCAATCCTGTCAAAGAATGTAAGGGAGCTGCAATTGAGGAGAAATTTGAAATGAACTTCCTCCAATACTGTGCCGCTCCTAAGAAGCTTCTCACTTTTGTAGCAGACTTGGGTTTAGGCCAGTTTACAATGACTGCCACTTTAGAGGGATCTATTTTCAATTCACGTCCCCCTACTATATGACCCAAATAATTTAGAGAGGTTTTGCCAAATTCACATTTGGAGATTTTAACATGAATTTTTTCTCTTTTCAAAACATCTAATGTCTACTTAACATGCTTTAAATGTTCTTCCCACGTTTTACTAAAAATCAGAATGTCATCCAGATACACAATAACAAAATCATCAAGAAAAGGTCTGAGTACATCATTCATTAATCTCATGAAAGTAGCAGGGGCATTGGTCAAGCCAAAAGGCATAACCAGCCATTCATACAATCCCTGCTTTGTTTTGAAAGCAGTCTTCCATGCATCTTGCTTTGCAACTCTGACCTGATGGTATCCATTGTGAAAATCCAGCTTGCTGAAATAAATAGCTTCCTTCAATTGATCTAAAAGATCATCTATGCGAGGAAGGGGATAACGATTTTTTATCGTTATTTTATTCAGTGCTCGGTAATCAATGCACATTCTCCACGAGCCATCTTTCTTTCTCACCAAAACGATTGGTGACCCACATGGTGATGTGCTAGGCCTGATGAACCCTTTCTCGAGCAACTCCTGCACCTGCTTCTTGATTTCAGCATTCTCTAAAGCAGATAACCTTTTATACCTGTGGCTACAATGATTGTTTCATCTCCCGAGTCTGACCCCAAATCCTTCTGAATAGCTGTAGCAGTCGTCTTCTTCTTGCCCTCGGACTTCTTAGGTCTCAGCTCTGGATGTAGAATCCAACAGTGCTCATCATCATGCCCCTCCTTTTTAAAGTGGGTGCATGAGGCTTTGCCTTTTTGTGCAGTGTTAGCCTTCCTTTCTTTCCACTTCTGCTTTCTTTTCTCCTTGCTCTTGCTTACAGTGGGTTGGGATGGTCCCCCAACTTTTGGATTTCCATTCCTTCCTCTAGCTTCTAGATGAGTAGCTTGTACAGATACCTCATCTATAATAGTGGGATTAAACATGAGGATAGTGTGCCTCATGTAGCTGTGTAGACCCCCAATGTACTTCAAAAGAGTTTCTGGTGAGTCTAATGAAATACCTAACATCAATGCTCTCTTTCAGAACTCTTGAGTATACCCTTGTACACTTTGCCCTTTCAACTACCGAAGGGTTTGCCAACTCATCATGGCTTGTTGCATGTAAGCCAATGGATAGAACTGCTTTCTGATGGCAGAAACAAAGTCACTCCAGACAGAGATGGTCTTACCATGCTTCTTCACATCAGCTTGGGTTCTGCCTTCCCACCAAACCAAGGCGGTGCCCCCTAGGCGAAGGCTTGCCAGCTGAATCTTGCTCTTGTCTGAGTCTATATTTTGTACTCTGCAATACACATCAATTTGTCTTATCCAGTTGTCCAACTTTTCAGCATTTAGCTCTCCATCATATATAGGCAAATCAAATTTAACATCTAACTTAATCAAAGATGCTTTCTTATTATGTACGGGGCTACTAGGAGGTGTAGGGAAGATTTCTTCTTTCCCCTTTCCTTTGGAGTGGTCATGGGAATGAGATTCATCTTCTTCTTTATCTTGCTTAGAGCCCGATGAATCTTCACCCTTATGCTTTCTAAAGTCCCTATACATTTCTTCCACCATGGACTTTATAGCTAGGAAACTTTCTAGGAATTGAGAGTCTGGTCCTGCAGAACCTTCTTCTGACATTGTCTTTCGAGAATAGACTCTTCCAATTTCAGGATTAGTTTCCACCAACTCTCCTTCTCCTAATTTGAGCTTTGATCTAGTGATCATTCACAGCTAAACCAACACAAGCTTGTCTAACCTTACAGCCTAGGGCTCTGATACCACTTGATCTGATAATCACCCTATGAGTGACCTCAGTTAAAGATTTATTAAACAAAAGGTATTACAGACCCATGTGCTGGTGTGTGTTCTGTGTTATTGAAACAACAGATCGATCAGATTTCTAATACACAGAAAATAAAATGGAAAGACAGCAGAGTATTACAGTAAGCAACACAAAGACAAACAATTTTTAATAAGGAGTTCACCCTATTCTCCAGCGCTACGTCTCCGGTCCAACTTCAGTGGTGGCCTTGTTTTATTATGTCTTTGAGCAGAGAAATTACAATGCAGGGACTCAATATGAGTTCTCCTAAAGCAGATTTTGCTTGGCAGGGTGGTTCTTGGATTCCCCAAGCCACTTGGAGTACACAGACTCTTGTTCTTCCTACCAGCGCTGTGACCCTCGGTTTACAGTGGAAAGAGCCAACTGTGATGCTCAATCCGGACAGATTCCTCTATGGGAAGGCTTGATTCTTCAAGCTCTTTGGTGCTCGATGCTGCCTATGGTCAGCTCGGCCCTCTGTCTCCTTTGCTTGGCTTTACTGCTCTCTGTGCTCAGTCCTCCTCTCAGGGTTCACTGTTTAATGTCTCTCTTGGTCACTTGGACTCTTCGATCTGAATCTCTCTTCTTCTCTCATTCACTGTCTCTGTTCGTGGCTTTAGACATTCGACCTCCATGACTATTCGTTTCCTCTCCCACCTGCGTCGATTCGCCTGTCGCCTGCATGCTTGGAATTCCCTATTCGACGTCAGCAGGAATGCTCGAGAAGTAGCCACGCGTCCCCATCGGAACTGCACCAGCCCGCTCGTCGATTCGTTGCTTTCTCCACCGTGGCGATCAACGAATCTTAAATCCCATTAAATTGTGGCTTAATTCCCTGTCAATTCCGCTTTGTCTATCGGATGCAATATCAGCTGTCCGATCTGGTCTCCTCCAGGTCCAACGTCATTCGCACGTCAAGCACGGTTGTCTTGCTCAACCGATAATGCACGATTGCGGAAATTTTTCTCTCTCCTTCGCTGCCACGCGTTGATCGCTGAGGGTGCTCGCTCCGTTTCTTTCCAAAACCTCTTACCGTTCAAGGGCACCCTGGGTAAAACTGTCGGTTTCCAGGTCGTGGGTCCCACCTTCGTACGATGGCGCTTTTTTCATTTTTCCGCCCACGGTCCTCTGGCTCCCAACGGGACCGAGTGCTTAAGCCCTACCATTTTAGCCCTGTTTGCCCAGCAATGCGCGTTAGTGCTAAGAGTTAACGCGCATCAAAAATCAGCTCCTTTTCCCATTCCAGGGCTCCCAGGGACTACATCGACCTTCTGCGTAGTCTCCATGGACCTCAGTCAGCGCGCTTTGACCGAGGTCCTCGTCGTTCCACGCCGGTTGCCATGGCCACTGGTTCAGGGTGTTTTCGATTACTATTTTGGATTCTTCAAGGGTTTGTTCGACTTAATTTAGTCACGGTTCTATGACAGTCTTTGATGGATCTGATTTGGATCAGAACCCCCTTGGAGTCCTCTTTCATATCTTTTCAAACTCCCAAAATATAAAAATATTGTTGAGCACTTGTCTTTTCGAACTTGTTAAAGTAAATGAAAATAAGTCTACTCAGTATAAGTTTAACCCTTTTTCGGACTGAGATAGACTAATTACAAAAAAAGGAATACCTTAGACAAACATGACTAAGAGGTTCTCCTGAGTATTTTTATCTGCCTTTTCGAATGCAAGAGACTATCTACAAAAAGGAACCTTTGGAGTTTTCTTTTTAGTCTCTTTTTAAAACTATCTAAACATGAAAAATATGTTAAGTTTTCACCTTCCCTAGAATTGTAAAAACATCAAAGAGCGATGAACTCGTCGATCATGACGAGACTGAACCACTCCTTCTCTCGGTTCGTTAAATATTTTCAGAGGGATTCATCCGAAGGGTGAACTTACAGATCAATCATATGTTATCCTCCTCAAGCTTGTCAAAAATAAAGAGGTACTAACCATCAATGGTTGGGGGAATTGGGAAAATAGGGTTCTCCACTTGTTAATGGCAGTGAGTCTCTCCTGAACATGTCACTCTTCCACTTCATCTTTGTGGTTATGGGGTTGGGAAATCTGCTTTTCTTTTGGTTTATCATACATTTTCAAAGCCTTTGTTTTGGTTTTGGGTCAATGCTTCCAACTCCATTTCAATGTTGTTGTTGTGTTCAAGAGAATTCATTCAGTCAATATCTTCTACAATACTCTTAAGTCTTCATTCCATGAATGTCATTCCGAATCCAGTTCTGTATCAGCATCATTCTGATCATTATGTCTCAAATCATCATACCCATTTTGTGTCATTGATGGGGGATACATCAAGGCCCTCCTGCAACGGGTCGCTTCCTATCAACATCAACTCATTATCTAGGAAGTTGACTTAGAAACACCCCTTTGGTACCTTGGTGATTGCATACATCAATGGAAAGTTTCCTCGCTCTCGATGACAAGTTTACATCATTGGCCTTTGACTGAAATATTTTTTGTGGTGTTCAACATCAACTCATTCATTCAAACCATACAAATTGTACTATAGTACCTTGAGAGCCATTAACATAATCAGTGGTTTCTCTCACATCTGTTAATGGCTTACATCATTAGTCAGTAATCAGATGGTGTCTACCATGTTCTACTTAAGCTCATTAATTCACATGGTTAGACTCGTACATTAGTTGGTCATGTGAACGAGATAGAAGATCATGGATCTAGTTTTATCCATCCGGGATGTGATTTCAGGATTAACACAAGATCACAATGTATGATGGCTATGATCATACAGACTGTCATCCAGTCATGGGTCCACCATCACTCATCCATGGACATGTATTTTGGTCATTATACATGTAATGTTATCTTATGTGCTGAGCATGGGTATTCCTCCCTCAGTAAAGATATCATGATGTAAATGTATTGTAATAGATGATGCTCTCGACCGATTGATATTGATCCTGACTTGTCACAAGGTAAATCAATTCAGTCATCAGTTGTCATTTCTGAATTTTCTCTTTAGGGGGGAATCTATTATAGGCCATTTTGTCACATAAAGTCAATAGGCCTGGAAACGTGATCAATCAACATCCATGAACATATTGTCATCATCCCTACACAAATCCCTAAGCATGACTCTACTGAATCCATGAATTTTTTCTCTTGACTATTGAATTCCCAAGATTTTAAGGCCCAACGCACCTTGGCCCTATAGGGACCAATGTTTACTACCAGGTTGACCATCTCTACACCTACACTGATCACTAGCAGGTTACTCAGTCTTGGGTGTGCGCTGATTCTATAAATGTGAGAAAAATAAAAAGAATCTCGAGGCTTCCTCTTCCAGAAGCTTCCAAAGGCTATTTCAACCATTTATCTTAGATAAACATCCAAATCCTATTTGATTCCACCTTGGAGAAATCAATATATTATCCCTTGAGCTCATCCTCCCATCAATTTTGGATCTCAAGCCTAGATTGGTAAATGGATAAGAATTCATGAACTACCTCCCTCATCTATATATTTACAACCATCCATGGGAAAGGGGTTGGCTTTTGGAGATTGATTCTACCCTCATGCTATTTCTTTGAGAGTCATTATTCCATGCATTAGGATGCAATAGAGGCATACTTTGTGGCAAGGAAAGGACAAGTCAACCTGGGGAGATCTTCTACAATATCAACTCCTATTTTTGGTTGTAACTCTCTCCATTTCTATTAATACAAAGAGTATATTTTTTTCCTATATATGATGTTATGATTTCATGTATTTCAATACCATGTTTATCTATTGAATGGAGTGATTAGATTATGCTACATAGATGCAGTAGATCTTTGGCTTGTCTTGTTTGATTGTGCTGGTTCTAATTCTAGCAATCAGAGCTAGGATTGGAGCGTACAAGCTAAGGAAGGAGTGAAACTTGTGACAGATTCCAAGTAAGCCTCATCCCATCATTCAATTACTTTAAGGGAGACATTGTGCCCTTTTATTTTTGTTGTTCTAGGTCAGTCCACTAGGCCTAGGGAAGACACTTTTGTCTACAGTCGTAGATTTCATATAACAGTACCAATGTATATTTCTTGGTTACTGTTATTCATGTAAAAATTTTGGGCATAAGGTTAAGGATTGCAAATCTTATAGCAAGGTTAAGTACAAAGGATATCATCAAAACCCTATAAGCATGTTTACAAGCAGACAAGTCAGAAACCCTAATGGATTCTTTAGCAAAAGATACACAACATTTTCTCCATCATTCAGGTACAACATAGAATGCTTTAAATTCCATATCTTTGGACACATTGCAGGAGACTATAGATGTGACATGAAGTGGAATCCTAAGTAGATTAGGCAAGAAAAAAAACCCACTAGGGTTTGGAGAAGAAAATGTGATGAGCAAGAAGAAGAAATATTATCAATGAGCAACCCCACAAAAGTAAGACATCCTTTTCCATTGATTTCAAAGGGGGAGAGAGAAAGACAATGGAAGAGGAAGCATGATGACAAGAGGAGCGTAGGTGTTGACATCAATGAGAAAGGGCAGTTTGTTGAAAGGTTTTTCATTGATGTCAAAGCAAACCTAAAAGGAATGGAGCTTTGGGAAACGAATGAGCTTGTTGCAAAAGAAGAGACGACGATGGGAATATTACTTCTTATAGAATCATTGTTTCTTGTCTACATACAACAGGGAATTCCCTATGAATCTTGGAGGACTTACCTTTTCATATTGGACTTGATATTGGTTAAAGAGAAACATTATCCAACATTTATATGCTACTGGATTGGATAATAAATGCTAGGGAACATCATCACAATCAGTTCGGAAACACCATAAATAATTTATATTATTACTTGTACACCGTAATTAGTCAGGACGCAAACATGAAGCATTCATATTATTACTTGTCCATAAAAGCAAGGAACAAAGACTCAAAAACATCATGATGACCATTCAATATTTATTTACCTATTCCCTCTTGATTTGAAGGAACAAGGATATGATACATATTGCAATGATTAACATACAAAAAAAGATTCTTGAACCTGAAAATTAAATTGCAAGCAAGCATCCTGTGTTTGAACTAAAATTGAAAATTAAATTACAAGAAAGCATTATGTCTTTGAACTCGGGGCCACAAACATGGTGGTGAGAAGATTAATGGACTTGAAAAACTTGCCAATATTGACTCTCTAGAGCTCCAACATCTAGAACCAAAACCTGAACTTAAACTTGAAAATGATGCAGATTAGGATAGATTTATTGTTGTAATTGTTCTAATGGATATGTGCACAAATGAATAGAAAATACTTCTAATGTGTTTGTAACAAGATGCTTCAACCAATGATGATTGGTGAAAAATTCGATGGAGATGGAGATGGAGATGGAGTATCTTAATGAAATAATTCTAGCGTGGACTGATATGAAACTGAGCCTTGGTTGGCTCCATTTTAACTACAAGTTGAAATTAATACATAGGTTGTCCCCAAAAGAGCATTCTTGATCAATATAAATTAAAGATTGATTGATTTCATTTGATTTTTTATTCAAGCGAGTGTGAGATCGATTTGAGGAAGAGAGTGAAGCGTTAAGGTAGTAGGATCAAGATTGAGGCATGAAAGGTATAGTTCAAGGATCAAGGAGATCGTTGAAATTGAGTCTATTGAATAGAGGGATTATGACCCACATATGGAGTAATCTGTGGTATAAATAATCATTGATACATCTCTAAGGTTCATACAGTACAAAGGCGTCGTAGAAAACCTTGGTGTAGTGAATCTCTTTAATGGAATTGACAATTAACCACTCATATATTGTGCATAAGAATTAACTCATTATGTCTTGAGCCAAAAGTGTCTCTTCCATCACATGAACTCAACAACAAAGTCACCTCTCCTTTGTCCATGTGCAGACCCTATCACAAGTGCAGCGGGTTAGCTTTTCTGAAAGGTAGCATAATGTATGGGTTCAAGTATATTTTTAAAGGTGCATTGTTGTAAGATCGATAGATCCTTCCCATTAATTTTCATGAGTGCAAGTTTAGTGATGATGATGTAGTGAGACAACAGTTTATGAGCAACAATGGTTGAGTAAGAGGACAGTGACATGATTGTATAATTGTTGAGATTGTGTAGTATTGTTGTAAGTGGGTCATTATCCTTGGTACAGGAACCCACATCATTTAATCATTATCTCTATATCATCTTCTTTAGTGAGTTGTTTCTCCTTTAGGTGGTGGCCTAAAAATCAGGGGTTGTAGTTGCTTCCAATAGTGGTTGGTAAATAATTAGGAGCTGTATCTCCTTCCAATAGTGGCTCGTAAATAATTAGGGGTTGTAGCTTCTTCTAGTAGTGGCTAGTAAAATTGAAAGTTGTAGCTTCCTTCAAGACAAAAATAAATTATTAGGATAAATCTTGTGTCCCTTTAATTTAATGTGATTGGTTAATGCTCTATGATACTAAATTGTGAGAAAAGGTGAAATAATGATTCACCCCCCCTCAATATTTTCAACAATATGCAATGGTCTATACCAAACCAAAAATTGCACATGCAGTAGGAGTATTGAGCGGGTTTATGTCAAAACCAAGGAATGAGCATTGGAAAACAATAAACAAGGTTTTAGGTATCTATGTGGCATCAGTGATTATGGTTTGTGCTGCCAAGGAAGACCAGGACTGGACAGAGTGTTGGACATATGTGGCTTTATTGATGCAGACTAGGCTGGAGATATGGATAAGAGAAGATCTACAAGTAGCTATGTGTTTAGCCTATTTGGAGGAGAAATTAATTGGATGAGAAAGATATAGTTTGTAGCGGCCCTTTAAACTATAGAGATTGAATACATGGCAGCCAGTCATGCAAACAAGGAATTAGTTTGGTTCCAAAGATTGTGTTCAAATATGGGGTTGGTACAGTAAGTTATAAGGATATATTGTGACAGCCAAAGTGCAGTCTTCTTGGCAAAGAACCTTTCTTATCATTCAAATATGAAGCATATAGATGTTCAGTATCACTTTGTGAGGGATATGGTTGAAGACAAAAAGGTGTTGTTGGTAAAGGTGGACACTTTGAAGAATGTTGCAGATGCATTGGTAAAATCTATGAGCATTGAGAAGTTTTCTTGGTGTAGAGAAACAATGGGAATTGTGACCCCGGACCAGTGATTGTGTACTCCTGCTCCCCCCTATGTGCAAAGAAAACAAAAACTGGGTGAATGTTGGGTATGTATTATATTCTTTGCACAACTAGCTCCATGCACCCACTTGTGGTGGGGTGGACCCACCCATGATTTTGTGCATGGTTTTATGCATGACGATTTTTGCCCATGGATTTTTAGATTTGGTCAAAGGAACTACAGTTATATTCTAATCCAAGGTTAATGGATTGGGGGTTTTATGAATTCTTTGGCATGTATATAATGTATTGTAACAATGAAAGAAATATAATCAAAAATCAATCTTGTTTTCCCAATTGTGGGTTCCAGGAGAAAATTCTTTATGTATAATTTTATTCTCTCCATTGTATATTTTTTCTGCTTTTAAAAACTTGTTTGTAGTTATTATTTGTACAGGTTTAAAAGCTTCACCAGGGAAAAGGGGTACCAAGTTCATAGATCATTGAAAATTGGTGGAATCTTATCTTTGTCATACAAAATTATATTATGTGTGAAAGAAGATATGTTATAACCTTTCTATACCATATCAAATTGTTACTCCATTTTGAAGTGGGTGAACTTGTCAATTTCCCTTTCTATTTACATAAGAGTCAAAATCATATGGAAAAAAGAGTGCAATAAAACCCTAGGAATGTGAACTGTAGCATGTATAATCATGGGTTAATAAAGATTTTAATTTTAGTAGAGCTCAAGAGAAGAGAAGATACATGGGAATATTTTTCTTTCTAGGTCTTAGTTCAATGTTCAACTCTAATTACTAGGAAGAGTACTTGAAGAACCTAAAAAAAATAAAAATGAAGAGGGTAGCAGTGAAAAATAAGTTGGGCAAGAAGAGAAAAACAATAGTGATGACAATGTAATTGAAATTGAACGATGTGGGAAAAACCTGTGAGAAAAGCCCCAAGAATGTTGACAAAGTGATAAATCAACATGTTCTCAATAGAAGGGTGACCAAAAGCATGGAAAAACTAGCATCACTATAATAGAGTCAAGAGACCCCCTTTCCCACTATGGAGCACCCAAAACAACCCTCAGTCTCTCTTTACCATCAAGCTTCCAAACAAGCCACACCTCTTAAGCCTTCCAAATAGGTTACATTTGACATTGTGCCTACTACATTCAACCATAACCAACAAAAGGAAACCATACCTTCTTCATATAAAAGACCTAGAACCAAATATTCCAACTCTAAGATTTCTTATTTCCACATTCAAGACATTATTTGTCCATCTACTCCCACTGAGTTTGAGAACACGGCTGACTTTTATGAGCAACCTATACCAATTGCCTCATCCACCATCCCAAGTGGGCCTTCACTTGAAGAGTTAAGAAAGAAAAACAAGAAAATATCAAAATTGAAGGCCACAGTTTAAGAGTTCAAGGTGTTGGATATTTATATTAAGAATGAGAACTCTAACCTAAAAAGTAAAAAATTTCAGCTACAAGAAAAAATTGATAGGTTGGTGGAAAAGAATAAGAGAACGTAAAAATTGGTAAAGAAATGGTGCTAAAGGAACCACTACTTTTCCATTCATAACAGAAAAATGGAAAATACATTGAAGGAAGCAAGAAATAGGAATTAATCCAATGTGAATATTTCTATTGGCACCCACTAACTCATAAAATTATAACATTTTTTTTTATCATTTTTGTGTTTTCATCACTCATACCCCAGCTTGATCGATATCTACCAGGTTGATAGTTTGTATGTTGTCGCATGAGAACATGCAAGAACTTTGACATGGGGGATATGTAATGGCTTGAAATCAACATGCTTTTATTGCTAGTCTTCCTCCTTTTTGACCCCATATAACACCCATTTTGACTAATTGGCATTACCCTCTTATGCCTTTTCCACCAAAAGTCACTAAAAGAGGCCTACAGGGTAACTTGTTGATATTATACATTTATCCCAATGTTTTAGCATGATTGGGAGACTTAATTAGAGTTTCTTGTAATTGACCTCCAAGTTTGTGATGGTTCAACCACTTTTGACATAAAGGGCAACATGGGATTTCTTCTAAACATTTCCAATATGCTTTGATGTCCATCGAAACAAAGCAAAGGGTCATTACATAACATGTTGGCCTCCGGTCAAACTCTTGTTGACCAAAATGCCAAATTTGGGAATGGGAATGTAGCGATTAGGCATGCATAGATAAATTTTCCAAATCACACACATAGAACAAATTTGTAGTTCAACAAGATGGTTCATTGTCTTGAATAGGATGGGAGATCCACTCGTGTTTCCTTTTTTGGCTCTTATTGAAATTGTCATTGTAATTGTTGAGAGAGACAGGGAATCACCTCGATCCACTTGCTCACTCCCCTTTCTCTTGTAAAGCTATAACTTTGGACCCTTTGTGGATCACATGGGATGCAAGTAGGGATAGGAGAGTAGATTGATCATACTTATTTATTTTACCTTAGATCAACTTGTTGTTGGGGTTTTCCTACACTTATTTAACATGTAAATATTTCGGGATCAAGCTAATACAAATGCAATGCATTGGTGTAGTTTCACATATGATCTATGTGCAAACTCTGCATCTGGTTTAGATATTTAGTGTAGGAAACCTAGCTAGTTGGTAGGGCCCAACAATCCAGCCATATTTGCCTTGTTATTTCATTGTATATTATTTCTTTGAGTGTATGGTAATACTCTGTTCTAAATGCCCTATTTTGGCTTGATGCATGGTGTATATGTTTGTTGTGCATCGCTTCTCACATTTTTGTTGTATATTGTTATATTCCTATAAAGGAAAATTTTAGGGGCTAATTTTCGTAGATAAGCTAATTTTCCATGCTTTTACAAAAAACAAAAAATAAAAATAAAAAATCGCTAATTTCCATTTTTCTAAAAAGAATTCACCCAAATTTTATAGGATGAGATTATTTTGCCTTAAAAACACCTAAATTTTGTAGATATTATATAAAATCATTATAAATTTGAATATTTTTTCAAAAAATATCACCAAACATTTTATAGTTTACATATTAGGGACTAGTAAGATTCACAAAGATTTCTAAACTTTAATATAAATATCTATCCTTGAATTTTTCTCTAATTCCTATTGTAGATTGCTCATCATATTGTTATCTCATATATGTATTGATGTGCTAACATTTGTTGTGTTGCAGATATCCAATATTATTTGTGTTAATATTGTTTTGCATAAGTGTGTATGCTAGTGTTTTGTGTGTATTCTAGGTATACAAAAATAGACCCATTCCCTTGTCCAAAATAGAGTATAGATTCATATTATTAGTTTGTATATGATCCCACGAAATTGAACCTTGGACAGACCTCTCTTTTCCATGCAAAAGTAGAAGGGCTTCATTTCCTTGCATTGTTTGGTGTGTTACCACATAATTCATTTATTTTTCCAGCTTTACTTTCAAATTACAAAGTGTCAAGACTGTGCATTGAGAGTAATGTCAGGATTTTCATCCCTCTTGGTTGTACAATGACCATTTGTTCCAATAAACGTGATTGATAAGGTCTCCTCAATTAGGGACATTGTAGGCAACCCTAATGGCCTCAGTAACCTTAGAATTCTTTCCCTTTCCCTACCTTTTCTTGTTTTTTTTACGCTCAAGTGAACAAAAATTGAGATTTAGTTTAAGGTTGCTTGAAAAATATATGAATGAAACAATTTTCCTATGAAGTAAGGTTGTCTCATCAAATCCTTATAACAATATTCCTTAACTCTATTGTCCAGAGGACAAGTTCCCTGTGAGTTTACTTTCAGTTTGGTTTGATTTTCCATGTCATTTTATTTCATTGTGATAGGATAGAAACCCATCAGTAATCCAACCTCTACATATATAGTGTAGTATCTTGAAGTTTATGAACATCCTAGTTGATAATTTAATGTTGAATCTTTAAGAAATTAAATCGATCAACAAGTACTCGTTGGATGCCTAATTTATTTCTACATCAAATGGGTTCCCACACTTGAAATTTAAGTAAACCTATAAGAGATAAGCCAAAAATACAATAAAAAAGTTGCTTTCTTCTTTTCCTTCCAAAAATACTTACCCATAGGAATTGCATAATCATCTTGAATCTTATTGGTTCTTTTAAAGTACATTTTTTGTTTTGAGGCCCATTTTTTACCTCAAAATTCCGCTAATGATAGGTCTCAAGTAATTCCAGAGAGAGTATATATTCCTTTATACTTGCATATTTCAATACCAGAAAAAAGATAGCAAAGAAACCTCACCTTCTAGTTGGGTTTTCTCCCATAAGGGTTTGCAAGAGTAAAATTTGTATCTATTATGAATGGTGTGTGTATTTGTTTATGTTATGTATTTCTTGTTTCATCTCATTTATTCATTTAAGAATAAAAATAGTAAATAAAGAATCTAAAATCTAAAAATAATCAATATTCAAGGTAAAGATTCCAGTATTTTATCAGATTTGTTGAGATGAATTGTTCTAATGGAATATCCAGAGCATTTTACATATCTAAAGGGTTTATGACTAATCTTGAAATTACTTTTAAAAGATCCATTTGGAATTTTTTCTATAACGTATTTTTAGCGAAGTTTTACACTATAAAATTTTCATGAGTTTAAGAAATCATATTAGCGTGTTACAGGCTGAGATTTCATACTCATAAGGGCTCAAATTTCAAAGATATATCAAGAAAAATTTCACCCATCTAGTTAGTATCCAAATTAATCTTTTAAAGGTAGTAACTTACAGATGTCATGAATTTTGATTGGAATATCCATTTTTCAAGGTGATTGAAAATTGTGATAAAGAGGAGTACTATTTGTTGAGAAGTGTAGCAAGAAAGGCTCAATTTGCCTTAGCCTTCGTCAAATTGAGAAAATTTGTAATTTCCACGTCAACGGACAACTTAGAGGCAGTTAACTGAGGTGACATGGTTCTTGTCACTTAGTTAGGTCAGTAAATATGAGTTAGAGGGCTTGGAGTTCAATTATGCATGTGTGCTTGCCAATTCATAGCAATCTAGTTCAGTGATTTCTAGTTGTACTCAGTTAAACTAGTTCTAATAGTTAATAGAACTAGTTGTAGGTCAATTGTGCAGTGGGGCAATAGTATAACTCAGAGATCATCCAGTTAACTGATCAATCAACCAAAAATAACTCATGCATGCAAGGAATTTGAATTTCTCAGTTATGGTGGAAATTACAAGGCAATGTAACATCAGTTGTAAACTAGTGTTGAGTGTACAGGTGTTGCATGCAATCAGTGATCAATCCTTAGGAATTGCACAATCATTTTGGAGGAAATTCCCAAAGAATATGGGCTAATTTCCTTAGGATTTGCGCAAGGAAATAGGGGCCTTGGTGAGAAGATATTTGGTTAAGTGTTGGTCAGAGTTTGTTCATTGAGTAGGAGAACAATTATTCTTTTGCAGGTTGAGCTCAGAGTTGGAGCTAGCAATTGTAATAGTTTATAAATTCATTGATTAATGCAAACAATCTTGAGGAGTTTTTCCCATTTGGGTTCCCCTAGAAATCATTGTGTATTTATGGTTTTTCCTATTTCATTTCTTCACATGTTGTTCTAAATTGTGAATATTATTCCACGATGAGTAGAGTAGAATTGTGTCTCTTGATTTTAGATTAAATTTATTGAGCAGTTGCAATTTAATCAAATTTATACATGGTATTAGAGAAGGATTCACATTAGAACAAGAATTTCGAATTTGTTCCTCGCGAGGTTCAAATTTGCAACTTCATTGTAGCAGGATTTCCTCAAAGTTGGGAGAATGGCCTTCAATGGACTGAGATTAGAGTATGCTTTGGAAGGAAGCTCGAATTTTATTTCCTGGAAGGATCGCATGGAGGCAGTACTTGATGAAAATGGATTGTTGGATTATGTCAAGACATACATTCCAAAACTAGGATCAATTGATTCCCAGAATCTAGCCCAATGGAAGAAAGATGTAGCCAAGCTGAGGAGAATAATCTTAGAGGGAATAAGGGACCACATTGTCTCAAATATCCATGGTAAAGAGACACCATTTTCCATGTGGAAGGCATTGACTAAGCTTTTCAAAAATAGTAATGAACATAGAAAATTTTCCCTAAAAAGGAAAACTTTGAAACATTAAGATGCAGAAAAATGATACTTTTTGCAGTGTCTCACCATATTTACACAAGTTCGGGATGAGATTGGAGGGGTTGGTGTGAATGTTGTCGAAGATAACTTGGTGAACCTACCTCTTCTAGGCCTTCCAAAATCTTGGCACATCTACGAGGGCTCTATGAATGGAAGGGAAAATTTGTCGAATTGGGAACACTTATGGTTCGATTTGGTACAAGAAGAAATCAGGTGAAATACCAAAGATGAAATTTCATCCAAGGGAGAGGATGAAGATAATTTTTCATTGGTTGGGAAGGGAAAGAAGGGAAAAGGGAATAAATGTCAAACTAAACTAGATTCCAGCCAAAGGGGCAAGAAGAAAGACTTGTCCAAAATAATATGCTTCAATTGTCATGAATTCAGTCATTATGCTACAAAGTGTCCACACAAAAACTCTAGCAAGAAGAACTCAAGAGGAGTAGCAAGCAAAGGATTAGCTTCATAGTTTGAGTTAGACTTCACTCTGATCGCATGTGTGGCCAACATTATGATGGGGAGTGTGTGGTACTTGGACTTAGGTGCCTCGTTCCACATGACAAGGCGTAGAGAGTTTTTTAGTGACCTGGAGGAGAAAGATCTCCAAATGCATATTGAGTTTGGGGATGACAAAAGGTATAGTGCTACAAGGATTAGTAAAGTAACCTTTAAGAGAGATTCAAGGTCCCCTCTTTGCCTCAAAGATGTCATGTTTGTATCAGGCCTCAAGAAGAACCTCATCTCTATAGCAGTTTTGTAAGATTGTGGCTATGATGTTATTTTCAATAAAGGGAAAGCCTTTCTAAGACACATAGCTACTGGGTGAGTGAAGCAGATCAGGTTCGTGTGAAGAAAATGTACAAACTTGATGTGGAAGATTTTTTTTGCATTAAGAAGTAAGGTAGAGAAAGTACAGATTCGAGATGTTGGTGAACTCTGGCACAAAAGACTTGGTCATTTGCACCATGGCACCCTTAAAATTATGCAGCAAATAACCATTGGCCTCCCTAAAGGATCACTTGAGCAACAAGATTTCTGCAAGGGTTGTACCTTGGGGAAGTATGTAAAATACACATTCCATGATCGAGACAGCAAAGTAAATGCAGTCTTGGAGAGAGTCCACTCTGATGTTTGTGGAAACTTCTCGAGAGCCTCCACTGCTAGACATAAATACTATATTATTTTCATTTATGAGCTCTCAAGAAAGTATTGGATCTTCTTCATGCGGAAGAAGGATAAGACATTCTCAAAATTTGTAGAATTCAAGGCACTAGTTGAAAAAGAGACTAGCAAGGAGGTGAATGCTCTCAGGAGTGAAAACGAAGGTGATTATGATTCAAATGACTTCAAGGATTTGTGTGCCAAAGAAGGAATTCAAAGAGAACTGACAACGCCCCACAATCCATAACAAAATGGAGTAGCTGATAGAAAGAAACAGAGCATTGTGGGAGTTGCGAGAGCTATGCTACATAACCAAGGCCTGCCACTAGATTTGTGGGCAGAGGAATGTGACACAATAGTCTACTTGTAGAATCATATTCCCCATTGAATTCTTGGTATGATTGCATCGGACAATACCTTCTTGGGTATAAAGTCGAATGTTTCTCATTTCAAATTTTTTGTAGCCTCTATTTACTTCCATGTCTCCAAATATTTGAGGAACTGACAATAGAGTTGGGAGTTTTTGCAGGTTACACCGAAACTCCACACAATTACCGGGTGTACTTTCCTTCCCTCAGAATGACAGTTGTGTGAAGGGATGTAAATTTTGATGAGGAGAAAGCAATGAGATGCTCTCTTAAGAGGGAATTTCAAATCCCACCAGAAAAGGAGATTTTAGCTCCAAAGGAATAGCCTTAGGAAATTGTGGACTATCCAAAAATGGAGTAGAAAGGAGGTACAGCGGAGACATCCACTCAAGCAGAACCATCTAAATAAGGTAGAAAAAGAACCAGGGAAGTAGAAATACTTATGCAGGATGCGAGGGAGAATGCGGGAGCTCCTTCAAATTTGTGCTAGCAAAGGATGTCACCTGAGAGGTACACTGGCTACATGGCTCTAATGACTGAGCTTGTAGAGACTAAGCCATCCTCTTTTGAGGGAGAATTTGAAAAACTAGTTTGGGTTGATGCAATGGTGGAAGAATACGAATCCATCATCAAAAATAGTGTTTTGGAAGTGGTCCCAAGGCTGGTAGAAAAATAAGTTGTGGGATCAAAATGGATCTTCAAGTTAGGCATCAGTAGACAGAAGCATAAAGAAGTATAAGGCTACACTTGTGGCCAAATTATTCTCTCAAGTTGAGGGAATTCACTATGAGGAAACCTTTGCTCCCGTAGCAAGGTATTCATCCATTAGATCAATTATTGCATTGGTTGCGCAGATGGGGTGGAATATCCACTAGATGGATGTAAAAACAACATGTCTTAATGGTGTTATTGAAGATAAAGTGTACATAGATCAACCAGAAGGTTTTGAGACATTTTATCGGGAGTCTCATGTGTGCCAACTTAGGCAAGCATTATATGGTCTCAAATACGAACCCTGGGCTTGGTACACTCTGATTGATAGTTATCTCATTGGATTGGACTTTACCAAAAGTGAAGCAGATGGGAACCTCTCTCATATTTTGGTAGAAGGTAAATTGCTTATCATTGTTTTATATGTTGATGATTAAATATTGACAGGTAATGAGCAGTTGATCATCTCTTGTAAGGAGGACCTTGCAAGGGAATTTGAGATGAAAGACATGGGTCTCATGAACTACTTACTTGGGATGGAAGTATGGCAAGTTGATGGGGAATTATTTGTGTCTAAAGGAAAGTATGCCACCGAGATACTGTAGATATTTCACATGGAGAGTTGTAAGCCCATGGAGACACCTATAGCGACCAACTAGAGGAAGGAGAATGCCACTTCAGGTGAAGAGGTTGATGCTACCATTTACTGGAAGCTAGTGGGTTCATTGATGTATCTTGTGAACACATAACCATATATGTGCTATGCAATCAACTAGCTAAGCCAAGCTATGGTTAGGATGACCAAATTGTATTGGAAGGCAGTAAAACATGTTTTACGGTACCTCAGAGGCACTACCCAATATGGATTATGGTATAGACAAACAAAGGGAGTGAAGTTGTGTGGCTTCACAGATGTAGATTGGGCATGGAGTCCATCTAATTGAAAGATTACATCATGTGCAATTTTCAGTGTTGGATCGATAGCAATTTCCTAGTACAACAGGAAGTAGAGGTTTGTGTCACTCAACTTAGTAGAAGTTGAACACATGGTTACAGGTCAAGCAACATGTAAGGCGATCTAGATGAGAAAGATACTTGTGGGATTGTTTGGTCAGGAGATGGATCCAACTGTGATCTATTGTGATAATCAGAGTTGGATTAAGCTCTCTAAGAATCCAGTATTTCATGATTGATCTAAACATACAAATATTTGATATCATCATTTACGGGACTATGTGTAAAGGAGGATAATGTTGCTACAATGCATTCTGACTAAGGAACAAGATGTTGACATCTTGACAAAGGATTTGTAAAGAGGGAATTTCAAATTTCACAGGTGTGGGATAGGGGTGGTTGATAATCCCTTTCTTGCTAAGAGGGAGTGTTGAGAAGTGTAACAAAAAAGGCTTAATTTGGCTTAGCCTTGGTCTAATTGAGAAATTTCCACATCAAAAGATAACTTTGAGGCAGTTAACTAAGGTGACATGGATCTTGTCACTCAGTTAGCTAAGTAAATTTGAGTTAGAGGGCTTGGAGTTCAGTTATGCATGTGCGATTGCTAATTCATATCAATCCATTTCAGTTATTTCCAATTGTACTCAGTTAAACTAGTTCTAACAATTAATATAACTAGTTGGAGGTCAGTTGTGCAGTGGGACAATAGTCTAACTTAGAGATCATCCAGTTAACTGATCAATCAACCAAAAATATTTCATGCATGCAAGGAATTCGAAGTGCTCAATTTTGGTGGAGATTCCAATGCAGTATAACATCAGTTGTAAACTAGTGTTGAGTGTACAGGTGTTGCATGCGATCAGTGATCAATCCTTGGAAATTGCACAATCATTTTGGAGGAAATTCCTAGAGAATAGGAGCTAATTTCCTCAGGATGTGTGCAAGGA
This sequence comes from Pinus tabuliformis, assembly GCA_031772625.1. NCBI lineage: Eukaryota > Viridiplantae > Streptophyta > Pinopsida > Pinales > Pinaceae > Pinus > Pinus tabuliformis. The sequence goes on from CM062818.1 coordinate 816,046,004, forward strand.
AATAGGGGTTCTGGTGAGAAAATATTTGGCTAAGTGTTAGCCAGAGCTTTTTCATTGAGTTGGATAACAATTATTCTTTTGTAAGTTGAGCTTAGAGTTGGAGCTAGCAATTGTAATAGTTTCTCAATTCATTGATTAATGCAAACATGCTTGAGGGGATTTTCCCAGTTGGGTTCCCCTAGAAATCATTGTGTATTTGTGGCTTTTCCTATTGCATGTCAATTCATTTTGTTCTAAATTATGAATTTTATTCCGCAGATCACTAGAGTAGAATTGTGTCTCTTGATTTTATATTAAATTTCTTGAGCAGTTGCAATTCTATCAAATTTCTACACTGTTATTATTTTCTCATATGGCAAGGGTTCTACAAGAAATACTACCCCTCATAAAATCTCAAACATGACATATAAATAAAGTGAATCCTAAAATATAGGTTCTCCCAATTAAAGAACCAAATTGAGTAACTGAACCATAGTATGTTGAAACAAGAGGATTTATCACATTCTGGAGTAGTATTTAAAAAGGAAATATAAAACAAAATGAATGAAAATAAGGAACACACAGAAAATAAGATGGATGAAATGGAAAAGAAGATAAATAAAATGATGGATGAAATGAAAAATAATATGGATAAGAAGATGGAATAAGTACAAAATATTCTCTCACAAAGGCTTCCTAAAAGGGATATGGAAATCCAAGGAAATCATGAAAATAAGGAGAACAATTATGTTGCTACTCAATCACATGTGGCGAGTATTTTATCACAATTGTGATGCACAATAATTGAATCATATAATTATGATCATTTACCACTCCAAGATCCACAACATCAAATGTTCAACTCAACACCAAGAAGCTACTTCATTCCAAAGATTGATATTAGGAAGTTTGATGGAAAGATCCTATAACATGGGCATTCTTGATGGATCAATACTTTGATGCGACACCAAGTTTCAGCCTTACAAAAGGTAACTATTGCATCCTTTTATTTAGAACAATATCAATTTGTATAGTATCAATGGCGTTTTGAAGGGAAAAATATTTTATCGTATGTATGTCTATTTTTACAAAGGAATTGATAACACATTATGAGGATATTAAGAGCAATAGTTTATTTAGTCAATTTGTAAATCTTCAATAAAAAGGTCCAATTATAAAGCAAATTCAACAATTCCAAAAATTGAGTCTCAGTAAAGAACATTTCAGAGGATAATTTGTTATACCTCTCTGTGGGGAATTTAAAGGAAAGAATCCAACACGAGGTGCATCTCTTGAACCTAAATCCATAAATCATGCTTTTAATCTTCCAATAAAATTTGAAAGTAAAAATATGGATACTAGAAGGGTGATCACTAACAACTATAGAGAACATCATGCTCCCTCTCCTAACCTCACTTAACAAAAAGGTTGACAACTCAACAAATGGATGAAAGAAGAGTAGAGTAACTATGTTTGACTTGTGACATCAAGTACAATAAGGGCATAAATGTGGTGAGAAGAAATGGTTATGCATATATTGTAAAGAGAAAGAATATCAAGAATTGGAACCATCACAAGATATATAGCTAGAAGAGACCACTCCAACAATATCTTGGCATGCATTGGTTAGCATTAGTATTCCACAAACTAAAGTATTTTTTAATGATTCAAATATTATACCTATAATTAGTATTATAAGCTACTATTCTAGTTTGAAATCATATACATAGAATATAGGTGAATATTCAATAAATAAATATAAAAACATGTAATTTACTATCAAAATTGGCAAATATTATCAATTTAATCATATCTATGTAAGAAATAACAAATTTTAAACAATGGGATTTTTATTTTTTTTAGAAAATGGCCAAAAAATAGTCAATTGGAAAAATTCACCCCTGAAAAATTGCCTGCCACAAACCCTCAAGATAGAAGGGTATACCAAAAATGAAAAGGTAATGATGTTGATTGATTCAAGTAGTACTTGTAACTTCATCAATTACAAATTAGAAAAGCTTCTTAATTGGCTTGTATTTCTAGTGCCATAATTTCAACTAACGATTGCAAATGGAGGCAACATAAATTCTCTAGGGAAGTGTCATAATACTAAGCTGAATATGGGGGAGTATATATTGGACAGTCGTGTGATTGAAATCCAGATGGGTGGCGTTGATGTTGTATTAGGATTCCAATGGTTATAATCATTGCAAACAATGGCCCTTAATTTTTTAGATCTTTTCATGAGATTCTCCTGAGAATGTAAGGAAATTAAGCTTAGCATTATCCAAGGGAAACCCTATAAATTGATAAGCTCTAACAACATGATAAAATTATGTAAAAAGGAAACCAAGGTGTAATTGCATAAATTTTCTTATTATATGTTCAAGCATCTACATCCTCTACTCCAAGGGATCTCCAAAAAGTTATCAACAATCATTCCAAGGTACTTAGAGAGATACCTAATGGTATTCCACCTGCTCGAGACCTTGCCCATGATATTCATTTGCAACATGCAAGTGTACCACCTAACATTAGGCCTTATAGGCATTCATATGCACAAAAAAATTGAGATTGAGTGTCTGATTCGAGAAATGTTAGAGGTCAACGTCATCCAACCTAGGAAAAGTGTTTTCTCTTCACCAATGGTGATGGTTACAAAAAGGGATGGTTCATGTTGTATTTGTCTAGATTATAAGCAACTCAATAAAATAATCATCAAAGATAAGTTTTATATTCCATTCATTGATGAATTATTATATTAATTGCGTAGAATGATTTTCTTTACTAAGTTAGATCTCTGATTGGGAAATCATCAAATTAGAAAGAGACAATAATATAGTCCCAAAAAAATCATTACAACACATGAAAGTCATTATGCGTTTTTGGTTATGCCATTTGGACTTTTAATGCACCTTCAACATTTCAAATCTTAATCAATTATATTTTCAAACCCTTAGAAAATATTTATTAGTATTTTTTGATGGCAACTAATCTATAGAAAATCTTGGGATGATCATGTACAACATGTTGGAAGGGTCTTAAAGCTATTGGAAGAGTAACAACTACATGCAAAGTCTTTCAATTGTGACTTTAGGGTTCAAAATGTGGAATATTTGGGTCATATTATATCTCATGAAGATGTAAAAGTGGACCATAACAAATTTAAAGCTATAATGTAATGACTAATCCTAAAAACCTCAAAAAAAATTTGAGGATTGAAAGGATATTGACGCAACTTTGTAAAGAATTATGGTCAAATAACAAAACCTCTGACTTAACAAGAAACCAATTCTTTTGAAAAACTGAAGGAGGCTATGTGTACAACTCCTATCTTGGCCACACCTAACTTCACAAAAACCTTTGTTGTTGAGTGTAATGCCTCAAGCCATGGCGTTAGTGCAATTTTGAGGTAAGAAGGAAGGCTTGTTGCCTTTGAAAGAAACAAACTTAAAGGAAGAACTTGCTCAAACCCATTTATGAAAAATAAATGCTGGCCATACTACATGCGGTTAAAAAATGGTGACCATACCTAATAGTAAGACCACTTCAAAGTAAAAACAATGTTTTGAAATTATCTACAAAAAATGAAATCATAATATGGTGACAAACACACATTAGAAGAAACTCAAGTTTTACTATATGCTATTTCTATTCCACAATATAATTGAGTGGAAGAAACAAAGACACAAAATAAGTAATATTAGAAGGCATGCAAGACCATTCAACAACATTAAGAGGAGTCAAATGCAATATATAAATTTGTGTGGAAGAATGATCAATTTTGGTATCAATATCTCCTACCAACTAAAAAAAATGTCCTTTTCGAATGGCACACTTCTTATATAGGAGAACATTTAGAGCTCTTGAAAACTTTTTTTCTAATAGTAACTGGTGAATTGATAAATTTGGAGGACTAATCTGGGAAATACTTTGGATGAAATCAAATGGGCTATCACTATTCACCTCAATTTCAAGATATTCAAAGCAGGAATTTTTTCTCAACATGAATGTTCAAATTGTACAATTTTTTGTCACATGGGCTAACATGTCTCTGGAGAATAGAACCTAGGTGGAGGGGAAATTAAACTTGCTAACTTCCACTAGAGTTATTGTCCTTTGACTAGGGTTCTTAAAAACATACCATAGGATCAAGAAGGTTTTTTTTGGCTTAAAATTGATGTTGAAAAGTTTTTGTACAAATGTGTCATTTATAAACAGAATAAGGCAGAGACAATCAAGACCGTAAGTAGTTACACCAAATTAATGTTGGGAACAAGTTTCGATGGATTTTATTAAAGGTTTACCCAAACATGAAGGAAATAATTTAATTATTGTAGTAGTACATCAACTGACAAATTATTCCCACTTTTGCTCTCTTTCTTATCCTTTTAAAACAAATATAGTGGTAGCAACACTAATGGAAACAATCCAAAAGTTACATGGAATCACAAAGATTATTTTAAGTGACAAAGATCCAATTCTCATTGGAAATTTTTGGCCTCAAATATTTTCTTTTTTTGGTACTTAATTGGCTCCCATCTTACCACCCTTAATTTGATGGGAAAACTGTGATTGTGAATATCAAAATATTAAAGGATAATTTGGTTATATAAAAAGAAAAATAGAATAAAACAAGAAATATATTAACATCCCAATGAAAGGGAAATTTAATTAGGGGACAAGTTATTTTCCAGGATATAGTTATACAAATATATTTACCTCAAGCAAAAAAATAAGGACCCTAAATTAGCATCCATGTATTATGGCCCCTATAAAGTGTTGTAGAGGATTAGAAGTATGCCTTATAAATTGGAGTTTCCTCCATCTTCACACAGTCATCTAGTCTTCTATGCTCCTTGCTTAAAGAAGGTAATAAGTGACAAGATCTCCAATCCAAACTTACCATAAATTAATGAAGAAAGGAAAATCATACTAGAACCAAAAACAATCCTTAAAACAATAATTAGACAGTTGTGAAATCAAGTAAATATTGAGTACCTCATCAAATGGAAGAACGCCCTAGTGAAATAGGTAACATGGGAAGATGAATTATTCATGTAGAAACACACATAGTTATTCAAGCGTTGAGGACAAATAGTTATTCAAGGGTTGATGATAGCACCAATTTGAAGGGGTGGGGGTATGTTATTCACATAAAACCCCTTATTAAGCCCTAGATGTTGAGTTATTGCATTTCTATTATTATATTACTAGGTTTGCTAGAGCCTTTCATTGTACCCTTTGTCTTATGTGTGTGTGTGTGTAGAGAGGTAAAGAAAGAGAGATCTTGTCTTGAGGTTTCCCTCTCGAAGTGGATTATATTCATTGACTTTTTATCATTATAGTGAGAGTACCAGTCCTAGTGTGGTTGGGGAGCCATTTTACCATCTCTCAATATGGGAGGATGAGTAGCCTTGTAGCTACAAAGTGGAGATTGGACATCATGATGTTTTTATAAATGGCACCATCCATTTTCTTAGTTTATGTAGCTTAGACATGTGTTCTAGTCTCAGGAGGTATCAATGAGGCTAAGAACACAAGTGGATAAATTATCTTCAAGCCTAGTTTATTCGTCTAAGTAAAAATGTATTAATTAGATTATTAACCAATTTTTAATTATTTTCCTAAGCCTAACTTAGTAAAAATGGTTAATTAATCAGTATTAATTGAGACAAGTCGATTTATCTCTAGTGATTTCTAGAAAAGTGATTTAATGGAGTCAACACGACCTTAGCCATCAATTAGGATTAGATCTTGATCATTGATTTTTCAACAAGAGATTATAAGAGGAAGCCCATGGGAATCTTAGAGAAGCAATTCGATTGAAAAAGGGTGCAGCGATAGCATTGGACACCAGTAGAGGGTTTCAACAGTGATTAAGGAGAGATTTGCTAGAGACATTTATTCATAGTGATCTCTAGTTTCTCAGAGACAGAGGGAGCTTGGATTATTGTGTAGAGGGTCAAATTTCTCCAAGTGGTGTGAATTTCTAGAAGGAGGCAAATTTTCCAGAGAGAGGACGAATTTTCCAGAGAGGTCATTTTTTAGGAGGAAAGTCGAGTTTGCCAGTGTAGATCAATTTTCAAGTGGAGGTTAAATTATTTTTCCAGGAGGTGTGAGACGTCAGTGGAGGCCAAGTTTTCTCTAGGTAGCGTGTGTGGATCAAATTGAGGTTGTACAGGAGGCCAAATTGATTCTCAAAAGATGAATTACTTCCAAGAGGTCGAATTTGTTTGTGGGAGTGAAGAAAATAATTGTCAGAGCATTGCCAATTTGCGACAACCAGTTTATGTAATTTTTAGTCACAGATTTGTTGAAGAATAATAAAACCCTCATCTACAGAACTAATTTTCCCCACATTTGGGTTTTTCTAGGGACAATTTGTCTAAAAATCTTGGTGTCTATTTTATGTGTGTGTTTTCTTAATTCCTGTGATTTATTTAATTGGTGAAATTTGTAATTATGTTTATATTCAGTATTTGTAGTAAAATAATTTTTTAGGACAAATAATTGTTAAAATATAGGAGAATAATTACCATATTAACTGTAATATAATTTTCACATAGTATCAGAGCATATATGAAGTGGAGAAGAAGTTCAACGCAAAGTACAAGAAGAGAGCACTGAGGGTTTATAAAATGCAGATCTATTTGTTCCATATGTACTTGGTGTTTGCTTATTTTTCAAGGATTTCAAAGAAATAGCTTCATTTGGTTTACAAGATAATGGAAGATTAGAGGGAGCATCTAACTTTGTCATATGGAAATCTAAAATCATATTGATCTTGGAGGAGAATGGTCTCAAGGAATATGAAACTAGTGTTGTAGCCATGTCGGCAGATGCAGCGCAACTCCTAGCTTACAAGAAGGAAGATTCCAAAACAAGGCAGATTATTATGGATGAGGTCAAGAACCACATCGTACCTCACATAGCAGAAGAGGATACAAGAAAGAATAGCAGAAGAGGATACAAGAAAGAATATGTGGGATGTAGTCTATAAACTCTATCAAGATTCGAATGTGAACATGAAGTTGATACTAAGGGAGAAACTTTGAAGAACGAAACAAAACAAGGGTGAAACCATTGTATCTTACCTTACCAAGGTGAAATGTATCAAGGAATAATTGGCAAGTGTTGGTCAGAAGATTAAGGATGATGAGCTCGACAAAACAACCCATAATTGGTTTACTAAGGATTGGAGGTATTCGTACATGTTATGATAGGAAGGCGAGATCTTCTAGATTGGGAAAGACTATGGTCAGATTTTACCCAAGAAGAACTTAGGAGGATTCTCGTCAGTGGCACCAACAACAGTCACCATAAGTGTGAGGGAGATCAAGAAAGCATGGCTCTCGCAGTGAAGAACAAAGCAAAGAAGGGATCCAACAAAGGGTCCAACTCCAAGGGGGACAAGAAGAAAGACCTATCAAAGGTCAAGTGCTATGGTTGTCATGAGTTTGCCCACTATGTCAACAATTGACCGAAAAGGAAAAAATGTGACAAGAAGGGAAAGAAGCAGACGACAACTTCAACAAATGTACATGAGCTTTCTAGTCAAATGGAATAGAAGTTCACACCCATAGCTTGCCTAACTAGCTTGACCTCACGGGGTGTTTGGTATATAGACAGTGGGGCATCATTCCATATGATAGGAGTTAGGGAATACTTCTCTAGCTATAAGGAGGAGGACATCAGATTCCAAATTGAGATAGGGAACAAGTCCAAGTGCAATCCAGTTGGGAGAGGGATTGTTCTATTTTAGAGGGAGCCTAGCAAGTCGATTCCCATCCATGATGTGTTGCATGTGACAGGAATGGAGATGCATTTTATTTCCATTTGTAGCCTTCAGGATAGGGATACAATGTACTCTTTAGAGGGTAGAAGGTATTGATAAAGCATTAGGAGTACTGGAAGTCACCCATAGTTATTGGAGTCAGGAGTGATGGACTTTACAAGTTGCAGATAGATACTCCAAAGGCACTAGTTGATCCTTGATATTAGGAAGAGCTATGACATAGGAGGATGGGCCATATCCATCATAGGGCACTTAAATTTCTCTGGGAGATAGTGGTAGGTGTTCTATAGGTGAGCACAAAGCATGATGATGTGTGCAAAGGATGTGTGTTGGGAAAGTTTTGTAGAAAATCATGTAGATTCACAAGCTCATGCAATGTACTAAAGAAAACGACCAGAATCTACTTCTACTTTCAACCAACGGAAGCCAATAGGTCGATGAAAAAAATATGAAAAAGAAGAAGATAAATCAATGGCACATAACATAATATGTATATGGGGAAAGCCACTGCTCAAAACCTCGCTATCTGTATTTCATATATCATAAATTTGAGTGAAGATACAAAGCTTTTTATCACTAGAACAATTCTGAACAAGTATGCTCAACTCTCTCAGTTCACAAGCAATCTCTTAGCCAACACTTAGCCAATTCTACAGCTCTCTAAGCCCCTATTTCCTTGTGTAATTCCTAGGATGAATAGCCCATATTTAAAGGGAATTCATTCTTCCAAAATTGTGCAATCAAAACATAGGTCCTTCTCTAATTGCATGCATGATATTTATAACTTAGTAAATCACACGGTAAATCACACAACAGATAGTACATTGTCCCTACACTCTAGTCTCAAATGGGTCTTTCTCAGAATCGACATGCATGAGTTTCTAATGAGGGAATCTTCAGTTAACTATAGTGACACTTGTGGATGCACAAGTGCACCAACTGACTGTTAACTCTCTATTAGTTCCACAAATAGTTTGGAACTAATTTAGCTGAACATAACTCAGTAAACTAAGTGATCTAATTACAACTCACAATTAAACTCATCCTGGACGCCTAAAACTCAGGGAGAACATATACATGACTTCAGAAATACTTCTAACTCAAAATTCCTAAGCTAATTAAGTTAATTAAACTTAATTAACTACAAGTTGTTGAGAATAGAATTTGATTTTAATTCTCAATTTAATTCAAGGACAAATTAAACTGGAATTTATTGTTGCCATTTTTCAACACTCCCTCTCAACAAGAAAGGGATTATCAGCTACCCCGATCCTGTCTCTGTGAAACTTGAATTTACATATTGACAATGCCTTTGTCAAAATGTCATCGTCTTTCTCCTTCAATGGGAATGTACTCTAACAACATAATCCGCCTCAATACACAATCTCAAAGATGATGATATCAAATATCAATATGCTTGGACCGATCATGAAAAACTGGATTTTTAGAGAGTTTGATACAACTCTAATTATTGCAGTAAATCACAATTAGATCCATTTGCTGACCAAACAAACCAACCAGGATCTTCCTCATCCAGATGGCCTCACATGTTTCCTGACTCACAACCATGTACTCTGCCTCTGCCGAACTGAGTGCAACTGATATTTGTTTCCTATTGTACCAAGAAATTGTCGTTGACCCAATACTAAATATCCCTCCTGATGTTCTCTTCCAGTCGAATGGAATCCTTGACCAATCTAAATCGGTGAATCCTTGAAGCTTCACTCTCTCTATCTATCTGTACCATAATCCATACTAAGAAGTGCCCTTGACATATCTCAACACATGCTTTGTCGCCTTCCAATATAGCTTGGTCGGCCTAACCATCACTTGACTAAGCTAGTTAATTGCACAACACATATTCGGTCATGTGTTCACCAAGTACATGAGTGAACCCACAAGTTGTCTATAAATAGTAGCTTCCACTACCTCTCCCGAAGTAGCATCCTCCTTCCTCTAGTTACCTGCTAGAGGAGTCTCCATGGGTTTGCTTCTCTCCATGCGGAATCTCCCGAGTATCTCGTTGGCATACTTTCCCTGAGACACAAACAAATCCCCATCTCCCTGCCATACCTCCATGCCAAGAAAATAATGCATGAGCCCCATGTCCTTCATCTTAAACTCTCTTGCAAGGTCCTCCTTGCAAGGTTTGATTAGTTGATCATCCCCTATTAGTATGAGATCATCAACATAAAGTACAAAGATCAATAGCTTACCTTCCACCACTATGTGGTACAGGTTTTCATCTGCTTCACTCTTCGTGAAGCCCAACATGGTGAAGTGGTTATCTATCATGGTGTACCAAGCATAGGGTGCTTTCTTTAGCCCATTCAATGCTCTCTTAAGTCGGCATACATGCAACTCACGGTTGAAGGTCTCAAAACCTTCAGGATGCTCTATGTACACCTCTTCCTCAATCATTCCATTAAGAAAGGATGTCTTTACATCCATATGATGTATCTTCCAACCCATCTATGCTAATAGTGCCAATATAGATCTCATTGACGAGTACCTTGCAACAGGAGAAAAGGTATCATCATAGTCAATCCCCTCTACCTGTGAAAAGCCACGAGACACAAATCTAGCCCTATGCTGCTCCACATTACCATATGCAACTTGCTTTACCTTGTAAATCCAACAGGAGTTCACCACTGACTTGTCCTCTTGTCTCGGGACCACATCCCAAACACTGTTATGAACTATGGAGTCATACTCCACCATGGCATCAACCCAAACCAGTTGCTGCACTACGTCCTTAAAGGAAGATGGCTTTGTCACAACACATTCACTCATTAGAGCCATGTATCCAGTGTACTCTTAGGTGACCTCCTCTATCTGTGCTGAGAAGTGGGTGCTCCCACATTCTCCCATGCATCATCCCACAATTTTTCAACCTCTCTGGTGCACTTTCTTCCCTCTCTGGAAGACTCTGCCTGAGTGGATGTCACCACTCCTGAATCCTCTACATGTGGCTACTTCACATCAATATGAGGCTCCTCAACCTTGGGAACTAAAAGCTCCTCATCCACATGTAGCTCAAGCTCCCTCTCAAGAGAAACTCGCATGGCCTTATCCTCATCGAATTTGACAACCCTACGAACCATTGTCATCTTGTTGGTCGGCAAGTACACCCGATAGTTGTGAGGTGTATCAGTGTACCCCACAAATATCCCCAACTCTGTTGTCGGCTCAAGCTTCTTTCGTGCATCTTCGGTCACATAGCAATATACCTATGACCCAAAAATCCTAAAGTGACCAACATCTGGCCTCTTACCAAAATAAGCCTCCTCTGGTGTCTTCATCTCAAGTATCCGATGTGGACTACGGTTCTGAACATAAACCATTGTGTTGCATACCTTAGCCCACAAGTGTATTGGTAGTCCCTAATCATTCAACATCACCCTCGCTTCCCCTGCTATGCTTATGTTCTTTCTCTCGGCCACCCCATTCTACTGAGGTTTATGGGGTGTCATCAACTCCTATTTATTCCCTTCTACTGTACAGAAGTTCTTAAACTCATTTGAGACATACTCACCACCATTATCACTCCGTAGGGCTTTAACCTTCTTACCTGACTCTTTCTCCACCAATGCTTTAAACTCACAAAACTTTGTGAAAGTTTGATCCTTTTTTTCATGAAAAATATCCAGCATTTTCGATAAAAATCATCAACAAATATAACATAATACATGTGTTTGGTTGTGGATGCTATTGAGAATGGTCCACACACATTTGAATGGACTCACTCTAGAATAGCCTCTGCTCGACTGTCTCTGTCGTGAAAGGAAGGCTTGGTGTATTTTCCCAAAGTACACCCCTTGCATGTATCAACTTGCTCAAGCATACCTTTGGGAAGACCGGTAGAGATCTGTTGCAATATCTTCAAAGCCCCATGATGCAAGTGACCCAATCGCCTGTGCCACAACTCGCCAACATCTCAGATTTGCACCCTTTCTGCTTTTGTGCTCAAAGCAACACATTCCTCTGCCTCTAGCTTATAGAGATTATTCACCTGGATCCTTATCTTCTTTACTTGACCCGTGGCTATGTGTCGAAGGAACACCTTTCCTTTCGAGAAAATCACATCATAGCCTCTATCCTCAAGCATGGAAATGGATACCAAGTTCTTCTTCAACCCGGGAACATACATAACATTCTTCAAGGTGAGTGGCGCCCCATGCTCCCTCTAAAAAGTAATATTGCCCAATCCAGTTACACTATACTTCCCGTCATGACCCATCTTGATATGCATCCAGAGATCTTTCTCCTCCAGGTCACTGAATAACTCTTTGTCACCAGTCATGTGGAATGAAGCTACACTCTCTAAGTACCATACACTTCCCATCATTGATGACATCATGCATGCAATGAGGGAAAAGTCCAATTCGAATTGAGAGGCCAAAGCCTCACCTGTTGCTTCTCCTCAGGACTTCTTCTTAGACTTCTTGAGTGGACAATTTGTAGCAAAATGGCCCACATCATGACAATGAAAGCACTTAACTTTCGTCATGTCTTTCTTCTTACCTCCATGATAAGAATCTGAATTGGAATGGGAAGCTTTCCCTTTCCCCTTCTTCGCCTTAATCGCTAAGGCACAATTCTCTTCATCATCAATCTTTAATGAAGAGCCATCCGTAGTGTTTCTCCTTATCTCCTCCTACATCAAATCTGACCACAGTCGTTCCCAATCTGGCAGCTTCTCCTGACCATTGACAGAGTACTAATAACTATGCCAACTCTTTGGGAGTCATAGAAGAGTAAGACTCACCATATCATCCTTGGCAACTGTTATTCCAACACTTCCAAGTTCATCACGACATTGAGTGAACTTGGTCAAGTATTTTGGAATCATCTCGCCTTTCTCCATTTTGATTTTTCGAAGTTTGTCCTTCAATGCCAATTTCCTTTGGGCACTGTTGTTCTGATACAAGTTCGTCAGTGTTTTCCACATAGCATACATATTTTCCTTACCATGGACAATGTGGTCTCGAACTCCCTCAAGGATTATCCGCCTCGCCTTCGCCACACACTTCTTCCATTCGGCCAAATTCTGTGCATCCGATCTTGTTGGCTTAGGAATTTCTTGATTAATGAATTCCTTCCAGTCATTACCCTCTAACACAACCTCCATTTTGTCCGTCCAGGCTATAAAATTCGAGTTGCCTTCCAAGTCATACTTGAGCCATAAACCGTAGAACGCCATCTGTCGATCATGAAGTATGTATTGCAAATTCAAATTTCACTTGTAACTCAAAACTCAAAACTCAAAACTTCGAAATATCCTCTAGTATACTATTCTCAACTCCGATACCATGTAGAAAATCCTATAGATTCACAATCTCATGCAATGTACTAAAGAACATGACAAGAATCTACTTCTACTTTCAACCAGTGGAAGCCAATACATCGATGAAAACATTATGAACAAGAAGAAGATAAATCAATGGCACATAACACAAGAAGTATCTACGGAAAGCCATTGCTCAAAACCCCGCTATATGTATTTCATATATCAGAAATATGAGTGAAGATACAAAACTTGTTCTCACTAGAACAATTCTACACAAGTATGCTCAACTCTCTCAGCTCACAAGCAAGCTTTTTGCCAACACTTAGCCAATTCTGCAACTCTCCAAGCCCCTATTTCCTTGTGTAATTCCTAGGATGAATAACTTGTATTTAAATGGAATTCATGCTTCCAAAACTGCACAATCCAAACATAGGTCCTTCTCTGATTGCATGTGTTATCACAAAATCATGTTCTGATGGCTGCTAATCAGTTAGACTTTATGTAACTACTTCAGACCAGACTCTTGGCTAAGGATTAGCCTCCCTAACCTGAGAGGGCTCTCTCAAAACAAACTACTGATTGTGATTAACACTAAGAGGGCTAACTCTTGAAATGAAAACTTAATAACATGCTGGTTGGACAGACAACATAAGATTTCTTCCATTGGGCTCATGGAGTCAAACACCATTCCAGTAAATTATCAATTACTCATTCATGGAAGTCAAGGCATATAATGTCTAAACACTCAAAACATTTCTCAAAGGAACCTCAACTCATAAATATGCACAGGAAATCTGAGCAACTAGGTGAATTCAGAGTGATTGCACATCTATGGAGCTGTAAAATATGAAAGATAAGACAAAACCACATACATCTTGAGCATTTGAACACGATATGAATCTTGAGAAGAAAAAGTAATCTATTATATTACTGCAACAAGTCTTTTTCATAAGCAAATATAAAACTCCCTTTTCAATAACATCCAACCCTTGTTACATAGATCATTCAGCCATATATAGAAACATGATCCTAACTACTTGGAGCTTCCTCCTCCAGCATGAGGGGAGCTCGATTCTGCCTATGATGACACCTACTAACTTTTAACTAACTATTAATTACAGCTGACTATTAATTGACAGCGCTGGACTCCTAAAACAATTAAAACTCTAATTCTACATCATGCTGGAAATGGCATTTATTACAACCAAGATGGTGCTCCTACGAGAAAAAGGAGAGAACAGGCTCATTCTCTGACAAGTGGCTTCTCTTAGTTTGGCTGTGATAGGTGTCTGTAGTTGCTTGCTGGCCTTTAATATAACATGTTTCCAACACCCTGAAATATAGGAAACTGTTCCTGTTTGTCGGTCCTTGGTTTGCCTCAACATATTCGAATCCAAAGGAGTATGCTTTTATCCTTTAATTAACCAAAATAGAGCGGACTGCCACATCCTGGATGTGTTGTAGGCTGTATTGATGGACAGGTGTCTCTCTTTCAAAATTCCCGATCATCTCACCAAATTGTTGGTCTGCTTTGAAAACGCCACCTACAGCAGTTTCGTAGCGCGCTACGAAACTGCTGTGTAACTTCAAAAACACAGTCTTCTTCCCTGCCTTTAAAAATTCACTACGCATAGTTGATGCTTTGGACAAGGTTATGAGAACAACCTGTAAATGAGCATGGTTAATAGCCTCAACTTTTCTGCACAACGTTTAACAACATTTACAGTTAGTGCAAGGGCAGCTGGTGAAGTTTTTTGCCTGTCTCTTATCAAGCTATTCAGTAAAACAGATAACAGCTGTTGTGATATATCTTCATTCTTATTCAAAATGAGCTCATAATTGTTTGCATTGAAGCAGATACGTTTTCAGTGTGATTCTCATTAATGCAAGTAACAATAATGAGCCGGACATCTTCATCTTGGTACCTTAGAATCTCTGGCTTTACCAACGCACTTATGGATGGAATCACTGCATCCTGTATTATAATACATAGCCTGTTGATCTTTGAGCAGACTTTCGACTTTGTGCAGTGATATAACCTTGTGACTTGCAGTGAATGTGGCAAAGTTCTAACAATGCAGTAGCATTCCCAAAAATAAAGTTGCAATTACCTTCAAAGTAACAGTCTCTTAGGTAGTGTTTCCCATAATGTAGATATGCAATGTTCTGCTGCGTGGAAAGCAATACGCTGCCCAAAGAGTATGAATGGTTTCCATCTGACTGTGTACAGGCGTTGCACTTACCCTTCGGAAATACCTTACTCTTCGGGATGTTTAGGACTCACACCCGGCATTTAAATAAATATCATCTGCTTATGCCATATTACTTCTCGTACTGTACCTGCAAGTTGTGATGAAACATTGAACAAACTTGAGACAAAAGGTAACAAGGCTGTTAATAATGCTTTGGGGCATTCTTCATCTTGGTAAATGCCCACATCCAGAGATTGGTATTAATCTAGAATTAGGAAGTTTGAGATTATTTAAGTGGAACAAAAATATCTTCTGCACCAGAAACTATCAGCACAGGCAAGTTCTGCAATCTGACGACCCTTTCACTGAAAAATCACTGTGCCCTTTCCCATAGGAATGCTTGGCAGGCACATTGCGCAGGACATCATCCTCTTCCATCCTCATATGAACATAGGAGCTTTCCACCAATGGTTTTATCAAGCACTAACATAGCGTTCCCTTACAGTATGGCAAACGAGCAGCTGTGGTGTTGCTCTTTCCCCAAAACCAGTTATAGATGTTTGTTAACTTCAGAACGATTCTCTCATTAATGGCCTTCATTCAATAAGATAAACCTGTTGAGAGCTGGATCCATCGATATCACCGTCGGCATCCTCAATTAAAAGTGCCATGCGTTCATTACCCTGCTCTGATGCATGCCATGTGTGCACGTTGCTGTCGTTCAATCATCACTGCAGAAACTTAACTTTCCACCCTCTTGTATTGGAGTTTGATCACTAGGAAATCCTTTATTTTCTTTCTCCTCCCCATCTCTACAGAAACAGAGTGCGAACCTGATTAATGATGGTCATAATATAATATTTTAGATGCTGAGTAGCTCCAATGAGATTAAATACAAATCGTTCACTGTTCCTTCTTTCCGAATCTCTGTAAGACTCGTAGCTCCTTCCGGTGTCCACTCGCGATATTCTTGGTTCAACTCTTTTAGGTTCATGTGCAGTATGAGAACTCCCAGGTTCATTTAGCCTTCCACTCACTCCAGAAGACTCCTCTCCCAAAAACAGTCTCTTTTCATTAAAACAGCTGTCCTGGATAGCGCGAGTTTCCTTTAACTCCTTCATCTTGTTATCCAGCATTTCATTAATCCTAGACTGCATGTCTTGAAACTTTTCCTCACAGTCCTGCCACATTTCCACACATATAGCCCGAGTTTCATTACGCAGTTCCTCACATTTATCTTGTACATGTTTAATGCCTGTTTAGCTGTCACAGATTTCCCTTACAGGTGAGTCTTCCATCTGCTGCTTGTGCCGTTCATCTCGTATTTCAGTGCATATCGATGGCAGTGGGATGACTTCCAAACACTTCGGGACATTAATCTCTAGAGTTACAATATCTGAAACAGGAGAAGTTTTTTTTATTTCAATCTCCTCTTCGGTTTGCAGTTCCTCATATGCTTGCAGAGTGCCATCCCATTGTTTCATAAAAGCCTGTATATGCATCTACATAACCAGGCTTTGATCCTATCCTTCGAGCATTAAAAGGCCTTGACAGCTTTCTGTGTGGAGGAATAGGGCCTGGCCTATCAAAGACACCTCCTCTCCTCGGTATTTCATTATGACTAGCATTAGTCCCAGGCTTTAAGTTGCTTGAAGGCATAGCATTTAAAACTCCAACAACTTATGGCTCAAAACCCATGTCAATCATGCGATCTGCTTCATCCATCACAACATAGTTACATTGATTCAGGACAGCATATCTTCTTTCAAGACAATCAAGCAGACAACCAGGTGTTGCTATTACAATTTCACTCCCCTGGCGCAATTTGAATCCATTTGACCCAGCAATACCAATTTTTTCCATATCTTGAGTAATATAAGCCCAAAGGGACTCTCATCCACAGGAACCTATAAAGGGACTACCACCAGAAGATGAAACAAGAGTCTGATGAAACAGGTATCATGATGAACCATAATGATAGAAGAATACGACCTTTCAGAACCATTAAAGACCATTTTATGAACTACACGAAAAGAACTCTGAAGCTGTAAACTCTTTCATAATCATTCATGCCAGTCCAGTTTCTTGAAGAATTAAACAAATTCAAACCAAAACCCATATATTATGCAAGGGGCATTTTATTATCCATCCGAATGCAATGACTATAAGCTTTTAACTGACAGTCATCCTTGGCATGAGACCGTTCACTCTCAACCTAGAAACCTTTCTTCTATTATACACCTGTGTGCTTTCCTTCTTATGATTGGCACCTTATTCAAAAGCCACCTTTCTATTAACATCAGCTGTCATTGACAGTGGAGCTGATTGAGGACTTTTATCCTGGTTAGCTCTCACTAGGAGGCAAGCAAACCTGTAGCCATAACTCAGATGAATTACAAACTTCACCATCAATTTGCAGAAACAGGCTTTTCTATGCATATATCATACTCCCACAGAACCCATAGGAGACAAAGGTGTTATGGGTGAGATATTGGCTATGGATTTGAACAATTCCCCAATTTCGCAGCGCAGCCAGTGCAAAGTCGGTGTTTTTCGCTACGAAATCACTGAAACAGGTTGCGCTGCGAAACTGCTAAAGGATTTATGCGCTGCGAAAAAACCTTGCTCTTAAGCTAGGCTAAAAAATTTTGGCAACAGAATTTTCAGGGATAACAGTCGCTCCACTTGGGATAGTGTGCCCTTGTGGTGCACTAAGAACCTGCAGTTCCAGTGCCTTATAAAATTTATTTGACAAACAGAAATTTGCTTGACCAGCATGACTGTAGGAGAAAGAAAGCTACTTCTACTGAAAAATGCTCAGTTGACCTTGAGCTTATTTGCATTACCTACCTACCTACCCTAATAATTTCAAACTTCTTTCTGCTCAATCTATGTGAAATTTCCAATGTAGCCAATCATTTATCTTATCTGAAATTTCCATGTTTGTCCTTTGGCTGTGCTTGAAACAAAAATAAACCAGATACTGAAGTAACCGAGGCAGCATGAGGTGTAACTGTTCTTCAACATGAAAATATAACTGGAAGCCGCCTGAACAGTAAATCTTTTCCATGTATTCAGCTATAGGGTCAAAAAACACATGGTTAGTTTGCTGATTCTCAAAACTTTCTGTATCTTTAGACAACTTATCTTCAGCCACACCAAATTTATTTGATATGCTATCCAACTGCCTTTCTAAATGATGCTCACAAATAATGTAATTTTCCTCACTACTATGCTCATTATTTGAAGTAAGCTGCTGCAAGGAATTACAAAATTGAGCAAGCTTTTCCTCTGCCTGAGGGTCATAGAAAATTTCCTCCAATATTTCTTCTTGCTGGGTGCAATCAATTTCATCTCCACCATGATCTGAAACCTGACAAATCTGCTGCATCTCTACATCAATATCTAAGGATAAAACATGGTTTTCACAAGTAAACTCCTGCTGCTCTTCATGCTGTGTTTCATGGAATGTTATACCTTCTCCTTGGTGCTGGAATGCATTATGATGAAGAGCCTCTAAAATTTCTTCATCCGTAAACTCATCATCATCATAACAATCCTTCAAATACTGAATAAGATTTAAAGAATGCCTACAGCAATCTTTAAGCAGCAATAAGGAAGGATAACCTTCTTTATACATTTCACAGAATTGATCATGGAAATCAGCAAGAGAACATATTGAACCATTTTCCAGACTTTTATACCAAGACCATGCTTTTCCTTCTAAAGTGGTCATAAACATCTTCATGAGACAATCCTCAGGGAAATGAACCTTAAGACTGCGTACATGCATATGGAATTTGACCAAATGGAGAACAACATCATCCTTCTTTTCATCTTTGAATATTGGAAGATCATCTAACCAATCAACCTTTGGCATAGGATTTGGAAAACCAGGGATATGAGACCGATCCATAGGAGCATACCTGGCATTCATTCTTGCAGTAGAATCCATCTTGAAACTTCATCAAGCTACTGATCTTCTAGCAGTGGAGTCACCTTCCAATTTTTATTTGATGTGTGGAGTCGCCAAGGTAGTTTTGCAGCCTCAAAAGATGTCTGAGCTCCTGCTACCTTCAGAAGTTCAACCATTGATTTCGGGAATGAATAATCTTCAGTCTCCCGGCAAACGCACCAAAATGTTATCACAAAATCATGTTCTGATGGCTGCTAATCAGTTAGACTTTATGTAACTACTTCAGACCAGACTCTTGGCTAAGGATTAGCCTCCCTAACCTGAGAGGGCTCTCTCAAAACAAACTACTGATTGTGATTAACACTAAGAGGGCTAACTCTTGAAATGAAAACTTAATAACATGCTGGTTGGACAGACAACATAAGATTTCTTCCATTGGGCTCATGGAGTCAAACACCATTACAGTAAATTATCAATTACTCATTCATGGAAGTCAAGGCATATAATGTCTAAACACTCAAAACATTTCTCAAAGGAACCTCAACTCATAAATATGCACAGGAAATCTGAGCAACTAGGTGAATTCAGAGTGATTGCACATCTATGGAGCTGTAAAATATGAAAGATAAGACAAAACCACATACATCTTGAGCATTTGAACACGATATGAATCTTGAGAAGAAAAAGTAATCTATTATATTACTGCAACAAGTCTTTTTCATAAGCAAATATGAAACTCCCTTTTCAATCACATCCAACCCTTTGTTACATAGATCATTCAGCCATATATAGAAACATGATCCTAACTACTTGGAGCTTCCTCCTCCAGCATGAGGGGAGCTCGATTCTGCCTATGATGACACCTACTAACTTTTAACTAACTATTAATTACAGCTGACTATTAATTGACAGCGCTGGACTCCTAAAACAATTAAAACTCTAATTCTACATCATGCTGGAAATGGCATTTATTACAACCAAGATGGTGCTCCTACGAGAAAAAGGAGAGAACAGGCTCATTCTCTGACAAGTGGCTTCTCTTAGTTTGGCTGTGATAGGTGTCTGTAGTTGCTTGCTGGCCTTTAATATAACATGTTTCCAACACCCTGAAATATAGGAAAGTGTTCCTGTTTGTCGGTCATTGGTTTGCCTCAACATATTCGAATCCAAAGGAGTATGCTTTTATCCTTTAATTAACCAAAATAGAGCGGACTGCCACATCCTGGATGTGTTGTAGGCTGTATTGATGGACAGGTGTCTCTCTTTCAAAATTCCCGATCATCTCACCAAATTGTTGGTCTGCTTTGAAAACGCCACCTACAGCAGTTTCGTAGCGCGCTACGAAACTGCTGTGTAACTTCAAAAACACAGTCTTCTTCCCTGCCTTTAAAAATTCACTACGCATAGTTGATGCTTTGGACAAGGTTATGAGAACAACCTGTAAATGAGCATGGTTAATAGCCTCAACTTTTCTGCACAGCGTTTAACAACATTTACAGTTAGTGCAAGGGCAGCTGGTGAAGTTTTTTGCCTGTCTCTTATCAAGCTATTCAGTAAAACAGATAACAGCTGTTGTGATATATCTTCATTCTTATTCAAAACGAGCTCATAATTGTTTGCATTGAAGCAGATACGTTTTCAGTGTGATTCTCATTAATGCAAGTAACAATAATGAGCCGGACATCTTCATCTTGGTACCTTAGAATCTCTGGCTTTACCAATGCACTTATGGATGGAATCACTGCATCCTGTATTATAATACATAGCCTGTTGATCTTTGAGCAGACTTTCGACTTTGTGCAGTGATATAACCTTGTGACTTGCAGTGAATGTGGCAAAGTTCTAGCAATGCAGTAGCATTCCCAAAAATAAAGTTGCAATTACCTTCAAAGTAACAGTCTCTTAGGTAGTGCTTCCCATAATGTAGATATGCAATGTTCTGCTGCGTGGAAAGCAATACGCTGCCCAAAGAGTATGAATGGTTTCCATCTGACTGTGTACAGGCGTTGCACTTACCCTTCGGAAATACCTTACTCTTCGGGATGTTTAGGACTCACACCCGGCATTTAAATAAATATCATCTGCTTATGCCATATTACTTCTCGTACTGTACCTGTAAGTTGTGATGAAACATTGAACAAACTTGAGACAAAAGGTAACAAGGCTGTTAATAATGCTTTGGGGCATTCTTCATCTTGGTAAATGCCCACATCCAGAGATTGGTATTAATCTAGAATTAGGAAGTTTGAGATTATTTAAGTGGAACAAAAATATCTTCTGCACCAGAAACTATCAGCACAGGCAAGTTCTGCAATCTAACGACCCTTTCACTGAAAAATCACTGTGCCCTTTCCCACAGGAATGCTTGGCAGGCACATTGCGCAGGACATCATCCTCTTCCATCCTCATATGAACATAGGAGCTTTCCACCAATGGTTTTATCAAGCACTAACATAGCGTTCCCTTACAGTATGGCAAACGAGCAGCTGTGGTGTTGCTCTTTCCCCAAAACCGGTTATAGATGTTTGTTAACTTCAGAACGATTCTCTCATTAATGGCCTTCATTCAATAAGATAAACCTGTTGAGAGCTGGATCCGTCGATATCACCGTCGGCATCCTCAATTAAAAGTGCCATGCGTTCATTACCCTGCTCTGATGCATGCCATGTGTGCACGTTGCTGTCGTTCAATCATCACTGCAGAAACTTAACTTTCCACCCTCTTGTATTGGAGTTTGATCACTAGGAAATCCTTTATTTTCTTTCTCCTCCCCATCTCTACAGAAACAGAGTGCGAACCTGATTAATGATGGTCATAATATAATATTTTAGATGCTGAGTAGCTCCAATGAGATTAAATACAAATCGTTCACTGTTCCTTCTTTCCGAACCTCTGTAAGACTCGTAGCTCCTTCCGGTGTCCGCTCGCGATATTCTTGGTTCAACTCTTTCAGGTTCATGTGCAGTATGAGAACTCCCAGGTTCATTTAGCCTTCCACTCACTCCAGAAGACTCCTCTCCCAAAAACAGTCTCTTTTCATTAAAACAGCTGTCCTGGATAGCGCAAGTTTCCTTTAACTCCTTCATCTTGTTATCCAGCATTTCATTAATCCTAGACTGCATGTCTTGAAACTTTTCCTCACAGTCTTGCCACATTTTCACACATATAGCCCGAGTTTCATTACGCAGTTCCTCACATTTATCTTGTGCATGTTTAATGCCTGTTTAGCTGTCACAGATTTCCCTTACAGGTGAGTCTTCCATCTGCTGCTTGTGCCGTTCATCTCGTATTTCATTGCATATTGATGGCAGTGGGATGACTTCCAAACACTTCGGGACATTAATCTCTAGAGTTACAATATCTGAAACAGGAGAAATTTTTTTTATTTCAATCTCCTCTTCGGTTTGCAGTTCCTCATATGCTTGCAGAGTGCCATCCCATTGTTTCATAAAAACCTGTATATGCATCTACATAACCAGGCTTTGATCCTATCCTTCGAGCATTAAAAGGCCTTGACAGCTTTCTGTGTGGAGGAATAGGGCCTGGCCTATCAAAGACACCTCCTCTCCTCGGTATTTCATTATGACTAGCATTAGTCCCAGGCTTTAAGTTGCTTGAAGGCATAGCATTTAAAACTCCAACAACTTATGGCTCAAAACCCATGTCAATCATGCGATCTGCTTCATCCATCACAACATAGTTACATTGATTCAGGACAGCATATCTTCTTTCAAGACAATCAAGCAGACAACCAGGTGTTGCTATTACAATTTCACTCCCCTGGCACAATTTGAATCCATTTGACCCAGCAATACCAATTTTTTCCATATCTTGAGTAATATAAGCCCAAAGGGACTCTCATCCACAGGAACGTATAAAGGGACTACCACCAGAAGATGAAACAAGAGTCTGATGAAACAGGTATCATGATGATCCATAATGATAGAAGAATACGACCTTTCAGAACCATTAAAGACCATTTTATGAACTACACGAAAAGAACTCTGAAGCTGTAAACTCTTTCATAATCATTCATGCCAGTCCAGTTTCTTGAAGAATTAAACAAATTCAAACCAAAACCCATATATTATGCAAGGGGCATTTTATTATCCATCCGAATGCAATGACTATAAGCTTTTAACTGACAGTCATCCTTGGCATGAGACCGTTCACTCTCAACCTGGAAACCTTTCTTCTATTATACACCTGTGTGCTTTCCTTCTTATGATTGGCACCTTATTCAAAAGCCACCTTTCTATTAACATTAGCTGTCATTGACAGTGGAGCTGATTGAGGACTTTTATCCTGGTTAGCTCTCACTAGGAGGCAAGCAAACCTGTAGCCATAACTCAGATGAATTACAAACTTCACCATCAATTTGCAGAAACAGGCTTTTCTATGCATATATCATACTCCCACAGAACCCATAGGAGACAAAGGTGTTATGGGTGAGATATTGGCTATGGATTTGAACAATTCCCCAATTTCGCAGCGCAGACAGTGCAAAGTCGGTGTTTTTCGCTACGAAATCACTGAAACAGGTTGCGCTACGAAACTGCTAAAGGATTTATGAGCTGCGAAAAAACCTTGCTCTTAAGCTAGGCTAAAAAATTTTGGCAACAGAATTTTCAGGGATAACAGTGGCTCCACTTGGGATAGTGTGCCCTTGTGGTGCACTAAGAACCTGCAGTTCCAGTGCCTTATAAAATTTATTTGACAAACAGAAATTTGCTTGACCAGCATGACTGTAGGAGAAAGAAAGCTACTTCTACTGAAAAATGCTCAGTTGACCTTGAGCTTATTTGCATTTACCTACCTACCTACCCTAATAATTTCAAACTTCTTTCTGCTCAATCTATGTGAAATTTCCAATGTAGCCAATCATTTATCTTATCTGAAATTTCCATGTTTGTCCTTTGGCTGTGCTTGAAACAAAAATAAACCAGATACTAAAGTAACCGAGGCAGCATGAGGTGTAACTGTTCTTCAACATGAAAATATAACTGGAAGCCGCCTGAACAGTAAATCTTTTCCATGTATTCAGCTATAGGGTCAAAAAACACATGGTTAGTTTGCTGATTCTCAAAACTTTCTGTATCTTTAGACAACTTATCTTCAGCCACACCAAATTTATTTGATATGCTATCCAACTGCCTTTCTAAATGATGCTCACAAATAATGTAATTTTCCTCACTACTATGCTCATTATTTGAAGTAAGCTGCTGCAAGGAATTACAAAATTGAGCAAGCTTTTCCTCTGCCTGAGGGTCATAGAAAATTTCCTCCAATATTTCTTCTTGCTGGGTGCAATCAATTTCATCTCCACCATGATCGGAAACCTGACAAATCTGCTGCATCTCTATATCAATATCTAAGGATAAAACATGGTTTTCACAAGTAAACTCCTGCTGCTCTTCATGCTGTGTTTCATGGAATGTTATACCTTCTCCTTGGTGCTGGAATGCATTATGATGAAGAGCCTCTAAAATTTCTTCATCCGTAAACTCATCATCATCATAACAATCCTTCAAATACTGAATAAGATTTAAAGAATGCCTACAACAATCTTTAAGCAGCAATAAGGAAGGATAACCTTCTTTATACATTTCACAGAATTCATCATGGAAATCAGCAAGAGAACATATTGAACCATTTTCCAGACTTTTATACCAAGACCATGCTTTTCCTTCTAAAGTGGTCATAAACATCTTCATGAGACAATCCTCAGGGAAATGAACCTTAAGACTGCGTACATGCATATGGAATTTGACCAAATGGAGAACAGCATCATCCTTCTTTTCATCTTTGAATATTGGAAGATCATCTAACCAATCAACCTTTGGCATAGGATTTGGAAAACCAGGGATATGAGACCGATCCATAGGAGCATACCTGGCATTCATTCTTGCAGTAGAATCCATCTTGAAACTTCATCAAGCTACTGATCTTCTAGTAGTGGAGTCACCTTCCAATTTTTATTTGATGTGTGGAGTCGCCAAGGTAGTTTTGCAGCCTCAAAAGATGTCTGAGCTCCTGCTACCTTCAGAAGTTCAACCATTGATTTCGGGAATGAATAATCTTCAGTCTCCCGGCAAACGCACCAAAATGTTATCACAAAATCATGTTCTGATGGCTGCTAATCAGTTAGACTTTATGTAACTACTTCAGACCAGACTCTTGGCTAAGGATTAGCCTCCCTAACCTGAGAGGGCTCTCTCAAAACAAACTACTGATTGTGATTAACACTAAGAGGGCTAACTCTTGAAATGAAAACTTAATAACATGCTGGTTGGACAGACAACATAAGATTCCTTCCATTGGGCTCATGGAGTCAAACACCATTCCAGTAAATTATCAATTACTCATTCATGGAAGTCAAGGCATATAATGTCTAAACACTCAAAACATTTCTCAAAGGAACCTCAACTCATAAATATGCACAGGAAATCTGAGCAACTAGGTGAATTCAGAGTGATTGCACATCTATGGAGCTGTAAAATATGAAAGATAAGACAAAACCACATACATCTTGAGCATTTGAACACGATATGAATCTTGAGAAGAAAAAGTAATCTATTATATTACTGCAACAAGTCTTTTTCATAAGCAAATATGAAACTCCCTTTTCAATCACATCCAACCCTTGTTACATAGATCATTCAGCCATATATAGAAACATGATCCTAACTACTTGGAGCTTCCTCCTCCAGCATGAGGGGAGCTCGATTCTGCCTATGATGACACCTACTAACTTTTAACTAACTATTAATTACAGCTGACTATTAATTGACAGCGCTGGACTCCTAAAACAATTAAAACTCTAATTCTACATCATGCTGGAAATGGCATTTATTACAACCAAGATGGTGCTCCTACGAGAAAAAGGAGAGAACAGGCTCATTCTCTGACAAGTGGCTTCTCTTAGTTTGGCTGTGATAGGTGTCTGTAGTTGCTTGCTGGCCTTTAATATAACATGTTTCCAACACCCTGAAATATAGGAAACTGTTCCTGTTTGTCGGTCCTTGGTTTGCCTCAACATATTCGAATCCAAAGGAGTATGCTTTTATCCTTTAATTAACCAAAATAGAGCGTACTGCCACATCCTGTATGTGCTGTAGGCTGTATTGATGGACAGGTGTCTCTCTTTCAAAATTCCCGATCATCTCACCAAATTGTTGATCTGCTTTGAAAACGCCACCTACAGCAGTTTCGTAGCGCACTACGAAACTGCTGTGTAACTTCAAAAACACGGTCTTCTTCCCTGCCTTTAAAAATTCACTACGCATAGTTGATGCTTTGGACAAGGTTATGAGAACAACCTGTAAATGAGCATGGTTAATAGCCTCAACTTTTCTGCACAGTGTTTAACAACATTTACAGTTAGTGCAAGGGCAGCTGGTGAAGTTTTTTGCCTGTCTCTTATCAAGCTATTCAGTAAAACAGATAACAGCTGTTGTGATATATCTTCATTCTTATTCAAAACGAGCTCATAATTGTTTGCATTGAAGCAGATACGTTTTCAGTGTGATTCTCATTAATGCAAGTAACAATAATGAGCCGGACATCTTCATCTTGGTACCTTAGAATCTCTGGCTTTACCAACGCACTTATGGATGGAATCACTGCATCCTGTATTATAATACATAGCCTGTTGATCTTTGAGCAGACTTTCGACTTTGTGCAGTGATATAACCTTGTGACTTGCAGTGAATGTGGCAAAGTTCTAACAATGCAGTAGCATTCCCAAAAATAAAGTTGCAATTACCTTCAAAGTAACAGTCTCTTAGGTAGTGCTTCCCATAATGTAGATATGCAATGTTCTGCTGCGTGGAAAGCAATACGCTGCCCAAAGAGTATGAATGGTTTCCATCTGACTGTGTACAGGCGTTGCACTTACCCTTCGGAAATACCTTACTCTTCGGGATGTTTAGGACTCACACTCGGCATTTAAATAAATATCATCTGCTTATGCCATATTACTTCTCGTACTGTACCATCAAGTTGTGATGAAACATTGAACAAACTTGAGACAAAAGGTAACAAGGCTGTTAATAATGCTTTGGGGCATTCTTCATCTTGGTAAATGCCCACATCCAGAGATTGGTATTAATCTAGAATTAGGAAGTTTGAGTTTATTTAAGTGGAACAAAAATATCTTCTGCACCAGAAACTATCAGCACAGGCAAGTTCTGCAATCTGACGACCCTTTCACTGAAAAATCACTGTGCCCTTTCCCACAGGAATGCTTGGCAGGCACATTGCGCAGGACATCATCCTCTTCCATCCTCATATGAACATAGGAGCTTTCCACCAATGGTTTTATCAAGCACTAACATAGCGTTCCCTTACAGTATGGCAAACGAGCAGCTGTGGTGTTGCTCTTTCCCCAAAACCGGTTATAGATGTGTGTTAACTTCAGAACGATTCTCTCATTAATGGCCTTCATTCAATAAGATAAACCTGTTGAGAGCTGGATCCGTCGATATCACCGTCGGCATCCTCAATTAAAAGTGCCATGCGTTAATTACCCTGCTATGATGCATGCCATGTGTGCACGTTGCTGTCGTTCAATCATCACTGCAGAAACTTAACTTTCCACCCTCTTGTATTGGAGTTTGATCACTAGGAAATCCTTTATTTTCTTTCTCCTCCCCATCTCTACAGAAACAGAGTGCGAACCTGATTAATGATGGTCATAATATAATATTTTAGATGCTGAGTAGCTCCAATGAGATTAAATACAAATCGTTCACTGTTCCTTCTTTCCGAACCTCTGTAAGACTCGTAGCTCCTTCCGGTGTCCGCTCGCGATATTCTTGGTTCAACTCTTTCAGGTTCATGTGCAGTATGAGAACTCCCAGGTTCATTTAGCCTTCCACTCACTCCAGAAGACTCCTCTCCAAAAAACAGTCTCCTTTCATTAAAACAGCTGTCCTGGATAGCGCGAGTTTCCTTTAACTCCTTCATCTTGTTATCCAGCATTTCATTAATCCTAGACTGCATGTCTTGAAACTTTTCCTCACAGTCCTGCCACATTTCCACACATATAGCCCGAGTTTCATTACGCAGTTCCTCACATTTATCTTGTACATGTTTAATGCCTGTTTAGCTGTCACAGATTTCCCTTACAGGTGAGTCTTCCATCTGCTGCTTGTGCCGTTCATCTCATATTTCAGTGCATATTGATGGCAGTGGGATGACTTCCAAACACTTCGGGACATTAATCTCTAGAGTTACAAGATCTGAAACAGGAGAAGTTTTTTTTATTTCAATCTCCTCTTCGGTTTGCAGTTCCTCATATGCTTGCAGAGTGCCATCCCATTGTTTCATAAAAACCTGTATATGCATCTACATAACCAGGCTTTGATCCTATCCTTCGAGCATTAAAAGGCCTTGACAGCTTTCTGTGTGGAGGAATAGGGCCTGGCCTATCAAAGACACCTCCTCTCCTCGGTATTTCATTATGACTAGCATTAGTCCCAGGCTTTAAGTTGCTTGAAGGCATAGCATTTAAAACTCCAACAACTTATGGCTCAAAACCCATGTCAATCATGCGATCTGCTTCATCCAGCACAACATAGTTACATTGATTCAGGACAGCATATCTTCTTTCAAGACAATCAAGCAGACAACCAGGTGTTGCTATTACAATTTCACTCCCCTGGCGCAATTTGAATCCATTTGACCCAGCAATACCAATTTTTTCCATATCTTGAGTAATATAAGCCCAAAGGGACTCTCATCCACAGGAACCTATAAAGGGACTACCACCAGAAGATGAAACAAGAGTCTGATGAAACAGGTATCATGATGATCCATAATGATAGAAGAATACGACCTTTCAGAACCATTAAAGACCATTTTATGAACTACACGAAAAGAACTCTGAAGCTGTAAACTCTTTCATAATCATTCATGCCAGTCCAGTTTCTTGAAGAATTAAACAAATTCAAACCAAAACCCATATATTATGCAAGGGGCATTTTATTATCCATCTGAATGCAATGACTGTAAGCTTTTAACTGACAGTCATCCTTGGCATGAGACCGTTCACTCTCAACCTGGAAACCTTTCTTCTATTATACACCTGTGTGCTTTCCTTCTTATGATTGGCACCTTATTCAAAAGCCACCTTTCTATTAACATCAGCTGTCATTGACAGTGGAGCTGATTGAGGACTTTTATCCTGGTTAGCTCTCACTAGGAGGCAAGCAAACCTGTAGCCATAACTCAGATGAATTACAAACTTCACCATCAATTTGCAGAAACAGGCTTTTCTATGCATATATCATACTCCCACAGAACCCATAGGAGACAAAGGTGTTATGGGTGAGATATTGGCTATGGATTTGAACAATTCCCCAATTTCGCAGCGCAGCCAATGCAAAGTCGGTGTTTTTCGCTACGAAATCACTGAAACAGGTTGCGCTGCGAAACTGCTAAAGGATTTATGCGCTGCGAAAAAACCTTGCTCTTAAGCTAGGCTAAAAAATTTTGGCAACAGAATTTTCAGGGATAACAACATGCATGATATTTACAACTCAGTGAATCACACCACTGATAGTACATTGTCCCTGCACTCTAGTCTCAATTGGGTCTTTCTCAGAATCGACATGCATGAGTTTCTGATGAGGGAATATTTAGTTAACTAGAGTGATACTTGTGGATGCACTAGACTGACTGTTAACTCTCTATTAGTTCCACAAACAGTTTGGAACTAATTTAACTGAACATAACTCAATAAACTGAGTGGTCTAATTACAACTCATAATTAAACTCATCCTGGACCCCTAAAACTTAGGGAGAACATATACATGACTTCGGAAAGACTTCTAACTTGAAATTCCTAAGCTAATTAAGTTAATTAAACTTAATTAACTATTTACAAGTTGCTATGAGAATAGAATTCGATTTTAATTCTCAGTTTAATTCACGGAAAAATTAAATTGGAATTTCTTGTTGCCATTTCTCAACAAGTTTTCTAAGGCAACTTTTCTAAGGAGTAACACTAGATCCAAAGGTGTTCTGTGATTTGATTCGTCTAATATATGTGGTCTGTTGTCAACTCAATCTCTCAAAGGGTACAAATATTTTGTTACCTTCATTGATGATCACTCCAGGAAGACCTGGATTTACTTCTTGAAGACCAAGGATGAGGTCTTTAGTCGCTTCCAAGAGTTGAAGGATCTTGTGGAGAATTCTAAAGGTGGAAAGGTGAAATTTCTTTGGTCAGATAATGGAGGTGAGTACACAGGGAAAACATTCTAAGAGTTTTGTATGAGGGGATAGATCAAGGGAGAGTGGACGATTCCTTAAAAACCACAACAAAATCTAGTTGCTAAGAGAAAGAATTGTGCCATATTAGAAGCAGTGAGGGCCATGTTGTATGACCAATATATGCCATGATATTTATGGCAAAAGGCATGCAATAATGTGGTATATATTCAGAACATGGTCCCACATAAGGCATTGGGAAAGATGACACTGAAGGAAGCGTTTACAGGGAATGAGCCATATGTCAGCCACTTTAGGATATTTGGTAGCTTGGCTTATTGTCACATTCCAAAGGAAACATGTTCCAAGTTGGATCAAACTACAGAAAAGTGGTATTTTGTTAGGTACAATGAGATCTATAAATCATACAATATATTCATCCCAGGGACCAAGAGGATTATTTTCAGGAGAGATGTCCAATTCATGGAGTACAAGGCATATTGGGGGTCCAAATATTCTCCAACAATAGTTGATCAGAGTGAGCAGCCAACAGAAGCTCCAAGGGTAGAACAACAAAATCAGGGACATGATAGTACGAGTATTGTTACCAATAAAAGTATAGGTATAGGTTTTCCTGAGAGTTCACAAAGGGTGGAGAAACAGATGCAAGAATTTTGGGAGATGCATTAGGAGGATGTGGAATTTCAAATTACACTATCTATAGTTGGCAAGAGGAACCAAGAGGTTCAAAAAACATATAGGGATGCTTAGGAGTTTGTGGGGACTCCTAAGATGGGCAAGAGAGAGCGAAGACAACCATACAGGTACACTACTTACATGGGATTAGTGAATCATATCGTGGATAGCAAGCCTTCCAACTATCATGAGGCCACACAACAGTAGGTGTGGCAGGATGCGATGGTTAAGTATACCTTAATCATGGAAAATGATGTTTGGGAGGTGGTACCTAAACCGTTAGACAGGGCAGTGGTTGGATCACGCTAGCTCTTTATGATCAAGCATGGTGCATATGGTAGCATCGAGAAATACAAGGCGAGGTTTATGGGCAAGGGGTTCTCTCAAAAGGAGGGAATAGACTATGATGAGACATTTTATCATGTGGCCAGGTATACTTCTAGCAGAGTTGTGATCTCACTTACAACACATGTGGGATGGCAAATCTATCAAATGGATGTCAAGATGACGTTCCTCAATGGTGAATTGGAGGAGAAAGTGTACATCGAACAACCAAAAGGCTTTGTAGCGCACAACAATGAGACCCACGTGTGCAGACTTAGGAGAGGTTTATACATGCTCAATAAGGCTCCCAGGTCATGGTATTAGTGTATCGACGGATATTTACAGGGGATGGGCTTCATGAAGAGTGAGGAAGATGCAAACCTCTACTATTTTATGGTTGGGGTGAGGTACTAATTCTTGTACTATGTGGACGACTTGTTCTTTACAGGTTCATTGGGACTCATAGAAGAATGCAAGAGGGACCTAACAACAAAGTTTGATATGGTATATTTGGGGCTAATTCACTAATTTCTAAGCATGGAGGTGTGGCAGACAAATGGGTATCTTTTCCTTGGACAAGGGAAATATTGTATCGAGATCTCAAGGAGATTTGAGATGGAGGATTGCAGAGCTATGTCTACACCCATGATAACCAACAAGAGGAAGGTAGATACATCTAAGGAGAAGGATGTGGAACCCACATTATATAGGAAGTTGATAAGCTCTCTTTTGTATTTGGTCAACACCAAGCTAGATATATCCTTTGCGTAAACATTCTGACTCAGTTCATGGTTGAACTAAAGAGGGTGCACTAGACAACAACAAAGAATGTGCTATGTTATTTGCAAGGTACAATCAAGTATGGGATCAGATATACTCAAAGTTATGGTGTCAAGTTGATGGGCTATATTGATGTAGACTTGGCAGAGAGTACAGTGAACAAAAAGATCACTTTAGGATGTTTCTTCAACATGAGATCAGGAGTTGTCTCTTGGTATAGCAGGAATTAGAATTCCATGGAACTGAGCTCTGTAGAAGCAGAGTATATGGTAGCAAGCATGGTGACATGCGAGGACATTTGGCTCTAGTATCTATTAGTAGCCTTGTTTGCTTAGAATGTGAAGATGATAGTGATACATTACGACAATTAGAGATGCATCAGCCTACTTGAGAATCCGATGTCTAAGCATATAGACACCAAATATCATTTCATTAGGGATTGTATACAATGTAGGACAGTTCAACTACCATATATATCTATAGATCAATAGGTTGCAGACATCCTAACGAAGGCCTTGAGGAAGGCAAGATTGATCTTTTTTAGAGACAAGATTGGTGTTATTCAGAACACCTTCCTTGCTAAGGGGAGTGTTATTTTATGTAGCTCAGACAATTGTTCTAGTCCCAGGAGGTGTCAATGAGGCTAAGAACACAAGTGGATTAATTATATCCAATCCTTGTTTATTTGTATAAGTAAAAATGTCTTAATTAGATTATTAACCAATTTTTAATTATTTTCCTAAGTCTAACTTAGGGAAAATGATTAATTAATCAATATTAATGGAGACAAGTCAATTTATATCTAGTGACTTCTAGAAAAGTGATTTAATGGAGTCAAGTTGATCTTAGCTATCAATCGAGATTAGATCCTTGCCATTGATTGCTCAATGAGAGATTATAAGAGGAATTCGATGGGCATCTTGGAGAAACAATTCGATTGAGCAAGGACGTAGTGATAGCATGGGACACCAGCAGAGGGTTTCAACAGTGATTGAGGAGAGCTTTTCCAGAGAGATTTCTTCATAGTGATCTCCAGTTTCTCAGAGATAGAGGGAGGTAGAATCATTTTGCAGAGGGCCAAATTTATCCAGGTTGTGCGAATTGCCTGAAGGAGGTTGATTTGCTAAAGAGGGTTAATTTTCCAGAGAGGTTGATTTGCAGGAGGAAAGTCAAGTTTTTCAGTGTAGATCGATTTTCTAGTGGAGGCCAAATTATTTCTCCAGGAGGTGCAAGTTGCCAATGGAGGTCGAGTTTTCTCCAAGGTGCACGCATGGGTCAAATTAAGGTTGTACAGGAGGGACAAATTGATTCTTAGAGGCCGAATAGGTTCTTGGAGGTCGAATTTGCTTGCAGAAGTGAAGAAAATAATTTGTCGAAGCTTTACCAATTTAAGTCAAGTAGTTTATGTAATTTTCAATTATAAATTTGTTGAAAAATAATAAAACCCTCATCTGCAGAATTGGTTTTCCTCACATTGGGGTTTTTCCAAGGACAATTTTTCCAAAACTCTCGATGTCTATTTTATGTGAGTGCTTTTTCAATTCTTGTGGTATATTTAATTGGTGAAATTTGCAGTTGTGTTTTTATTCAGTATTTGCAGTAAATTAATTTGTTGGGACAAATAATTGTTAAAAGATAGGAGAATAATTACAAGATTAACTGCAATAGAATTTTCACACATTTCATTTTCAGTAGGATCTTATTCCTTGGAATTTCCCTCTAGATCAACAATCTTGACAATGTCCTAACTCTTGCAACTATTCAACTTGTTATAGAATTTTATAGATGTCTGACTAATCTAGAGGATTTTTGTCCCCTATGGTTGGAGATGTATGTAGGAAGAGTCTATTGTTGGTATTTTTTCTATTATTGAGTACTGGGATTTAAGATCTTTAGACCTCACTTTTCTTGGCAACAAATTTTGGCATGGCACTTCTTGAATACCTACAAGTAGAGTGAACTAAAATTAATTGAGAAAATTAAGCTCCTACCACAAAAGTGAGAGAAATACATATTTGAAAGGAAAGAATTGAATCTTACCAATGATTGTGGAAGGAAAATCAAACTTATTGAACCTAAGTGAATGGCTTCCAATGATGGAATCTATGCAAGAATTGGAATTTCCTAAAATTGTTTGAGCATCTCATCTATGTGCTTCAAGAATAGAAGTATCTAAAAATAGTTCAAGATGTGGATTTATTTCTATAATTGGAGTGAGAGTTAAAGCTTGAAGGTTAGTGATGTATCCTACTATAATAAATTTAAGTGTGCATTAAGGTAGAATGAATCCTTAGCAAAATATTAATGGTTGCACTAGGTCCTATGTCAATGTGATTCGTATGTGGATCATGCGATGGTGAGGATGAGTTTGAGTTGAGGGAAGGGGAAGAACGCAATGGTAAAACATGTCAAGTGGTAAGTGAAATAGGAATTTAGGCCACAACATAATATGTTTTACAATGTCCAGCAACCACTCGATGTATGGGTTTTGTAACTATGACATGTGGATGGTTGTCGAGCCATTGGAGAGGTAGGGATTTGGAGAAAAACACAATTTGTTTTTCCTAAGGTCCCTGGTAGAGGAAACCTAATAAGATAAAGGAACGATAGCATGCCAAATGGTGTGGACATGAATCATTATGGTGGGGACTTGGACCATTTGGTAAAAATCATGTAATAATATTGTGGATCTCATTAACCTTGGAAGAAAATTTGTTATTCATTGTGTAGCTATAAATGTGATTATAGATTATCAATGTTTTGAGCAAGGTAGGTGTTAAGGAAAGATACATTAGCCACTCTGAAAGGGACCATAAAATAACCATTGGTCTTATAACTATCTTTATGCAATGCAAAGGATCATGTTGAAAATGTAACTATTATCTGTCTTCATAATTGTTGTCTAGTTCATGACATGATCTAATCAATATGTATTTGTAAAAAGATTGTAAAACTCAAGGAGAATTATTTATAAGCATGGGATTTATGCTCAATTTATTATTTTTATAGGTCATAGCACCCATTGAGTGTTTCTAGGGTTGTGTCATGAATCATAGTCCTTGTCGTCATGTAATAAACCATTCTTGGGGTTCTTATGTCAAGAAAGAAAGAAAGAAAGAAAGAAAGAAATATATATATATTTGTATAAAAAATGTGTCTAGTCCCTCCTCCACCAAGTCGACTTCATCACCCATCAAGTTGTCCTCAAGAAGAAAAATTGACCACACCAAGAGACTACACATAAAAGAGGAACTCAACTCATTATGGAATTAATCAATAATTCATTCGATTTGAAAATTTGGAAGAGAAAGAACTTGTGTGAAGGCTATAAGAAGGAAGTAAAATCCTAATGTAGGAAGAGACACTCGTCAAGCAAAAGGAGCCGAAATTTTCTTTGTTTTCTGTCACATGTGCGAGTTGTAGTAGGTAAATTAGAGTTACTGCATGTTCGAACTATTATAGGCCAAGATTTCAAACCAAATTGAGGAGACTATGCTCTTGTTTGAGAAATTATTGTGCCATCAACACTTGTTGACTTGGGTATTCTTGTCCTTCTTGAAGAAGATTTGTTGGAAGGCTAACTTGGTGGATGGAGGAAGGTTTAATGTTGGTGTAGAGGTCTTAGTTGTCTCATTTGAATTGGTTCTTGAAGAAGAAGATAATTTTGCTGGGTTTTCCCCTAGGAGAGGGGTTTTGCCCTGGCTAAGAGCCTATGCATTGTCCTTTGTTGTTTTGATCTTCGTGCTTTTGGTTTTGATAGTTTCTTGATGACAAGAAGATAAAAGAAGACATAAAAGAAGTTAATAAGAATACAAATACATCACAAGTAATTATCAAGATAAGAAAATCTTTCTGCCTTTTTTATTTTCTAACATGGAATCATAGCTAAGGTGAAGTAAGAAAAAGGCAGCTTGAAGATCAATTGCTCTCCTCATCTTAAGGATTCAAGAAATATTTGCTGAAGGATTACACTTGCAAGGAAGAAGGAAGTCTAGGTTTATTATAAGATAGGACCTATTCAAGGATACAAGGGAGATCTAGACCTCATATAAGGTGGCATTTTGGAATCAATGAAAACAAAGACCAAAGTCTTGTACACTTCTCTAGGAGGCTGAGGATTTATGGAGACCTGGAATTAGTCTTACATAGCCAGCGAAGGAGTTACCAAGAAGAAGGAAGAATTTCACAATAGGTTGAAGCATTTTAGGCCTACTTCAAACACTAAAATTAGTGACTTCTAGAATCCATAGTCTAAGAACCGAAAGGCCTATATTAGAGAACCAAAATGTCTGAGTAATTGCTAGAGTATGGCCCCTTTATTAGAAGAATCATCACAGAAGAATAGTGGAGGATCAAATGCCAAACCATGGGCTGCTCTGGTTCCCTAACAAGGGCCGAAATTTCGGTGCATACCTCTAAAAGGCTGAGCCCCAATTGGGTTCAGATCTGTGGTCATATATATTGGATCAGTGTTATTGATCAACACCATGATTTGAGGTTTTGAGGCCACATTGGAATTTAATGAAGCATTTACGGAGCCCAAATCAAAGGACCAAGTTCCTCAGATAAGCACTTAGATCTTTGATGATCTTTGGCAACATATTGGTCATCGAAAGGTTTTATTTAGTAATGTATGACAGAGCTCTTATCCTCAAAGATATATGACAATATGATAGTAATGGATTGTAGTAATATGGTAGTGATGTATGGTAGAGACATGACCTTGTCGCACCATAATGCCTTACACTTCTTGAGAGTAATATATATGTTGTTATGACAATAATATGAAGGAAACACCCATGGGCACATATGTTGATCATTAGGAGACCTATCAAATGTCTTATAGTAGGCCTGTAAACACTTACTTGTCAAATGTCTGTTACCACCTTATGAGGATCTTGTATGATCCTAGAAAGCCTAATGTGTTGGATTTTGAAAGGTTGTCGTGTAACCTATAACCTTCACAGGTTTGAGACAATCATAGAAGCTACAGGTAGTTACCTTGTGAAGAGCATCAAGACATCAATGGGAGTTGCAGTACCTTTGAAGCTTCCTTGTGATCATAAAAAGACTAAGGTGCATAATAAAGGAAGCAAATTAAAATAATGACTAGGCTAAACAAATATTTGAGCATAATGAGATCAAGAGGAAGCCTTCATTGATAAAAGATAAGTATTTTGTTTCCTTCTCCTTTTCACTACATTGATTGTAAAATGTCATCTTTATATCTAACATTAATTTTGTAACTTGATTATAATCCTTTCCTTGTGTGTTTCCTTGAAAGAAGGTTTACAAGGATATTCTAAAGAAAGGATTGTGGCTAGATTCAAAGGGAGTCTACAAAAGGAAGACATGAGTTATGAAAGAAGCTTTATTGCAAAGAAAACCTTTCAAGGTTTGTAAATAGAGCAACTCAAGGTATGTTTAAGATTACATAATTTATAGCAGGTATTCATCATATATAAAGGTATGATAATTTTGTCTTTAAAATTGCTATATATTAATAACTCTCTCATATCTAGGGTTTTACTATAGAATCATAAAGATTCTTATATTGTTAGGGTGTTTGATCTCTAAATTAAATCAACACTTGTAATAACTATCTTTTGATATTTAACTTTGGTAAAAACCCTAGCCTTTTGATTTTTAGAGTTTGTTTATGTTATCTAGGGCATACGATAAAATCCTAGCTCTTTAGGGTTTAATGATAGTATATAGGATTTATGACAAAACCCTTGTAGAATTTGATAAAATTTCTTAAGGCATGAACAATGAAACCCTAGGTGTAAATGCTTTTGATATGGTTGAAACCTAGCATGTTTTAGTTGTTGGATATCTAAGGCTTATTATTAAAATTTTGATGATATTATCTAAGTTTTGTGACAAAACCCTAATAAAGGTTGTTGTAAGAGTCTAGGGCATGAAAGTGTAACCCTAGTTGATCACTTCCACCATGATTATAACCCTAACTAGGTTTAGGTTTTGAATATCTAAAGTTTAATTTCTTATTCAAAGTTTTGATAACCTTAGATGCTCTCCTTGTGATAACATGATAACCCTGATAAAGTTAATTTCATGCTCTTGTACATATATATTTGTGTGCTTGGTTGTACTTGTTTTTGAGATTTGTAGGCACATAGTTTGCAAGAGGTTGTAAATAAGTATGCCTACCTCATACTTTTGATGATGACTTTAGATGACGATGAGCATGATGGACATAGGGAGTTATAAGAATTTGTTGCAATATGAAGATAAAGAATGATGTTTTGGAGGGTTGAAGTTTTTTGGTGATAAGATGATGCAAAAAAAGAGCATGTGTAGCTAGTAGAAGAATAAAGTTATTGATGATGGACTTATCCCCCTAGTTGAGAGGGAGCTTGGATAAAGGAAAGTGTATATCCTCCATAGCTGAGAAGGAATACATGATGGGATAAGACTAAGAGTCTTCCGAATGAGATCGAAGAATGGCTAAAACACTATTGAAGGTTATTCTTGTTTGATGAAGTGGTGAACAAATACTCAGTTGATTTGAGAAGTGTTGAGGTTGAGTTTGGTGCTGCTTGAAAAGTTGGAAAGAGGAAGCTTTGTCGAGATTTTCTTGGATATTGTGATAGCCTAAGTGACATCAGAATGGTTGAGGACCCCAGATTTTATGTTATCATATTGATAATAAGAACTAATATATTGAAAGTGATTGGGGTTGTGAGGCTACAATATGTTCTGATGGATGAATAAGTAGTTGATGTGTTGATCTCTCCCTGATAAGTTTGAATATTTGATAAGCATGCTTGGATTGATTTGGTTGAGAGGGAGAGATGAGTACCTTAGGTTGCATTCCTGTATGATGGTACTTAGGAGGACATCTTGGTCTAGTTGGTATTAAGATCTCAATTATAGTTTGGCCTTGATGATGTCTAGATCCCGATGTGGGAGGGTATCTTGGTCTTAATGATATGGAGCTCTGCTTTAGTGTTGATATCTTGACCTTGATGATACCTAGATCTTTGCAAGGGTTGATATCTTGGCATGGAGGCCTAGATGGTATCTATAACCAGTTGGATTGATACCAACTTTGTAGCTTGATGGTACCTATGGTGGAAAGTTGTCTTCATGACACCTTAGTCCCTGTTGAGTTAGTGTCTTGGAAGATAGCTTTTGATGACACTTGATGAGACCTTGGCAATTTTTGGCCTTGATGTTATCTAACATTGGATATGTTGTTATACTGTTCTTGGAACACTTCAAATTGAGGTCATCCTTGTATCAGTTGAACAATTATGAATACGTCCACAATTAAGAGGGAGTGTTGAAAATGTAACTAGTATCGGTATTCATAATTATTGTCTAGTTCATGACATGATGTAACCCATATGTATTTGTAAAATATTGTAAAACTCAAATAAAATTGTTTTTATAAGCATGGGTTTCATGCTCAATTTATTATGTTTATAGGTCATATCACTCATTGAATGCTTATAGGGTTGTGTCATGAGTCATAGTCCTTGTCATCATGTAATAAACCCTTCTTGGGATTCTTGTGTCAAGAAAGAAAGAAATATGTGTGTGTGTGTGTGTGTGTAAAAAATGTGTCTAGTCCCTCTTCCACCAAGTCAGCTTCATTACATCAAGTCGACCTCGAAGAAAATTTGACAAGAGACTATATATAAAAGAGGAACTCGACTCCTTGTAGCATTAATCAATAATTCATTCGATCTGCAACTTTGGAAGAGAAATAACATGTGCGAAGGCTAGAAGAAGAAAGTTAAATCCTAACGAAGTAGGAAGAGACACTTGTCAAGCAAAAGGAGCCAAAATTTTCTCTATTTTCTATCACATGTGTGAATTGCAGTAGGTGAATTAGGGTTACCACAAGTCCGAACTATTGTAGGCCAAGATTGTAGACCGAATTGAGGAGACCAATCTTTCGTTTGGGAAATTCTTGTGTGGTCAACACTAGTTGACTTGGGTATTCTTGGCATGCTTTAAGAATATTTGTTGGAAGATTGACTTGGTGGATGGAGGAAGGTGTAATGTTGGTCTAGAGGCCTTGGTTGTCTCATTTGAATTGGTTCTTGAAGAAGAAGAGAATGTTGTTGGGTTTTCCCCTAGGAGAGGGGTTTTTTCGTGGCTAATAGCCTACACACTATGTCCTTTTTTGTTTTGATCTTCATGATTTTGGTTTTGATAATTTCTTGATGACAAGAAGACAAAACACGACATAAAAGAAGTTAATAAGAATACAAATACATCAAAAGTAATTATCAAGATAAGAAAATATTTCTGCCTTTTTTATTTTCTAACAAAGGAAGCAATGTCGGTCTTCTCCCATTTATGGTTGAACCCAAGGGATATCTTAAGAATAACTCCTCTCTTTAGTAAGGCACTTCATGCCCTAGTGTATGTCCTTTTTCCGATCTAATATGTTTTGAGGCCAAAATGATCAGATTTTTCCTTGAAGAAGGGGTTTCATCTTCAATGTATGGACATGGACTTCCTCATACCCTTTCCTTATAGTTTCGAGGGTAGCAAAAAACTTTTCTACATTTCCAAATCTAAGAGCATATTTGACCTTTCATTTTCTCCCATGCTTTGTTGTTTTCCCCAAATTCCATTGCCACCACCTTGGCTCACTCATGGGTTTATTCCATGTGCACTTACCACTTAATGTTCCTTTCTTAGAGAGGCTCTGCATATTCATCTTTAGTCTTGCATGGTTAGTGGTGGCAACTATAAGGGAATATCTCTCTTTTTTTAACCATGCATTCCCAAGGCATAAGATGAATGATTATGAGAGTTTTGGGATGACTTATAATGGAGGTTGGCTTCTTCAAGAATGACTCATGCTTGGGTGTCCACCATGAAGAGAGCAACCCCTTAGCGACTTATACAAGAGTGACCTGATTCTCCACACTACAGTTTATTTATATCTTCTACCAGAGATTAATTCAATGAACATATCTCACTCGAACTCCTATCAAAGACCACCAATGTTAGTTGTTTGGCGAAAAGTGGTAAGTTGATTGGACTTGGTTCAAAATTCCTCGAGTGTTTGTAGACAAGTCAAGGTGCAAGTCTCGAGTTTAAATATTTCAACGAATTACTAAAACAATTGATAATTAAGTTCCCTCAATTTTTGCCAACCTAGAGCATGCATAAGTCCATAGATATTTAGGTACACTATATTCACTTAAAATCTTGCATCGATTGATATTCTAGACATCTCCTTAGAACTGTGTGGCATAAGGCGGGGAATGAATCTATCCATCTTCAAATGCCTTCCCATTTATTTTCTACCAATTTGTGGCGCCATTAACATGCTTACAAGGTCATTACTTCTAGCCTAGCTCACATGATAGCTAATTTTGTGTGGCATTGCTCTCTTCTTCATGTTCCTATAATACACATTTTTCCTTGTCACCTCATGGTCTTTGCCCTTTTCCACGTGACTTGTTAAAAGGCTATCATGGAATGCTCTCAAAGTTTGTTTCCTTTAACATGCTTGGTTTGAAAACACTATTGTGTTGTTACGCCATAAAAAATTAGTCTATTCAAAAGTGTCAAAGAGGATTACTACATTGACCTAGAGAGCCTAATTGTTGATCCCATATTTTTAAAAACCAAAATCGGGTCTTGAATTATCCCACCTGTCTAACCAAGTTTCAAACCATAACTAGATCAAACTGGATTTCAAAAAAATACATAAACTAATTAATTTTTAACAAAAAAATATTTTTTAATGAAAAACATTTGTTTTAAGATGTCAAGCCATGATTCTAAACCATTAGAGACAAAATATGCAAAGTTTGTTCATCTATATATTGTGTAAGGGTGAATATACCAAATTGGCACCAAATGCAATACATATCAACAACAAAATACATAATCGATGACACTCTAAATGGCCTCTAGAGTCTAAGAACAATGTTACAACCTACCAGGCCACTAACTTACTACAAATCACTGATCAACATGATCACTAATCAAACTCATCACTAATTCACCACTACTAGAAATGGGTAGATCCATCCTAACTCTGGATCTACCAAGCGTCGAGAGGGATCAAATCTCTTTTCATTTTAAAAGAGGTTTGTATTCCAAGCGATTTGATCTCTCTTAGCACTTGGTAGATCCGGAGTTAAGATGGATCTAGGTTGGTTTTAAAAATAATATAATTTATAGTATTTATTCATGTCTCAAATATAATTAAGTATTAGTGTTTTGTTTGCTAAATATTATTTTTATAAATTAATATAAATTATAATATATTAATAGTAATTTATGTTGAAATTTTTGAAAAAAAATATAATAAATATTTATTTATTATTTTTAAAATTATTAATTTTAGAAATTTAAACTTGTAAATTAATAAAAATTAATTATTATCTTAAAATTATTTCTGTGTAGGCTAACTGTTAATTTTAGATAACAATGGTATGTTCTATGCTTAAGAGAAATTTACTTCATTTTTTCTTATTAGCCCAATATCAATTTCCAGATTAGCAATCACATTAACATGATAGTAAACACAGATATAACATAAATAAAAAGCATAATACAAGCCAAGACAAGAGGACACAATATTTGGCGAATGCCACGGGAAAACCCCAATGTGGGGAACCTTTTGATCAAGTCTTCTTATTATTCTTCAAAAGTTCAATAGAGAGAGAGAGAGATAACAATATACAAAGTTCACTTGCCCAAACAAAGTCAAATATGTCCAGTCAAACTACAGTCAACAAGATGCCCTAACCAAAAAGTCAACGTTGGTCAACTTAGCATAAATCTTCCTCCAAATCAACTTGGTCAAACCCAGTCAATTCGGCTTCCAAGAACAATCCGAATTAGCCCAAAACAATCCAAAAAATATTAGTCAAGCTTGGTCAACGTAGAGTCAAACTTGCGGTCAACGCTGGTCAAACAACTTAGAATGCCTCGATTTCTGTTCCCAAAAATGTGGCATGCCAAAATAGAATTTCTCCAAGAACAATCGTAGTAAAACAGGGTCAACTGCTACCCATTCAATGTTGGTCAACCCTTCTATAATTCGGTCAACGCATAAAACAGAAAATCACAAACTTTTCCTTCGCACATGTGGAGGAGAGAAGCTGCCCAGAAATCCATACATCCAATCAGATGAGGAGAGAGAGATATGTGAGTGATGAATGATGTGTCCAAATGAGGTAGATGCTCCTTCTATTTATATGCAACGTTGAGGATGAAAAGACATGACTTTTGGGCTTTTGAGCCTACATTAGTTTGTTGGCCAACCTTGATAATTTGTTCATAAAAGAAATTAATTCATAAATTCATTTGTACATGTCATAAGGAGATGATCTTTAGATCAATCCAAGGTAGAGTTTGGCCCTAGTTGCCAAATTTAACACTCCCTCTCAACTAGGGAGAATTCCACCTGCCAAACCATCTGTCAATCTGTACCATCTCTGACATCCCTGTTATACTCTGCTCTGCTCTATTGAACCATGAAGAAATAATGAAGAAGAAATGATCAAGAGTGTGTCATACCACTCTCCACTTGTAGGAATTTACAGGGTAAGTTCCTCAAACAGAACACCAAAGGACATCGCTCACAA
This sequence comes from Pinus tabuliformis, assembly GCA_031772625.1. Classification (NCBI taxonomy): domain Eukaryota; kingdom Viridiplantae; phylum Streptophyta; class Pinopsida; order Pinales; family Pinaceae; genus Pinus; species Pinus tabuliformis. Next base: position 816,089,784 of record CM062818.1, read on the forward strand.
CCAGATCGCAGATCAATACACCAGTATTTTTGACGTGGTTAAAACCCTCAAAGAGGGAAACAGTCCACGGCCTGAGCCAACGCGGCCACTTCAGGCAATTTATTAATGAAAGAATGAAAATTTACATATGCTTCTCTCATGCACGGATTACCCTAAAAATGACCCTCCATGCGCTTTAAATAGAAATCATGGACCAATCGGGTGTCAAGCCACGAATCAAGTGTCGGTAATACCGAGGAGAGAATGAACCGTCGGATCACTACATATCATGACCGTCGGATTGTAAGTTACAAAATGTACAACGGTAAAGAAACACACTTTACCTAACTCTATACTAGACCAAGTTGTACTTAACTATTTCCTATGTGTCGGAATATCCTAACATCCCCCCTTAAGAACAACTTGGGATAGGATTGAAGGATTTACAAATATGACACAATAGGAGAAGGAAGGAGGCACTAGAGCCTATCCCCCCTTAGTGACAACTTCTGAACTCCAGCCATAAATCGAAGTTTAGTGAACTTCGCCTCTTTGAGAGCCTTTGTGAAGATGTCCGCAACTTGATCATCTGTTGAACAATATTGCACTTCAAGAACATGGTCATGGATGAGCTTTCTGATGAAGTGCATGTGCAGTTCAATGTGTTTGCTGCGCTGATGTTGGAATGGATCTTTGCATAGCTGAATGGCACTTTGATTATCACACCAAAGTGTAGTCGGATGCTGCTGCTCAAAGCCAAACTCTGACAGGATCTGACGAAGCCACAAGGCTTCCTTACTAGCTTCTACGGCACCACGATACTCTGCTTCTGCTGATGAAAGAGAAATGGCACCTTGTTTCTTGCAAGCCCATGTAATAGGTCCTGAACCAAGAGTGAACACATAACCGGCAGTAGACTTCCGATCATCAGGGTCACCAGCCCAATCAGAATCAGTGAAACCAACCAATAGAGGAGCTGCTTCGGCACTGTAATGAATCCCAAACTGAACTGTACCTCGAACATAACGAAGTATTCTTTTAGCTGCTTTCCAATGACTTTCACGTGGGTTTTGCATAAACCGAGCAACAAGGACAACAACAAAGGAAAGGTCAGGACGAGTATGGGTTAGATACAAAAGTTTTCCTACAAGTTGACGGTATAAGGTAGCATCAACTTCAGGAGAAGTACAAGTGACTGAAAGTTTGACTCCAGACTAAAAGGGAGAAGGGGCTGGCTTACAGTCTTCCATGTGAAAGTGGCGTAGAATATCACAGGCATACTTGGACTGAGAGAGGGAAATACCTTCCTTGGATTGCAAGACTTGAAGACCGAGAAAATAATGTAAGTGTCCTAAGTCTGTCATTTCAAACTTCCTTTTAAGGCTAGACTTCACATGGTTTATAAGGTTGGGATCACTACCGGTAAGGATAAGATCATCAACATAAAGAACAAGAATGATAAGAGACTTGCCCACTTGCTTGGTGTAGACAATATTGTCAGAATGACACCTAGAAAAGCCAGATTCTAAAAGAAAGCTATCCATTTTGGCATACCAAGCTCGAGGAGCTTGCTTGAGACCATAAAGGGATTTCTTAAGCCGACATACAAGGCTGGAGTCTGTTTTTATGAAGCCAATGGGTTGTTCCATGTAGATTTCTTCATGCAAGTCCCCATGCAAGAAGGCAGATCTAACATCCATCTGATGGACTTCCCATTTGAACGAGGCAGCAAGGGAAAGAACAAGGCGGATAGAGTTCATTTTGGCAACAGGGGAGAAGGTTTCAGTGTAGTCAATGCCTTCAACCTGTGAAAAACCTTTAGCAACAAGACGAGCTTTATGTTTATCAACTTTCCCATTTGGTCCATACTTGGTTCTGTAAACCCATTTGCATCTAACAAGTTTTCGTCCCTTTGGTAGAGGAACAAGATCCCATGTATCATTTGCCAACAATGAATGATATTCTTCATTCATAGCTGCTTCCCAATCTGGATGGCCTGAAGCTTCTGCAAAGGTGTCAGGATCATAATTTACTGGAGCTTGAGCCAGTAAAGAAGAGGCTCTCTCGAACTAAGAACGTGTGCGTCGTTGATCTGTAGGATCACCGGCAAGATCACCTACTGCATCTCGAGTAGCACGAACCCATTTTGAAAGCTGAGGAGCTGAAGGAGGATCCTGAGATGGTGGGGAAGGATTGTCATCCTCACTTTCATCATCTGAAGAAGAAATGTTTTCAAAAGTAGAAGAGATAGGGAGAGGTGGCACATCCGCCGGACTAGGCTCGCAGGCCGATATATTTTCATCAAATTTTACATCTCTTCTAATGATAACATTTTTGGACTTAAATGGAATAAGTCTATAGCCTTTGACATCTTCAGAATATCCAACAAAAGTACATTTTTCACTCTTAGGTTCTAAAGCTTTATGCTTTTCATCTGGAATATGGGCCCACGCTTCACTTCCAAAAACACGAAAGTGACTTACATCTGGTTTGATTGAGCTCCATGCTTCTTCTGGAGTGATATTCTTTAAAGCCTTAGTAGGAGTGCGATTTATTATGTAATTTGCACAGTTAATTGCTTCTGCCCAAAAACTAAGACCAAGTCCTTAGATTGTAGCATACAATTAGCCATTTCCTTTAAAGTGCGATTCTTCCTTTCAGCTACACCATTTTGTTGTGGAGTATATGGAACAATATGTTGCATTTGAATTCCATTCTCAGTGAAAAAGTTGATGAATGTGTTTTTAACATATTCTCCGCCATTATCAGATCTTAGCTTAAGAATTTGATGTCCAGATTGTTTTTCGACAAAGGCTTTGAAGGCCAAAAATGTGTTAAATACTTCACTCTTGAGTTTTAAGAAGTATACCCAAGTGCGTCTGGAGAAATCATCAATGAAAGTTAAGAAATACTTGCAGCCAGAGAATGAAACAACAGGAAGTGGACCACATAAATCACTATGCACAAGCTGTAAAGGGGCTGAGGCATGCCAAGAGGCACGTTTTTCAAAACTGTCCTGATGATGTTTTCCGAGTACACATCCGGAACAAACACCATCTCTGCAAGATACCATAGGAAGACCTGTCACCATATTTTCTTTACATAGATGCTGAAGGGAGCGATAGTTTAAGTGACCAAATCGCTCATGCCAAAGTTTGCTCACTTCATCGTTATGAGCAACAAATACTGAGGGAAGATTTGATGACCCAAAGTTGTGAAACTTATACAACCTTGTAGAATCATCAGCAATGCCAGTAGCCAAAATCTTTTTAGGATCTCTTAAGTCCTTGATTACAACATCATGAGGTGAAAATTCAACGATTTTACCTTCACCTGAATGAGTTATCTGATATACAAATAGAAGGTTGCGGGATAAGGTTGGAACACATAATACATCATTAAACTGACCATTGTCTAGATGAACAGTTCCAGTCCCTACAACACTAAGAGATCTATCATCACCAACATATATATTTTTGGTGTTACAATCATTTAAAGAAGAAAACATGGCTTTGTTTTTGGCCATGTGATAAGAAGCTCCAGAATCAATGAGCCACTCATGAGAATGAGAAGAAGAAGATACATTTAATGCATAACCAGACCGAGATGATTGACAACCACATGCAGAAAGTGCCATTCCTAAATATGAAGTTGAAGTGAAGAATGCTCCAAATGGATGTTATGTTTCTTCATCGCTGCTTCCAAGGCTTCCATCTTCTTAAAGCATTTGGATTCTAAGTGGCCATCTCGATTACAAAAGTTGCAATGTCTATCAGTCTTCTTCCATTTGTTTTTATTTGTCTTATCATTTTGTTGAAATGATTTTTCATTTTGAGGCTGAGATTGCTTAGGACCCTTGTTTGGTTTAGGACCATTCTTTTTAGGATATGACTTCTTAGGATTCTTTGAATTTGGTTGTTGCTGGGCGGCTAACGCTTTCTTGGAAGAGTTTCCAAGATTAAGAAGACCAAGGTGTAAGAGTTTTTCTTGTTCTCTTATTAAAGAATCACAAAAAGAGTCAAAGGAAGGGGACTTGTAGTCTGTTCCTTGAGAAATGAAGGCTTCTCTTATAGAATGGAAGGTGGAAACAAACACAGAGTAGGCTGGTCCCAACTTTGTAAGAATGGAATAGATAAGGTTACTATCTTCTTTCTTAACTTTAACACCTTCCAAGAGATATCTAAGGGTCTTGAACTTGGACAAGAAATCTTCAATGCAAGAAAAATTATTAGGGTCTAATGTAAGCAACTCATTTTCAAGTTGATGGGCTCTAAGTTCATTTTTAATCCCAAAAACTTTATTGATTTGTTTCAATACTTCATCAGGAGTATCAAGTTCTGCAATATGGAATCTAAGATCTGGAGAAATAGACATCCCTATCAATCCACATGCTTGATCTTGCCTATTTTCCCATTTAGCAGCTTTATCTTCATCCTTCGGTTTCTTTTCTTGGCCTGAGGCTATTCTGTAGAGACCTTTACTTCTAAGTAAATCCTCAATGTAGGACAACCATTGGAAGTAGTTGGTGTTGTCAAGGGTAACTTGGTATTGACTTTCCATTTCAACGGACACTGAAGCTAAAGATGCTGAAAATAAGTGTTCCAATGGATAGATCTCGAAAAATTAGGCTGGTTTAAAAAAAAACGGCTCTGAAAACGGCTTCTGGATGAAGAAGTTATGGCTTTTTGAAAAAAAGTTGATGAAGTTGCCGACGAAGTGCGGGAATGTGCGGAAATGAAAAAGTCCGCCCCCACAAAATGGAGACTTGAACCCAAGACCTCTACTCTCTTAAAATAGCTTTGAACCAATTGAGCTATACAAAAAATTTGAGAGAGAGAGAGAGGGGGGGGGGGGGCCTTGGGTTGCGTGCTTGCTTTGAGAAAGCTCTTTTTCCCTACAAAACAAAAAACACAAAACCCAACACGGACATGCAAAGAAAACGAACCTTACGACTCGAAGTTAGCTTTAGCCGAAAAACTAAATATTTTCAAAAAATGAACCTTCCGGCTCAAAGTTAGCTTTAGCCGGAAACTAAATATTTTTCTCAATGTTTCTGATTTTCCAAGATCACACTAAGGCGCAGGGAAAAGAGCATACGCATGAGAAAAAATCTTTCCTTTCTATTTCTGATTTGCCCAGATCGCACAGAGTCGCAGGGCAAAGAGCATATGCAGAAATGAAAGGTATAGATCCGGTAATAAAAAAGGCTAAATAAACTGAAACCGAAATAAATAGATAGAAAATAACTGTAAACTACAAATAAACACTGTATACCTCCAGATCTTAAAAATGACGCAGCTAGGGCTACCAGAAACCTTTTCGGGTGAAACGAAAGGGGTTCCTCACTGGAACAGATGCTCCCAACACAACAGAGCAGTCCTCTCGGCCCGAAAGCAGTCAGAAACAGTAGATCTAGGAAACGGCAGTCGTATGCAGTTCTACCGGCTTCAGATTTGGATCACCAATGGACGCGACCCTCAAATAGCTCTGATACCATGTAGGAATTTACAGGGTAAGTTCCTCAGACAGAACACCAAAGGACACCACTCACAACCAGATCGCAGATCAATACACCAGTATTTTTGACGTGGTTAAAACCCTCAAAGAGGGAAACAGTCCACGGCCTGAGCCAACGCGGCCACTTCAGGCAATTTATTAATAAAAGAATGAAAATTTACATATGCTTCTCTCATACACGAATTACCCTACAAATGACCCTCCATGCGCTTTAAATAGAAATCATGGACCAATCGGGTGTCAAGCCATGGATCAAGTGTCGGTAATACCGAGGAGAGAATGAACCGTCGGATCACTACATATCGTGACCGTCGGATTGTAAGTTACAAAATGTACAACGGTAAAGAAACACACTTTACCTAACTCTATACTAGACCAAGTTGTACTTAACTATTTCCTATGTGTCGGAATATCCTAACACCACTGACCCAAAGTTAGTCTTCGTTGATCCCAGATCAATATCAAACATCATAGCATAGGGAGTACAGTAGTACACAATACATCCATTGGTAGTATTATGGCCCCTATCCTCATTTCCCTACTCATTGGCCAAATGAGAGGTACTTCCCATGAGTCCCGGACTACATGGGTAGGATGTATCAGCAAGAGAAGGTGAACCACTCATCCTGCTCATATGCCATAGGAGAAGGTGAACCACTCATCCTATGCATATCTCAACCATCATGGGGTATCACAGGGCAAGGTGAACCACTCACCCTATACATTGCGCACCACTAGGGGAAGGTGAACCACTCACCCTCTAGTAGCTCATCGCTTCAAGAAGTACCCCAAGGTCCCCCCCGGAGCTCCTAGAGTTCACTCTCCAAATCAAAAGGGACCCTCATAACAAGGTCTCTCCATGACTCCAAGTTGTTCACGGAAGGTTAAGAATTTGACCTTCCCCAGGGGCTTTGTAAGAATATCTGCGACCTGATCATCAGTCCCAATGTGATGGAGCCTTATTGCTCCCCGTTGTACCATATCCCGGATAAAGTGGTACCTGATATCAATATGCTTGGAACAGTCATGAAACATGGGATTATCAAAAAGATGAATCCCACTTTGGTTGTCGCAAAAGATCATGATGGTATCCAACACATGTCCAAAGAGCTCACTAAAGAGTTTCTTCAACCAAATAACTTCACAGGAGGCCATACTAGCAGTGATATATTCAGCCTCAACAGTGCTCAAGGCAACCATTTATGCTTCCTCCTCATCCACGATATCGAAGCAGAACCTATTGAGAAGCAACATCCCAATGTGCTCTTACGATCCACCACACTGCCAGCCTAGTCAGCGTCAGAATAACCATAGAGCCTCACATTCCCGACAATGTATCTCAGTCCATACGTGATTGTGCCCCGAAGATATCTCAAAAGATTCTTGGCAGCAATCCAATATATGTGATGAGGTTCGACCATAAACTGACTCAATGTGTTCACTACAAAGCATGTGTCTGGACAAGAGTTCACCAAGAACATCAGGCCCCCCACAAGTTAACAATACTTAGAAGGATTTCCCAAATCAGGGCAACAACACTTCCACATAACTTATTGAAGTTAAGTTCCATCGGAGTAGTCACAGACTTGCAGTCCACCATCCCAAATCTTTCAAGTAGATTCACAATGTATTTTCCTTGAGAAAGGAAAATCTCACCTGGTTTTTGCCAAACCTCCAACCCTAGGAAATAATGCATCAGTCCTAAATCCTTCATCTCGAATTCAAAAGCCAACTCCTTCTTACATTGATGAATGAGGGGGTCTACACCTGTTAGAAAGAGATCGTCCACAAAAAGTACCAAGATGAGAGGTCTATCATTCTCAACCTTAAAGTAAAGGTTTGGATCAGCTTCACTTCTTGTAAAACCCAGCTTCATCAGATAATTGTCGATCTTCTCATACCAAGCCCGGGGAGCTTGCTTCAACCCATAGAGGGCTTTCTTCAACCTGCATACATCTGTCTGACAATATTGAACTTCGAACCCCTTGGGTTGTTCTACATATACTTCCTCCTTAATTGAACCATGCAAGAAGGCGGTTTTGACATCCATTTGGTGTAGATTCCATCCTTGTGAGGCAACAAGGGCTATAATCGAATGGATGGTGGTATATTGGGCAACTGGTGCAAATATCTCATCATAGTCCACACCTTCCTTTTGAGAGAAGCCTCGAGCAACAAACCTGGCCTTGAACTTTTCAACACTTCCATCAACTCCATGCTTGATCTTGTAGAACCATTTCGAGGTGACAATGGATTTGTCCTTGGGTCTAGGGACCACATCCCAGACATCATTCTTCATAATCAACTCATACTCTTTGTTCATAGCATCCTTCCAAACTTGGTGCTTCACAGCTTCTTCGAATGTGCAAGGCTTAGATTGAACAATGGTGCTCATGGTAGCTAAGTACCCTTGGTACCTATTTGGCTTTTTACTTTCGTGAAAATTTCCCCTTGGAGCAATATGATTTTCAACATCTTCGAGAATGTCCCTAAGCCATGAGGGTCTTGTTTTTTTGGAGGAGGGCTCATGAGGAGGTGGATCAATGGGATCCATTGGTCCTTCAACATTGGGCATTGACTCATCCTGCGGTTCTCTGTGCTTTCTTGTATCTACTTCTTTGTCCTTCCTTGGAATAGGAAGGTTAATAATCTTCCGAAGGGCGACATCTTCATCAAAGGTGACATCGTCACTTATCTCCACTTCTCTTTGACCAGGCACATAGATTCTATATGCCTTAGAAGTTTCACTGTAGCCCACAAATGTTCATTTCTTCCTAGATGTATCCAATTTGCTTCTCTTTTTTTTCGGCACATGAAAATACATGGGGCTACCAAAATTTCTAAAATGAGAAACATCAGGTTTCTTACCGGTGAAAATTCTTCAGGAGTTTTGGAGTCCAACGCTTGATGAGGGCATCTATTTTGAACATACACGACAGTGTTGGCAGCTTCTACCCATAGGAACTTCGGAAGGCTTTGATCATGAAGCATGGCACAAGTGGCTTCTATAATGGAACGATTCTTTCTTTCAGAAACTCCATTTTGCTTGGGAGTATATGCGGTAGTAGTCTCCCTCTTAATGCCAACTTCTCTACAATAGTCTTTGAACTCATTTGATTCATATTCTGTTCCATTATCGGTCCTCAATATTTTGATCTTCTTCTCTGTTTGATTTTCGACCAAGGCTTTGAAAGAACGGAACTATGTGAACACTTCACCCTTCTTCTTCAAGAAATAAATCCAAGTTTTGCGAGAGAAGTCATCCACAAAGATAACATAATATAAATATCCTCCCAAAGATGTCACGGGCATCATACCAGATATATCAGAATGAACGAATTGCAAAATGTCGGTAGTCTTGCTATCATTTGAGGGGAATGGTCCCTTTGTATGTTTTCCTTTGGCACATCCCTGACAAACACCTTCATGTTCTACTTTAAATTTGAGCATACCTATCACCATTTTCCTTACATCGGGTAGAGCCTTATAATGTAGATGAGCAAACCTCCGGTGCCATAATTTGAATTAAAGAGATGTGTTGCAAGACATAGCTCCCAATGGGATTCCTCCAACTTGATATAAGCTATCAACCATGAATCCAAGAGTAAATGCTTCTTTGAAATTTGTTTTCCAAATAGGTACCTTTTCATCAATGAATGCCACCTTGAATCCTTTGTCTTCCGTCGTCGAGATAGATACCAGGTTCTTCTTTAGATCAAGTGCATATAATACTTCTTGTAGATGAATGATGTTACCTTGATTCAATTGAAGAGTAACATTCCCAACTCCCTTCACGATATAGGTGGCGTTGTCCCAAAGAATGATTTCCAAATTTGTATCCTTTTCTATCAGATTTGAAAGAGCTTCCTTATACCCAGTGAAGTGCCTTGAGGCACCACTATCAATCAACCAATTTCCCAAGGTATCCGGAGGAGAGGCAATAGAGAGCGCAGATATAAGATAAAATTCTTTTTGCTTGTTATCTACAAAATTAGATTCATCATACTTGGAGTTTCTTGATCTTTTGGGAGGTCGACCATTTCCATGTTGAGTAGCGGGAGCATTCCTTTTTCCTTTGTTGTTGAATCTGCCATTCCTTTGATTGTTGTTGCCCCTAAAATTGTTGTGGTTGTTGTTGTCATCATCCCGAGGTGTATCCCTTCTATTAGAACACTCCCTAGCATAGTGGCCAAACCTATTACAAATGAAGCATCTTCCCTTCCTTCCATCTTTGAATCATGGTCTTCCTTGACATTGCTTCTTTGAACCTGCATTGTTCTTCTTTTTAGAATGAGCAAAGAATGCAGTATGATCATTCCTATTTGAAGACATGTCTCTCTCCATCATCCTTGTTTCTTCTTGAGTACATCTAGTCAACAATTCATCAAAACCTGGAATCCTATCATTGTTGAGGATAATAGTGTTGAACACATACCATTCACGAGGGAGACCTTCAAGGGCAATGAGAGTGAGCTCCCTATTAGCAATAACTTCTCCAATTGAAAGAGGATCATTTTTTTTATCTTGGTAATCCTCATGAAGTAGTATTGGATATCTTCAACTCTTCCCTTCTTTATGTCCTTCAACTTGTTCTTGAGGAAGAGAATTTGGTTTGCATTGCTAACTTTGAACATGCCAAGCAACCTGTCATACATCTCCTTAGATGTGTTCAAATCGGAGATGTATGCAACCAAATGCTTGTTAATAGAATCCATGATGATCTTCTTAGCTTTGACTTCACCTTTCTTGTACTTTATCTTAGCGGCAACTGGTGCATTTGAAGGAGGTTTAGTAATCTTTCCCTGCACATAGTCCATAACATCGTGCTCTTCCAAAGTCAAATCAAGAGACATCTTCCATGCATGATAATTAGACTTATCATTGAGCTTGTCATTCGGTTTGAAGTAAGATGTGGAGGCCATTGAATCTTGTCCTTGTCCAACAAATCTCAGCAATTGCTCTTTTCACTCTTGCTTGGGCTTTGTCTTCACCTCAGTTCTAATACCATGTTAATTTTAGATAACTATGGTATGTTCTATGCTTAAGAGCAATTTATTTCAATTTTTCTTATTAGCCCAATATCAATTTCCAACTTAGCAATCACATTAACATGATATTAAATACAGATAGAACATGAATAAAAAGCAGAAGACAAGCCAAGACAAGAGGACACAATATTTGGCAGATGCCAGGGAAAAACCCCAATGTGGGAAAACCCTTTGATCAAGTCTTCTTCTTATTCTTCAAAAGTTCAACACAGAGAGAGAGAGTACAATATACAAAGTTCACTTGCCCAAACACAGTTAAATCTGTCCAGTCAAACTACAGTCAATAGGATGCCCTAACTAAAAAGTCAACGTTGTTCAACTTAGCATAAATCTTCCTCCAAATAAGCTCGGTCAAACACAGTCAATTTGGCCTCTAAGAACAGTCTGAATTAGCCCAAAACAGTCTAGAAAACATCAGCCAAGCTTGGTCAACGCAGAGTCAAACATGCGGTCAACACTGGTCAAACAGCTCAGAATGCCTTGACTTATGTGCCTAGAAATGCAGCATGCCCAAACGGAATTTCTCCAAGAAAAATCGCAGTCAAACAAGGTCAACTTCTGCCCACTCAACGTTGGTCAACCCTTCTGCAATTTAATCAACACATAAAACATATAATCACAGAATTTTCCTTCGCACGTATGGAGGAGAGAGGTTGCCCATAAATCCATACACCCAATCAGATGAGGAGAGAGAGAGATATGTGAGTGATGAATGGTGTGTCCAAATGAGGTAGATGCTCCTTCTATTTATATGCAACGTTGAGGAATAAAACACATGACTTTTAGGCTTCTGAGCGTACATTAGTTTGCTGGTTGACCTTAACAATTTGTTCATAAAAGAAATAAATTCATAATTCCATTTGTACGTGTTAGAATGAGATGATCTTTAGATCAATCCTATACCTCTCAGAAAGAGGAATCCAATAAAAATATCAGTTTCATCATATGAGCTATCCAAGGTGGAGTTTGGCCCTAGTTGCCAAATTTAACACTAACTAATAGAGAAAATGATTTTTTTCACGTAAATTTGACAATGCAATTTATAGCAAGATTGTGATTTCTTGTTGTTTAAAATACACTTTGAATGTATAAATGGATTTTGCACCTTGAAAAACCCCATAGGCATTTGATATTTGCAAATTAAACAACTTAAACATATGATTTTGAAAAAATTGTACTAGATTTTGAATAAAATTGACCAAAAAAATGTTGATTTTGATAGTCTTTCGAATTAATCACGTCTTCTCTTGTGGACCATTAACTTATGATGTGATTAATTCGAAAGACATTATCAAAATCAATATGGATCACAAAACTTTAAAATCAAGCAAAAAAATGCTTCAATAGAACCATTATATCTATTAATTAGAATATTCGAACTTAATTCATAATCTTGATAAAAAAATGTCATAACATTTAATTATTAATCCATTTATAAATTATAGTGTTTAATTATTTATTTATAATTTTTAAATTTCATATATATTATTTACTATAATTATTATTAAAGTGTTTAATGTATGTCTCATATACATATATTTGCATTTATATATATATTACTTTAATGGACTAACACATCATTTATATAATAAATTTATTACTATGCTAAATTTTGATGGTCAATTTTAACATCCTTTTTATTTTATTTAATTGATTTTAAAAGATATTATTAAATTATGAATTTTTTAATTTATATTAAATTAAATATTATATATAAATATCACTTGAGTTTATAATTTAATAAACCATTCATTTTTACCATGTGGATTTGATAGTGTTAAAGTAGCTTTTAAGAAAAGTGTTATCACCATGGTTATGGTTTTGTACTTTATATTTATTTAATTTATTAGTTTTTTCTTATGGTTTTGTTAGAGTCCATGGTTTTAAATTTTATTTTTATCCAATTTATTAATTTTTGTTTATTAAACTTTCTTTTATAAATTAAAATGACCCAGATGAAATTATTTGATCTTCGTTGACATTTTACATTTCACATTCATATGTGTTTTAATTTGAATATTAATTAAAACATATGGAGGCAACATTTATTTATTTTTCTTTATATACATTTTTCCCGGCATTTAAAAATGTTGACAAACTTTCTTACATTACCCCTACACATCTACCCAACACTAGGTTGTAGAGCACCCCTCGACGCAATAAATATCATTTGGTTCAAAGTATTTAAACTTGGAATTTTCAACTTTATAATATGTTAAAAATTGAAAAAGTTTAACATAATAGACTGAAGATTTCCACAATTATTCATATTCGTAGAAGATTTCTGGATGGAACTATGTAAAAGATTATTATCATGTCCAACGTTTCTAGTGGACACTCCACCCATCATCAAGAACATGCCTAATTGATGATTTTGGTTTGAGTGAAAAGTTCATCGCCTCAACCTTATAATATGGTAGAAATTGAAAAAACTTAATATGCCTAATTGATTATTTTGGTTTGAGTGAAGGGTTCATCGCCTCAATCTTATAATATGGTAGAAAAAACTTAACACGTGTACCTAATTATTTTGATTTAAGGATACATTTCTGTTAAGGGCAGTGCAGAGGAGTTCAACTGTTAATACCACCAATATTAGAGAAGTTCAACAATCAATACGACCAACATCAAGGTACATAAAGGCCTTCATGCTCTCAATTAAATGTCAATTCCATACCCTCATACATGATAGACTTCAATGAAAGTATTGCAATCCTACCAATCCTATAACACAAAAACTGTTGAGTCTAGAATTTTGAGTGGGATATGAAATTCTACTTTCTCCATACAAAGTCTAATAATGTTGGAACCACTCTCAAACATCCTGAAACAATTAACAGTAATGTTAAAAATTTAAGTAAAGGATGAAAATGAAAGACGAAAGAACACTACCATTGATTGCCAACATTGTTAGGGTTGAGTTAGGTTTTGTTTAGGTTAGGGTTTAGAAGGGTGAAGGTCAGTTTTATAGTCAATGAAGGTTGTTTTGGAAGGGAGACAACCCCTAGTTTCCTCTAAAACAACTTGAAAAACCACCAATGGGGTCTGAGACTCCTCCCACACATGTGACATCTAAATGGTTAGTTAGGGTTGGTTTTGAGTACAAACTGGTTCTCCCACTGAGCTTTTCTACCGGTTCATTACCTAGCCCTATTTGACTGGCCGGTTTGACCAATTATCAGTTTGGACTGGCTATTTTTTTAAAGAGGAGTCTAAGGAGGCCACAAATTTCCAGAAAAATAATGGAAATTCCAGCATGATTTTTGCCAAAATCCGACAAAATTTTTGGGAAATCTGGGTTACAACTATCAAATTTCAGAATTTTGGGTGCTGAGGGTGTTTTTGATGGTGTTGAATCAATTTACACCATAAAAAACGATTCAAACACTCCTATTATCACATTTTTTGAAAAAAAAATGTCGAATTCCGACGAAAAATAACTTTCCGAGCAAATTTGTGACCTCTGTAAACAACGCCGAATTTTAAAACTATGACGATATCTTACACATTTCTCGATAAGCGTAATTGAACTATCCAGATTTTCTGACTCCTGTGATGATGACACTTGTTTAAAGATTTCTTATTAAATTTATTGTTTCTCCCAAAAGTCAGATATATGTAGAAAAGCGTGAACTGCTTTTGACTCTTCAAGGAAATAATTATGCAATCAATGGCAGTTAATTTGGCTTTACCTATGAGTGCTCGGCAGCAAACGTTTAAACTGCTATTGATCATTTAAGTGATATATCCAAAAGTGTAGCCTCGCTAACAGGAGCCTCTATATCTATCATATAAGACTAGGCATGCTATAGGATCCCCAAGAGAATGGAAACCGTTTTACAGCATTCCGAGATTTCCTTATAAATTTGTCCAGTAAAATGGTGTCCTGTTTCATAGTAGTCTACCTTTGACTAGAAAGACAGCTAGCATGGTTAAAAAAGAGAAATATTAATATTCCTACTTAACATTTGGATTCCTGGTTCTCATTTGCCACTTGCACGTCCTATATGAATATGAATATATATGCTAGCAAAAAAGTCTAAATGCATGAACCTGTGCATGGGCATAAAAGCTTTTTTTTTAGGTCTTTGTTAAAATGCACAGCTTACTTCATCCTGCGCACCAAATACAAATTTGTCGGATTTTGGCTTCATCAAACCCTCACTTCAACTTGGTGTTTAGGCTTAGCATACCTTTTGGTTAGGACTTACTTTACAAGTAAGCAAAGTTCAAATACAGAGTAAATCCCTTGTTAACAGAACGACAATACAGAAAAGAGTCCTCTTGAATTGAAAGTCTCCACCTGCTATCGTCTCCTTCTACGAATCCTTTCACTAGATGTCAGAGTCCAGACAAACCCATTCCACATTTAAATCCTTTCAGTAGATGTCAGAGTCCAGGCAAACCCATTCCACATTTAAAGGTATATGCTTCATGACAAACAAAGCAGAATGATCTTGCCTTTAGCACATGGCATTTTTCGAACTGTAATTGCAAGTCTAGTGCCTATTACTTAAGTGTCATGAGATGAAGAGTCAACATAAAGCTTCGGTGCCAAGCGTACACTGAATCTGAGTAAGAGGAACCTTGGTTCCAATTCCCAGAAGAGTTCAATGACTAATCTCCATGACTTTAGCCTGCAAATGCATGAACCGTAGACTGTGAAGGACTTTTATCTCACCATTGATTGCTCAAAAAAACAGCCCATCGTAGAAAAAACCAAATAATTTAGGGTTCTTTAAGACACCATTTGTTCAAGAGTCATTGAAAGGAATCAGTGCAGGATATCCAGCCTGGAAACAAAGTGACAGACTTCAATGCCCTTAAGATGTCTTTTTACCATCATAGATGCACCATGAATACGTTGCCTGCCAAACTAAAACGTTTCTTGTCAAAAGAATGGGAACAGATCTAAGAGTTGGAGACAAAATTTCTGGAAAAAACTGTGTGGAGACTGCAATGTCCAAAAGAAAATTTTTCCAGAAATTTTTGTCTCCAACATGAATTCGAACTATGAATATCTTCATTCTAAGATCTAAGAGTTTCTCACTTTATGCTTTTGGCGATATATTTAAGGGGAAGAATTGCTCTTATCCAAAGGGCACGTTATGTCCAAAAGAGACACTCCACCAATGGAAGCCCTGCCTTTATAAGATCCATCTCCAGTCCCACTCAGACGGAGGTTTGTGATGAATCTATTGGAAACGTCATAAAACCAATAAATGTAGTTAGCTTTCAAGGGATATCGGATAACAGTGCTTCTATTCTTCCACATTGTGCAGAAGAAAGTTTGTGTCAGGAATGTAGCCAGCTTCCTTCATCTGTCCAGTTAACCTCTGCAGCTCTGCATAGATCATCTCTGTTTCTGGATGTGACCTGTCTGCTACGACAAATGCATGCCACTTGTTCTTTAACTCAATCCAACTCCGTCCTGGCTCCTTTCTCACCCCCCTGTCTTTCATCATATTTCTCACCTTCGTTACATCATCCCACTTGCCAGCTGCAGCATAAATGTTTGATAGCAGCACATAAGTTGCTGGATACAACGGGTCCAACTCAAGAACCCATTCTGCTGCACGTTTTCCTAGCTCCATATTCCCATGGATTCTGCAAGCACCTAGCAAAGTCCTCCACACCAAGGCAGGAGGTTCAAATGGAATTTTGTTGATAAATGCCTCTGCCTCATAAAGGTTCCCAGCACGTCCAAGTAGGTCAACCATGCAAGCATAGTGCTCCAATTTTGGTGTCATGCCATGATCCCGACTCATGGAATCAAAGTAGTGACGTCCCATGTCCACAAGGCCTGCATGGCTGCATGCAGACAAAACACCTACAAAAGTGATGCTATCTGGTTTCACACCTGCCAGTTGCATTTGTTCAAAAATTTGG
The DNA here is from genome assembly GCA_031772625.1 of Pinus tabuliformis. Lineage (NCBI taxonomy): Eukaryota > Viridiplantae > Streptophyta > Pinopsida > Pinales > Pinaceae > Pinus > Pinus tabuliformis. The sequence goes on from CM062818.1 coordinate 816,106,217, forward strand.
AGAGCCTCCTCCACTTGTCCATGCTGGGCATATCCCACAACCATTGCTGTCCATGAGACCGAATTTCTTTTAGTCATTCTATCAAAAATATTGCGTGAATCTTTTATGCTTCCACATTTGGAATACATATCAACCAGAGCACTTTCAACAAAGACATCCAAGCCAAAGCCTGTTTTTATGATGTGGGCGTGAACTGCCTTGCCTTGTTCCAAAGCTGTTAGGCTGGCACATGCTGCAAGGCTGCTGGAAAACGTAAACTGATCCCCTTTCATGCCTAGCCTTTGCATTTGGCAAAATAGTTTCAAAGCCTCCACACCATGTCCATGCTGGCTGTATCCAGTGATCATTGCACTCCACGAGACCATATCCCGGTCAGATAATTTGTAAAAGACTTTGTCTGCATCTTCTATGTTCCCACTTTTTGCATACATGTCAACAAGGGCACTTCCTACAAACATATCTGACTCAAAACCAGATTTTGTAATCTGAGCATGAAACTGCTTTCCTTGTTCCAAAGCTGCTAGGCTGCCACATGTGTTGAGAATAATGACAACGGTGAATTGGTTTGGTTTCAACCCCGTGGATTGCATTTGGGAAAACAGTTTCAAGGCTTCTTCACCATAATCGTATTGTGCATATCCTGCAATCATTGCAGTCCATGAAACGACATCATGTCTAGAGATTGTATTGAATACCTGAGATGCATCTTCTATGCTCCCACATTTAACGTACATATCAATAAGAGCGCTCCCGACAAAGACATTAGACTCGAATGTAGATTTAATGATCTGGGCATGAACAGAGCTGCCATGTTCCAGATCTGCTCGGCTAGCGCATGCTCTAAGGCTGTTGGAGTACGTAAATTGGTTAGGTTCCTTGCCCGCCCTTTGCATTTTGGAGACAAATTGTAGAGCCTCTTTAGAACATTCATTTTGGATATATCCTGCAATCATGGCATTCCAAGAAGTCTCATTTTGTTCAGATATTTCATCAAATGCATTTTGCGCATCTGTCATGAACCCAAATTTAGCATACATGTCAACAAGGGCAGTCCCAACAAAGACTTCTGACTGAAATCCTGCTTTAATAACATAAGCATGGACTTGATTGCCCTGTTCCACAGCGTCTGCTATAGCACATGCACTGAGAACACTAGCAAAAGTAAAATGGTCCAGTTTCATGGAAATCCGGTGCATTTGGCAGTATAGTTTCAAGGCGTCCTCTGCATGTCCATGTTGGGTATACCCTGCAATCATCCCACTCCATAGGACCGCATCTCGTTTTGGCATATTTTGGAACACTTTAGATGCATCCTCAATATTGCAGCATTTTGTATACATGTCAATGAGGGCACTTCCCACAAAGACATCTGATTCAAATTGAGATTTAATGACATAAGCATGTAATTGCTTTCCATGCTCCTCAACTGTTAGGGTTGCACATGCCTTAAGCACACTAGCAAAAGTAAAATGATTGGCAATGATGCCTGCCAATTGCGAATCGCTGAATAATTTCAAAGCTTCCTCACTATCCCAATTTAAGACACATCCTGCAATGATTGTATTCCATGAAACCGCATTTCTTTTAGGCATCTCATCGAAAACTTGTCGTGCATCCTCCATGTTGCCACACTTGGCATACATGTCAATAAGGGCACTACCAGAAAATATATCTGACTCATATCCAGATTTGACAATGCAAGCATGAATCTGATTCCCCTCGTGCAAAGCTTCCAGCCCAGCACATGCCCTGAGAACAGTGCCAAAGGTGAATTCATTAGGGCTCATGCCTGCGGTTTTCATTCTGCAAAAGAGCTTTAGGGCCTCCTCGGCATAACCATGCTGGGTATACCCTGTCATCATTGTTGTCCACGACACTAAATTGCGTTCACACATTTTGTCAAACACAAGACGTGAACCCAAAATATCCCCGCACTTTCCATACAAGTTGACGAGATTGTTCTGCAAAAAGCTATCTGAAGCAAGCCCATGCTTAATCATCTTGGCATGGACTTTCTTTCCCTCTGCAAGCGACTTTCCCTTGATGCAGCCCTGCAAGAGGGCAGAATAAGTATTGGTGTCGTCCCAAACTGCACCATGGTCAGTTTGATACAAAATGCCCAATGCCTCGTTCAATCTTCCCTCCTTACACAGCACATTGAAATCTTCATAGGTTCCACAAAATCCCTCATTGACTTCGTCATCCCACGAGCATTTATCTTTTACGCTTAGTTGAAAAACAGAAGAGATAGTTGATATGCTAAGAACACCATCAATTTGCATCCCCAACAACCGCATTTTGTTCCACGGTAGTTGTAATCTGCAAGCTACCCAAATATGAAAATGCTTTCGTCTATGGAGTTCCTCTGCGTTGAGAAAAATGGGAGATGTAATGTATTTGAGCCTATTCATACCTTTGAGAAGTGTATTCCACTCTGCTCGATTTCCATATGTTACAAATGCATACCATGGTTAGGTTTCGCAAACTGTCCTCCTGCGATGATAATTGCCTCCTTAGATCCTATTTCATATACATAGTTATATGCTCAGTATGTGTTCAACAGTTTGTTTATTCCCACATGCTTAGAATGTAATCTATTGAGGGCAAGGCATTGGAATAAATATACAGAAGTAAAATAAAATTAAATGCCTTAAACTAATGAGTAAGGAAAACAAAGTGAGCGGTGGGAACCGCTCACAGCGCAGATAAAACTCGTGCGCAAGAATTTATGGAGGGGTGATAGGCTGGCCGAGTGATGACGCTGCTTACTTTGCAGAACACTCTCGTGCGGGCCTCCCAAAATCACCTATTAAACCCTGAAATCAAAATTAATAGCCTACTTATCGCAATTCTTGAAACCAAATTTATATCGTGCGGGCCTCCCAAAATCACCTATTAAACCCTGAAATCAAAATTAATAGCCTATTTATCGCAATTCTTGAAACCAAATTAGATATAAATTTGAGACCAAATTAGATATAAAGTTGAAATGAGACTAAATAGCTTGAAATGGGATTGTTTACTTTTTTGTCAATATATGTTTATTGTCTTATTATTTTTAATATTCATATTTAATGATTTCATCAATTTTAATATTTATTTAATTGGTGCATTAGTTTTAGATATTTCTGTAAAGTAATATTTCTGTGATCCAAATTTGTGAGATCCAATATTTCTGTGATCCAAATTTGTGAGATCCATATTTTGTGAAATTTTGTGAGATCCATATTTCTGTGATCCATATTAAATTTGTGAGTTTGTGATACATATTAAATTTGTGATAGAGAGATATCAATTTGTGAGTTTGTGATACATATTAAATTTGTGATAGAGAGATATCAATTTGTGAGAGATATCAAATTATTTGTGATAGAGAGATATCAATTTGTGAGAGATATCAAATTATGTGAGTTTGTGATACATATTAAATTTGTGATAGAGAGATATCAATTTGTGAGAGATATCTCATATTTGTGATAGAGAGATATCAATTTGTGAGAGATATCAAATTATGAGAGATATCAAATATTAAATTTGTGATAGAGAGATATCAATTTGTGAGAGATATCAAATTATGAGAGACATCAATAATTTGTGATAGAGAGATATCAATTTGTGAGAGATATATTTGTGAGAGATATCAAATTATGAGAGATATCAAAGTGAGAGATATCAATTTGTGAGAGATATATTTGTGAGAGATATCAAATTATGAGAGATATCAAAGTGAGAGATATCAATTTGTGAGAGATATATATCAAATTATGAGAGATATCAAATTATCAAATTATGAGAGATATCAGAGATATCAAAGTGAGAGATATCAATTTGTGAGAGATATATATCAAATTATGAGAGATATCAAATTATCAATTTGTGAGAGATATCAAATTTGTCAAATTATCAATTTGTGAGAGATATCAAATTTGTGAGAGATATCAATTTGTGAGAGATTGGCAAAAATAAATCACATGGAACAAAGTTTTTTAGTTTCTAAAGTTTTGGATATTTCTATGATCTATATATCAAATTTGTGAGAGATATCAAATTTGTGAGAGATTTTTCGACAAAAATCACATGGAACAAAGTTCCATGTTTCTAAAGTTTTGTGAGAAATATCAAATTTGTGGAAGATTTTTCGGCGAAAATCACATGGAACAAAGTTCTTTCATTTCTAAAGTTCTTTAGTTTCTAACATTTTTATGTGTTTGGTTTCTAATATTTTTATGTGCTTTACGAAGACCGCTATGGGAATCAGTTCATTTCCACTCATGTGTTGGCTCATTTCCCTGGAAACTATTCGGGCTTTCAGCTCATTTCCACTCTCAAAGGGATCACATGGAACAAAGTTCTTTCGTTTCTAAAGTTCTTTCGTTTCTAACATTTTTATGTGTTTGGTTTCTAATATTTTTATGTGCTTTACGAAGACCGCTATGGGAATCAGTTCATTTCCACTCATGTGTTGGCTCATTTCCCTGGAAACTATTCGGGCTTTCAGCTCATTTCCACTCTCAAAGGGATCATTTAGGCTCTAAGCGATGACTGCTTAGGCTCTAAGTGATCCTGCATCGTAATATTTTAATAAAAAACATTAAAAATTAACAAAGGAGACTATAAATTCAATGAACTACTGTGAGGATATGTTTAATTACCATATGCATAAATAAAACAATTGCCATTTAGGCTCTTCTACTACAGGCTCGGATCACAATCTTCTCCACAAAAACAAAAATAAAGAAAAACGAACAGTACAGATTTATCAGCATCCCCCTGCACTTTTTGGCCAGTTGCTATGGCTAATCTCATCATCGGTTATTAGTCATATAAGCCCTGTGATAGCGGCGGGGAGCTGAGACCCTGCCACTTCTTCCTTTGTAGTAAAAATTCCTGTACTAACAGAAAATAGTTTATTTTAGCTTCAGAGATGCTTTGCTAGGAGTCTTTACTTTTATTCAATTGTAATGCTTCCCTCAATGCCTCTTTTGTAAATGAATAGTGAATCGACCAGTGTTCTACAATTTTATTGGCTTCGTTTGCAGAATATAGGTCTTCCCAGCCCTTGCCATGCTCTTTTCTCTTCCACATTTCCCATGTTAGGACGCTACTAGAAATTGATAACCAAAAGAAAACTCTTACATATTTCCCATGTTATAATTGATAACCAAAAGAAAGAAATTGATAACCAAAGGGCTCAAGCTTTCTGATATAATTCTGGTCTAGGTCTCTCAGCGTTTTTAAAAGAGGTATTTTGTCGCCAATGTTCACATTATTTTCAAAGACCATGCGTAGAAGAATACAAGATTTAATATGAGGAATTCAATGATACGTGTGATCTACAACAAAAAGAGTTCATTGGAGCTAGCATTCTGTGGAGAGCAAAGGTTCTTATTGCTCAATTAAGAACCAATTCGCATCAACTTCGATGTGAAACAAGATGGTGGAAAAGGCCTAAAGAAGCATGGGAAGAATGGGTGTGTACATTTTGCATGCCTGTGGCAGTGGAATAGGAAAAACGTTTCATTTTGGAATGTGATGCATTCAAAGACATGAGAGAAAGTTATGGGAATATGCTAGTATCGGTTTCTTGGCATTATCTTTTCAGTGAGGGGATTATTGGAAAGTTGGGCCAGCTCATCATCAATTTGAACAAGAAAATAATTGAATTGCAAAAGACAAAAAACACTGAACTAATAGTCCCATAGACTATTTTTAGTCTCGTGGATGTTAAAATATCATTTCATTATGATTAAGCAAAATTGGATGCAATTGATGTTCATGGTTTGAACTTGACCCTATTCTAATATATCTACACTCGGATCAGCAAATCATTGAAGACATCGCTTCTTTCTCGAAACCTATATGCTTTCAACCTCTTAGAACCTCAATTTCAAGGAGGATCTGGTCCTTTCTGCATGTCTTACACATATTTGTAATAACATGTAACATGAAGTCAACAACGAGGTATGGTCATTGTCACCCCTCATATGCATATGAGTGGTAAAAACGCATATCAAGGATAACTTGCAACTTGTAGGGATGTTGAGTGACTACAATTACACACTTCACACTTTTTTAAAGTTTAGGTTAAATCTATAGGGACTACATATACACACTTCACATTTTTTTTCTTTGCAATAGTCCCTTTTGTGATGACTTTCCTTGGCTTTGCTTGAGAATTGATAAGCATGGTGGTCCTCTCTCATGAATCATGTGGTTGATGTTCTTGGTTGATTTTTTTGGAGATCTTTACTGTGTATGAGGCTGATTTGTCCAACGTTTCGAGTGGACACTCCACCCATCCTTAGGGACTAAATGAAGTAAGATAATTAGAAAAGACTAGGTTAATATATATGAGAGTGAGGCAAGAGGAATGTTAAGTTATTAAAATTTGACTAAGAAATTTGGAATTATTATTATTATTATCGATTAAATTACAAATTTTAATTAAAAATTATAATAAATTAGTTGGCTAGATTAATAAAATTAATAATTTACAATAAGTAAAGAAATTACAAAACTTTAAAAAAGGTGGATCATCAAAAAGAGGAAAGTTGAGGGGGCTTAATAACAAAAGTTTATTTCTCTTCATTTGATAGGGAAAGGAGGGCTCAAGGAGGAATTAAATGAAGAATAAACAATAGATAGAATTACTGTGTTATTACATTTGATGAAAGGAAATTTAAAAAGAATTAAGAAGAAAGGTATGGGGAGAAGATAAAACATGAGGGAGAAGAGATTAGGGGATCAGGGGGTTAAAATAAATAAGACAAATAAGTACATAAGAACAAGATAACCATAAGGAAGGAAAGCAAGGTTGAAAAACATCAATGTTGTAAGTGTGGGGTGGTCAGTGAAGGAATCAATTAAGAAAATAATTAGAAAATAAAGAGGTAGAAGGTTAGGAGGGGATGATCAATGATTAAGGCTTCGAATGAGATGTTTCCAAGATTGGATTGGCTTAACTTGTAGCCATCTTCTTGATTAAATTTATTTGTGTGCTTTTCGACTTTGAGGGCTTCACGAATGATTCAGGTGGAATAAAAGGGAGCACATGCAAGGATTTTTGTTTAGTCAAAGCATATAAGGTGCTTAGAATTATTAGTGTGCTCAACAAGAGCATATTTTGAAAATGATTGAGTAGTATTGACTATATGTTTCTTTAGTCGAGATTTAACAAATTTACCAGTTTGGCCTATATAAGAATTTACGCACGAGCATGAGATTTTATAAGCCCTAGGGCCTGAAAATGGATTAAATTGATCTTTAGGAGATTTGAATAATTTTTTAAAAGTCTTGTAGGGTTCAAAAATATTTTTAATGTTATTCTTGGCTAATATTTTAGAGATGTGATCAGTGATAACTACTTTTATTGATGCAAACAATTCCTTCTTTATACTTTAATCAAGAAGTAGCTATACATGAAAAACTTCAACAATTAATTCTTCAACAAGAGTAGCAAATAGAGATCACAATAGACAATGAACAATGGATAATAAACAAGAGACAACAGACACTAGTATTAGGCTCATAGCCAGGGAAAAACCCACAAGGGGAAAACCCAAAATTCTTTCCTTATGAGAGAGAGGTTATGTCCATCAAAGTTACATCAAAATGTTCCAACAAATCCAATCTGCCTTTAATGAAATATTAGCCCAATTCTGTCAATATATGAGCTCTAAATTCATTGTACTAGACTGCTCAATAAGGCCGAAATTAGGGTTTATAACCACTATTATTGGAGGCCGAAAATAGTGTTGTAGTTACCATAGAGATGTCACATAAGCAAAACCAGAGCTTGAGGGGGGAGGGCCAAAGGTTGCTTTGTGGGAGGGTATCAGGGTGCTAGGAATGCCTTGTTGATTTCGAAGGGGGAGTATCAGTTGTTTTTAATGGCTTTAATTGTGATTAGTATTAGTTATATGTTCGTAATAGAACTAGAACCAAAGGGTTCATTGTGTTCCCCCTAAAATTTGAACTCTTGCAAATTGGAAGCATTAGCGAATGGATGGAAATATCACCGAGTAGTGTATTTTCTTTGCATTGTTGAAACTCTAGTTGGCTTTCTGTGCATTAACTGCTGTAACACTGGTCATGGTCTTTTTGTGTTTATAGATGTTGATGGGTTTGAGATCCCCTGCTTGAAAATTGAGAAGCCTGGTACTGTTCAAAAAAACGCAGCAGAAACAAAAGACTCAAAATCTTCTCCTCAGCAAGTAAGAAGCAAAGAGGAAAAACTCTATTTAGGACCACATGGAGCTCCACCTTCACTAGTAAAGCAGCAAGAACTTAATACAGCTGGAAGGAAACAACGATTTAGGCAAAAGTTGAAGGAAGCAGATGAAAAGAGCAGTTCAATAGGGCACAAAAATAAGTTAGAAGCTTTGCGAGACCTGATTGGTCGTAACGGAAGTGCAATGGCACCAAGAGGTTCTCCTAGAGGTGAAAAACTGAAAATAACTGTACAATAATCACTGAGGAGCTGCTTTGTGACGAAAATGGGGTTCCACTCAGGGAAGAAAACCCTTGGTCGACGGTTCTGTCGATGAAAGTTTCATTTTGACCAGTTTACACCCGGGCGAGGTTGTGAGAGGTTTTACCATTAATCAGGCAGAGTAACTGTTAACAAGTGGGTTATGGAAGTTAACCGTAGAACGATATGACCCTTTAGGGTTTTCTGCCGAGGTGGTTTATGGCAGTTGCTTGGACCTGCAGGTGTTTAGGGTCAACAACAAGTATTTGAGCAGTGGTTTTGGCAGGTTACCGAGCTGGGGTCAATGTTTGTTGGGGGGTTTGAGTACATCCACTTGGAACAATAACCGGTGTGCAGCAACGACGTTTTGCATGGATGAGGAGTTAGTTGATTACTCATCTAATACCATGGGCTCATCCCAAATATGGGTTGAAGAGACACAAATGTCACGAGGAGGGGTTCCACCGGAACCACACCTGTCACCGGATGCCCAGGTTGCCTATTATACCTTGGAAATGGAGGAGATGGAGGCAACCCTACAAGGGTTAGGGTTTTCACAACCGAGCTCGACGGTTAATGAGGACTTACCCAACCTGGGGGAGGAACAAGACCAACCTTTTCTGAATATCCCTTCGCCTTCAGAGCTACTGCATTGGTCACACAAGCAGCAAGGTTTCGTGCCGAATATACAGGATGCCTCATATGTGGCAGATGGAGGCATGAGAAGCGCATGTATTGTCACGAATGGTGGGTTAAATCTGACTTATAGGGCACCTGGTGCATTCGGTGCTGACCCCCAAGGTTCGGGACTTGCTCCTACTGCCCGAATATCTGGTTGTTTCGATGGAATCATACGACAAGACTTGGGTCCAAAGGAAAATATGGCTTCATACTCAGACGATAATCAATAGGTGGGAGATGAGCAGCTGTCAGTAGCACAGGCATATAGGTCGGGAGAGCATAAAAAATCCAAGCGCTCAAAGGTGCGTAAAAGGGGGCGTCTACTAGTTTTTGGTGAAGGTATCAACATGGCCCAAGCTGCTCTCACAGAAAGCACTGTGTTGGTGGGAAAAGTCCGGGGCTGGAACTACACCCCAACGCGTCTAGGGTGGATAGAGGAGATATGGGGTCACCTAACGGACCAGATGTTAGCAGTAATTACCATGTCTTGGGGATGGTTTTCTCTCATCTTCCTGCAACTGGAACCAATAAACTGGTTTTTAACAAGATACTGGCACCTTGAGATGACCCTAGTGCTCCTCAAGAGATGGTAGCCCCTTTTCAACCCATAGAAGGAAAAAATGGGGGCGGGGCTGATTTGGGTGAGGCTTCCAGGGATACCATTACAATTCTGGTATGAGGAGATTTTTAGATGCATTGGGGATGATTTGGGCGTCTATCTGGAGCACGATAGATCTTATATTGATACAGGTTGTCTGGCCATAGCCAGGATACTAATGCACTTGGACACCCACAAAGGTTTGGTGGAGAGATACCGGCTCCAGCTGGGGGATATCATGTGGTGGCAGATTCTGGACTACGAGGGGATACCTTTTCATTGCAGGTGTCATGAAGTGGGACACATTTACAAAGACTGCCCACTTATCACTGGGAATCAACTTGTCCCCTTGAGAAAATTTGTCTCTGCGGGTACTCAGACTAATTCGAAGGCCGAAACAGATCCTGTTGTGCTCCTAGAGAAACCCTGGTTGAGATGGAGAATGGAAGTGGAGGCAGCTCAGTAGGAGGGATCCAGGACTCCCGATGCTCTAGACACTCGCTCTAGATCAAGGGGCCCTGATTTATTTCCAGGTACTCTACATTCCTCTCCTCCTCTACTCAAAATTTTATGAATTTTGAAAATGCATTGTTATCATTAGCTGTTTTGGGTTTGGGTATTGAAGGATGTAAATTGAGTTCTATAAACTGTCATGTGGTGTCGGTGTCCCCCTTTGCATTGAACTCTGTTCCAACCATTAACTTGGACCCTCTCCCAAATCCCTCTAGGGAAGGTTCTAGCTCAAGCAGCTCCCATAGATACAATCTGAGATCTCTACCCCTTCCCCGAACCCTCACTTTCAGATTCGGTGAGGACCCTATACGCTCTAGAGCCCTCAAACTACCTAGGGGCAGACAATCAAATTTATCCAAAGCCATTCGACGAGAGAGTATTGAGGTGGTGATTGGCATACATACGCTTATTGAATGGGTTCTTAGAGCAAAAGGAAAGCTTGACAGGGTTACCCCATGAAGTGCCTTTCCTTCAACTACAGGGGTTTGGCCAGCCCAGATAAGAAACTGGCTCTCAAGAGGCTGATCGGATCAGATAGGATTGATGTTTTATTACTTTAGGAGACTTTGGGAGATGGGGTCTCCATAAGCAAGATCTTGCTGAATATGCTCTCAGACTAGAATTTCCACACACTGGATGTAAGAGGGAGATCTGGGGATGTGCTTTGGGTTCCAATAATAAGACTATAAAGCTAGACAATATTTGGTGGGGGGAAGGATACTTGGGGGTTGATTTCAAAGCCATTGGTATCGATATATCCCTAAGACTGATTAATATATATGGTCCATGCCATAATAGGGAGGCTTATTGGGACAAGTTGTTGAGTGTAGATTTCATGCAGGCAGACAATTTAATCATTGGGGGAGACCTAAATTTTTCTTTGGGGCATGTTGAATCTTGGGACAATAGGGCACAGATTGACTCCCTGATGGCTTATTTTGAATATTTGATGGACTCCTATAACCTCATGAACATAGACTCGACCAAGATATTGCCGACTTGGAGGAATAAGAGAACTGGAGAGGATGCTCTAGCTAGAAAACTGGACCATTTCATGATTAAAGCTCCTCTGCTGGTAGATTTGGACCAAATTCGACAATGGGTGGGATCAGGGGGTATATCTGACCATCCCTGATCTTTATGGAAATTATGAACTCCAATCATAAACCAAACTCCCCATTCAAATTTAACGCCACTTGGCTTGCTGAAGCTAATTTTCATAAGTTACTCATGGAGTCTTAGACTCATTGTGGACTAGACAACATTAACTCACCGACGGAGGTGATTGCAAGCAATTTGGCTCATATCAAACACAAAACCATTAGATGGGCCAAAGAAAATAAGCTAAAGGATGAGGCCACCATTTAGAAAATTGAATCTGACATTAGGGAGTAGGAAAACTTGGGGATTGCAAGTTATACAAACACTGAATCTAAGGACCATCTGATAAGATTGGAAACTGAAAAGATTCGCCTCCTGAGACAGCAAGAGGAGACATGGAGATTGAAGAGTAGAGCGATATGGCTAAAGGCTGGGGACGAAAACTCTAAGTTTTTTCAACAATGTGCCAGGGGGAGAAAAAATATTAACAATATCTGGACATTAAAAGATCAGACAGGTAGGGAGGCCAACACTTTCAACCAGCTTGTTGATATGGGCATCAGACATTTCTCACAAATCTTCAAAGCGCTTAGGGAAGCTACCATTGCTGAGATACTTCGCACTGCTAAATCGATTCCTAGATTTGTGGAGGTTGAAGATACAGAGATCCTAAATGAACCGTGACGCTGGGGCCTAAGAGCCTGGGTCCTGATGGGTGGCCTATGGAATTCTATCTTACCTTCTTTGATCATATTGGGCCTGATCTTCTATTGGCTATTGAGGGCTGCAAACTTTCTGTCCAGATGCATGAAGGTTTGAACTCAACCTTTCTTATCCTCATTACCAAAGTCGATCACCCTCAAACCTTTGATGACTATCGTCCCATCTCCCTTTGTAACTGTATATACAAAATAATTTCAAAAATTATTGCTAACCACACCAAACCTTTTTTATCCAAGATGATTTCCAAGGAATAATTCACATTTCTTAATCAACACCAGATACATGAAGCCATTGGGACAACACATGAAGGGATCCATTCGATCAAGAAAAATAATACTAAGACTATCATTCTTAAAATTGATCTATCAAAAGCTTTTGACCGTTCCAGTTGGTCATATCTTCAGCTTATTCTTACCCATATCAGTTTTCCTCGCTCTTTCATAAATTGGATCATGTGTTGTTTCACATCCGTATCATATAACATTCTCATCAGTGGGGCTGCATCGGGTTTTTTTCATGTTGAACATGGTCTGCGAAAGGGATGCCCATTATCACCATTGTTATTTCTTTTGATCATGGAGGGACTAAGTAGATTATTAACTAAAGCCCGTGCTGAAGGGTCATTTGGTGGCGTGAAGATATCTGAAGTTTCCTATCTCTCACATCTATTGTTTGTAGATGACATTCTTATTTTTTTAAATGGTTCAATCCATGATACCACTTGTTTCAAGAAAATTCTATCCATGTTTTGTAAAGCGATAGGTATGGAACCAAACTTCAAAAAATCCACCATCTTGTTGGTGTCTTTCTTACAAAATAAGCAAAGACATTCTATACAACAATTTCAATTTGTTAGGCAAGCGCTGGAGACAGGTCTCAAATACCTTGGATTCAGGCTCAAGCCAAATGGTTATCGTATTGTATATTGGACATGGATCATTGCAAAATTGATGGTCGTACCAACATTTGGAAACAAAGATGGCTTTCCAGAGCTGGAAGGCTCACCCTAATCAAATCTGTATTGCAGGCCATCTCGATATATTGGATGACTCTTGCCTGGATACCAAAAGGCATAATCAATAGAATTTAACAAATTTGTTGTCACTTCTTATGGTGGGGGAAAAATGTTGGGAGGACATTTTACTGGGTTCGCTGGGACAGAATTGGAAAACCAAAAAAATGGGGTGGATGGGGTATAAAGGATTTGCATTTATTTACAAAGGCACTGACTGCGAAGATGGGGTGGCAAATTATCACATCAGATAGTCTATGGAAAGAGGTGGTCTTCTTTAAATACACTCACCCTCTATCTATCATGGACTGGATTCGTAGGCCGACACAGGGCATATCATGTGCATCTATCATCTGGAAGGCTATCTCACAGTCTATTAGTGTCATCAAGGAAGGAGTGGCTTGGTGAATCGGGAATGGTGAGCAGGTGCGACTGGGTATAGATTCCCGGTGAGGATGCGATAATGCACACATACTACCACTGGAGCTACGACAAATCCTTGCAATGGCAGGCATCACCCAGCTCTCTCATATTGCATATGTTAGAAACTCAAACTGGATCTCCCAGAAATGGCTTAATGCACTGGATCTCGGGATTCCGGGTAGATGGAGCAGGGTTTGGCATCAGTTTATTGGAGCATTGGAGGAAGCTAATATTAGGATTACTTTACAGGAAGATGAAATCATATGGGCGACTGCACCACATGGTCGATATACCCCCAGGGAAGGGTACACAACACTTATGAATACTCTGGATCCGGTGGAGGTGAGCTGGTGGTGGCGCCCGCTATGGAAGCTTAAGGCTCCTCACAAAACCCATCAGTTTATGTGGTGTATATTATCGAATAAAGTGCCCACAGAGGTCATTCTAATGTGTCAGGCTTTTCATGGTCCGTTTAGATGTTGCCTATGCAAGGAAAACACAGAGGATAATGACCACCTATTCCTTCATTGCCTAGTTGCTGGCCAGGTGTGGGATCGGATCACTGCCTCCCTCAACATTTTTCTCAGATGGGATGGATCACATCTATCTGATGTTTGACAAAGTTGATGGAATGCTGTTGCTTCACAAAAAATTAGAAACCTCCCACTGATTATCTGTTGTAGTATCTAGCTAACCAGGAATTGCATTATATTTCAGGATGCATCGAACCATTGGCCGACCACCTGCAATTATATTGCTGCTATTTATAATTTGATCCTTGAGGACTTTGATCACCACCCTGCTCGAGTCATCAATCCGGAAGTAATCGACAAGAATATCCCTTGGGCTTATTTCGATGGGTCGGCACAAATCACTGGATGTGGGGAGGGGTACTTCACATAAACGACTCACATTTCTTCAAGATCAAAGTGGGTTTAGGGAGAGGCACCAACAACTATGCTGAACTTAATTGTCTCAGATACCTTCTCATATTTTCTCTGGAACAAAATTGCCACAAGATTCAAATCTTTGGGGACTCAAAGCTTGTTATAAACTGGATCAACTCTGCATATCATTGTCACTTGCACACACTCAGGGGCTTACTAGATGAAGTCATCACTTTAAAATCACAATTTGATTTTATTGTATGCTCTCATATATACAGGGAAAGGAATGTGGTTGCTGATTTTCTTTCCAAGGAGGCCGCACAACAGATCAGGGGGCAGTGGTTGATACAGGAATTCAGAGATCAGGTGTTCTATCAGTTTTTCCATCGACCATTCATTGATATGGATGGAAATATATCGGAATGATCTTCATAAGATCATTCGACATTTTTGCTTTTTGATCATCTCTATGCTTACTGGATAATTATGCCTTTTAATATTTATGTAAATAATATGCTTTTTATTGTAAATATTGAACTATGACACTGCACTAACTTGGATGGTTTGCCCATTTACTAGTGATTTCTGCATTTCACACATGCTGAAGATACAATATTTAGCTTTCTTATGATCAATGAAAATTGCGCATTTTTCTTGGGGAAAAAAATAGAACTAGAGCCAAAAGACAACAATATTTTTGGCTCATAAGGTAGTGAACTTCTTGATTTGTTTGCATTCAAAATTTTGCACATAATCCAGTGGAACATAGAGCCTTGATCATGTGTATGTGTTGGATCAATTCCATGACTCCCATGTTAAATTCAAATTTACTATGATATTGTGGATTTGAGGTTTGTAGCTCCCCACTAATCAAATAACATGCTTACCTTACAAAAAAATCTAGGAATTGTTTATTTAATTTTCTTCCTTTCTACATTATTATAAAGCACGTCAGTGAACATAGCTATTGAGACATATCTACTATCATTATCCAAAAATGAACCATACAAAACTTCAAGAAGTTTTGTTTTCACTTCAAAGGGCTC
The DNA here is from genome assembly GCA_031772625.1 of Pinus tabuliformis. Taxonomy (NCBI): domain Eukaryota; kingdom Viridiplantae; phylum Streptophyta; class Pinopsida; order Pinales; family Pinaceae; genus Pinus; species Pinus tabuliformis. The sequence continues at coordinate 816,121,671 of CM062818.1, forward strand.
AAGCATGCTTATATAATTCTTGTCTAGGTCTCTCCAACCTCTTTAAAAGAGGCATTTTGTCGCTAATGTTCACATTCTTTTTAGAGACCATGCATAGATGAATATAAGGTTTAATATGATTAAGAAAAATTGGACGATGTTGATGTTCATGGTTTGAACTTGACCCTATTTGTATGTATCTACACTCGAATCAACAACATTGGAGACATCACTTCTTCCTTGAAACCTATATGCTTTCAACCTTTGAGAACCTCAATTTCAAGGAGGATCTAGCCCTTTCTTCATGTCTTACCAAGTAACAGGTAACATGAAGCCAACAACCAAGTATGGTCATTGTTGCCCCTCATGCATAGGATAAATGTTTAGGGATTACATATACACACTTCACATTTTTTTTCTTTGGGCTAGTCCCTCTTGTGATCGTTTTCCATAGCTTTGCTTGAAGATTGATAAGCATAGTGGTCATCTCTCACGGATCATGTGATTGATGTTCTTGGTTGATTTTTTTGGTTTCTTAGTGGTAAATGTTTTTTTGGAGATCTTTATTGTGTATGAGGCTGATTTGTCCAATGTTTCGAGTGGACACTCCACCCATCCTCAGGGACCAAATGAAGCAAGATAATTATAAAAGAGTGTAACTAGGTTAATATAGATGCGAGTGAGGCAGGAGGAATGTTAGGTTACTAAAATTAGACGAAGAAATACAAAAAATAAATTATTATCAATCAAATTAAAAATTTAATTAATAAAATAATAAATTAGTTGGTTAGATTAATAAAATTAATAATTTACAATAAGTAAAGAAATTATAAAACATTAAAAAAGGTGAATCATCAAAAAGAGGAAAGGTGGGAGGGGGTTTACTAACAAAAATTTATTTCTATTAATTTAATAGGGAAATGAGGGCTCAAGGAGGAACTAAATCAAGAATAGATAATAGATAGAATGATTATGTTATTACATTTGATGAAATGGAATTTTAAAAGAATTAAAAAGAAAGGTACGGGGAGAAGATAAAATATGAGGGAGAAGAGATTAGGGGATTAGGGGGGTTAAAATAAATAAGACAAATAAGTACATAAGAACAAGACAACCATAAGGAAGGAAAGCAAGGTTGAAAAACATCATGTTATAAGTGTGTGGGTTGGGGGTGAAGGAATCAATTAAGAAAATAATTAGAAAATAAAGAGGCAGTGTTAGGAGGGGGAAGTCAATGTTTAAGGCTTTGAATGAGAGGATTCCAAGATTGACTTAACTTGTAGGCATCTTTTTGATTAAATTTATTTGTGTGCTTTTCAATTTTGAGGGCTTTGTGAATGATTCAGGTGGAATAGAAGGGAGCACAAGCAAGGATTTTTGCTTGGTCAAAGCATATAAGGTGCTTAGAATTATAGGAGTGCTCAGCAAGGGCATATTTTGAAATATGATTATGAGTAGTATCGACTATATGTTTATTTAGTTGGTCTTTAACAAATTTTCCAGTTTGGCCTATATAAGAATTTCCGCACGAGCATGAGATTTTATAAACCCTAGGGCCTGACAATGGATCAAATTGATCTTTGGGAGATTTGAATAATTGTTTTAAAGTCTTGTAGGGTTTGAAAAGAGTTTTAATGTTATTCTTGGCTAATATTTTAGAGATGTGATAAGTGATACTACTTTTATTGATGTGTTAGGGTCTTATGTCTAGGAATCTTGGTCATGCTAGTCTTGCTATGTATTTATGGTCAAATTTGTAAATATTAGTCATGATGACCTAACTATTATTGTTTAAAAAGGTCTAGGTTTAGATTGAGTGTCATGTAAAGGTGCCTATTTTTGCTAAGAGCCCAATGTCTAAAGTCATGTGTTTTCCTTGCTAAAAGGGTAATCATGGGAAGTCTTTGGCCATCTTGGAAAGAGTACAAAAATCATGTAATACAAATCCTTAGTTATTTTGAGTTAGTCACCATGCTTAGTAATTATAAGTGGGTCACCTAAGTCTAGAGGTTATGTCTACATCAACGCAATCATTAGATGATTTAGGCATATATTTGAGGGCTCTTTGGATTCAGTTTGAAAGTCATTTCAAGGACAACTCATGAACTCAAGAGGAAATAATGGTCAGAAGGGCAATCCTTCCTTTTTCCCAAAGCACTTCGTTTTCAGAAGGTGTTGTGCATTTATGATTTCCTTTTCCTATCACGATCAACGCTCTCATTTCCTCTCTAGGCCATTCTACATGTCTATTTGTACTTATATCTCCATTTCACAATGCTCAACTCTTCACCATTTTCATCGGAGGTTCTAGTTTTGCTCGTTTTATTCATTGCGAAAGGGAGACATGGGCGCTGGGAATTCACACAATGCTACAATTCTCGCACGCTAGTGGTCAAACTTTCTTCACAAGTGAAAATAAAGGTCTATCTTTGTTCCTTAGTTTTGATGGAACTCTCAAATTGCATGCAGAAGTTAAGAAAAACCATAAAAGTCTTGCAAGAATGAGAAATTCATCGTTGTGGCTTTTCTGAAATCACTGCATTTTTTCCTTTGCATTTCATTTTATCTTAATTCATTGTGATTCCACACAATATGTTATATTCCCCATTTGTTGCTGCCAATTCACATTTTTTCTGTGTAAACCTCTAGATGCAATAGGTGCATTGGTTTTAAAACCAAATCAAAGTTGCTTCTCTTAAGTTCTTATGCTTGAAAGTGTTCAAAAGATCAAATACCTTTAGCGCTACGTTTCTGGCTTTTGTGTTGCGACTGTCCCTTTTAAATTCTCTGTCAACAGTTGTGAAAGTGCAAGTTTTGTAGGGTTTTTCCTAAGGATGTTTGCATTGTTTAAGTTTTTTGTGTAATTAGAAGTTTTTAATATCATAGCACCTCCATTATTACAAAAAAACAATTGCTCATAACCCTAAATCTATTCATTGTTGCAAAATAAAGATCATGTCAACTTTAGAAGACAAGAAGCACAAGGGAGGTGCCATTGTGCGATTTGAGCCACAAGATATCACAACCATCAATGCAGATCCAACCATCAGAATGGCTTTTGAACAAGTAGGGTGTATGAGGTTTTGTGAAAAGATTCAGGGGTATCATCTATAGTTGAAAAAGGAGTTTGCTAGGAGTTTTGATGGTTTGCAAGCAAAGGTGGGAACTCTAACTTTTCCAGTCACAACTCAATCAATAGTTGAGGCCACTGAGATCCCTTTGAATGGAGAAGAATGGTTCAAGGGTATGGATTTTGATTTGGTTGATTTCAAAGACTTTCTCAAACCAAAACACTGGAAAGGATATGGTTATGTTGTTCCAAGAATCTATCTACAAGACCACCATAGTAAACTGTTGGAAGTGATTCAAAGGTACTTCACATGTGAAGGGAGGTTCAGTAAAGTGTATCACTATCACATTAGGCTCTTAATGCATTTTACTAGCAAGAAACCTTTGAATATTCCTTATTATTTGTTTAGGAGTCTATGTAAGATGGCTGACAAAGTTCAAGCAAAAGGAAATCACATTGAAGCCAATTTGTTTCATTTTTCATTAACTAAATTGTTGGTGATAAAGGAGCTTGAGAGGAAGAAACAATCATGGTAGGAATTTTTGGTTTCTTCAGGTATTTTTGGTTTCTTCAAGATTGGTATTGAATACATTGACTATTTAAATTTTAAGTTGACAATTTTTTTAAATTCAAATTGGGCAAGAGATCCCAGTGACAAAAAGTCAATTGCAAGCTATGCATTCAAAATAGGATCAATGATCATGTCATGGAGCAACAAGAAGTAGCCAACTATTTTCCTGTCATCCACTTAAACCGAGTACAAAGCTTTATCGAGGGTCACTTGTGAGGCAATTTGGTGTAGACAAATTCTTGAAGATATGAGGGAAAAGTAAAAAGTACCAACAATTATCAAATGTGATAAGCTTAGCCCCAACAAACTAACAAGCAACCCAATATATCATGCCAAGTCTAAGCATATTAAGACACGAAACCATTTTGTAAGATAAAAGATGTAGTGAAAGGAAATTGACTTGATCTATTGCAATATAGATGATAATGTGGTAGGCATCTTTATAAATCCTCTTGGAAAGGCGAATTTTGAAATTTGTAGAGACAAGTTAGGTGTTGTAGAAAATACATTTTTCAATTAAGGAGGAGTATAAGAATGAATTAAAAAAAGAATAGGTGTCAATTAGGTGTTGATTTTTTAGAGTAGTTCCAATTCATTTTGGTAAAGAATTACTATTTTTAGCAATATCAAATCCACAAGTTTAGAAATTTCTTGAACCATATTTCCTTAATAAGTGTAAATAATTTCAAGCAATAAATATTCAAATGTGTGTGTGAGAATTCTATCTCACTTCTATGTGAGTTTTGTGATCTCTTATTCCAGACTCAATATGCATGCAAGTTTGCTTGGTTGGTGGGAAATTCTTAAACTACATAGCCTTCATGGCCTCTAGCTTTCCCTCAACCTTTCACCACTATATATGAGTCACACGTATAATGGTGAGGGTTCCTAGTTGAGTAACTTAATCTTGAGCTCCCTTGTGATTGGAATTGGGCCTACCAATCCCTAATTTTAGATCCAAATTACTCTTGTTCTCACTTGATCTTCTAATGGATAGATACACGTAGTTATAATTTTATAAGTGTCTTTGATGGCCTTGGAAATTGACCATGTGCAGGCTCATGAATTACTATAGGGATCAAACCTTGTAGAGACTCCCTTACTAAGACAATGGGGTCTTGAAAGCTCTTTAAAAAGGGTTAATTCATATGGTTTAACAAGCCTTGGATGGAAGGATTGTGGATTATCGAGCTAGTCGCTTAGGAAATTTGAAAGTATATATCATGGCCTCAAGTCAATGATTCAATGCATGAGTTTGTTGATTAGAAGGCAATACCACTCTTCCAAATCTAACCAGGCATATTGATGGGTGTCACCTAATAAGGTAAATTCTATTAACTGAGAAATGTATATTTAAGTGTGATAAGGGCTAAGGATTTAGTCTTATTGTCTAGGAATCATGATTATGGAATGAGATGGGGAAGAGACATAACATCATCACCAAGGAATCACAATTGTGAAGCAAAATGGAGAAAAGAAAGAATATTGTCACTAAGGAATAATGATTGTGGAGCGAATTGGGGAAAGGATAGAGTCTCATCACCTAGAAACCAAGATTTAGGGGAAATACGGGTTTTCTTTTGACCAATGATATGCATTGCTTGGATTTGACAATCTTCAATGATATTCATTTTAGCTAGTGACACATATCATTGAGTTTGACAAATACTTAGAGATAAGGATTTCCCATTGAACCAACATCATATAGCTAGGCTTCGTCCATTTGTGTAGAATAATGTTTTTCTCTACTGCAATGACTCATTGTCTAAAGATGTGTCTGGAGCTCAAGGAGGTCATGAGCCAAGAAGAGTATACCATGTTGAAGTGCAAACAAATATGATGATGAGAAATCATGAATGAAGTCATCACTTAATATATTTTGTTGGATAAGATATGTTGCCTCTAAATATTACTTGGATGTGATCGCTCACATCATGATAGTGTTCCTTGACTCAATACTCACATTTGACCAACAATAGCCTTGTTAGCGCAATAGAATTAAGGTGAAATTGGAATTTGAAGGGGTGAGTCTTTAGTTATTAAGTTTGCCAATCAATAATGGGAACATGTAATGTTACACTTCGAAAAAATGCCTTACATATGAAAACATGGCAAGGCATGATGCCAACATTGTCATTGGAAATCCATTGGCAGATAGCTCCTTGTGGAATCATTTGTTAAAAACCAAGGATATTAGAGATCAATTGTAATCAATTGTTGTTACAGTGGATGAACAAGATGCAATGGTTATAACTTTCAAAAGTTTGCCTTCTCCCGATGCAAATTTAATGAGATATGGCATATGGGTGGTTGAGCACTAAGCTTTTGCAGCAAAACAAAAGGAAAAAGTAATTTGGGAATAGTAATGCTAATGAGTACTTTGAGATAACGCTTGCAACAAAGTTTAAGAGAAATGGCAATAAACATAGCAAAGAGAATGATGATCACTCTTTTGAGTCAAGTGAAATAGAAAAGTAATTAAATGCTTTTGTTGTAGAAAGTTATGGCATAAAATTAATGTTTTTAGAAAGAAGTTGTGGGGTGAAAAGAACATTGAAAAGCATTCTTTCAATGATCATTTCAAAAAGAAACTTGCTAATGTGGCTAAACAAAAAGAGGAGGAAGAGTTACAGGTGGTCATCGCTAGTGATAAGGATCCAAAGAGTGGTAAGGTTGATTGGTAAGGTGATTTATGAGCATATAAATATTTTACTAACAATATGGATTGTTATATTGATTTTTTAGAGTATAAATCTCAGTCCAATTATAATGTATTGAGTGGTAGAAAAAATATAAGGTTGGAGGAAAAGGAAATTTCCTACATCAACTAAGAAGTAAGAAGATAACCCTTGGGAAAAAGGTAAGAATACAATGATTAAATATGTTTATTATGTTCCTTATTTGAAGAAAAAACCACTTTCAATAAGCGGTATAATAAAACATAACACACAATCACATACAAATTTCAAAGTTAATTGGTGTTTTATTGTCAACAAGAATAGGAAAAAGATGGTTGCTATGGTTTGTTTATTTTGATATATAGAAGTTGAGAATTCAAGGTTAGTTCAATAAGAAGATGGTTGCAATTTCACTAAAAATCTATCCATAATGCCTAGGCCAAAGAGATTCCTCATGAGATGAAACTCAAGAAATGAAGCCCTAGATGATGTTATTATTTAAACTAGTCAAAATCAACAAAGAAGAGAAGACAAACAACAAGTGTATTATGCATTGTTTATTGAAGTCACAAGAAGAAGACCCTCAAGGAGGTTGAAAATGACGTGGTAAAGAAGAAGACCCTTAAGGAGGGTGAAGATGATGGTGCTTCTTTAGAGAAGCAAACACAAAATCTTGATATAATGGACTACCAAGATGTGGAGAAGGCAAGATCAATAAACACACCAAGTTCAATGTCATGGTGGAAAGATTGACTACTCAACCAATATTGTCTCTCATTCGACTTGTCAATTAATGGTTAAAAAAAAGGATGATGATGTATATTGTGCTTCATCGACCTTGCTAGATACAATTCACTTCCAATCACTATTTTGAAAATCTCATCTTGTGGACTGCAAAATCTTGCTTGTTTTAAGCTTTTGGTTTTTCATATTTTGAAAAAGCATTTAAAATGATCATTATGGAAGGGTGTTGGAGATAATGGTCATGTTTAGAACATAGGACTTAGATGAATAATAAACGCTCACTAATAAAGTGATGAAATGTGAGGGCATTTGATGTAGTCATTAAAGAAGTTTTTCTTTCTTTCTAAGAAGTATATATTGATTTTTATGTTAAAAGGAAGAACTAGAAACTGGGTCAGTGACCCTTACATATTTCTGGCATGTTCCAAATATGTGGTACTTTCAAAAGTCTAAAACATGGAAAATCTATTTTTATGACAACTTTTACCTACTATTTTAAATAGATGTTGGCTATATACTAGCCAAAAAACTCCTAGAAACATTATAAATCTATATAACATCAAAATTAAAAAATGTAGTATAATTATCTGTTAAAGAAGACTCTTGGTATGCTAGCCTCGCCATGCAGTTGTATTCGTGTCCTCATATTGTTGTTCTGGTCACCTTGGTGCACTTGGGCTTCTTCTTATTAGGTTCTCCATTAATACCAACCACTCCCACACTAGAAAAATCACCACCACTAGCATTCTCCTCAAGCTTAGCTACCCTGATATCCAAAGCCGTAAGCTTGGTTTGAATTTCCGACATAAATTGTTCCAATTTCCCCTGCATTAATTCATGCTTACTATCCATGTGAAGTTGATATGATTTGCACTCCTTCTCCTTTGTGGTATTCTTCTGTTGGATGGTGTGCAATAATCCTTCGACTAATTCTGTGCCAATAGTCTATTAGTTTTAACTTGTTCATCCTCCTAAGGTTGGTCTCCTAAATTCACCATTGTTGAATTGTAGTGCTACAGGAATCAAGCTTCCATGAGTGGTGGCCACCTCTATTCATGACTTTGAACGCTTAGTAGGATTGCGGTGCAGGACTGGAATACCACACAACACAAAATATAATGACATTTTCTCCTCAGATGCCCCCCAAAGTTATTGTGGAGTGAAGTTACCATATTCATGATTGAGTCTCGAGAAACATTGCAGAATGTCAGTTGCATGATACATAAGAATAAAATAATTAACACTAGTCTTAAAAACAATGAAGACATAAGCATGGATGATGCATCCCACGCATCTATTAATGAATTCCATCTGTGTTGCATTGAAGCTTGATGCTACTTGTTGTCTCATTTCGCTACCTCAAAATGATAGATGGTTATGTGATTTAAATAGGGGTACGTTCCTTTCGAGTTGCGTGGTTGGAACATTAATGAGAGCCCCCCATCCTTATTAATCCACGTCAACTTTTGAGTTGTAACCCACATTCTTGAAGAGAGAGATGTGCAGACGAGATATGCCTTGTAACTTTGATCAATTATTCGGCTTTGAAGGCCATTAATTTCTTTATGTAAGCCATAGTAAATAGTTTCAATGGTCATAGAATGGGTGAGTTGTTTAACATCCAATGGTCCACTTCTAGTTTCCCTTGTTCCAATACACCTTTATTGGCCACAAAGTCTGCCATTGTATTCATCTATTTATACACACGATATAATTCAATTTTCTCAAAATTCCTTATTTGCAAAAGTATCCTTTACAGGTTGGGAGGAGAAGTTGCACTTTGCAATCCCTGCCAAAGCGCAAGATATTCAACTTGATTGTTGGATGCCATTCCCAACCCCCAAGTGCAGTGTGTCCCTATTTGTTCACTGGGGCATAGGATCCTCCTGCCACCTGTTAATTAAAGTAGTTGTTAATAGTTAGGTAGGTGGGAGCTATGCAATGTACTCCTTTCACCTATTGTGTAATGAGACAACACATCATCTAATAAACCAAACTACTCTTTCTCATTCATGTGTATTGTTGGACATGTATGTGTAAAATATCATAGAACATTCTATATCTATCTTTAAAGAGAACACTCTTAATGAACGCAAAATAAACATTAAATTAGTCCTAGAAACTAGGCTTCCTGTATTTGACACTAGTGCTTCAAACTACGTCTAATAACCTTCCAAAATTTGTTGTACACATTTCATGGGAAACATATAAAAGACACTCTTTTTAGATACTTAGCTTGTAGAAAGCCAACCCTTCTTCCATGATATGACTCGCCCAACATCTTTCATGTTGCCCCAAATCCTCAAAAACATCACCTTCATTGCATGAAAAAAATGTATCAAGGTAACCAAATTAAACTACAATGCTCATCATCTTTGATAGTTTTCACTATTGTCTCCAACAAGGTTTCAATAACCATTGATTGAAGCCAACTCCAAAGTTAGTTTGCTTATTGATCGAGTAACTTCTCCACTATTTCTTGAAGCACCAATGCCACCACCAACACATGAATATGCATAATGATGCTCTAATTTAATTGATAGCTTAACTAGACAAATTGACATATCTATGCATAATAGTATGATATCCTTTGTTAATGTGACAAGGGACCCCCTTGTTGGTGGGACAAGGGACTCCCTCACCACAATGATTTGACTATTTAGTCTACAAAGTGTGTTAAATTGATGTTGTTATATTCTTTATCAAAATAGATCTAAGTAAATTCATCTATTCACCAACAAATTACAATTAAATGCTGGTTATAAAATATAATTTGAAGTGCTTTTATGAATGAGTAATCTTGTACAAGCATCTTTTTATTTTTTATTTAAAAGGAAAGGGTAAGGGTTTTATATTTATAAAAATTGGGTTATGGGACAAAACCATTACAATTTTTTATTATTATTTAAAGAAGTGTTCATCAATGCACAAAATATGATGCCATCTCTAGGGATGCATTTCCTTCTTACATTGGATATATTTCTACTTGTAATTCGAAAAAAAAGATCTGAGTATTAAAAGATATTTACAAAGTAGCATAGATCTTCAAAATTGTATAAAAAAACCTAAAAACAACATATCTAAACAATGAGCCCATCCTTCAACAAAGGCCAAGGCCAGAAGTACCAGACCCCCATGAGCAGCGAGTCTTTTTCCTTGCCAGAGCGACATTGGATTTAGTGACCCCCAAGTCGAGTTGAGTGTCGCCATGCTTGAAGTCCTTCAAAGCAAAAACCCAAGCAGTGAGATAATTAACCTCCACGCGCAAACCATTCAAAAATTGCTCCAGACTACTATGTTGTCAGGCTAACTCGGCTTCCAAGAAGAGTTGGAATGATTTCTTTTGTCTTTCTACCATATCTTCTAGTTGTTGCATGCCAACGACATTTTGACCAAATCCAATAACTTGTCAAGCAACACACTGACAGTGGTTCTGTTATTTCAGTATAGAGCCACTGCACCCAACGAGCCAACACACAAACAAGTTTTATCCTTGCACTAGAACCAACATGAATCAACAACACACAATAATTCACAAAGGCTAATTGTTTCTTTAAATAACTAAAGTTGAGACCCTACCGCGAGCTTGATTGAAGCAAAAATTCCAAAGCTTGAACAAGATCCATTGAAAGACAGAGAATAGACAACTGATAGGTACAACAAGACAACAAAATTAACTCCATCCCACTACACATTGAATGGTCTCCATGGCCAAGGCGATCCACACCAACTCCCATCAAAGATAAATTAGATACATAGACCGAACAAATCCCCCAGCATAATGCGACACAATTTTTTCCTTTAGCGCTAAACAATGCCCGTCCCACTCCCGCCTCCCCCCTTATGCAAGCCATTGAGTTTTATTCGTTGTTATCATTTCCACCCTGCATTTTGTTTTTATATGTAAATAAAATTTTGTTTTTGTTTTTATATGTAAATAAAATATTGTTTTTTATGTATATAAAATTTTATTACTAAGGTGAAAATAATAATTGTACATTAATTATATATTAGGATAGTTGAAAGAAACAATATAGTTTCATCCCACATGCAAACTCGGGAATGGAAAGTTAGGGGAGGGAGGATATAAAATGGGAAAACAGGAAAAGGAAAAGCATACTTACCTGGGCGGGGTCAATCGCTGATCAAAAAGGTCGATGGCCTAGGAAGACCACCTCCATTGCACTTGGGAGGGGGGTTTACCTAGCATCTCCCACTGAGGAGAGTGCACGTCATAATTTGTGGCAGCGGAGGCTCGCGTTCGCGCGGCCTCCTACCGAAACAATATAAAGTTAGATGAATCCCTAATGCTCTTTATTTTATAGATGCCCATGTTTTCCAAATGATTTCCTAATGCATCTATTTTCTAAATGCCTTATTAAGGATTCTGTATCTTCAGGTGCTATGCTGGTGTGATGATATATTTACGTCAGGTCAGTGATTGCTCTAGTCACTGAATTTATAATGTGCTTGTTTGAAATAACATTGTTGTAGATTTATGGTTTACCACTGAAATAGGTTTCGGAATGTCTATTTATCTTAATTTTTTAGTTGGAATTTAGTGAAATGATTTTTGGTTAAATTATGTTTTTTAATGGTTTAAAATTTATTTTTCAATGTTTAAATCAATTTAGAATCAATTCAATTTAGTTATCTGAAAAATTCTTGGAACACTCGGATTCTTGTTCCAACAAATTCTTGTCCTATTATAGGACTGTATTTGAAAAAGTATTAACAATTAATGTAATCACTTGTTTGTATTTGAAATCATACCAAATCACTGAATTTACAATGTGCTTGCGTTTGAAATCACATTAGTTGATCTGAAACGCAATCACATTAGTTGATCTGACTTTGATAACTAAATTATGATAGGTTTATCATAGACTTATAGTTTACTCGTGAAATAATTAAAAACCTAAATTATGATGGGTTTATCCTAGACTTTAACCTAAATTATGATGGGTTTATCCTCGACTTTTTTCTTTTTCTTTTAAGTGTGGTTCACGGGCACTCAATGAATGGCCGCTACGTCCACGTAGAGAAGCGGGGCAGTTCCACCCGAAGGGATCTGCCGGTCGGCCATATCAGGCCTAACCCCGAGGGCGTCGAGGAGATTTGACCTCGTGACCTCCCAACTGGGAAAGTGCTTAGCAACAGGAACTCGACCATTTGAGCTATCCCTTGGAGCTATGGGTTTATCCTAGACTTATAGTTTACTCTTGAAATAATTAAAAACCTACCGAATCATAATATTTTAATTAAAAAATACTGGTTAAAAAGAAGCATTTAAACCTAACAAAAAGACTATAGAACTACTATTCTTCCTCTGAAATGTTTAATTACTATATACATAAATAAACAATGGCCATTTAGGCTCTTCTAATGCAGGCTTGGGTCACAATCTTCTCAAAATAAAAAAAAATAAAAAAAAAAAATCAAACAGTACAGGTTTTATCAGCACCCCTACACTTTTTGGCCAGTTGCTGTGGCTAATCTCATTATCGGGTGTTAGTCATATAAGCCTGTGATAGTGGCTGGGAGCTGGGACCCTGCCTCTTTTTCCTTTGTAGCAAAAATCCCTGTACTGACAGATACGAGTTTATTTTAGAATGAACATTTAACTCTCTACAAATGCGTGGAAAAGAAATTTTAGTGAAATTTTATTTTGTTCCTTGATTCTTTACAAAATTGGAGAAAGGGTCAAATTTTGAATCTCTACTTTACCATCATCCAGTCAACAGTTATTTACTATGATGGTGTGGATTTGACGATTGTAGCTCCCCACTAATCAAATAGCGTACTTACCTTACAAAAGAAATCTGGAAATTATTTAATTTTTTTTCTTTTCTCCGCTTTTTTGTGTTTAGGGACTGCATATTCACACTTAAAGATTTTTTCTTTTCTTTTCTTTGGTATGGTCTGTTCTGTGATGATTTTTCATGGTTTTGCTTGAGGATGGATTAGTATAGTGGTTCTCTTTCATGGATCATGTGGTTGATGTTTTTAGTTCATTTTTTTTAGTGGTAAATGTTTTTTTTTTGGAGATCTTTACTATGTATGAGGCTGATTTGTCCAAGGTTTTGAATGGACACTCCATCCACACTCCACCTCATCTTTAGGGACCAAATGAAGAAGTCTATTTAGAAAAGAGTGCAATTAGGTTAGCTGAGTCGACATTCCATCTAGACTCCACCCCATCCTTAGGGACCAAATGAAGAAGGATATTTAGAAAGAGTGCAACTAGGTTAATATAAATGCTACCGAGGAGGAGAAATGTTAGGTTACTGAAATTTGACATAGAAATTTGGAAACAATAGATTATTATTGATCAAATTAAAAATTTTAATTAATAAATTATAATAAATTAGTTAGTAAGATTAATAAAAATAATAATTTACAATAAGAAATTTAAAAACCTTAAAAAGGGATAATCAAAAAGAGGAAAGTTGGGCGAGTTTACTAACAAAAAAATATTTCTATTAATTTGATAGGGAAAGGAGGGCTCGTGGAGGAATTAAATCAAGAATAGACAATAGATAGAATTATTGTGTTATTACATTTGATGAAAGGAAATTTAAAAAGAATTAAGAAGGAAGGTATGGAGGAGAAGATAAAATATGAGGGAAAGAGATGAGGGGATTAGGGGGTTAAAATAAATAAGACAAATAAGTACATGAGAACAAGATAACCATAAGGAAGGAAATCAAGGTTGAAAAAAGTCAATGTTGTAAGTGTGGGGTGGGGGTTGAAGGAATCAATTAAGAAAATAATTAGAAAATAAAGAGGCAGAGGGTTAGAAGGGGATTAATGCTTCGAATGAAAGGATTCCAAGATTGGATTGGCTTAACTTGTAGCCATCTTCTTGATTAAAGTTATTTGTGCGCTTTTTGATTTTGAGGGCTTCGAGAATGATTCAGGTGGAACAAAAGGGAGCACGAAAAAGGATTTGTGCTTGGTCAAAGCATATAAGGTGTATAAGGTGCTTTGAATTATAGGAGTGCTCATCAAGGGCATATTTCAAAAGATGATTATGAATAGTATTGACTATATGTTTCTTTAGTCGAGCTTTAACAAATTTTCTAGTTTGGCCTATATAAGAATTTCCACACGAGCATGAGATTTTATAAACCCTAGGGCCTGACAATGGATCAGATTGATCTTTGGGAGATTTGAATAATTGTCTTAAAGTCCTGTAGGGTTCGAAAAGGGTTTTAATGTTATTCTTGGCTAATCAACAAGTAGCTATACATGAAAAACTTCAACTATTAATTCTTCAACATAAGACAAATAAGTACATAAGAACAAGATAAACATAAGGAGGGAAAGCAAAGTTGAAAAACATCAATGTTGTAAGTGTGGGGGGTGAAGGAATCAATTAAGAAAATAATTAGAAAATAAAGAGGTAGAGTTTTAGGAGGGGAAGATCAATGATTACGGCATTGAATGAGAGGATTCCAAGATTGACTTAACTTGTAGCCATATTCTTGATTAAATTTATTTGTGTGCTTTTCGATTTTAAGGGATTCTCGAATGGTTCAGGTGGAATACAAGGGAGCACAAGCAACGATTTTTTCTTGGTCAAATCATATAAGGTGTTTAGAATTATAGGAGTGCTCAGCAATGACATATTTCAAAAGATGATTATGAGTAGCATCAACTATATGTTTCTTTAGTCGGGCTTTAACAAAATTACCAGTTTTGCCTATATAAGAAATTCTGCACGAACATGAGATTTTATATACCCTAGGGCATGACAATGGATCAGATTGATCTTTGGGAGATTTGAATAATTGTCTTAAAGTCTTGTAGGGTTTGAAAAGAGTTTTAATGTTATTCTTGGTTAATATTTTAGGGATGTGGTCAATGATAACTACTTTTATTGATGCAAGCGGTTCCTTCTTTATACTTTAATCAACAAGTAACTATACATGAAAAACTTCAACCATTGATTCTTCAACATGAGCAGTAAATAGAGATCACAATAGATAATGAACAATAGACAATAAACAACAAAAATGAGACACCAGGATTAGGCTCACAGCCAGGAAAAAACCCTCAAGGGGAAAACCCAAAATTCTTTCCTTATGAGAGAGATATTATGTCCATCAAAGTTACATCAAAATGTTCCAACAAATCCAAATTTCCTTTAATGCGTTGAAGGAAAGGTAACTAAGTTCGGTCTTCATAAATGTACTTTTGATATTTGTATTTATTCAAGAAAAATAAATATTATTTTTATAATATATGTCAATGAGTTTCTTGCTCATTGAAAATAGGTCCAACACTATTTAAAGTGCTATAGGTGAGTCAAATAGTCAAAAGAATAAGTTGAAGACATTAAGGGCATGTTATACCTTGTATGTATATGTATTATGGTCAAGAGAACACCTCCAAGCAAAGTCACAAGTCTCCTCCTAGCAATGGCACCATCAAGAAGCTCATTCAAGCTCACAAATCCACCAAAGAACCATCTGAAGTCCACTCTACAAGCAGCCAGACAAGTCGGCCTAAAGAGCAGGGACAAAACTCTATTTATAGAGGTTTTCCACTCATAAAACGAATAACAAGAACTTTGAAATTAGCGAAGAAGAAGGTAAGGAAAAATGAAGTGAGAAGATCTCCAAAGGCAACAAAGTTAGAGGGTACACCACCGAAGTCTTGAAGGTTGTTCCAAGGACTACTACAGTGACACGTGCGGAAATATGAAGTTGGTCTTGCGGCTAGGACAACAGTAAACCACAGTCACACATCCACCCTCGGTTGAGGTTGAAACTAGGCCTACAAGGCCTACTACTCTAGCGTGGAATAAAGACCTTCAAGAGAAGAAAAAGGGCACTCAAACGAAGAAGGAAAAGAGGCTACAACAGTCACACATGTGGGAATTTAGGGTTGCCAGACAGTCACTTCTAGTCTACACCTACACTTTGAAGAAGGAGCTCATTTGGTTTGAGAGTGAAGGATCATCATAAGGGAAATACACCTTCTATAGAGAAAGTGCAACAAGATTACTAAGAAGTTGAAGAAAGGATGAAGTGTCGGAGGAAGAAGAACGAAGTGCCCGAAAACAAAGTGCCGAAAGAAGTGTCAGAGTACATGGTGCAGAAAGGAGTGAAGACTTGACTTGTGCTTGGAGGATCTCATTGTCAGGGGTCTATGGTTTGGCATTGATCAATAGAAGCTTCAATAAGATAAATTCACTAAAGCGTTTTCCTCTCAAGAGTAGAGAGGTTTTGGCACTGGCAGAGAGTCAACATCTTGTGTTCTTGTTTTTATGTTTTGGTAGCAGTTTAATGAAGTACACACATATGCACTAATAAGAAGACGAAGAATAATAAGCTAACAAGAAAAGTAAAGAGACTCCACAAATTGTTATCAAGTAATGAAGAATCCCAATACACTACTATGCCCTAGATTCTTCCACATGGTATCAGAGTGTAAGGTAACATGTCAAGGATAGGGCAACTCAAGAACACTCATCAAGGGAAAGCATCTACAAAGTTGAAGCATCAAGCCTAGAAGTCTCAATCACTTCAAAGTCAAGAAGGGTATACAATCCATCACTCATCAAGAAGGTCTACAAAGGTAGAAGAAGAGCCTTATATAAAGGCACCTACAAAGAAGAGCAGATTGAAGCAGGATCTACATCAAGCTACAAGTCTTCAAGAAAACCTCATCACCAAGCAAGTTAACTTGGAGAAGGAAACTTGAAGAACATCAAGATCCAGGGAAGACAAGCCATCGAGCTTTCAAGGAGGAAGTAAATCCATTACATATGAAAATCTATCAAGTAAGTACATGTCCCCTTCTAAATATAATTCAATGTCTTCTTGCAAGGAAAGCAATAAATTGGTAGGTACCAATAACTTTCTTGCATGAAGAAGAGGAATGATCTACTACTCAAGGAGAATGAACTCCTAGAGCATGTCAAATGGAATATCACTATCCCTGATAAGGAATAGACTCAAGCCTTAGCCGAGTACAATAAGGATGAGACAAGAGCTCAAAGGATTCTGATAGAATAAATCAAAGACTCTCTCATTCCTTATGTCTCCAAGTTTGAGACATCAAAAGAAATTTATGATAAGCTAGTAGAGCTATTCTCGGTGTCCACAATTGGAGAAGTAATATCTATGAGGAATGAATTATACAAGATGAAGATAACAAAGGAAGGAATAGTTCCCTACTTCATTAAAATATCTGAAATGAGAGATCAACTTCAAGAGCTTGGGGAAGTCATGTCTAAAAGAGAGATGACAACTGTAGTACTCAATGCTCTACCTGAGGAGTGGGAAACTTCACATCTAGCATATATGCCAAGAAGGAAGCAACCACTCTCAGTGAAATTTGGTCTCTATGCAGAACATAGGAAACTAGACTTAAGGCAAAAGAAAATGTGGGATCAAAGGAGCTAGCATTTGCTACCATGGCCAAAAGAAAGGGTAAATTTGGCAAGTTTGGTCCACGAAGAACAAACAACAAAGACATGTCCAAGATCTAATGTTTTCGATGTCAAGAATATGGACATTACAAAAGGGATTGTCCTAAGCTTAAGAAGGACAACAATAACAATAGGAAGAGGGAAGAAGCTCACATAACTCAAGAGATGAAAGAAGAAGGAAAGAAGCAAAAGAAGGAATATCCTCCAGATCTCTACTATGACTAGGTCAAACTCTTTACTTCTAGACTTCTTTCAAAGTTTTGAGTAGGATAGGAGCATGTAGGAATAAATTAAAATTGCATGGCTAGAAGCATCCTATAGAATCTAGCGACATGATATAAATAGAGTTCTAGATACTCATGTATATGGAGCATTTATAAGTAGAAATATCTTCTAGAATATAGGAGCATGTCAGATATAACTCAAGATATTCATGTATAAGAAACATACCTAGTATAGGACCTCATACATGATGAAAGAAATTGATCATAATAAGAAATCTTAGAAGATCTACATCATCAAGAGAAAGGAAAAATTTGCAACGCAAGGATCGTTAAGATCCTATGATGGAATCTTCAAAACAAGGTTCATGGACCAAAGCAGATGCTAATTGGGAATCCCATTCATGGGTTTCAAGAAAATAATGATATGCAGGCAAGCTAAGATGAAGCAAGAAGGGCCACACCAAAGGATGATCAAAGGAGAATCAATATGAGGTATGTATGCATCAAAAATTAAGTCATGTTATCATTTGTATATTATCAAGTCATGGGTATAGTTATATAACGTGATGAAGCATGAAAGAATCTCTTTCACCAAGAACATGCTTGAAGGCATGTACCACGATGCAATGAAGGTCAACAAAAGAATATGCTCACATAAGGAGCATAAGATTGCTGACTAAGAAGCAAGAAGAAACGTTGACAAGTCTAGGAAGAAAGCAATGAAGGAATTCTCTCACAAGAAGCATCAGATGGGTGACCTATCTATTTGAGAAGAAGCAAATAAAGAAAGAGATCAAACATGTGAAGAACACCATGATCACCGAGAATCACTATCTGACAAAATGCCTTGAAGATATCTCCCGAAAGAAGGCAGGACAACTCTGATAAGGGAATAAAGGACCTTTGACACCTATGAAAGCCCTAGAGATACAAAGGTGCAGATAACTGATTCTACTCTACAAAGATGTCGTGATAAAGAAGCCATCCAACAAAAGAAAAGGAAATGTTGAAACAATATCAGGATGAAGTCATGATGGGCTACTAGGTCAAAACATGTAATCAAGCAAGTACAATGAAGCATCCATGAGAAGAGTATTTCAAAGCATGGACAAGATGATAAAGGAGTAACCAAGATGACAATAAAAACCCAATAGTCACTTTCCACGAAGCGATGACATGACAAACCAGGAAGTGTGGATGGTGCCCTACCTAGAAGAAGTTCGAACAAAGATTTCATAACATCAAGAAAGGAAGGAGATCAATTAGCTGAAAGGACCCACAAAGAAGAAGTTGTTGATGAAGGAAAGAGTACCCAATTAAGAGGGAGCTTTGACAGGTCCCTGATCGGGAGGGAGTTTTGAATCACCCCTTATTACAAAGAAGTGACAATTGTGTTTTCCATTTCATGGGTCATGCACTAGATCAGGACTAACAGGCGTAAGTCTAGATGAATTCCATGAATGGAAATGTAGACACAAGATAGACACAACATTCTTGTCTTCATTTGGGAAGAAATAATGGGAGGATTATGTAATCATTTGGCATCCGGTACTCTTTGAGGATGTGTAGGGCATCCAAGACAAGAGTAGGCAAGAGGACCAATATTCTTTGAGGGCTGGGAACCCAAGATAACAATAGTCCTAGAAGGTCATACTCGGAGAACACCCGGGTGGGTATGTACCTTGAGAGACAATGATGAAGGTGTCTATAAATCATTGGTGTCACCAACATTGTAGCTCATGGTCTCGTAAAGAGATGGAGTTGTTATTCAAGGCCTTGCACTATGACAATGCTGATGAATATGATGCTATAACAAATGGATTGCAAATCCGGTTTCTCTTATGTGAATTCTTCAAGATTGATAATAGCCAAACACCTTGTAATATTGTATGAATACCTCCCTAGTTAAGAGGGAGTGTTGAAGGAAAGGTAACTAGGTTTGGTTTTCATAAATGTACTTTTGATATTTGTATTTATTCAAGAAAAAGAAATATTATTTTTATAATATATGTCAATGAGTTTCTTTCTCATTGAAAATAGGTCCAACACTATTTAAAGTGCTATAGGTGAGTCAAATAGTCAAAAGAATAAGTTGAAGACATTAAGGGCATGTTATACCTTGTATGTGTATGTATTATGGTTAAGAGAACACCTCCAAGAAAAGTCACAAGTCTCCTCCTAGAAATGGCACCATCAAGAAGCTCATTCAAGCTCGCAACTCCACCAAAGAACCATCCAAAGTCCATTCTACAAGTCAGCCTACAAGTAACCAGACAAGTCGGGCTAAAGGATTGTCAAGTCAGCCTAAAGAGGAGGGAAAAACCTTTATTTATAGAGGTTGTCCATGCCTCATAAAACACATAACAAGATCTCTGAAATCAGCGAAGAAGAAGGTAAGGAAAAACAAAGTGAGAAGATCTCCAAAGGTAGCAAAGTGAGAGGGTACACCACTGAAGTCTTGAAGGTTGTTCCAAGTATTACTACAGTCACACATGCAGAAATCTGAAGTTGTTCATGTGGTTAAGACAATAGTAAACCACAACCACATATCCACCCTCGGTTGAGGCTGAAACTAGGTCTACAAGGCCTACTACTCTAGCGTGGAAGAAATATCTTCAAGCAAAGAAAAAGGGCACTCAAACGAAGAAGGAAAAGAGGCTACAACAGTCACACATGCGAAATTTAGGGCTTCTAGATAGCCACTTCCAGTTTGCACCTACACTTTGAAGAAGGAGCTCATTTGGTTGGAGAGTGAAGGATCATCATAAGGGAAAGACAACTTCTCTAGAGCAAGTGAAACAAGGTTACTAAGAAGTTGAAAAAAGGATGATGTGTCTGAGGAAGAAGAACGAAGTGCCAGGAAACAAAGTGCCGAAAGAAGTGCTAGAGTAGAAAGTGCATAAAGGAGTGAAGACTTGACTTGTGCTTGGAGGATCTCATTGTCAGGGGTCTAGGGTTTGGCATTGATCAATAGAAGCTTCAATGAGAGAAATTCACTAAAGGGTTTTCCTCTCAAGAGTAGAGAGGTTTTGGCCCTGGCAGAGAGCGAACATCTTGTCTTTTTGTTTTTATGTTTTGGTAGCAGTTTGATGAAGTACAAACATATGTGCTAATAAGAAGAATAAGATAACAATAAAAGTAAAAAGACTCCACAAACTGTTATAAAGTAAAGAAGAATCACACTACACTACTATGCCCTAGATTCTACAACATAATGAAATATTAGCCAAAGTCTGTCAATATATCACCTGAAAATTCACTAAGGCCAAAATTAGGGCATGTAATCACTGTTATTGGAGGTCGAAAATAGTGATGTAGTTACCACAGATATGTCACAGAAGCGAAACCGTAGCACGAGGAGGTTGTGTCAGAGGTTGCTTTGAGGGAGGGTACTGAGCTGCTTGGAACACCTTGTTGATTTGGAAGAGGGAATATCCATTGTTTTCAAGGGCTTTAATTATGATTAATATTAGTTATATGTTCCTAACAGAACTAGAGCCAAAACACAACAATATTTTTGGCTCAGAGGGAGGTGAACTTATCCATTTGTTTGCATTCAAAATTCTGCACAGAATCTCATGGAACATAGAGCCTTGATCGTGTGTATGCATTGGATTAATTCCATGACCCCCATATTAAATTCAAGTTTACTATGATATTGTGGATTTGAGGTTCATAGCAACCCACTAATCAAATAGCGTGCTTACCTTACAAAAAAGTATGGGAATTGTATAATTTTTTTTATTTTCTACATTATTATAAACCACATAATTTGTTAGTAAACATAGCTATTTATACATATCTACTATCATTATCCAAAAATGAACCATACAAACCTTCAAGAAGTTTTGTTGTCACTTCAAAGGGCTCAAGCATGCTTATATATTTCTTGTCTAGGTCTCTTGAGCCTCTTTAAAGGAGGCATTTTGTCGCCAATGTTCACATTCTTTTGAGAGACCATGCATAGATGAATATAAGGTTTAATATGATTAAGCAAAATTGGATGGTGTTTATGCTCATGGTTTGAACTTCACCCTATTCTAATATATCTACACTCGAATGAACAACATTGGAGACATCGCTTCTTCCTCGAAACCTATATACTTTCAACATGCTCCTAGAACCTGAACTTCAAGGAGGATCTGGCCCTTTCTCCATGTCTTACACAAATTTGTAATAACAGGTAACATGAAGCCAACGACCAAGTATGGTCATTGTTTCCCCTCATATACATATGAGTGGTAAAAGTGCATTTCAGGGATAACTTGCAACTTGCAGGGATGTTGAGAGACTATAATTACACACTTCACACTTTTTTGTTTTTAGGATAGATATTTAGGGACTACATATAAACACTTCACAATTTTTTTCTTTGGGATAGTCCCTCTTGTGATGATTTTCCATGGATTTTCTTGAGGATTGATAAGTATAGTGGTCCTCTCTCATGGATCATGTGGTTGTTGTTCTTAGTTGATATTTTTGGTTTCTTAATGGTAAATGTTTTTTTGGAGATCTTTACTGTGTATGACGTTGATGTCCAACGTTTCGAGTGGACACTCGACCGATCCATAAGGACCAAACGAATCAGGATAATTAGAAAAGAGAGCAACTAGGTTAATACAAATGCGAGTGAATTAGGAGGAATGTTTACTAAAATTTAGCTAAGAAATTAGGAAAAAATAAAATGTTATCCTTCAAATTAAAATTTTTTATTAATAAATTATAATAAATTAGTTGGTTAGATTAATAAAATTAATAATTTACAATAAGTAAAGAAATTATAAAACATTAAAAAAGGTAGATCATCAAAAAGAGGAAAGTTGGGAGGGGGTTTACTAACAAAAAAATATTTCAATTAATTTGATAGGGAAAGGAGGGCTCAAGGAGGAGATAAATCAAGAATATATAATAAATAGAATGATTATGTTATTACATTTGATGAAAGGAAAATTAAAAATAATTAAGAAGGAAGGTATCAAAGAAGATAAAATATGACGACGAAGAGATTAAGGGGGTTAAAATAAATAAGACAAATAAGTACATAAGAACAAGATAACCATAAGGAAATAAAGGTTGAAAAACATCAATGTTATAAGTGTGGGGGTGGGGAGTGAAGGAATCAACTAAGAAAATAATTATAAAATAAAGAGGTGGAGGGTTAGGAGGGGAAGATCAATGATTAAGGCTTTGAATAAGAGGATTCGAAGATTGGCTTAACTTGTAGCCATATTTTTTGTTAAAGTTATTTGTGTGCTTTTCAATTTTGAGGGCTTTCCAAATTATTCAAGTGGAATAGAAGGGAGCACAAACAATGGTTTTTGCTTGGTTAAAACATATAAGGTTTTTAGAATTATAGAAATGCTTAGTGTTAGGATATTTCGACACATAGGAAATAGTTAAGTATAACTTGGTCTAGTGTATAGTTAGGTAAAGTGTGTTTCTTTATTATGTACTTTTTGTAATTTACAATCTGACGGTCACAATATGTTCTAGACATGAAGTGATCTGACGGTTCATTCTCTCCTCGGTATTACCGACACTCGATCTGTGGCTTAACACACGATTGGTCCATGATCTCTATTTAAAGAGCATGGAGGGTCATTTGTAAGGTGACCATTCATGAGAGAAGCTTATGTAAATTTTCTTTCTTTTACATTAATAAATTGCTTGAAGTGGTCGTGTTGGCTCAGGCGGTGGACTGTTTCCCTCTTTGAGGGTTTTAACCATGTCAAGAATACTGGTGTACTAAGCTGTGATCTATTTGTGAGCGGTGTCTTTTGGTGTTCTATCTAAGGAACTTGCCCTGTAAATTGCTACATGGTATCAAAGCTATTTGAGGGCCGCATCCGTTGGTCATCCAAATCCGAAGGTGGTACAACTGCATCTGATTGTCATTTCCTAAATCTACTGTTTCTAACCATTTTTGGTCTGAGAGGACTTCTCTATTGTGTTAGGAGCATCTGTTCCAGTGAGGAACCCCTTTTGTTTCACGCGAAAAGGTTTCTGGTAGCTTTAGCTACGTCATTTTTAAGATCTGGAGGTACACAATCTTTATTTGCAATTTTAGTTATTTATCTCTTTGTTTTTTATTACCAGATCTATACCTTTCATTTCTACGTATGCTCCTTGCCCCATGAATTTGTGCAATCTGGGCAAATCAGAAACATAAATGAAGGTTTTTTCTCATGTGTATGCTCTTTTTCGCCGCGCCTTAGTGTGATCTCGGAAAATAAAAAACATTAAGGAAAATATTTAGTTTTCGGCGAAAGCTAACTTCAAGCCATAAGCTTTGTTTTTTTTTTCATGTCTGTGTTGGGTTGTGTTGATTTGGGGTAGCATCGGATGTGCTCTAGCCATGAAATTTGGTGGAGAGGCTAAGACACATGAGATCTCCAATATCCAGAAAGGGTTTGGGAAAATTCTAAACAGTTTGGGAGATATTAAAATAATTAATATTTTTAATGGAGTCCCTAAGTCTAAACTTGGGGAAATTAAAATATTAATGTGAATTAATATAAAATTGTACTAGAATGGTCCAAAAGACACGGATCAAGCCAAATCTAATCTTAGCCGTCGATTAGGGACTTAGTCTCGGCCATTGATATGTCAATGATAAAAGTATAAGAGGAGGCTTGAGGGTCACTTGGAGAACACACCAGAGTGATCAGTCATTCTATTCTCTAGAGCGGGGTTTGCTAAGAGAGATAGAATTAGTGATCAGTTGTAGTGAGGGGCAATGAGTACGAGGCAGAGAGATAGGGATAATGTCGAGAGACCAGCACAGAAGCAGAGAGAGACAGACGCAGAGCCAAAGGGAGCCACGCAGAGGCAGCAGACACTACGGAGACTCAAAAGGGGTCTGTGTCATCCACGCAGAGGCTTTAGGAGTGATGCAGAGAGATAGAGAGGCTGCGCAGAGCCTCAGTAGGCTGACACAGAGGGTTTCAGGCTGACGCAGAGGCTGGCGGGGCTGATGCTGGGCTTCAGATTGTGTTGGAGAGGGATTTCGTGGAGCAGACTTTCCGAATACTTGTTTCTGAAGAGAGGTATTGCTGCAAGATTTTTTTATCTCTGTCGAGTTAGCCAGTTTGGCACCCAGTGTACTCATAAAATAGCTGCTTAATAACAAAACCCTCAGATAGCTGCACCGGTTTTCCTGCATTGGGTTTTTCCGGGGACATTAGTCCAAAAATAACGGTGTCATTTGTGTGCTTGTTTCCGTTTCCTTCAGTTGATGATCTGTAATGTGTTGAGCATGCACTTGTATTTATTTTCAGTATTTACATGGTAAATAACTTGTTAATTAACAGAACAAGGAGGTAGAGTGCATGGAGGGTTTCTAACTATTAGACTTAGAAACTTCACCATGGTATCAGAGCGTGGTTGCAGATCACAGGAGAACAGAGGACATCAACAGAGCAGAGAAGGAAGTGGAGACAGATGATGACTATGCCATGAGTGCACACACGCCACATGAGCGGAAGTGGGGAGACATCGAGTTGTAGTCAGACAGACTACAAGCGATGAGGGGCAGGATCCTAGAGGTACCCAGCCTCTTGGATTAGACCTTACTACGAGTGCCTCGAAGAGGAGTAGTAGGATTTGCGGATGTGGGTAGAGATGGATGCAGATGAAGCGGTAGAGAGAGCTACATTGCAGAATTCCTAGGACAGTGCGATGCTAGCAAGCTGCAACAATGCGAGAGGCACGGGAGTGTTGCACCAGTGCATGATGGCACAAAGAGGTGTGCGACGGTGCGAGATGTAGGGATTTGTTGCAGTAGCGCAGAGGTCAGAGAGGGAGCGCTTGTCAACAGCAGAGGGAGATTCAACATCAGGAGTACTCTAGCCTGACGGAGAGGTCAGATTTGGGAGATCAGTTACTTACTTCTCAGTAACTAAGTTGCAGTGCAACAGTTAGTAGTGGTAGTGGTATGGGCAACACGATGCAGCATGATGAGAGGAGATGCAGCGCAGACGCAGCAGTGGTAGTGGCAGGGCCATGGGCAACAACACATATATAGAGGGCACTATCGTACAGATGCAACAATGGTAGTGGCAAAGCTGTGGGCAGTAGTACAAGATGCAATAGTGCAGAGGATGTTGGGTAGTAGGCCTAGCATCAACACAGGGACCGATGCCGTATGATCAAGGTAATTCTTAGTGAGGAGTATTGCTAGAGCACTGTCCTCGCTAAGAGGGAGTGTTGATTTGGGGTAGCATCATATGTGCTCTAGCCACGAAATTTGGTGGAGAGGCTAAGGCACATGAGATCTACAATACCTAGAAAGGGTTTGGGAAGATTCTAAACAGCTTGGGAGATATTAAAATAATTAATATTTTTAATGGAGTCCCTAAGTCTAAACTTACGGAAATTAAAATATTAATGTGAATTAATATAAAATTGTGTTAGAATGGTCCAAAAGACATGGATCAAGCCAGATCTACTCTTAGTCGTTGATTAGGGACTTAATCTCGGCAATTGATATGTCAACGCGAAAAGTATAAGAGAAGGCTTGAGGGTCACTTGGAGAACACACCAGAGTGATCAGTCATTCTATTCTCTAGAGCAGGGTTTTCTAAGAGAGATAGAATCAGTGATCAGTTGCAACGAGGGGTAGTGAGTACGAGGCAGAGAGGCAGGGACAGTGCCGAGAGACCAGCACAGAACTAGAGAGAGGCAGACGCAGAGCCAGAGGGAGCCACGCAGAGGAAGCAGAGACTGTGTAGAACCATAAGGGACTTGTGTCATCCACGCAGTGGCTGCAGGAGTGACGCAAAGAGCCAAAGAGGTTGCGCAGAGCCTCAGTAGGTTAACGCAAAGGGTTTCAGGCAGGGAAAATTTTAAGCATGGAAGTTTATCTTAAAGTTTAGAAACCTTGGCGAATCTTACTAGTCCGCAATATGTAAATTATAAATTATTTTTAATATAATTTTGTAAAAATATTTAGGTTTCTAATTTTTTCATATTAGTATATATAAAATTTTGGCAATTTTTAGGGTAAAATAATCTTATAATATAAAATTTGAGCGAATCAATTTTCAAAAAAAGAGAAATTGGCCAAACCTTTTTTTGGAAAAAGCATGGAAAATTAACCCACATGTGAATATTAGCCCCTAAAATTTTCACTAGTTTCAGGCTGACGCAGAGGCCAGCAGGGCTGACGCTAGGCTTCAGATTGTGTTGGAGAGGGATTTCGTGGAGCAGGATTTCCAAATGCCTATTTCCGAAGAGAGGTATTGTTGCCAGATTTTTTTTATCTTTGTCGGGTTAGCCAGTTTGGCACCCAGTGTACTCAGAAAAGAGCTGCTTAATAATAAAACCCTCAGATAACTGCACCGATTTTCCCGCATTGGGTTTTTTCAGGGACATTAGTCCAAAAATAACGGTGTCATTTGTGTGCTTGTTTCTGTTTCCTTTAGTTGATGATCTGTAATGTGTTGAGCATGCACTTGTATTTATTTTCAATATTTACATGGTAAATAACTTGTTAATTAACAGAACAAGTAGGTAGGAATAAATCAGTAAAGTGCATGGAGGGTTTCTAACTATTAGACTTAGAAACTTCAACAACTTGTGTGGTTTTTTGTTTTGTAGGCAAAAAGGGCTTTCTCAAGTAAGCACGCACTCCAAAGATTCAGTGACTAAAAAAAACCCTTCCTATTTTCCAAAAATTACTAACCTTTTAAACTACTCACTTGGTCCAAAGTTACTTTATGAGAATAGAGATCTTGGGTTCAAATCTTTATTTTTGTTGAGTTATTTTTTCAAAAAGCACATGTAACTTATGTTTTAGAGTTACTTTATGTAAAAATGTTCTCACCCATTACAAAAACTGAGTCACTTATAATTCTAAAGTCTATTTATCTTTTATTTAAGTTACAATTTAGTGGGCAGCTCATAAAGTACCATTGTAAAAGTGACTTTCTTTTATTTATAAAAGTGGGTCACATATATATTTTTTTTAAGTGAGCTAATTAGATTAAGTTTGAAAAGAGGTGGGGGGGGGGGGTAAGGTTTAAAATATAACATTATCATTCACTTCCGCACATTCACGTACTCCGTCGGCATCTTCAACAACTTTTCTTCAAAAAGCCATAACTTCTTCATCGGAAGCCGTTTTCAGAGCCATTTTTTTAATTTGCCTAATTTTTCAAGATTTTTCCATTGAAACACTTAGTTTCAGCATCTATATCTTCAGTTTTTGTTAAAATGGAAATTCCATGCCAAGTTATTCTTGACAGCACCAACTACTTCCAATGGTTTCCCTACATTGAGGATTTACTTAGAAGTAAATGTCTTTATATAATAGCCTCAAGCCAAGAGGCTAAACCTAAAGATGAAGATAAGCAAGCCAAATGGGAAAATAGGCAAGATCAAGCACATGGGTTGATAGGGATGTCTATTTCTCTAGACCTTAGATTCCATATCGTAGAACTTGATACCCCTGATGAAGCAATGAAACAACTCAATATTTTTTTCGGAATTAAAAATGAAATTAGAGCCCATCAACTCGAAAATGAGTTGCTTACGTTGGACCCCAATAATTTTTCTTCCATTGAAGATTTTTTGTCCAAGTTCAAGACCCTTAGACTTCTCTTGGAAGGTGTTAAGGTTAAGAAAGAAGATGGTAGCCTTATCTATTCCATTCGTACTAAGTTGGGACCAGCCTACTCTGTGTTTGTTTCCACCTTCCATTCTACTAGAAAAGTCTTTATTTCTCAAGGAAAATACTACAAGTCCCCCTCTTTTGATGCCTTTTGTGATTTTTTAATAAGAAAACAAGAAAAACCCTTACATTTTGGTCTTCTTAATCTTGGAAACTCTTCCAAGAAAGCCTTAGCCACCCAACAACAACCAAGTTCAAAGAATCTTAAGAAGCAACATCCTAAAAAGAATGGTCCTAAACCAACCAAGGGTCCTAAGCACTTTCAGTCTCAAAATAAAAATCAATTCAAAAAAATGATAAGGCAGATAAAAACACAAGGAATAAGACTGATAGACATTGCAACTTTTGTAATCGTGATGACCACTTAGAATGCAAATGATTTAAAAAGATGGAAGCCTTGGAGCAGCAATGAAGAATCATAACATCCATTTGGAGCACTCTTCAACTTCAACTTTATCTCTAGGAATAACACTTTCTGCATGTGGTTGTCAAACATCTCGTTCTGGTTATGCACTAAATGTATCTTCTTCTTCTTCTCATTCTCATGAGTGGCTCATTGATTCTTGAGATTCTTATCACATAGCCAAAAACAAAGCCATGTTTTATTCTTTAAATGATTGTAACACCAAAAATATATATGTTGGTGATGATAGATCTCTTAGTGTTGTAGGGACTAGAACTATTCATCTAGACAATGGTAAATTTAATGATGTATTATGTGTTCCAACCTTATCCTGCAACCTTCTATCTATATATCAGATAACACATTCAAGTGAGGGTAAAACTGTTGAATTTTCACCTCACGATGTTGTAATTAGGACCTAAGAGATCCTAGACAGATTTTAGCTACTAGAACTGTTGATGATTTTACAAGGTTGTATAAGTTTAACAACTTTGGGTCATCAACTCTTCCCTCGATATTTATTGCTCATAATGATGAAGTGAGCAAACTTTGGCATGAGCGATTTGGTCACTTAAACTATTGCTCCCTTCAAAATCAATGTAAAGAAAGTACGGTGACAGGTCTACCTATGGTATCTTATAGAGATGGTGTTTGTTCCGGATGTGTACTCGGAAAACATCATTGAGATAGTTTTGAAAAACATGCCTCTTGGCACACCTCAACGCCTTTATAGCTTGTGCATAGTGATTTATGTGGTCCACTTCTAGTTGTTTCATTCTCTAGCTACAAGTATTTCTTACTTTCATTGATGATTTCTCCAGATGCACTTGGGTATACTTCTTAAAACTCAAGAGTGAAGTATTTAACATGTTCTTGGCCTTTAAGGCCTTTGTTGAGAAACAATCTGGACATTGAATTCTTAAGCTAAGATTTGATAATGGCAGAGAATATGTTAAGAAAAAATTCATCAACTTTTGCACTGAGCATGGAATTCAAATGCAACATACTGTTCCATATACTCCACAACAAAATGGTGTAGCTGAAAGGAAGAATCACACCTTAAAGGAAATGGAAAATTGTATGTTCAATCTAAAGGACTTAGTCTTAATTCTTGGGAAGAAGTAATTAACTGTGCAAATTACATAGTAAATTGCACTCCTACTAAGGTTTTAAATAATATCACTCTAGAAGAAGCATGGAGCTAATTTAAACTAGTTGTAAGTCACTTTCGTGTTTTTGGAAGTGAAGCATGGGCCCATATTCCCAATGAGAAACATAAAGCCTTAGAACCTAAGAGTTAAAAATGTATTTTTGTTGGATATTCTGAAGATGTCAAAGGATATAGACTTCTTCCACCTAAATCTAAAAAAGTTATCATTAGAAGAGATGTAAATTTTGCTGAAAATATATCGGCCTACGAGCCTAGTTCGGCGGATGTGCCACCTCTCTCTATCCCTTCTACTTCTGAAAATATTTCTTCTTCAGATGATGACAACGAGGATGAAAATCCTCCCGACCTTCTCGGGATCCTCCTTCAGCTCCTTAGCTTACAAATGGGTCTGTGCTACTTGGGATGCAGCAAGTGCTCTTGCAGGTGATCCTACAAATCAGCGACGTACACGTTCTCAGTTCGATAGAGCCTCTTCTTTACTGGCTCAAGCTTCAGCGAATTATGATCCTGACACATTTGCAGAAGTTTCAGGCCATCCAGATTGGGACGCAGCTATGAATGAAGAATATCGTTCATTATTGGAAAATGATACATGGGATCTTGTTCCTCTTCCAAAGGGACAAAAAATTGTTAGATGCAAATGGGTTTATAGAACCAAGTTTGGACTAGATGGAAAAGTTGATAAACATAAATCTCATCTTGTTGCTAAGGTTTTTTCACAAGTTGAAGGCATTGACTATACTGAAACCTTCTCCCTTGTTTCCAAAATGAACTCTATCTGCCTTGTTCTTTCCCTTGCTGCCTCTTTCAAATGGGAAGTCCATCAGATGGATGTTAAATCTGCCTTCTTGCATGGGGACTTGCATGAAGAAATCTATATGGAACAACCTCCTGGCTATATACAAATAGACTCCAGCCTTGTATGTTGGCTTAAGAAATCCCTTTATGGTCTCAAGCAAGCCCCTCGGGCTTGGTATGCCAAAATGGATAGCTTTCTTTTAGATACTGGCTTTTCTAGGTGTCATTCTGACAATACTGTCTACACCAAGAAAGTGGGTAAGTCTCTTATCATTCTTGTTCTTTATGTTGATGATCTTATCCTTACTGTTAGTGATCCCAACCTTATAAACCATGTGAATTCCAGCCTTAAAAAGCAGTTTGAAATGACAGACTTAGGACACTTGCATTATTTTCTTGGTCTTCAAGTCTTGCAATCCAAGGAAGGTATTTCCCTTTCCTAGTCCAAGTATGCTTGTGATCTTCTACGCCACTTTCACATGGAAGACTATAAGCCATGCCCTTCCCCCTTTCAGTCTGGAGCCAAAATTTCAGTCACTTGTACTTTCCTTGAAGTTGATGCTACCTTATACCGTCAGCTTGTATGTGGTGAAGTCAAATTATAAATGCAAACATAAAAAAATTCCTCTAGCCTGATAATGGGTCTAGCCACAACAAATACATTCTATGGAAGATTTACTTAAGTTAGAACCAATTAAGAGGGCCTACCTCTTAGTATGCTTATCCTGTTTGATGATGTCCTTGATTGCTCACTCCAACTATCTCTCTCTTCCTTCTTCAAGCACCTGAAACAAGTAAACAACAACAAACAACAACCGTGATAATAGACATATTGTAATTCAACCTACTTAACAAGTCAAGAAACATTAAGCCATGAATATGGAAGATGAAAAATCATGTAGGAAATCAATCGATAGTTGCATATATATTGAGATCAAAGAGAGATTACAACCATTGTCTTGACATTGCAGTTCTCCTCTGACAAGACCAAGTTCCCACACACTTCTGTTAGCATTCCAAGATGGCCTCAATCTACAATATTTTTAAGGCTCTGCCCTTTAGGCTTCACTCCAAACCAAATCACACTTCTCCCTCACACAACTAGATAGCTACAACTATGAATAGATTGTTGTTTACTCCAAACCAAAATAGTAATAGCACACCAACATTAACACTAGCTTGTGCTTGGGAAGAAGGGAGGTTTATATAGGATGAATGGATGGGAGATGGATCCTCTTCTCATGGGAGAAAGTCTTATCCCTTGAGGTAGTTCCATCATTATAGGGGAAAGGATCCCAAACTGACATCCTCGACCCCATCTGACGAAACCATTTACCAGACGTACGTTATGAAGCTTCTAGAGTTGGAAGCTTCGGCTCCTAATTTAAAAAAAAATTCATAACAGGACCGACGAGACTGCAACACAGCTCAGTCGCTCTTTTCGGCACTAGGCATAGTGCTAATCTCTTCACATTGGCGCAGGGGAGACAAAGGTCATTAGCGTCGGTATTGTAAACTGGGAAAAATAGAAGTTTCAGGGGAAATGGTGCAAAAGGGAATTGATCTGCTCATGAAGAGGGACACAATGGTAGTTTCTTCATGAAGGACAAGCATGTGGGTTTCACTGTAGAGGTCCTCCAAGATCAAGGAACGAGTACAGGGACAGTGATAAAATGTTGTGTAACAGATGGCCCTTAAAGCATGAAGGCCGAGCTAGAGTGAGGGATGAAATGTTTTATGAACCAGTGCGGGGAACCATAGTCTGCCATCGAAAAACTTGCAAGCAAGTACAAATACATATACATAACTGAGAACTATGTCAAATGATACATGAATTGTGGCATGGAAACAACCATCCAGAGAATGATCATGTAAAGGGATCCATGTATGGGCGCAACCATCCGCCAAAGAGGATCATAATGAAACCAAGGTATGGTCGCAACCATCCAATAATGAGAAGGATCACATATGATAACTCATGGTATGGTCGCAGCCATCCATATGAAAGAGACATGTATATCATCATAACCATGTCACATCACTTCGCAACCTGGAATTTTGTGATCTGAGTCCATGGTCTTGCGCTCCAACACGACCCGATCAAAGTACATATTCTAACATGTGAATAGATGTGTTGACGTTGAACATGCTAGAAAGTCACTTGATTACTAGTCAATGATGTAAACTGTTAACAAGCGCGAGAGAAACCACCAATAATGACAATGGTCCTCAAGGTACTATCAGCACAATCCATGGAATGTGAATAGAGGAACTGAAGTCAAACACCTGTGAAATCACTTGATCGAAAGCCAATGATGTGAACTTGTCATCGAGTGCGAAGAACTTTCCATTAGGGAATGCAAGCTCTAAGGTACTGGAAGGGAGTCTCTCGGTCAACTTCCTAGATAATGAGTTGAAGTTGACGGAAAGTGACCATGTCGAAGGAGGTCCATAATGTTTCCCACATCATCAACACGAGAGGAAAGGATGCAAAATGATTTTGGATGATACAAAGAATCAAAGGTAAGTATAACTGCAGAAGGACAACTCTTGAACATATCGGTGACATAACTGGAAGTTTAGCAGCTTTTGGATCCATAGGATCAATGGTCATGATGATGTGGCAGAGACCAAATGGAAGGAAAAAACAACGGCCCAAACCAAGGAAGGTCAACGATACAAAGGAGGATATCCCAACCCAACACGAAGCAGAAAGTGTCATGTTCAAGAGTGAGCTGTCGACACAACTTATAGATTTCCAAATTTCCCCCCACCATTTCTGGCAGGTACCCCAATTATTTTTTAATTGCAAGCTTGAAAGGGATAACATATGCTTGCACTGTAAGTTCATCCTTTGGATGAATCCAACCTCGTAAGTTTAACGAGCCCTAGGAAGGAGAAGCTCATGTTCATCATGGCGACGAATCCGATGTCGTTTAATAGTTTAACGAGTCCGACAAAGGTGTAACTAGGTATCTTTTTCATGTTTAGAGATTTTTAAAAGGACACGTAAAAGAAAACTCCACACGGTCCCTTTTCATACATTGGTGTCTCTCGAGCCTAAAAAGGTATAAAAATGATACTTGAGAGAATTGCTTGACCATTTCAGTCAAGGAGTACCTTTTCGTAAATAGTGCCTCCCAGCCCAAAAAAGTGTTAAACTTATGTTGGGTACATGACGTTTCACATCCGTTAACAAGTTCGAAACGACAAGGGCTTGGCCATCTTTTCGTTTTAAAGGGTCGGAAAAGAGCTTGAAAGCAGACCCCCCATTTTATTTTTCTTTATGAGTCAAAAGGGAAAAATACTCGGCCATCATTCATATGAGTTTAAAGAGTCGAGAAAAGAGTTGAAATGTGACTCATCATCATCGTTGAAAGTCCACCACCTGTCGCTGCAAAAAAAGAAGGTAAAGTGTATTATCTAGTTCTGGAGGCAAAATAGGTTAAAATATTTTACAAAAACCTGATATTTTCATGAAAAAATGAATAAAAAGGAGAAAAGTAAATATATTTTTACCATTTACCATTTTACTTTGATGTGAAAACTTTTTACTTAATTTTCCCTAATTGTTCTGGAGCAGATTGCGGGAGATCCAGGAGGTCAATCGTCAAGCCGTTAGTTACAGGTCAAAGCCAAAGCCCTGAGCTCCATTTTCATGTCCTTTATTTATTTTTAACCATTTTTTAGTTTTTTGAGGGGGTTTTTGAAAAACTTTTTGCCCTCGATCGGCGCAACTTCCGGGCATGGAATCGCGTCGGCCGAGGGTGATTAACAAAACCAGCCGCGGCGAAGCCGTGAATGGGGAAAAACCCTATTTCTCAAAAAATTCATCGTTTAAACTCAAAATTTATGGGCCAAGCATGATTGTTGACTCAAATTAATGGCTTTTGCAGGAAAAAATCACTAAAAATGGTGGACTGGAAAGAACAGGAACATGAGGATGTTGACACCCAGGCAATGAATGACCCAAATTTCCTGGAAGCTTTGAGGGCTTGCAGGCTCCTCAAATTATTTCTCACGCCAGGGATGCGAGCCCAGCTTGAGTTGCTTCGGTACCTGATTAGTCTTTGGGACATTAATCGGGAAATATTTGTCATTGGTGACCAGGAGCTGGAGTTGGAAACTTCAGATATATACTTCATCACTGGACTGTCCCACAGAGGGGAACCAGTGAACTTGTATGGGTCACGACCGATTGGGGCAAGCATATCTTCATTGCTTGCTGAACACTGCCCTAAGGCCCTGAAATCCAAAAGTGGGAAGATAGAGATTTCCAGTGTTCGGGATCTAACACTGAGAGTGCTTCTATTGACCATCAACAGAGTGGCGGGGTCTCAGGCGGAACATGAGACCAACAAGTCGAAGTTCCTTTATGCTATCGACTGTACAACTCCTACGATCTTCAATTGGGTAGAGGCCATGAAGACCAACATCAAATGCCAGCTGTCCAAAGCTAAGGCGGTGAATCTGAAGCAATTTTTCTTCAAATCTGTGATTGTGACCTTTTTCTTGGAATGGGTACCATTGTTCCAGTATCAGCTGACTGAGGTGGATCCTCGTATGCCACGTGATCCGTAGATGGCCCGCTAGAGTCGTTTGGTGCCCAAGATCACTGGGGGTCAGCATATGTCATACCGACCTGCATTATTTTCATGGCTACGATGATAGAAGATTGTCGTGGAGGGCTGGCCATACAATGGCACTGACTTCCATGGAGATCTAGATATGCCCTTGCCGGATGGAGAGGACTTCGATGATGAAGGTAAAAAATCAAATTTTGAATTTTGAATTTTTTGAATTGTTTTTGGTATATATGTGCTTATAACATTTATCTTGTTAATGCAGACGATGGACCAGAGTGGCCTGTTGGGATGTTCCCAATAGCCAGGCGAGTCCCCCACCCTATTGATGCTGTCACTCCTTATCAGGAGGGGAGTGACAACGAGGAGGAGATCGCGAGGAACCTTGAGGGGTTGACTCATGGTATCCCAGAGTATGCTTGGGTAGGATACATTCCTCATCAGTACCAAAGACACATGGTGGGAGTCTCGGATCGGATCCGCTGATTGTTGACTCGTGTTACACAAGTTGTGTCATGCTACCACGATCACCATGCTGATTAGTTCCTAGGTCCAACACTTACATTTTTTTGAGGCCTGCGTGCCACAAATATATGAGGCCTGTGAGCCGCCGATGTTATTTTGGACACACATATTATTTTTTGGGGTTCTGATGTATCAAATATTATCACCATATATATATATATATATATATATATATATATGCTGTATTTTCTTGTCTACTATGGTATAAATGGTTTGTTTTATCTTTTCACATGTTTCGTAAATGTCTATCCAACACATGATCAATTAATGCATCTGTCAATGTGTTCATGCGTCTGGGAATATGATGATGTAATGTAATCAAAATGTCTTTCCAATAGACTGATACGGAGATACATTCTCAATATATGAGGGTTTCTAACAGAATATTGCCCGTTGAGTTGAAGGACAACAAGTTGTGAATCCAGG
The DNA here is from genome assembly GCA_031772625.1 of Pinus tabuliformis. Taxonomy (NCBI): domain Eukaryota; kingdom Viridiplantae; phylum Streptophyta; class Pinopsida; order Pinales; family Pinaceae; genus Pinus; species Pinus tabuliformis. Next base: position 816,157,953 of record CM062818.1, read on the forward strand.
TTGACAACCAACTCTCTGACGTTAAGAGCGATGGCTTCTGACAACAATTTGATGACCGCACTGTATTCAGCAATGTTGTTAGTTGTGCGACCTAAACAAATACCTTGAAGGTCAATCAACTCACCGTTAGGGTCATAAATAGCCCATGCCGCGGATGATAGGTTCCGGGTACTATGGCAAGCACCATCAATGAAACCAATGTGGGGAGTCGCAGATATCTGCAAAGCAAGAAAAGCATAGTAAACATGAAAGTTGTTTGAAAACTACCACACAAAACCACACTGCACAAAAATGAATGACACTAATGTACACAAGTAACCATGCAAGATGACCTAAGCATAGTACTTCTTGAGAGAGTCCATGCTGGGACTCGGGTAATCAATCAACACAGAGAGACATCGGAGTTTACCGTTGCTATGATGAGTAAGCATCGACTCGGCCAAATAATGAAGTGGAACTCATATAAGGTGTTGCCCCCATGCCCCCTGGGCGAGGGAGGGTTACGATTCAAATGGAAACCCCATTGCAATAATGGGAAATCGGTGGAAACTCGAGGAGGGTGAAAAAGCCTGAATCCATGAAGGGATAAAGGTGCCCTCAGTTGAAAGAGCTTGACCATGTCAGGATAAACTGACGCGTCAATAAGAAACTGAGAATAAAACTGCTCAAGATACATAGACATTACTGCTTGGCGAGGCAAGAACGAGGAGCGATAATGAGTATCGGCCCAAGGTGGTTCCTCGAGAGACATGACTTCCATGATACCTTCATTGGTAAGGAAGGTCTCGGCTAAGGGATCAAGGGATTCCAAAGTGCCAAGCCACGGGGATTGAGCATACGTATCGAGAGAGGTCTTCGACATACAAGAATCAGAGGATGAAGAACTTGAAGCTGAAACAATTTCCACATAATTGACTTTGGCATGACTAAGCGACATAACCTCACCCTAGGAATCAACAAGATCTGGTGAACGTATGACCCAAGGATCAGATTTGACCGAGATCACGTTGAAAGAGGCAACATGAGGAGGTGGGAGTGGAAAAATTCCCATTAAGGCAGAATCTTTAAAAAGACCTGCCCCCACACTCTCATAGGGAGCACCAATTTGCTTGACGTATGGAACATTTCCATCTGAGGAGGAAGAGGCAAAGAAAGAAAACCAGTTGACAGTGACAATCTTCCCTTGATGGGGAAAACGAATCATGTGAAATAAATAGGAGGCCACGGCATGCATGGCACGGGTCCAACTTCGGCTGAGTAGAATATTGTAATTGAGATTGGCATCAACAATTTCTACCTCGACTTGCATTGTCTTTCCTTCCAGAGTGATGGCAAGGATAGGTAAGACACCGAAGGGTCGCGAATCGCGCCCATTGAAAGCTTCCAAAGTGCTCGAAGATTGGTTCAAATCAGGAGAACCAATAGCCTTCCAACATGCAGTCGACATGATGCAAGTGGAAGCACCTTCATCGATGATAGTCTGGTGGATGGTCTTCTCATTGATGATTACCTGAATGAGAAGGGAAATCTGATGAGGGATACGTGGAACATGGTTGTTTAGATCAAAACATATCAAATTGGAATCAGTGGGATCAATGCCCCCGATAGTTGGCAACAAATGTTTCTGCTGTGATAGGCAACTTTGGAGCACCTCGAGAGCCGACATGGCTGACAGTGCTTGAGCCAAATCCTCAACAATATTGTAGTGCTGAGCAGCTCAGGCATTAGGATTATACAAGGATTTCCGCAGCACACCTTGAGAGTGTGGTCATATAGCAGAATCAGGGTTAGGGTGCTCAATATGAAGAGGGCCAGAACTCAGGGTAGAATAAGAAGGTGCAACTTCTTTCTCTTTCCCAGCTGTCGAAACAAGAGTTTGATAATCTTTTGATCTAGTATCCACATTAATAGGAGTACTCATCATGAACACTTGAGATCCGGAGGAAGTAGATTGGGGTTGGTCTACCATTTAGGTCTACTGAGACGGAAACGGCTCTTTGAGGATAGCGGGGATCCCTTTGAGCAAGCGACTAACTTCGGATCATCAGGGACAATCCTTAGTGTAGTGATCTTCCTCGCAAATGAGTCAGGGATACTTAGGTTTCCGTTGTGAAGATTTGCCAGCAGATGATTTAGGAGGACCTTGTTTTGGGGCATCGACTTTAACCTTTCCTTTTCCTTTCTTCTTTCCTTTCGAGGATTTATTTATTGCGGTAAACTAGACAACGTGGACCTCTGAGGTTTTACCAGGGCTAGGTGGATTCTGGGATGAACTCTTAGGAACAACATTTGAGACCGACTTCTATTTGGAAGAAGATTTAGTAGGGGTCTGGGATACTGAACCAATAACTCCACCAACGGGAGGTACAACTTGTGGCTTCGATGCTACGGGATCGAATGATGGCTGCAGAGCATCGGGTAATAACTCATACAAAGTGCCAGACTGAGAGTAAACTAGATCCAAGTACTGGGCACGAGCGATGGCCTTCTCTTCAATGACGCATCCACCCATAGCTATATCGCGAGCAATTGGGGCCATGAATGATTTGGTGAACCATTCAGTGAGAAACTGATCAATAATATCAAATTTCATCAGGTGACGTCTACATATCCACTCATGGATGTGATCAGAGATGTGTGTCGCAGTATCTTGCTTAAGCGATGTGAGAAAATAGGTGCCAGTTTCATAGCGAACCGACAACTGAAAATGTGTGAGGAAAGCCATGGCTAAAGAGTTAAAGTCATGGTAAGTACTTCGAGGCAGCTCGATGTACCACTTGGCTGCAGCGCTTGTGAGGGTTCGTTGGAAAAGACGGAGATGAATGGAATCGTCAACGTACGATTTCGACAAGTACCATAGGTGATATGTCATCACATGAGCATGAGGATCTTCTTTATCTTTCCCATTGAACTTTGGACAATCACTTAGTATATTGGACAACACCGAAGGCCAGTACGACGAATGAAGGATTGGATCATTCGTGAGGCGAGATACCTCTGGCAACTCGAGTGTAGTCAAGAATGGAAATTGGGTGTTAAAAGGCATGGAAGGTCAATAAGCGGGTCCGTATGGAGGAGCCCATCCTTACTGGTAAGGATTTTGGACCCACAGTGGGGGATTTTGGCCATATGGCATCTGAGGCTGCCCTCATTGCGGATTACCTTGACCATAGTGAGGGTTTTGACCTTGAATGTCTTAGAACTATCCGGTCATAGGTTTCTGATAAGCAACGTACGGGTTAGAAGTTTGTTGAGCCTATTGACCTTGGACATACAGATTTGGACCTGTTGTCCTTGAACATACGGGTGATGAAATTCTTGTCTTTGGACAAGAGGATTTTGGACCTGTTGTCCTTGGGCATAAGGTTGATACACTTGTTGCCCTTGGACATAGGGATTTTGTACTTAATGCCCTTGACCAGTAGGATTCTGGACCTATTGACCTAGGACATGAGGATTTTGAGCCTACTGCTGCAGGACTTGACCTTGACCCTGCCCTTGCAAGGGTTGACCCTGTTGATATGTATACAAGGGTTGTTGCTGCCCTGGTTGGTTTTGTTGTTGCAAGGGTTGACCTTACGGTTGAAAAATTTGTCCTGGGGCTGCAGAGGTTGGCCCTACGAGGACATGGGTTGGGAGGTGTGCAGAGCATATTGCATCTGTTGTCGTGCGGTTTGTTGTAATTGTTGCGAGGGTTGACCTTGCGGTTGTTGCAGTTGACCTTGTTGCGGGATCATTTTCCCTTGTGGTTGCGCAGAGATCCCTTACTACAACAAAGGTTGCCCTTGCGGTAACAAAGGATTCCCTTGTTGTTGTAGAGGTTGTCCTTGCTGTTGCAAGGGTACTTGAACAGTGCCTGGGAAATTTCCGAACTGAATCTGGCCATGGCCAGGCTCGATGTACTGCCCAGATTGGAGGGTGTAAGGTTGATTAACCATTCCTTGATAACCATATGGAACGTAAGGATTTTGGTATTAGACCTGAGCCCCATAAGGCTGCTAATACTAAACATTGCTCGATCCAGACGGACCAACAATATTTTGAACCTGTTGGTACTAGACATTGTTTGATCCAGTAGGATCAGTAGGGTTATGAATAATACCGAAAGAAGGCTGGTTCATACCAAGCATGTGAGATTGTGAGCCGCTCACATTGGTGGCACCTAACACCACAGAAACATTCAAGTTTTCCCCCAGGTGGTGGCACAACCTGGCCACTGACTATAGGGATGGAGGAACTGATAGAGGCATTCTTTGAAACTGCTAGTTGTGCCTGACGAGTAACTGGGATTGACGATACAAGAGTATTTAGAATGGTGGGTTGCACCGGGACTGAGGTAACAGCCTGTTGGGAAGTCGTGTTCGTAACGAACGGACCTGAAGTAGGCATGGCGCCTAATGCCCAAATAGGGTTATGGTAAAGTGATGAGGCACTAGGTGTACCTAAAACCAACTGTGCCAAAGACACATAGTTGGGTGGAAAATTGGCGGGAATACCCCCTAAATAGGGGAAACCCTCAGGAGGAAAAGGTAGCTCTTCCCCCTCAATAGTGTGTGGAGTAGAAACTTCGGACTCATCCAGAGAGGTGACTGGAGCATCGCCTTTGGGTTCCATGTCTGGAAACAAACAACGACGAATGGCCGAAGAAGTATGAGGGGATAGTTCCAAAGGAACACCCAGATGGTCGTACAGACTGTAAGGACGCTGCAGTGATATCACAACAGGGTCAAACAGAGGATTCGGAGGGTAGATAACTAGTCCAAGCTGACCGTCAGTGGTCGGTGAGTTCTCAGGAGTTTGAACGGGATTGTCTATATTTTCTGGGCTATGATCAGCAGATGACCCAGTATTAAAAGTAGGCAGAGGACGAGATGACAAAGGTTGAATTCTCAGAACAATTCTAAGTTCAACACCTTGGTCCTCGAGTGACTCTAGTAACTCAGGAAACGTCTCCTCAAACAATCTTTCAGACGGAGGAGAGGAAGAGGAACTGGGTGAACTAGATGGTTCAACCACGATGACCTTGTCTTAGTCGACAGAAAAATTAACTTCAAGGATTTAAAATTTTCTTTTAAGTGACACTCACAATTTGGCCTTAGAAAAGGCTAACAGGGTGTTTTTGGATCGTGGGAAATCAATTGTTAAGACACATAAAAGATTGGTGCTCTTTCATTTTTTAAGAGTCGAGAAAGAAACAAAGATGACTTTATCGCTTTCGATTGGAAAGGAGCTCGAAAGGAAAAGTGCTTGAACGATCTTTTAAGTTTAATGAGTCAAAAAGATCAAATGACTACTCTAGATGATCTAGGTAAACACAATTACCAAGCAACCGTGAACTACAAAATACCTCCTGGCAAACCGAGAAGTACGAGCAGGTAATCTCCCCGAATGTTGTGTTCGGTGTATCATGTTTGCAAGGCAGTCGACTCGGCTTCCTAAGGATAAAGGATTGCAGCCTAGAGGGGTCTCCTGTTATATACTCGATGGTACAGGGAGCACAAATCCATACTAGTGTTGTCTAATGCCGAAGCTAATGACAACTGCTAGGTTTAAAGACTCCAGAACATTTCTATAGCCTAGACCTTCTAGATATGATTTTTAAATGTCAAATGCACCTTAGGTTAATTGAATTCATTTTAAATTTTATCTTGAGTTATGTTTCAATTTTCAGGTCTTAGCGATGCGACTCGAAAAACCTTAAATGCAACTAAATGAGACAAGACCCTTTCAATTCGATGAAATGCTTACACTAGAGAGGGTAGAAACTACTCAATCAAATGCAAAAAATCAAGCAACCGAAAAAGAAATGATCCTTCACTACCTTACTTTTTTGAAAAAATAAACTAATGAAAAACGCATTCCAATTCCTAATTTCTTGACAGGCACTTATCTATTAGTCATTTCAAAAGAAAAAGAGTTTTTTTCCTTTTCCAAATGCCAATGCAATTCTAGTCTTTTAATGATGCAAGTTATCGTAGCGCAATGATGCAACAAACTAGAATTTCATACTTTTTCATGAAACAACAAAATAAACTTTTCACATACAATTCTTCAGTGAATTTTTTTTTGAGACAATAAGCTCTTCAAGCACATGAAAACATGAAAACAGAAACTCATTCAAACTAACGAAGCACCGAATTTACCAACAACAAGACAAGCAACGTGATCCATGTCGGAAATGAAACATTTAGACAAGAAAACGAAAACTTTTCAAACTTGTGTAATAGAGGTCAAATTCGTAAAAGGACCAAAAACAAAATGAAAGGAGTAAGTATACCTACAACCTGACTTACTGAGTTCACAAACAACTGAATGGACGACAAACTAGATGCCCTAGTGTCGCTGACCACCCAATGACTCAAGAAATCAAGCAGAAAGATGATAAGCCAACAAGCAAACAAAACCAAATGAAAAACAACTTTCTAGTCAGGGAGAAAACAGTCCAAAAGGCTTACAGAGTCAAAATCACAAGAGCAGAACACACTGGCCAAGATTGGGGTCGAACCCTAATCTTCACTTACAGGCATCGACGTGACTGCCTAACTAAAAACAAGCGCTAGAGGCTGGTCGACGCGACCGTTTCTCAGAAACTCACGCTGATCGGCATCACTGTCAGCGGATTAAGCGCGCTGATCGAGGGAGCCAAGAAAAAAATAAAAATAAAATTGAAACAGGGACCATCTTTGCTACTATGAATTTTAGACTCAAGCCAATAAGCAGGAGAAAAGAAACAAAACCAAAGGGAAAAAGTGGAACTAGAAAAGTTCTCACGAAATCATGAAATCCAATATAAACAAAAGGATTGGTATCCCCAATGGAGTCGCCAATTTGTGGTGAAGTAAAATTTAAAGTACAGACACAAACAAATTCCTCTAGCCTGATAATGGGTCTAGCCACAACAGATACATTCTATGGAATATTTCCTTAGGTTAGAACCAAATAAGAGGGCCTACCTCTTAGTATGCTTATCTCGTTTGATGATGTCCTTGCTTGCTTGCTCCAGCTATCTCTCGCTTCCTTCTTCAAGCACCTGAAACAAGTAAACAACAAAAAACAACAACCATGATAATAGACAAATTGTAATTCAACCTACTTAACAAGTCAAGAAACATTAAACCATGAATATGTAAGATGACAAATCATGTAGGAAATCAATTGATAGTTGCATATATATTGATATCAAAGAGAGATTACAACCATTGCCTTGACGTTGCAGCTCTCCTCTAACAAGACCAGGTTCCCACACACTTCTGCTAGCATTCCATGATGGCCTCAATCTACAATAGTTTTAAGGCTCTTCCCTTTAGGCTTCACTCCAAACCAAATAACACTTCTCCCTCACACAACTAGATAGCTACAACTATGAATAGCTTGTTGTTTACTCCAAACCAAATAGCACTAGCACAACAACATTAACACTAGCTTGTGCTTGGGAAGAAGGGAGGTTTATATAGGATGAATGGATGGGAGATGGATCCTATTCTCATGGAGAAGGTCTTATCCCTTGAGGTAGTTCCATCATTATAAGGGAAAGGAGCCCAAATTGACATCCTCGACCCCATCCGACCAAACCATTTACCAGACTTCTGTTACGAAGCTTCTAAAGTTAGAAGCTTCGGCTCCTAATTTAAAAAACTGTCCATAATAGGATCGAAGTGACTGGAACACAGCTCGTTCGCTCTAGTTAGCGCTAGGGATAGTTCTAATCTCTGCACATCGGCGCAGGGGAGACAAAGGTCATTAGCGCCAGTCTTTTAAACTGGGAAAAACAGAAGTTTTAGGGGAAATGGTGCAAAAGGGAATTGATCTACTCATGAATAGAGACGCATTGGGAGTTTCTTCATGAAGGAAAAGCATGTGGGGTTCACTGTAGAGGTCCTCCAGGATCAAGGAACATGGACAGTGACAAAATGCCATGTAACATTGTAGGAAAACTTTTGTATCTGACCCATACCCATCCTGACCTTTCCCTTGTTGTTGGCCTTATTTCTCAGTTTATGCAAAACCCACATGAAATTCATTGGAAAGAAGCTAAAAGAATACTTCGTTATGTTCGAGGTACATTTCAGTTTGGGATTCATTACAGTGCAGAAGCATCTCCTCTATTGGTTGATTTCACTGATTCCGATTGGGCTGGTGACCCTGATGATCAAAATTCTACTGCAGGTTATGTCTTCACTCTTGGTTCTGAACCTATTACATATGCTTGCAAGAAACAAAGTGCCATTTCTCTTTCTTCAGTAGAACTAGAGTAATGTGGCGCTATAGAAGCTATTAAGGAAGCCCAGTGGCTTCATCAGATCCTATCAGAGTTTATCTTTCAGCAGCAACATCCGACTACACTTTGGCATGATAATCAAAGTGCCATTCAACTATGCAAAGATCTAGTCCAACCTTAGCACAACGAACACATTGAACTACACATGCACTTCATCAGAAATCTCATTCATGACCATGTTCTTGAAGTGCAATATTGTTCAACCGATGATGAAGTTGTAGACATCTTTACAAAGGCTCTCACAAAGGCGGAGTTTACTAAACTTTGATTTATGGTTGGAGTTCAGGAAGTTGTCACTAGGGGGGATAGGCTCTAATTCCTCCTTCCTTATCCTATTGTGTCATATTTGTACATCCTTCAATCCTATCCCAAGTTGTTCTTAAGGGGGAATGTTAGGATATTCCGACACTTAGTAAATAGTTAAGTATAACTTGGTCTAGTGTATAGTTAGGTAAAGTGTGTTTCTTTAGTATGTACCTTTTGTAACTTACAATCCAACGGTCACGATATGTTCTAGACATGAAGTGATTCGACGGTTCATTCTCTCCTCGATATTACCATCTCTTGATCTGTGGCTTAACACCTGATTCGTCCATGATCTCTATTTAAAGAGCATGGAGGGTCATTTGTAAGGTGATAGTTCATGAGAGAATCTTATGTAAATTTCCTATATTTTACATTAATAATTGCTTGAAGTGGCCGCGTTGGCTCAGGACGTGGACTGTTTCTCTCTTTGAGGGTTTTAACCACGTCAAGAATACTAGTGTACTGATTTGTGATTTGTTTGTGAGCGGTGTCCTTTGGTGTTCTATTTGAGGAACTTACCCTGTAAATTCCTACACTTAGCAAGGGCATATTTTGAAAAATGATTATGAGTAGTATCAACTATATGTATATTTAGTTGGGCTTTTACAAATGTACCACTTTGCCCTACATAAGAATTTATGCATGAGCATGAGATTTTATAAACCCTAGGAACCGACAATGGATCGGTTTGATCTTTGGGAAATTTGAATAATTGTTTTAAAATCTTGTAGGGTTTGAAAAGAGTTTTAATGTTATTCTTGGCTAATATTTTAGAGATGTGATTATTGATAACTAATTTTATTGATGCAAACAATTCCTTCTTTATACTTTAATCAAAAAGTAGTTATAAATGAAAATCTTCAACCATTAATTCTTCAACAATAGCAATAAATATGGATCATAGTAGACAATGAACAATAGATAATAAACAAGACACAAGAGACACTAAGATTAGGCTCACACCCACGGAAAAACCCACAAGGGGAAAACCCAAAATTATTTCCTTATGAGAGAGAGATTTTGTCTGTCAAAGATACATCGAAATGTTCCAACAAATCCAGATTGCCTTTAATGAAATATTAGCCAAATTCTAGCAATATATCAGCTCCAAATTCATTGTACTAGATTTCTCAAATAAGGCCAGAATTAGGGCCTGTAATCACTGTTATTGGAGGCCGAAATTAGTGTTGTAATTACCATAAAGGTCACAAAATCGAAACTGGAGCTTGAGGAGGGAGGGTGGGAGGTTGCTTTGAGGGAGTGTACCGGGCTTCTTGGAATGACTTATGTATTTGGAAGTTGTTCATGATTAGTGTCGGTTAAAGAGGAGAAATTTGTAAAAGGTTTTGGTCATGAAACTTGTGAGGTTGAGATCAATCAATACAAATCTGAAATGGTTATGAATAAAGGAGCTTTGCGGAAATTGTAGATCAACCTCACACAATTTTTTGTTGAGACACTTCGAAATAAAAAATAAGGGGACATATAATACTATAATTTCATTTTTGAAATTGAAAAGCTTCCTTTCATGGAATCTACTTCATGTGCAACATTCAAGCAGAAAAAATTAGGAGAAGATAGATTTTATAATTAAATTTTCATGTAAGGTTCATCTTCGAATAATTTATTTGCTTTTGATATCAACCGTTGGGTGAAATGTAATGTTATTCTTGTATATCCATCCATAGTTCCCATTATTTAAGCTAGAGAGAGGGGGTTTCAAACCAACAAATTCTACCTTGCTTTATGAAGAAATTTTGTTGGTTCAATCCCCTATTCAGTTGTTTTGAAGTCTAATATTAACCTCATTCATAGTGTTGTCGTGATGGTTGATTTCAGAGTTGAATAGGGAGTGACACCCTTATATTTGATTTGTTTTCAAATTAGCTTCTGAATTGCCTTGTGATTTTTTGTATAAAATCATGTTTTATTTTGGAAGGGGAGATGCTCAACAAAAGGGACTTACTCTAACATTTTCTCATCTATGAGAAATCATTTTTAGGCTAACATGAGAGATACACATGGTCTTCTTCAGCACCCTAATCAAGTGATGATTCACTTGGTTTAGGTCAAACCAGGAAACATGAGGAGAATCACCTTGCTTGACATGAATATGTGTCACTTTAAGACTAAAAAGGATAAGCAAAGTAGTCATTGCGATAAACTTAAAAAGTGTAAGGTCGGCCCTAGTTGTATATCCATAATCTTAAGGTCAACCCTACTTGTATTTGCTACTCCTTGACATCCAGGATTATCTAGAGGATATTTTTCTCGTGTAATTTTGATCACATACATTAGTTCCACAAATGGCATCCATGGTTCTACATAGAAAGTTGACGAATGATGCTTCCCACATTTTTCTCATGTTACATTGATGATTATAGTGCTTGACATCCATGAGATACATTTGTTCATTATTTCATATTAAGTGTTAATGTCTTGTGTATTAGACATGAAGTAGTGATAATTGGTTGAGTCAATAGATAATGGATCATGATGTCCTAAATTTGTGAATCTTTCCATGTTCCACCTTGACGATCATCATCATGTTCTATATAAGTGTTGCCACTCTTGGGTTGAGATGTACTACTAGGGGATTTGAAAGATGTAGCATACCGATATCCCAATCCATGCTTAACATTTTCAATCTTTCATAATTTCCATTATGCCACTCATGATTGGTTTTCATATGTCACAAAAATGTTCATGCTTCATAGTTCCACGGGGAGCTATAAGGTCAAGGTTGATGCATCTAAATAAAATAAAGTAATATTGCAATATGTGAAGCTTAAAATGAAAAAGTAAAATGAAGAGATAGTAAGGAAATATCAAAAGCCAAACCAAATCTTTAGCAATGCCCCCTTGATATGAGGCCATTAATCCAAGTCCTATGTAATGAAATGCATATACATAAAAATAGGGACTCATTGAAAAAAAAAAAGAGAGACAACAACAACAATAACAACAACAACAAAAACAAAAGGAAGAAAAAAAATGCAAGTAAATGGTTAGTAATAAACAATGTCGAGGAAAGGGAAACTCAATTCCTAAGCATTCCCTCAACAAATGCACCCATGTAAACAAATATCTTAAGCAACCTAGCATGACCATGCAACACAATTCATGAAGTTATCTCACAAAGCCCTACCATCTAAAGGTCCATGCTAAATAGTTATATGAGGAGGAGCTAAAACTTGAGGTTGATGCAATTAAATTTATAAAATAAGAAGGAAAGAGAAAGATGTAAAGGTCAAAAAGGCGAAAAGAAATTGAAAGAGATATTAAGGAAATGTCAAAGTGAAAGCAAAGTTTGAGTAATGCCCCCTGACACTGAGGCCATTACCTCAAGTCTTATGCATTGAAATGCATACCTAAATAGGACTAAGTAAAATTATCCCAAGTCTCGTGTGATGAAATGCATATACATAAAAAACGAGATTAAATTAAATGGAGTTACTAAAAAACAAGGCAAAAAATAAAAAGAAAAATGCCACGTAAACGGGTAGTAAGAAAAAATGTCGACGAAAGAGTAACTCAATACATAAGCTCTACCTCAACAAAGGCATTCATGTGATCGAATATCTTAAGAAAGGTAACATAACTATGTAATACAATTCATTATGGTAAATCCCAAAACCATAAAACCATGCCATCTATCACTACACCAACTTCTTGATGGGATTTCTCTAGAGCTACTTATCTTCTTGGGTGTTGACAAATGTAGTGAGGGTTAATGATGCCTCCACCATACCTAAAATTGGAAAATTTTATGATTTTTATATTGAATTGTGAAGTTAGAAGATGATGCTCAATGTGACCGACCTAACATTTGACATGACTCCCTTTTTATGTTGCATTGGACTTGTGCACATGCCTCTAGATTGATGTCTACATTTGGGTCACTTTCACTTTGGACAATGTGCATAGCATGGATATGATTTGGATTCAGTTTTGTCCCTTTGGAGAGCATTGAGAGGCTACTTAACTTGAAGGAGGATTTCCCACTTGTTTTCGAGGACATTGGGCTACTTTTAAGGTCGTTGCATCCCTTGGTAGAGGAGGTGCCACCTTTTGAGGAGGATGTTGCACTTGGAGGATTAAATGTTGCACCATTTGGAGAGAATGTTTCACTTTGGAGCCCCTACACATTCCTTTTGGACATCATTTGAGTGAGCCATCCACTCTCGGGAGACCACATGCCACACATGTGATTTTGAACATGCATTTATGGAGGATGTCATAACATTCAAGTACTTTTACTTTATTTTGGGAACATTGTTGGGGGTCTTTTAACTCATCCACTCTTGTATCATGGATATTTGATGTATTATGGCCTTATATATAGGTATTGTAAAGAGATAAAGACTTTTTTATATTTTCTTAGGGTTTTTGCTAGGAAAAACAATATTATTTTACTGAGAAGGGTGTTAGATCTCTTATATATATAAGAGACACACTTTTTATTTGTAATGATTGTTAGGACTTGTGAGAATTATCACTAATCCAGATTTGATCATTATATTGGTTTTCATCCACCTCGATGCTTTCAAAGTGATAAAAGTAGAGGAATCAACTCACAGGACCATTTTTATAGGCGGGACCCAGTTTGGAAAAACGGGGTCTGAAGCCTTCCGGGAGCATTTTGATGAATCAAACAATGTCTTTTGGGGGTAAAACTTTACTCCTTCAGAATTTCACCCTTTAATGATCTTATACACACAAATATCTTTCCAATGATGCAAGAATCACGTTATTCAGATTCCATTTGCGGAAGTTATGCCACTCATAAGTTGACCTTCCTACTTTCACCACCATGGTTTGAGAGGATGCCACGTCAGCCCCCATTATTCATGAAAAATGGGCTAACCACTTGATTATGATGTAGGAGACTCTAGAAGAGCGAATATTGTAACTATGTTTAAGAGTTGATGTAGTCAAACCTAATCACTAGTAGGAGGTCAAGTTGTGTTATAACTAGGCCACTAAGAGGAAAAGGAATTTCATTCTTTTGAGTGCATTTATTCCATAACTGAGCAAAAATAGCCAACAAGGATAGTAGTTAGAGAAAATAGATAGGATTTGTGCATTGTAGCATCCCACGGGCCACAAGCCATACTTATTTGTACTTGCAACTATATTTACAAATAGAGAAAGAGAGCAGAGCAACCTCACCTTCCAGTTGGGTTTTCTCCCAAAAGGATTTCCCAAAGCATATGTTTGTTATATGTGTGTGTGATATTTTATTTTTCCATTCTCTATTTTCTACATAATTTTCCATTTTCATGCATGAACTATTAACAGTAAATCTATGGATCCAGAAATCTAATAAAACAATAATAACTGTGTAGAATTTCAAATTTTTAATATAATATTATCAGATTTGTTGTGACAAATTGTCTAGTGGAATATCCATGGAAGTTTATGGATCAATCACTTGTCTACTTTTACCTTTTTCCTTCTACTTTTGCATTACAAATTTTACTGATGCTCATGGCTAGGATTTTGAAGATGAAACAATTTCTTAAATAGGTTGTCTCACTTAATATTATTGGATTTAGTTTGCAAATGATAACTATTATTGTACTTTTCTGATTATAGTGGTGCATTCTCTTCAGAATTTTCTTGAACACACCACTTCTTCAAAGGTCTTGGAAGAGTACTAGTGGAGTATCTTCACTTAAATTATCTTGAATATTATAAGGCACTAGGGGGATCTTCTAGTGGTTGTAGTGGACAATCCTAGATATCACCCTACATGTACTTACATCCTATCAAAAGAGTTCTTAGTTGACCCCATATGCCCTATTATAATAGTAGGCAGTGGTTTTATTCGTTATAGTCAATCATAATTTTATAAATCCAAATTTTATTAGTCAATCATAATTTTATATATCCAAATTTTATTTATGTTTTAGAGCAAACTTAGGGTTTTTTATAACATATATACATTTTCATCCATAACAAACCCTAGATGTATTATCATAAATAATATTACTAATTTATATTACAGACATATTTGGGTTGGATGTCTTCGTATTCTTGGTTGTTACACACCTCTTAATTTTCATATTTTCCAAGTTGGATAAACACTATATCTATCCATTATTTGCTATTTTATAACTTATTCAAGGGGCTAAAATATATTACTGTTGTAACTTGTTTTCTACTATAATTTTCACCTAAATTATAAGTTTTACGACCATTAGAAATTTTCATATTTGCATTGTTTGGAGATAATTTTGCATTTGATAATAACTTGATCAACCCTCTAAATAGACTTAAAATCACATTAAACTCAAATCTAGAATTTACCTTGAGTGGCCACCTATTTCATTAATCGCTTAATATATTTCATTGGTGGTGAACTAAGTAGCTACTTAGGAGAACTTAGAATTGATTGTATCTTGCCTTAGGAACCCTAAGTCCTATTAGGGAAGTCTCCCTTATGTTGGACTTGTCCTTCACTAAATCAAGGGAAGTTGTTGCTAAGGTGTGTTACACAACATTTTGTCACTGTCCCTGTACTCCCCGTTCCTTGATCCTGGAGGACCTCTACAGTGAACCCCACATGCTTTGCCTTCATGAAGAAACCCCATTGTGTCCCTCTTCATGAGCAGATCAATTCCCTTTTGCATCATTTCCCCTGAAACTTCTTTTTTCCCTAGTTTACAAGACCGGCACTAATGGCCCTTGTCTTTCTCGTGCCGATATGAATGGATTAACACTGTACCTAGTGCCGACAAGAGTGATTGAGCTTTTTTCCAGTCGCATCGGTCCTCTTATTGAAAGTTTTTTAAATTGAGAGCCGAAGCTTTGAGCTATAGAAGCTTCGTAACAGAAGTCTGGTAAATGGTTTGGCCAGATGGGATCGAGGATGTCCGTTTGGGATCCTTTCCCCTATAATGATGGAACTAACTCAAGGGATAAGACCTTCTCCCACGAGAAGAGGATCCATCTCCCATCCATTCATCCTATATAAACCTCCCTTTTTCCCAAGCATAAGCTACTGTTAATGTTGGTGTGCTAGTGCTATTTTGGTTTGGAGTAAACAACAAGCTATTCATAATTGTAGCTCTCTAGTTGTTGGAGGGAGAAGTGTGAATTTGGTTCAGAGTGAAGCTAAAGGGAAGAGCATTAAAACTATTGTTGTTGAGGCCATTATGGAATGCTAGCAGAAGTGTGTGGGAACCTGGTCTTGTTAGAGGAGAAAGACAATGTCAAGACAATGGTTGTAATCTCTTCTTGATTCAATATATATATGCAACTATCGATTGATTTCATACATGATTTGTCATCTTACATATTCATGGCTTAATGTTTCTTGACTTGTTAAGTAGGTTGAATTACAATTTGTCTATTATCACGGTTGTTGTTTGTTGTTGTTTACTTGTTTCAGGTGTTTGAAGAAGGAAGCGAGAGATAGCTGGAGCGAGCAAGCAAGGACATCATCAAACAGGATAAGCGTACTAAGAGGTAGGCCCTCTTAATTGGTTCTAACCTAAGGAAATATTCCATAAAATGTATCAGTTGTGGCTAGACCCATTATTGGGCTAGAGGAATTTGTTTGTGTCCGCACTTATAATTTTACTTCACCACAAATTGGCGACCATACTCGGGAACCCAATCCTTCTGTTTGTCTTAGACTTCATGATTTCGTGTGAACTTTTCTAGTTCCACTTTTTCCCTTTGGTTCTGTTTCTTTTCTCCTACTTACTGGTCTAAGTTTGAAATTCATAGTAGTAGATCTGGTCCCTGTTTCAATTTTATTTTTTATTTTTTCTTGGCTCCCTCGCTCAGTTCGCTTAATTCATTGACAGTCGCGCCGATCAGTGTGATATACTGAGAAATAGTTGCGCCGACCAGCCTCTAGCGTTTGTTGTCAGTTAGGAAGTCGCGCCGATGCTTATAGGTGAAGATTAGGGTTCACCCCAGATCTCGATCAGTGTGTCTTGCTCTCTTGATTTCTGTCTTGTAGCTTGTTTAGGTTGTGTTATCACTGACTAAAAAGCTTCATTTAGCTTGGTTTGTGTGCTTGCTTGGTTTAGCCCTCCCTCTGATGTGTTAATTCTGGCCCTGTGTGAAGTTCTTTTTTATTTTTTCTTTGAATCCCTCGATCAACATTATTTTTTGCCATACAGTCGCGCCGATCAGGTCTATTAGCCTAGTTTTAGCTTGAAAGTCATGCCGGTCATGCCGATCAGCGCTACTTTTGGCCCAAAAGTCACTCCGGCCCCTGAATTAAGAAAAAAATAGAATTTCTCCCATTCCAGTGCCAATGTTTCTTGACCCTCAGACTCTCTTCTTCCACCCAGAAGTGACTAGGATGCTTTGTTTTCAATTGAATGAGTAAAAGAGTCTCGTTTGTTCTCTTATTTCGAGTGTCTCTTTTCTCTTCCAAGCATATATTACATTGCCTGGTTTCTCGATTGAAACTTTATGTGTTTGGTTGGTTCGATTCAGGGAAGAAGTTGTTTTTAGTTTCATTTATCATGCTTTGGATTTGATTGATGCTTTTTTCTCCGGAATTGTGAAAATTTTCATTTAAGTGCTTTATGTGAAATATTCATTTTGCATTTTATGAAAAGGAGAACATCATTCTAGTTTACTTAAGAGAAAATATTGCATTAGTAGCATTATTGAGAAGCTAGAATTGCATCATCATAAGCATTGGAAATGAAATGAAACTTCTTATGTTGTTATAGGAAGATTAAGTTCATTTAGGAGATTTATTAGAGAAACATTTCCTTCTTTGATTATTGCATTGATTTTGTGTTCTCTATCTCTGAATTAGTGTTAACTTTCATTGAAGACAAAGATCTCTTTTCTAATATAACTGCATATAGGAGTTTTCAAATGACAACGGTACGACCTTGGAATTGAAACCTAATTCAATATCAACCGTTAAAATTTATTGAATTAACCTAAGGAAGCATTGAAACTTAACGCTCACATTTAGTGGTCTAGGCTAGGGACGTGTTCGGACATATTTAAACCTAGCAACTGTTGTTCACTTCGGCATTAGACAACGCTAGTACGGACTTGTGCTCCCCATACCGTCATGTATATAAAGGGAGACCCCACTAGGTCTGCAATCCTTTATCCGTTGGAAGCCGAGTCTGCCACCTTGTAAACGTGATACACCGAACACAACATTCGGGGAGATTGCCTGCCCATACTTCTTGGTTCGTCAGGAGGTATTCTGCAGTTCACGATTACTTGGTAATCCTTTATGGCTATAGTATCCTGAGTAGTCATTTTTTTATCTTTACTAACTCTTTAAATTTGAAAAGATCATCGAGCACTTGTCCTTTCAAGCTCGTCAAATTCGAAATCGACCAGAGTCACCTTTTTCCCTTTTCTCGACTCTTAAAAGATGAAAAGGCAAAGTTTTGTTTTAGTGTCTTAAAATGAACTACCCATGAAATATTCCTCGTAAAAGTTATCTTCCTTAGTAATTATTTAGGGTCGATTACAATGGCAACATTTCCAGAGTCCACCAGTCAAGGGTTCCCCTCAAATGGGAATCTTGGTCCTTTTCCTTCTTTTGGAAATGTTGGTGCTCCTTATATGGCGACGTTGTCCCTTCCTGGGTTAACCATTGCTTTACCTGTCTGGTTTTTTTCAACCTCGGTGGTCCCGTGTGTCCCGAGTCCTGTCCAAATGTCTCCTTCACTTGAATCACATCATGATGATTCTAAGGTTGACCCCTCGCCTTCTTCCCCCATTTCTTTACCCTCCTCTTCTACTTCGCTTGGTAAAAGTTTGAAATCCAGTAACCAGGAGGCTAAGGAGAAGAAGAAGAAGCCAAATAAGTGAGAGGCCAACTGTGCAGCTATTACTCAAAATGCACCACCCATTGATAAACCTGTTGATCCTTTGTGGAAGTTAAAATTCCCTTACAGGCTATGTAAGGGTAACCATATCCTTCGAGACTGCCCTAGCATTCCCAAAGTCTTAGAGGTATGGTCTCAAAATCTGGATTGACCATCCCCATCGACCTCTGGAGATCATGTCGATGTTGCATCCTCAATTAGTGATGGTAAGAAGAAAGGAAATATTATATTCCCCTGTAGGTTATGTGAAGGAGAGTATCTTCTTCATCTTTGTCCTCTTATGGATAAAGCTTCCAAAGTTTTGGAAAACCTTACATCTCCTCAACCCCAACTTCCTGTTGGTTATCAGAGGCTTTCTTCTAACCCTATCCTAGTTGGTAAAGAGATTGACCTAGATTCATATATTGCCCGTCCTGCTCTTCCTGAGCGAGACTCTCTTGTGTCTGTTCCCGACAAACCATTGGTCGGAAAAAGGGTCGACTTGGCTCTGCCTTCAGTCGTTCACACTGTTCCAGAAGAGAGTGGTTATCGTATTGCTCATGTTCTTCTCATCTCCTCAGAGTCTCATGAATCGAAGAGTGACACTCCCATCCTAGTTGTTCAGGAGAGTCCTTCTCATATTCCTGCAAGGCATGGGGGCAATCATATGATACCCCCACCAAGTAGTTTTGTCGTCTCTTTCGATTAGGATCCATTGACTGCTTTCCGCTTCCCATCTTATGCGTCGTTCCAGATCACAGTACAAGCCTATAATATGGTAGTACATGGCACTATATTAGATGAAGGCACGTCTATTAGCATCATGTCTTCTACTACTTGGCAAGCTTTGGGCTCCCCACAGCTTGTGCCTGTCACTCAAAATCTGATGGCTTTCAACAGAGGAACCAGTCAACCCTTGGGGGTCCTTCCAAAGTTCACTATTAATTTGGGAGGAAAGACCGTCTATATAGACGTGATGATAGTCCAAGGCCCTTTAGATTTTAATCTTCTCCTTGGATGTGACTATGTTTACATCAAGGGAGCTCTTGTTTCTTCACTTTTTCGTGTGGTCTGTTTTCCGCATGAAGGGAGAATAGTGATCATCGATCAATTGTCGTTCATTGGTCACCAAGAACCTCCTTTGCAACCATCATCCCCTATCATCTCTTGTTTGCAAGCAGTACCTTCCTTGCCACAGGTCAACTATGTGGCTACCCATTCCATCTCTGCATCTGTTGATAATCACACAGATGGTATTGTACATTATGTACTGGGGGCATTGGAACCCGATCTGTCTTTGGTACCAAATAACATGTATTCCTCCCAGAGTGTGATTCTTCCTTCTAGTGAAGACCTATTGGGAGCTATGTTCTCGTATGGTCCTGTTAGCCCTGAGGTTCATCGCTGACTTTTGGAGGGTCAAAAGGAGGCTTAGTCTGCTCTTCTTCTATCAAAGGGGCCCCACCTAGGTCAACTTTCCCCTTCTCCTCTTACCCCGATCACATTTCACCCTTCCCATTTCCCAAATTAACCTTCTAACCTGACAAACCCCCCCCTGTTTGGCCTTAGCCCCAAGCGGAAAAGCTCAAAGCGCCCATAAAACCCAGCCATATGCCTTTACGCGCTCATAACTCATCGCACAACATTTCCATCGTCGATATTCTCCCACCAATCCATCAGCCCATATTGTGCCTGATAAAAGCAAACATGCACGATCACTCCCGCCGTCAGATCACCTTCACCAGATCTGACGGTCCTCGCTCATATCGCACGTGTAACAGCCCAAAGTAAATATAATATTAATTTCTTAATTAAAATCAGAATCAACAAATAAGTACATACCTATATTACCTGTGATTGATATCTGCCCGATGACAACAAGGTTTTGGGGACGACTCTCCACCCAACCGTAGGCTCAATTGCGCAAGGCTTTGCTACAACTGGCCACCCCCGACACCTCAATCAACGTACTACTGCCAGTGACTCCTAAGTCTTAGTACACCATTCTCCTAAGAGAATGAAAGATAGACTCTCGGAATGATGGAATGCAGGAATGCCTCTCATCTTCCTCACCATCTATTAAATAGAACAACATTGGAAGGGGAACCACATGCACACACTCCATGTGTCTACATGCAACTTTCTTTGATTTTTAGTTTTCTTGTTTTATTTCTTTACTTTTCTTTTGATTTTTAGCTTTCTTGTTTTATTTCCTTCTTTTTGATAGTTTTCTTGTTTTATTTCTATTTATTCTTATTTAGAGTTTTAGTATCGTTTATGGTCTCTCTGGTAACATGTTTCTCCCTTGTGCTTTCATGGGTGCCAAGTGTAAAACCCATGTGATTCTGATTTTTAATGGCTTATTTAATTGGGCGTTGCTTTGTCCGTAAAAGCGGAGTGCTGTAATAGATTACTCCACTCATAGCCAAATAACCAAATGATTCTCTCAAATCGATGAACTCTATCGGGGCTAAATCGAGCAGGTCAAGAAAATGGTTTGCTATGCATTCAGTTGCATTGCCATTCAATATATCAATGCAGGGGTCAGTTGATCCATGTCAGACGACCTTGAGAATGATATTTACTTAACCTGTTAGTATAATTGTTTTTTTTTCATGCAGGTTTCTTCAGGTAAGTTCACTTAGATCCGTTCTGTAATTGGTCAAGAAGCTATGTAGACTAATTTAAAAACTTAGACTAATTTAAAAACTTACATGAATTTCATCTGTAAATTACTATTGGACATTTAAATTTTTTTTATTTTTATTGATCATGCAAATTAATTTGATTCATTTCTTAATATTTTTAAAAAACGATTCTTTCTATTTTATAAATTATGCTTAGGACTCCAAATCGTTGCCTTTATTTTGATTTTGCCAGAATTATTTACAAAAGCAAGCTTCAGTTGTTTTGATTTCTCTCGATGTACAGTTTTTTTTTGGAAAACTATTATTGATGCCAAGACTTGAGATGTTTCCTTTGTTTATGTCGTCTAAGTCCATGAATCTTTCATTTTCTGGAAGTTCCCAAGAATGAAGTAAACGGCATTCATCGATTTTCAACATTAAAAATTTGTGTCAGATATGCCATAATCTCATTAATTTAGCGCCTTAGGGACTGTTTGATGCTTCCTAAAGCTCTTGTTGCGTTGATTTTTTTCAACTAATATATGTCAGTAATCCTATTTAAAGTATTTCAATTAGTCGGTGTTAAGGGCCTCGCGAGACCTATGTTTTTTTTTTTATTTTCTGGTGAGTCATGGCAGATGTTTTGCGTTGCCTTTTTTCCTTCAACTGCAGTAACGCCCTCCAGAATTTTAGAAACCTAAAAAAAAAAAAAAATCGCGGCAATTCTACATTTTCCAACATATGGATGAAGTGCAAACTGTTAACTGTAACTTCTAAATAGTCGAAAATTTTGCAAATCTTCGAAAATCAATCACCTATTAAAGAAAATCTCATACATATGAAAAAGTATGAAGCAAAATTCTTAAAATTTAAGTGGCTTCTGAAGTCAATCGATCTTCAAATTTTATCCTCTTTCAGGGATACTCAGAGTTTCGACCGAATTTTCTGCATTAACATGCCAGTCAGCTTATATTTTCCCGGAATTTTATCCCAAGTTCCTACACGCCGCTGGATTCTGATGCGCTTTCAATGGTTTCTAACTTTTGCTCGCCGAAAGCGCTACAGGAATGGCTGTCTGGTAAACGCTTCTTAGAATGTGGAAATCCAATCCTGATATTGCGTTTATTGCGTTTACACGTGTATAGCGTTTACTTATCAATAGGTTAATCCAAATCAATTTATCTATTTAAATTAAGGTCAGCCATGTTTTATTTATTCCAGACTATTTACTTCATTTGACTGACCAACTTGACTCACATCTTGAGTACTGACCAGAAATATTGTATAAATTCTCACAATTTCTATTTCGACTCCAATGCAAATATTTATTTGTCTTGGACTTTTACAAAATAAATTGCATGAACTAACCATTGAAACACACACGTTTCATTTCTCTCAAATTATGATACAAACATTACAATGAGGAGTCCCAAGTCCACAACTTTGCTAAACCCCGCAAGCGTGTCAACCGTTCCAATCCGTTACATATTTGAAAATCATTATTTATATAAAAGTTAAGTTATGTAGTGGCTGAAAAGTTAATTTAATGAAACGCTGAAAGCTCAATTCTTATAACATTTGATGGTTATAACGATATGGTAAAACAAGAAATGTAACAAAGCATGATTTGTTACACTCTCAATTGAGGTTTTTTATTTTATAAGATCAATAATTGGATTTATAGGGTTTAGGGTCGTGAGGTTTAATTTTGTTTGGGTTTATATGGTTTATCATTAAAATATAATGAAAATAATTAAGTATAGCATCATTATTTTTAATGTATTTGCTAAATTATTATACTATTTTATGTATTTTTAATAAATGTATTTTTGATGAATCAAAATGCAATTTTTAAATTTATTAATAGTAAGTTAAATATTTTGATTATAATTATTGTTATATAATAGTAGTATAATAAAATGTCTTACGTTGTAAATAATAAATCTTTTATTTACAGGTGTTTTGTTATAAAAGGCTATAGTTTCTACTATTAGTTTATGTCAAAATGGAATTGTTGAAGTATCAATTAGAATTAGAATTTTTTTATTTTATAATTTCTTTTATAAAAATGGTATTTTCTAAGAATTTTGGGATAATTTTCAAAATAAATTGACAAAATTGTGCTTAGAAAGTATTGGACTAGCTCCAAAAAAGTTGTTCCTCTAGTGATGGGAAAAGAACTTATTCGTGACTCCCAACACATCTCCTCAAGGGGGTGGGGGTTATACTCTCTAGTCTCTAATCTATGCCTTAATTGTTTTGCACTTGGAGAAGACTATTCCCAAAATAAATTGAAAAACATAAACCTACATGAATGGTTCTCATTACTCCCTAGCGAGATTAGTCAATAACAAGTTTATGATTTTCCATGTTAAAGGAACAATTACCTACCTTGGATGAGGAAATGGTACTATTGATTGTGTAAATGGTACTATTGATTTTATAGTGTGTGCAGATTTCTCGACATTGTTGTCAAAAGGAACAATGGAATTTGCAGGGACATGCATAGCCATGGCCGCAAGCTTACAATCTTATGTCTTATGTAGGCAATTTATGTCTTATCCGGGCAGCTAATATGGCTAAATGTATTGTAATTTAAGGGATTTGATATGGTGTTGCCTTTGCGGGTGCGCTTGCAGGCATGCCATATAATTAATAAAATGCTTTTATTTTGGTGTTGGGGAGAAATAACCTTCCCAGTCATCCGATCCGGTTCTGGGTCGGGTGACAGTGTCTCTTCTTATTATGGTGTGGAATATTTCTTTGATGGTTTGATTTCTTAAATTTCCTGAGAGTAATTATTTAATAGCCATAAAAATCTCAAGATACATTCAATAAATTTGTTTAACGATTTATTTTGTTAAAAGCATTCCATTTAGTTCTTCTAACATAAGCTATGATTGCTTAAACAGATACTTAAATATTTCACTTTACAACCCAAAATTTCAATCCTTAAAAATCATGAATCTGTAGAATTAATATTGGTGTGACATATAATGATGAACAAATTTTCTTTCGAAGATCAAAGTACCTTCTTAACACAATAATGCCACCAACATTGAGACAATTCTCTAAGTTTTATTCTGACATCATTAGTACCTTCTAATTCATGTTTTCCATGGTTTATCCTATAGAAATTTGTAATTGTTGATAATTTATGAGAAAAACACATCTTATTAAACTCATTACTTTGATAATAAGGATAATTTATTAACCTTATTAGACTTTGATAATAATTATTATTGAGTATATTGGTTCTTATTTTATGCTTCTTCAAGTGATGAATCTTGATATTGAGTTACATTAGTGTTTTATTTCTCATACAAGGTCTCTATATCAACCTTCTTCTCTTTTTACCATTCAAAAAGCGAAATTCTAAATGAGTCACATAAGTAAGATATAGTTTTATTATGACTCAATGATTCATTGGAAAAGTATATAATCTTATAATCTTGGTGGTGATAATCTACCCACAATTGACGATATATAATTCTCTGAAAGTTCGCACTATTGATATGGTATACTGGCATACTGGTGTAACTATTCACCACCGGTTCATTTTACAGTTTACATAGCACTTGAAGTATTTGGATAATTGAAGTTGAAATTTGTCACCAATTAAAGTGCTCTAAAATAGTGAAAGTTGTTCCAATTTACAATGGATAAACTCTGATATTTTAGTACCTTTGGATGATCATTGTTCACTAGCAATCTGTTCATTATTTTACTCTTCAAATCTGATCTAAAAACACAGAGATAACATTCCTTGAATGTTGATCATACTATTCACTAATTACTTGGGTTGGATCACTGTTCTCATTGTCCTTTAGCAATAGCAGTTGCTTGGCATTTCTCTGGTCTATTATTGCAAGAACACAACTCTCTCAATATGATCTTCTAATAAATTTAATTTTACACTGCCATTGCCATTCAGATTACATGTATCTGCTCATTTACTACTATATTCTCAATGGCAAATCGTACAGACTTGGATTTCAATTTAGATGTTGAGTATAATGTTACATGAGGTTTCGTGATTCAAGTTTAATTACATATAGTGGATAAAGATGTCGAAAGAGAAATGGAAAGGAGAAACTTGCTAATGATAGTTCATGAGATTATGGCCAACTTGGATCGTAACAAGGGTAAGAAATCAATAAGAAGAAACAACCGATTTTAGAACATAATGGAAGAGTTGGTATAATCATGACTTGGTACTCTAAAGGTATCACTATAAGGTCTATCTAAGGATGATGCACATAAAGAAGAAAATATTGGCAATCAACTAATGAACTTGAAAAATCAGGGTAATAATGAAGGTTATTTTAAGGAACCTGTAAGGTATGATAAATAGAATGATTGGAGAAGATAAGTTGTGTGCATAACAACATCTATAACAATGGGAGAGCCACATTGTAAAAAATTTCATAGGTGACTAACTATATGAATGAATTATGGATAACAATACGTATGATAAGGAGATTTTATTATGTTGATGTCTTAAAACAGGACAAGATAAGCGGATTACAGTTGGTAGCTATCTTAATGAATTTATTTATCAGGTATTACCAAAGTTGGAAATAGTAACAACATTTCCAAGGTATATCAGTGCTATAGGAGAGGAGGAGAAGAAACCACCATGATTGGAGGTGAGAAATTCAAGTCAATTTAATAAAATAGAATGAAGTGAAGAAACTTCCATTTTTGAAGCCAATAGACATGGAATAGTAGGAAATCAAGACAGGGAGAAAAAGAAAAATATATCTATAAATATCGGGTAGGAGGAAATGAAGGGATGTTCTATCAAGAAGTCAGTTCTTTTAAAGGTATTAATGAGTAGAGCTAGAAACATGACTGGTAATGGTCATAATGATGATCTACATATTTTAAAAATGTGAAGGTGTGAAGTTGCATGATGACCAAATGATAATAAACGAGGAAGATATAGGAAGGAATGTTGCTAGAAATTTTAGACGGATACCTTGACAAGGATTGTGTACATAGTGACAAAAGAAGTGAAAGTCAACTAATAGAGATTGTACTTGACTCATTATTTCATGAGTAGGACTTTCCATAACGTTAAAAGAGGTTGTTTCCACATTTAAGTTTCTCATGGACAATGATGGTAGTAGTGTTTCCAGTTGTTTCAAAATCTAAAATAATGATACTATTTAATAAGAAAGAGTCTTTTGCCCAACTTGATGAAACTGAATTTATGATAAAGCAATCAAGTGGTATTGAGATACAAACTTTACGAACTCGATGAGATCAGAAAATATTTCTGTGGATGAAGCACTGATTGTTAAATAAGTCAACATGGATTAACAAATCCTTGCAAGTAAATTAAGCATGATATAAAATTAAATATTTATATGCAATTGCATATAGCGGCATTGGAATCAGTAAGCCAAAGGGTAAATGGATGTAAAATCAAAGGATTTTAATTGAGATAGATGATTTAAATAATGATGCTATCACTAGGAAGAATATATGACGAGAGATTAAGACTCAAGATGATGAGGCTCATGTGAAATTCAAACGATGTACTTAGATGATTATATCGTTGGTGTAAATAATCAACTACCTAGTAGAAAGAAGTAGAACTGATTATTGAAAAGTAATTGACAACTTGATGAAAACATATTGACGATGTTTCATGCTATCATGGTAGGAAGATAATGATGTACATATGGTTCTTATAGTGATAAGGTATCCATACGATAGTAGCGATATGCAGAGGTATTATGATGTTATGTCAAGATATATTGACATATTCATTTACTAAGTGATGATAGGTATTTAATGTTCAATACTCATGATGGATATGATATGCATAACGTGGCATAGGAATTATGATGCTATAATATGAGGATTATTGACATGTGGTTCATTTATGAGAAGTCATGATATGTCTTTAATATAATTATGTTGATGGTATAACTGAAGCATGCGATAGTTCTGTACAAATCTATGACATGCATGAGCATGCAGTTCCTTATTATTCATAATGTTGCAATTAACAAAGATGAACGTTCTTATGATGACATGCAAGAGTTAGCATGTGGATTATTTCCTATGATACTATGATGGTATGGTTAATGCATTGGATGCATGTGGAGATGTGATGATTCACAGGACTCCACAAATGGGCCGAGAGGGTCGGTTTATTTGATGATCTCGTGCGAGCCCATACGCACGAGGGAGAATAAGTAACACCATATGGGTTGGGGACAAAACTCAATCAACACTACATATGCCAGTGGTTCCTTTGTCTTGTGTATAGCTCTTGATGGATAGCTCTTGAAGAGCTATGGGACCATCTTGAGGAGGCCAAGTGTCTGATGTTCTAGGCTAGGTGCCTATTATTGGATTGGGATGTCGAAGTCTGGAAGGGATGTAAAGGACTTCAATGCCTGGAGCTGTGCGCCTAAGTAGTTGTGGAGGGAGTGGGCCAGCCTTGCAAGATGCCCGAGGTCATTGAGTACCGGACCGGATGCCTGCCTTGGGGCAAATGAGGTCTGAGTCAGGCGCGAGCCTTGGGGCCAGCCTTGGACTAGGATACAGACTGGGTCAGGCTTATGCCTGGTGCCGAAAGTGGGAAAAAGGACAGAGATTCCTTGAGATTTCCCGGGGTGTTGGGGACTTTCGATGCCTGCTGGTTATACTAGTTCAACAGAGGGTGTTGGCAACATGAAGTAAATAAATAATAAATAATAAAAATAATAAATAATAAATAATTCAACTTAACTTCGGGACGAAGTTCCTTAAAGTGGGAGAGTATGTAATATCCCTCCCCTTAATAATAAATAATAAATAATAATAAATAATACAAAAATAATAAATAAATCACTTAATAATAAACAATAAAAATGATAAATGATAAATGTTAAATAATAAATGATATTAAAAATATATATACAAAGAAAATAAATAAAAATAATAATAATAATAACCATACTAAAGCTCTAGATAAGAATAAATAAAACAAGAAAACTATCAAAAAGAAGGAAATAAAACAAAAAAAATTAAAAATCAAAAGAAAAGTAAAGAAATAAAACAAGAAAGAAAGTTGCATGTAGACACATGGAGTTTGTGCATGTGGTTCCCCTTCCAATGTTTGTTCTATTTAATAGATGGTGAAGAAGATGAGAGGCAGATTCATGACTTTAAGTATCTGTTTATGCAATCATTACTTATGTAGAAAAATAAATGGATTGTTTTAAAATACATGTAAGAAAATTTATGAATCAAGCATAAAAATATTCCACACCATAAAGAAAAGACACTGCCACCCGACCCAGAACTAGATCGGATGACTGGGAAGGTTATTCCTCCCCAACAAAAAAAATCATTTTATTAGTTATACGGTCTGCCTGCAAGCGCACCTGCGAAGGCAACACCATTTTGAATCCCTTAAATTACAATACATTTAGCCATAGAATTGCCTGCATAAGACAGAAGATTGTAAACTTGTGGCCATGGCTATGCGTGTTCCTGCAAATTCCATTGTTCCTTTCGACAATAATGTCGAGAAATCTGCCCATACTATAAGATCAACTGATCAACCTCACATTGTGATTTGAAACATTCGTTAATCCGAATTCAATTTACAATTCTAAATACCTCTCCCTGTTGCATCAGACTCAGAACGATTGATAAGGTCGCCAAAACTGGTCACTGTAAATTAATCTCTGTGATCAACTCAACTTAAAATGTATCAGTCACCACAAAATTCTC
The DNA here is from genome assembly GCA_031772625.1 of Pinus tabuliformis. Taxonomy (NCBI): domain Eukaryota; kingdom Viridiplantae; phylum Streptophyta; class Pinopsida; order Pinales; family Pinaceae; genus Pinus; species Pinus tabuliformis. The sequence continues at coordinate 816,186,713 of CM062818.1, forward strand.
CTTCTCATGGTTCCAGCAATGGAAACAGAAACGAAAATAAATACGAAGGGATGAAACAATCGTCCTACAGAAGCGCAAGGCAAGATGTGCAACTGGCTTATTCATCTTCTAGTGCGGCGTCTTGTGTTCAAAACCCACCAACGTCATCACCTTTTTATCTTTTAGTAATAATAAAAATAAGCAGTAGTTACAAGGTTATTTAACAATTTAAGAGAAACGGCCTACTTAAGTACTTCACAAATTAAATATCAAAATGTGCCATGAAAAGATTAATTTCAGAAAATTCAAAATTGGTTCTCCAGGCATTGGTGTTGTAGTGTTTGTTAAGAGGTGGCGGGTTCAAACCTCTTACAGCCGTTTAGTCTAGAGCAATGGCAAGCACACCAAGAAGCCAATATCCAACAGAGTCGCAAGGGACATTTCATCGTGCACGCTGTCAACAGTACAGGGCATCCATTGAAAGGAGCCAAACTATTCATCAAGCAAACCAAGAGGGACATTCCCATAGGATGCGCTATAGCGAACACAATACTGAACAATAGTGTTTACCAGAAATGGTTTCTTGAACGTTTCAACGTAGCAACATTTTTGAACGAGCTAAAATGGTATAGCACGGAGGCACGATGTGCTGAGAATCGAACCTGATATAGTTGTCATAGACTCCCACCAGCCTATCATTAGACCTCAGTCCAACCAACTAAACAAAAAGATACCTCCTATTAAGTAGACCCATGAAACTTGAATAGGAAAGAAAATAGGTTGGAACACACAGTACGTGAGGAGCTATAAGTTTCTGTAAGCAGTGTTTTCCAGAGAAGAAAAGAGTTTAAAAACAACAGTAAATGTTACCTGGCACTAAAGAAGAGCCGCCCTTGGAACCTGGACGATTACTTCCTTCGAACATAGCTTAATATATGCAATTATAATTATTCTATTTTAATCGATGTCAAATTCCAGGTTACGCAGCGTGGCTCTTTAATATCTAAAAGTGTTCCTGCAGATTTTAGTGTGAAATACAAGCACCTTCTGAAATATTTCAAGAAAATCATTCCAACTTATCTTTTGTATATGATACTTAATTCTTCTGACTGTATAAAATTCATTTATTAAAGCGGCCTTTGTTAGCAGAATATAGCATAAAGGCTATGATGAAGAGCTACTACCCTGCTAGCAGATTTTAGAGCGATCTAAAGGAATTTTCTTAGGTATTTTAGCAACAAAGGCCTTGAACACTTTCAACTTGTTTCTTATGACAGGCATTATGCATGCCGCATAACAAATCCATGGTTTTGGTAATCAAGGTGATAAAAGAGTGCTCTCTAAAGGTGTTCACACTCCAAAAGTGTTGGATTTTACCATAACTCACTAGAATAGAGCCAGTGCATTTAAGTATGATTGAGAAGATATATTTCTCACTGCACTTCATGCATGGTATCTTCCACAGAAGGTCTGGAAGATATCACTGGGAAACATTTTCCATTTTCACATCAAGAAAATGATCAAATGTCTCTTCTAAATTTATAGTTGAGACAGAAATCTGTATTAGCTTTTATTTGGTAGTAAATTATTCACAAAAATAAAAGTTCTATTTTCTTCCTCCATAATTTGAGGATCAAGGAAGATGGGAAATTTTGGTAAATATGCGTATGCACAATAATTGAAAAAATGAACCACTACAGATCCGATTTCATTTCAATCTCAAAGGAGAAATTGCAAAAAAAAATAAATTTAGAGTGTGAATAAACTTACTGTTTTTTTTTTTTCGTTGATCCTGCTGCATGTTTCTCAGTGTGTCGTTACAGAAAAAATGGAAGAAATAAGAGAAAACTATTCCTTCTGATTTAACATAACTAGCAATTATCTGGGCATCCTAAATTATAACCTTCGCGGGACTGATTTCGCCGAATTGAAGGCTTCAGAAAACCCTTTGAGCAGGAGAGATGTGAGGGGCAAAGGACAGACAAGGTCCACGATCTCGGAAAAACACAGCCATTGAATTGAGGCTACTGACGAGTGAAAGGTTGGCATTCAATTGACTGAACTAGAGAATGACAATCTCAGGAATATCATCTATTGTCATGACACATTGGCACATAAAGACATACAATTAAATAAAATGGTTGGGTACTGAAAAAGGAATCGCGTACGTTCAAGGCTTCTGCTGCTTCAGTGGGGTGGTTACTTTATATGGTTTTTAATGATTGTAGTGTCATGTTGAAGCTACTGGGCTCTGTGGGTGTCTTAGCATTTTCCTATTTTTCTCATGATGTAGCAGCATGATGCATTTTTCTCCAAAGTATCGAAAATTATGCACATAAACTTTGACAAAGGCACAGGCATGTTGTTCCCCTGAAAGTGAAACTTCAACATTATATAGGAAGGATAATTCACAAGCCCCATTTGTGCAGGGTGAATTAAGGTGAACCTCAAACCAGCTTGCCTTTGCAGGCAAACTGGCCCACAAATGACAAGCAAGGCTATGTAAATGCTTCGAAGGGATGCAAACATTGGTGGGCAGCTTGAAACACCACTGCCTTCACCATGAAACAATGGCACGTTGTCCACAACTTATGATTTCAGCTTTCAGTATGGGCAGGAAGGAAATGTCCTGAAAATAATTATACTAGACCTGCTTTTAACAGTTCTTATTTGGACAATCTTAAAAATGAAAAATTCCTCCTAAAACTTCAACGAATGCAGATCTTGTGAAATCGTTTGCAGGGACCGAAGAAAATAGCAGAACAGCATAGACATTGCAAAGAAAGTGCCACGGCTTTACATAATAGGCCACGTGATTAATTTCTTGTATAAATATTCTATCATAAAAACGTACAGCATGAATACTTCAGATGTGTCCCACGAATAATCTTAGCAACACGCATGATTCTAAACTACACACTCGTCTTGTTGGCTTGTGGGCTGCTCACAACAGTGATGGGATGCAGCTTCTGGTGGAGGCTCTCTCCAAATGAGCAATGGTGGTTGACCCAGCTGTGGCTGCTCCTTAATATTTTGCCGGCTTCTTTAAAACCGATGGTTTTCAAATCCTCAACAAACTTTATTTAGGTCGTCTGCAGACTAAACGACCTCAGCTAAGGGGAATGGAATCTTCAATTCCTAACCTTAATTAAACACACTCAAAATGTGATCTACTACTCAATTACTTGCTTCATTCCATTGCTCAAAGCTTATATTATTATAAATACGAGAAACAACTTAAAAAAATAGCTACGCTAATCTTGAGCCCTACACACATCGTGACTGACACAAAACTGACAGCTAAATTTATCTTTCTAAAAATATCTCGAAATAATAACTAACTACACTAAAAACTTCAGTTAGCTTATCTTAACTCATGGATGAGTGCATGCATGCGGTAGTAATGATCTCCGTCACATATTCAATAACGCCATACAATCTGAATGGTGCGAGAGTAATGATCTCCATCACATATTCGATAACGCCATACAGTCCGAATGCCTCACCTCCTCTGCCTCACCACAGGTGTTGGAAGCAAAGATAAATTTCATATAATGAATATAAGATTGCCTATTTCATTTATGAAATCACATACGCTATGTGGGTGTAAGCCTGAGTATAAATTTTTCTCCCTTGTATAAAATTAATGTTTACTTACAAACAATCGTGTGTCCTATCCATTTCTTCATTAATTTTTATCTTAAATGTTTTTTACAGATTCTGAAAACCCATAGAGTCGAAGTCGTGGAGAAAGGTAAAAGGAGTTGAACAACCCAAAAGAATTCCAAAAATAAATATCTAATTATCTTTCAGAACCAGAATATCAATAAATTTGTGATGAATGAGCTTTATTGGATGCCTATCATAAAAAAAAACACACCACTCGGTTTATGTTGTTGTAGAGCCTGCAAACAATTGTCAAAAATGGTTAATAAATTAATGAAAACAAATCAAAATTGCGGGAATCTAGAAACCACGATTCCAAAGTTCAGTTGCTGTGGAAATTACTCGTAGGAAAGTAAGCATCCTGTAACTTAAAAAAAACAAGTCAAGTTAAATATCCTAAAAAAATTTAGATGCCCATAGGCCCTAAGGGTTGAACTTGCTCTGATACCATATGTAACAGCCCAACGTAAATAAAATATTAATTTCTTAATTAAAATCAGAATCAACAAATAAGTACATACCTATATTACCTGTGATCTATATCTGCCCGCTGACAACAAGGTTTTGGGGACGACTCTCCACCCAACCGTAGGCTCAATTGCGCAAGGCTTTGCTACAACTGGCCACCCCCGAGCCCTCAATCAACATACTACTGCCAGTGACTCCTAAGTCTTAGTACACCATTCTCCCAAGAGAATGAAAGATAGACTCTCGGAATGATGGAATGCAGGAATGCCTCTCATCTTCCTCATCATCTATTAAATAGAACAACATTGGAAGGGGAACCACATGCACACACTCCATGTGTCTACATGCAACTTTCTTTGATTTTTAGTTTTCTTGTTTTATTTCTATTTATTCTTATTTAGAGTTTTAGTATGGTTATTACTATTTTTATTTTTATTATTTTTATTTATTTTCTTGTATATATATTTTTAATATCATTTATGATTTATTATCTTTATTGTTTTTATTATTTATTATTAAGTGATTTATTTATTATTATTAATTATTATTTTTTTCATTATTTATTATTTATTATTATATTATTATTTATTATTTTATTATTAAGGGGAGGGATATTACAGCACGGGTAACTAGCACGGACAATACCCACGTGATATGGGCGGTTTCTCTCTCTCCTCTACCGCTACGTGTCATTCATTGAGTGGAATCGTGCGGCTTCTGACAATTACCACTTACCGCCTGAGGCCCGCACGATGAAAACCATTACCACTTAGGACAAACCACTCCCGCACACTATCGCCCGCACATCTTCGCTACCCGATAACTGTCTGATCTACCCATTGAAGATCCAATGGCCCGGATAGGTCCCGCTCTCACCATGACCGATAGCCTCTGTAAATTGATCTCTGCCACACATTCTCCCGGATCCGACGGCCACCATTCACGATCATCCCAGCCGTTCATCCCCCATGCACTCTGGCCCCACGTCCAGTCTGTTACCCGAGGAAGAAGACAACCAACTCTGTTAGCCTGGTAACAGTCTGACCCCAACAACCGAATTAAACAGAGAGCATGACCGAATGGAGAAAAGGACAGCACAACACCTGAACTGATCAGGTTTTCACCGTGAAGAAAGCAACTTCATTCAGAGACGCTATCAGACAGTTAAATGCAGTTGGTGGTCAATTAAAGACCCCCCATCCCTAAAAGGCCAGGGGGCCGTTGTAATGAAAAATTATAAATAGCCACCAGAAAGATGTAATCAGGGTTGGCATTTGATGTAAGGTTCAACTTCTGGAGACTGTAGACACTCTGTAACTTGCAGCATCTCATCTTCATTTTCAGCAATGCAAGCTTCTTTTGTTGTTACATGCTCACTGTCCATTTCTTCTCTGTTCTAAGCTTGTGCCTGTGGCGCTGTATTCATGATTGTTCCCATGTTTAATACTAGATAACTGTTATCGTATCCCTGTATTGAAATATTGAATGTATCAGTGAGTAGACCGCTCAGGTTTCTTTTGTGTCTGATGCAAGACAATTGTCATATTGTCTTTGCAATGATAGATTAGATCTACAAGGTTCTTTACTGGTTGCAGCTGGCCATCACATGGTTGTGTGTATATGCTGGTGTGGTCAGTATTCTCCATATTCACCTGATTCCCAAACTGTTAAGCATTGGTGGTCTAAATCCTTGTAGTCTGATGGTGTTCATGCATGACTAGAGTGAAAACAGAGCAGAAGTGATTACTCAGCTTGAACCAAACCATCATCCCTTCCAATAAACTTCTGTGAAAATAGTTTAATTTATATGTTACCAGGCATCTCCAAGCTACAACCTAGGAGAGTTTCCTGGAGTGATAACATAATTGGCACTGTTTCCAGGGAGAGGAGATTGAAGCTCAGCTTCCCTAGGAGAATGACACAGATCCAACTTTGAGGATGGACAAAGTTTGGACACATTTTTTGTTGTAATCATCTATCTGGCGACTCTACTAGAGGTCGAACCTCTTGGCGACTCCACATCACAGTTCTGGCTCAGTTCGTGAGGCACACTCAGAGAAATCCTTAGAAATCACCAGCTAACCCAATACCTGACCCTGAGAAGATTATCAAGGAAAGAAAGACATCACAAAAGGGAGCATCAGGATCAGGTAAAACTAAACAATCTTATGCATCTCTGCAAGAAATGCTTGTAACAAAGCACATACATATTGAGAATATAGCCTCTAGCACTAGCAGTGAAGAAAAAATTTCAGAGATTCATAAAGCTCCTTATTCTTTAGGTCCTCCTTTAGATTTCAACACAAAGGAAACCTCCCCTCCAGTCCATCATATTCCTTTAGCCCTGTCAGTCACCCCTCAGCTTTCTATCATCCAGACTGCCAATACTCTTCCATCCACCACAGCCATGGCAGGTCCACAAGCACCCACCAAAATGGAAAGAATCATAGCTGTTAGGTATGGACCTCTAGTACTGCCCACTCCCTTGAATGCAATTCCTGCTGGAGAATATCAGAAATACATGCCTAAGTTCACTGGGACTGAAGGGGTTACAGCTGAAGAACATCTTGAGTCCTTTTATAGTTATGCTGATAATCTAGACATTAGTGAAGATGATGTGTGGATGAGAGTATTTGTCCAAAGCCTAGATGGAGAGGCTAGAAAATGGTTCAGAGAATTAACCCCTAGGTCTATAATAGACATTGAGGCCTTAGATGATGTTTTCCTAAAGCATTGGGGGGATAAGAAAGATTTGCTCTATTATCATACCGAGTTTGGCAACCTAAAAAGGGAGAATGGGGAGTCATTGTTTGATTTCAATAAAAGGTTTAACCGCATGTACAACAAGATACCAGCTGAAGTGAAACCTACCCCCACCTCTGCCAAGCTCACTTATGCCAATGCCTTTGATTCTGACTTCTGCCTGCTATTGAGAGAAAGAAGATGTGCTTCTCTGGCTGAGATGCAGGATGCAACTTTGGAGGTAGAGTCTAACATCATGGCTGCAGAGAAACTCAAGGGACATATTGACCGAAGGAGACAGAGGGGTGAATCTTCTTCATCTTCAGACCCCAAGATAGACAAAATGACCAAGATGATAGAGTCATTGGCCTCTGAAATCTCCAAGCTGAAGGTTGAGCAGCATTCAAGGAAAGGAAGGGTTCCTAATACATTTTCTCCTAGAAATCCAAATCCATATAGGAGAGCAAATGAACAATTGCAGATCATGCAAAGGGGCAAAAAGGCCATTGAAGAACAGAAGGTGAAGACTCCTTTCCATAACGTAGTCATGGAGGACTAGCAGTTTGATGAAGAGGATGAGATCCACTGCATGGAAGACAAAGGCAATGCAACCTTTTTGACACTTGCTGCCTATGAGGAGTCATTACTTAAGGACCATACCAGCCAAGAGTGGGACAGAGAAGTTGTTCTGCAAACTGAAGATTAGCAGAGATATAACCTGAGGTCAAAGATGAGTAATGTCAAAGAAAGCCCTGTCCAAAGAGTTGTTGTCCCCATAGAGCAGCAGATTAGCAAGCAGAAGTGACCAGCAGTTGATCCCATCATCCTCAAAGCACTAGCTCAAGAGGTAAGAGGTCCTGACAAGTCCCCTTCTCCCTTCAGTTTTGAATCAGAAATCCAGAAGCTGAAAATATCTATACCTCTACTGGAACTAGTAAAGAATGAAGCCTTTAAGAGACCTATCCTTGAAGCCCTTGAGCTTAAGGCCACACAAGCATCAAACGACTATGTGAATTTGCAAGATGACAAACCTGCAGTTGTGCTTGGCCCAAGGACTGAACCCTCTGATGATAGCTCCCCATCATTCTATGTCTCTTTGACTATTCATGACAAAACCCTTCACAACTGTCTACTGGACATAGGTGCCAACCATAATCTAATGCCAAAGGCTGTCATGGATGAGTTAGGCCTTGACATCACTAGGCCCTATCATGACTTGTTCTCTTTTGACTCAAGAAAGGTGAAATGTTTGGGGTTAATCAAAGATCTAGCCATCACCTTATCCCAGCTACCCATGAAGAGCATGATGATGGATATTGTGGTAGCAGATGTCCCTCCTAAGTTTGGCATGTTACTTTCCAGAGGATGGATTAAGAGATTAGGTGGGACATTGCAAAATGATTTGTCTTATGCCACTGTCCCGGTTTTTGGAGGAGAAAGCAGGAGATTATACAGAGAAGCTCAGCTGGCATATATCATTAGTGATGAGAAGCATCCCACTAATCATCCCATTTATGTTGTGGACACTGATTTTGGAGCATGTATTCTCCAAATTGAAGAATCCCAGTTGGCTTCATTGCAACTCAAGAAACTAGTATGCCAGGTCACAGAGAAGGAAGGGCCACAGATTTGGGATATGTTCTTTGATGGAGCTTGCTCTAGGGAAGCTACAGGAGTAGGTGTAGTGCTGGTATCCCCAACACAGGAATGCATACATCTATCTTTCAAGCTGACTTTTCAGGTCACCAACAATATAGCAGAGTATGAGGCTTTGATATTGGGCTTAAATGTTGCTAAAGAAATGGGAATCAGAGACATAAAGGTGTTTGGAGATGCCGATCTCATCATTCAACAAGTGAACAAAACCTTCCAAGCAAAGCACCCAAGGCTGAAAGCATACAGAGATGAGGTATGGAGGCTCAAAGATTCTTTTAGTAGCTTTTGTATCTCATATATTCCCAGAGTTAAGAATCATCTTGTTGATTCCCTTGCTGTGTCTGCTAGCATGTTCATCCCTCCCATGCCCCCTAGATTGACTTATGAAATCCAAGTGAAATATAGACCATCCTTACTCGACAATGTCAAATACTAGAAAGTTTTTGAGGATGATGATGAAGTCAATAGGTTTTTGCAAGTCATTGATGAATTCTCTGAAATGCAAATTGATCAAGAGAACGAAGTCATGGAGGAGGGTCATCAGTCCCAGCTAAGGAGAAAAATTGGTCAAGACAACATTGTACAATTGCCTAGTAACCATATACATAAAGGGTTGGTGCCTCTAGAAAAGTTGTTTGACCATAATGATGTACCCTATAAGCCCGCCCAGAAAGAGAATGAGTTTGCAGTCCATAGACATAATATATGGGGTCCAGATCATCCAAAGTATATAGATCTGTCCACCCACTTGTCTACTGCCCAAAGTTCTGAATATTGCAACCTAATGAAGCAATTTGCTGATGTCTTTGTCTGGGAGTACAGTGACCTTAAGACTTACGACAAGAACATCATCCAGCATAAAATCCCACTGGAGAAAGACACCATTCCTTTCAAGCAGAAGCTGAGACCCATAAGCTCTCTCCTACTCCCTTTGATCGAAAAGGAAATTAAGAAATTGTTGGCTACCAAGATCATAGTCCCATTAAGGTATTCGAAGTGGGTAGCCAACTTGGTAATAGTGAGGAAGAAAAGTGGGGAAATACGGTTATGTGTCGATTTCATAAACTTGAAAAGATGCTCTAAGAAAGACAACTATCCCCTACCCAAAATGGAACACCTGCTACAAAAGGTTTCAGGGGCTAGAGTCATGTCTTTCTTGGATGGATTTTCAAGGTACAACCAAGTTGTTGTACATCCAGAGGACCAAGAAAAGACTGCCTTCACCACTCCTTGGGGCACTTTTATGTACTCCAAGATGCCTTTTGGATTGATGAATGCTGGGGCCACCTTTCAGAGGGCCATGGATATAGCTTTTGTGGGAGAAAAGGACAAGTTTGTCCTGATTTACCTTGATGATATAACAGTTTACTCCAGCAGTCATCAGGATCACTTGCAACATCTGAAGAAGGTGTTTTTGAAGTGCAGAAAGTTTGGGATTTTAGTAAATCCCAAGAAGTCACAGTTTGCTCTGGAAGAAGGAAAAATTTTAGGGCACATTGTTTCTACTGCAGGTGTTAAGATTGACCCAGAAAGAGTCAAAGCAATACAGACATTGTCTGTTCCAAGGTCAAAGAAGGACATTCAATCCTTTTTGGGTAAGATAAACTTTGTAAGGAGGTTTATTCCAAATTTTGCAGAACTAGTGAAACATATCACCTCCATGCTGAAGAAGGGATTAGAGATCAAATGGACAAATGCAGCAAGGAAATCTTTTGAAGCCATCAAAAGAGCTATTATGGAAGCTCCCACTCTAATCAGCCCAGACTATAACAAGGAGTTCCATATTTTCTCTTTTGCTTCCTGTGACACCCTTGCAGCAATCTTGTTACAGAAAAATGATGAAGGTACAGAGCACCCAGTGGCCTTTTTTAGCAAAACTTTAAGAGATGTTGAATTAAGATATGACATTATTGAAAAGCAGGCTTATGCTCTTATTAAGTCTTTGAATTCTTTCTGAATCTACATTCTGCACTCCAAGGTAATTGCCTATGTACCCTCTACCTCAGTAAAGGATGTCCTAACTCAGTCAAATGTTGATGGAAGAAGGGCGAAATGGATTGCAAAGCTCATTGAGTTCAACATGGAATTGAAGCCCACCAAGCTTGTCAAAGGCCAGGGCCTGGCTAAGCTTATGGCTGAGGAAAATTGCAGTCTGCTGGACATAAATTGCATAGGTGCAGATTCAGAGGTTGAACAAGTAGAGGAGGTAACAAAGGAACAAGGGCAGAAGCAGTCTTTGGATGAAAACCTGGCTTCTTGTGAATGGTATTCTGGAATAGCTCACTTCCTGTTGAAGCTAGAAGTTCCCCCAGGCCTTAGTTCAAGCCAAGTCAGGACCCTTAAGCTCAGAGCAGCCAAGTTTTGCATTAATAGGAACCTGCTTTATTGGAAGGACCCAGCTGGAATCCTCTTAAGATGTCTAGATAAAGAGCAGTCTGTGGAAGTCATGCACCAATTCCATTCTAGCATCTGTGGAGGACATCATTATTAGAAAACCACAGCCCATAAGATCCTGAGAGTTGGGTATTATTGGCCCACTCTATTCTCTGATGTGTTTTCATTTGTGAAATCTTGTGACAAGTTCCAGAGATTTGCAGGAAGGCAACATCTGAAGTCTTTTCCCTTGAAGCCAATACATATCAGTGGCCGTTTCCAGCAATGGGGTTTGGATTTCATAGGGGATATTAATCCACATTCCAGTGGCCAACATAGATGGATTTTAGTAGCCATTGATTATTTTACCAAATAGATTGAGGTCATCCCCACTAAGAAAGTTGATCACCAGGTTGTCATGAAGTTCTTGACAGAAAACATTTTCACCATTTTTGGTTGCCCAACCAAATTGGTTACAGACAATGCAACAGATTTTAGGGCAAAAGAGTTGGTGGACATGTATGACTCAATGGGTATTAAACTAGTGCATTCCACCTCTTATTATCCTCAAGGTAATGGCCTAGCAGAATCATCCAATAAAAGCCTAGTAAGGATAATCAAAAAGCTATTGGAAGACAACAAAAGGAACTGGGATTCCAAGCTGAAGTTTTCACTATGGGTTGACAGAGTTATCACCAAGAATTCCACAGGGAATTCCCCATTCAAGCTAGTATATGGCACTGAGGCTATTTTCCCAATCCAATTGACTCTCCCTGTGGCCAAATTCTTGCAAGAAGAGCAGAACAAGGAAGGTGACTTGGCAAGGAGGATAAGCGACTTGGCTGAAGTTCATCAGATCAGACATCAATTGATTGAGAGGTCTGCAGTACATCAAAGGAAAATCAAGGAAGCTTTTGACAGAAAGGAAAATATGGACAATTTTTCAGGTTGGGGACTGGGTTCTCAAATGGGATGCATTGAAAGAAAAGAAGGGCAATCATGGTAAATTCGATGCTCTGTGGACAGGACCTTTTATCATCTCTCAGGTCCAAGGGAACAACACTTTCATGCTATAGAGTTTGGAAGGAGAAACAGTTTTTGATGGCCCAGTCAATGGGCAGTTTTTGAAAATTTATTTTGTTTAAGGCTTTCAGGCCTCAGTATTGTAAATATGTTATTTTTCAAAGTTTTAGTGTAGGCTTAGATAGACTCCATGCCCAATGGAATACTAGGTAATATTTCTAATATTGTTTCTCATGTGAAAGGCAGTGGTCTATGGTTCTTGAAACCTCACAGGGAGGATTTCATCCCCAGAAGGAGCCAGTGTTAGCCCTGAGGTTCAGTGCTGACTTTTGGAGGGTCAAAAGGAGGCTCGGTCTACTCTGCTGCTATCAAAGGGGCCCCACTTGGGTCAATTTTCCCCTTCTCCTCTTACCCCGATCACGTTTCACCCTTCCCATTTCCCAAATTAACCTTCTAACTCAACAAACCCCCCCTGTTTGGCCTTAGCCCCAAGTGGAAAAGCTCAAAGCGCCCATAAAACCTAGCCATATGCCTTTACGCGCTCATAACTCATCGCACAACATTTCCGCCGTTGATCTTCTCCCACCAATCCATCAACCCATATTGCGCCCAATAAAAGCGAACATGCCTGATCACTCCCCGCCATCAGATCACCTTCGCCAGATCTGACGGTCCTCGCTCATATCGCACAGGAAACTAGCACGGACAATACCTGCACGATATGGGCGGTTTCTCTCTCTCCTCCACCGCTATGTGTCATTCATTGAGTGGAATCACGTGGCTTCTGACAATTACCACTTACCGTCTGGGGCCCGCACGATGAAAACCATTACCACTTAGGATAGACCACTCTCGCATGCTATCACCTGCACATCTTCACCGCCCGATAACCATCTGATCTACCCATTGAAGATCCAACGGCCCGGATAGGTCCCGCTCTCACCATGACCGATAGCCTCTGTAAATTGATCTCTGCCACACATTCTCCCGGATCCGACAGCCACCATCCATGATCATCCTAGCCATTCATGCCCCATGCACTCCGGGTCCACGTCTAGTCTGTTACCCGAGGAAGAAGACAACCAACTCTGTTAGCTTGGTAACAGTCTGACCCCAACAACCAAATTAAACAGAGAGCATGACCTAATGGAGAAAAGGACGGCATAACACCTGAACTAATCAGGTTTTCACCGTGAAGAAAGAAACTTCATTCAGAGACGCTATCAGACAGTTAAATGCAGTTGGTGGTCAATTAAAGACCCCCCATCCCTAAAAGGTTGGGGGGCGTTGTAATGAAATAATATAAATAGCCACCAGAAAGGTGTAATCAGGGTTGGCATTTGATATAAGGTTCAACTTCTGGAGACTGTAGACACTCTGTAACTTGTAGTGTCTCATCTTCATTTTCAGTAATGCAAGCTTCTTTTGTTGTTACGTGCTCACTATCCATTTATTCTCCATTCTAAGCTTGTGCCTGTGGCATTGTATTCATGATTGTTCCCATGTTTAATACTAGATAATTGTCATCTTATCCCTATATTGAAATATTGAATGTATCAGTGAGTAGGCCACTCAGGTTTCTTCTGTGTCTGATGCAAAACAACTGTCATCTTGTCTTTGCATTGATAGATTAGATCTACAAGTTTCTTTACTGGTTGCAGTCGGCCATCACATGGTTGTGTGTATCTGTTGGTGTGGTCAGTATTCTCCATATTCACCTAATTCCCAAATTGTTGAGCATTGGTGGTCTAAAGCCTTGTAGTCTGAGGGTGTTCATGCATGTCTGGAGTGAAAATAGAGTAGAAGTGGTTATCTGGCTTGAACCAAACCATCATCCCTTCCAATAAACTTCTGCAAAAATAGTTTAATTTATATGTTACTAGGCATCTCCGAGCTACAACCTAGGAGAGTTTCCTGGAGCGATTACAGGTCCCTAATCAGATCATGAGGATAGGTACTAGTCTTGTGTCAACCTCGTTAAAAAAAGGAACAAAGGTGATGAGGATAGTTCCTGGTCTTGTGTCAACCTCGTTAAAAAATGAAACAAAGGGTGTGAGCATAGTTCCTTGTCTTGTGACAAGCTCGTTAAAAAATGAAACAAGAGTCCGAGGATATTTCTTTTAGTGTGTCAACCTCGTTTAAAAAAAAATGAAACAACTCCCTTTTCCAAATCGAGTCTTTGATTAAGATCTCATAAAATCCCAGTCGAGTCTTTCCAAGATCTCGTAAGTGAACCTTCATTCCATCCACCTAGTTGATTGAAATGAAGCTTAGGGGGCATGTACCTCGATTGATTCATTATGATGGGGGCATGCAAAATTATAGCAAGCAGATTTTTTCGTTTCACGCTTGTGTAAACATGAAACCAAATCCAAGCAAAGTTCTCCATGGTTCAAGCTTGTGTAAAAATGAACCCATGCTCGATTTACATCTCATGATTTCCATTTTAATCCGTTGATTTCTGCTATATGAGCCTTGGTTGTTTTATTGCATCACCACCATCTCTTTGGCCGATCATATGATTTCACTTGGTTGTTTTTCCTTTCCTAAGGAACCGTAGCGATGAGTGGTTTTATTAGCCAACCTCTTGACCATTACATGTTTTGAGCAGTTCCACCTTTGCCAGAACCCCTTGCTACCCTTTATACCACTCGTTCCTCCAGAACGAGTCACCTTTGAGCTCTTTTCTCGACTCGTAAAACTCAAATGAAAATATTGCAGAGTATTTTTCCCTTTTGACTCGTAAAAAAGAATAAAACGAGGGGTCTGCTTTCCAACTGTTTTCTGACCCTTTAAAAGCGAAAAGATGGTCGAGCCCTTGTCATTTCGAACTCGTTAATGGATGTGAAATGTCATGTGCCCAGTATAAGTTTACCCCTTTTTTGGGCTGGGAGGCACTATTTACGAAAAAGGTACTCCTTGACTGAAATGGTCAAGCGGTTCTCTCAAGTATTGTTTTCTACCTTTTCGAGCTCAAGAGACACAAATGTATGAAAAGGGACCATGTGGAGTTTTCTTTTACGTGTCTTTTTCAAACTCTCTAAACATGAAAAATATATCGAGTTACACCTTTGTCAGACTCGTTAAAATATTAAACGACATCAGATTTGTTGTCATGACAAAAATGAGCTTCTCCTTCCTAGGGCTCGTTAAACTTACTAGATCGGATTCGCCCGAAGGATGAACTTACAATGCAAGCATATGCTATCCCCTTCAAGCTTGCAGTTAAAAAATAATTGGGGTACCTACCAAAAATGGTGGGGGGAAATTTGGAAATCCAATTAGTTGTGTCGGCAGCTCACTCTTGAACATGACACTTTCTACTTCGTGTCGGGTTGGGATATCCTCCTTTGTATCATTGACTTTCCTGGGTTGGGCCATTTATTTTTGCCTTCCATTTGATCTCTGCCACGTCGTCATGACCACCAATCCTATGGATCCAAAAGCTGCCAAACTTCCAGTCATGTTTCCAATATCTTCAAGAGTTTTCCTTTTGTAGTTACACTTACCTCTGATTCTCTGTATCATCCAAAATCATTTAGCATCCTTTCATCTCATGTCGATGATGTGGGAAACATTATGGCCCTCCTTCGACATAGTCGTTTCTTGTCGACTTCAGCTCATTATCTGGGAAGTTAACCGAGAGACTCCCTTCCAACACCTTAGAGCTTGCATGCCCTAATGGCAAGTTCTTCGCACTCAACGAAAAGTTCACATCATTGGCTTTCGATCGAGTGACTTCACGGGTGTTCGACTTCAGTTTCCCTATTCACATTCCGTGAATTGTGATGATAGTATCTTGAGGACCATTATCATTATTTGTGGTTTGACAACCCATAGATGGGTTAATAAGAGGCACAAATATTTGCATAATTAAAATTTAAGCTAAATAAATAATCAAAGTCAATAATTATCATTTTAACTATATAATTATAAAGTTAAATAAATTAAATTATGAGACTCTTACTTTTTCCCATGGTATTCTTTTTTAATGTAGCCTATTTAATAATCACAATTTTAACTATATAATCGTGAAGTTAAATAAGTTAAACTATAGAAATCCAACTTTTCACAACCATGGATTTGACAACCCACGTTTCTCCCATGGTATTATTCTTTAACTATCAGACTCAATTAA
The DNA here is from genome assembly GCA_031772625.1 of Pinus tabuliformis. Classification (NCBI taxonomy): domain Eukaryota; kingdom Viridiplantae; phylum Streptophyta; class Pinopsida; order Pinales; family Pinaceae; genus Pinus; species Pinus tabuliformis. Next base: position 816,202,758 of record CM062818.1, read on the forward strand.
AATTTAAAAAATGAAATTAATAATTATAATTATAAAGTTAATAGATTAAATTATGGGACTTTTGATTTTTCCCATGGTATTCTTCTTTAATTGATCCTATTTAATCATTATAATTTTAACTATATAATCATGAAGTTAAATAAATTAAACTATGAAAATCCAACTTTTCACAACCCTTCGTTTTTCTCATAGTGTTGACAACCCACATATAGTTTTGATAACCCATAGTTTTTCTAGTGGTATTCTTCTTTAATGTAAAATATTTAAAGACACAATTTCAATGAATTTTACTTCTATTAAAAAAATGAATTTGATTTAAAATATCAACTATGTAATTAAAAAAATTAATCCAAGCATTTGGACAAGTTTAGAGGCATGTTGTGGAGGGACAAGTTTGATAACAAGACTCATACATTAGCCGGATGTTCTAGAACAAGTAATTTAGCCATTATGAGCTATATGTGTATCAAGTTTTTTTTGTTTTGTAAATTTGGGTGGTACCTTTCTATTACTTCAAATTGTAGTAGACATTACATCAAAAGCATATGTGCCCATATGGTCTCAACCTATCCATTGGGAAACTAGGTCTGTTGACCATTTGGTTGCATTATAGCTTGTCCAAAATTTAAACTATCTAAGATTTTCCAACAAAGTTAAATGAGCATAACTATCTTTATAGCCTCTAATATCTATAAGACTATACGAGATAACCACAAAAACCAGACTATGCATATAAGAAATTTTAATCATAAGAAGACTCAATTGGCACTGGATCTTTAGTACTAAATCCAGGTTGCTCTGTTGGTGGTATGCACGAAATTTTCCTCTCGATACCAATCAGGTGAGCATTCTTCTGTTGAAAATGCAAAAAGATGATGGAGCTTAGTGAAAAGAAGTCGCCTTCACTAAGTGGGCCCGCATGCCATTTTTGGCGCAAAGTCTATTTTTAGACTATGTCTATTTTTAGACATATGGATCATGGTCTATGAGTTGCAGGATGTTATTTATGGATGATTGGTCATGTTGGTAAAAATAGATGGACCTCTATTTTTAGACATATGGGCGGAGTCTATTTTTAGACTGTCAATCAAAAAATAGAACAGTCGAATATTATTAGCTCTTAATAATATTTGGACTATAAACATTATCTTATCCTCTTGCAGCACTTCAGTTCGAGCTACGGATGTGGCACATGCAACTGCCAGAAGGAAATACGCTTTTCCTATTGGCTAGTTGAGCTATTGCATGATGGACTTCAGTTAGAACTCAAGTGATTGAGTTTGGTGGAGTTGATTGAGGAGTTGATGGAGTTGTGTTGAGTTTGACTTAGTTGAACTAGTCGTATTTAGTCTAACTGCCAAATACACTAGTAATGAGTGATGTGAATTAATTATTAATTAATTCACTAATTATTAACTCATAAATCAACTAAAGAATACATCAGTTAACTCAGTGCATGGACAATTCAGTGGAGACAAGTGTTAGAGGTGGGTGAAAGGGTGAGACTACTATCAGTTGTGACTATAGTTGTGCATGAGATTTGCACAATCATTGATTGAGATTGCCAATGAGGATTGCACATTACAAGCCAAGGGAATTCGAACGTGGATCTGATCTATTCTCAACTTGGATTGCGCAGTAGAGGCAGGCAAACAGTGGAGGAGATTTGAACCCGTGACTTGTTCAGATCTGAGCTAGTTTGTGTGTAGCATGTGTAGATAGTACTGAGTACTTGTGAGGAGTATTGTACTATGTATTGTTACATGTTCTCTATCATTATAATATACAGATAGTTGGGGGTTTTCAGTTGTATGCTTTCCCCATTACATACTGTGTTGATATGTGTGATTGATGTTTCAATGTGCGCATGCGATTGTTTTTTTTAAGTCCGCAAATTGATGATCAATGGTAGAGGAGGTTATGTATTATGCATGAATTCCGCAAATAGTGTATAATCAGGATAATCTCTGTGAATAAGTGTTATATTATTCAAATTTCTACATCTTCTACTAAATTTGACTCAAAATCAATTGAAGTTCTCTGTGGATATTTTGCATCTCCTCTGAGGTTCCAGGGTTACCTATAAGAGGCAACATCAATGCTTTGGCCAACAAGGTCTTCATAATTCAGTATATGTAAAGATTTTTCAGGAACAAAGAGCGTTTTTCATGCGTGTCACCTAAGTCTAGGATAATGTCTCTGAAATCGTTCAGAATCTCCTACTTGTTGGGATCCATCACAACACGAATATCTACCTACCATTCACTAATGGCATGGAGGGGTTCTGGATGGGTGCCCATCCTATATGCATTAGTTGTTGAATTGCCTGGACGCTGAAAGCTCTTATGACCATGACCCCTGGTGAGTCTAGTATGAGCACAACCATGGCCACGACCATGCCCTCGATCTGAACTCGAACCACTGTTATGAAGAGACGACGACCTCACCATACCTGCACTCAAATTTTTGTCAAGGGTTTGCTTGAATATTTTAGTGAAGAGGGCCTAAGAGCCACTGATCCACGTTAGGAGGAGGACATGGGATGGCTTTAGAGGATGATGAAATCCTCCAAAAAAAAATTATGGCATTATTAATTTTTGTATGGTCGGGTCCATAAAATCCTCTCCTGACTTGACTCAAGGACACTAACAGCCAATCCATGCATATTATGACCCTGACCCATGTCCTCTTTTATACTATGACAATCACAAGACTACATGCATGATTGGCGAAAGAACCTTATCCCTTTCCGACTACAGTCAATCTCTTAGGCATATTGGTTACACATAGACCCTAGGTTCATTAGATTTGTATCAACTTTATTCAAAGCAAAGAGACTATGGATGGTAATACCCAAACCCTCCATGGTGCTCCAAAGACCCCCACATTCCCCGACTCCAAGAAATTATATTAAAAACAAAAACATAGACGATTCTAGACCCCTTACCCTAGGGAAGAGGGGGCTTGAGGATTTATACAGAGGGGCAACCCTAATTTGACCAATCCCCGAAATGGGGAGTTTCGAAGGAACCGAAATTCCACCAAACCACTATGTGGCCAGACTCATCCGGTAACTAGACAAGGACACCAACACCCACCATCCATAACCAATTAAGACAAACGCACATCATTGAGGACATTATATGAAGGAATGGTTCAACTTGGACAAACTTGTTGGCACAGATGCTGAGAGAAGAGGAAGCACAAACGCGATCCTGGAGCAGAGCCTTGAGCTTACCTGCCACTAGGAATGCAATCCACCTCCTCTGCCTCGAATTACCTTCAATGAGTATCTTGTAATTTCCTCTTGGCTTACCTCCACCTACTATAACCACAACTCCTTCAACCTTAATCGCAGTCAAATGCCTCCACCCTCTCTTGTAATAATTCCTTGACATTCCTTGCATGATTTTACATGTGTGGGGATGGCCACGCCGCCCCCTTCCTTTATGAAAATAATTACTATGACTATGGCCCAAATCCCACAATAATCTCTAGCCTTGATTGTACCCTGATTGGGGAGTGTATTGAGTTTTTAAAACCCTTATATTAACTTATAATTTTAGGGTAAGGATTGTGATCCATGAAGAATTCAACCAACCGCATGTTTCAGGTAAAAGGAACTATAACCTATGTGTGTATTGAGTTTTTAAAACCGATAGATTAAATTATAATTTTAGGGTCAGGGTTGTGATCCATGAAGAATTCAACCAACCGCGTGTTTCAGGTAAAAAATACTATAATCTATATGTGTTTTGAGTTTTTAAAACCCTTATATTAAATTATAATATTAATGTCACGGTTGTGATTCATGAAGAATTCAACCAACCACATGTTTAAGGTTAAAAATACTATAACCTATATGTGTATTAATTTTTTAAAACCTTTATATTAAATCATCATCGTAGATCCATCTTAACTCTGGATATATCAAGAACAAAGAGGGATATAATCCCTCAAGGTGCAAACATATTTTTTGAGTGCAAAACTTGAGGAAAGGTTTGCACATTGAGAAATTTGTTCCCTCTCAGCGCTTAATAGATCCAAAGTTAAGATGAATCTAAGTTTGTTTAAAGTTAGGAGTCCCATAATTTCTACAACTCATTTATTATGCCAATTGAATCATTTATTGTATTAACTAAATTTCTTAATGTTTTTTTCTTATACCTTATTAACATATTATTCACATTAGATAGGAAATACAAGTTTAGACTATTTTTATTCTCAATTTGTTTGGTATTTTTACTTATCTTCATTTTGGTTTCCTCTCGATTTTGAAGAGATAACATTTGTATGTTCAATCCATTATTTAATATATTGATTGTATTTTGAGTTAGATGGTTTACTTTAATTTAAATTGCGTTTCAAATTTCTTGAGGTTGTTGAATTTTATCCACTTCCTCGTGATCTACAATTAAAAGTATAGAAAGGGATATAAAATATATTGCATACATACTATTTATGAAAAGTCTTCTCATTATTTTGAGAAGCATATTATAAATATAGATTATGTATGTGATGAACTTAGTAAATATAGATGCGGTTCACTCTTATTAAATTAAAAATGAGACCAAAAATATAGGTTTATGTTTTTTAAATTATATTTCTAAATGTCAACAATTTAACCAATCCTAAGGTATATATTAGTATTAGTTTGCAAGAAATGGATCTTGTACTCATTGATTAACAACCATCAAAATTTCTTCCTTTTAATTTTATTATTATATTTGTTGAAGGCATAGGTATATAGTGATTAATATTACACTAAACAGTAACGGTTTTAGTTTGAACAATAAGTTTATAAAAAGTATTGATTAATATTATATGGAAACACTTTTTTCTAACATATCAAATATTGCATCATTTTTAACTTGCCAATTACACGTTATGGGGTTTTATTTGGCCTCATATTGAGGCAAGTGACATTTTTTTGAAATAAACTCAGGGAATGGACCGATGAGGCTGAGTAATGCTAGCCTTGAGGCTAGCATTAATTCATAACATTTTATGTTTTCCTTTCTCGTAAAGGAAATACTTTGGGCATACAAAATCAATTAATTAATTTCTTTATGCTTTGCATTAAGGGAATTGTTCACTACACCACTTATGCATTAACTTCTTTAATATTACCATCTTCGTCGCTGCCTTCGCCCAGATAACACCCATTCATCCAATTCCTTCTTCAACTATGACTGTTTTTCTTCACCCTAGCCCCTAAGCAAGGAAGCAATATGGATACAATATATGGTGATCAATCACACTTGTGGTTTTTTAAACTATCCAGCCTTCAACCGAAGCTCCTTCATTGATGGTAGCTTTTGAACAACAATTTTTTTAAACAGAGATGAGTAATATTTAGATTAAATATGCGCTTGGTCGCAACAAATACTCAGGGAGTACATCAATTCAGAATCCACATTACATCAGACGACAATCAGATATAGACCCATTACCACTTAGATATTGCCTATCAATAATATTACATTCGAATTACTACATAGATATATCAACATTGTTACATCAAAATTGAACCATAGGAGGCCTTCATACAAGCAGCCTGGACAAAACACCAAAAATTAACTATGTATTGGTTAATCAAATTCAGAAGCTAATACGTTAAGATCTGTATCCAACTTGTTTGTTTTTTCGAAAGACTAATTTTGCATGTTGGAAGAATATTTGGGAAACTAGAGGTCTAACATTATCATCTGGAGTGCATCCATATATTCTCCCAACCTTTAAATATGTTGTTGCATTGCCAAAATGTGATGTTCTTGTTCAACCTAAGCATGATACATTTGACAAAGTTTTGCTTGAAGGTTGTCCCCAGCCCTTTGCAGGGCCTCATGGGCCGATAAACATTTGGAACAAGCATAGTCCTCAAAGGAGGAATCCGAGGGAGGGGAGGACATTTGATTGATATATTCACAGGATAGATTGTGTAAACCCAGCCAACCCAGATCCGTTAAGAGCAACAAATAACCGACTAGTGCATAAAAAAGAGACCAAAGTGCCACATCCAAAGCATGAATAGTAGAACCTCTTTCCCAGTGCCCAGTCATTAGGGGAATTTTGAGGTCTAAAATGGGCCTCCTAAGGAAATTATAAAATAATAGTGGAAATAATAAAATAATATTATATTACATCATGAAATTTTAGAGGGAAAAAAGAAAAAATATTTTTTCAACTCGTATTTTTAACTTATCTCCCTATGGGTTTACTCAAATTTCGAGAGGCAACACTCGTTGGACACAAAATTTAATTCCTCATCCAAGGAGTACCCATGTTGCATACTTTCAATAGACCCTTCTACACGAAAAATGAGAAATACATGAAAAAAGTAAAACTTTAGGGATGTAAGTTGAAAATACGAGATGAAAAAGTAGTTTTATTATTTTATTATTTTTTAATCTTTTTACTTTTTTACTCCAAAATTGGTGAATCATCCCCCATGGTTGACATCATCATATTGAATCCTATTGGTTCTTATAAAGTTTATTTTGGTTGTACATTTTTCTTAGGAGGCCCATTTTAAACGTCAAAATTCCCCTAATGGCACAGATAAAACCATAAATATACTTTAAACATTTCCTCAGCAATCGACTTCCATGGGTGGACAAAAGAAAAGTATCTCAAATTACAACATAAACCCTCAAAAAAGAAACCAATTAACTTGAAACTTCATTTGCGCTAACTATATTGAGTTTCGAACACAAGGATCTCGAAATTACCTTAAGCCGAAGAGAAAAATCCAAACTGGCACCAATTGGAAAAAAAGGACCAGGGTCTGGCAAGGAGAATTACGAGCCTGAAAGCCCCTTACACCAAAAAGCCCATGAACAATAGTGTTGAACCCACAACTTCCCAATTTCCAACGAAAGAGTCAGGGCCCTGAGAATAAAATCCTCATGGATCCTTCTAAAGACAACCCTATTAGATGCCACAACTAAATTCCTAGACATATACCAAAATCAATTCTCCACCCACTGATGAGGATAGCAAATGATTAGAGACGACGCATTCATAAATTAATCCAGAGATGGGATTAGAGCCCATTTAAAATGACTACGCTTACCTTGCCACATGAGTTCCATCATGTTTACATTAATGTCACTTGTGTGACCTCCAAGGAAGTTCATCATTCTTCTAAGTTGAAGGTGATTCAAAGAAGTTGGCAGAGGATATTTGTAAATACAAATGTTTGAGGAGATGTAGTAACCACCTACATGGCAATGAATCTTGTTTGATGCCACATTAATATATTTTTGTGGGGTGACATTAACCAAATTATCAACCTTTCATGAATAATTATGGAGGAAAGTACTGTGGCATGTGGATGCAACTAAAAAACATATGATGAGAAGGAAATGGTAAGGGAAAGATGAGAGGGGAGCAGAATGAGGAGGAGGAAGGAGGGAGAAGAAAGAAAAGCGGAGGGGAAAAGGGGAGGAGGAAGATGGGGGAAGCGAGTGAAGGGGAAAGGGCCATCAAAAAAATGGGAGAAGGCCATGGTAAAGTGATGAAAATCCACCTTTTCCGAATATTTTTGGGATGGCAGAACCACCACAACCCTACTGTTGACTTCGCTACCTCTTATGGTTTAAAGTTTATGCCTCCACATAACCGTTCTCTCGACCATGGCTTCCAAGTTACCACTCTTATTCTTAACACACAATTTGTATGACTTCTGAATTGACTCACTAGTATACTTCACACTGTCAACAAAGACGTGATTCATGTCTTGTAAGCCCTCTTATTCCTTATGCCAAGTAAGCATGCTTGCAACATTCATTATTAATTCTTATACCTTCGAGATAAAAACCCTAGGTTGACCCACTTTAACTTGGTGTTCGGTCGATGCCACATCAGCCTGACCGCAATGGCCTAGCATGATGCAAGGGTGAATTAATAAAACCCTCTGGGTTACAAAACTTCTGTTATGGCCCAATTTCAACATCTTACCATGTGATCCCGCTCACCCAAGCCCGACTTGATGGATGAAGGGATATGTCACAGAAGTGAAACCGTAGCGCGAGGGGGGAGGGTCAGAGGTTGCTTTTAGGGAGGGTACTGGGCTACTTGGAACACCTTCTTGATTTGGAAGGGGGAATATCCATTGTTTTTAAGGGCTTTAATTATGATTAATATCAGTTATATGTTCCTAACAGAACTAGAACCAAAACACAACAATATTTTTGGCTCAGAGGGTGGTGAACTTCTCCATTTGTTTGCATTCAAAATTCTGCACAGAATCTCATGGAACATAGAGCCTTGATCATGTGTATGCATTGGATTAATTTTGTGACCCCCATGTTAAATTCAAGTTTACTATGCTATTATGGATTTGAGGTTCATATCAACCCACTAATCAAATAACGTGCTTACCTTATAAAGCACGTAATTTGTTAGTAAACATAGCTATTTATACATATCTACTATCATTATCCAAAAATGAACCATACAAACCTTCAAGAAGTTTTTTTGTCACTTCAAAGGGCTCAAGCATGCTTATATATTTCTTGTCTAGGTCTCTTGAGCCTCTTTAAATGAGGCATTTTGTCGCCAATGTTCACATTCTTTTGAGAGACCATGCATAGATGAATATAAGGTTTAATATGATTAAGACAAATTGGATGGTGTTGATGCTCATGGTTTTAACTTCACCTTATTCTAATATTTCTACACTCGAATCAACAACATTGGAGACATTGCTTCTTCCTCGAAACCTATATGCTTTCAACAGGCTCCTAGAACCTAAACTTCAAGGAGGATCTGGCCCTTTCTCCATGTCTTAGAAAAATTTGTAATAACAGGTAACATGAAGCCAACAACCAAGTATGGTCATTGTTTCCCCTCATATGCATATGAGTGGTAAAAGTGTATTTCAGGGATAACTTGCAACTTGCAGGGATGTTGAGCGACTACAATTACACACTTCACACTTTTTTGTGTTTAGGATAAATGTTTAGGGACTACATATAAACACTTCACAATTTTTTTCTTTGGGATAGTCCCTCTTGTGATGATTTTCCATGGATTTGCTTGAGGATTGATAATCATAGTAGTCCTCTCTCATGGATCATGTGGTTGATGTTATTGGTTGATATTTTTGGTTTCTTAATGGTAAATATTTTTTGGATATGTTTAGTGTGTATGACGTTGATGTCCAACGTTTCGAGTGGACACTCCACCCATCCATGAGGACCAAATGAAGCAAGATAATTAGAAAAGAGTGCAACTAGGTTAATACAAATGCGAGTGAGGCAGGAGGAATGATAGTTTACTAAAATTTGACTAAGAAATTAGGAAAAAATAAATTATTATCCTTCAAATTAAAAATTTTAATTAATAAATTAGTTGGTTAGATTAATAAAATTAATAATTTGCAATAAGTAAAGAAATTATAAAACATTAAAAAAGGTAGATCATCAAAAAGAGGAAAGTTGGGAGGGGGTTTACTAACAACAAATTATTTCTATTAATTTGATAGGGAAAGGAGGGCTCAAGGAGGAAATAAATCAAGAATAGATAATAGATAGAATGATTATGTTATTACATTTGATGAAATTTTTTTCAAAAGAATTAAGAAGGAAGGTATCAGAGAAGATAAAATATGAGGGAGAAGAGATTAAGGGATTAAGGGGGTTAAAATAAATAAGACAAATAAGTACATAAGAACAAGATAACCATAAGGAAGGAAAGCAAGGTTGAAAAACATCAATGTTGTAAGTGTGGGGGTGGGGGGTGAAGGAATCAATTAAGAAAATAATTAGAAAATAAAGAGGTGGAGGGTTAGGAGGGGAAGATCAATGATTAAGGCTTCGAATGAGAGGATTCGAAGATTGGCTTAACTTGTAGCCATATTTTTTATTAAATTTATTTGTGTGATTTTCGATTTTGAGGGCTTCCCAAATTATTCAAGTGGAATAGAAGGGTCAATGATTTTTGCTTGGTTAAAGCATATAAGTTGTTTAGAATTATAGGAGTGCTTAGCAAGGGCATGTTTTGAAAAATGATTATGAGTAGTATCAACTATATGTATATTTAGTTGGGCTTTTACGAATGTACCACTTTGGCCTATATAAGAATTTATGCATAAGCATGAGATTTTATAAACCCTAGGGACCGACAATGGATCAGATTGATCGTTGGGAGACTTGAATAATTTTTTTAAAGTCTTGTAGGGTTTGAAAAGAGTTTTAATGTTATTCTTGGCTAATATTTTAGAGATGTGATTATTGATAACTAATTTTATCGATGCCAACAATTCCTTCTTTATATTTTAATCAACAAGTAGTTATAAATGAAAAATTTAAACAATTAATTCTTCAACAAGAGAAATAAATAGATATCACAGTAGACAATGAACAATAGATAATAAACAAGACACAAGAGACACTAGGATTAGGCTCTCTCAATCAAGACAAATTTGAAATGGTTATGAATAAAGGAGCTTTGCGGAAATTGTAGATCAACCTCACACAGTTTGTTGTTGAGACACTTCGAAATAAAAACTAAGGGGACATACAATATTATAATTTCATTTTTGAAATTGAAAAGCTTCCTTTCATGGAATCTATTTCAAGTGCAACATTCAAGTAGACAGATTTAGGAGAAGATAGATTGTATAATTAAATTTTCATGTAAGGTTCATCTTCAAATAATTTATGTCCTTTTGATATCAACTGTTAGGTGAAATTTAATGCTATTCTTGTATACCCATCCATAGTTCCCATACTTTTAAGCTAAAGAGAGTGGGTTTTAAACCAACAAATTCTACCTTGCTTTATGAAGAACTTTTGTTGGTTCAATCCACTATTCAGTTGTTTTGAAGTATAATATTAACCTCATTCAGGTTGTTGTCATGATGGATGATATCAGAGTTGAATAGGGAGTGACACCCTTATATTTGATTTGTTTTCAAATTAGCTTTTGAATTGCCTTGTGACTTTTTGTATAAAATCGTGTTTTCTTTTGGAAGGGAAGATAAATGCTCAGCAAAAGGGACTTACTCTAACATTTTCTCATCTATGAGAAATCATTTTTAGGCTATCATGAAAGATAGATGTGGTCTTCTTCAACACCGTAATTGATCGGAATCTAGATTAGGGGAAAAAATTTGCTCAAAAATTAAAGTGCTCGGAATCGCTCAAAACCTGAACGACCACATCTGTCTCAGCGATACAATCCCAACGCAATAAGAAGAAAATATATTTCATTGTATTGATCCTACCTTTTTCTCTTTTATTTTTCATTCTGTGCCTCGTTGTTTGTTCTTATTTAGCACCCCACTTAATGTTCTTTTTCATATGCCAGCAAAAATAATATTCCAAGGAATATTCTCAATATATTCCTTGGAATATTCTCAAAATATTCCCACAGGTGGCTCAATCCAGTTGTGAAAAGTGTTTGTATGATAATGCTCTATGGAAGTTTTGGTGGACCAATGAGAGGTTGACACGTGGCAAGCCCAGAGGTCGCCACATGCCCTCTCAAAGGTCATATAAAAGTTTATATGGCAGGTCGGGAAGTCGAACCCGTGACCTCGCCCGCACAAGCGCCATGCCTTACCACTATGCCACACCACAACTCTTAACCACTAAGGGCTTGAAGTTATATTTAAAGTTTAATGCGCTGAATTTTGGGGGTTAACCACTAGCATTAACCGCTAACATGTGACCATCATTGCAAACTCCTTTACCGCTAGCATTTTATGCTAACTGCGTGGATTAATAGGAGATTAGTGGTAATTAATCCTTGCTTATCGTTAATTAAGTGCGGGTTTAACTTGGCAAATCCGAAAAATCCAGAACTGCTTCACATTTGGTGGAGTTAACAGGAGTTTATCTAGTTTTGGTGGAGTTTTCCCAAGGAAAACTGAAGAGACCATAACTTCTTCACATTTCGACCAATTTTGGCTCAAAAAGAGTCATTCCTAGATGATTTGGATGCTCTGAACACAATGGAATAGGTTGCAGAGGCAGAAAGGCACTTCTGTATGTGATTTTTTACGTTGAATTTTAAGGAAGCCTAGGGCCACCAGGAGAGGAGGTCAAGCCTAGATCAGTTGAAGTCCAATTGCAGAGCTTGGAAAGTCATTTTTTGGGTTTTTGGGTATTTTGAATCCAGTGGAGCATGTTTCAAAGCCATCAAAGCATTGCAGGTGCATGTAATTAGAGAATTGACCATTAATCCAAAGAGGGCTTAGCCATTGAAGCAGGTCCAAGGAGATGTAGCCCAAGAGGGGTGAACTCCTTTATCAACTTTGTGTTTATGATTTTTATATGTTTTATTTCTCTACAATTTACTTTCTGTATATGTGTTTTTAAACAGCTAATTAACCTCATCAATTGCTCATAAAAGTCACATAACTTGACACATAATTCCTCACATTTTGGTTAATTTGAGACGATCCTAAACACATTTTTAATACTAATGAGTGAGCTTGAATAGAATTAACAAGTTTGCTCAACATTTCAAATCACTAATCAAGTGTTGATTCACTTGGTTTAGGTCGAACCGGGAAACATGAGGAGAATCACCTTGCTTGGCATGAATATGTGGCACTTAGAGACTAAAAAGGATAAGCAAAGTAGTCATTGCCATAAACTTAAAAAATGTAAGGTCATACCTACTTATATATTCATAATTTTAAGGTCAACCTTGCTTGTATTTTTTACCCCTTGACATCTAGGATTATATAGAGGAGATTTTTCTCCTGCAATTCTGATCACATATATCAGTTCCACAAATGGCTTCCATGGTTCTACATAGAAAGTTTACGAATGATGCTTCCCACATTTTTCTCATGTTACATTGATGATTATAGTGTTTGACATCCATGAGATACATTTTTTCATTATTTCATATTAAGTGTTAATTGGTTGAGTCAATAGATAATGGATCATGATGTCCTAAATTTGTGAATTTTTCCATGTTTCACCTTGACAGTCATCATCATCTTCCAGATAAGTGTTGTCACTCTTGGGTTGAGATGTACTACTAGGGCTTTGAAAGATGTAGCATACCCATATCCCAATCCATACTTAACATTTTCAATCTTTCATAATTTCCATTATCCCACTCATGATTGGTTGTCATATGTCAAAAAAGGTTCATGTTTCATAGTTCCATGAGGAGCTATAAGCTCGAGGTTTATGCATCTAAATAAAAGAAAGGAATATTGCAATATGTGAAATTCAAAATGCAAAAGAAAAATGAAGATATAGTAAGGAAATATCAAAATCCAAACCAAATCTTGAGCAATGCCCCCTTGCTATGAGGCCATTACTCCAAGTCCTATGTAATGAAATGCATATACATAAAAATAGGGACTCATTGAAAAAAAAAAAGAGACAAAAACAAAAGGAAGAAAAAAAGGCAAGTAAATGGTTAGTAATAAACAATGTCGAGGAAAGAGAAACTCAATGCCTAAGCATTCCCTCAACAAACGCACCCATGTAAACCAATATCTTAAGCAACCTAGCATGACCATGTAACAAAATTCATGAAGTTATCTCCCAAAACCATACCATCTAAAGGTTCATGCTAAATATTTTTATGAGGAGGAGCTAAAGCTTGAGGTTGATGCAATAAAATTTTAAAAATAAGAAGGAAAGAGCAAGATTTAAAGGTCAAAAAGGCGAAAAGAAATTGAAAGAGATATTAAGGAAATGTCAAAGTGAAAGCAAAGTTTGAGTAATGCCCCTTGAAACTGAGGCCATTACCTCAAGTCTTATGCATTGAAATTCATAACTATGGACTAATTAAAATTATCCCAAGTCTCGTGTGATGAAATGCATATACATAAAAAAAGGATTCAATTAAATGGAGTTACGAAAAAACAAGGCAAAATATAAAAAGAAAAATGGCATGTAAACGAGTAGTAAGAAAAAATGTCGAGGAAAGGGTAACTCAATGCATAAGCGCTCCCTCAACAAAGGCATTCATGTGATTGAATAACTTAAGAAATGTAACATAACTATGTAATACAATTCATTACGGTAAATTCCAAAACCATAAAACCATGCCATCTATCACTACACCAACTTCTTGATGGGATTTCTCTAGAGCTACTTCTCTTCTTGGGTGTTGACACATGTAATGAGGGTTAATGATGCCCCCACCATACTTAAACTTGGAAAATTGTATGATTTTTATTAGTTGAATTGTGAAGTTAGAAGATGATTCTCAATGTGATCGACCTAATTGCATTTACATTTGACATGACTCCCTTTTTATGTTGCATTGGACTTGTGCACATGCATCTAGATTGATGTCTACATTTGGGTCACTTTCACTTTAAACAATGTGCATAGCATGGATATGATTTGGATTGAGTTTTGTCCCTTTGGAGAGCACTGAGAGGCTACTTAACTTGAAGGAGAATTTCCCACTTGTTTTGGAGGACATTGGGCTACTTTTGAGGTCGTTGCATCCCTTGGTAGAGGAGGTGCCACCTTTTGAGGAGGATGTTGCACTTGGAGGATTAAATGTTGCACCATTTGGAGAGAATGTTTCAATTTGGAGCCCCTACAAATTCCTTTTGGACATCATTTGAGTGATCCATCCACTCTCGGGAGACCACATGCCACACATGTGATTTTGACATGCATTTATGGAGGATGTCATAACATTCAAGTACTTTTACTTCATTTTGGGAACATTGTTGGGGGTATTTTAACTCATACACTCTTGTATCATGGATATTTGATGTATTATGGCCTTATCTCTAGGGATTGCAAAGAGGTAAAGATTTTTTATATTTTCTTGGGGTTTTTGCTAGGAAAAAGTATTATTTTATTTAGAAGGGTGTTAGGTCTCTCATATAAATAAGCGACGCACTTCTTATTTGTAATTATTGTTAGGACTTGTGAGAATGATCATTAATCCAGATTGGATCATTATATTATTTTTCATCCACCTCGATGCTTTCAGAGTGGCAAAAGTAGAGGAATTAACTCACAGGACAATTTTGATAGGCGAGACCTAGTTTGGAAAAACGGGGTCTGAAATGAGGAATCAAACAATGTATTTTGGGGGTAAAAATTTACTACTTCAGCATTGCACCTTTTAATTATATTCTACACACAAATATATTTCCAAGGATGCAAGAATCACGTTATTTCGACTCCATATGCGAAAGTTATGCCACTCATAATTTGACCTTCCTATTTTCACCACCATGGTTCGAGAGGATGCCACGTCAGCCCCCATTATTCATGAAAAAGGGGCTAGCCACTTGATTATGATGTAGGATACTCTAGAATAGCCAATATTGTAACTTTGTTTAAGAGTTGATGTAGTCAAACCTTATCATTAGTAGGAGGTCAGGTTATGTTATAACTAGGCCACTAAGAGGAAAAGGGATTTCATTCTTTCAAGTGCATTTATTCCATAGTTGAGCAAAAATAGCCAAGAGGGATAGTAGTTAGAGAACACGGAGAGGATTTATGCATTGTAGCATCCCACAGGCCACAGGCCATACTTCTTTGTACTTGCAGCCATATTTACAGACAGAGAAAGAGAGCATAGCAATCTCACCTTTAATTCCAGTTGTGTTTTCTCCCAAAAGGATTTCCAGAAGCATATGTTTTGTTATATGTGTGTGTGATATTTTATTTTTCCATTCTCTATTTTCTACACAATTTTCCATTTGCATGCATGAACTATTAACGGTAAATCTACAGATCCAGAAATCTAATAAAACAGTAATAACTATGTAGAATTTCAAATTTTTAATATAATATTATTAGATTTGTTGTGACAAATTATCCAGTGGAATATCCATGGCATTTTACGGATCAAACACTTGTCTACTTTTACCTTTTTTCTTATGATTTTGCATTACAAATTTTACTAATGCTCATGGCTAGGGTTTTGAAGATGAAACAATTTCTTAAATAGGTTGTCTCACTTAATATTATTGGATTTAGTTTGCGAATGATAACTATTATTATACTTTTATAATTATAGTGACGCACTCTCTTCAGATTTTTCTTGAACACGCCACTTCTTCAAAGGTCTTGGAAGAGTACTAGTGGAGTATCTTCACTTAAATTATCTTGAAGATTATAAGGCACCAGGGAGATCTTCTAGTGTTTGTAGTGGACAATCCTAGATATCACCCTACATGTACTTACATCCTATCAAAAGAGTTCTTAGTTGATCCCATATGCCCTATTACAATAGTAGGCAGTGGTTTTATTCGTTATAGTCAATCATAATTTTATAAATCCAAATTTTATTAGTCAATCATAATTTTATATATCCAAATTTTATTTATGTTTTAGAGAAAACTTAGGGTTTTTTATAACATATATACATTTTCATCCATAACAAACCCTAGATGTATTATCATAAATAGTATTACTAATTTATATTACAGACATATTTGGGTTGGATGTCTTCGTATTCTTGGTTGTTACACACCTCTTAATTTTCATATTTTACAAGTTGGATAAACATTATATCTATCCATTGTTTAGCCCCAAACTTTACTATTTTATAACTTATTCAAGAGGCTAAAATATATTGTTGTTTTAACTTGTTTTCTGCTATAATTTTCACCTAAATTGTAAGTTTTACGACCAATAGAAATTTTCATATTTGCATTGTTTGGAGATAATTTTGCATTTGATAATAACTTGATCGACCCTCTAAATAGACTTAAAATCACATTAAACTCAATTCTAGAATTTACTTTGAGTGACCACCTATTTCATAACTCGCTTAATATATTTCATTGGTGGTGAACTTAGTAGCTACTTAGGAGAACTTAGAATTGATTGTATCTTGCCATAGGAACCTTCAGTCCTACTAGGGAAGTCTCCCTTATGTTGGACTTGTCCTTCACTAAATCAAGGGAAGTTGTTGCCAAGGTGATAGTGGAAAACCTTCTATTGTTCCACAATTCTATACACCTTGTGAGAGCTTTCAACTAAGGTGATATATTTTGTGATAATTGTACTCATAATTTTGAGAGGTTGGACCTAACCTATTGTATTTAAGTATGAATGGAAGCTTAAGATAATTTCTTTCAGCTCTAATTCGTCATCATTTTAGGGCCGCAAAACCTATTTTAGTAGGGTAAACAATCAACAACGACAATGAATTTTCTAGTATTGTATTATAGCAGTTGCGAATAAGGGGAATTATACTCGGAATAATGGAGATACGAAGAATGGAAACGACTCACACACAAAATTAGAAAGAAAAATTATTTTAGGAGTGTCTAGGCCATGATAACACTAGAAATAAAGTAGCACCTTTACCAAGATGTCATGATCATGACTTTAGGTGAGAAGTAAACACCATCATATGCCTATCATCTTCCTATGAAAGGAGGTGAATAACATTGTGGTTGTTTTAAAGGGGAATAAGCCGATGAATTTGGAAAAAGCCAACGATTCTGGCTCATGGTTTTACCCATTAGTTTTGAGGACATGGTTTCTAATCCCCTAAATTTTTTTTGGACAAAAATCAATAGGAATTTGATTAAGTTTGTGCTTGGACCGTAGCCAAAAAACTGGGGAGCAATTGCCCTAAGAGGCGTTCTCCAGCGCAATGTGGAAGAGATGTTGTATTGTCATGTTATGTTATATAAACATTTTTTCTTGGTCAAATTACATAAAAAAATAAAAATAAAAATAAAAAACTTAGGAAAAATAGGAGGTGCAAATCATTGCATAATTAAAATTGTAAAAATTAAAAATTAAAAATAGTAATTACAATTTTAACTATATAACTATAAAGTTAAATAAATTAAATTATAGTTTGGGGTTTTCTCACGGTATTCTTCTTTAATGTACATTGTAGCCTATTTAATAATTATACTTTTAACTATATAATCATAAATTTAAATAAATTAAACTATAGAAATCCAACTTTTATCAACCTATGGATTTTCTCATTGTTTTGACTAGCGATGGTATACTTCTTTAACTATCGGATTCCAAGTTTTGACAACCTGTAGATGGTTTTGATAATCCATCGTTTAAATAAGAGGCACAAATCTTTGCATAATTAAAATTTAAGATAAATAAATAAATAAAGTTAATAATTATCGTTTTAACTATATAATTATAAAATTAAATAAATTAAATTATGGGGCTCCACCTTTTTCCCATGGTATTATTTTTTAATGTAACTTATTTAATAATCTCAATTTTAACTATATAATCATGAAGTTAAATAAGATAAACTATAGAAATCCAACTTTTCACAACCATGGTGTTGACAACCCACCGTTTCTCCATGGTATTATTCTTTAACTATCAAACTCAATTAAAATTAAAAAAAAAAAAAAATGAAATTAATAATTATAATTATAAAGTAAATAATTAGATTATGGGACTCTAAGATTTTCCCATGGTATTCTTCTTTAATATAGCCTATTTAATAATTATAATTTTAACTATATAATCATAAAGTTAAATAAATTAAACTATAGAAATCCAACTTTTCACAACCCTTGGTTTTTCTCATGGTTTTGACAACCCACATATGGTTTTGATAACCCATAGTTTTTCTAGTGGTATTGTTCTTTAATGTAACATGTTTAAAGACACAATTTCAATGAATTTTACTTTTATTAAAAAATAAATAAATAAAATGGTTTAAAATATCAACTATGTAATTAAAAAAATCAATCCAAGCATTTGGACAAGTTTGGAGGCATGTCGTGGAGGGACAAGTTTGATAACAGGACTCGTACATTAGCCGCATGTTCTAGAACATGTACTTTAGCCATATATTTCAGGTAAAAAACATTATGAGCTATATGTGTATTGAGTTTTTTTTTTTTTTTTTTTGTAAACTTGGATGGTACCTTTCTATTAGTTCAAATTGTAGTAGACATTACATCACAAGCATCCGTGCCCATATGGTCTCAACCTGCCCATAGGGAAACTAGGTCTGTTGACCATCTGGTTGCATTGTAGCCCATCCAAAATTGAAACTATCTAAGATTTTCCAACAAAGTTAAATGAGCATAATTATCTTTATAGCCTCTAATATCTATAAAACTATACGAGATAACCACAAAAACTAGACTATGCATCTAAGAAAGTTTAATCATCAGAAGACTCAACTGGCACTAGATCTTTAGCACTAAATCCAGGTTGTTCTGTTGGTGGTATGCATGAAATTTGCCTCTCAATACCAACCAAGTGGGCATTCTTCTATTAAATTTGACTCACAATCAATTGAAGTTCTCTGTGGATATTTTGCACCTCCTTTGAGGTTCTTGGGCTACTTGTAAGAGGCAACATCAATGCTTTGGCCAACAAGGTCTTCATAATTCAGTATATGTAAAGAGTTTGCAGGAACAGAGAGCATTTTCCACTTGTGTCACCCGAGTCTAGGATAATGTCTCTGAAATCATTAAGAATCTCCTGCTCGTTGGGATCCATCACAACACGAATATCTGCCTCCCATTAACTGATGGCATGGCGGGGTTGTGGATGGGTGCCCATTCTATATGCATTAGCTATCAAATTGCCTAGACGCCAAAAGCTCTCATGACCATGACCCCTGATGGGTCTAGTTTTAGCACAACCATGGCCACGACCATGTCCCTGACTGAACCCAAACCACTGTTATGCAGAGACGACGACCTCACCATACCTGCACTCAAATTTTTGTTAAGGGTTTGCCTGAATAATTTAGTAAAGAGGGCCTAAGAGCCACTGACCGACATTGAGAGGAGGAAATGGGATGGCTTTGGAGGAGGATGAAATCCTCCAAATTTTTGTATGGCCAGGTCCATAAAATCCCCTCCTGACTTGACTCAAGGACACTAACAGCCAATCCATGTAGACTATGACCTTGACCCATGTCCTCCCTTGTACTGTGACAATCACAAGACTGCATGCATGATTGGCGAAAGAACCTTATCCCTTTCTGACTACAATCAATCTTTCAGGCATATTGGTTACCCATAGACCATGGGTTTGTTAGATCTGTATCAACTTTATCCAAAGCAAATAGACTATGGATGGTAATACCCAAACCCTCCTTGGTGCTCCAAAGATCCCTCGGTGCTCCGACTCCAAGCAATTACAGTAGAAACAAAAACATAGACGATTCTAGACCCCCTACCCTAGGGAAGAGGGGGCCTGAGGATTTAGACAGAGGGGGAACCATAATTCGACCAATCCTCGAGATGGGGAGTTGTGAAGGAACCAAAATGCCACTAAACCATTGTGTGGCCAAAATCGTCTCGTAACTAGACAAGGACACCAACGCCCACCATCCATAACCAATTAATATAAATGCACATCATTGAGGACATTATATGAAGGAATGGTCCAACTTGGACAAACTTGTTGGCGCAGGTGCAGAGAGAAGAGGATGCACGAACACAAGCCTAGATCAAAGCCTTGAGCTCACCTCCTAGTGGGAATGCAATCCACCTCCTCTGCCCTGAATTACCTGCAAGGAGTATCCTATAATTTCCTCTCGGCTTACCTTCACCTACTATAACCACAACACCTTCAACCTCAATCGCAGTCAAATGCCTCCACCCTCGCTTGTAATAATTCCTTGACATTCCTTGCATTATTTTACATGTGTGGGGGTGGCCACGCCACCCCCTACCTTTACAAAAATATTTACGATTACTATGGCCCAAATCCCATAATACTCTTTAGCCTAGCTCGTACCCTGATTAGGGAGTGTATTGAGTTTTCAAAACACTTATATTAACTTATAATTTTAGGGTAAGGGTTGTGATCCATGAAGAATTCAACCAACCGCATGTTTCGAGTAAAAAGCATTATAACCTATGTGTGTATTAAGTTTTTAAAACAAATATATTAGCTTATAATTTTAGGGTCAGGGTTGTGATCCATGAAGAATTCAACCAACCGCGTGTTTCAGGTAAAAAACAATATAATCTATATATGTATTGAGTTTTTAAAACCCTTATATTAAATTATAATATTAATGCGAGGGTTGTGATTCATGAAGAATTCAACCAACGACATGTTTAAGGTTAAAAATACTATAACCTATATGTGTATTAAGTTTTTTAAACCTTTATATTAAATCGTCGACTTAGATCCATCTTAACTCTGGATATATCAAGCACAGAGAGGTGCAAACCTATTTTTTGAGTGCAAAACTTGAGGAAAGATTTGCACCTCGAGAGACTTGTTCTCTCTCGGTGCTTGATGATCCAAAATTAAGATGAATCTAAATTTGTTTAAAGTTAGGAATCCTATAATTTCTTTAACTAATTTATTATGCTAATTGAATTATTTATTATATTAACTGAATTTCTTAAAAAAAAAATCTTATACATTATTAAAATATTAAAATATTATTCACATTAGATTGGAAATACAAGTTTGGACTATTTTTTTTCTCAATTTGTTTGGTATTTTTACTTATCTTCATTTTGGTTTCCTCTCAACTTTGAAGAGATAATATTTGTATGTTCAATAGATTATTTAATATGTTGATTGTATTTTGAGTTGGATGGTTTACTTTAATTTACATCGGGTTTCAAATTTCTTGAGGTGGTTGAATTTTATCCACTTCCTCACGATCTACGATTAAAAGTATAGAAAAGGATATAAAATATATTGCCTATATACTATTTATGAAAAGTCTTCTCATTATTTTGAGAAGCATATTATAAATATAGATTATGTATATGATTAACTTAGTAAATATAGATGTGTTTCACTCTTATTAAGTTAAAAATGAGACGACAAAAAAATAGATTTATATTTCTAAACGTTAACGACTTAACCAATCCTAAGGTATATATTAGCATTAGTTTGAAAGAAATAGATCTTGTACTCATTGATTAACAACCATCAAAATTTCTTCTTTTAATTTTATTATTATATTTGTTGAAGGCATAGGCATATAGTGTTTAATATTACACTAAACAGTAATAGTTTTAGTTTAACAATAAGTTTAATAAAAAGTTTTGATTAATATTATATGGAAACACTTTTTCTAACATATCAAATATTGTGTCATTTTTAATTTGCCATTACACATTCTAGGGTCTTATTTGGCCTCATACTGAGGCAAGTGATATTTTTTTGAAATAAATTTAGGAAATGGACTGACGAGTCTCAGTAATGC
Source organism: Pinus tabuliformis (assembly GCA_031772625.1). Classification (NCBI taxonomy): domain Eukaryota; kingdom Viridiplantae; phylum Streptophyta; class Pinopsida; order Pinales; family Pinaceae; genus Pinus; species Pinus tabuliformis. The sequence continues at coordinate 816,224,859 of CM062818.1, forward strand.
TAGCCTTGAGGCTAGCATTATTTCATAACATTTTATGTTTTCTTTTTTCGAAAAGGAAATTTTTTGGGCATACAAAATCAATTAATTAATTTCTTTATGCTTTGCATTAAGGGAATTGTTCACTACACTACTTTGCATTAAGGAAATTGTTCACTACACCACTTCTGCATTAACTTCTTTAATCTTATCGTCTTATTCGCTGCCTTTGCTCAGATAACATTCCCATTCATCCCATTCCTTCTTCAACTATGATTGTTTGTCTTTACCCTAGCCCCTAAGCAAGGAAGCAATATGGATACAATATATGGTGATTAATCACACTTATGGCTTTTGAAAGTATCCAGCCTTCAACAGAATCTCCTTCATTGATGGTAGCTTTTGAACAACATTTTTTTTAAATAGAGATGAGTAATATTTAGATTAAATATGCGCTTGGTCGCAACAAATACTCGGGGAGTACATCGATTCAGAATCCACATTACATCAGACAACAATTAGATATAGACCCATTACCACTTAGATATTGCCTATCAATAATATTACATCTGAATTACTACATAGATATATCAACACTATTACATCAAATTGAACCATATGGAGGCCTTCATACAAGTAGCCTGGACAAAAAAAGCAAAAATTAACTGCATATTGGTTAATCAAATTCATAAGCTAACATGTTAAGATCTATATCCAACTTGTTTGTTTGTTCCAGAGACTAATTTTTCATGTTGGAAGAATATTTGGAAAACTAGAGGTCTGACATTATTATCTTGAGCGTGTCCAACTATTCTCCAAACCTTTAAATATGTTGTTGCATTACCAAAATGTGATGTTCTTGTTCAACCTAAGCATGATAATTTGACAAAGTTTTGCTTGGAGGTTATCGCCAGCCCTTTGCAGGGCCTCATGGTTCGATAAACATTTGGAACAAGCATAGTCCTCGAAGGAGGAATCCAAGGGATCGGAGGAAATCTGATTGATATATTCACAGGAGAGATTGTGTAAACCCAGCCAACCTAGATCCGCTAAGAGCAACAAATAACCGACTAGTGCATAAAAAAGAGACAAAAGTGCCACATCCAAAGCTTGAATAGTAGAACCTCTTTCCCAGTGCCCAGTCATTAGGGGAATTTTGAGGTCTAAAATGGGCCTCCTAAGAAAATTATAAAATAATAGTGGAAATAATAAAATAAGATTATATTACATCATCAAATTTTAGAAGGAAAAAAGAAAAAATATTTTTTCAACTCGTAATTTTAACTTGTCTCCTTATGGGTTTACTCAAATTTTGAGAGGCAACACTAGTTGGATGCAGAATTTGGTTCCTCATCCAAAGAGTACCCATGTTGCATATTTTTGACGGACCTTGCTACACGAAAAATGAGAAATATATGAAAAAAACGTTATTACAATCACGTTTTTTCATGTATTTCTCATTTTTCGTGTAGAAGAGTCCATCGAAAGTATGCAACATGGGTACTCCTTGGATGAGGAATTAAATTTTGCATCCAACCAGTACTCCCGCTTGAAATTTGAGTAAAACTTTAGGGATATAAGTTGTAATACGAGTTGAAAAAGTAGTTTTATTATTTTATTATTTTTTAATCTTTTTACTTTTTTACTCCAAAATTGGTGAATCATCCCTCGTGGTTGACATCATCATCTTGAATCCTAGTGGTTCTTATAAAGTTTATTTTGGTTGTACTTTTTTCTTAGGAGGCCCAATTTAAACCTCAAAATTCCCCTAATGGCACAGATAAAACCATAAATATACTTTAAACTTTTCCTGAGCAATCGACTTCCATGGGCGGATAAAAGAAAAGTATCTCAAATTACAACACAAACCCTCAAAAAAGAAACCAATTAACTTGAAACTTCCCTTATGCTAACTCAATTCTCCACCCACTAATGAGGATAGCAAATGATTAGAGACGACGCATTCATGAATGATTCCAAAGATAGGATTAAAGCCCATTTAAAATGACTATGCTTACCTTGCCACATGAGTTACATCATGTTTACATTAATGTCACCTATGTGACCTCCAAGGGAGTTCATCATTCTTCTGAGTTGAAGGTGATTCCAAGAAGTTGGTAGAGGATCTTTGTAAATACAAGTGTGCGAGGAGATGTAGTAACCACCTGCATGACAATGAATTTTGTTTTATGCCACGTTAATAGATTTTTGTGGGGTTACATTAACCGAACTATCAACCTTTCATGAAAAATTATGGAGGAAATGACTGTGGCATGTGGATGCGACTAAAAAACATATGATGAGAAGGAAATGGGAAGGGAAATACGAGAGGGGAGTGGAATGAGGAGGGGGAAGGAGGGAGAAGAAAGAAAAGGGGAGGGGAATACAGGAGGAGGGGGATGGGGGAAGCGAGTGAAGGGGAAAGGGCCATCAAAAAAAGGGTGGAAGGCCAAGGTAAAGTGATGCAACTCCACCTTTTCCTAATATTTTTTGGATGGCGGAACCACCACAACCCTACTTTCAACTCCGCTACCTCTTATGGTTTAAATGTGATGCCTCCACAAAACCGCTCTCTCAACCATGGCTTCCAAGTTCCCACTCTTCTTCTTAACGCACAATTTGTATGACTTCTGAGCTGACTCACTAGTACACTTCACCCTGTCAACAAAGACATGAGTCGTGTTTCGCAATCCCGCTCATTCCTTATACCAAGTAAGCATGCTTGCAACATTCAGTCTTAATTCTTATACCTTCGGGATAAAAACCCTTATTTGGCCCACTTTAACTTGGTGTTGGGCCGATGCCACATAAGCCTGACTGCAGTGGCCTAGTGCGACGCAAGGGTGAATTAATAAAACCCTATGGGTTACAATACTTTCGTTTTGGCCCAATTTCAACTCCTTACCATGTGATCCCGCTCACCCAAGCCTGACTTGATGGATGAAGGGATTAAAAAATCTGATGGGGTAGAAAGCATTTAGGCGAGATTCGCTCACACCTTTAACTTAGTCGAGTTTTGGTCAGATAATGACTTGCCAAATGACAAACTTATGTCTAATAATTTCTCGATGTCCTCTTGCAATCTAGGCATATATATATATATATATATCTGTGTGTGTGTGTGTGTGTGTGTGTGTGTGTGTGTGTGTGTGTGTGTGTGTGTGTGTGTGTTCTAAATATAAGAGATTACAGAAAGACTGGTTATGGAAAAAAACTCTTGCTCTCCACATCATACACATGTTTTTTTATTAAAAAGAGGAATATAAAGATTACATTGCAAATTTGGTCCAGATCCATAATCATAGGTTCTGAAAAACCATTTTAGGAAAATTAATCAAGATTATAACAATTTTCCTAAATTAATAAATTACATAACAAACCTTATCTAACAAACCACTCATTAAGAAACCAACTCCTTTACTAAACAAATTTGACCTTTTGGTCAATCGGGCTTTTTACCAATGCCCTTGCATCATACTCCCGATGAACAAAGAATTCATGGGCTCATGTCCATGAGGTCTTCAACAAGTTTGCCACTTTCGTGTAAGACTGTAGCAACCATCCAAGTTGCATCAACCACCGGATGGTTTTTCCATTTGGCCAAGCATTTAAATTGCTCTTTTCCTCGAGTTTTGTTAATCAGTCTTTTATCCAGAATTCTTTCTGGCTGCAAGGGTTCTACTACTAGTAGTTGCTTTTTCCACTGAATTTGCTATTGTTCTATGTTTTCTGGTGATTCATTTGTTGACATCTTCTCTTCTAATTGATATTTATATAAATCTTCAATGTTAAAAATAGGAGAAATACCAATTCCCAAGGGTAATTCCAACTCATAAGCATTTGTTGAGAATTTTCTTAGAATCCTTCAAGGACCAATCTTTTTCAACTTCAATTTGTTATATTCTCCCTTGGGAAATCTCTCCTTTCTCAAATGTGTTAGCAATTGATCTCTTACTTCAAAACTTTGCTCTCTCCTTTTAAGATTTGCTCTATTTTTATATTTAAGGTTACTTTCCTAAAGTTTTTGTTTAACTTGCTCATGAATTTCCTGTATGGTTGTGGAAAAACCTTCACCTACTACACTTCTTTACTTTGTTCTTCCCAAATTTCTAAGTTCATGTACTCCCATCGGATGCATTCCATATAAGATTTGAAAAGCGATTTGACATGTACTCCTATTAGGAGAGTCATTTTAGGCAAGTTCAGCTTGTGCCAAAACTTGATCCCAATGTTTAGGGTGATTACCAATCAGACTGTGTAGAATATTACCCAAACTCCTATTCACTACTTTAGTTTAACCATTCGTCTATGGGTGATATGCCAAACTAAAACTCAGCTCGGTTACAAGATTTTTCCATAATCTTCTCCAAAAATGTTCAAAAAATCTAGTGTCTCATTCATAAACAATGATTTTGGGCACACCATGTAGCCTTACAACTTCCTTAAAGAAAAATCTAGCTATATGAGTAGCATAACTAGTTTTAGTGCAATGAATGAAGTGAGCTATTTTAGAAAACCCGTCTACAACCACAAAAATAGAGTCATGGCCCTTTTGAGTTTTTGGCAATCCTAAACCAAAATCCATACTTACTGAATCCCAAGGTCTTTCTGGAATTGGTAATGGAGTGTATAATCCAGTGTTTTGACTCCTCCCTTTAGCATATTGACAAATTCGACAATTACTCACGAATTTGTGCACATCTGCTCTTAATCCTGGCCAAAAATAATTCCTCTTTAATGGTTCTTATGTTTTATCATGCCCAAAATGTGCTCCAAGTACACCATTATGTTTCTCCTTGATCAAGTTTTCTCTCATCGAACAATTGGGAATGCAAAGCTAGTTGTTTTTAACTAACAACCCATCTTGAATCATGTAGTCAACCCATGGACTTTGATCCTGAATTGTTGGGTTTTTACAAGCTGCATAAGTTTCTCTGAAATCAACATCCGTATCATATAGCTCCTTCATGAAATTGAACCCCAAGCACTTGGATTTGACTTTCCTGCAAATATAACTACCTCCTACTTAATGCATCAACAATTTTATTAGACTTCACGTTAATATGCTTTAAAACAAATGTGAACTTTGTAAATATTTGACCCATTTAATGTGATTTTGTTTCAACTTAGGCTACTGCATAATAAATTGCAATGCATGATTATCAGTGTAAAGAATAAACCCCTTGGACAACAAATAATGCCTCCATTTCTTTAATGCTTGGACCATCATATCAAATTCTTTGTCATAAGAGGTATATTTTCTTTAGACTTCATTTAGTTTTCCACTGAAATATGATATGGGTCGGTCTTCTTGACTGAGAACTACTCTGATGGCTTGTTGGAATCACATTTTACCTAAAATGGTTTGTTGAAATATGGCAACGCAAGTATTGGTTGTTCAGTAATCATTTTATTCAACAGTCGAAATGCCCATTTGACCTCATCAGTCCACTGGAATGGCTGTTGATTTTTCTTTATTGTTTCTAGAACAAGAGCACTCAGTTTACTGAAATTTCTAATAAATTTCTTACAGAAGCTAGCTAGTCTATGGAAGATATGAACCTCAAAAAAAATTCTAGGTGAATTCCATTCAAGGATTGCTCTTACTTTCTCAGGGTCCATCTTTAAACCTTCTCTTCAAATAACAAATCCCAGATATACAAGTTTTGATTTCAAAAATAAACATTTCTTTAGATTAATCAACAATTTCTCCTGCTGTATTTTTTTTAATACATACCTCAAGTGCGGTAGATGCTCCTCCTTTATTCGACTACAGACCAAGATATGATCCAAATAAACTATTACAAATTTCCCAATAAATTCTTTCATCAATTGCATGAAAGTGTTGGGTGTGTTTGACATTCCAAATGGCATAACCAACCATTCCTACAGTTCATCATTTATTTTAAATGTGGTCTTCCATTCATCTCCTTCCCTTATTCTAATTTGATGATCATCGCTCTCCCATATATTAATATTATCTCCATTCTCTGGGATCCATCAAAGGTGAGATCGAATCAGAGAGGAGGTTGGAAGAAGTTTCCCGATAGGAGAGCCTTGGCTAGGGAGGAGCTCTGTTGGTTAGGTAAATCCCCTCTGCGGATAGAGGCGATCCCACTAGCTTAAAACAGAACTAGCCACAATCAATCCACGCTGCCACGCAAGTTCCTAGTTGTACATTAAAGGTGAATTAAGAAGACCAACCTGGAATCCAATGCTATAGTTGAAGCAGAGTTGGTGTTCCTGCTCCCTCGCTCCGGCAGGTCACAATCCTTGCGATCCTTGCAAACGGACACCTGCACATGCAAAGGAAGAAACAAATACAAGCATAAAATCCACCAAGGCACAACTATATTTCAGTCAGAAAGGAAATAAATCAACATCACTATAATAGACAATGAGATTGGAACTATAATAACAGTCGTTCATTAATTAATAATAGACAGGAAAAGTTACAACCAAGGTTCTGATGTTGAACCTTTCCTCTGGTTAGGCGAGCAGCTATATGCCTTGCAGTAGACTTCCTCTCTCTCGGACTCCCGGCAGCATAACCTCTCTAGCATTACTCCGACAACTCAAAAACTCAAAACTACAGCACTTCGGAACTCATAAACTTGGAGCTCATAAACTTGGAGCTCATAAACTTGGAACTCATAAACTTGGAACTAGCTTGTCTAATGCATGAGGACAGACTTTTATAGATGAAGAAGGGAGAAAGATTCAATGCACCAGGACACCCATTACGGAATGGCAACATCCATGAAAAGCTACTGTGGATAGATATGATGACTCTCGAGCTTTATCAGATGGATTTTTCCCTCAAAGGACTTCATGATCTGGGAGGAAAAAATCATACAGTCGTGCTTTTGGCAAAAAACATTACTAAACTCGACTGGCGCGGGCATTGTTCTAAGACAGAGCGCCAATGGGCGCGCCCCTTTTTGAGGATCTGAGTTATTGGCGCGGGTCAGACATTGGGTACCTACGCCAATGGGAAAAGGGCACTTTTCAGGGATAATTTGCAGAAGGTGTCTTGAGGGAACATGAAGTACATACTCAGGGGAACATAGTGCAAGTGTTTTTAGGCTATGTCACTGCTCACAGGTCCCGAAATGCATCCTCCAATGTACTGGAATCGGGGCGATAGGGACGGTGACCAACGGTGACAAATTACTGTGTAACAGATGCCCCCCAAAGCATGAGGCCCGAGCGAGAGAGAGGGGTGAAATGCTTTGCAAGAACACATATAGCTGCTGCCGAGAACCTGCATTGGGAGATACTATTGATAGCTCAAATACATGATGTACATGGTATGGTCGCAGCCATCCAGTGAATGAGTCATGTATCAAGAATCACGCCTGGATTACAAAAGACACAATCCAGGGTCTTGCGCTCCATCTCGACCCGAACAGAAGTACAAGTTCAAGCATGCGAATATGTGAGCTGAAGTCGAACATGCATGAACATCGTCTGATTACCAGTCAATATTTGAAACTGTTAACAGACGCGAGAGGTACCACCAATAATGACAATGGCCCTCAAGGTACTATCGGTACAATCTACGGCGTGCGAATTAGTGATCTGACGTCGAACACCCGTAGAATCATTCGATCAGAGGCCAATGATGAAAACCTCGCGTCGAACATGAAGAACCTGCCATTGAGGCATGCAGGCTTCAAGGCACCGGAAGGGAGTCTCTAGATCAACTTCCTGGATAATGAGCTGAAGTCGACAGGAAGTGACCTTGATCGAAGGTGGGCCATAATGTTTCCCACATCATCGACACGAGACAGAGAGATGATGTTGTGAATCAAAATTGTATGAGCTATCAGAGGGGGGTTGTTTCTTTGCAGAGGTCAACTTCTCTTGAACATATCGGCGGCACTAGAGTGGAGTTGGCAGTATTTGACATCGATGGATCAGAGGTCATAGTGACGAGGCAATGAGCAGATGAGAGGTCAAATAGGATTACCCAATCCCACGGAGGCAAGTGAAAAATAAGATGAGATGTCCCCACCCAGACACGAAAGCAGAGGAGTGCCATGTTCAAGAGCGACATACTGCCGACACAACAATAATTTTGGTTCCAAATTTTTTTTTCCCCACCATTTCTGGCGAGTACCCCAATTATTTTTAACAAGCTTGATGGGGATAGCATATGCTTGTGGTGCGTCATTTCGACAAAATCCGATGTCATCGGGTTTTAACGAGTCTGACAAAGGAAGAACTCGGCGTCTTTTCATATTTAGAGAATTTGAAAAGACAGCGAAAAGGAAACTCCAGGGGTGTCCTTTTTCGTAAAGTTGTGTCTCTCGGGCCCGAAAAAGTATAAAATAATGCCCGAAAGAACCGCCCGATCGTTACGATTGAGGAGTACTTTTCATAAGTAGTGATTTCGACCTGAAAAAGTAAAAAAGTGATCAAAACCACGTCGTTTCGTAACCATTAACGAGTTTGAAACGACAAAAACCCGGTAATCTTTTTAAGTTTTAACGGTCGACAAAAAGAACTTAAAACGACCGCCCCTTATTTACGTTTAACGAGTCAAGGGGAGTAACTCGGCAATCTTTTCCTCTTTAAATGGTCGGAAGAGAGCTGAAAAAAGACCTTCAATTTTATTCTCTTTAACGAGTCAAAAAGGGAAAAATACTCGGCAATCTTTTCATATTTTATGAGTCAGAAAAGAGCTTAAAGGCGACTCGTCCTAGAGGAACGAGTGGTATAAAGGGTAGCAACTGGTTCCGGTAGTGGTGGAACTGCTTAAAACATGTAATGGTCAAGAGGCTGGCTAATAAAACCACTCATCGCTGCGGTTCCTCAGGAAAGGAAAACAACCAAGTGAAAGCATATGATCGGCCAAAAAGATGGTGGCGATGGAATGAAACAACTAAGGCTCATCTAGCAGAATTTAGCAGATAAATGGCAATCACGGGATGTAAATCAGGTATGGGTTCATTTTTACACAAGCTTGAACCATGGAGAACTCTGCTTGGACTCGGTTTCATGTTTACACAAGCTTGAAATGAAAAAACTATGCTTGTTATAAATTTGCATACCCCCAGCATGATAATGCAAATCGAGGTACATGCCCTCCAAGCTTCATGGCATTCACGGAGTGGATGGAATGAAGGTTCACTTGGAAAGACTCGATTTTGAAAAGGAGGATGCATGCCCCCCGGGCTTCAGTCACGTGCCCGGGTCAGCTGCCGTCATCAGAATGACGGACTGGATGTTGAGGCATTTCCTGTGGAAATAAGACCATTTAGGAATGGTAGATGACTATATGTAAAGTGTGAACCGGGGAACGAAAGTTGGTCTACGATCTTGATCGTTCTTCTTTCGTGCGGAAAACACATCACTCTGAAGAGTGAGAACACAATTGCACGTATGCGATAAATATAGTCTCGCCCAAGGAGTAAATTGTAATCTAACGGGCCTTGGACTACCATGACGCCCATTTGAACGGTCTTCCCTTCTAATGTGATAGGTACATGGGGAAGAATTCCTAAGGTTTCTCATCTCAGGTAGAAGCAGTGGCGAACCAAGTGCTTCCCAAGCTGTGGAAGAAAGGATGCTCATAGGAGATCCCTCATCAATAATGGTACCGGCCATTAACTTTCGGTAGACTTGGACTATAATTTGAAATGGTCTGGAAGTTGGTAACCGGGAATTGCCTAGTTGATCCCAATTGAAGGAAACAACTAGGTCGCTTGGAGGTGGGACCGGATAAACGACCGGGTATGACTCTGATGGACTTCCTTCCTGCTGTGAAGGAATGATGGGGATACTCACTTGATCATTAGAGTCTATGTTTATGTATAGAATTTGGACGGTGTGGTCTTCATTCTTTACAGTGATAATATCATCTGAGGATGGAACTTCTGAAGGCAAAACCGGGTCACTTGTCATCTGGACCTCTTGAAAGACCGGGTCACTTGTCATCTGGACCTTTGGGCTTTCGTCTGGTTTGGATTTAGATTCTGAAGGCAAAACCGGGTCACTTGTCATCTGGACCTCTTGAAAGACCGGGTCACTTGTGATCTGGACCTTTGGGCTTTCGTCTGGTTTGGATTCAGATTGTTCATCTTTGATGATAAACACTCTCGGAACAAAGTGGTGCATAGATGATGAACGTAAATCAACACTTTTTCCGACCAGGGACTGGTCTGGAGCAGGCTAAGCACAGCCAGGTTCGGGAAGAGGAGACTGGACAAGAGGAATCATGCTTGATTGCTTGGTCAGCAGGGTAACATTCTGCAATTGCAGAGAGACGTTGATAACCAGCAGGAAGTTGAGTTGAGGGAGCTGTAAGACTTTCCAATACAATAGAGGCTCGATCCATGAATGGACAAAGGTGAAGGGGATGATTGCCTTCACAAAGTCTACAGGGGATTCGAATCTTCCCTTTTCCCTTAACATTTCCATCTGATAGGGTAGCATCATCATGATCTCCAGAGGACGATGCAGGGCAGTCCCGATCGTGAGCCCATACTTCTAAGACCCTCGGGATGCCAGGACAATCGCGAAGAAGATGGTCTTACAAGGAAATTTAGCCTTCCGCAGCGGAGCAGGAGGAGACTTTACTTCAGGTATATTCAGGGTAGATGGGACCTTTCTTTTGGGAGACTTCTTCTTTTTGGTCTTCTTCTTCTTCTTCTTAGCCACCTGGTTACTTAAATCCAGAGTTTCACCAGGTGAAGTAGAAGATGAGGACACAGCAGTAGGCGAAGAAGGGCAGGGGTCCACCTTGGAATCAAAATGATGTTGTTCGGGTGGAGGAGGTGGTGGTGGAATAGGAGTTATCACACTCGAGACCACTGAGTTTGAGAACACCCATACGGGTAAACCGATGGTGAACCCAGGTAAAGACAAAGTTGCTATATACTGAACACCAACATTTCCGACAGAAGGAATCGGACCAGCCGGGGGACCACCTTGGCCGGTGGGCTCAGGGAAGGATGCCATTTGAGCGAGAAAGAACCCTACTCAAGCTAACGCAAGCAAAATTTAACCGGGTTATATGTGATCGTGGTCAAATAAATTTTAAGACACTGAACTTTGAACTTGAACTTGACCTTTTCACTTTTTAAGAGTCGAGAAAAGGACGAAAAGATGACTCTAGTCTCCTTCGAATATTTAATGAGCACGAAGTGACAAGACGCTCACAGGCACCTTTTCGTTTAAGGAGTCCGAAAAGGATCAAAAGTGACTGCTCTGGAATTCTAGGTAGAGGGTGTGCCAAACTTTTCGCAAAACCACAGAATACTTTTTAGGGTACGGGTGGTCGATCTTCGTGAATGCTGTGTTCACTGCATTGCGAATCGTAGGGCGGCCGACACGGCTTCCTATGGATAAAAGCTTTATTCCTATAGGGGTCTCCCAATGTATACGCGACGGTACGTGGGAGCACAGTCCGTACTGGCACCTATCGTTTCACCGTGGAGGAATCACCCAACCACTCGACGGTAAGCTACCAGGTTTAACGACGCCGGAACACGTCTCTAACCTAGACCTCTAGAATGTTTGCGTTATGTTCCAATGCGTTGTTAGGTTCATTGAGTTTATTTTATAGTTTATCTTCAATTATGTTTCAGTTTTTTGGTCCTACCGTATGTGGTCTCTCCAAACTTCCTAAATGCAATCTATATGCCAAAATTATATCGTTTCATTCGATGAATTCTACCTACAGAAGAGTAGAGATTTTTTTTTTTTTTACACGAACAAAATGATCATCAAGCAAGTAACAAAGATCCTAATGCAGCTAATAACAAGAAATAAAAGTTTTTCCTTTTCTTTTTAAAAGAGACAAATAGCAATAAATGCTAACTAATATAATGCAAAAAGCTCTTTTGTTTTGATTTTTTAAAATGGCATAATGCATGTAACCAAACCTCAAGAGATATCCACGAGTACAAACACAATTTACTCAATGGACATAGAACCAATTTAGAAACATGAAGATGAACTGTCAAAGCAAAGGAAAACACGAAGACGTTCAATGAACTATGTGATCTAAGTTCAAATGAAGTCAAGCAAGATCCAAGCAAGCTAGAAGTGAATCACTCGAAGCATAGAATACCAACTTTTAACAACCACTAGATGAGTGCGGAAAACAACCAACAAGCTGACTGGATAATCAAACCACAAGGTCCCACAGAAGGATCGACATGCAAAGCCACTAGGTACTCTAGGGCTGGGATAAAAAATCGATAGAAATAAGCAAACAACTGAAGGATGAAGGTAACAACCAGTCACACAGAGGTCCAACACACTCCCAGAAGCAGCAAAAGATATGGAAAAACAAAAAATCCGAGTTTAAGGAGCTTTCAAGTACCAAACTGGAAAAATTCACAGAGCTGGCGCGACTGTGAATCTGCAACTCGCGCTAACAGTCAATTGGCACGGGTCTTTATGGAGCAACATGCGCCAACTGGCGCGACTGTCAAAAGAAAAAACGCGCCAGCCGCATTTACTGACCCAAAAAATAAATATAACAACCCAGGGTCTGATTGACAGTGCCCATCAGATAGCAATTTCAAGACTGACCCAAAAAGTTCATTAACTCAGGCAAGCGAGAGAAAACTAATCATGCAAGACAAACTCCAAATAGCTTCTCCCCAGTCGAGTCGCCAAATTGTTGGTTAGGTAAATCCCCTCTGCGGACAGAGGCGATCCCACTAGCTTAAAACAGAACTAGCCACAATCAATCCACGCTGCCACGCAAGTTCCTAGTTGTACATTAAAGGTGAATTAAGAAGACCAACCTGGAATCCAATGCTATAGTTGAAGCAGAGTTGGTGTTCCCGCTCCCTCGCTCTGGCAGGTCACAATCCTTGCGATCCTTGCAAACGGACACCTGCACATGCAAAGGAAGAAACAGATACAAGCATAAAATCCACCAAGGCACAACTATATTTCAGTCAGAAAGGAAATAAATCAACATCACTATAATAGACAATGAGATTGGAACTATAATAACAGTCGTTCATTAATTAATAATAGACAGGAAAAGTTACAACCAAGGTTCTGACGTTGAACCTTTCCTCTGGCTGGGCGAGCAGCTATATGCCTTGCAGTAGACTTCCTCTCTCTCGGACTCCCGGCAGCATAACCTCTCTAGCATTACTCCAACAACTCAAGAACTCAAAACTACAGCACTTCGGAACTCATAAACTTGGAACTCATAAACTTGGAACTCATAAACTTGGAACTCATAAACTTGGAACTCATAAACTTGGAACTAGCTTGTCTAATGCATGAGGACAGGCTTTTATAGATGAAGAAGGGAGAAAGATTCAATGCACCAGGACACCCATTACGGAATGGCAACATCCATGAAAAGCTACTGCGGATAGATATGATGACTCTCGAGCTTTATCAGATGGATTTTTCCCTCAAAGGACTTCATGATCTGGGAGGAAAAAATCATACAGTCGTGCTTTTGGCAAAAAACATTACTAAACTCGACTGGCGCGGGCATTGTTCTAAGACAGAGCGCCAATGGGCGCGCCCCTTTTTGAGGATCTGAGTTATTGGCGCGGGTCAGACATTGGGTACTTGCGCCAATGGGAAAAGGGCACTTTTCAGGGATAATTTGCAGAAGGTGTCTTGAGGGAACATGAAGTACATACTCAGGGGAACATAGTGCAAGTGTTTTTAGGCTATGTCACTGCTCACAGGTCCCGAAACGCATCCTCCAATGTACTGGAATCGGGGCGATAGGAACAGTGACCAACAGTGACAAATTACTGTGTAACAAGCTCTATTGAGGATGCATGGAAGTACTTTTCTCTCAGAATTTGAACCCACCAAGAATTTGGTTGGGTTTGAATCTTTCGATCAATTCCAATCACAATATTCATTAATTTAGGATCTCTTATACCTAGGCTCCCGTGAAGCTTAGGCACTCTAACCATAATCCATTTTACTAAATGAAACTTTTTTGAGCTTGTTTTACCTCCTTCCCACATAAATTTTCTCAAATATGTATCAATCTTGTTCAAAACACTTTTTGGAGCTAATAAGGTCCATAACTGAAATAGAGGGATGGCAGATAACACATCCTTCGATAGGGCTATCCCACCTACTAGATTGAGCCATCTAGCACCCAACTCTCCATTATATTCTTAATATTGTCAAGAATTCCCTACCAGTTTTTCGAAGAGGACCTCTTTAGACATATAGGAATTCCTTATTATTTAAATTCAGTCCATCCCTTCCTTACTTTAAAGTCGATAACATCTTCAATTTTCTTTTGTCGGATTATGCTAATGTTCTAAGAGTAGATATGAGATTTGGTCTCATTGACTGAACCTCTAGCGGCCGCCAGAAAGTTATCCAAGACCATTTTATATATTTTAACAATTGCCATAGATGCCCCCCCCAAGGAGTGTATCATCAACGAACTACCCATGCATAATTTTTTTGACTCTATCATATAAACAAATTCCCAAAAGATGCCCAATAGTTTTTGCATACTCCAATCTTCTGCTCAAAGAATCTGCCATAATAATGTACAAGAAAGGAGACAGAGGGAAGTCTTGCCTCAGACCCCTAGATGCTTTGAAGAAATGAGTTCCTTTTTCATTGATCAACGGGGCAATCTAAGTTGAACCAATACAAATGTAAATCCATTGGATGAATTTTCCATTAAATCTTGTTTTCTTCATTACCTTGAAGAGAAATTTGTGATGAACCCTAACAAATGCATTTTCCATGTCAAGCTTTATGACCATACATTGATCACCCTTTCTCCAACTGGAATCAACCGCTTCTTGGATTATGATTGCATTGTCGAAGATTTGTCTTCCTAGGACAAATCCTCCTTGATTTTCATTAATGGTCTTAGGGAGAATTTTCTTGAGTCTTGGAGCCAAAATTTTAGATATTACTTTGTAGGAGATTACATAATGAAACTGGTCGGAATCTAGAATAGGACAACATAGTTTTCTTTGGGAATGAGAGCAAGGAAGAGAGTTGATACCTCATCTCATGCAAAGTTAGTTGAGAGAGTATCCAATCATTCTAATCAAGTATTTGTGAATAAGATCTCAAAAATGTTGGAAGAAGAGGGTCGGAAGACCATCAGGTCCCGAATTCTTGTCCAGATGAAAGGAGAACACAACCTACTCAATTTCTTCGCTGAAAGGGGGAGCAATAAGATAATTGTTCATATATTCATAGACTAATTTAGGAACATGCTCTAACATATATTGATCTTCCTCATCATATGATTTAATTGAATATTGGTACAAATTGCTAAAATTCTCTACTGATGCCTCTTGAATTAACTGGAAGTATTTTATTTTATGACCTTTATGATAAAATTATGCTATATTATTTTGCGATTCTCAGTTTTTGGCTTGATCATGAAAAAACTTTGCGTTATTGTCTCGAGCATTCAACCATATACTCCTTGATTTGATCCTCCAGTGTTCCTCTTCATGATGGAGGAGAGCAAGATAAGAATTGAATATTTGGACTTCTTAACATAACATATGTTATAAGAGCATACTCCAATTTGGATTGGATATTCGCCACTTGATTCTCTAAAGATAACAATGATTCTTTATTTCCACATATTCCCTATTTCAAACAACACTTGATATCTTGTTTGAGCCTTTTAACTTTAGTCTCTGAAATACAAATTGGACTCCCTTCCACCCACTTGTTCCATGACGTTGCTACTTCCTCAGAAAATCCCAAAGACTGTAGCCAAAGAGTAGAGAATCTAAAGGGGATAAGATCGTAATTTTGGGGAGTGCTAATGTTTAACAAGATGGGCTTGTGATTTGATCCATTCAAGAGTATGATGGAGGACTGAAGCCCGAGGTTCAAAGAAAGAAAACTGTCAACAACCAAAAATCTATCCAAACAGACAGTTATGTGATCAGGGCCCATCCTTTTGTTATTCCAAGTATATTACAATTTATAGGGCTTTATCTCTATAAAATTGAGAGTGTTGATCAGGTCCTCCATGGCTTCTTGATGCGGATCCATGATTAGAGATCCTCCCTTCTTTTCTTTTTGATGTAGAATAGTGTTGAAATTGCCGCCAATGATGCAATTTGTGCCAAAAGCAATGTCTTTCAGCTCCATTAAGGAGATCTAACATTCTTGTTTTTCTCTACAAGAAATAGGCATATAAAGATTTACAATTGATCTATTATTGAATGTTATTTTTTGTGTGCTAATTATAACTTCATATTTAAAAGCAAATGCTTGTCAATTGCTTCATGTGCATAGGTTTTCTTATGGTGTTTGTGAATGAAAACAGGTAAATTTGTTAAGTTTTAAGTTAAGTTCATGAGAAAAATAGCATGAAAAACAAGTGATGAACAACAACAATCAAATGTACATCAAACCATCAATTTGAACACTTAAAACAATGTTGTGATGAAGGATTTCACCCCTCCTGGGCTACATCTCCTTGGTCCAGCTTCCATGGCTTGGGCCTCTGTATTAGCTCAATAATGGAAAAAGTGTGATTTATAATGCTCTATTGCTCATGAAACCTACTTCAATGTGCTCAGAATGCCCAAAATAGCTAGGAATACCTTTTCCTGAACTCAATTTGGTCGAATTTTGCTCCAGTTATGGTCAAAACTGTTTTCCCTAGTAAACCTCCTCCAAAACTGGAGGAGCTCTAGTTAATCCCACTAATTTTGGAGGAATATTCAAATTTGGTTACTCCATCGAATATGTTGACATTCTAACTACAATTTAATTAATTGTTTAACTACATATTAATTAGAGTTAATCTAGATTTAACGCAAATACCGCGCAGTTAGGAAAATTCATTGACCTGGCGGTTTGAGTGGACATATGTTGTGGTTAACTGACGGTTTGATGTCGTGATTATGGTATGTGCTGGTCGTTGGTCTGGCAGTTAGTGGAGTGTTCACATGGGAGGGCTAGCCCTCCTAACCCCCAACCGTAAATGTATTCAACAACAAATATATTTGGTTGAGATCCAAAGTGTGGTGTAACGGTATGTCATGGGAATTGTGGGGGTGAGGTCGCGGGTTCGACTCTGCCGACCTGCCCATAAATTTTTGTCACACCGATATATGTGGTCCTTTGGGGAGAGACACGTAGCGGCTTCCGGGCTTGCCACTTGTCCCCTCCTCCTTGGTCCCCTCTAAACCAATAAAAAAACTCACCACGTCACCACACTTGCAAACCAGCCACCATCTAACACTTGGTGAAACCTAATAAGCAGTTGACCAAAATTTGACCCTGCCTAATCACCTGCCACGTCAGTAGTACGGACTGTTGACTGTGCAGTGACTATACATTTTTTTGCAAAATTTCTTCTATTTGGCAAAGCGGACAAAACTCATTATCTTACTCATACGAACTTCATTTTGAGTGAAACAAGTTGCGTTAGTATCGTTTCACTGAGACGGACACGGTCGTTTAGGTTTCGATCGATTATGAGAAATTTGATTTTTGAGCTAAATAATGAGCACCTAATCATTCCTCCCCATTGGAAGCCTTTTTTTTTTAACAAGGTTGGTACTAATATATTATAAAACAACAGCGGAGGGACAAGGTCCCAGCACATATAGAGAGGAGAAGATCGGTGAGGGAGGTGCAAAAGGGGAGCGCAGTCCCATCCTCCAAATCACTGGTCTTGCTTCTTAGAAATTGAAATACAAAGTAACTATATTGTCGGACGAACTGTCCTAACAGTAAACAAAATTTACAGAGCATAGAAACATTGTCAAAGAGATCACCAAAACTGATTAACTGAGTCCTCGGGGGGCTTATCCTTCTTGTTGCTGAGCTTGGTTGAGGCTTCGCCTTGCTCACTTTGATTCAGTGTCTTTATGAAGCTCACCGCTTCTTCCAAATGCTGGAATTTTTCCTTGAGCCCTTCGATCTCAGCTTTCTGCTTCTCGAACTTTTTCTTCTTGGATTTGTTTTCATTTTCCATTTCAGCCCTGAGCTCATTAAGAGTTTTGATGAAACACCCAATCATGAAGCAGTTTGCCCGGCAGAGCGCACAACTATTATTATTCTCAATCTGTTCCAGGGGATTTCTAGACATATTGGTGACAGAGGAAATGCTCTCCTTATCCTTATTGTTGTTCTGAAGCTGAAGACTTCTGAAAGTGATTGGGTGGGAGGCAACAATTCTCAGGTTCGTGACCAAATTTTCTCCCTGCTTCGAAAGCCTGTAACTGCCCGAGGGATGCTTGGAGTTTAGGCCGTCACTAGAGATGTATTGAGGCTGATGCCTGAGGGTGTAGGAGCTTATGGGAGATGGGATGAGACAACGAAGAAGAGCCAACCAAAGGGAATTATCACTGTTTCTTCTGAGGCCCACAGTTCTGATGAGAGAAGAGGAAGAGGAGTGATGGGGAGGCTGAGAGAAATTCTGGGAGTGAGTAGAGGAACTGGGCAAAGGTAAGAAATGAGGCACAACTGAAGAGGCTTGAGACACCCTGTACACAATTCTAAACGAAACCACAGGAGAAGACGGGAGGTTAGCCGAAAAGTTGCAAAACCATAAGAAAAACAGTACCAAGTTACCTCTGCCCACGCATAGTAGGGGAGAGAGGGAGCTGTTGTTACCCCCCGGAAACCTCCTTAGGCAAGCACTGCGACCTGGAGAACTTCTACTATCGCTGCTGAAATGAGTCTTCTTGTGAGGAAGCCTGATCTCGAGCTGGTTCTTATAATCCTTGATGTGGAGCTCCTCGTGAACCATCCTGGCAGTGATATCATGACGATTCATGACAAGATGAGAACCCCTGCACTTGAAGAGACATTTACCAACTATTGTCATGTCTTGAGGGCGGAAATTATTCGGCAGTAGGATACATGGCCTGCAGTTCTGAATAAAGGAGATTTTCCACTTAGCTCTAGGCGGATTTTCTTTGCTTTTCATGTCAGACATATGAGGGAGGATCGCCTTCTGAATCTGTGTTGTACTGATATCCCCTTTTTTAAAATGAATGTTGTAATTTCCCAGGTCTTGTATGATGGGCCAGATCACCATTGAGGGTTGATTATGGTATCAGTTTGTCATAGACATCGTTATTTTCTCTAGCTATCCCTACCCCTCTGTCCACCGCCTTGTTGGCGAAGGCATCTGCATCTTGATTATGAGCTCTTAACACATGTTTATAGACAACTTTCCCAAGCAGGTTAACATTTTTGTTGATTCTTTGCTTTATTTTGTTCAAGGCTTGATTTTTGAAATCTCTTCCAGCTTCCATTGCTGCTATTATAATAGCAGAATCTCCAATAATGATTGGATCTTTCCCCTGAAGCTTTGTGAGGATGCTAGTGCCCATAAGCAAACCATAAGCCTCAGCCCTGTTGTTTGATAGAGACCCCAGCCCCCATTCAAACGTGGAAACTGTTTCACCTTGCTGATCCAGGATAAGCCCACCTATGTTATGCTCTTAACTTGCAAAAAGATACCCAAATACAAAATATGCGAAGAAAGATACCCAGAACATAGAATAATGAGAGACAACAGCAAATATTTTATTATTCAGAAAGCAATGTTCACTGGCCTCTTTGAGGGGGCAACCTCCAATAGAGCAGAGCTCGATACAAAATAAGACACGATGCCCCTCGCAGGGAGTCTCTATCCTTTATATATGACTCATACATGCAATACCACGGATCAATACCATGGGTTTTATTAATACCATCTATCTAATACTATGGCCCATTTGCAACTAACTGTGGTCCCATCATTAATTGCGGGTTAACCACTTACAATTATTAATATGGGCTTTATTGACTCTTGACTATGACTCGATCCCATTACATAAATAAGGGGGTTAGGGTGGGACCCTAACAACCTACCCTAGCTCTTCTGAGGTTGTTCTTTGAGGCTCCATCAAAGAAGAGGATGTAGCTTCTTTGGTTTTTGATCCACCCCTCTATTTCCCTTTCATTGCCCCGAAGCTTCCAATTTTCCTGGTTGTTTCCAACAGTCTTTGGTATATGATTCCTAACTGGGCCATCCATGGGAATTTTGTTGTACCAATCCTTTTCTACTTGTGTCCAGCTGGTTTGATCCGTGGGTGGCATACCTTTAGAGCTGATCATTTCCGCAATTTGGGCCCAAGTTTTGGATAGAATAGAACCTGAGCTAGGTTTTTTGCCCTTGAAGATGCACTTGTTTCTTGCCAACCAGATGTGCCAGCAAAGGGTGGAGGGGAGACACTTCCAGACACTCATGATGGCAGCCTTATTTCTCTTGGCATAAGGGTAGCTATGAGTCCAGTTCTTGTGTAAAGGAGACAACTGCTCAATTGAATCAATATTCAAATCGAGGGGGCTGATAACTTGCTTCCAGCACTGTCTAGCTATGGCACAGTTCAAAAATAGGTGTTGGGTACTCTCTTCTTCTTCTTGGTAAAGAACACACATAGAAGTCCCATGAATGCCTTTTTTCCTCAAATTCTCAGCTGTAAGAATCCTCCCTTTCAGCAAGGTCCAGGCGAAAAACTTGATTTTAGGAAGGCAAGCATTCTTCCACACAGCTAGCCAAAGGCTCCAATTATCATAGTTGCTATGGTTTCGAAGGAAGTTGTATCCAGATTTGACAGTGTAAATTCCTTCGCTAGGATCCCAAATATAATTGTCCCTACTCTTTTTATTTATCGGAGCTGAACCATAGAGCAGAGCCTTCAACTCTTCCCACTGATCAGAGGGGTGATTTGGTAGAGGGGGATTTTTCCAAGAAGACCATCTATTTTGATCCCACTATGAGATGGAGAATAAGGAAGATATACCCTTCTCCTCCAACCAGTCATGGAGATCTCTCAAATTGTGATTTCCTATTAATGGAGCTGTCCCCATAATTTTGTCATTCCAAATGGAAGTGTTTTCTCCATTTCCAAGATTTCTTGAGAATTGATCTTTAATGTGAGAAATGGTTTTTTTAATAAGCCTCCAGATTTGGGTACAAGGACGTTCTGGAATCAGCTCATTAATCAGCGAGGACCTTTGCTCGTTGAGATATTTCCTAGCCAAGGCTTCTCCCCACCACTAATTCTGCCCATTGAGCATGCGCCAGACTAGCTTGATACCAAGAGCTTTGTTAGTTATGTTTGGGAGGCGGATGGAGATACCTCCATATTCGAAGGGAAGAGTAACTTGATCCCACTGAACCAAACTGAACTTTTTGGAGTCCTGCCTCCCCCCCCACCAAAGGAAGCCTCTGATTATAAGCTCCATTTGCTTGTGAATTCTAGTTGGAGCCAAAGTCAAAGAAAACTGATAAATTGGCAAAGCCGAAAGGAGAGCTTTTATTAGGATGGTTATGACAGCAAAGTTTAACCACATCATCCCCCAGCTTTGGATTTTCCCTCTCACTTTCTCGATTTGTTTATTCTAGGTCTCTGTCTTAATCCCTTCTTTGGCCAATGATAACCCCAAGTATATGAAATGACTCCATTTTTGTTGAACTGGGATTTCCAGGATTTGAGAGATCCTTTGCATGATATTGTTTGTCACATTCCAGGTGTATATTCTACATTTTTTGTTGTTCAAAAGACCTCTAGAGGTAGCTAAGAAGTCATCTAACACCTTTTTGAACCTTCTAGCAATAATACTAGAGGCACCCCCAATCAAGAGAGTATCATCAGCGAAGAGAGAGTGGTTAATTTCTTTAACCCCTCGAGCAATTCTGATACCAGTAATTTCCCTTCTGATTCTCTGATTCTCCAGCTGTATGCTAATCATTTCTGCCATAATGATGTAAAGAAAAGGGGAGAGTGGGCAACCCTGTCTCAAACCTCTAGTGCTGCGAAAGTATCTGCTGGGCCTTCCATTAATCAAAGTTGCAATCCATGGATTGGAGATGCACGCTTCAATGATCCTAATAAACTTGGGTGAGATGCCAAACTTTTGAAGAGCTGCAACTAGAAAGCGATGGCAAACACGATCAAAAGCATTAGCCATATCCAACTTTATGACCATACCTCTTTCATTGTTTTGGATGCTGCTGTGAATGGCTTCTTGAATGAGGATCACATTATCAAGTATTTGCCTTTTTGGGATGAAGCCCCCTTGGTTTTCCGAAATGATACAAGGTAGGATTTTTTTAATCGGTTTGCCAAAATCTTAGTGATGATTTTATATGAGGAGTTGCATAGAGAAATTGGCCTGAATCTATCAAAGGAGATAGGATTTAGCTCTTTGGGGATGAGGACCAAGTGAGAATTTTCGTGTTTTCCCCCACTTTGTGTTTTTTGAAGACATTCTTAATCATACGGACCAAATCTTTTTTAATTGTCTCCCAATGGCTCTTGTAGAAAGCAATGGTGAAGCCATCGGGGCCTGGAGCTTTTTCCGGGTGCATGCTCCAAATAGCCTCCCTTATTTCCTACACTGTAACCTCCTTCTCAAGCTCATTGTTTTGTTGTTCATTAACTTTGTTGCTAATTTGCTGAAGGAAATCAGCGCTTTCCACTTGCTGCTCCCCAGCTGTGAGGAGGTTTTTAAAATAGTTATACGCTGCCTCTTTTATTTCTTCTCTTCCCTTTATTTCCTGTCCTTCCACTTGGATTTTGTCAATTTGGTTGCCCACTCGTCGAATCTTGAGGTTGTTGTGGAAAAAAGCAGTGTTCTTTTCCCCTGCTTGGATCCAAAAACATTTATGCTTCATGGGCTTTGTCTTGTTCAGTAGCTTGCTGACTTTCTTTTTCTTTGTTCCACTTTTCCAGCTTCTCTTGCAACTCTGATTTTTTTTGTCCCTGAGAGATTCTTCTCTGGCCCACGTTTTTATTTTTTCTCTCACATTTTTGAGCTTGGTTTCCCATACATATTGTTGGGAGCCCAACACCTCTGCGTCTCAGCTTTCTTTTATTATATTCCTGAAGCTTTCCTTGTTGTCCCAAATTTTGCTATATTTGAATGGGATCGGACCCTGATTTTCCCACTTGTCCAGGATGAGCACAATTGGCTTATGATCTGATGCCGAGGCATGCATGATTTTGCTCTTGATGGACAAAAAACTTTCTGCTATATCCTCCTGAATCAAGATTTTGTCAAGCCTTTCCTTTATGTTATGAACACCCGTTCTTTTGTTGCTCCATGTGAATTTTTCGTTGCTAGGATGGATATCGAGCAACTTATGCTCAGTAATAATATCCTCCAAGGCTGCTCTTGAAGAATCGCCAAAGTATCTACCTCCCATCTTTTCCTCTATATTCCGTATCAGATTTAGTTCCCCTCCCATGACTAGATTATCTATCTGAACATCTTGTACCTCTTCTTTTAGTGACTCCCAGCATAAAGCTTTGTCTTTGTAGTGATTTGGTGAGTAGATGTTTATGACCGTATATTTGACGTTTGTGTTCTTCTTTGTTAAATCTGTCCTGACCCAACTGTTGTTGAGTTTTTGGCTGATAATTTTCCATTTCCATTTATTCCACAGCGTACCAATGCCTCCTGAGGCCCTGTTGGAGTCTATGGCTATTCCTTCATAATTTTTTTGTGTTGCTATCAAGTTTTGAAACTCTTGGTTACTGATTTTGGTCTCTTGGATCATTAATATATCCGGCTGTTCTTGCTTTATTAGATCTCTTGTTGCATTGAGTTTTAAAGCAGAACCCAACCCCCTACTATTCCAAGAGACCAAGATCATTATTTACTTGGTTTATGGTGGTTCCCAACCTTGTCCTTCTGCTACGATTTCTCCCCACTTCCTTTCTATTTGTCGAGGAAGGTATCCATTGGTTGTTGGGTGCCAATAGCCATATCCTTTGCTGCAGCCTCATCTCTAAGTTCCTTGTTGGATTTCCTCCCTGCTTTTTTTGGCTGTTTCGGAGCATTGTTTGTTTCTTTGACTTTATTTCTAGTGAGGATTCTATCAATGGAAGGGGGGGGGAGGCGAGAAACTGAGGTGAGGGGATGAGGTACTGACAATAGCATTGGGCTGGGGAGGGGAACGAGGGGATGGGGGATCTTCATCCAGGGGTTCGAATGGATTAGATGACGGATTGACCAGAGGAGCAAGATTTATGGGGGGGTTAAAGGAAGTAGTAGTATTTCCATGAGCTTGAGTGGGGTTCTGAGTAGCTTGTTTATTACTAGTTTTCTTCCTTTTCACTTGTTCCCAATTGTTTTCTTGGACTTCTGCATTCTCAACCGTCTCCACATCCTTTAGTTTGCTATACCTATTTGCAAAATGACCATACTCATGACATACCTTGCATTTGAAGGGAATTTGCTCGTGGTCCAGCTACTGGATGTGCGTCCATTGATCCACCTTGAGTTTGATTGCCTTCGAAAGCCCTTTTTCCAAATCTACCTCCACGCAGATCTTGGCACAAACATGCATGTTGTCATTTGGTTCGCATCTATCAATATACTTGCCTACCGCGTTCCCTATAGCTTTTACTGACTCATCACCCCAACAATGGAGACGAAGATGCGACAGCTTGATCCAGACTGGCACTGCGTGGGATGTCCATCTCAGGGTCAAAGTCCGGAGACCATCTATTCAGATATAGGCCTCTCGAGTCCATGAAGTATGGTCCATTCCTGGAAATAAGGTTCCTGTCTTCTTTAGATTCAAATAGAAATGTATAGTATCCCCTTCCACAGAACTTGATGGCGTTTTTCCCTTGTATGTTGGCGCTCCAGTTTCTCTCCACCCATTTTTAGACTGCTCTGGGGGAGGGCCACAAACCTGTAAACTATCCAACCAATCCCCGTTCAGCCAGAGAGATGGCTGCTTTTCGAGGGAGAGTTGGGGGTAAGGATATCTCAGGAATGTCATCTAGCTTTTTGACGAATTTGCTTGCAGATGGCCTGGCTTTTGGAGCTCCATGATCTGCTATAAGGGAGGCAAAAGCTTCTTCATGATTGGATTCTTCAAGCGAAGAAGGAGAGCCTTCCCTCGACAGGAGAGGCATTGGACAGAGGGAGGCTCAGCAGCAGAAGGCTGCCAAGCCTGGAGGCAGAGAGCAAAGATCAGCCCGATAAGATCGAGCCAAAGGGAAAGCCAGAAGGAAGGGAGGGAGCCCAGCAGCAGTAGGCTGCCAGGCAGGGCAGCTGCAGGAGGCAGCGCGAGAGGCAGAGGCTAGGTCATAGGCACGCGTGCAGCCAGTGAAAAGTTCCAAAATCAAGTGCAATTGTATTCTCCCCACTGGAAGCCTTTTAGACCCCAAAAGATGTTATCAATTGTTTAGCAGGTGAGGGTACAACTCCCTCACCTTCTTGATCTGCAACCATTTGGTCTTAGAAGGATTTTGTCCCTTGATTCCCACTCTAAGGTATTCCACATTCCCTCACTTTGAAGTTCTGGTTCTTCTGTCAAGTATGAGATCTTGCTGAAGTTCATCAAGATATTCTAGTGAGAAATCATCTATTGATGGCAGTTGAACATGCTCTCCTTGATCATCAATCAAAGGAGGCTCAAATTCTCAACATTGACAACAGAGTATATTTGCAAAGGAGGCAAATCTAGCTTAAATGCATTGTTACCAATCTTTTCCAGAATTTTAAAAGGACCATAACGGATTGGCTTAAGCTTTTTACCTTCCCCTTGAAGTCTCTCTTTGCTAATATATATCCAAAATTTGTCCCCAACTTGAAATTTATGATCGACACGGTGTTTGGCATGCCTTACCTTGTCGTTGCTTTGACTTCTTTCAAGTTGTTCCTGCATTGTGTGATGTATCAACTAAATTTGCTCAATGAACTTCCTTGCCTTATCAATGTCGCTATGACCATCGATGGCAGCATCTTTGTCAAGGATGAAGTCCAATGGCGATCTTGGAAAGTACCCAAAACATGCCTCAAATGGCAATGTTTTTGTGGAAGAATGCTTTGCCCTGTTGTATGAATGTTGTATGTAATGCAATTGTTCATCCCACAACTTGGGATGTTTGTTGCAATATCCTCTAAGAAGATGAATGACTATCTTGTTGACCACCTCGGTTTGTCCATCTTTTTGCGGATGAAAGGATGTACTCTTCTTCAACTTAGTTTCCATCATGTCCCACAAATTTGACCAAAAATTCCCAACAAATTGAGAATCTCAATCACTTACAATGGAAGTAGGAAGACCAAAATGAACCCAAATATTTTGGAAGAAAAGATGAGATGTTTGTTCAGCTGTAATTTTCTTTTTACATGGTGTTAGAATACACATCTTGCTGAACCTGTCTACAACTACATACAAGTAATCATGACCTTTCCTTGACAATGGAATACCTCCTACAAAATCCATTGAGATACTCTCCCATGGATGTGAAGGTACCGAAAGTGGAGTGTACAATCCTAGTTTCCTATTGCTAGGCTTACTTGTTGCACACAAAGAACATCCTCTAATGAAATGAGATACATTATCAAACATGTGTGGCCAATAACAATACCTTTGGAGATTCTCTATTATCTTGCCTACACCAAAGTGTCCATCAATCAATGAAGTTTTCACCTCCCTTATGATATTGTTTTTTTCTCTCCGTGGAATACATAACTTGCCTAAGTGATTAAAAAAACTGTTATGTACATGGTAACCTAACTCTTCAATTTGGTTTCCTTGCCTCAATCTTGCATACACATCTCAAAAGTCATTATCATATGCATATTTCTCAATGTAACTTTCATGTAAAACAGAATTATGCTTGACTATAATAGATGAATTTGCAATAGGCCTAGAAATCATATCAACTACCTTATTGTAGTTGATAACCAAATGAAATTGTTGTAGAAAACCCATCCATCTGAAGTGTCTTGATTGTTGCAACTTTGACTGTGACTGTAAGTATTGCAATGGTTGATGGTCGGTATGGATAATGTTTTCCTTCCCCATCAAATAGTGTTTCCATTTTTTGAAACTTTGTACCAATGCGTAAAGTTTTTTGTCATAAGAGGGATAGTTAGTCACAACTCCATTAAAAATTTTAGAATGAAATGAAATGGGCTTACCATGCTGCATAAGAACTTCTCCCATGGCGTAATCACTAGCATCCGTTTGAATCTCAAATGGTTGTCTAAGATCTAGAAGAGCCAATACCAGTGTTGAACTGATCTTTTGCTTTAAAGCATCAAATGATTTTTGTTGTACATCTCCCCAATGGAAGACTTTCTTGACACTAGTCAATGCATGTAATGGTGCTGCAATGGAAGAAAAATTAGCAATAAATTTCCTCCAATATTGTGTTGCCCCTAGAAAGCTTCTTACCTCTGTAACTGTATTGGGCTTGGGCCAATTTAGAATGACCTCAACCTTAGAGGGGTCTATCTTCAGCTCACCTCCTCCAACAATGTGTCCCAAATACACTAAAGAAGTCTTGCCAAATTCACACTTTGACATCTTTAAAAACAATTGTTCTTTTCTCAAGACATCAAGTACTTTGTTTACATGCATGACATGTTCATCTCTGGATTTGCCGAATATGAGAATATCATCTAAGTAAACAATGACAAAGTCAACTAGAAATGGTCTCAATACATCATTCATAACTTTCATGAAAGTAGCTAGAGCATTTGTAAGAACGAAAGGCATAACAAGCCACTCAAACAATCCTTGTTTAGTTTTAAATGTGGTTTTCCAAATGTCCTCTTCAGCTATTCTAACTTGATGATAACCACTTCATAAGTCTAACTTAGTGAAATACTTTGCATACCTCAATTGATCAAGAAAATCATCAATTCTTGGGAGTGGATAACGATTCTTTACCGTGATTTTGTTCAGTGCACGGAAATCCACACACATGCGCCAAGTCCCGTCCTTCTTTGGAATCAAGACAATGGGTGAACCACATCGAGAAGTAGATGGGTGTATGATACCTTTTTTTAGAAATTTTTGAATTTGGTTTTTGATTTCCATGCTCTCCATAATCAACATGCGATACATGCCAATGTTTGGAAGTGGAACATCCTGCTGCAGCTGTATCTCATGTTGAATTCCCCTCTTGGGAGGTAACCCCTTTGGTTCCTAAAACATCTCGCCATGCTTGCTTACCACATCAAACAAATCAGATTTTAATTTTTCATCACAACCTTCAAAAGATTCATAATCAATATCATTATTTTTCTTGATCATGAGAAGCACAAAATTTTTACTTGCATTTACCAGTCTCTTCATCTGCCCTGCATTAACCAAAGAAATTTTTAACTTTTTGTGATGGGATCTCACAATGTACTCCACCCCATTCTTGAGCAACAGATATTTGTTCTCATGGCGATAAAATACTGCTTTCCTATCATACAAATAAGGACTTCCCAAAATGATTCCTGAGATGTCAAGTGGAACTACATCTAACTCAACTTCATCAATGAACTTTTCAGTAATGGAAAACTTGAATAAACATTTCCTTGTAACCTGTAAATTTGCATTATTGACTATCCAACCCAATGGATATGGCTTATGATGAGGTATAGTTTCAAGGTTAAGATTTTTGACCAAGTCTTCTAAAATTAAGTTTGATTGTGACCCACTATCGAATAATGCATCAATCTTTGTATGATTTGAAATTACCCTTACATGGAACAATTCTATTCTTGATTCTTCATTTGGAGTGTTGTTATGACTATGTGAGGCACTAGTGCTTGCAATAGCTTCTTTTCCTTTTGTAACCATGGCTGAAATCTTGGTCTCATCACCAGAATCTGATCCAAGATCATGTTGTGTGGTAGCGGTCGTCTTTTGTTTTCCCTTATTGTTTGGTTTCTTAGGCCTTAGTTCGAGATGTAATTTCCAACAATGGGTTTCATCATGCTCGGATTTGGAACAATGTTGGCATATAGTTTTCTCCCCTTCTTTCTTCACACTTGAATTCTTATTTCCCTTCCATTTTCCTTCCTTCTCTTTCTCCTTACCCTTGAATGGCTTCTTCTTAATACCCTCTTCCTGAATGTTCTTTCCTCTTGCTTCAAGGTGCGTGGCTTGCACACATACCTCATCTAAGTTGCTTGGATGGAACATAAGGATAGTATGTTTTAAGTAGGAATGTAAACACCAATATATTTCAACAACGTATCTTGGGAATTCAAATTTACTCCTAACAACAAAGCCCTCTTTCTAAGCTCCTGGGTATAGTCTTGAACTATTTGGCCCTTGAGTTGCCTAAAATTTTGTAAACTCATTATGGCTTTTTTCGTATAGGCCAAATGATAAAATTGTATTTTAATTGCAGAAACAAATTCAACCCAATAAATGGATATCTTACCATGAATTCACATTTCCTCTTAAGTCTTTGCTTCCCATCAAACTAATGTTGCTCCTTCTAGCCTTAGTGAAGCCAACTGGATCTTTATGTCATCTTCTTGAAGGTTCTGAATTCTGCAATAAACCTCCAATTGTCAAATCCAATTGTCTAATTTTTCTGCATTTTCACCTCACCATTGTACATGGGAAGTTCAAACTTAATGTCCAATTTGAGTAAGGGAGTTTTTTCTTTTGGGGTTTGGGAATGAGTATGAACAGTTTTGGTGGTGGAAGTGGAAGATGATGAGGAAGATGATTAAGATGGTGGAGATGGAGGAGGCTTTCCTCCATTAACCTTTGAATCCTTCTTGTCATCTTTTTTTTATCTTCTGAGCTTCCCTCTCCATGTGGAGACTTAGAACTCTCTCCAACCATTCTAGTATTCCTCTCTTCATAGAGGACTCTAACCATCTCAGTTAAAGTATATAAATCTTTCTTGAATGCTTCCTCTTCTGAAGAAAGACCTGTTAGCGCTTGAAATTTCACCTCAGGCTGAGAAAGGTAAACCTCAAGGCTACATCAAACCATTCAGCCTCGTAGCTAGCCCTACGGGGCAGGAGAAGGCTCTCTCCGGTCAATCTCGGTAGATCTTCAATGGGATGAGATGACCAACAAGGTAACACTGATATTAGGCTAGTAAACTGATTAAAAAGGTTGATTTGGGGTTTTTTGGGTTTTTGGTGGCAAATTGAGGAATTGCAATTTTGGGTGCGGGGATTGGACACAGTTTCTGCAGGGGGTTCCTTGGGGCAAGGTAGGAAACAGTATTGATGCCTTAAAGTGAGATGGATGATCGAGAATGAAAGATGAGGAGCTAAAGAGAGCAAACAATGACTTTGAATTCCCTTTAGACAGTAGAAAACATTGAAATTAAACAAATTTAAAAGCAGAGCATGGCTAGCATGAATTCATACTTTAACACTTCATTTGTTTAATGTGCAGCAGTAAAGAAGGAAATGAATCACATAACAAAGCTTACAAGAACATTTAGAAACACACCATCAACACATGAGTCCACAAGAATTCCAAAGATGACTGCAAAACCCTGGTCTTCCTTAGCCAAAAATTGCAGAGATACAGTGAAACTATACAATGATAGCTTCTCCCTCAAGAGTCCAACCATGAAAATGAGCAAGAAAGTACATAATATAGATGATCTAACCTCTTTCCCTGCCTCCATGGGTCGAGCTCACTATCCTAGGAGCTGTTTGAACCACTTCTAAACTAAGCACTACAAAATAGGCAGTCAAAACAACTTGCCTCTATAAACTTGGAAACCAGTTCATACATTCAATTTTTACCCTTTACATAAATGAATCTTCTAGAAGTGTTAAACAAGAGTAAAAGTATCTAAAAAGTGTCACAATTACATCCAAGAGGACCATCATTAACCTCAAAAAGTCAAAAAGAGTCAAATCTGCGTTTTCTGGGCTGAACAAGTCAATTCTGGCAAAATCTGCTCAACGGGTCGCGCCCCCCTGCTCAACGGGTCGCGCACATTGGGAGCTCTGTTTGAGGCACTTGCAGGTGTCAGAATTGGGTGCAGGATAGCTCGTTGGAAAGGTATGTGAGTCTACTTTCCAACCCAACTAGAATTTTTGAATTTGGAGGTCATTTGCCCTATCAAAACTTAATTCTCCCAAGACTGGTTTCTGCAACTCAAAAAAGGGGCAGAAAGTCAAATTTTGCATGTATTTTGACCTTCTGGAGGCCCAAAACCCCATAAAAACTCAAGTCCATCCATAGGCATATGTAACTTTGCATAAAAAATCTAGAAATGCTGAGTTTTTGCAAAAAGGAGCTGTCATGACAAAGGGTCTCACCGGGGGTGAGACCCGTTGAGGAGCCAAAACCTGTAAATTTCCAAAAAATGCCAAAATTACCCAAAATTCTCAAAAAAAATTGGGATTTGAGCTGTGGCTAGGCTAATGAGTGCCATGATCCTTGAGTGAAGCCTCAGCCAAGATACAGAGGGGATTTTGCTTCTTTCTCTATTTTTGAGCCTCGGTCAACCTCCTTTGAAAAACTTTCATTTTGGCTTTGCATACATGCATCCTTGCCCAATAATGATTTTTCATATTTCTCAGCAGCTTTTTCTCTTGGTTGGCCTTAGCCAACAACCTCTCTAAGTATGCATTCACCTGAATGAGCATTGACTCTCGGTCAGCAGGCAATGGATCACCGGGTCTTCTTCGGTTCAAGACTCGGTCACTACGAATCCTCCATAACTCATCAAGTGCTTTCTCCTCCTCTAACTGTTTGTTCCGCTACTCCAAGTAAGTGATAGTCCATTGGGCACTCTCAAGTCTCTTCTGCAAAGCATCATTTTCAGCCCTGAGATGCTGAATGATCTCCTTTGCCTCTCGGCTAGGAGAACTGGCCTCAAGATCAATGACCTCGGTGTCTGGGACTCCTGATGGACCCTCATGAATCATGGGCTGTTTGCCCCTCTGTGTTGATGAAGAGAGGGAGGCCCCTTCCACCTGATGTGGAGATAACACTCGCTGAGCTGATGATGAAGGCGAGACCCCTTCCACCTGCTGTGGAGATAGTACTCACCTAGCTGCTGCAAATAAGGCCCTTGGGCCTTTCTGATAGGTGACCAGAGGTGTGGAGCTGACATGTCGGGTGACCGGAATATCAGGCTGCTGAGATGGTCCTCCCTCCTCATGAATGACCTCCTCATGATGTGGCTGAGGTGGCACTGTGAAAAACTCACGAGAGATAAACTCCTCCCATGAGATACCCTGCTGTGTCAACTGATGCAAGACTATGAGCTGAATCAAACCATAATGACATAAGCTCCTGTACTGCTAGGCCGGGGTCTTCTTCTGCAACATGGGCACCGTCCTCTGAATGTTATGAAAGAAGAAGACCGGGATGTTCATCATCCTCACTTGGGTGAAATGCATCAAAAGGCGAATGTGATATGAGTACACCTGTGAAAATCTGCCCTCACAGGTAAAATAGTGCATAATAAGCCTCATGATGGGAGCATACTCGCTCCAGAGAAATCTGAATGGAAAAACACCCGCCAAATGTCTCATGAATGGTGGCCGGACATAAGGCTCAAAGTGAACAAAATCTAGCAACCTGCGCTTAGGCCACACCTCACCAACATTTGGTATTCCTGTAGCATGTGAGATCACCTCAGGTGTCAATGTAAAATCTACCCCTGCTAGATTGACATGTCCATCATGCAAATGTAAAACAAAGAGGCGGGCCAACTCTCTGTGATGTTGAATCCGGGAGATCCTCTCACAAAACTGATAACAAGACATGTACTGAAAACAAGTCACTGCCATGGGACAAGCCTGTAATTATGCCAAAGAGGTGGGCTCCTCTCGCTTATGATGTCCACCCTTACCACCCCTATGAGGCCTCCTCTGTACCTCAACCTCTGTAGATGATGAATGGTCATCACTTTGCTCATAAGTTTCGGTTTCTGACATGGTTTAGGAGCAAAGTGGACAAACTGAACTGTTGTCTCTGCCTGCAAAAAGTGCTGAAATCTATGCTGTTTCAAGGGGAAAAAGACACGAGGGAAATGTTAGGGGAGGGATTCTTTAACAAGGAATGGGAATATATAAATATAACAGGGAATTTTTAAGGGAAATGTTGCAAATCATTATGCATACAGGAATACATATTTATAATTGGGAAATCATTTGCAAAGATCATTGTATATGGGAAAAAACATGTATGAAAGTGAACATGGGAATCTGCTTACATGCATTAATAGGGGAAATAGGGAAACCATACACACAACATGCTGACATATTTACCAACATTCTTGTTTTATTTACACATGCATATGGTGGGGGAAGCTAGGGTTTTGAATTTTGTTTTTTGATGCTTTGGGAGAGGGGTAGGGTTTTCATTTTTTAATGATTAAGGATGGGGAAAGATTTGCATTTTATTTGTAAAATAATATGGGAAAGAGATGAACATATAAGTGTGAGTGAAAGGGAAAGGAGGGAAACAAACCAAAGGGAAAATAACTTGAAACAACATAAACCCTAGCACCATTTGCTCATTAACATTGAAGCTATATAAAGGAGTTCCACTTGCAAAATTTTAATCATTTTAACATGTTCATGACACCCACCATCATAACCAGCAATTAATCCATGTTTAGAGCACCTACCTCGAGCAAATTGATAGCTTGGAAGGAGTTTGAGGTAAGTTGTTTGAAGTTTGCAGCAAGGCGGTTCAACGGGTCGCGCACCACCTTCAACGGGTCGCGCCCCTCTGACGGGTCGCGCCCGTTGTTTTTCTGAACGGTGGGAGACCCTCTGACGGGTCGCGCACACCCAACAGGTCGCGCACCTGGCTCAACGGGTCGCGCACCTCTCTGCTGCCCGAAATTGCTCTGCCGTTGCTCCTTTCTCACAATCGCTCTCTCAAACCTCTCTTGCAAGCATTAGGATGCACAATGAGAGTGAAAGGAGGGAATTTAGGCTTTTATGGATTTCATTTGAAAAAATTTCATTCATAAACCCACTTTCTAATGTTTTCCTTTTGACACTTTATAACACTGATTTTTGGTTTCTTTTATCCTGATTTTGACTTATTTGAGTGCTTTGACTTGATTCTTTTGGCAGGTAGATCATCTGAGGGATCTTGGCAAGGGGACCAGGGTTGCATTTTGTCCGCCGAAGACTTTTGAAATTTCATCACTTATTTACAAAAACTGAGAAAATGACCTTGGCTTTAAAAACAGAGTTTTTAAATCCAAGGTGAAAGTTCACTGTACAAGATAAAAATATCAGAGAAACATGTTTACAATCCTCCCTCTGGCTTGCTGAGTACTCATGGATTTCCAAAGACATGACCTTACAGAGATAAATGACCAAAACCCTAGACCTAGGACTTTGACCTCAAGACAAATCAAGACAAGCTTGAAAAACTTAATGACTGATATGACTTGATCCAGCAAAGCCAAGAGGGGTATAAATAGACCAGCTCCTCCAAGACCTTCAGTCTCTCTTTCTCCATACATGATCGTTGTGGATTCAGGCTCAAATTATGGTACTGCTTGTACCTCTTCAATCTCAATTGAAGGTAAAATTTGAGGTTCTTCAAGAGAAGCTGGAATTGGAAATTTGGGTGGAGATTATTGTTGAAAATAATGAGAGGGGGGTGAATTAGTATTCCTCAGCAATTAGCACATTTAAATCTTTTCAGAGCATTAGTTAATCTTTAATTATTATTAATGTTTATGCAGTAATAACAATAAATAAAAGAACATAGTAGGCACAAGAATTTTAGGTGGAAAACCCCCTTCGGGTCAAAAACCACCGAACGCTTTTCTAATAAATTCTTTAATCTTCAACCCAACTGAAATGAAAGCAACAACTTCCTAGAATTCTATAAAAGCACTCTTCTCCATCTCCCACTGGAAGGACACCCCAAATCCCTGGTTTCTTCAGTAATCAACTAAATGGATGCCCCAACACCCTAGCGAGCCACAACTCGCCCTAGCACCACCCTACCACCCTAAAGTGTTTACAGGCCCCAACCTGTAGGTGACTTCATTCACCTGCCTAGCACCACCCTACCACCCTATAAAGACAAAAATTAAATACAAAAGTGTGGACTCCCGTACCAGGGACAATGATCCACGATACAATATGATTTACAATGATTTTGACCGAACACCCAATCACACTATGACCTACAACCCAACCATGACATCATCCCAACAGAGACTCCTATACCTCCCAATAATGCCTTTTCGACTCTAGGTAGATTGACTCTTTTACAATAATGACTCTTCCAATGATGACACTTTTACAAATGACTCTTTTACAACTTTACAATGATGACTCTTGGCCTTGACACTTCTTCACAATATACGGATGGTTGTCATGTCTTCAAAGGATGTCCCACTGCAATGCTTCCTTTGATTTGATACTTCTGCTCTTGAATTCTTGCTTGAAGTTGTACTTGAATCTTCTTCTACCTACATGCAAAATTTTCCCGGCAAAACCAATCCCAAAACAAAACAAAATACCCTTCAACTTACCTCTGCCTGCAAAACACATGTAAGTGCATAATAATGAATAAATACAAATTAAAATTACAATGCGTACCTGAAGTGTGTTTGTCACTTTTGTTGTTGACTTGTTGCAGCATTAGAAAAAGACTCCCACTCTTGATATAGGCCTGGACTATATGCAAGACTATACCCAAAACTGACCTAAAGATATATGTAATAAAGACTTATGACAGGCCCTAGACTTGTGATGG
Source organism: Pinus tabuliformis (assembly GCA_031772625.1). Lineage (NCBI taxonomy): Eukaryota > Viridiplantae > Streptophyta > Pinopsida > Pinales > Pinaceae > Pinus > Pinus tabuliformis. Next base: position 816,260,284 of record CM062818.1, read on the forward strand.
ACCAAGTTCTAAGTACAACTACAGAGACCAGTCTATCAACTATGATAAGGCAAGTAACATGAACTTACAACATCATATAGATTTAGCAGACTTGGTATAACATCAAGAATATGTAGCATCAAATGTGTAGTATCAAGAATAGGACATCCGAAATGTGGTATCAAAACTAACAGTGACATATAGAGACATAGAGATACAACCGAGACCCTGTATGTACTTATGTTGTCCTGCAAAAACATATGTTAGATATGATACTCGTATTTCAAATGTAAATGTTAATCATACATACCTTGTTGTAGGAGACTTACCCTTGACTGTTGATGTGTGGTCCTTACTGCAATGATCCTTGAATGCATGCTTTTTCTTGCCTTCTAGGAGCTTGATATTGAATCTATTTTATCTATGTAATTTCAGATCTCCAAGATCTGAAATTTCACCCTGTGGTAGCCCTCTGAGTCCTCTTTCCAACCCCACAGGTCTGATCAATATTGGATTCTTTAAGAAAAATGTATGCCCAATCTCCCACGATGACTTGATTATAGACTAGTTCAGTAAAGCAAACTTGTACGAAGTGCCACATGTCAATGTTGCGAGCTTCGGCCTGAAAACGCTAATCAACAAACTACAGTCCATCCTATTTCTACTACTATTTACGAAATTTGTTCCAATTCTCAGAGAGAAAATTATAACGATTTTCCCAACGTCACATGTTTGACATGGAATTCGGGAGCCTGCAAAAACCCTAACTTCCTCAGATCATATCTCCGAAAATATAGAGAACCAAGATTTGAAATTTGGTCACAAGGTTCATCAAGATTTCGGCTCAAATGGGTTTTAATTTCAGCTTTTGAAGCTTCGCAAATATATATATATAGCTAGTGAAAATACCACGATGACCTGTTTGAAGCCATAAAATCCCTACTAGAGGAGGATATGAGGATCATTATTTATATGAATGTCTTGAGTTGAGAGGGTCCTCAACAAGTGAATGTTGGAGGGATTTTAGGGGCAAAAAATATTTATTAATTATTGACTATTCAATGACCACAACCAATTATGAGTGCCATGCCACAACCCCATATGGTTTTAGCCCACTAACTGGGGTTACTAACTTCAAACATGAATATCTCTCAAACCATGAAGAATTACTTGGCATGCCATATATCAACGGAAACATCTCGATGAGTAGAATCCATCTAGAATATCCTTGACTCAAAATAGAATAATTTGTCAAGTCAAAATTCCCTTGCAAGATTGGGGTAGCCCCTGGTGCTGCTTGGGTTGACATCATTGACAACCACTGATCAACAATCTCCCCCTTTGGCATTAATGGAAGCACAAGTACTCCCCCTGCGATCATGACACCTCTTCCTACTGCCTTCTCTCCCCCTTTGTGATCAATGGCAAAGGGTAACTCCCCCTGAAAAACAGTCATCCTGCGGACCTGTACACACCTCCACTCCCCCTTTCTACTCGAATAGATAAGAGAAAGAGTCTAATGAAAACTCCCAGGAGAATCCCAAGCTTTTGGTGAAGATACTCAAATTCTTCACAAGGTAATGGTTTGGTAAAGATGTCAGAAATTTGTTCCTTTGTGCCAACATATTCAAGCTTGATATTCCTTTCGGCAGCCTGTTCTCTAACAAAATGATATTTAATCGAAATGTGCTTCGTTTTGAATGAATCATAGGATTCTTGCAGATACTGATGGTGCTAGTGTTATCGCAAAAGATGGGAATATGCTCATCAAAATTGACTTGAAGATCTTGCAAAGTTTGCTGCGACATATTCTGCTTCTGCTATGGATAACGAGATTGAAGACTGCTTTTTACTTAACCATGAAACAAGACAACCACCTAGATAGAATGATGCTCCACTAGTACTCTTAAGATCATCAACACTTCCTGCCCAATATGCATATATATAAGCTTGGATTACCAGGTCATTTCCTTTGGGATACCATAGACCATATTCCGATGTGCCCTTAAGATACTGAAGAATTCTTTTGATGACAATAATATGAGATTCTTTTGGTGTTGCTTGGAATCTTGCTACTTGTCCAACTGCCTACATCACATCAAGTTGAGAGGTTGTCACATATAAGAGACTACCAATCATGGATCTCTACAACCTTTGGACCACATCCTTTGACGAATTTTCTAAGCTTAAATTGCAATATGTTACCATGGGGGTAAGTACTTGCTTGCAGTCTTCCATTTGGAATTTCTTGAGCATTTCTTTGATGTACTTGGTTTGATATATGAATATTCCTTTATCCTGCTGAGAAATCTAAAGCCCTAAAAAGTATGTCAGTTCGCCAATCATAGACATTTCAAACTCACTTTGCATTTTTGTGGCAAAGTCTTTACTTAATCTGTCATCACTGCTTCCAAAGATTATATCATCCACATATACTTCGATAATTGTTAGGTTATCTCGATCCACTTTCACATAAAGATTGTTGTCAGCACTTCCTTTCTTGAATCCCTGTTGATGTAGATATTCGTCAAGACGAGCATACCAAGCCTAGGAGGTTGCTTGAGACCATATAGAGCCTTGTTTAATCTACAAACGTAGTCTTCTTTGTCAGAGAGAAGAAAACCTTCGGGTTGTTCAATTTAAACTTCTTCCTCTAATACACCATTTAGAAAAGCTAACTTAACATCCATTTGGTAGACCTTGATTTTTCTCGAACAAGCATAAGTGAGAAACATCCTGATAGCTTCCATTCTGGCAACGGGAGAAAATGTTTCTTCAAAATTGATTCCTTCAACCTATGCATATCTTTTGCACACTAATCTTGCCTTGTTCCTAGTAACCTGTAATCCTTCATCTGTTTTTCTCCCCCTAAACCAGTAATGAAACTACCATCTTGTTCAAATTGCCTTCCTGTCAATCATAGACTTGTGCCATATACTGTTGCATAGACTCCTCCTCTACAAACATTAAGGATTCAACAAGACACATTGTTCAAAATAGTGAGTCGCCTAACGGGCCATCTTGACTTGAGTCATTATCTGAAGCAACTGCTAATTCCTCATGACCTTTTGCTTTTACAAATCCTGAAATCATAACTGCTGAAATGTTGTTATCTGCTTTGTCTTCCTGTACCTGTTTCCTTTTCCAGACCTTCTTATTCCTGCAATCTCGATCCATGTGCCCATAGTTATGACACTTGAAGCATTCATTGTTTTCCATAGGTGATTCCATTTGATATCTGCAACTGTGAGCGCTATGGCCATCGTTATCGCATTTGAAACATTCAATGTTTGGCCCATCTAGCACGTATTCTCTTCTGACAAAATCATCGTGGAACCTGTCTCGTGATCCTACAAACTTGCTTCTAGGGTTTTGCAGATGATGATTGTACCTATAAAAAACTTCACAATCCCTAGCCATATGTCCATAGTTAGCACATAAAAAGCAATAACCATTAAATAAACAAACATACCTGGAAGATTTTTCATTCTTCTTTGGACAGCGGTGTTGTAGTTTGTTGTGGTCCTTTGTTCTTGATTGCTTTAGTCTTGTTCTTTGGAGTTGCAACATTCTTCTTTGGCTTTTCACTTTGATCAACTTCCTTCTTAGAATCATCATGCGAAGATCTGGAGCTTGTACCTTCATAAACTAGAGCTTTACCATCTTTAATTGCCTTCATTTTTTCTTCTTCATTTGTCTTATCTTGTATGTGTTCTTTTTGTGATCCCTTGAGTTTGTTGATCTCATCATGGGTTGCATCAAGTTCTTATTTCTTTTAAGAAAGATCTTCTTGAAACCATCTTTTCAAGATCTTCCTTTTTTTTTCTTCCTCCTCAACCTGTAGCTTGAGAAGAGTGGTCTTCTTTGCTTCTCTATTAAGAACCTGTATCTATTCCTTCTGCTTCTCATTTTCAATCTTGAGCCTGCTTATTTTTACTGAAGATGTTTCTAATTCCTTTTGCTTTTTTTCAACAATGGATATGTATCTTTGATCGCATTCCTTCCTTTCAATTTCTGCTTCCTGCATCTGTTGTGTGATCATGCTAATATCTGCAAATGTTGTGTCGAGTTCTTGTTGCTTCTATTGGACTTCTCTCTTGAGGTCTCGTGTCAATGTATTCTTGATTTATTCCAATTGAGTTCTAATACTACTAATCATCTTCTCAGACTCTTCATTTTCTTTGATGAGTTCTTTTGTTGTCTTCAATTCTTCCTCCAAAAGTCGTGTCTTTTTATTTTGACTTTTGATTTCCTTTATCACCTTGATCACTTGATTTTGAAACTCTGTTTTACTCATTTCTCCCATTTCTTCATCATAATTAGAAGGATCTGAATTTTCAATAACATCTTGACCTGATTCCTTTGTTGAATAGAGATTATGAAGCTTTTCCAAAAGAGCTTTGCTTTTGAACATTGACCAACTTTTTTTTCACATAATTTGGCAAAACATTCAAAATTACATTCATGGCCTTTGAATTGTACCTTTTAGCTTCGTCAATAGATGTGTCTCTAGATACAATTGATTCCCATACTTCATGTGCCTGCAAATGTACTTCCATCCTAGATTCCCATATCCAGTAATTATCAACATCAAAATCAGGTGTTGGTACATAATACTCAATTTCTTCAGATTTTGTTGTACATGTACCTTCCTTTGAAATCCTTGTAACCTGCTTCTTTGAATTTCCCATCTGTATGCTATGAAAACCGACTTCCAACGGTTAAGCTGTTACTGAAGGAACCAAGCTCTGATACCAATTATTCGAAATAATGAGACGAGGGTGAATCAATATTCCTTAGCACTTAGCACATTTAAATCTTTTCAGATCATTAGTTAATCTTTAATTATTATTAATGTTTATGCAGTAATAACAATAAATAAAAAAATACAGTAGGCACAAGAATTTTAGGTGGAAAACCCCCTTCGGGTCAAAAACCACCGAACAATTTTCTAATAAATTATTTAATCTTCAACCCCAACTGAAATGAAAGCAAAAACTTCCTAGAATTCTATAAAAGCACTCTTCTCCGGCTCCCACTGGAAGGATGACCCAATGCCCTGGTTTCTTTAGTAATCAGCTGAATGGATGCCCCAACACCCTAGCGAGCCACAACTCACCCTAGAACCACCCTACCACCCTAAAGTGTTTACAGGCCCAAACCTGTAGGTGACTTCATTCACCTGCCTAGCACCACCCTATCACCCTATAAAGACAAAAATTAAATACAAAACTATGGACTCCTGTAGCAGGGAAAATGATCCACGATACAATATGATTTAAAATTATTTTGACCGAACATCCAATCACACTATGACCTACAACAAAACCATGACATCATCCCAACAGAGACTCCTATACCTCCTAATAATGCCTTTTTGACTCTAGGCAGATTGACTCTTTTACAATAATGACTCTTCCAATGATGACACTTTTACAAATGACTCTTTTACAACTTTACAATGATGACTCTTGGCCTTGACACTTCTTCACAATATACGGATGGTTGTCATGTCTTCAAAGGATGTCCCACTACAATGCTTCCTTTGATTTGATACTTTTGCTCTTGAATTCTTGCTTGAAGTTGTACTTGAATCTTCTTCTACCTGCATGCAAAATTTTCCCAGCGAAACCAATCCCAAAACAAAACAAAATACCCTTCAACTTACCTATGCCTGCAAAACACATGTAAGTGCATAATAATGAATAAATACAAATTAAAATTACAATGCGTACCTGAAGTGTGCTTGTCACTTTTGTTGTTGATTTGTTGTAGCAGTAGACAAAGACTCCCACTCTTGATATAGGCCTAGACTCTATGCAAGACTATACCCAAAACTGACCTAAAGATATATGCAATAAAAATTGATGACAGGCCCTAGACTTGTGATGGACCAAGTTCTAAGTACAACTACAGAGACCATTCTATCAACTATGACAAGACAAGTAACATGAACTTACAACATCATATAGATTTAGCAGACTTGGTGTAGCATCAAGAATATGTAGCATCAAATGTATAGTATCAAGAATAGGACATCCGAAATATGGTATCAAAACTAATTGTGACATATAAAGAAATAGAGATATAATCGAGACCCTGTATGTACTTACATTGTCCTACAAAAACATATGTCGGATATGATACTTGTATTCCAAATGTAAACACTAATCATACATACCTTGTTGTAGGACACTTACCCTTGATTGTTGATGTGTGGTCCTTACTGTAGTGATCCTTGAATGCATGCTTTTTCTTGCCTTCTAGGACCTCGATATTGAATCTGTTTTATCTATGTAATTTCGGATCTCTAGGGTCTAAAATTTCGCCCTGTGGTAGCCCTCTGAGTCCTCTTTCCAACCCCACAGGTCTTATCAAGATTGGATTCTTCAATAAACATTTATGCCCAATCTCCCACGATGACCTGATTGTTACACAAAAATATCGTCATCATGACTATTCGCAGTCAGTATGGGTCTATCATCACTTGTACTGTCCTCCTAAGCAAGTCTCAGACCTCAGCTCTTCAAGTCAAGCTTTGAAAATGAGAGAAAGACATTGAAAATCAACAAATCTCTGGTTCTACACTTTCTCTCACTGATTCCTGTGGTCCCGCACCCCCTGTTCACAATACCTGCAGACCTGCCCGCTCTGTCCCTAAAGGAGTGGGTGCCGACCCCTGTGAAAGTCAAAAAGGCGCAAGTTTATTCTAAAAAACTCACTTTTGGTTAATTCTAGGTGATTCTAGAAGGAATTTTGACGTGGATTGGTCGCTCTTAGGTGGTTCATGCGTCCCAAAAGAGAAGGAGCTAATCCCTTGATGAGAGGAGCTATCCCTTTGAAGGAGGGCTTTATCCCTTTGAAGGAGGACCTAGTAACTTCCCTCCATTGCACTATAAATTAAGGCATTGGGCTGGTTGCTGGGGAGGTTAGAAGCTGAACATTTTTTAGGGTAAATGCTGGTGGAATTGAGACTTCCTAGTTAAGCTTGAGAGGAGAGATCACATACCTTTTTGGCTTCATTGGGAAGAGAGTGAAACTTGTCAAAGTAGAGGAGACTTCTTGTTGGACCCTGGGAGGAGCTTGTACAGCATCAAGGCTCAGGTTGTAAATTTCTTCTTTGATTTGAATTAATATAATCAGATTCATTTTTCTCAACAAATTGTCTTATGTCATTTGTTTCATGAATTCCTTGATCATCATGTTAAGTATGCTTTATGATATTAGCTTTTCAAGTGCTATTTAATTTGTTTGCTTGTTTGTGTTTGCAGATTCGCAACAAGGGAACTCATTTGGATCAAAGGAGTGAGGCTTCCACAAACTTGCATTGGACCCAAGGTAGGCCTAAAACACTTGTTCACCTTTGTTTATAATTGCATATTTAGAGAAAGATAGTTTTTGATTGGCTTGCTTGTCACTAGATATCGTTAGATTCTAGGAAGGTCTATCTTGTCCGCAAGATCGACTCATTCCATGTGACAAAATGGCTGTTGGTACCATCCTATGACCTCCTGTTTCCTCCTAAAACATATCATTTGCCTACTTCTTTCCATCATATATCTCTTAGATCCCTTGGAAATTGATTAGTTAATAGTCCTATAGTTATTAAAATGCATTGAAATTGATTTAGGAGTTTTATGTTAAAGAATTAGGGATTTTTGGTAAAATAGCTACAGGAAGTTCCAACATCCTGTAATTGGTTCATTGTTTGACATGTGGCATGACAGCTGGGCTAGAACGAAGGGTAGGGATGAAAATTAGAATGTCCAAGCATGGACGAATACCTATGCTACAGCAGAATCGACCTTCCTACATGCGCGGTCAACAGTGGTCAAAGTATAGCATGTTGGCGACAAAGGCAGCAACAACAAAGCATTCTAAATTGATTTAGTTTTGTTCCTTTTTGAAATCATTTTAGGATAGAAACATCTTAAAAATCTCGACATGGTAAAAGCGGCAACAGCCATATCATGAATGTACATTCGTTTTCGAAATGTAAGGGTTGTAAAAACATATGTGAATACAGTCCTGTGTAATCAATGTAGGGGTAATCGTTGTATCGTTTGAAACAGAGTTTGAACTTAATATCAAGAACACAGTTACAGCTACGATCTTTGTCTTGTTGTGTTGATTTGATAATCGGTTGAACACAGTCCAGTATACCTCTGGAACACGGACGGGCCCTGCGTTAAACTGGTATACTATTATTTCCTTTTCATTTGCAACTTAGGGTATTACATGACATGCACAGTAATTAGAATTGGTTTTTGATTTCAATCGAATGCATATGGTTTATGTTTATGAGATCGCTTGAACAGTTCATCACCGGGATCGTGAATCGTATCCTGTAAGGGATTCGATCCTCTGTTGTCCTCTAAATCAATGTTATGAACTCTGCTTTCATTTCAAAGTATGTTTATAATTTCCAGATGTCTTTAGCTTGCATGAATATTAGTGAATGTTGAGTATTTGTTAAACAGGGGTTTCGTGTATGGTGTCTCTGTAAGGAGATTGAAATCTTGGTTTGAAGTGATACACAGTGTTTTAATTTGATAAATGAATTGAGTGACAGCGTGGTAATTAGGTAGATTAACTGAGTGACCTAGGTGTTTGGGTGATAGGTAACATACCTCAGTCTTCCGTAAAGAAGTCCTGTGACCTACCATCATAACCACTTAGCTAATAATCCTTTATGTCTATATACTTTAGACGCATGCCTCTAAGTTTACACATCCTGGTCGATAATAAATATAGCCTAGTCTAGCACCCTAGATAGGACACTACATTTTGGCGTCGTTGCCGGGGAGGCGTACTTAAAGGATTTAAAAAGAAAAAAATTCAATAAACAAAAACAAACAAAAACACAGTTAGAAATCATGTTCATTTATGCCTAGATTTAGAGACAGTCAGGGTAGATTCGTAAAAACCCCCCACCATCTAAAAACTAACCCATCATCATCAGGAGCAGACTCTCTAGGGAATACAACACCAGCTGAGGAAGTCATCCAAGCATTAGAAGAAAAACAAAAGTCAGGACAGAGACTTACTCTCATTCAAAGGCAAACTTTATTCACACATAAATCGCAGAAGAAGCACTTTCCTAGATCTTCCACACAAGGAGAAAGTAGCATAGTGACCGAACAATCTTTCTTTAATCTCCTCTATCAAACAAGTGACACTGACACAGAGAGACCTATTAGAATGGCTGAGGAAGGAGCTGGATCAGTACCACATCAAGGACAGGGAGATGAAGAGGAGTCAACTTTTAAGTTTCCTATACATGAACCACAAGAAGATGATGAGATCAAAATGAAAAACATACCCCCATCCGTGATACCAAACTTCTATGGTATGGATTCGGAAGATCCAGACTCATTCTTTTTCGAGTTTGACATTGTATGTTGAACATATGGCTATACAGATGATGCCCATAGGCTTAGACTATTCCCAGCGACATTAAAGGCATCAGCCTTAAGATGGTTCATGAGGCTTGGTGAGCATGCTATAGTTGATTGGGATGGCATGAGGAGAATATTTCTAAGGAAATATCAACCTTATTGCAGATCCAAAGATTCTAAAGATGATATCTTTAGAATGAGCCAGCAAGAGAATGAAACCTTAGAAGAATACTTAGAACGGTTTGTCTACAACTTACAAAAATCCAAACACCGAACTATGCCTCTTGATCTGATCCGTACAATATTCTTGAAAGGTATCCGAGAGGAATACATGTATGATCTTAACTTGATGGGCAAAGGTGACATTTCTGCCTTACCCTTTGAAGAAATCACTGAGTTGTGCGAAAAATATTCAAGGAGTAAAGCTAAAATGGGAAAGAGAACCCTGTCATCCAAAGTCACAAAATCTACCTCTGCAAGTGTCACAAGGGCTGAAATAGGGAATCTTTTAGAAGAGTTTAAAACAGATCTGTTAAGCACCCTAGGGAACCAAATTGACACTTTAAAAGCTAAGAAGAAACAAGAAGATGAAGATCAGATAATGGCTATCTTCTGCCCAAAATGCCGGAAGAAACATGCATTAAAAGACTGCCCACTAGAAAACATCCAAGTTTGTGCTTTCTGTACTGAACATCATGATATGTTTAACTGTCCTAAAGTTAAGGTTTTGCAGAACTGTAATATGGCAGCCAATGTAGAGATGGAAAATGTGTATTACATGGGCGCAAAGAGACCATGGCAGCCAAGGCCAGCACCTCAAGGTATGTTTCCAAATCAAAATTTGCAATTTCCTATAAATGATCAAATGTATGCACAGAACTCATGGAATGTACCCATGCCATGGCAGCACCAAAACCAACCACAGCAACAATGGAGACCATCTCAACAGTACTCTCAATCTTATCATACATACCCTCAATCATACCCACCATATTCACAACCATATCAGCAATACCAACAGCCGTATTCATCACATTCTCAACCATATCAGCAGTATCCTCAGCAAGTTGTTTATCAGCCTCAACCTACTCAACAAGCATTGCCTGCTCCTCCACCAATAAATCCACCACAACTGCAATTTCTAGCTAACTCACAACCTCCCAGACCCACTCAAATTCCTGCTCAAACTGTCCCAAATCCAAATAATAGAGCAGAGAGGCCAGCCTACAATGTAGAAGAGGGAACCTCATATTCCACACTACCCTTGCAAAATATCAACTTGAGGTCTGGTAGGGTACTCCACAAAGATTCTCCAATCACAGATAAGCAAGAAGAAAACATAGAAAATGAAAATGAAATGACAAATCAAAGAAAACCAAACGATGATACCAAAGACAAGCAGATGCAACCACTGCATCCACCTTTCCCAGACCGATTGGTCCAAATAAAACCTCCACTGTCTATACCACAGTTTGATGTCTTAGATGAACTCAAGAATGTCTACATAAAAATTCCACTGCTGCAAGCTATAAAAGACATTCCCATCTATTCTAAAGCCATCAAAGACATATGCCTCAAGAAGCCTGCTAGAAAAAGGATTGATCCTCAAACCATTCATGTTATAGGACATTTAGCCGGCCTTATGACCAATACCATCTCCATGGAAAAGTATGTTGATCCTGGCATTCCCAAAGTGACCACCATCATTAACAACATACAAATTCCAAACACTTTGATAGATCTTGGGGCCGCAATCAATGTCATGACTCTTGAAACCATGAGAACACTCCAGCTCATAAATTTGCAACATACAACGATTCTTCTAGAACTAGCTGATAGGTCTAAAGTGATTCCTGAAGGGATTTTGGAGGACATAATTGTCTCACTGGACTCTTGGGAGTATCCAGTGGATTTCTTAGTTCTTCAACCCAAATCCAATTTAGGAGGTCACCCTATCATCCTTGGTAGACCATGGTTAGCGACTGCTGATGCATTCATAGGATGTCGATCAGGCAACATGATCATTTCAAGAGGGATCGAAAGAAAACAACTCACTCTTTATCCATCGGCACAATCACCAGTAGTAACACACAATTTGTGGCTTGATGATAAATTTAATGATAAAGAAGAAGTACAATCTGTTTTTAGCATTGACCAAATCTATGATTTCTAAGAACAAGACAATAATGATTTGGTAGAATTATTCCTTTCTCAACCTGATATGTCCGAAAATTTGAGAAATGACCAATATCATGCTGCAGATGTACTTTTGGCCCAAAACTTTCAGGAAACATGCACCATTCAATCTTTGCAAACCACATTTCACGACATTTTTCCAGTTCAATCCATCACCAACACACAAAGTCAGATCATAGAGATTAGTCCAGGGAAAACTCTGAACATAGGCAATCACCTAGACTCATCTCAGCAAGAGAAATTGATTCGACTATTGAGAAAATACCAGAAAGCCTTTGCTTGGGACTACACCGATATGCATGGGATTCACCCTGACACATGCACTCACCATATTTATACGGATAGCACCATTAAACCAGTGAGGCAACCACAGAGAAGAATGAACCCCATGCTCCAAGATATTGTCAGAGAAGAATTGCAAAAACTGTTGAGAGTTAATTTTATATATCCTATTTCTGACAGTCAGTGGGTATCCCCATTGGTTATAGTGCCCAAGAAAAATGGTAAGTGGCGCATTTTTGTTGATTACAGACAGCTGAACAAAGCAACGCTCAAAGATTATTTCCCACTACCATTTATTGACCAAGTGTTAGACACCCTAGCTGGGAAATCATCATTTTCTTTTCTTGATGGTTTCAGTGGCTACAACCAAATCAGGATAGCCTCAGAAGACCAGGACAAAACCACATTCACCTGTCCTTGGGGCACTTATGCTTACAATGTTTTGCCATTTGGACTTTGCAACGCTCCAGCTACATTTCAGAGAGTTGTGTTAGCTATTTTCGCTGATTTAATTCATGATTGTGTTGAAGTTTACATGGATGATTTTTCAGTATATGGCAATTCATTTGAACATGCATTAGAAAACCTTGAGAGAGTTTTGAAAAGATATATTGAAGCTAATCTGTCCCTCAGCAATGAAAATTTCTTCATGATGTTAAACGAAGGGATAGTATTAGGCCACTATATTTCATTTCAAGGCATCAAAGTTGACCCAGCAAAGATCCAAATCATTGTTGATTTGCCAATTCCACAGAATCAAAGAGAGGTAAGAAGTTTCCTTGGGTATGCAAGCTATTACAGAAGGTTTATTGAACATTTTAGTAAAATAGCTTTACCTTTGTTTAAACTTCTAACCAAAGATGTACTTTTCAACTGGAATTAGAACTGCCAACAAGCATTCGAACTACTCAAAAAGAAGTTATCAACCGCACCAGTCTTGAGAGGGTCTAATTGGAGCCTACCATTTCATATCTTTACAGATGCATCTGACACTGCAGTGGGTGCCTCATTAGGCCAAAAAGAAGAATCTTGTAATTATGCCATTTATTTCATTAGCAAAAATCTAACACCTGCAGAGTTAAACTACACAGTCACAGAAAAGGAAACACTTGCCATCATATATGCTGTGAATAAATTCCGACATTATATAACTGGTTATGAGGTCTTTGTACATACTGATCATTCTTCCATTAGACATTTAATGAATAAACCAATAACTAGTGGCAGAGTTACCAGATGGTTATTATTGTTACAGGAATTTAACATCACAGTGTTAGATAGACCAGGCAAAGAGAACTAGGTGACAGATTTTCTTTCTAGACTGCAAAATCGAGGTGAGGTTGTTCTGGTTGAAGATTCTTTTCCAGATGAAAATTTATTTGCAATTTCCATAGTAAATCCTTGGTATGCTGATTTGGCCAATTATTTGTCTACAGGAAGGACACCTCCACACTTTACTGCAAAGGAAAAGAAGAGACTAGTCAAACAAAGTGCTAGATATTCATGGCTTAATGGCGATTTATTTTACACTGGTTATGATATGATTATTAGAAGATGTGTAAGAAATGATGAGGTAATTGATATTTTAAAATCTTTCCATGATGAACTGTGTGGTGGGCATTTTGCAGCTAAGCGGACAACATTCAAAGTTCTTACTCTTGGATACTATTGGCCATCCATTTTCAAGGATGCCAAGAAGTATGTGAATAGTTGTGACAGCTGCCAAAGAATGGGCAGGCCAACAGCTATAGATGAGATGCCCCTTCAGCCCCAAGTTCACCTAGAGCCATTTGACAAATGGGCTCTAGACTTTATAGGACCCATCAACCCAACCTCCAATGGTAAGAAGTACATCTTAGTATGTACTGATTACGTCACAAAGTGGGCTGAAGAAAAAGCACTAGTTAGAGCCACCGAACATACAGTGGTAAATTTCCTTTTTGAAGAGATTTTTGTAAGGTATGGAGTACCAAGGGAAATAGTGACTGATCAAGGTACTCAATTCACCTCAAAGCTAGTGAAGGACATCACAGACAAATACCAAATCAAGCATAGGAAAAGTACCCCTTACCATCCACAGGCCAATGGGAAGGTGGAATCCACAAACAAAACTTTGGAAGGGATCATTACTAAAACTGTGGCAATGAACAGGAAGAATTGGGAAGAGAAGCTCAAAGATGCACTCTGGGCTTACAGAATTACGTGGAAGGATACTACAGGATTTACACCATATCAGTTGGTGTACGGCAAAGAGGTAATGCTTCCTATTGAGTTTCAAATACATACTTTTAAACTGGCTGCAGATTTGCAAATTGACTTGGACCAAGCACAACAAGAGAGAATTCAGCAGTTAAACCAGCTGGATGAAATGAGGCAGCAAGCAGAGGAAACCACAATCCTCATGCAAAAACAAAGGAAGCAGTGGCATGATGCACATATCAAGAAGAAGCAGTTCAAGGAAGGTGACTGGGCTTTACTTTTTGACTCTAAATTCAGAGATCATAAAGCCAAGTTTACCACCCATTGGATGGGCCCATACCAAATTATTCAGGTTTACGACAATGGTTCAGTCAAACTCAAAACTATTGATGGAGAAGGTCATTCCTTTACTGTCAATGGTCATCGCCTGAAACTATACACTAAGCCCATCAGCAAGCAAGATTTTCTCCATACAGTATCTCAGCAAAGAGAGGTTGAGATATTGCAGCCCTCAGCTGCAGTATCCCTGCCTTAGTTCATTTCCTTTCAATTTAGAAATTCAAAAAGAAAATTAAAAAAAAAAAAAAAAAAAACACAAAACAAAAACTAAAAAAAAAATATAAAATTAATAACAATGGGTTAGATGTGAAAACCAGCCTCTGGCACACTCTAACCCCGAATTCCTACTTGAAAACCAATTCGTTGGCGGGTAAGAATTCTCTTTCTTTTGTTCACTGTTTCATGTATCAACTGAATCATGACTTGAGGACAAGTCAACTCTTTCGTCGGGGAGAGAAGCATCAGCATTTTGTTCTCTTATCTCTCCATTGTAAATTCTTAAAGATTTCTTATCTCATCTCCTCACTGTACATCTTCAAAGCAGTTTGTTCCAGCATTCCAGATTTCAATAAATAAGTTGTTTTGTCATTGTTTTATCTCAGAGGGACCTGGTTATAAACATTATGCAGGGGGACCTGTTCTGTCCAGAAGACCATGCTACCAACACCAGCAGTAATGGGACCTATTTAAGACACATAGAAAGGACCTGTTAAGAGATTGATACTTCAGGGCTACTTCAACAAAGTTTCATCAAGTTTCTACAAGGATTCACAGGTTGTTGGGCACCAAGACTCCATCAAAAACCCAAGCTCAAGGAACCAGTATACATATAAGGAGCTGCATGAACATCTTCAATATTTCAGAGGGACCTGTTGCATTCAAATCTATTCAGGGGACCTGTGATGAACAACAAAGAATAGTCAGCAATGCCAATGCCAATGCCAATCCTACTCAGCATGCCAATGCAACAATAACCAACAAAAGTGTAATATGTTCCTTATTCCTAACATTTAATTTCTTAGATTAATTTTTAATGTTAATTTTAATGACTGTGACTGTTATGATCGATTTCAAGGGCACTACATTTTCCATCATCCCTTATCTCACTGTTAATTCTTATCATCTGTCATACCCCAACCTATTTCATACTTCTAAATCCATTACCCCTTTTCATATCAACCTTGTTATGCCAACCGCACCCTACAGTCATACCAACATCTTCCATTTGGTCGAGTACCAATAGAAACAGGACACGTGGTGGATTGTGTTTTAAAAAAAAAGGGAAGGAAACAAATGTTAAAGCGGGCCTATTCATTGTATTCCACACGGCCGAATTATGATTCCACCACCCGACGTGGTCAAATGATTCAGAGGACTCCCTGAAATCATACCCCAGTATTGCATATACGCTTCCAGCGCTCCTATGATGACATCTATACAAGCGGTACAGCCATTCCTCTGTTCCAAAGGATGAATACGCTATGAAGTAAGTATAGTGGTTATTTCACCATCATTCTCAGTTATTTTACGCTAGCATTTGACTCTCGTGACTTCCACAGTAAGGATTGAAAGCAGTGAGCGCCACAACGAGGGAAATATAACCATTTGGTTTCGACAAGGATTGAAAGCAGTGAGCGCCACACGAGGGAAATATAACCATTTGGTTTCGACAAGGATTGAAAGCAGTGAGCGCCACAAGAGGGGAATATAACCATTCGGTTTCGACTCCCACCAAAGTCACAAGACAGTCGACCGACCGAGCATCATACTGAATATTAAGGAAGCGACACACCAGGTAACAAATTGAAATTTCCTTGTTGAAATTGCTAGAGCACGACCCTCTGCCAAAATGACCAATAGGGTCGAGCCGAGCATGTTTGACAGTTCTCAATATCATGAAGATTGCATTTCGATTCTCAGAGAGATACAGTGGTTGCCCTTTTTAGAGAAATTTCATGGAAGTAATGAAGAGGTTACCAAACAATTTGCTTTCACATTCAATGGAGAGAAAGCCCTGATAGGTAACTTCTCATTCAGGGTTTCAGAGGACACCATAGCCCAGTCAATAGGGATTAGCCCAGAAGGGGAGAAGTACTTTAAAACAAAGCAATTTAAAGAGAAATCGTGGACTCAATTTATGTCTAGATCCAGAGTCTCATCAGTTAACTGGAAGAAAGGTGTTCCAAGGAGTTGGTTGATGCATCCCTGGGATGAGATGGTCTATATTCTCCAAAAATTCGTAACCTGCGAAGGCCGTTATAGTATTGTCTATCTATACCATATTAAGTTACTGCTACACTTGAAAAGACAATGCGTTATCAGCCTACCATATTTTCTATTACAAAGCTTAACCAAGATGTCGAAGACCATACAAAAGCAGAAGGGAAATGAGGACAAGAGCCTATATCACTTTGGCTTAATTAAAATTCTTATTGAGCATGAATTGCAGAGAAGAGGGAAACCGTGGAAGGAGTTCTTAGCTGCTAATCAAATTAAAGATGAGGAAGACAAAGAAGAACTGCAGGAGAACTCAGGTTTCATGAAGGATATCGATGAAGAGATCCCAGTATCCAAAGCCAGCAAGGTACCTCCACCTATGAGCAGCATAAGGACTAGGAAAATGAGAAAAGAAGATGCTCAGAAGGCAAAGCAAGATAAAATTTTCACCACTTATTCAAGAAGAACAAGGAGAGCACCAAAAGCCTAGTTACAAGAAGACCAGCTTGAATCCAATGCACCTATACCAATGGATATTGAAAGTAGTGACCACTCACCACCAGGACCAGGAGCTGATATAGAGGTTGAAAGCCATAACAGGCAGGAAAAAGGTTCACCACCTCCCATTAAGAAACAGAAGAAACTGGAGAAACAAATTGAGAAATTGAAGGAAGAACTCATGGAGGCTAATATGTTAGAAAAGGTTATCAAGAAAGAAAATGAGATGCTCCGAGCGCAGAGTAAAGAGACTCAGCAGAAGAATGAAAAGTTAAGGGAGCGAATCAGTGAACTTGAGGCTGAGCAAACGGATATTTGTAAATGGGCCACCAAGTGGTACAACCAGAAGAAGACCCTCAAAGAAAAATATAAAAGATTAAAGCAGGAGCTCAATGGTCAGAAAGATGCCCAGGTGAAAAAGAATGTGGACACATTGCTAAAGGCAGCAGAGATCCAGGCAGGGACAGAGTTCAAGGGAAGCACTTCGGGGTTAGCATGAGGACATGCTAATTCATTAAGTCGGGGAGAGATGTTGGTACCATCCTATGACCTCCTGTTTCCTCCTAAAACATATCATTTGCCTACTTCTTTCCATCATATATCTCTTAGATCCCTTGGAAATTGATTAGTTAATAGTCCTCAAGTTATTAAAATGCATTGAAATTGATTTAGGAGTTTTATGTTAAAGAATTAGGGATTTTTGGTTAAATAGCTACAGGAAGTTCCAACATACTGTAATTGGTTCATTGTTTGACATGTGGCATGACAGTTGGGCTAGAACGAAGGGTAGGGATGAAAAGTAGAATGTCCAAGCATGGACGAATACCTATCCTACAGCAGAATCAACCTTCCTACATGCGCGGTCAACAGTGGTCAAAGTATAGCATGTTGGCGACAAAGGCAGCAACAGCAAAGCATTCTAAATTGATTTAGTTTTGTTCCTTTTTGAAATCAGTTTAGGATAGAAACATTTTAAAAATCTCGACATGGTAAAAGCGGCAACAGCCATATCATGAATGTACATTCGTTTTCGAAATGTAAGGAAAACATATGTAAATACAGTCCTGTGTAATCAATGTAGGGGTAATCGTTGTATCGTTTGAAACAGAGTTTGAACTTAATATCAAGAACACAGTTACAACTACGATCTTTGTCTTGTTGCGTTGATTTGATAATCGGTTGAACACAGTCCAGTATACCTCTGGAACGCGGACAGGCCCTGTGTTAAACTGGTATATTGTTATTTCCTTTTCATTTGCAACTTAGGGTATTACATGACATGCACAGTAATTAGAATTGGTTGTTGATTTCAATCGAATGCGTATGGTTTATGTTTATGAGATCGCTTGAACAGTTCATCACCGGGATCGTGAATCGTATCCTGTAAGGGATTCGATCCTCTGTTGTCCTCTAAAGCAATGTTATGAACTCTGCTTTCATTTCAAAGTATGTTTATAATTTCCAAATGTCTTTAGCTTGCATGAATATTAGTGAATGCTGAGTATTTGTTAAACAGGGGTTTCGTGTATGGTGTCTCTGTAAGGAGATTGAAATCTTGGTTTGAAGTGATACACAGTGTTTTAATTTGATAAATGAATTGAGTGACAGCGTGGTAATTAGGTAGATTAACTGAGTGACGTAGGTGTTTGGGTGATAGGTAACATACCTCAGTCTTCCGTAAAGAAGTCCTGTGACCTACCATCATAACCACTTAGCTAATAATCCTTTATGTCTATATAATTTAGATGCATGCCTCTAAGTTTACGCATCCTGGTCGATAATAAATATAGCCTAGTCTAGCACCCTAGATAGGACACTACAATGGCGACTCCACTAGGGACTTGATTTTTTCCTTGTTTTTACTTTGACCTGAGAAACTGTGTTTTTGTTTCTGTTTTTGGCTTGTTGTGTGTGGAATTGGGTAGATTTAGTAGATCTAGGATTATTTTTTGTTTTTCATAACTTTGGGAGAGGACCGCACACTCGGCTTGGGACACAGTGCGGAACTATCTGCACTTTTTCTTTTAGCACAGAGCGGTACCGCACCTGTGTGAACTGTGGGACTGCGGACCCTATCAAAATTTTGGAAAACCTAAGATTTTCTCTGTTAGTCAGCTTAGTTTTTGTTTAGATGTTATTATCCCCTGCCCAGACCTACATATAATCTGTCAGAAGCTTTTCTTAGGTTAGTCCATTGGTGTTAGGGTTTTAGGTGAAATTCCTAGAAGTTTTGATTGTGGGGCTTGGTTTTCATTTTGGTCTTGTAGTTGCTCTGAGCTTAGAAGTTGTAGAAGCCTCAGATCACCTTGGTTTTTACTGGCCTTCTTATGAGTCTGACCATTTGCAAAATCTACCTTTGTTGAGGAATCCACCTTGTGTTTTCTCTTTACGAAACTTCGAAAAGGCTTGTGTTAAAAGTTTGGATTTCATTTTTAGAAAAGAAAACAAAAATTGTTTTTTTTTTTACTGATTTGTGACTCTGGACAAATTAGTCCTTAGTTTGCTTATAGCTAAGTAAAACATCCTTGAAAAATACACCTTATAAGCTTTGACTTCAAATAGTTTTTTATAGTTTATAGATCTCAAGATTAGTTAGTTCCATAGTTTTGAGTGTTTTATAAAAAATAAAAAATCTCTTTTGAAAAAGTTTGTTTTTGTAGTATTTGAGTGTTTTGAAAGAAAAGGGAAATTTTTGTGAAAATAACTAGTTGTCTCATTTTGAGTGCATTGGAAAAGACAAAAAACTCTTCTTTTAATTTGTTGGTTAAGAAAGATTTGTGTTTACAAGTATTTGCATTCTCAAACTCTTTCCTAGCTAGAAGTTCATTGAAGGGAAAAGATTGCTTAATCATCTTAAGTGCATTTTTTAGTGATTTCGAGTCGAGTCTTCACACCACAAGTTTCATCTCCGCACCTCTTGACTTAAACAAAAACCAATAAAAATAACGCTTAAAGTAAAATCTATCTAGTAATCTTTTTGTTTCTAGGGCTCTGATACACCAACATAGCTTAGGCTAGTGTCTTGGAGTAGGGAGTAATTAACTCTCCAAGACAGTAAAACAAACAAGTAGCTATATCTTGCGGTAGGAGAAAAATCCAATTGTTGCATTTATGCTCTGGGAAAGCTCCTCTTAAAGGAGAAGCACGAGATCGTGTCCGAACCAGTGTGGGAATCAATCCTTCCTCATTGGGAACGACACCAGACATTCACGTATTAAAAACGGTAAACCTCAGATTAACCATTGTCGAGGAGCCTAGGGTCACTTGTTGGTAAACCTTGGATTATGTCAAGGAGCCTTCAATGGGATTGAGCTTGTTACTCTGCCCTTGCGTGCGTATCGGATCGTATATTGTTCCCCTAGGTATATTTGTTTTCGTTGGTAACCTTAGTGACCATATTCTATAGGATTCTTCCTAAGGTGACAGTGGTGGGAAGATCCCACTGTACCTGGAGCAGACGTCGGCTAGACTCACTTGGATTTTCTGGGGGGTTCTCTTCACTCCAGATGGTTTAGTGGAGGAACTTGTGCTAGTCTACAGGGAAAATTTTAAGAACCCCCCCCTAAATTTATAAATATAATAAATGGGCGAATCTCCATGGTATATCGGAAAAATGGAAGGCGATTTTATCAATAATATAATATGTATATATAATTTTTTGGCGAATCTCTCACCGGGCATGGCGAATATTTTACTCAATTATAAAATCTTGTAAGATCTTGGCGAGTCTTTCACTAAATAATAAAACTTTGTAAAGTCCTAGTGAATCTTAGCATAGGCTACATGCTGGTTTAATTCCCCCATTTAAATAGGCTACATTCCAGGTGAATACCATGGGTCAATACCATGTGCCATTTTGGTGAATACCATGGGTCTATACCATGTGCCATTTTTATTTTTATTAATTCTAATATTAGGGTTAATAATGGTTTTTTGCATGGTATTAATAACAATCTAGTCCATGGTATTTGTCCCATAGTATTTTGGCCATAGGTTTCACCTAAATATAACCCATTTTTTGAGTGTTCGTAAATATAAGGTGATTTATGGAGTAAATATAAAAAAAATGTTTTATTTGTTTACCATACCTCTCGTTTATTTATATTTTTATTAATTTACCATACCTCTTTTACAAATATGGTATTTTGCCCATAGTATTCACTTAAATAAAATCTCTTTCTTGAGCCTTCATAAATAGAACGAGGGTTATGGACTAAATATAAAAAGAAGTTTTATTTATTTACGATACGTCTAGTTTATTTATATTTTTATTTATTTACCATACCTTTTGAGTAAGTATAAAAAGACGTTTTATTTATTTACCATACCTCCACTTTACTTATATTTTTATTTGTTTACACCCTTACATGTATATAAGGTGACTTATGGAGTAAATATAAAAAATGTTTTAATTTTTTACCATACCTCTCATTTATTTATATTTTTATTAATTTACCATACCTCTTTTATAAATATGGTATTTGGCCCATAGGATTCACTTAAATAAAACCTATTCTTGAAAATGGGCGAATGGATTCACTTAAATAAAACCTATTCTTGAAAATGGGCGAATGGATTCACTTAAATAAAACCTATTCTTGAAAATGGGCGAATGGAAGGTTGTAAGTCCTAATTTCAAGGGCTAAATTTACCTTTTTTACCCTCTCCCTTAAAATAAGGTGGCCTATTTGAGGTGATTTGTAAAAATGTACTATGATACAAAATATTCGCCCACTAAAAATTTAAAACCCCTTAATTTCGCCAAAGGGTGAACATTCGCCCCTAAAATTATCCTTGCTAGTCTATTCATTAAGCAGGTTGCTGGGTAACTGTTCCAACCACCATTTTTGTATTGAACTCTGCGAGGTTGGATTTCATCACCAACTAGTGTTTTTAGTACGGAAAGTTACTGTTTGTGCATCTCCTAGTTTCTTTAGGCGTGTGATTCAAATTTGTTTGGTTCTTTAGAGGTTTTAGGTGGTTTTCATTGAGATTTTACTTTGTTTTCGTGTGAAGTAGTTAAAAATTTTTAATCGTGGCTGAATTACCGAGGAAGTCCCGTAGACTTCGGGGCCAACCTCCTGAGTTTTCACCAAGCCAGCCTAAAGGGTTAAGAGCCCTCGTAACTCCTAGAGACAGTAGAGTTGGGTCACCTGAAGAAGGAGAGTCTTCTTTGGTGGTACATCCTGATTTTCAAGCTTTAGTAGCATATTATAATCCACAATCGGTGTCTGTTTCTGAAATTACTGGTAGCTTTTCATCTACTAGTGATATAGGTGAGGAACCTGAAATATCTGAACCTGAAAGTGAATTTGCTGCTACTCCAACATCGGGATTTACCTCTCCAACTTCTAGTGGTCCTAGTTCACCCAGGGTAGAAAGAATAATTACCCAAAATCTTCCTTCTGGACTTATAGCTATTGAAGAACTTGCTACTCCGGAAGAAGAAGTAGGCATCCCTATCCCTGAAAATCAACCTATTATCGAACTTAGGGAGCGTGAATCAATTTTTTACAGTCCACCTAGGAGCAGTGCTTGGTATCTCTCATTGACAAATTTTTTGGAAAACCCGGGACTAAGTTTTTCACCACCTCGTATTCCTTATCACCCAACACCTAGAGGTTACTATCCTTTGTTAAATATGTCAAGACAGTCGTCCATGTTTTCTCAATCACCAGAATCCTTTTTGTACGGCGGTCCTTCTGTTCCCTCTGGGTATCAGTCACTTTCTGGTACTTTTGCGGGAGCGTCTCCTCAACCCATTGAACAAGGGTTATTAACTGGAAATAATGGTACTAAGCCGTTGAGTGTAGAAGATATTCTCATGATGTCAGGTACTATTCCTAATCCTCAACCTCAAGGTGGCTAGTTACCGCCTGGGGGGAAACCTCAAAATCCTCAAGTATCGCCTGGGGGGCAACCTCAAGGTACCCAATTTGCGCCTGGGGGGCAACCTCAAGGACAGTACATACCTACGGGACAGTACGTTCCTCAAGGTCAACCCCAGACTCAATATGTACCTCAAGGTCAACCCCAGTATCAATATGTACCTCAAGGTCAACCCCAGTATCAGTACGTGCCTCAAGGTTATCAACCCCAAGGTCAGTACTCGAACCAAGGTTTCCAACCACCCTCCAGTCAATCATATGTTCAAGGAACAGGAAATGTACCTTTGAATTATCAACCCTACCCTCAACCCGGTTATGGTCCTCAATATTATCAACCTGTTATGGGTCCGTACCCCGGAATGAACTTAGTGTGGGATCCATCGCAAACTCAATAGGTCTTGCAACTGAATGTACAGTTGTCATATCAAACTGGACAACCCTTAGTTTCTAGTTCACCCCAGCAACCTATCCAGTCTTCTATTCAAACTTTCGTACCTTCAGTAGTTTCTCAGCCTAGGCCTAGTACGCCTCGTACTCCGCCTCAAACAGCTGCTGCAACATCTGTTCAATCTACCCCACCTACTTCTGGAGTATCGACAGCTCTGGTTTCTACTGTTCTTGTATCAACTCCTCAGACATCTTTACCTCAGTCTGGATCCACAATTCAAACTTCGGTTCAGATGCCTGTAGGACAACCTGGTTCAAGTACGATTGTCACAAGTCAACCACAACTTACTTATCAACCGTACTAGGGACAGTACCAATTTGGTCCTGTTGTGCAGCATCCAGTCTATCAGTATCAACCGTACCCTGGGTATACATATCAACAACCTCAACAACCCCAGTACGGTCCGGTTAATCCTGGTTTTTCGGGAGGATACAATATCCCAAACGCAATTAAAATTCCTAGTTATCCTGGATATCCTCCTCTTGGGGCTCGTCTCATGACCCAGAGTTTTAGGGACCATAATCGTCAGTTATCGTTTATCGCAACTTTGGACTTGCCTGACTTGTCGCGCCTAACGAACGATCCCATTAACTATCTTCCGTTTTGGCCGCCAATGCCGAATAACTTGCCTAGTGATATTCCTAAGTTTGAAGGCAAATCGGGAGAGGACCCATCGAACCATGTGATGACTTATCACCTCTAGTGTGAGTCTAATTCCATTTCAGATGATTCAATCTATTTAAGGCTTTTCCAGCGCACTCTAATTGGTCTTGCGGCCAAGTGGTACATTGAGTTACCACGAACCACTTTTTATAACTGAGGATGTAGCTAAGGCCGGAGTCGTTACTGAGGAGCAAGTAATTGCTCAAGCACAGTACCTTGACTTAATTTATACTCAACCAGGTACGTTACACGAGAAAATCCCTGACCTTCCTAAGCAAAATCAAATCGT
Organism: Pinus tabuliformis; assembly: GCA_031772625.1. NCBI lineage: Eukaryota > Viridiplantae > Streptophyta > Pinopsida > Pinales > Pinaceae > Pinus > Pinus tabuliformis. The sequence goes on from CM062818.1 coordinate 816,284,680, forward strand.
TGCAGCTCCTTCAGGGTCTCATGCCGCTGATGGTATGATTGGTACGGTTAATACCAAAAGTAAGAAGAAGTCTTCCAAGAATTCTTCTCCTATTATAACCCTGCCAGATTCCCCGACAAGAGATTCTTCCGTGGAAATTTCCGCCGATATTCATGTTGTAGAGTCATTTACAGCCAAATCAAAATCTGGTGGTAAGAAGAAAGGAAAGAAGAAAAATAAAACAGATAAAAATTCGAAAGAGAAACCAGAAAAAGCGGAATCAACTGATCAAAAACGCAAACCTTGTTATCCTTGTCTCATTTTGTGAGGAAGAACATTTTACAAGAGACTGCCCTCATCGTGCAGAGGTTGCGAAAATTGTCAAAGTTTCCCAAATGCCTGTTGTTTTGAAGGATCCTTTTCCAAGTCAAGACAGTAAGATGATAGGTTCTTCCTCAAATGCCAATGAAGAACCCATACTGATGATGTCCCATGTTAGGATTGTGACTCGATCGCATGATTATGGAAGTAAAAGTCCTGTTGATGGTACAGAAGCAGAATCTTCTCATTCTAACCCATCAACCTCAGCTCTCGGTTCTGATCCGCTACAGATCGAGAAACCTAATCCAGACTTAGTAATCAAACCACCCGCCAAGGGTATACTTCGAAAGTCAGCTTTCAATCCACATGCAAGAGCGGCTCAGAACTATAACATTGTTGAAGATTTAGTTGTTTCACCTTCAGCGATGTCGGCTTTGGAAGTGCTGCAATCATGTCCAGCACAGTGTAAATTACTTTTGTCGGCTATAGGAGTTGTTGACGTTCAGGACTCGAACCTAATAATTTTCGATCTAGAAAATAGTACACCGCGCTTATCTCATCAAATGGCTTTCCAGATCCTAGTGATAGTCGAAAACAGACCTATTCATAGGACTGTGATTGATGAGGGAGCCTCAACGTGTATTATGTCGATACAGTGTTGGAGGTCGCTTGGTTCTCCTTCACTAAATCAATCCCCGATGATTCTAAAGGCCTTTGATGGCTGTGGGTTTCATCCTTTTGGCATTCTACAGGATTTACCTATAGGGGTTGAAGGCAAAACTGTTAATCTAGATGTGGAGGTGGTTGATGCCCCTCTAGATTACAACCTTCTCTTGGGTCGTAGTTGGTCTTACGCTCTGACAGCTGTCGTTTCATCGGTCTTTCAGGTTATAAAGTTTCCTCATATTGGAAAGATCTAAACTACTTTTCGTCCGACCCAACCTCTTCTGAAAGCATTCAGCATGTCGGCAAAACGACTATCCCGTATAAGGATGTTGGAGTAGGACTAGTTAAAGATGTCGGTTTACTGGGAACTTTTCATTTTCCTCCTATCAACGCATCGTCTTCTTTTGCAACCATTCATATGATTTCGTCAGACACCATTGTTTATGATGATCCTTGGATCGTACCTTCTGAATCTGAGATAGACTCATTTGGTGATGTTATGCCTTTGAGTCCATATGAAATTGCGTATCAGGCCGTGCAATCATTTTCCGACCCATCTTCAACCAAAATTGACTTAATGAATGTGATCCATGAGGAATCACTTTTCACATAAAACTCGGATTCAACAACTTTTTCCGAACTTGTTCACTCTGATGAGCAAATTCGTGAAATCCTATGTGTCGATGATTTACCATGGGAAGATCTTCATCACAGATCTTCGTTTTTACCCAAGAATGATCATTTTGAAAATGATTTCTCATCAATTTTTACGACTGAATATGTCAAGGAACCTCATAATCCAATGAAAAATCCTGATTACGAGTTAAATTTGGGAAACATTTCTCGAACTATTCCTATTGATATTTCGGTTAAGCCTGGAATTGTTGAAAACATTCATATAGGTGCCTCGTGTACGGAAGATGAAATCCAAATATATAAGGCCCTATTTCAAGAATTCCGCGACGTGTTTGCCTGGTCGTATGAGGAAATGCCAGGAATTGACCCCGCAATTGTTGTTCATGAAATCAAAACTTACCCGGACGCTAAACCCGTCCGGCAACGTTTGCGTCAGATTCACCCGAGAAAAGCTGCTGCTATTAAAGCAGAAGTTGAAAAATTACTCAAAGCAGGTTTCATTTATCCGATTCCATTAACGGATTGGGTATCGAATATTGTTCCTGTTAACAAAAAGAAAGGGACAATAAGAATATGTATCGATTATAGGGACATTAATCGAGCCTGTCCAAAGGACAATTACCCAACTCCCTATATCGATCAAATCATTGATGATTGTGTCGGCAGCGAAATATTCTCCTTCATGGATGGTTTTTCCAGATACAATCAAATCAATATTCTACCTGCCGATCAACCAAAAACGGCTTTCATTTGTCCATGGGGGACATTTGCTTATTGCAAATTACCTTTTGGGCTCAAGAATGCCGGGGCAACTTTTCAAAGGGCCATGTCTTATGCATTTCATGACATCAAGCACATTGTGCAACCCTATCTCGACGATTTTCCTGCTCATTCATTACATCGAGTTGATCATCTCATCCATTTACGAGCAATCTTTATGAGGTGTAGGCATTATCGGATTAGGTTGAATCCACACAAGTGTGTTTTCTGTATAGAAACGAGTCAGTTGCTGGGGTTTGTTGTTTCGAAATCCGGCATTCGCGTCGATCCCTCGAAGGTTGAAGCTATTGTCAAATTGCCTCCTCCTTCGAGTCTTCGCCAACTCCAAAGTTTGCAAGGGAAAGCAAACTTTTTACGACGATTCATTCCTAACTACGCCGAGGTTACAAAAGGTTTTACCTGGTTGTTGGAACAGAATACTCCATTCTATTGGGATGAGATAGCTCAGAAATATTTTGATGCAATAAAACACGCGTTGACCCATGCACCGTTATTGCATCCTCCCAACTACAACCAGGACTACTTCTTGTATCTCGCCGCCTCCCATTCCACCATTGGAATGGTCTTAGTTCAGGAAGATGAATTCGGTACTGAACATGTGATATATTACCTTAGTCGAACTTTAAATCCAACTGAGCTAAAATACTCACATGTGGAGAAATTGGCATTGGCAGCTGTTCAAGCTGTCCAACGTTTCATCACTACATTTTACTACGTAAAACTACAGTAATTTCTGATTGCAACCCTATGATCTACATTTTGACCAAGAAATTGCTAGGGGGCAAGTACTCCAAATGGATTGTGATCCTGCAGGAGTTCGACTTGGAATTTGAAAAGTCTAAGTCTAAGAAATCTTTAGTTTTTGCGGAGTTAATGTGTGACTTCCCGCGTGCTAACACGGAAACTGTGGCGGAGGAGCCCATTGCGGACGAATCCTTGTTTCTAATCAGCACTTTAGATCCGTGGTATGCAGATATCATCGTTTATCTCCAGACCCAATCCTTTCGGCCAGAAATTTCAAGGTCAGAACGTCGAAAAATACGATTCCAGTCCCAACAATTCAGAATTATTGGAGATACTCTTTATCGCCATGGGGCGGACTCTGTTTTTCAATGTTGTTTAACTCACAAGGAAGCTGAAAGGGTTATAAATGGCTGTCACTCTGGAGCGTGTGGCGGTCATATGTCTGGGTATGCCACAACCCAAAAGATATTGCACGCTGGCTACTTCTGGCCGTCCTTGTTTAAAGATTGTATTAACGCGGTCCGAAAATGCCACAACTGCCAAATTTTTGATCGAAAGATGCGCGCTCCACCTGCTCCTCTCCACCCTATAATTGTCGTTGGTCCTTTTGCCAAAAGGGGTATCGATTTTATTACATGTAACCCTCACTCGGCCGGGGGCATGCGTATATCATCCTTGCAGTAGATTATTTTACCAAGTGGGCCGAGGCGATGCCTACATTTGAGGCAGACGGAAAAACAACTGCAATTTTCATGTTCAATCATATAATTGCTAGGTTTGGTGTTCCACAAGCAATTATCACTGATCATGGGCGTCATTTTTGAAACTTTATGATGACTGAACTTACAGGCCAGCTTGGCTTGCGTCACGATAGTTCAACTCCTTATTATCCACAAGCTAATGGTCTGGTTGAATCCATCAACAAAGTTTTAGTCATCATGATCTGACGAATCATTGGGATTCATCGGTCGAATTGGCATAACATGCTATTTTCAGCGCTTTGGGCGTATCGAACCTCAGTAAAAACGTCAACAGGGTTCACTCCTTTCCAACTAGTTTATGGTCTGGAAGCTGTGTTACCCATTGAATGTGAAATCCTGTCATTGCAAATGGCCATCGAGTTACTTCCAGCCACTTCCGAAGAGGAAAAACATTTGTTATACTTGGCTCAATTAGATGAGAATCGACGTGATGTTGCATTAGCGATAGAAACTCACGCAAAACGTATTAAAGCTCAGTATGATCGAAATGTGACCCCTCGAAATTTTTCGGAAGGAGACCTAGTCTTATTGTACGATCAAGCTAATGATAAATTAGGCGCTATAAAATTCGTTCCTATGTGGCATGTTCCCTATGTTGTCAAGCGAAAGCTAGCAAAAGGGGCCTATGAATTGGTAGACTTTGACGGGGACTCTTTAGGTAAACCCAGAAATGGTCTTTACCTGAAGAGGTATTATGCTTAAAGAATGGGTGTGGAGATTTTTAGTTAGGATAGTTTTCTTTCTAGTTGGTGTGTTTTAAAAAGTGTGCTTAGCTTAGAGAGTGTTTTTCGTCATTATTCCTGCTTATCTTGGTCTTACTCTTGATATTACAGATGTCGATGCCTCTCCAAACATACATTGGTTTCGCTGATGGTGCTTGTCGTAATACACAGAAAATTTCTTCCGCAGCTTGGGTTATCTATTCGCCCTCTGACGAGTTGGTATCTATACATGGGGTAAGCCTCGGTCAAACAATGAACAACATTGCAGAGTATAGTGCAGTGATTGAGTTATTATCTGAATCTATTTCATTTGGGATTCGGAGTTTGATAGTGAGGTTAGATTCTGAACTCGTTGTATTACAGCTTAATAGAGTATATGCCATTAGAAATCCAGTGTTATTGAGATTATTTTTTAGAGTGCGTCTCTTGGAACGTGAATTTGATTATATTGAATATCAGCATATTCCAAGATCTTTAAATACATTAGCAGATGCAATTGCTTCTCGAATGTTAAGTAGACATTTGCAATAATCATACATGTAAATTTAAAAGCATTCCATAACATGTTTTACAAGATAAGCCGGTAATAGTGATATAGTATAATATAGGAGTGTGTCAAAATATACATCGTCCTCAATCATAGGTTGAAAAACACCTTATGATTGGCAAAAATGATAAGTACAAAAAGCAAAAATGTCATATGTGTCTACAATAGGCAATCATCCTATCACTGGTGATGATCTCGATAAGAAACCACTGTACGGGCCACCTTACAAAGGAACCTCCTAAAAGGTCCTAGGACCCCAATCACATAGCGCTGTAGTCGACAAGGAATGTCATCTATGCCGGTCTCTGGAATGTCCCCTGTCAAACGCTCTAGATGACTCTCCAACTCGGCCAAGGTCTCTGCTGATTCGTCCTATGGGGCTGGTGCCGCTGCAGCTGGTTGTTTCCTCTCGTAAGGCCGGAGAGCGGCTGGTCGCTGTGGACCCACATCTGCATTTGAAACTTTTACTATCAATTTTGGGATGAGATAAAAACAAAAACAAAAAAGTTTAAAATAGGAAAATGTTGAAAATGATTTTACCTGAGTCATCCCATTGCTCTCCTGGTGGAAGAGCCATGTCTGGGTCAATGTGAAAATCTACCTCAGTGTTGAAGCCCCGAAAATCGGGTCGCCACCCGGTCCGGACCTTGGTTGGCAGCTCCTTATCCGTTTGGTATAGCGGGTCCGACTGGGGATAATGGGACCAGTTTCCCAATCTAAGGGTGTGTGTGTGTGCAGAGTTGGATGATGCTGATCTAAGAGTTCTAATCTAAGCTACTTTAGTCTATTTCTATGGTATTGTAATCTAATGAAAACAACACATCTAATCTATGCTAACCCGGGGTATATTTCTTCTATTATGCGATCTAAAGAGATTTCAAACAATAACTGGTAATAAAGATCATTCAGCTATCATAAGAATGGAGATCAATTAAGATGAACCACTTTGCATAAAAGTTAGGCAAAACAGTTGTGAACAGCATATCGCATAATAAGTTATTCATATATTAAACATAAATAAATGACTCCACCGTACAAAAGTGCCAAATGGTAACTCATGCATTCATGCAATAACATATAAACAACTAAAATTGTATATCACTTTAAGAATATAAGCAGAAATGGCCAAGAGATAAAAGTACCATTTATGACTGGTCCTACTCATAAGCTTCAAGCAAAAATGATTTATCTCTACTTGTTCTAACATCTACTAAGAGTACAAAAGTGCAACATCAGTAGCAGATATCAAATGCAAACATTAATAAACCTCGATCCATCCATTCATCAAAACCTCCTCTGAGGGTGCAGAAGTGCATGTTCTGAGGACAAGTTTTTGACAAATTTCTGGACCCTTCTCCAAATGCATGAGAAGGGTTAAAATACTACTTCCTAATTCTAATAATAGTTTATTTACAAAATTTAGGATGCGGTTTTCAAATGACCGTCCTTTTTCTAATCTAATTTTAAAGAAAAAACAACATTCTAAATAAAGTTACTTCTGAATCTGATCCTTAAAACTGCATGCATTCATCATGGGTTTGAGGAGAGTCAGCTGGCTGACTTCTGCTTTGAGCTGGGCTGAGAAAACAGAATCTATGAGAGCTGGCACTACTTTCTTGGCCGCATTTATGATACATTTCACAGTCATCTGCTGACTATGCGGCTTCACCAAGTATGCCCAGTAACACTCCCAATTTAACCTGTCTAGTGCTTGGACCGCTTTTTCCTTTTCTTGTGCCTTCTGTTTCCATTCTGCTTCTAGTCGCAGTTTATTTGGCAAATACCCTGGGGTGGTCTCTGTGATCAAGTTTTCTCTGTGCAAATTTTCATTTACACAGTCGACAAGAATGCTCGCTGTCGTGGCCGCTGTTTCTGCTGCTTGTTCCGCTTCCCTGATTTGATCGTCCCATTTGTTGAAGAGCAAGTCTTTATGATTTTCATTTATCTTGGGTGCGCCTGCTCTTTTTCCCTCATCTTCTTCCTGCCAAGCCAAGTACTTCGTCACTCGTTTGTCAATCTGATCATAGTCACTTCGCAAGTCTACCACTTGATTGGTGATTTTATCACTCAGTTCGCAATAATAACTCCATTGCGATATCTTCTGTCCCAACTCCTCCTGTTGCTGCAGTAGTTGTTCGTTCAAGGCAATAGACTCTGAAATGAACTCTGTAATTTTGGGGTCGTCTCTATGCATCTCCTGTACATCCTGCAATTGTTTTCCCTTTTCATCCAAACTTCTTTGATAACTTATTTGCATTTGCTGGAAGTCTTCCTGCAACTTTTCAAGCTGTTTGCATACCTCATTATTTGCATTGGCTTGTTGCAATTGTAGTTGCAGTACCTGTATCTGATTTTCTTGCTCTTTCAGCAATTGCTGTACTTCTGACGCTTTGTCAATAGTCGCAGAGGCATACGCCCCTGCGATCTGAGACAGTTTGGTGAGATTTTCAGTTGGATTATTGACAGGATCTTTCCACAGGACGTCTAAATGCTTAGCATCTTGAGAAACTGTGTTTTCTAACTTTCTCTTTTTCTTTGCCTTCTTACAACTGCTTTATGTTGGGGACTGTAAAATATGTCCAGTGGGGGAATTTCTTCTACATTCAGTAGAAGCTCAGAAGATGGAGCGATAGGAATATGCTCCGTTTCTGTGACATTGCTGACTATGGTTGAGCACACTTCTTGTGTTACCTGTGTATTGCTCACAGGTGTTTTTGGGGCCTGTCCTTCAAGATTGATCAGTTCGTTGAAGGTTTCCCATTCTTTGTCTAATTCTGTTGTGACGGGTGGTGCTTCGATGATGAGAGGGGGGACATCTCTTGACGGGGAGGCGGTAACTTGCTGCTGCGGAAATTCCATTGACTGAGCGGTGTCCTTAGCTGACTCTTGGCCTCTATCTTGTTCGTTTTCGGATTTTTTAGAATGCTCAGGCATCTCTTGTCCACTCTTAGATTTAGATCCGGAAGCGCTTGAATTCCCACTAAGGCTAATGCTTGGAGTAGGTTCTCTGGCAGGTAGTTGCAGCTTTTCTAGAGGAACAGTGGCTAGTCTTCTTTCTCTGTATACCATGAATTATTGGAGGTGATCTGAAGACAATCGTGATTGAGATTCACGCAAAATTTCCTGGAGTGAGCTTTTATTCTGAAATAAATCATCAAATAAATCCTTCTTTCCAACGAATACTTTTATCTTGACGTTCGTTGTGAAATCTTGGGCAACTTCATTTGGGTCAAATGGCCTTGCCGGGAATTTAAACAATTGTAGACACGTCATATTCTCCACTTCGGTGAACACGTGACCTACATCGAACAATGAAAAGGCCCCACAAGCTACAGGAAACTGGGGCCATATGGCCTTCTTTTTGTCTTTTAGGTCTTTGGTTAGGCCGCCTTCTGAACATGTTTGATATGCAATTTCTCGAGCCAGCAGTTTGTCAGGAATATACAAAGGTAGGACATGAGGAGGGACGGTGCTTCCAAATACTCTAATATAGGTGAACCATTCTTCTCCGAACCATCTTGCAATGGGGATGATATCTATCTGTGCTTCAGGTGAGCACCTCGGGGGTTCTTTATCATACATCATTCTATATATGGGTAAGAAATTTGGTAGAAATGTGGAATGAACTGAGAATCCCATAATATCTTATGATAAACATGGATGGGTAATGGGTCATGAGTTGTCCATTTCCAACCCATAGAGGGAAATTTAGACACATAACAAATAGAATCCATAACATATGCGGATATGTAAAAAGGAGGATAGATCCTTTGAGACATGGATCTTTTAGACCGGTAATTGATAATAGTTGTGAATAGGTTATCAGAAAAGATCTTGGCCCAATCTATAATAACGGCATTTGTGGCAGCATCAATCAATGGTAACCAATCAGACAAAAACTTATTGATATCTGGCATCCCAAATAATCTACAAAGCATGGCCGCAGCAAAACAATACGGAGAGGTGAGGGAACCAGTGTTGTACATACCGTTTTTATCCTTTTTGAGCGGTTCATCTTTTCTGGACCAATCTTTAGTGGTCTCTAATAGGTTCGGGTTCTCCGCCACAAATTTTTTAATGAATTGTGCATTGTAAGTCGCCTGCGGTTCAGGAAGATGATACATGAGCTTTAAGTCTTGTGCAGCGAATGACCCGATGAGCCCATGTCCTTGAATTTTGAACTATCTTTCGTTCATTTTTGCATTGTCAAGTATCCACTTGATCATATCCATATATGGGAGAATTTTAGGCCTTGCTGCTATCCAATGAAGGAATGAGCACGCTAGTTCTTCTAAGGACGCTTCGGAAGAGCCCTGTGAATCTACGACAGCGGTAACCTTCATTATTCTGGGGTTTTCTTCTTCAAGCAGTCTGTACATGCTTTCCCACGTCGATATCCCTGCGTCTCTGTTACAAGCTGTGTCTGTATATAAAGGTGCCATCTCCTTCACCTCAGAGCCCTGAGCCTTACTTTTCTTTCCCATTTCTTCCTGCGTATGGCTTGGTATCGCCCTTCGTTCTTCGTTCCTGCAGCTCACAAATGGAAATGATTGATCAAGAAAGGTGATGGGAGAGTCCTAAATGCAGCAGATATATCAAAATATGCCACCTTACGTGAAGTAATTCTTTGCAAAAGCACGTGTCTACTTTTAATAGATGACAACTAATTCCTTTATTATCATTAAAAGCGCATGATCTTGAGTCAGATTATGGTAAGTGGCTTTTCTTGAATAACGCGCCCGAAAGATTCGCGATGGGGTGATTTTGCGATTTGGTTCGCAATCGTCGTAGATCGCGACATCACATTATCGCACCATCGCGCTCTCGCATTATCGCACCATCGTGTTATCGCGATATCGCACACATCGCATATCGCAGAAGTTTTATGCTTGCCATATTTTTGTTAGCCCATTCCCTGCGATATGCGATCTTGCGATCGGGTTTATCGCAAATCGGAAAATCTTGAAGTCTTTCTCATTGGCATTACCTTATTGCGATGCGATATATCGCTTTAGTACGAGAATCTTGCACATACCAGGATTATACCCAAATGGAGGTGTTTTTCTGTCATTTTATGATGTGACTTTTTAAAGATTTTTCTTATCATAAACTTAGGTTTTAAAGTATTCAAAAGATCTTCCTAAGCTTACGATGGTAACCTTATTTTGAAGAAAGGAAACTCTTGGTTTTCCTAAAGTTTTAACTAAGGGTCCCCATTCATTTAGTATTTTGGACAACACTTAAATGAAAAAGGGGGGGTTGTTGCTGGCCACAACACCCAGCATAAGGGAAGTCCTGAATAGCAAAAACTTGGTTCTCCAACCAATGGAAATACTCAGGTTTGAATCGAACGACCTCTGTCCCCTCATCAGGATGACGGGCCATAACTGCAACCCATCGCATTAGTTTGGGCTCTCGAGGAAGTCCAGCTTCAACAGTGAGGTGCTGCGGGACCAACATTGGGACCCTCTCCAGACCAAAACTCACAACTAAAGCACCATATCCAAAGGTCTTCAGTTGTCCGTTCTTGGCTCCGGTCAGTTGGCCTTTTACATTAGCCAACACAGCATCGCACCAGTTGAAGATGGTGCCTCGAAAGCAGTCAACATCCATCCGCATCTGGGATCCAGTGGAAATATGTAGTGCGGCGCTCCCACAGAGCCTAGTAACAGTAAACGCGATCACCATGAGTTCAGGACGGGATATGGTTTTAATGTCTATCCCTTTGTCTCTAGCCTGGTTGTTGCAGAACTCTAGCCGGAGGCTATCGACAGACTGGCCACCTGGCCTAGTCCTGAATAGAGTCAAGTCTTCGCCTCTCTTAGGCAAACCAGTCAAAAAGTATATGTCTGCCGGCTCAATTTCGAGCTGGTGGCCACTAATGAAGAAGCACTAGAGCTGTATGCTCCACCTGTCTACCAGCCACTGCAAGAAGTCTACCTGGGCCCTCATGCCAGGTATGGCCCAGAATTTGTACAAGCCGCATGCCTTCAATGCATCGATCGAAGGTTGGTGATTTAACGCGGCAAGACCTAGGTCCTCATGCTCTCGTTCTCGCCAATCAAGCATGATGTATACTCTACATCCAACAAAAGGGCGAATTAGAATGCAAAAAATTGAATTGTTTGGGTCAATTTTGAGAAATTTAGGGTTAAAAACCCTTGCTGCGGGGACCGCACCCTCTCTATTAGAGACAGTGCATGGGTCCGCACCTTGCCTTCACGGAAGGTGTGGACCCCTAACTTTTTCGCCATTGGGAAAAATTCGGGGTCCGCGGGCTGCCAGTGTTATGCCTGCGGGCCCTCGCGCGTGGGTTTTTAGCCTAAAAACCCTCTAAAAAATGAAATAAAACCCTAAAAAACAAATTGAAACGGTTGAAATTGAAGAGTAGGATGATGTGGATTACCTGGAGGAGACGGCGTTCGATTCTGACGGATGGATTTTCCACAATCTTCACGGGAAGTTTCTAACCAAAAGCACTATTTTCTCACCCAAATCTCAAACGGTAAAAATGAATTGACGAAAGCCCTTTTTATAAGTTTTTTGAATAAATGAATTGTAAATTTGTTTATGTTTCACTTTAGAAAGGTAACTTTTGCAGCATTTTTATCCATCTCAAATAGGTATGAGTAATGTTTGCATTTTTGTTCAGGATAACGGATTTTTCAGGCGAAATCGGTCATTTTCGACGAAAAAACATTTAGAGTCACCTTTAAGCTCTTTTCTGACTCCTAAAACATGAAAAGATCGTTGAGTTTTTCTTTTTAAACTCGTTAAAATGGAACTAAAAAGACAGTCCACTTACAGCTCTTTTTCTGACCGTAAAAACATGAAAAGATTGTCAGATTTTTGTCGTTTCAAATTCGATATTGGTTATAAAACGACGTGTCATTGATTGCTTTTTTACTTTTTCAGATCAGAGACACTAATTACGAAAAGTACTCCTTGGTCGTAAAGATCAAGCGGTTCTCTCAAGTATTATTTTATACTTTTCGGGCTTGGGAGACACAAATTTACGAAAAAGGTCAACCCTGGAGTCTTCTTAAGTTTTTCAGACTCTTTAAAATTGAAAAACGTCGAGTTTCTCCTATACTGGACTCGTTAAAATTTAACAATAAAGGACCTGTTCAATTACAAATAGGAACAGACCACTCCTTCTTAGGGTTCGAATTTAAACTAAGTTGGACTCATCCGAAGGATGAGCTTATAATCAAGAAAATGTTATCCTCCTCAAGCTTGTCAAAAATAAAGAGGTACTTGCCAGAAATGGTGTGGGAAAAGAGAGAAAAATGAGCCTGTTTGTCATACTTTGTAACCACTCTTGAACACGACACTTTTATTCTCCTGGGTTGGGAAATCCTTTGCCTAACAGTTGATCAAACCACATTGAAAGTCTTCAGCTGGTTTCTGGATATTAACTTTGGGTCAATTGTCACCAAACCATCTGCTGTGTCATTATGTGTTCAAGAGGTCAGTGCCAATAAGCCATTCATCTGCAAAATATCTGTCATCCATCTTGACCATCCCTGAGTCAGTCCTTGCAACTAAATTTCTTCAACTTGATCTATGATTTCATGTTGTGGGCTTGCCTACGACGGATCTCTTTCTATCGACTTCATCTCATTATCTAGAAAGATGATCTAGAAATCGTCAGTACCTTGGGATTTGCACGCCTCAACGGCAGGTTTCTCGCCTTTGACGACAGGGTGCATCATTGACCTTCGATCAAAGGATTCTGTGACATGTTCGACATCAACACATCTATTCACATCTCATGGATTGTACTGAGTACTTTGAGAGCCATTGACATTACTGGTGGTTTCTCTCACACTTGTTAACAGTTTACATCATTGGCTGGTAATCAAGTGGTTTCTACCATGTTTGACTCCAACACATTCATTCGCATGGATAGAATCGTACTGTTTCGGGAAGTAGAAATGAAGACCCTGGATCTAGTTTCCGCAATCCAGGTTGCGAGGAATTTTGTATTCATTATATTGTGGACTATTTATAAACAGATTGCTGCGCCCATACTGTGTCTACATGTGTCTATACTTGTGATGTATTACAAGATCATTCCTATATCAGAGCAGTAGTTAGTTTTCTAGTCAGTTTTGATCTGAGTATGGGAATGCCTACCTCATCGATGATATGATCTCATATATATATTTTGCATTGAATGTTTTTACAGGTTCCAACCGGGCTCTCCACAAGATGATCCTTGAAATGATAAAGTACTTCACTCTTCCTAAATGATAAATGAAATCCTCATCTACTACAGACTTCGCACTTTAGGGGGAAATCTATTACACAAAAATATCGTCACCATGACTACTCGCAGTCAGTATGGGTCTATCATCACTTGTACTGTCCTCCTAAGCAAGTCTCAGACCTCAGCTCTTCAAATCAAGCTTTGAAAATGAGAGAAAGACATTGAAAATCAACAAAGCTCTGGTTCCGCACTTTCTCTCACTGATTCCTACGGTCCCGCACCCCCTATTCACAATACCTGCGGACCTGCCCGCTCTGTCCCTAAAGGAGTGGGTGCGGACCCCTGTGAAAGTCAAAAAGGCGCAAGTTTATTCTAAAAAACTCACTTTGAGTTAATTCTAGGTGATTCTAGAAGGAATTTTGACGTGGATTGGTCGCTCTTAGGTGGTTCATGCATCCCAAAAGAGAAGGAGCTAATCCTTTGATGAGAGGAGCTATCCCTTTGAAGGAGGGATTTATCCCTTTGAAGGAGGACCTAGTAACTTCCCTCCATTGCACTATAAATTAAGGCATTGGGCTAGTTGTTGGGGAGGTTAGAAGCTGAACATTTTTTAGGGTAAATGCTGGTGGAATTGAGACTTCCTAGTTAAGCTTGAGAGGAGAGATCACATACCTTTTTGGCTTCATTGGGAAGAGAGTGAAACTTTTCAAAGTAGAGGAGACTTGTTGTTGGACCCTGGGAGGAGCTTGTACAGCATCAAGGCACAGGTTGTAAAGTTCTTCTTTGATTTGAATTAATACAATCAGATTCATTTTTCTCAACAAATTGTCTTATGTCATTTGTTTCATGAATTCCTTGATCATCATGTTAAGTATGTTTTATGATATTGGCTTTTCAGGTGCTATTTAATTTGTTTGCTTGTTTGTGTTTGCAGATTCGCAACAAGGGAACTCATTTGGATCAAAGGAGCGAGGCTTCCACAAACTTGCATTGGACCCAAGGTAGGCCTAAAACACTTGTTCGCCTTTGTTTATAATTGCATATTTAGAGAAAGATAGTTTTTGATTGGCTTGCTTGTCACTAGATATCGTTAGATTCTAGGAAGGTCTATCTTGTCCGCAAGATCGACTCATTCCGTGTGACACTGATTATATCCTAGTTCAATAGAGTGAACTTGTATGAAGTGCCACGTGTCATTGTTGCGAGCTTCTGCCCTGAAAACGCTACTCAACAAACTACATTCTGTCCTATTTCTGTGACTTTACGAAAATTGACTCCAATGCTTAGAGAGAAATTTATGGCGATTTTCCCAACGTCACATGTTTGACATGGAATTTAGGAGCCTGCAAAAACCCTAACTTCCCCAGATCATATCTCCGAAAATATAGAGAACCAAGATCTGAAATTCGGTCACGAGGTTCATCAAGATTTCGGCTCAAATGGGTTTTAATTTTAGCTTTTGAAGCTTCGCCTATATATATATATATATATATATATATATATAGTATATTATAGTGAAAATACCACGATGACCTATTTGAAGCCTTGAAATCCCTACTAAAGGAGGATATGAGGATCATTATTTATATGAATGTCTTGAGTTGAGAGAGTCCTGAACAAGTGAATGTTGAAGGGATTTTAGGGGCAAAAAATATTTATTAATTATTGACTATTCAATGACCACAATCAATTATGAGTGCCATGCCACAACCCCATAGGGTTTTAGCCCACTAGCTGGGGTTACTAACTTGAAACATGAATATCTCTCAAACCATGAAGAATTACTTGGCGCGCCATATATCAAAGGAAACATCTCAATGAGTAGAATCCATCTAGAAGATCCTTGACTCAAAATAGGGTAAGTTGTCAAGTCAAAATTCCCTTGCAAAATCGGGGTAACCCCTGGTGCTACTTGGGTTGACATCATTGACAACCACTGATCAACAATTGTGGCCTTATGGCTCTCCTTCTTCTGGGCATTACCTCAGGAGTTGCAACCAATAGTTTCCCTTCTCCTCTCTACAACTTTAACCTTGTAAGCATCACAAATTTGCAACCATTAAAACCTTATTTGCACAAAACTCAAGCAATCAAGCAAATAACCTGGCTTTGATACGAACTTGATCTGTTATTGAATGTTAGTTTTGTTGTGTCAATTTCAACTTCAGATTTAAAAACAAATGCTTGTCAAGTGCTTCATGTGCATAGGTTTCCTTATGGTGTTGGTGAATGAAAACAGGTAAATTTGTCAAGTTTTAAGTTAAGTTCATGAGCAAAATAGCATGAAAAACAAGTGTTGAATAGCAACAATCAAATGTACAGCACACCATCAATTTGAACACTTAACACAGTGTTTTGATGAAGGAGTTCACCCCTCTTGGGCTACATCTCCTTGGTCCAGCTTCCATGGCTTAGGGCTCTGTATTAGCTCAATAATGGAAAAAGTATTGTTTACAATTCTCTACTTCTCCTGAAACCTACTTCAATGTGCTTAGAATGCCCAAATAAGCTAGGAACACCTTTTCCTTATCTCAATTTGGTCAAATTTTGCTCCAGTTATGGTCAAAATTACTTTCCCTAGTAAACCTCCTTTAAAACTCCAGGAACTCCAGTTAATCTCGCTAATTTTGGAGGAATTTCCGAATTTGGTCGGTCCATCGAATATGTCGCCATTCTAACTGCAATTTAATTAATTGTTTAACTACGGATTAATTAGCATTAATCCACATTTAGTGCAAATACCGCACATTTAGGATAAGTCGTTGACTTGGCGGTTTGAGTGGACATATGTCATGGTTAACTGGCAGTTTGAGTGGACATATGTCGTGGTTAACTAACGGTTTGATGTCGCGGTTATGGTATATGTTGGTTGTTGGTCTAGCGGTTAGTGGAGTGTTCACATGGGAGGGTTGGCCCTCCTAACCCCCAACTGCAAACGTATTCAACAACAAATATATGCAGAGACCTTTGTTGGTTAAAATCCAAAGCATGGCGTAACAGTATGTTGTGGGCACTGTGGGGGCGAGGTCGTGGGTTCGACTCTCCCGACCTGCCCATAAATTTTTGTCACATTGCATGCCAATATATGTGGTCCTTTGGGGAGGGACACATGGTTGCCTCCGGGCTTGCCACTTGTCCCCTCCTCATTGGTCCCCTCTAAACCAATGAAAACTCGCCATGTCACCACACTTGCAAACCAACCACCATCTGACACTTGGAAAAACTTGATAGGCATTTGACCAAAATTTGACCCTGCCCAATCACCTGCCACATCAATAGTACTCATTGCTAACTGTGTAGTGACTATACATTTTTTTGCAAAATTTCTTCTATTTGGCAAAGCATACAAAACTCATTATCTTCCTCCTACGAACTTCGTCTTGAGTAAAATGAGTTGCGTTGGAATCATTTCGCCAAGACGAAGGCATTCGTTCAGGTTTCGAGCAATTTTGAGAACTTTGATTTTTGAGCTAAATACTAAGCACTTGATCAACAATGCAGCATACCTAATGAATGGTTGGAAATCTTAACAGAGTAGAAATCTAGTGCTGGGTTTTCTTACTATCCATAAGGATTAGCTTATCTAGATCCCATAGTGTGCATAAACCTCTGGATGTGCTTTGAGAACTAACCTCAAGATGACAACTCTTATTCGATATCTTATTGTGTCTAAATGAGAAGTCCTTCTCATCTAATTTAGTCTCCTAGAATAGGGATACTACTGGTTATTCTTTCAGTAGCAAAGATTTTTCTTTTATGATTCTTTTTTTAAATCCCAAGCTAGGATACTATATTCATTACTTATCTTTTGGAAGAGAATCCCCCATCATACGGCCTACAAATCCTCATTTTTCCCCTTCTTTGTTGACGTGGTCTACCAGTTGTCTGGTTTAATGCTTTGATGACCCTATTCCTTTTCTTTCTATGCTTGACCTACCCAAACCTCCTTGTTAGTTTTCCTTCTAGCGTGTATGGTTCTCTTACTCGTCTCCATGACCTTTTCATCTTTTGATTTTTCATTTACTGAATTGGTTATTCGTGATGGAACAATAACTTCCTTTGATGAGAGGTATTTGTCTTCATCATCTTCCGAGAAGTTTACATATGCATTTTGAGAGGATTCAGGAGCTCTATTCTCCTCTTCTAGGGATTTTTTCGAACTCTGATGTGGCATTGATTGAGAAATTGGCTATGTAGATTTTTGGGTGAACTCCTCATTCAAATATGCTAGAGATTCATATTTGCTTTTTCCTGATTGATTGCCAAAGAGGCTGGATCCTTCCTTGTTACTATTTGTCTTGTTAGGGTTTGTCCCATCCTGAGGGTTCTGAGCACTCTTCTTGGAATGAGGACCTTACTATTTTTTATTATCTCTTCTCCTTTTGGATTATTTCCATTGATCCCCCTATTCTCCCTGATTTTCTTGGGAAGCTAGAGCTTTAGTGCAATTCCTTAAGAAGCGGTTGTATTCGTCACAGATACGACACTTAAATGGTAATTGATTGTAGTATACTTCCTGGATGTGCGTCCAGTCGTCCATGCATTTGTAATTTTCTGCTAGAAGCCCTTTTTCCAAATCTAGTTCTACACCAATTCGGGTATAGGAAAACAACCCTTCCTGGGGCTCGACACAATTAATATATTTTAACACCCTCCTCCCACATTTAGCCAAGTTAACTGGTCCGCTGGGGTAAACATATGACGAGATTCTACTATGATGTGATTCAACACCGCATGTACAATTAAGGAAGTGGAACCGACAAAACCAAACCAATTTGACCTTCCTCGGGAGTTACATACCCTTCAGGAGGCAACCAACCCTTCTAGGTGCTTAACCCCTTAGACAACTTGTCATTTTACTGGTATGTATCCTCAGGCACTTCCATAACAAGCCATGCATACGAATGAGGCCTTCTAGGCACTCCCACAACAAGGCATGTCAGCGATTGTGGACTTTTCCAGGTACTTATGAGCCAACAACCCCGAAATTTCAGCCACTTCTTCAGGCTAAGTCTCAAACCACTGCCCAGAACTTCATGAAATTTCCAGGAATGAAAAATAACATCGAAACAAGGATACTAATTCAAACACTTGAATAAGTACTTGATCTGACCCCTACTACCCAATGACAGGCATTCCGTCAAACACATCAAGAACATGTAATCTACTGGTCATAATAACATATTTGAACATAGGGATCTCATACTTGTCTAAGAATCTTCAAGAAGTTCTAATTCCCTCTCATATTAGTTGCAATAACATATATTAGGTTATGCATTCGATAACCAATCACATATTCATCAAACATGTCAAGAGCCATAAACAATATACATCATATAACCAACATATAATTAGCTAATAATCGACATATGACCCATGGAAACTCAACCATAATGTCACCATCATAATCAATACATATGCTCATAGATCACAATAGAAAATACCTCTTATTAACATATGAAAATGCCAACCAAGTCAGGGACTTCCACATACCACCCGACCATAGACTGGGCTGAACCAAATCTTTCTTTCATCCAGTCACCCCTGTGCCATATTCCAAGCATGAATGTGGGATCTTATGGAATAAACCAAGCAAAACCAAACCAGCGCTTCAAGAGGTCAAACCACCTCAACCCTTAACCATTGATTCCACCTCACAGTCAAACATCACTAACCATCACTAGATCGATCTCCATCCAAGTTTTCTGAGGCTCTAGAGTGTTCATTCGGACCTGAATTCCAAGACTTGTAACTCAACCCATAATTGATTCGAGCTCCAGAGTGTTTGTCCAACTAACGCTTCCAGAACTAATAACTCAACCCATAGCCATAAGGAACATAAGAACCAACCAAAAAAAAAACCATGGTTATCCAGAAAATGACAAAGCTAGGAAAAACCACTGTCAATACAATCAATCCTCCATACCAATGACAAATCATAACCAAGAAACCACATGCATGTGCCATGCATGCCAAAACTAGCAAGGAAAACATACATGCAACTCGATGCCTACAAACAAAGCATGTTGGAGCTAATGATCCCGATGTCTTCTTGTGCTTTCCTACTCTTCCTTTTCCTTCTTGCTCCAAATTCTAAGTATGCTACAATCCTCCAAGAGTGCTCCAAGAAAACTCTAGGTGTGCAAGAGTATGAGAGAGAGAGAATAGAATGAGAGCTCCAAAACTGAACTAAAACACCTTACACTGACAAAAGCCATGAATTCATCCTCATAATTATTTTTATTAATGAGGCCTCTATTTTCTTCAATTTTCCTCCTCGCATGCAACCTATGACCTTTCACCTTAATTTTCTCCTAATTTCCATTATTTTCATAAATAAAATGCCAATTAATGCCTGTTGCCTTTTCAAATGCCTTTGGAAAATTCCTCAGACATAATAAACCAAAATGAACACCCACTAGGATGTTTTTCCCACCATTCAACTTAGAATACGTGTCCCATGACCCTGGTCTTATATTTTTTACATGAATTTGTAATCGGGGTTGTTACAGAACCCTCCCCCTTGGGGAACACCGTCCTCGATGTTCAATGACACCTATAAACCAAAAAACCACTGAAAACAAATCATATTTCCTATGTAGCTTTATAACAAATCTCGTTGCAGTATTTACAATGACCATTGCTGAAGATATGACAATCATACCATTTACTATAGCTTTATAACATAGCTCATCACAATATTTACAATAATAACCACATATACACTCATACACATTTGCTTCAACCAACAAATAATCATACTGTCTATGGAGCTTTGTAAATCTAGCTCAAAACAATTTTTACAATAACATACACATATATACATATGCACATTTTCTCAACCAACAAATAAAGGATATGATGTATGTATCAACAACAAGGGAATCTAGAGGCTCACACATCCACCCTCAAAGTAATACCAGGACTCACCTACTTCCAAGGAAGTCCAGATCCACTGCCAAAGTCAAAGTTGCATTTAAAAATGTCCAGCGCTACAATCCTGCACCACTTGTCCTCTCACTGAACAATTACCGGCTCATTTTTTAGGGCACACTTCCAATGTGCATCTGATCCTATCTGGCAATGCTCATGAACAAAACAAATCCATCTTTGCCCTTCCTTTCTCTACTACACAGCCCCTCGGGCAATCTGGTCACCCCCTTTCGTGTAGTCACACACCTTCCAAGTTTCGTGAGCAATCCCTTCTCTGCTACACAGTCCCTCGGGCGACCCCTCCCTTGGTAAGGTTTCCTCACATTGGAAGTCCAAAAACCAAGGCATATCCCTGCCTCAAAACCATTATACTGATCATAGCATGCTCGTGGCAATTAATGGACACTATTGGATACCAGTGTCCCACAATGTACATGCTCCTGAAGTACTTTACCAGCATACCGTTGCACATTCCCATTCCTATCACTAACGCTGCTAATTCTTGCAGTCGGTTTCAACCACCCAGTCTGGGCACTTCCATGATTTCCTATACCAAGAACATAATTCCCACTAGATTCAAAAAGCCAATAAGGTACACTTGCACTTATGTTCACTTCCTGTCACAACAAGCCAATTCATCTCTTGACCAAATCATCATGTATAAACATATCACATCCGGTTAGCTCAAAACACAACCATCATAGATCAAAATCATGAATCAGATGCAATCATCATAAACCAGAATCATAAATCACATGTAACCATCATAAACTAGAATCATATATCACATGCATAATAAAACCGAAATAAAATATTGATACTTATCCTTCATTATGTCCTTTGCTTCTACTTTTGGCATTTGTCCTTTTGTACACATACCAAATTGGTTGCCACACTCAGAAAGCACCCAGGGCCCTTTTTTTTTCTTCGGTCACATACACATACACAATGTACATCACAACACATACATCCACAGATAGTGTGTGAAACCACACAATACATACACCTACACCTGATATACATAACGACACGTACACCTACACCCGATGTACAACACAACACAATACATACTCCTACATCTAGTGTACAACACAATACGCATACTTACACATAGTACAACACAATGAATACACATGTCATGATGCCACGACTACATAATGCACATACATAGTATCGCATGAACATAACACATCATGTACGATATGCACACAATACCACATGTACACAAATACAACATGTACACAGTACCACTTGTACACCGCACCACCTGCACAACATGTATACAACATCACATGGACACAACACCACTTGCACAACGTGTACACAGTGCCACATGTACACCACACTACCTGTACAACGTGTACATAACACCACATGTACGACATGTACACAACACCACATGCATGACATGTACACAACACCACATGTACAAAAAGTACACAACACCATATGTACATAGTAGCACATGTACAACATGCACACAATGCCATATGTACATAGAACTGCATATACAACATGTGCATAGCACCATATGTACAAAACACCGCATATCCAACATGCGCACAGCACCATATGCACACAACACCACATATCCAACATGCACACAATACAATATGTACACAACACCGAATATCCAACATGTACATAGCACCATCTATACCCGGCACTGCATATGCAATATACACACAACACCATATATACAACAGGCACACAACGTCATATGTACACAATACTACATATGATACATGTACACAACACCAATATTTCACATCTTATAGACACATGCTCCTTACCAGGCAACCTTGCTTCTAATGTATTTCCACCATCCATGCTTGCCCCAACATGCTGCATATCACACTGCTTTCATCCCACTGATGTATCCCTCAACATTACCTGCCATAACATAGACATAGTATAATCACATAATATCAATTCATATCCACATGATACTAACATCATAGATTTGTCTGAGCTATTCCTCCCTCTTGATTCCTCATAAGACTAGGAACCTCTTCATGCCATTCACTTGCATAAGCGATCATTCTTCCATAATAATGATTTTTGATGACCCTGTCAGCCAACGACATACATCCATACATATATACATATAAACATTAGCATAAAACAATTAGTATCTCTAACGACCCTATCAGACAATGACATACATACATACATGTATACATATAGAGACATCAACATAATCATGATCGCAACATAATTACCAGATATCATAAAGAGAACTATTTTTATCCTTGCAACACATCCACAACATTGAGAACAACAGTTCCCAACATAGCGAAGGCATTTAATGCCTCAATTCCATTTACTTTACCTTTCTTGGTTGCCTTTCTCATGTCTTCCCTGCCACCATCCATTTAATCCAATGGACCCAACCAATCCAACTGGTTCTCATACTCTTGCCTTCTTATACCCTTTACATGCACCAGGCTTCATCCAGGTCTTACATTACCTATTGGGTTTCATTCAGTTATCCCCAAGCTCCATTAACTTTCTCTTTCCCCAATCAATTCCCAATGCCCTCAAAACATAAAAGGCAAGACCAAGAAGCAAACAAGAGAGAACCATGAAAAACCAATAACAATATGACACCACAAGCAAACTAGCATGATCATGCATTAGATGCAATCAAGACCGCAAATCAAGCACAACAAATCACAAAATACCAAAAGCACAAGACTAGCAACAAACACCATGGCTCAATCCCCGTGGCTTCCCAATACTTCCAAAAGAAAGCTTAACCTGAGCCTTCTCCAAGATTTCATGGAAGTCTCTTTCCCGTGCAAATCCCTGTATCATACTGCCATAAACACATAACTATTAGTGCATAAATAAATATAACAATACACAGTTATCTTACCTTGTTGTGCCAAGCACGCTGCCTTGTAACTGAACACACATGTTAGCTCCATGTCCCAAAGATCAAGACAACATATGTATTAATTTTAAATCACTCTTTACCAAGTCTAACAACCATGTCATAATCAAAAATCAAATCACATTCATCAACCATAATATGTAATGCTACAACTATCACCTACTTACACTCAAGTACATATTAGTTGTCTCAACACATATGTGTTAGTGCAACCATCTTAAAACAATATCATTTCTTCATGCAATCTTATAGACACATGATCATATCATGTAATTAATCAAACATTCAAATAAAATATAGATGACATAATCAAACATGATTCAAGCACCACATAGATGACATAAGAAAACTCATACCAAATAAACAACATAATCAAACACCCAATAGATGACATAATCAAACTCATACCTCAATGTATCTTAGGGGAGATTGTCTTGTCTACAAAATCAATCTAGATTAGCATGATATAACTTCACAACATATCAACTCAAACATAAATAAGGTCATGATATCCATAACAGTAAATAGCTAACATGTTCACATCATAAGCTCATAAACAATTGTCATTCATGCATAACAATCACATATGTACAGTGAGTCTAGATTAGTAGGAGATAATATCACAATATATTAACTTATACCTGAATGTCATAACCATAATCATCTGCATAAGTCAATACAAATTAGAATAAAACATAATAACATCAATATCTCAACTGCAATGACCATAATCATCATGCATATGACCACAATGCATACAATAACATGTTACTATCATTCATGGCTATCTGACACGTGCATATGACTACACTGGTCAACTAGCATCTATCATGCATGTAACCACGACAACAATAGAATGAAAAACATGTATGTAACCCTAATGCATATAACAATCCATTAACTAAGATACCTGCATGCCAAACATACAATACATGTATGATTATCTTCTCTGACCCCAAATTCTAGTGTTACAACCTCGCTCTAATAGTCTGCATCTCTTGCTCTATCTTAGCCAACATATCAACGTCATATCTTATCAACAACATCATGATGACCTAACTACATACAATGACCTCACGATGCATATCTAACCTATCATGCATAACCATAACCATAACAATGCATGCACAACAAACTATAGACACTGACATGCATAACAAATGCATATACAACTGACATGTATTCATGAAACGCACATCCCAACCACAACATCAGTAACTTCTACTGTAACAATGACCACAACCATACATACATATCAAACACATATACAACCCACATACATGCATGAAAACCACATTTTGCCCATCCATTCCAAGGGTTGAACCATGCTCTAATACCACTCTGTGGTATCAAATATCACCCAAAGAGAACGGAAACTAGACACCACCCAAAGTGAACGAAACCCGCTCTGATACCACCATGTAACACCCTCCTCCCACATTTACCCAAGTTAATCGGTCCGCTGGGGTAAACATGTGATGAGAGTCTACTATGATGTGATTCAACTCCTAGTGTAAAGTTAAGGAAGTGGAACCGACAAAACCAAACCAATTTGACCTTCCTCAAGAGCTACAGACCCTTCACAAGGCAACCAACCCTTCTAGGTGCTTAACCCCTGGCACAACTTGTAATTTGTTGATCTGTACCCTCAATCACTCCCATAACAATTCGTGTATGCGACTGAGGCCTTCTAGTCGCTCCCACAACAAAGCATGTCAGTGACTGTGGAATTTTCCAGGCAGTTTTGAGCCACCTTTTCAAGCTAGGTCTTAGGTCACTGCCCAAAACATCATGAAACTTCCAAGAATGACAAATAACAACGAAACAAGGGTACTAATGCAAACACTTGAACAAGGACTCGACCTAACCCCTACTATCCATGACAGGCATTTCATCAAACACATCAAGAAAATGTAATCTAAAGGTCATAACAATATATCTAAACATAGGGATCCCATACTTATCTGAGAATCGTCAAGAAGGTCTAATGCCCTTTCATATTAGTTGCAATAACATTTGTTAGGTTATGCATTTGATAACCAATCACATATTCATAAAACATGTCCAGATCCATAAACAATATACATCATATAACCCATGACAACTCAACCATAATGTCACCATCATAATCAATACATATGCTCATAGATCACAGTAGAAAATACCTCTTATTAATGTATGAAAATGACAACCAAGTCAGGGACTTCCATGTACCACCCGATAATAGACTGGGTTGAACCAAATATTTCTTTCAGTCAGTCACCCCCATGCCATATTCTAAGAAGGAATGTGGGATCTCACAGAATAAACCAAGCAAAACCAAACCAGCACTTCCAAAGGCCAAACCAGCTCAACCCTCAACCAATGATTCCACCTCACGGTCAGACATCACTAATCACCACCAGATCGGTCTCGAAGGCTCTAAAGCATTTGTTCCAACCCGACTTCCAGGACTAGTAACTCAACCCACGGTTGTCGTCGAGCTCCAGATGCGTTTGTCCAACCAAGGCTTCCATGACTAGTAACTCAACCCACATCCATAATGAACATGAGAACCAACCATAAAATAAAGACAAAACCCACAACACCATGGCTATCTATGAAATTGCAAGGCTAGGCAAAACCACTGGCAATCCAGGAAATACTCCATGCCAATGACATATCATAACCAAGAAACCACATGCATGTGCCATGCATGCCAAAACTAGTGAGGAAACCATACATGCAACTCTATACCTGCAAACAAAACCCATTGTAGTTGTTGATCCTGATGTCCTCTTGTTCTTTCCTACTCTTCATTTGCTTTTTTGCTAAAAATCCCAAATATGCCACAATCCTTCAAGAGTGCTCCAAGAGAACTCTATGTGTGCAAGAGTATTAGAGAGAGAGAGAATAGAATGAGAGCTCCAAAACTGAACTGATAAAAGCCATGAACCGATCCCCATAAGAGTTTTCATTAATGAGGCCTCTATTTTCTTCAATTTTCCATTATTTTCCTTCATTTTCCTCCTCACATGCAACATGTGACCTTTCACCTTCCTTTTCTCCTAATTTCTATTATTTTCATAAATAAAATGCCAATTAATGCATCTTGCCTTTTCAAATGCCTTTGCCAATTTCCTCAGCCATAATATACCGAAATGAATAACCACTAGGATGTTTTTCCCATCATTCATCTTGGAATATGTGTCCCACTACCTTGGTCTTATTTTTTACATTAATTTTTAATCAGGGTTGTTACATATATTTTCCAAGAGAATTACCAATGAGTTTAAAGGTTGTGCCATTCTAGCAATGGAAGGAAGGTCGGGAACTTACCCAAACTGGGATTGTCATGCAAATATCACATTTTGGGTTGATGTTAGGGTTCCATCTATACAAATACAACCCTTGGGGAGCCATGAAGTAAGGAGCACTTCTGAAAATTAGGTCTGTGTCTTCCTTAAGCTCGAAATAGAAGGTGAAAAATGCATCCCAACAAAAGAGGAAACCACCTCCCCTTTCATTTTTGGTTTCCAATTGTTCTCGATCCATGTTTTGACTAATTTTGGTGAAGGCCAAAGGCTATTAAATTGTCCAATCAATCCCTGATCAACTTACGAAAGGCCTCTAGATTAGGTTTGGGGGGCAGAGGTCACAACTTCACAACTTTAGGAATGTCATCTAGCTTCTTAACAAATATAAATAAAGAGTTTTTTTTTTTAATTTAGGTCCATTGGAAACTAAATTATTGAAGGTTGAAACCTCCTGATCGAGTTGAGAGCTCTAGGCCAGATTAGCCATGGTGGCCGCTCGACCATGATGAAACTATCAAAAACTCATAAGCGGATCACTTACTTTTTTTGAAGATAGAATCCGCTGAAGCAAGGAGTGAAAAATCGAGGCCCAATCAATCCATCTACAAGGAGGTAGTTATTGAGGGGAGACCAAAAGTATGCATAGAATCAGAAGGCATCATGCATTACATTCCTAAATCCTAGACCTCACGGCCTAGGGTTTCCACAAAGCATTCCACCTGAGTGAACTGCAGAGCTTCTCATTTTCTTAACATTACCTATCCTTTTTTAACAATATTGAAAATAATTAAGTATGCAATTTTATTACCTCTCTAAATCATTTAGCAGTGAATTTGATAGCATTGTATTAGAAAAGCATTCATGAATGGAGCCAGAGTGGGTAGAAGATTGAGTGTCTTAGTGGTGGAGACTATCAAATCAGATGAACAAGGGCCTGAATCATTGGAACAATTTTTTTTTTTATGTCCTTCTCTTTGTCTTTTACAATAGGTAGGGCACTAGTAAACCAAAATAGTTGGAACCTATCATTTTTTAGCCTTCATATGCTTCTATTATAACAATGTGTGATACTCAAAAATCATGTTTTAGTTAATAATATAGTATTATGCAAGTTCTTTAGTTATAAAATAGAGGGAGAGCTTGCAAAATACCCCTCCATATTCATCAAGGTTCTAATTCCTCTTTGAATAACACGCCTTATGTTTCTTCTCGTTCTTTTCAATATGACACACCTTAAGTCTTCATCTTTCCTTCTTAAATATTACAACCTTCTTCCTCCAATAGCTACATCTATCTTAATAGCCCTTCTTTAATTAGTGGGAGCTCATAGTATATGAAGGCAAGAAAACTGCTATCGCAGGTGCATTAACCAACCCAGAGTTGGTGTAGCAGATGTTGGTGTCAGTGTGTAATATCCCTCCCCTTAATAATAAATAATAAATAATAAATAACAAAAATAAATAATAAATAATAAATAATAATAGAAATAATGAATAAATAATAATTAATAAAATAAATTATAAATAATAATAAATCAATCAATTAAATAATAAGATTAAAAATATATACAAAGAAATCAATAAATAATAAAATAATAAAATAGAATAAAATAGAAATAACCATACTAAAACTCTAGATAAGAATAAGGAAACTATCAAAAAAAACTATGAACAAAAAGGAAATAAAACAAGAAATGGAAACTATCAAAAAGGAAAGAAATCAAAAGAAAATGGCATGAGACTTCTATTTAATAGAGGGCAAGGAAGATGACGGATTATTATTCTTTCCGGCATTCTATCACTCTGAGGTTGTATCTTCCATTCTCTTGGAAGAATGTATGTCAAGGCTTAGGGGCACTGGCAGTAGTAGTTGATTGAGGCTCGGGGGTGGCCAGTTGTCTTGCACAATTGAGCCTACGGTTGGGTGGAGAGTCGTCCCCAAAACCTTGTTGCGGTAAGCATACTTCAATTACAGGTAATATAGGTATGTACTTAGTTGTTGATTCTGATTTTAATTAGGAAATTAATTTTATATTTATTTTGGGCTGTTACATATGGTATCAGAGCGGGACACCTAGGGCCTATGGGCATTTTTATGTAGAAATTTTTGATTATTTCTTGACATTTACTACTTTCATGAGAGATGTATTAATTTGTTTATATATTAAGTTTTTCTATTATTAAATGCACTTAACTGGTCATTGCCTTGCCGGTGAAAGGGGGATGCTGTATCATTTATGGTCTCTCTGGTAACATGTTTCTCCCTTGTGCTTTCACGGGTGCCAAGTGTAAAACCCATGTGATTCTGATTTTTAATGGCTTATTTAATTGGGCGTTGCTTTGTCCGTAAAAGCGGAGTGCTGTAACAGATTACTCCACTCATAGCCAAATAACCAAATGATTCTCTCAAATCGATGAACTCTATCGGGGCTAAATCGAGCAGGTCAAGAAAATGGTTTGCTATGCATTCAGTTGCATTGCCATTCAATATATCAATGCAGGGGTCAGTTGATCCATGTCAGACGACCTTGAGAATGATATTTACTTAACCTGTTAGTATAATTGTTTTTTTTTCATGCAGGTTTCTTCAGGTAAGTTCACTTAGATCCGTTCTGTAGTTGGTCAAGAAGCTATGTAGACTAATTTAAAAACTTACATGAATTTCATCTGTAAATTACTATTGGACATTTAAAAATTTTTTATTTATTGATCATGCAAATTAATTTGATTCATTTCTTAATATTTAAAAAAAAAAAAACGATTCTTTCTATTTTATAAATTATGATTAGGACTCCAAATCGTTGCCTTTATTTTGATTTTGCCAGAATTATTTTGATGTTACAGTATTTTTTGGAAAACTATTATTGATGCCAAGATTTGAGATGTTTACTTTGTTTATGTCGTCTAAGTTCATGAATCTTTCATTTTCTGGAAGTTCCCAAGAATGAAGTAAACGACATTCATCAATTTTCAACATTATTTTCTTTTTTTTTTAATAATTTTCTGGTGAGTCATGGCAGATGTTTTGCGTTGCCCTTTTTTCCTTCAACTGCAGTAACGCCCTCCAGAATTTTAGAAACCTAAAAAAGAAAAATCGCGGCAATTCTACATTTTCCAACATATGGATGAAGTGCAAACTGTTAACTGTAACTTCTAAATAGTCGAAAATTTTGCAAATCTTCGAAAATCAATCACCTATTAAAGAAAATCTCATACATATGAAAAAGTATGAAGCAAAATTCTTAAAATTTAAGTGGCTTCTGAAGTCAATCGATCTTCAAATTTTATCCTCTTTCAGGTATATTCAGAGTTTCGACCGAATTTTCTGCATTAACATGCCAGTCGGCTTATATTTTCCTGGAATTTTATCGAAATGTCCTTCCCAAGTTCCTACACGCTGGATTCTGATGCGCTTTCAATGGTTTCTAGCTTTTGCTCGCCGAAAGCGCTACAGGAATGGCCGTCTGGTAAACGCTTCTTAGAATGTGGAAATCTAATCCTGATATTGCGTTTATTGCGTTTACACGTGTATAGCTTTTACTTATCAATAACTTAATCCAAATCAATTTATCTATTTAAATTAAGGTCAGCCATGTTTTATTCCAGACGATTTACTTCATTTGACTGACCAACTTGACTCACATCTTGAGTACTGACCAGAAATATTGTATAAATTCTCACAATTTCTATTTCGATTCCCATGCAAATATTTATTTGTCCTGGACTTTTGCAAAATAAATTGCATGAACTAACCATTGAAACACACACGTTTCATTTCACTCAAATTATGATACAAACATTACAATGAGGAGTCCCAAGTCCACAACTTTGCTAAACGCCGCAAGCGTGTCAACCGTTCCAATCCGTTACATATTTGAAAATCATTATTTATATAAAAGTTAAGTTATGTAGTGGCTGAAAAGTTAATTTAATGAAACGCTGAAACCTCAATTCTGATAACATTTGATGGTTATAACTATATGGTAAAACAAGAAATATAACAAAACATGATTTG
This sequence comes from Pinus tabuliformis, assembly GCA_031772625.1. Lineage (NCBI taxonomy): Eukaryota > Viridiplantae > Streptophyta > Pinopsida > Pinales > Pinaceae > Pinus > Pinus tabuliformis. Next base: position 816,315,187 of record CM062818.1, read on the forward strand.
TTACGCCCTCAATTGAGGTTTTTTTATTTTATTTTTTTAATAAGATCAATAATTGGATTTAAAGGGTTTAGGGTCGTGAGGTTTAATTTTGTTTGGGTTTATATGGTTTATCATTAAAATATAATGAAAATAATCAAGTATAGCATCATTATTTGCTAAATTATTATACTATTTTATGTATTTTTAATAAATGTATTTTTGATGAATCAAAATGTAATTTTTAAATTTATTAATAGTAAGTTAAATATTTTGATTATAATAATTGTTATATAATAGTAGTATAATAAAATGTCTTACATTGTAAATAATAAATCTTTTCTTTACAAGTGTTTTGTTATAAAAGGCTATAGTTTCTACTATTAGTTTATGTCAAAATGGAATTGTTGAAGTATCAATTAGAATTAGAATTTTTTTATTTTAATTTTTTTTTATAAAAATGGTATTTTCTAAGAATTTTGGGATAATTTTTAAAATAAATTGACAAACAATGAAGGATGGGTTGAAGTTGTAGAAAAGAGGAAAAATATTTGGGCTTAGGGTACTGTAAAGCACCGCTGCTTCTTTTATTGTGTGAGATCCTGCGGTTAATCAAACTCGCGCCTTTCTCGTATGAGGCCACATTCACAACCATCACACTAGCGAGGACCAACCGGAAGTGGCGCAGCGGAAGCGTGGTGGGCCCATAACCCACAGGTCCCAAGATCGAAAGTATTGGACTAGCTCCAAAAAAGTTGTTCCTCTAGTGATGGGAAAAGAACTTATTCGTGACTCCCAACACATCTCCTCAAGGGGATGGGGGTTATACTCTCTAGTCTCTAATCTATGCCTTAATTGTTTTGCACTTGGAGAAGACTATTCCCAAAATAAATTGAAAAACATAAACCTACATGAATGGTTCTCATTACTCCCTAGCGAGATTAGTCAATAAGAAGCTTATGATTTTCCATGTTAAAGGAACTATTACCTACCTTGGATGAGGAAATGGTACTATTGATTGTGTAAATGGTACTATTGATTTTATAGTGTGTGCAGATTTCTCGACATTGTTGTCAAAAGGAACAATGGAATTTGCAGGGACACGCATAGCCATGGCCGCAAGCTTACAATCTTATGTCTTATTCAGGCAATTTATGTCTTATCCGAGCAGTTAATATGGCTAAATGTATTGTAATTTAAGGGATTCGATATGGTGTTGCCTTTGCGGGTGCGCTTCCAGGCAAGCCATATAATTAATAAAATGATTTTATTTTGCTGTTGGGGAGGAATAACCTTCCCAGTCATCCGATCCGATTCTGGGTCGGGTGACAGTGTCTCTTCTTATTATGGTGTGGAATATTTCTTTGATGGTTTGATTTCTTAAATTTCCTGAGAGTAATTATTTAATAGCCATAACAATCTCAAGATACATTCAATAAATTTGTTTAACAATTTATTTTGTTAAAAGCAGTCCATTTAGTTCTTCTAACATAAGTTATGATTGCTTAAACAGATACTTAAATATTTCACTCTACAAACCAAAATTTCAATCCTTAAAAATCATGAATCTGTAGAATTAATATTGGTGTGACATATAATGATGAATAAATTTTCTTTCGAAAATCAAAGTACCTTCTTAACACAATAATGCCACCAACATTGAGACAATTCTCTAAGTTTTATTCTGACATCATTAGTACCTTCTAATTCATGTTTTCCATGGTTTATCCTACAGAAATTTGTAATTGTTGATAATTTATGAGAAAAACACATCTTATTAAACTCATAACTCTGATAATAAGGATAATTTATTAACCTTATTAGACTTTGATAATAATTATTATTGAGTATATTGGTTCTTATTTTATGCTTCTTCAAGTGATGAATCTTGATATTGAGTTACATTAGTGTTTTATTTCTCATACAAGGTCTCTATATCAACCTTCTTCTCTTTTTACCATTCACAAAGCGAAATTCTAAATGAGTCACATAAGTAAGATATAGTTTTATTATGACTCAATGATTCATTGGAAAAGTATGTAATCTTATAATCTTGGTGATGATAATCTACCCACAATTGACGATATATAATTCTCTGAAAGTTCACACTATTGATATGGTATACTCGCATACTGGTGTAACTATTCACCACTGGTTCATTTTACAGTTTACATAGCACTTGAAGTATTTGGATAATTGAAGTCGAAATTTGTCACCAATTAAAGTGCTCTAAAATAGTGAAAGTTGTTCCAATTTACAAGGGATAAACTCTGATATTTTAGTACCTTTGGATGATCATTGTTCTCTAGCAATCTGTTCATTATTTTACTCTTCAAATCTGATCTAAAAACACAGAGATAACATTCCTTGAATATTGATCATACTATTCACTAATTACTTGGGTTGGATCACTATTCTCATTGTCCTTTAGCAATAGCAGTTGCTTGGCATTTCTCTGGTCTATTATTGCAAGAACACAACTCTCTCAATATGATCTTCTAATAAATTTAATTTTACACGGCCATTGCCATTCAGATTACATGTATCTGCTCATTTACTACTATATTCTCAATGGCAAATCGTACAGACTTGGATTTCAATTTAGATGTTGAGTATAATGTTACATGAGGTTTCGTGATTCAAGTTTAATTACGTATAGTGGATAAAGATGTCGAAAGAGAAATGGAAAGGAGAAACTTGCTAATGATAGTTCATGAGATTATGGCCAACTTGGATCGTAACAGGGGTAAGAAATCAATAAGAAGAAACAACCGATTTTAGAACATAATGGAAGAGTTGGTATAATCATGACTTGGTACTCTAAAGGTATCACTATAAGGTCTATCTAAGGATGATGCACATTGGCAATCAACTAATGAACTTGAAAAATCAGGGTAATAATGAAGGTTATTTTAAGGAACCTGTAAGGTATGATAAATAGAATGATTGGAGAAGATAAGTTGTGTGCATAACAACATCTATAACAATGGGAGAGCCACATTGTAAAATTTTTCATAGGTGACTAACTATATGAATGAATTATGGATAACAAAACGTATGATAAGGAGATTTTATTATGTTGATGTCTTAAAACAGGACAAGATAAGCGGATTACAGTTGGTAGCTATCTTAATGAATTTATTTATCAGGTATTACCAAAGTTGGAAATAGTAACAACATTTCCAAGGTATATCAGTGCTATAGGAGAGGAGGAGAAGAAACCACCATGATTGGAGGTGAGAAATTCAAGTCAATTTAATAAATTAGAATGAAGTGAAGAAACTTCCATTTTTGAAGCCAATAGACATGGAATAATAGGAAATCAAGACAGGGAGAAAAAGAAAAAATATATCTATAAATGTCGGGTAGGAGGAAATGAAGGGATGTTCTATCAAGAAGTTAGTTCTTTTAAAGGTATTAATGAGTAGAGCTAGAAACATGATTGGTAATGGTCATAATGATGATCTACATATTTTAAAAATGTGAAGGTGTGAAGTTGCATGATGACCAAATGATAATAAACGAGGAAGATATAGGAAGGAATGTTGCTAGAAATTTTAGACGGATACCTTGAGAAGGATTGTGTACATAGTGACAAAAGAAGTGAAAGTCAACTAATAGAGATTGTACTTGACTCATTATTTCATGAGTAGGACTTTCCATAACGTTAAAAGAGGTTGTTTCCACATTTAAGTTTCTCATGGACAATGATGGTAGTAGTGTTTCCAGCTGTTTCAAAATCTAAAATAATGATACTATTTAATAAGAAAGAGTTCTTTGCCCAACTTGATGAAACTAAATTTATGATAAAGCAATCAAGTGGTATTGAGATACAAACTTTACGAACTCGATGAGATCAGAAAATATTTCTGTGGATGAAGCGTTGATTGTTAAATAAGTCAACATGGATTAACAAATCCTTGCAAGTAAATTAAGCATGATATAAAATTAAATCATGATGAAAAAATGTTTATATGCAATTGCATATAGCGGTATTGGAATTAGTAAGCCAAAGGGTAAATGGATGTAAAATCAAAGGATTTTAATTTTGAGATAGATGATTTAAATAATGATGCTATCACTAGGAAGAATATATGACGAGAGATTAAGACTCAAGATGATGAGGCTCATGTGAAATTTAAATGATGTACTTAGATGATTATACCGTTGGTGTAAATAATCAACTACCTAGTAGAAAGAAGTCAAACTGATTATTGAAAAGTAATTGACAACTTGATGAAAACATATTGACGATGTTTCATGCTATCATGGTAGGAAGATAATGATGTACATATGGTTCTTATAGTGATAAGGTATCCATACGATAGTAGCGATATGCAGAGGTATTATGATGTTATGTCAAGATATATTGACATATTCATTTACTAAGTGATGATAGGTATTTAATGTTCAATACTCATGATGGATATGATATGCATAACGTGGCATAGGAATTATGATGCTATAATATGAGGATTATTGACATGTGGTTCATTTATGAGAAGTCATGAGATGCCTTTAATATAATTATGTTGATGGTATAACTGAAGCATGCGATAGTTCCGTACAAATCTATGACATGCATGAGCATGCAGTTCCTTATTATTCATAATGTTGCAATTAACAAAGATGAACGTTCTTATGATGACATGCAAGAGTTGGCATGTGGATTATTTCCTATGATACTATGATGGTATGGTTAATGCATTGGATGCATGTGGAGATGTGATGATTCACAGGACTCCACAAATGGGCCGAGAGGGCCGGTTTATTTGATGATCTCGTGCGAGCCCATACGCACGAGGGAGAATAAGTAACACCATATGGGCTGGGGACAAAACTCAATCAACACTACATATGCCAGTGGTTCCTTTGTCTTGTGTATAGCTCTTGATGGATAGCTCTTGAAGAGCTATGGGACCATCTTGAGGAGGCCAAGTGCCTGATGTTCTAGGCTAGGTGCCTATTATTGGATTGGGATGCCGAAGTCTGGAAGGGATGTAAAGGACTTCGATGCCTGGGGCTGTGCGCCTTAGTAGTTGTGGAGGGAGTGGGCCAGCCTTGCGAGATGCCCGGGGTCATTGAGTACCGGACCGGATGCCTGCCTTGGGGCAGATGAGGTTTGAGTCAGGCGCGAGCCTTGGGGCCAGCCTTGGACTAGGATACAGACCGGGTCAGGCTTAGCCTGGTGCCGAAAGTGGGAAAAAGGACAGAGATCCCTTGAGATTTCCCGGGGTGTTGGAGACTTTCGATGCCTGCTGGTTATACTAGTTCAGTAGAGGGTGTTGGCAACAGGAAGTAAATAAAATAATAAATAATAAATAATAATAAATAATACATAATTCAACATAACTTCGGGACGAAGTTCCTTAAAGGGGGAGAGTATGTAATATCCCTCCCCTTAATAATAAATAATAAATAACAAAAATAAATAATAATGAATAAATAATAATTAATAAAATAAATTATAAATAATAATAAATAAATCAATTAAATAATAAGATTAAAAATATATACAAAGAAATCAATAAATAATAAAATAGAATAAAATAGAAATAACCATACTAAAACTCTAGATAAGAATAAGGAAACTATCAAAAAAAACTATCAACAAAAAGGAAATAAAACAAGAAATGGAAACTATCAAAAAGGAAAGAAATCAAAAGAAAATGGCATGAGACTTCTATTTAATAGAGGGCAAGGAAGATGAGGGATTATTATTCTTTCCGGCATTCTATCAGTCTGAGGTTGTATCTTCCATTCTCTTGGAAGAATGTATGTCAAGGCTTAGGGGCACTGGCAGTAGTAGTTGATTGAGGCTCGGGGGTGGCCAGTTGTCTTGCACAATTGAGCCTACGGTTGGGTGGAGAGTCGTCCCCAAAACCTTGTTGCGGTAAGCATACTTCAATTACAGGTAATATAGGTATGTACTTAGTTGTTGATTCTGATTTTAATTAGGAAATTAATTTTATATTTATTTTGGGCTGTTACACAGTGCTACCCTTTTTGTTGCTAGGGTTGAAGCTATACCATCTAGCAAAATGATGATCCTTAATAGGGCCAATAATATGGGGTTGTTTGTTGATATTTATAAAGGATTGCCAGGTTAATTGCTTACCTACAAGAGGTTCAACTAGAGTCATTGAAGTTTATAATGATGAGGTTGGAGAAGAAACTGTTAAACAACAAACACAAAATCAAATTATCTTGAGTGAGTTACTCTTGAAGTAACAAGAATGAAGGTATAAAGCATACACAAGGTTCAGGGCTTAAATCTCATATGTTGAAAGATTACACAATTTAAAATCATCTTCAAGTTTCATTATAGTAACACACCCACCTCCGCAAGTGCCACCATGATCAATAACCTTGGCACTTTGGTTTTTATTATGACATCAAAATCTAAAATTTTCAATATATATATATATATATATATATATATATATATATATATATATATATACATATACTAAAATATTAACACATCTTGCCTGCAGCCATGGAGGATGTTAAAGAAGCTCCAACAACTCTAGTAGGACAAGTGTAAAAGGAGGTTAAATAAATATTCCATACTTTCCCCACTAGAGATTAATAACTCCCTTCCAACAAGGTGACACATCCATCCAACCATATCATAAATTTGGACTGTAGTGTTATAGATCCTACAAGAAAACTTAAAATGTGTTTGAAGACCATCAAAATTATAATTGCCTGCACTCAACCATGTGTAGTGCATGTAGAGATTTTTGGAGCAAACAAAAAATTGGATGTGGCACCTAATGTAACAATTCCTTTCAATACCAGGCCTTGACCCATATTCATTAAGTCAAACAATGCAAAACTAAAAATTATGTCCTCCCTCATGTTGTATGCAACTTTGGGATGTTACTATTGTACACTGAAGCTGGTTATGCATGCATCAAGTAAATAAGTACAGGACAGCTAGAAGCCACATTAAAATATTAATATGTACAAGTAATATCTAGTGTCTATAACATTTGAATATCATGAATTCATGAGTTGGAATTCTTGTGTTAAATTGCATTCAAAGGCAAACTATGGTCATGTTTTGTTCCAGATATTAGGCTCTTGTTTATTCATGTTTCTATTTTATTTTTGTATTGAATTTCAAGAAAACCACGTGATCATTCTCAATACTATGGCGTATTGACATGTGAATAATTTGTTAAAAAACATGACCTTATTGCAGACAAAAGCATACGCGGTGCACTTGCATCAGAGGAGAATTTTGTTCGCAGTTGTCAGGTAAGTTTCATATCATATCCATAATAGATACACACATCATTCCTAGGTGTCGATCCTGTTGACGGTGCTGGACCTACCAACATTCAGGGGATCTCCTCGCTATGAAGTCCCAACTAGACCTCACATCGTTTGGTGTACGAGTCCCATCTAGTATGATGGCCCAGTTGCTATTATCTTAAAGATATGCCTTAGCTCTTGCTTGTCAGCACTTGAGAGAGGTTTGCTTTGTCTTCGAACAATGAGGTTCGCGTGCCTGGTGAGTGCTAGTGTTACTTGTGTCAAGGTTCTTTCACTGCAGAGGGAGAGGGTGGAAGTAAGTCTCCAGTCGAAAGGGAAAAGTCCCAACTCTGTCAAAGACACACAACACACATGACATGTGCAACGTCCAACGGAGCAGTCCACACGGATGCGGTAGTCACACACATGAGAAGGAATAACGCGTACAACACTCAACGAAGTAGTCCGTGCGAGCATGACGGTCGTTATAACAAGTTTATGGGCAAGGTTTTGTTTGATGTCTGGCAATGCAGCCCACACGGGCAAGACAACGTTAACAACTTATACGACACATTTTCATAAACATATGTACTAGAACAACCGAAGAGTTAAATTATTTTAACACGGGTCATTAGGGGATTTTTGAGGTCTAAAATGGACCTCCCAAGGAAATTATAAAATAATAGTGGAAATAATAAAATAAGATTATATTACATCATCAAATTTTAGAGGGAAAAAAGACAAAACTGTTTTTTCAACTCGTATTTTCAACTTATCTGTGTATGAGTTTACTCAAATTTCAAGTGGAAACACTCATTGGATGAAGAATTTGATTCCTCATCCAAGGAGTACCCATGTTGCATACTTTCGATGGACTTAGCTACATGAAAAATGAGAAATACATGAAAAACATGATTACAATCACATTTTTTCATGTATTTCTCATTTTTTGTGTAGTAGGGTCCATCGAAAGTATGCAACATGGGTACTCCTTGGATGAGGAATTAAATTTTGCATCCAACGAGTACTCCTGCTCAAAATTTGAGTAAGAACTTAGTCATATAAATTGAAAATATGAGTTGAAAAAATAGTGTTATTATTTTATTATTTTTTAATATTTGTACTTTTTTACTCCAAGAATGGTGAATCATCCCCCATGATTGACATCATCATCTTGAATTTTATTGGTTCTTATAAAGTTTATTTTGGTTATACATTTTTCTTAGGAGGCTCATTTTAGACCTCAAAAATCCCCTAATGTAAAGCAACATGCATTATAAGTGTTCCAAGATTAGTCTTACAAACAATTACAATACATGTGTGAAAACGTGCTGGCCTATTATCAGGCTTCTGAATTAAGTGAAAGTTCCAAGACACATCAGTACACCATACATCACTAACCCCGTAGGCGAGGCGTTGGAGCCACTGCTCGCTCCTCAAAGAAAAGATTACAGACTCTCAAGGCTATGTGGGAGGAGCCAAGGTGAAAAGTCCTTTGCATGTACAAATGAGGGGTATTTATAACCAAGGGTAAAACTGGCCCTTGTGACTATTCAACTTCCCTCATGACTGTTTGACTTTCATGACTTTTTAGATTACATGACTCTTCAGATTACATGTGGGTCTCTTAGAATTCCACGTTACATTACATTGATTTACAACAGTATGGCCCACAGTAGTGATGTGGCCAACATGACTCATGACACGACTCGACACGACAGTGCTGGTATGTTCATGCTGCTGGTGGTGTCCATGTCGAGTTGCAGTGCTATTGAGTGATGGATGTCCTCTTGGTGTATCATAGCTTCACCTCTGCATGGCAAGGTGTGTAGAGTCTTCGATGGTATTGGTGTTCACTTGATGTTGCATGTGCACGTCGCTCCTTTTCTTGTGCTTTGGCATGTTTCACATGTTCATCCGTTTGCGAAAAAATCTCCTCACATGTTTGTCCTTTCGCGAAAAAAAACTCCTCGCATGCATTGTTCGTTCGCGAAAACATCTCCCCACATGCATCGTCCGTTCGTCAGTTCGCGAACAAATCTCCTTGCATGTGCTCTCCTTGTTCATCTCATCTGTCATCGCGTCATGTCTTATCCATGTACATGTATCTACAATCACTCATGACGAGATGACATCAAATCCATAAAGCTCCTAGTCTACCATGATGCATTGTTGTTCACTTTCGGATGCAGGTGACCGGGAGAGAGGACAAGACTACAAAACTGCGTAAGGCATATTTCAAGCTGGGATGCGGGCTCCGGGCAATGCCGGTGAAAATTGCTCATAAGTCACTAGGAGACTGAGATGGACAATCCGGATCAGCAGTGACTATCTACGAGATCTGGCTCGGCTGGCGGGCATATATACACAATTTTTTGGAGGAAGTAGTGGAGGCAACAGAGTGGCTTGGCAACAAAAAATGTGTAATTCCTCTGGGGAGCTGGAAGTGGGTTGCAGGAGGCTTGCCGAGAAAAAAAATGAGCATTTTTTTGAGGGGGCTCGCAGCGGGCTGCAGGAGTGCTGCTGGTGAAAACTGTTCAAATGCTGGGAGGCTGGCCTGCTAGACATCCCATCACAGTTTTTGAGCTGAGTGGGATGTTGGGTTGTTGGATGATGTTCATGAAAACTGTGCAGTTTTCCAGGTGAGCAGCAGGTCGACTGACTGGCTGGAAAAACTGCACAATTTTTTGAGGGAGACAGGGATAGACACAAGGTGTGTGTCCGGCATGTCAGCACAATCTATTCAATCAATGGAGCCGGAAAGGTCTACAACTTTTGTGCAAATTTTTGGGGGAGTGAGTCCCGAGGCCACTGCCCAGTCAAACTCTCTGGTTGATTAGTTGGAGGGTTGGTTGATTCGCTTGCGGACAACGCAGATTGAGATGGCTTGCTAAGAAACTTTTACATTGTTCTATCTGCCTGGGAGACATCCTCAAGCTCTACACAATTCTAGGCAACAGTACATCTTCACTGAGTGTTGACACCGCGTAATGCAGCTCAGCAAGGGTCTGGTTGTTGGAGGGTGATCCGATCATCATAACTTCAACAAAATTTCTAAGTGTGTGAGCATGTGAACTTATGCATAAGTGTTCTTGCGAACACACACTCAACATGACTCGGTGACAAGACGCCTCAAACCATCAAGACAACATATACTCAGTGTGCTTGATCGCCGGTGCGAGCGACAAGCGCGATGCTTGTGATAGATTATTGAACGACCACTACAATGCTTGTGTGACAGTGCATACAACTTCGTGTGTGAGTACAAAAGATGTTTTCCTGGCTAATACAACTTGTACAAACGAAGCAGGGACCTTGTGCATGACCAGAACATGGCTGCAAGTGTGACATTGTGACCAACATGCAAAAAATATGTTCATTGAACGGTCAAGCGAGGAGGGGGCAAAGACTCAACACAAGCTCACGAGGTGAGCCCGAGTGCTTGCAAACATCAAGTAAAAACCCAAGGGAGTCTTCAAAATTGGATACATGCCAAAATTTTGGAGGGTGTTGTAGACACTACAACACTTGGTGACACACTAGTTGAATTCCATGTTCTTGTTCCGGTTCATTGACATCACATGGCCTTGGTCTTTCAGGGAGTATTGAATTGTTGTGCAGGTTATCTCGGCTTCCTCACTTACCCCATGGACAGACATGTTTCACCTTTTGCCAACTTAGTCAAACACAACACAAAGTTTCATCTTGATCACAGTGTTTCGAAATCGGGAAGGGTAGCTTGGCTCGCGAGTTAAAAAATTTCAAAGTATAAGTTTTCATCTATGGTATTGCTCTATTGCCAGTAGGCCTGGACAGTACCCCAATGGAGTCACGCATGAACACATGTATTGCTCCACTGCCAGCGAGCTTGGTCAGTACCCCGGTGGAGTTGCATGCTTCACCTCTCTGCGTAGGAAGCCTTTCTCTTCTTTCACCTTTGTATTTTTTAAAGAGGATTGTGCATAGGCACTTATTTATTTTGGGGACGGAAGAGGGATCTCGACTTATTGAGAGCAGAAGAGGTTGTTCCTTCAGATAAGCATGTAAGACCTTTGACATAGGTTTGCTCGTTTAGATTTTCCCCTTCTCCATTTCTACTAGTTGGATGAGCTTGAACATAGAGAGTAGAAGGTGGAGTACAGGCATGGGGTTTCCCAGTGTGGACATAGGTTCATGGTTGGACCCAAGATTCCCTTGCAGACGACTCAAATTTTCTGTCAAGACTTCTTTGGCTGAAGGTTGTAACCAATCATAGAGAAGACAGACATAGGATTGGCCAAGTGCTGTAGTTTCACAAGACTCTTTCGATCTTAGCCACATACTCATTCAAAAGGCAAAACTCAGTAGAAGGTAGCACTTATTTACAAAACTAAAATAGCATGATACTAAGCAAACAAAACAAAACGAAACAAAAATAGTATGCAAAGCAAACAAAACAACAAGCAAGCAAAGCGAGAAAGCAAACAAACCAAATCAAGTTAGCAAGCAAACAAACATGCAAACTAGAAAACAAAGACAAGTAGGAAAACAAACACTACTCCTACTCCTATGCTAACAATGCATGGGCCTACTCACGTGAAGTGATATTTCCAATGCAGCCACCAGTGCATTGGCTGGCCCATGTTGGTGAAGGCATGGTTTGTGAGAAGCACAATCAAGCGAACCAACAAACATAAAAGATATAACAATGAAGACCAACACACTCTGAGTTTAAACACGTCCACAGAAAAGAAAAGAGTGAAAGTGAAAGACAAACCCTCTGTGGACTTGCCATGGTGCTGTGACACACTACGTACAAATGATAAACATATGCACTCTCTTAACTATGGCAGACAAGCAAACATGAGAAAAATAGACAACTTACACTTTTCAAGTGTGCTTGCTATGAATTACTCCTCCAGTGCGCAAGCGATGGGATCATGTGATTCTAATGGAAGAAGCGAAATTTCTGTGTTGGATTGATCTTCAGTGCATACATATGAGTGATGAGGAGCCTCGAGTGTTTCACAAATTTTCTGATCAGAAGCGGAACTAACCTCAGGACAATGAGGGCCTGACATAACCATCAACTCAGGCTGAAGTGCCTTGACAACCTACGGGGTTTGCAATTCATCAATAGATATATCATCAGAGACCAATGGATAAGACATATTAACAACGAGTGAATCAACATCGTGATAAAATGAAGAATTACAAAGATCACGACAAGCATGATCAGAAAACTCAGGATGTTTTTCGGCATCCTCATGATTTGATGAATCATACAGAGGGGTAGATGAGAAGCAATAATGTTCACCCTCTGCGTTTTTGGAAAAAGCAAATGAAAGATCAAGTGGATTTTTAATGAATGATTCTGTGAATGATCGGAAGAAGATGCATTCGTGGATGGATTAACACAAAGACAATCAAGGATAACAGAATCACCAACGATGTCAAGAAAAAGTGGAGGCACGGACAGAAGGAGGTCATCCTTCACTGCGGGTTCATGCTCAGATGCTTGGTCATACTCTTCGTGAATGACAACGCAGGTTGGTTGTGCAACACAACTTTGTCAATGGCTTGATCCTTGTTCACAACAGGTGTAGAGCCCAGAACGAAAGAACGCAAGATAGTGCAATTCGGAGGGTCAGCAGAACGTGGAGATGGAGGTTTAGGTAACAAGTGTGTATGAAAACCCATGGGCTTCCCAACCAAATCTGCGCAAGTATTGAGAGTAGTGAGGGTGGGAAGATGTGACAGTTGAACAAACGTGTACGCATGTTCTCCCACATCACTCTGTGGTGGTGGAGTTGTTTGATGAGGGGAAGGCGGACAATCACTTGTGACAGTGACTGTGTCCGCTTGTGATTGCGCAGCTCCATCATTGAAGTATGTCGAGTGGGGTTTGAACTTCAACTTCATCTTGGAACAGAGTGATTTGTTAAGGCAATATTCAAATCTGTCCATGAGATATTGGAATTTCATCTGAACTTTTAGAGCTTCAAACATGAATAGACGGAAGCGCTGCGAAAAATCGATAGGCGATTCATGTGGGGCCTTCTGTTCTTTTAACATTTTTTTATCAAGTGCTTCAAGATCAAAATGGTGAAAAACATATTCAATTAGATCACTGAACTGCTTGAATGAGTGCACGGAGTTACAAGGCAGTATGCTACACCATCGCAATGGGTGGTTGCGAAGTGTGTGTGTGAGCAGCGAACAAACCTTTGTTTCATTAAAACATTTTGCATTCTCCATGAGTGCATGGAAGTCATCTAAGTGCTTAGGCTAGGCCACTTTGCCTTCACCATCATACGTGATTTGTGACAAGTCATCCCAGAACTCCCTCTCAACGTGAAATATATGTCCGTTGGACAGACATTTCAGAGGGTGAACTATAACAAACTCCATGATAGATGTGCGAAGATTCAACACAGATTGTGAGGACTTAGCTTGTCATCTGGCCCTCCTTCTAGCGCCAGAAATGTTGACGGTGCTAGACCCACAACATTCAGGGGATCTCCCCAGTATGAAGTCCCAACTAGACCTCACACCTTTGGTGTAGGATTCCCATTCGGTATGATGGCTCGGTTGCCATTATCTTAAAGATATGCCTTAGCTCTTGCTTGTCAGCACGTGAGAGTGGTCTACTTTGTCTTCGAACAATGAGGTTCGTGTGCCTGGTGAGTGCTAGTGTTACTTGTGTCAAGGTTCTTTCACCACAGAGGGAGAGGGTGGAAATGAGTCTCAGGTCGAAAGGGAAAAGTCCCAACTCTATCAGAGACACACAACACACATGACATGCACAGCTTCCAACGGAGCAATCCACATGGATGCGGTAGTCACATACACAAGAAGGAATAGCACGTACAACACTCAACGGTGTAGACCGTGCGAGCGCGGCGGTAGGTATAAGAAGTTTATGGGCAAGGTTTTTTCTGATGTGTGACGAGATATCCCACACAGGCAAGACAATGTTAACAACTTATACAACACATTTTCATAAACATATGTATTAGAACAACCAAAAGAGTTCAACTATTTTAACACGGGTTAAAGCAACATGCATTACAAGTGTTCCAAGATTAGTCTTACAAATAATTGCAATACATGTGCAAAAATGTGTTGGCCTGTTATCAGGCTTCTGAATTAAGTCAGTTCCAAGACACATCGGTACACCATACATCACTAACCCCGTAGGTGGGGTGTTGGAGCTACTGCTCGCTCCTCAAAGAAAAGATTACAAACTCTCAAGACTATGTAGGAGGAGCCAAGGTGAAAAGTCCTTTGCATGTATAAATGAAGGGTATTTATAGCCCAAGGGTAAAATTGGCCCTTGTGACTGTTCAAATTCCCTCATGACTGATTGACTTTCATGACTTTTCAGATTACATGACTCTTCAGATTACATGTGGGTCACTTGGACTTCCACGTTACATTACATTGATTTACAATAGTATGGCCCACAATAGTGATGTGGCCGACATGACTCATGACATGACTTGACACGACATTGTTGGTATGGTCATGCTGCTGGTGGTGTCCATGTCAAGGTGCAGTGCTGTTGAGTGATGGATGTCCTCTTGGTGTATCATAGCTTCAACTCTGCATGGAAATGTGTGCAGAGTCTTCAATGGTCTTAGTGTTCGCTTGATGTTGTATGTGCACGTCGCTCCTTTGCTTGTGCTTTGGCATGCTCCACATGTTCGTCCGTTCGCGAAAAAATTTCCTCGCATTTTCGTTTGTTTGCGAAAAAATCTCCTCGCATGCATCATCCATTCATGAAAAAATATTCTTGCATGCATCGTTCGTTCATCCATTCGCGAACAAATCTCCTTGCATGTGCTCTCCTTGTTCATCTCATTCGTTGTTGCGTAATGTCTTATCCATGCACCTGTATCTGCAATCACTCATGATGAGATGACATCAAATCCATAAACCTCTTAGTCTACCATGATGCATTTTCGTTCGCTTTCAGATGCAGGTGATCATGAGAGAGGACAAGGTTACGAAACTGCGCAAGGCAGATCTCAAGCTGGGATGCGAGCTCTGGGCACTGCCGGTGAAAATTGCGCAGAAGTCATTATGAGACTGAGATGGACAATTCAGATTAGCTGCGACTGTCTACGGGATCTGGCTAGGCTGGCGGGCAGATCTGTGCAAGTTTTTGGAGGAAGCAGTGGAGGCAACAGAGTGGCTTGGCAGTGAAAATTGCGCAATTCCTCCAGGGAGCTAACAAGGGGCCGTAGGAGGCTTGTAGGGAAAAAATGCTCATTTTCTCAGGGGGCTGGCAGAGGATTGCAGGAGTGCTTCTGGTGAAAATTGCGCAAATTCTGGGAGGTTGGCATACTGGACATCCCATTGCAGTTTTTGAGTTGAGCGGGATGCTGGGCTGCTGGACATCCCATCGCAGTTTTTGAGCTAAGCAGGATGTTTGGCTACCAGATGACTGCTCATGAAAACTGCACAGTTTTCTGGGTTACTAGCAGGCTAGGTGTCTGGGTGACTGGATGGAAAAATTGCGCAATTTTTTTAGGGAGACAGGGACGAACACAAGGTGTCTGTCCGGCATGTCAGGGCAATTTCTTCAGTCAACAGATCGATTAAGGTCTGCAGCTTTTGTGCAAATTTTTGTGGGAGTGAGTCCCGGAGTCACTACTCGATCAAACTCTCCGGTTGACCAACTGGAGGGTTGGTTGATTCGCTTGCGGGAAGCGCAGATTGAGATGGCTTGCTTTGAAACTTCTTTGCTATTCTGGGTGACAGACGATTCGGTCGATTCCAAGATTGTGCAGTGCAAGTTGCCTGGGAGACAATCTCAAGCTCTGTGCAATTCTGGGTAGCAGTACATGTTCACTGAGTGCTGACACTGCACAATGCAACTCAGCGAGGGTCTGGCTGTTGGAGGGTGATCCGACCGTCAGAACTTCAGAAAAATTGCTAAGTGTGTCAGCGAGTGAACTTGTGCATACATGATCTTGTGAACACACACTCAACATGACACCTCAAACCATTAAGACAAAATATGCTCAGTGTGACTGACCGACGGTGCGAGCAACAAGTGCAACGCTTGTGATAGATCATTAAATGACCGCTACGACGCTTGAACGACAATGCATACAACTTTGTGTGTGAGTGTGATGGATGTTTACATGGGAAATACAACTTGTACACACGAAGCGGAGACATTGTGCATGACTAAAACATGGCTGCAAGCGTGACATTGTGACCAACATGCAAAAAAGATGTCCGTTGAATGGTCAAGCAAGGAGGGTGCAAAGACTCAACACGAGCTCACAAGGTGAGCCCGAGTGCTTGCAAACATCAAGTAAAAACCCAATGGAGGCTCCGAAATTGGATGCAGGCCAAAATTTTGGAGAGTGTTGCAGCTGCTACAACATATCCCTAAATGCATTCATCTATATTTTTTTATGCTAAGGGCTTCTAGGTTTTTCTTTTTGTGTTAGGTATACAATGATATATTTGAACATTGTTATATTCCCCAATTAATAAAAAAGATAGGAGAAAGTTTGTTGTTAATGCAATAAATTGCATCTTTATTGGTTATTGTACTGATTACAACTCTTACAAAATGTATGATCCTAGAAGTCATAAGGATTGTGCAAGCAAATATGTATTATTTCCTGAGCATGCAGACATAGGTCAAACAAAGGATACTCATGATGTATGGAATCTTCTTGAAGATAATGATGAGAGTGTTAAAGAAGAAGAATATTTTGAACATGTTCAAGTTGAATCTTCAAGCAGCACGAGCACTTCAAATAGACAAAGTACACTAAGAAGAGATGAAGCAACTCCACAAAGTAGTATAACAACATGGAGATCGACACAACCAACTCAGACACATGTAAGATATAAATATTACACATTAATGACTCAAGTTATGAACATAGTGGAGCCTTTAAATGATGAGAAAGCTAAATACTGTAAATAATGGATGGGTGCCATGAAAAAAGAATATGGTTCTATCATGAAAAATGAAACATGCGAATTAACTAAACTACTTGGTAATAAAGTCCCTTTATAATCAAAATGGTCATTCAAGCTAGAATTTGTAGTTGATGGTAGTATAGATAAGTATAAAGCTAGATTGGTTGCAAAGGGTTATTCATAGAAAGAAGGAATCGATTATGAAGACACTTTTGCACCTATAGCTAAATTGAATACCATTATATTAATGTTTGCAATAGTTACTAATTATAATTGTAAACTACACCAATTGGATGTTAAACGAGCTTTTCTAAATGAAAATTAAAGGAATAGGTTTATCTTGTTCAACTAGAAGGGTCTAAAAGGTAGGGTAAAGAACAACTCGTTTTCAGGTTTAAAAATTCATTATATGGACTTAAATACACACACGGGCTTGGTATATGAAAATTGACACTTTCTTCTCTCATAAAGGTTTTATTAAAAGTAAAGTTGATTCAAATCATTATATTAAGAAGGATGAAAATGGCTATATTGCTTTGATTCCTTTATATATTGATGACCTGATTATAACAAGAATGTTAATGAGTTAATTAAAGAAATTAAATACAATTGTCACATAAATTTGAGATGAAGGACCTTGTTAGTTACATTATTGTTTAGGCCTCGAGGTACAAAAAGAAGATGGTAAGACATTAATCACACAAAACAAGAATACAATAGAGTTAATTAAGAGGTTTAATATATGTGAACGTTAACAAGTGTCTATTCCATTAGAACATAATGTGAATCTCAACAATGATGATGAAACAAAAAAAGTGAATGGTACTTTGTATCGATAATTGGTGGTCAATTTGAATTATCTAACAATAACCATGCAAAATATTGTATATTTAGTTAATATACTTAGACAATTCATGGATAAACCTCATGATTGTCATTGGAAAACAAAAAAGAGAGTTCTTCGATATTTGAAAGGGATTGTTAATTTTGGTATTGAATATACTAATGATTTAAATGTTAAGTTGACATGTTATTCAAATTCAAATTAGGCAAGATATCTTGGTGACAAAAAGTCAACTGCAAGCTATGCATTCAAAATAGGATCCAATATCATTTCATGGAGCAACAAGAAGTAGCCAACTATTTCCCTATGATCCACTTAAGTTGAGTACAAAGCTTTATGAAGGGTCACTTGTGAGGCGATTTGGTGTAGGAAAATTATTGAAGATATGAGGGAAAAGAAAAAAGTACCAACAATTATCAAATGTGATAACCTTAGTCCCAACAAACTAGCAAGCAACCCAATATATCATGCCAAGTCTAAGCATATTAAGGCACAACACCCTTTTGTAAGATAGAAGATGTAATGAAAGGAAATTGATTTGATCTATTGCAATATAGATGATAATGTGATAGGCATCTTTATAAATCCTCTTGGAAAGACGAATTTTGAAATTTTTAGAGACAAGTCAGGCGTTGTAGAAAATACATTTTTCAGTTAAGGGGGAGTATAAGAATGAATTAAAAGAAGAATACATGTCAATTAGGTGTTGATTTGTTAGAGCAGTTCTAATTCATTTTGGTAGAGTATTACTATTTTTAGCAGTATAAAAGCCACAAGTTTAGAATTTTCTTGAACCATATTTCCTTAATAAATGTAAATAATTCCAAGCAATAATGTTCAAATGTGTGTGTGAGAATTTTATCTCACTTCTATGTGAGTTTTGTGAGCTCTTATTCCAAACTCAATATGCATGTTAGTTTGCTTGGTTGGTGGGAAATTCTTGAACTACATAGCCTTCATGACCTCTAGCTTTCCCTCAACCTTTCACCACTATAAATGAATCACAAGTATAATGGTGAGGGTGCCTAGCTGAGTAAATTAATCTTGAGCTCCCTTGTGATTGGAATTGAACCTACTAATCTCTAATTTTAGATCCAAATTACTCTTGGTCTCACTTGATCTTCTAATGGATAGATACAAGTGGTTATAATTTTATAAGTGTCTTCGATGGCCTTGGAAATTGACCATGTGCAGGCTCATTAATTACTATGGGGATCAAACCTGGTAGAGACTCCGTTACTAAGACAATCGGGTCTTGAAAGCTCTTTAAATAGCGTTAATTCATATGGTTGAACAAGCCTTGGATGCAAGGATTATGGATTATCGAGCTAGACACTTAGGAAATTTGAAAGTATATATCATGACCTCAAGCCATTGATTCAATGCATGAGTTTGTTGATTAGAAGTCAATAACAATCTTCCAAAGCTAACAAGGGATATTGATGGGTGCCATTTAATAAGGTAAATTCCATTCACTGAGAAATTTATATCTAAGAGTGATAGGGGCTAAGGATTTAGTCTTATTGTCTAGGAATCATGATTATGGAATAAGACGGGGAAGAGACATAATATCATCACCAAGGAATCACAATTGTGAAGCAAAATAGGGAAAAGAAAGAATCTTATCGCTAAGGAAAGATGATTGTGGAGCGAACTGGGGAAAGGATAGAGTCTCATCGCCTAGAAATCAAGATTGAAGGGAAATATGGGTTTTCTTTTGACCAATGATAGGCATTGTTGGATTTGGAAAACTTCAATGATATGCATTTTAGCTAGTGACACATATCATTGAGTCTGAAAAATCCTTAGCGATAAGGGTTTCCCATTGAACCAACATCATATAGCTAGGCTTCATCCATTTGCGTAGAATAAGGTTTTTCTCTACCACAATGATTCATTGTCTAAAGATGTGGCTAGATCTCAAGGGGGTCATCAGCCAAGAAGACTATACCATGTTGAATTGCGGACAAATGTATATTCATTTTAGCTAGTGACACATATCATTGAGTTTGACAAATCCTTAGGGATAAGGGTTTCCCATTGAACCAACACCATATAGCTAGGCTTTATCCATTTATGTGGAATAAGGTTTTTCTCTACCACAATGACTCATTGTCTAAAGATGTGGCTAGATCTCAAGGAGGTCATGAGCCAAGAATACTATACCATGTTGAATTACGGACAAATGTGATAATGAGAAATCATGAACGAAGTCATTGTAACACCCCCTCCAAGGTCTACCCAAAGTAACCATGCCAACTGGGGTAAACATGAGAAGAGAGGCTACTATGATCCATTTAGACCTCCTATGTCCCCTTAAGAAAGTGGAATTGACAGAACATCACATACAGTCATCCAACATCATCAACATACCCCTTAGGAGACAAGTCAACCACTCAGACAACTTGTCATTGGGTCCCACTGCTATTCTGCAGCTCTTAGGCCTTAATGGCTCTCATGTTATGGGCAAGGGAGCGACCAACAACCTAAAGTCGCTCTCATAGGCCTACCTTCCAATGACTGTGGTCTAGAATTGCCAGTTCTTTGCCAGTGACCCCGAGATTTGAGCCACTTTTCTAGCCCAGAATCCTGGCCTCTACCCAGAACTTGTTGTAACTTTCAGAAATCATTAAAAATATGATAACCATGCTAATCAATCAAAAATCACCCTCACAACTAGGCCTGAGCATCCCCAACTGGGACTGACATTTTGTCAAACACTTGGCATCAATGCAACCTACAGGTCTAGGATACAAGACATAGCTTAAATGACTGAAACAACTTATGAAACATAACCAGAAGGATCACCTCCTTATCCATGGAACTAATACATCATCAATTAGGTCTTACTTCCATCCATTTAACAGTTACAAGTAAATATATGAAATAATCATGACATGAACTAATCATTCAACCATGCTTATAACCAGCATAAAACCACATAAATATTAGAGATATGACAACCATTAAATCCACATATAAATCAATGCAAAAGTAAGAGAACTTAGTTTTTATTAATCATAGGCAAATCCAACTAGGTTCGGAACTTCCATGTACCGCCCGACCATAGACTTGGCTAAACCAAATCTCTCTTTCAACCAGTCAACCTTGTGCCATATTCCAAGCATGAATGTGGGATCTCATAGAACAATCAATCCAAGAACAACCAAGGGAATCTAGAGGTTAAACCACCTCCACCGTCATCAAACCCTGATCACACCAAAACCGGTGCTCCGATCACAACCGAACAAAACTTGGAATGTCATCCAGAATCCATCACTATCCTTGAGGAATTTCCCGTCTCCTTATCTCTCAGGCTTTACCGCAATCCAATCTTGGATCACTAGGCCCTAAATCGAGACCAGTCTCTCAGGCTTTACCACAATCTAAACCCGGATCACTAGGCCCTAAACTGAGACTTCTCCCTCAGGCTTTACCATGTATCCCACCAAAACCGGTCAAGGGATTCATAGGCCTTTGGGAATGGAACTTGAGACCACCTCCGCCCCGGATTCCGAAATCCATTTGGTAAACCAAAGCTTAAAACCAAAATAAACATCCCAAGACCATGGCATCCGGAAAAAGGCTAGGCTAGGTTGAAATACACTGTCATAACCCGGTAAAACCATGCCACCGACAATAAGAGAAACATACACCAACATGCAAATCCATGCATGTCCAAACCAGCTAGGAATTCGCATATGCAAAAGAGTACCTACAAGTATTCCTGTTGAAGCTGCTTGATTCCTGCTTTCCTTTCCTTGATCCTTGCTCACTTTTCCTTTCTTTTGCTTGCTTTCCTTTCCTTTCCCTTGGCTTGCTTTTCCTTCCTTGATACAAAGTTAGAGTGCTCCAAGAAAACTCTAAGTGACCAAGAGAGTGAGATAGAGAGAGAATAATGAGAGATATCCAAACTTGAACTTGATAAAGACAAAATCTTAACACTGAGCAAGCCTAACACTGAGCAACCTGCCAACTGATCCTCAGAAGCCTTTTTATCAATGAGGCCTCCAATTTCTTCATTTTCCATTGCTTTCCTTCAATTTCGTCCTCACATGCAACATGTGACCTTTTACCTTCCTTTTCTCCTAATTTCCTTTATTTTCATAAATAAATGTGGCAAAAATGTATTTTTGCCTTTTAATGCCTTTGCCAATTTCCTTAGCGAAAACACACATCCAGTGATGCCCACTAGGATATCTTTGCCCAACATTCAACTTGGAATGTGTGCCCCTTATCCATGGTCTTATTTTGCCTTTATTAACTTTTACTACATGAAATTTTCACCTAGGTTGTTACAAAACCCTCCCCCTTAGGGAACACCATCCTCGGTGTTAAACCACACCATGACCCTAGTAAAACCGATGAAAAGCAAACATACGACCTATAGAGCTTTATAACCTAGTTCGTTGTAGTATTTACAATGAATGACTTGATCAAAAGTAAAACATCATGACAACATGACCAGATAACAACCTGGAGCTTTATAACACAGCTCATTACGGTATTTACAATAACGACATATGCACATTTGCTAAACCAACAAATAAAAGGATACAAAGTCCCTATCAATCAACAAGGGAATCCAGAGGATCACACCTCCACCCTCAAAATAGTACCAGGATTCACCTCCTTCCGAGGAAGTACAAAATCCACTGCCACAGTCAAAGCTGCATCCAATGTCCAACATTATAACCCTGCGCCACTTGTCCCCTCAGTGAACAGTTATCGGCTCATTATTCCAGGGTGCACTTCAAATGTGCATCTAATTCCATCTAGCAATGCTAATGACCAAAACCAATATATTTGCGACCTTCCCTTCTTTGCTACATAGTCCCTCGGGAAATCTAGTCACCCCCTTCTGTGCAGTCACTCACCTTCCAAGTTCCTCAGAATCCCCTAACCCGGGCGATCCATCCCTTGGCAAGGCTTCCTCGCATTGAAAGATACAAAACCAAGACATGTGCCTTCCTCAAAACTGTCATATCAGTCATAGCATGCTCATGGAAATCAATGGACACTATTGGGTACCAGTGTCCCACAATGGCCCTGCTCCTAAAGTACTCTGCCAGCATACTGCTGAATGTTCTAATTTCTTTCATTGTTGCTGTCAATTCTTGCAGTCGATTTCAACCAACCAACTGGGAATGTTCATGCATTCTTGTTCCAAACACATAATTTCCATTAGATTCAAATAAATTAAAATAACCTCAAATAATACCTAATTAGTAGTTTGTCAATAAGGTACACTTGCTATCCTGTTCGCTTCATGTCACAAGAAGTCAAACTAATTGTTTTATCAAAGCACCATGTATAAACATATCACATCTGGTTAGCTAAAACACAACCATCCTAGATCAACATCATAAATCACATGTAACCATCATAAACCATAGTCATAAATCACGTGCATAATAAAACAGAAAATAAAATACAGATACTTATCCTTTAATAAACCCTTAGCTTCTATCTTTGTCTTTATTTTGTACGCACTCCAGATTAGTTGCCACACCAAAAAAACACCCAATGCCTTCTCCTCAGCCATGTGCACATACACGTAGTGTGCATCACACACATACAACTACACATGTCATATAACACCATGCAATACATGCATCCACATTGGTGCCATATGTAACACATGTACACAGTACCACCTGTACACTATAACCACCTGCACAATGTGTGCACAACATCACATGTACATGGAACCACCTGCACAACATGTACATAATGCCACATGTACACTACACCACTATACAACGTGTACACAATACCAAATGTACACACCATCACATGCACGACATGTGCACGACGCCACATGTACATAGTATCACATGCATGACATGTACACAACACCACATGCACAACATGTACATGACACCACATGCTCACATCACCACTTGTACAATCATGCACACAACACCATATGTACATAGCACCATATGTACAACATGCATAGAACACCATATGTACATAGCACTACATATCCAACATGTACATAGCATCATCTGTACACAAAGTTGCGTATCCAACATGTGCACAACACCATATGCACACAACACTACATATCCATCATGTACATAGCACCATCTATACCCAACGCTGCATATGCAATATTCATACAACACTATATGTACCATCCTGTACATAACATTGCATAAACAACATGTACACACGCTATGTATACACAACATCGCATGTGCGCAACATCATAGATGCAACATGTACAACATATACAACATATGCACAACAATTGTACCTCACATCCAAAAGCATATTGTCTTTACCAAGAAACCTTGCTCCTAGTGTCTTATCTATGCTTGTCCCAGCATGTCGTAGACCACACTGTTTTCATTTCGCTGATGTATCCTTCCACATTACCTGTCATAAACATAGGCATAATACAAGTATACAATATCAATTCATATCCACATTATACTGACCTTGTATACTTTTCGTGACTACTCTTCCCACTTGATTCCTCGTGAACTAGGAATCTCTTCATGCCATTCATCTGCATACAAAATTATTCCTCCACAAGATCGATCCCTGACAACCTTGTCAGATAGTGACAACATACATTGATACATATATAATCATTAGCATGAAAAAATCATCATCCTATAATACAACGACATACATACATATATAAACATCAACAAAATCATGATCATGACATAATTACCAGATAACATAAGGTTTAGGTTAAGAGATCTTCCTTTATCAGTGTACAACATGTATAACATTGAGAACAATCGTTCCCAACATAGCCAAGGCACCAACACCTTAGATTCATTTAATTTACCTTTTATAGTTACCTTTCACATGTTTGTACTGCCACCATCCATTTACAACTATGGACCAACCTGTCCAATTGACCGTCATAGTTTTACCTTCCGTTGCGCTTACTCATGCACAGAGCTTCATCTGAGTCTTACCTTACTTGTTGGGTACCATATGAATCTCTCGAGCTCCACTAACTTTCCTCTTTCCCAAACAATTCCCAAGATCAAAACATAAAAGGAAACCCAAGAAGCAAGCAAGAAGAAGATCATGAAAACCCATAACAACAAAACAACACAACAACAAAGTGGCATAACTATGCACCAGAGACATGCAAAATCGTAAATCAAGCGCAACGATCGTAAAAGACCAAAAACACAAGACTAACAATAGACACCATCACTCAATCCCCATGGTTCCCAGTGCTTCCAAAGGAAAACTCAACCTGAGCCTTCTTCAAGATTCATGGCAATCTCTCTTGCCCTGCAACTCCCTACATTATACTGCCATAAAAACATAATGTCAGTGCATAAATAAACATAAAAATGCATTAGTTACCTTATCTTGTTGTGTCAAGCTTGTTGTCTTGCAACTGAACACATCCACGCCATATCTCAAGGGACTCCAATTATCTTGACAGATCCACCTGTAACTAGAGACTAGCTAATATACATGTCAAGTACATGTTCATGAATCTAGCACATATCCACATAATGTCAACAAAATCAAGGTTAAGAAGACTCCCTTTATGCAAAGAATTCATTTGTTTGGAATTAGGGTTTCCAAACCTAGCCAAAGAAAGCTTGCCCAGTTCCTTTCTTTTACCTTTTTCCTTGCTGCAATCGAGGCTTACTATGCGTTGTTGCATGACCCAATTGTTAGTTATATAAACACTTCAACTATTACCTCGTCACACTAATACCAAGCATGTTTCTTGTAACTGCTCACACATGTCAACCACATGTTCCACATATCAAGACAATCATATCTATCAATTCGAAATCAACCTTTACCAGGACTAACAATCATGTCATAATCCATAGTCAACTCATAGTCATCAGTCATAATACATAATGCTACAACTATCACCTATCATACTCAAGTACATGTCAGCTATCTCAACTCATATGTATTAGCACAATCATCTTAAAACAAGATCATTTGAACACATACTCATATTATGCAATTCATCAAACATTCAACCAACTTGCAACATACCATGTTAAATAAATCAACTAGATGACATAATCAAACAACCAAACACCAAATATACAACATAAGCAAACTCGTACCTTACTGTGTCTCAGGGAAGGCTATCTTATCTACACAATCAATCTAGTTAGCACGATATAACTTCACAACATATCAACTCAAACATAAATAATATCATGATATCCATAATAGTCACTAACTAACATGTTTCCATCATAACTCATACACAATTATCATTCACACATATGCAAAGTCAATCTACATTAGCACAACACCATATCACAAATATGTCAGCTCATACCTGAATATCGTAACCATAACCATCTGCATAGGCCAATCCAATTTAGCATGATACATATAACATCAAGGTATAAATGTTATAACCCTAATCATCAAGCTAATTATCATTCTCATTAACAATATATAACCTAATCGTCAAGCTAACTGTCATATAACAACAACAAGTTAACCTATAACATAGTCATCAACAACATATAACATAATCATTAGGTTATCTAATATAAAACAACAATAACAATGCATACAACTACAGGTTACTATCACTCTTGACTATCCGACACATGCATATAACTACACTAATAAACTAACATCTACCATGAATGTAACCATAACATCAAAAGACATGTACATAACCCTATTGTATATAAACCTAATGCATATAACAATCATTAACTTACATACTTGTATGCCAAACATACAATACATGTATGATGATCTGCTCTTACCCCAAAGTCCAATGTTGCAACCTCATTATGATGCTCTGCATCTCCTGCGCTATCTCAACCAACACATTAGCATCATAACATACCAATATCACCCTGATGACCTAAATCACATACCATGACTTCACAAGGAATGTTTGACCTATTATTCATGCATAACTATAACCAAGACCAGACATGCACGACCACAACCATTACTCCATTCTACACATTGCCTCATGCAACTATCAACCTGCATAAGCAATGCTTAATCAACTACACATACGCATAGCCGCATGTATCCGAGCATAAGCGACCAATTCTTGTAATCAACCTACAAGACTTATGCATGTAATCAAATAACCAAGAATGCAACCCAGTGTACAAGGATGTAATCAAGCTGCATATACTCATGTAACCAGTCATATACTCCTGAGGATGCATTCCATAAAATCAACATCAAGTTCCTCATGACAACCTTACTACATCCATGATCAATCATTATGCAATGCAACAAGCACATGAAAGGCAAGTGTAAGAGACACACATGCAACTGACATGCATGCATGACCAACACTTTCACCCATATCTATAGCACCAGATATGACCCAAAGAGAGTGTAACCACGCTCTGATACTAATCTGTAACGCCCCCTCCCAGGTCTACCCAAAGTAACCATGCCAACCGGGGTAAACATGAGAAGAGAGGCTACTTTGAATCCAATTTGACCTCCTATGTCACCTTAAGGAAGTGGAATTGACGGAACATCACACACAATCATCCAACATCATCAACCGACCCCTCAGGAGGCAAGTCAACCACTCAGACAGCCACTAATACCAAGCATGTTTCCTGCAACTGCTCACACATGTCGACCACATGTTCCACATATCAAGACAATCATATCTATCAATTCGAAATCAACCTTTACCAGGACTAACAATCATGTCATAATCCATAGTTAACTTATAGTCATCAATCACAATATATAATGCAACAACTATCACCTATCATACTCAAGTACATGTCAGCTATCTTAACTCATTTGTATTAGCACAAGCATCTTAAAACAAGATCATTTGAACACATACTCATATTATGCAATTCATCAAACATTCAACCGACATGCAACATACCCTGTTAAATAAATCAACTAGATGACATAATCAAACATCCAAGCACCAAATATACAACATAAGAAAACTTGTACCATATTATGTCTCAGGGGAGGTTGTCTTATCTGCATAATCAATCTAGTTAGCACGATATAACTTCACAACATATCAACTCAAACATAAATAAGATCATGATATCCAGAATAATCACTAACTAACATGTTTCTGTCATAACTCATACACAATTATCATTCACACATATGCAAAGTCAATCTAGATTAGTACAACACCATATCACAAATATGTTAGCTCATACCTGAATATTGTAACCATAACCATCTGCATAGGCCAATCCAATTTAGCATGATACATATAACATCAAGGTATAAATGTTATAACCCTAATCATCAGGCTAATTATCATTCTCATTAACAATAGATAACCTAATGATCAAGCTAACTATCATATAACAACAACAGGTTAACCTATAACATACTCATCAACAACATATAACATAATCATCAAGTTATCTAATATAAAAAAACAATAACAATGCATACAACTACAGGTTACTATCATTCTTGACTATCTGACACATGTGCATATAACTACACTAATCAACTAACATCTATCATGAATGTAACCATAACATCAAAATACATGTACATAACCCTAATGTATATAAACCTAATGCATATAACAATCATTAACTTACATACCTGCATGCCAAACATACAATACATGTATGATGATCTGCTTTTACCGCAAAGTCCAATGCTGCAACCTCATTATGATGCTCTGCATCTCCTGTGCTATCTCAGCCAACACATTAGCATCATAACATACCAATATCACCCTGATGGCCTAAATCGCATACCATGACTTCGCAAGGCATGTTTGACCTACTATTCATGCATAACCATAACCAAGACCATACATGCATGATCACAACCATTACTCCATTCTACACATTGCCTCATGCAACTATAAACCTGCATAAGCAATGCTTAATCAACTAACATACGCATAGCCGCATGTAGTTGAGCATAAGCGATCAATTCTTGTAATCAACCCTACAAGACTTATGCATGTAATCAAATAACCAAGAATGCAACCCAATATACAAGGATGTAATCAAGCTGCATATACTCATGTAACCAGTGATATACTCTTGAGGATGCATTCCATAAAATCAACATCAAGTTCTTCATGACAACCTTACTACAACCATGATCAATCATTACGTAATGCAACAAGCACATGGAAGGCAAGTGTAAGAGACACACTTGCAACAGACATGCATGCATGACCAACACATTCACCCATATCTATAGCACCAGATATGACCCAAATAGAGTGTAACCATGCTATGATACCAATTTGTAATGCCCCCTCCCAAGTCTACCCAAAGTAACCATGCTAATCGGGGTAAACATGAGAAGAGAAGCTACTATTATCCAATTCAACCTCCTATGTCACATCGACGGAACATCACATACAATCATCCAACATCATCAATAGACCCCTCAGGAGACAAGTTAGCCACTCAAACAACCTATCCCTGTGTCCCACTACTATTCCGCAACTCTTAGGCCTCAATCGCTCTCATGCTATGGGAAAAGGAGCGACAAACAACCTACTCGCTTCACATGCCTACCTACCAGCAACTGTGGTCCAAAATTGCCAGTTTTGTGTCAACGACCTGGTGAATTGAGCCACTTTTCTAGCCTAGAATCCTGGCCTCTACCCATAACTTATTGTAACTTTCAGAAATCATTAAAAACATGATAACCATGCTGATCAATCAAAAATCACCCTCAGGACTAGGCCTGAGCATCCCCAACCGGGACTGACATTCTGTCAAACACTTGGCATTAATGCAATCTACAAGTCTAGGATACAAGACAGAGCATAAATGACTAAAACAACTTATGAAACATAACCAAAAGGATCACCTCCTTCTCCATTGAACTACTACATCATAAATTTGGTCTTGCATCCATCCATTTAGCAGTTACAAGTAAATATATGAAATAACCATGACATGAACTAGTCATTCAACCATGCTTATAACCAGCATAAAACCATATAAATATCAGAGATATGACAACCATTAAATCCACATATGAATCAATGCAAAAATAAGAGAACTTAGCTTTTATTAATCATAGGCAAATTCGACCAGGTTTAGGACTTCCACGTACCACCCGACCATAGACATGGCTGAACCAAATCTCTCATTTAGCCGGTCACCCCCGTGCCATATTACAAGCATGAATGTGGGATCTCATAGACTAACCAATCCAAGACCAACCAAGGGAATCCAGAGGTTAAACCACCTCCACCCTCATCAAACCGTGAGCATACCAAAACCGGTGTTCCGATTACAACCAAACAGAACTTGGAATGCCATTCGGAATCCATCACTATCCTTGAGGAATTTTTCATCTCCTTGTCTCTCAGCCTTTAATGCAATCCAATCCCAGATCACTAGGCCCTAAATCGAGACGAGTTTCTCGGGCATTACCACAATCCAAACTCAGATCACTAGGCCCTAAACCAAGACTTCTCCCTCAAGCTTTACCATGTATCCCGCCAAAACCGATCAAGGGATTCCTAGGCCTTTGGGATTCATAGATTCATGGAATGCTCTGCCCAACATCCCCAATTGTCTGCGCATACTATGCACTGTAAATTTGAGGTCTATCACCTTGATTTTGAGGACAATCTCTCTTGAGATGCTCCTTACCACATGTCCAACACTGCAAGCGTCCCTTACCATCACCTTTATTCTATTTTTCTGCAGGCTGAGGTCCATTAAAGTTCTTATAAGGTGCAACATTTTCTTTCTCACCTGCATCCTAAGGTCTTGTTCTTTTTGTATGCCATTTACCTTTAGCTTTGTCTTTCCCTTTCCAACCTTGCTGAGATTTTGTCTTACGCTTTGATTGCTCATAACAATGCTTCAACTTACCAATAACTTCTTTAAGTGACCGAGGCTCGTCATACTCAATCTGATCTCTAAATGCTAGTGGTAATCTACTAACAAATCTATGAACTTTAGCTTTTTCATCCTTAATATACAATACATACCTCAACAACTCCAGGAACTTGGTCGTATAATCCTCATCCATCATTGATCCCATCTTTAGCTCATATAATTCCTTGGATTTGTTGCCGTAGTACCTCTCTAACAAATATTTCTTCCTGAAAAGCCTCTTGAATTCATGCCAACTCAAATCCTCTGTCCTAGTGTCTCTAACTAGCTTCACATCTTCCCACCAGATGTCTGCTTTCCCTTTGAGGTTGAACATAGTTATTATGGGCTTCATCTTCTCCGTGTAGTCATGCAACTCAAATAACTTCTTCATCTGAGGTAGCCATGCCTATGCATCCTCTGATTGCTTTAAATCTCCATCAAAGGTAGGTGGCTTGGCTTTCTTGAACTCATATGGAAAATATCCCTTGTCACTCCTCCTATAAGGATGATAACAATGATGACCATGGTACCTGTCAGAACCAGAACTAGAATAGAACCTGTGTCCATCACCTCTCCTGTCTGGTGTATCCAAGAGATTGCCATCTCTGATCATGTCATCTTTATCCGACCTATGACCACCATGAGACCTACTGTCGTATGCTCCATTAGTCATATCCTCCTACCCATGGTTGATCCTAAGCGGTCCCTATCTCTGCAAGTCTGACAAACTTTGAAGGATCACAACATTAACTTTTGCTTGTTTCTCCTATTCCTGAATGATTCTGTCATTATCTTCTTTGCAACTTCTTATTTTTTCCTTCAAGCTTCTCAATGTGTCTACTATGTCAGAAGAGTGCCCAACACCATGTTGTTCATCTAATCCATACAGAGAGTCTTGTGAAATGTAGTCTACCATCTTACTAGTCATATTTGATATTCTTCCTGCAAGTATACCATGTCAACTTGAACCAAAACATAACATAATCAACATACCTCAATATAGTTCAGGGGAGGATGTCTTGTTTGCAAGATCAACCAGATTAGTGCAATACATGTATAAACATAATCATATCAACGTATAGTCATCATTTCAACCATTATCTAGTTATCAATGCATGACCATACCAACCACACACCATGATCTCATGCACGACAACTATAACCATGTCAATGTATGCATAATGAGATATAGACACTGACATGCATAACAAGTGCATAACCGACATACACTCATGAAGAACACATCCAACAACAACACCATTAACTCTCACATGGTGACACAACTGTAACCATGACCTCCACCATGCATACACAATAAGCACATAGACCACAAACATAAAGAACACATATGTAATTGGCATGTATGCACAACCAACACATTCCACCTATCTAGTCCAAGCAGTGAACCATGTGTTCATGCCACTCTATAAAACCCTCCTCCCACATTTACCCAAGCTAGTCGGTCCACTAGGGTAAACATGTGAGGAGAGGCTACTATGATGTGTTTCAACTTCCCATGTACAATTAAGGAATTGGAACTGACAAAACAATCTGAATATGACCTTACTCAGGAACTACAAACCCTTAAGGAGACTACCAACCCTTCCAAGTTCGTAACCCCTAAGACAACTTGTCTTTTTGCTGAGTTAGACCCCTAGCCACTCCCATGAAAATCCATGCATGCAATTGAGGCCCTTCAGTCGCTCCCACAACAAAACATGCTAGCGATTGTGGCCCTTTTTAGGCAGTTTTGTGCCAACGACCCCAGATTTTGTACCACTTTTTAGGGCCAGGACTCAAGCCACTGCCCATAACATTATAAAACTTTGAGGAGTGTTAAATAACCTTGAATTTAAGCTACTAATGCAAACATTGGTACAAGGACTTGATCGGACTCCTACTAGCCATGACAGACATTTCATCAAACATATCATAATTATGAAATCTACAGGTCATAACAACAGATCTGAGCATAGGGGTCTCATACTTATCTAAGATTCGTAAAGAAGGATTGATGCCTTATCACAATAGATGCATTATAATATATTAGGTCATATATTCATTCACATCTCATGTACTAATCAAATCATGATGAGAGCCATAACCAAAGTTTGTCGTAAACCATACTTATAACCAACAAAAATAACAAGGATATAACAGCCATAAGACCACATATGAACAAATACATTTACACATGAAATACCAAAGGAGAAGAAGCTCTTATTAATGAATGCATAAGCCAACCAAGTCAGGGACTTCCACGAACCACCTGACCATAGATTGGGTTGAACCAAATATTTCTTTCAGCCAATCACCCCCATGCCATATTCCAAGCATGAATGTGGGAATCACAACAAAACCAACCAAGGTTTCCTTAGGCTTTACCATATATCCCACCATGGGATTCCTAGGCTTGAAACCCTCATCCATACAACCAAGATTTACTGCAATCCCACCAGATCACTAGGCCTATACAAGCATGGATGCCTCTGGTTCTCTCAACCTAAACCGTGAGGAATTTGTCTGTCTCAACCTCTCGACTTTATCATGTATCTTGCCATTACTGGTCAAGGGATTCCTCGACCTACGAGGTCACCACCCTCTGGGCTTTATCATGCATCCCACCATTATTGGTCAAGGGATTCATGTGCCTAATCAAGGGTATTCACAATCAGGATTTAGTATATATCCCACCTCGGGATTCCTAGGCTTGGTAATCAATCCTGAGACCACCCCACTCAACTTTGAATCCATCTAGCAATCTAGATCAACCAAAACAAGAGAACCCCATCACACCATGGATATCTAAAAATGGCAAGGCAAGGCTAAAAACACTGTTACACCTGGCAAAACCCATGCCAATGACAACAAGAGAACCAAAAACACACATGCATGTACCATGCATGCCAAAACTAGTAATGAAATCATACATGCAACTCGATACCTGCAAGTAATCCCATTGTAGCCACTAGATCTTGCTCTTCCTTGCTTGATATTTTTCTTCCCCTTGCTTGCTTGTCCTTCCTTTGCCTTCTTTCCTCCAATTCTAGAGTGCTGCAAGAATGCTCTAAGTGTCCAAGAGTATGAGAGAGAGAGAGAGGGCTACAAAACTGAACCGACTAAAGGTTAAACTGACAAAAGGTTGTGAAATGATCCTGCGAAGCCTTTTTATTAATAAGGCCTCTGTTTCTTCAATTTTCCATTATTTTCCTTCATTTTCCTCCTTACGTGCAACACGTGACCTTTCACCTTCCTTTTCTCCTAATTTCCATTATTTTCATAAATAAACTGTCAATTAATGCCACTTTGTCTTTCCAAAACCTTTGTCACTACCTTTGTCAATTTCCTTAACCATAATAAACC
This sequence comes from Pinus tabuliformis, assembly GCA_031772625.1. Taxonomy (NCBI): domain Eukaryota; kingdom Viridiplantae; phylum Streptophyta; class Pinopsida; order Pinales; family Pinaceae; genus Pinus; species Pinus tabuliformis. Next base: position 816,349,378 of record CM062818.1, read on the forward strand.
ATATAGCCTTTCAAGATGCTCAAATAGCCCTCTCTAGGCCGACTTCCTTTTTGTTAGCTGACTTGGTCTTGGGAGACTTCTAGACACTTCTATATACAAAATAATTTTCCTTTTCTTGATACAAATGCCTAAAAGTGTCTTTTACAATACGAAAATGACACTTTGACTCATGAAAAACCCTAGGAGCATTCAATGGATGCATGTCCTAATGACAAAATGGATTGAGCATGAAACCTGTGCTTTACAAAAAACATTTTCTCTTATTTTGATAGATACATATAAATTACATTATTACATGAGTCAAATGACTATTATGAAGACCGAAACTAGTTACATTCTCCAACAAGGGGGTGTGTTACAAAAACTCAGGAAAAGGACATTGATCTGAATATTCTTTTAAATATTTTTTAAGTTCATCCGAATATTGATCTAGCCTGGTGAAGTAAATTGCTCCATGTAATTCATCAAATAATTCATCAATGACAGGAATGGGAAATTTATCTTTAATAGTGAGCTTGTTGAGCTCCCTTTAATCTGGACACATACACCATGATCCATCTTTCTTGTGCACCAATACTACTGGAGCAGAGAAAGAACTTTGACTAGGTTGAATTATACCAACCTCTAACATTTCTGCAACCATACATTCAATTTCACTTTTTTGGGCATAAGAATATTTGTAAGGCCCGATGTTTGGAGGAACACTTCCTGGAATCAAGTGAATCGCATGATCATGATCATGAATAAGTGGGAGGCCTTTGGGAGTCTCAAACACCTTGGAATGATTGTCCAATACTTTTTGGAGATATGGAGAAATAAATGATTTCGATGTTTGAACCCCTAGTGAGCATAATTGTGTAATTACACACTGTTGTTATTTCTTCAAAAGCTTTGTCATGCCATTAGAGCTATTTATCTTTCCCGGTTTCCCTGTGATACCCGTTAATTCAAATTCCTTTCCTTCCTTAAAAAAAATTCAAGAAAAGTTCTTGAAAATTGAAAGTTATCATCCCCAAAGATTGTAACCATTGGACTACTAGTACAACATCAACACCACCCATTGGAATGGAAAGCATTGGACTATTCAATACATATTCCCCATGGTTAACTTGATATTACGACACTTTCCATAGCAATTTATAGTTCCTCCATTTGCAACCATCACTTGACAATCTCGTGCTGGATATAGGAAGTAATTCAATTCCTTGCCTATCTTACAATGAATAAAATTATGGGTACTATCCGAATCAATCAACATTATTACCTTTTATTTCTTGATATATCCTTCTATCTTGAGAGTTTGAGGAGTGGTAATTCCTACAAATACATTACAAGATATGGTCGGATTCATTTCTTCTTTCTCTGGGGTTGGTTCTTGTGTATATCCTCCTCTTTTGATGTTTCTTGTTCCTTTTCTTCCTCCTCTTCACAATATATGTAGAATAATTTCTTCTGAGCACACTTATGACCTTTAGTGTATTTTTTTCACATCTATAGTAAAGCCCTTTTTTCTCTTTTTCCCTACAATTTTTGTGGTGCCAACCTTGTAGGTTGTGGAAGACTAGGAGGAGCAACACTTCCATCTTTATAGTTGTGAGTGGTAGGCTTCCTTGTTGCCATAATTTTGCTTTCAACTTTTCTTGCCACCCTGAATGCCTTCTCCAATGAATCATGTTCTCGAATTCAAGCCTCATGTTGGATGTTATCTTTTAAAGTCCCTATGAAGACATTAATCCTATGCTCCTCTGGAATATCAATTACCCTAATATTCAATTTTTGGAAGTCTTCAATGTGCTTCGCCATTGAACCCTTTTGTTTGAGATTTATCAATTGGCTAAAGAAGGCGTTGCTCTTTGTATCTTCATATTGTGTTATCATTTCCTTCGTAAAAATTGACCAGGTGACAAGTGGTCTACAAGGAAAAAGTGATCTATACCATAAAAATTGATTGGGTTCTAAATATAAAGATGTAATACGCACCTTTTGTGAGGGTTGCACATCCTATAGATCAAAATATTGCTCCATCTGTAGTATCCATGTTACTAGATCCTTGACATCAAACTTCCTCATATCTATATTTGGAATGTGGTGGTTCTTAACCCCACATTAGTCTCTAAAATCATAATTCATAGTCCTTTTGTCCTCATCATGATTTTCATGGATTATTTTGTCACCACGGGAAGCCTTTCTTGCAACAACTTTGTCAAACCTTCCTTTAAACCTTCCATGTCTACTTTTAAACCATTCATGTCACCTTTTAAACCATCCATGTCATCTTTTAGTTCATCTTTGGTTGCTTTCTATGAGAGCAAAATTTGTTGCACTTGGTCTCGTAATTTTGATATATCATGCTGCAATTCTTCCTCTTCATGTGTCATAGTAGATCTTTCTGAGGGCTTAATGGGTGTAGAATTTTTTAGCTCAGGATGCATTTTAGACCCCAATACTGATATCTATGCTTAAATATGCCCTTGGAATCACTTCAAACTTATTTTTCAAACAAAATTTATGCAATTTAAAAAAAAAAAAAATACATACCTTTTTCCTACTTTTAGGAGTTCAATCTTGAAACAGTTGTAACTTTTTAATTTCATATCTCCAAGTTCTGAAATTTCTTCCTGTAGTAGCTCTCAGAGTCTTCTTTCCAACCCCACAATTCTGATTGAGATTGGATTATTCAAGAAAGAGTTATGCCAAATCTCACACGATGACCTGATTATGGACTGGTTCAGTAGATCAAAGTTGTACGGGATGCCATGCGTCATTGTTTCAACCTTCGGCCCTGAAACTGATTCACAAAAAACTATAGTTCATGCACTTTCAGCTTCTTCTTACAGAATTCATATATGATGCCTGAAACGAAAGTTATGACGATTTCCCTAAGTCACCTGTTTGAGATTGAATTTTGGAGTAGGCAAAAACCCCAAATTCCTCATATCATATCTCTAAAAATATAGCGAACAGAGCTCTGAAATTTTTACATGTAGTTCACCAAGATTTCGTCTCCACATGGTCAAAATTTCAGCTTCAAAAGTATCGTAGAAAAAAAGTTATAGTGAAAATTCCAAGATGACCTGTTTGAAGAAGAGAAACCCTAGAATCCAAAGCTCTGATACCAAATGTTATGTAACCAACTCACAGAAAAAATAGATCAACGACTTAAAAATTATCCTCTTCGAGGGGAAACCTCCTTTACATTACATAAATGAACAATTCTTGGATGATACAAATGACAAGACCTCATTTGTATATATAGGAGTCTAAGGGGTCACAATATAATCAAAGTCTACATAACAATAATAATGTAAAGGCACAACAATAAAAATAGTGGGCTTCTATGGGGCATAACAATACAAACATGTGGCTACATGGGAAAAGCAATGACAATAGGGGGGATACAGTAGTATTAAAGGGACCTAACATTCCTTTTTCAAATTCGGCCAATGATAAAACTTCTTCACTATTGTCAATGTTTCTGGTATCCCGGGTGACTTGAATACGCTTTTGCATGAAATTCCCATAAGATAGTTTTCTTAAGCTCACTGTCATTCGACACATAGATCCCGTCCCTAAATATGACCAAACCATTTGTTATAAGATGATAGTCCACATCCTGACCACTTGTACCGTGCTATAACCTATGTATAAGCTCCATGTCCTTGTCATCCTGTTGTCCTTCTTGTAAAATCAAATCTTGTAAATTTGTCCTAAAGCTCATAACTGCTATATGATTTACATGTATCCTCCTGCTAAGAGCATCTGCAACCCTGTCCTCTTTCCCCTTGATGTATATGATCTCAAAGTTGAACTCACTAACCGTGGCCAACCATCTAGCTTGTTTAATATTCATATTCGATTGGTCAAATATATACCTAAATCCACTATGATCACTCATTAGTATAAACCTTATGCCAAGAAGATAGTGTCTCCACATCTTCAATGCATGAATGATCGCTGCTAACTCAAGGTCACTTGTTAGATAATTATGCTCGTGTTCATTCAGCTTCCGTGACTCATAGCACACTACCTGTCCTTCTTGCATTAGGACTCCACCAATTCCTCTCTTGTAGGCATCTATACACACCACAAACTCTTTTTTTGGATTTGCAATCTTTAGCACTAGAGAATTTGTCAACAACTGCTTCATTGTTCAAAACTTGTTGCACATTCCTAAGTCCATTCAAATTTCTTACCTTGTCTCTGCAGTGACGTAATAGGATATGCAATCCAAGAGAAGTTCCCGATGAACTTCCTGTAATAACTTGCTAGCCCCATAAATGATCTTACCTCATCCACATTCCTAGGAGTTTCCCATTCCATGATAGCTTTTATCTTTTCCAGATCCACTGTTATGCCTTCCTTGGAGACAACATGTCCCAAGTAATGTACCTCTTCCTGAAAGAAATTGCATTTACTAAGCTTAGCATGCAAATGATGCTCTCTCAACAATCTCAATACTGCGGCTAAGTGCTCGACATGCTCTTTCTCATTCTTAGAATATATCAAGATGTCATCAATGAACACAATGGAAAACTTGTCCAGATAGGGATGCAACACACTATTCATCAAGCACATGAAAGTAGTTGGAGTATTAGTTAAACCAAATGGAACTACAACAAAATCATAATGCTCATACCTAGTCCGAAAAATAGTCTTGTAGATGTCCTCTTCTTTAATGTGTACCTGATGGTATCTAGATCTCAATTCAATCTTCGAGAACACTATTGCTCCGTTCAATTCGTCTAACAAGTCATCAATCCTTGAAAATGGATACATGTTCTTGATGGTCACACTGTTCAACTGCTTGTAACCAATGCATAACCTGAGAGTACCATCCTTCTAATTCACAAACAACACTGGTGCACCCATAGGTGATACACTTTGCCTAATGTATCCCTTGTCAAACATTTCATTCAATCGCAACTTCAACTCTACTAACTTTGATGTGCTCATCCTATATGGTGCCTTTGATGTTGGTGTTGCCCTTGGTACCAACTCAATAGAGAAGTCCACTTCTCTATGAGGTGGCAACTATGAAATCTCCACTGGAAACACATCCTAAAACTGCTACAAGATTGGGTACCTCTTCATAACTTCTGCATCCTCAACATCCTTACCTTTATCACTAGAAATATGCACTGCAAATAACACACACCCTTTTATGCGACTGCAATTTACCAGCATATCTGTCACCATTCTCACTGATGTATCTTTCTTCTTACCTTGAAAGATTCTTTATTTCCCATTATCATCCAAGCATTCAATAGCTTTGTCATAGCAATCCACCTTAGTCCTGTGAAGATACAACTAGTCCATACCCAAAAGCATATTATGTGATCCCAACGGTACTACATTCAAATGTGCTGAGGTAGGCATACCATTCAACTTGAATGCACAAACTCTTACCCAATGATGAACTATCTTCCTTGTACTTGTAGCCAACTGTACTAACCAAGATTATGCATGCACTTCTTTATTCAAACCACACTTATCCACTGGGTCAGGACTTACATAACAAAAATTAGATCTAGGGTCAATCAAAATATAAACAAATTGATCACAAATATTATCGTCCATCTCGATAATAAATGTCTAGCAATCTGCTTCCTGTTATCGAACGCTTCATAGATCCGTGGAATGCTCTGCCCAACATCCCCAATTGTTTGTGTGTCCTATGCACTGTAAATCTGAGGCCTACCACCCTGATTTTGCAGACAATCTCTCTTAAGATGCTCCTTACCACATGTCCAACACTGCAAGCATCCCTTACCATCACCTTTATTCTTTTGTTCTCCAAGCTAAGGTCCATTAAAGTTCTTGTAAGGTGCAAAATTTTCTTTCTCACCTACATCCTGAGGTCTTGTTCTTTTTGTATGCCATTTACCTTTAGCTTTGTCTTTCCCTTTCCAACATTGCTAAGATTTTGTCTTACACTTTGTTTGCTCATAACAATGCTTCAACTTATCAATGACTTCTTCAAGTGACCGGGGATCATCATACTCAATCCGATCTCTAAATGCTAATGGTAATATACTGACAAATCTCTGAACTTTGGCTTTTTCATCCTTAAGATACAATACATACCTCAACAACTCCAGGAACTTGGTCATATAATCCTCATCCGTCATCAATCCCATCTTTAGCTCATAGAATTCCTTGGCTTTGTTGTCGTAGTACCTCTCTAACAAATATTTCTTCCTGAAAAGTCTCTTGAATTCATGCCAACTCAAATCCTCTGTCCTAATGTCTCTAACCCGCTTCACATCTTCCCACCAAATGTTTGCTTCCCTTTGAGATTGAAGATAATTATTATGGTCTTCATGTTCTTCGTGTAATCATGCAACTCAAATAACTTCTTCATCCCAAGTAGCCATGCCTATGCATCCTTCGACTTCTTCAAATATCCATCAAAGGTAGGTGGCTTGGCTTTCTTGAACTCATATGAAAAATATCCCTTGTCACTCCTCCTATAAGGATGATAACGATGATGACCATGGTACTTGTCAGAACCATAACTAGAATAGAACCTGTGTCCATCACCTCTCCTGTCTAGTGTATCCAAGAGCTTGCCATCTCTGATCATGTCATCTTTATTCGACCTGTGACCACCATGATACTTACTGCCATATGCTCCATTAGTCCTATCCTTTTGCCCATGGTTGATCCCAAGCAGTCCCTGTCTCTGCAAGTTTGAAAAACTTTGAAGGATTACTGCATTAACTTTTGCTTGTTTCTCCTATGCCTGAATGATTTTGTCATTATCTTCTTTGCAACTTCTTATTTTTGCCTTCAAGATTCTCAATGTGTCTACTATGTCAGAAGAGTGCCCAACACCACGTTGCTCATCTGATCCATAGGGAGAGTCTCGTGAAGTGTAGTCTACCATCTTGCTAGTAATATTTGATCTTCGTCGTGCAAGTATACCATGTCAACTTGAACCAAAACATAACATAATCAACATACCTCAATATAGTTCAGGGGAGGATGTCTTGTTTGCAAGATCAACCAGATTAGCACAATACATGTATAAACATAATCATATCAACATATAATCATCATTTCAACCATTATCCAGTTATCAATGCATGACCATATCAACCACATACCATGATCTCATGCATGACAACTATAACCATGTTAATGTATGCATAATGACGTATAGACACTAACATGCATAACAAGTGCATAATCGACATACACTCATGACGACCACATCCAACAACAACACCATCAACTCTCACATGGCGACACAACTGCAACCATGACCTCCACCATGCATACACAACAAGCACATAGACCACAAACATGAAGAACACATATGTAATTGACATGTATGCATGACCAACACATTCCACCCATCCAGTCCAAGGGGTGAACCATGCTCTCATACCACTTTGTAACACCCTCCTCCCATATTTACCCAAGCTAACTAGTCCACTAGGGTAAGCATGTGATGAGAGGCTACTATGATGTGATTCAACATCCCATGTACAGTTAAGGAAGTGGAACCGACAAAACAAATGCAATCTGACCTTACTCAGGAACTACAGACCCTTCAGGAGACAACTAACCCTTCCAAGTGCCTAACCCCTAAGACAACTTGTCTTTTTGCTAAGCTAGACCCCCAACCATTCCCATGACATGCCATGCATGCAGTTGAGGCCCTCCAGTCACTCCCACAACAAATCATGCCAATGACTGTGGCCTTTTTTAGCCAGTTTTGTGCCAACGACTCCAGATTCTGTACCACTTTTTTAGGGCTAGGACTCAGGCCACTGCCCATAACATTATTAAACTTCCAGGAGTGTTAAATAACCATGAATTAAATCTACTAATGCAAACATTGGTGCAAGGACTTTATTGGACCCTACTAGCCATTACAGACATTTCGTCAAACATATCACAAATATGAAATCTACAGGTCATAACAACAAATCTGAGCACAAGGGTCTCATATTTATCTGAGATTCGTAAAGAAGGATTGATGCCTTATCACAATAGCTGCATTACCATCTATTAGGTGATATATTCATTCACATCTCATGTACCAATCAAATCATGATGATAGACATAACCAAAGTCCGTCACAAACCATACTTATAACCAGTGTATAACCAACAAAAATAACAAGGATATAACAACCAGAAGACCACACATGAACAAGTACATTTACACATGAAATACCAAAGGAGAAGAAGCTCTTATTAATGAATGCATAAGCTAAACAAGTTAGGGACTTCCATGAACCACCTGACCATAGATTGGGCTGAACCAAATCTTTCTTTCAACTAATCACCCACGTGCCATATTCCAAGCATGAATGTGGGACTCACAACAAAACCAACCAGGGCTTCCTTAGGCTTTACCATATATCCCACCAAGGGATTCCTAGGCCCGAAACCCTCATCAATACAACCAGGCTTTATCGCAATCCCACCGGATCACTAGGCCTATACAAGCAAGAATGCCTCCGAATCTCTCCACCTAAACCATGAGGAATTTGTCCATCTCAACCTCTAGACTTTATCGTGTATCTCACCATTATTGGTCAAGGGATTCCTAGGCCTACAAGGTCACCACCTTCTAGGATTTACCATGCATCCCGCCATTACCGGTCAAGGGATTCCTAGGCCCAATCAAGGGTATTCACAATCAAGATTTACCGTATATCCCACCTCGAGATTCCTAGGCCTGGTAATCAATCATGAGACCACCCTACTCAACTTCAAATCCATCTGACAATCCAACTCAACCAAAACAAGAGAACCCCATCACAACATGGCTATCTGAAAATGGCAAGGCAAGGCTAAAAACACTATCATACCTGGCAAAACCCATGCCAATGACAACAAAGAACCAAAAACATACATGCATGCCAAAACTAGCAAGGACATCATACATGCAACTCGATACCTACAATTAATCCTGTTGTAGCCGCTAGATCCTGCTCTTCCTCACTTGATCTTTTGCTTCCTCTTGCTTTCTTGTCCTTCCTTTGCCTTCTTTCCTCCAATGCTAGAGTGTTGCAAGAATGATCTAAGTGTCCAAGAGTATGAGAGAGAGAGTAGAGAGGGAGGGCTCAAAAATTGAATTGACTAAAGGTTAAACTGACAAAAGGCTATGAACTGATCTTGAGAAGCCTTTTTATTAATAAGGCCTCCGTTTCTTCAATTTTCCATTATTTTCCTTCATTTTCCTCCTTATGTGCAACCTGTGACCTTTCACCTTCCTTTTCTCCTAATTTCCATTTTTTCATAAATAAAATGTCAATTAATGCCACTTTGCCTTTCCAAAGCCTTTGCCACTGCCTTTGCCAATTTCCTTAGCCATAATAAACCAAATGAACACCCACACTAGGATGTTTTGTCCAACATTAAGCTTGGAATAAGTGTCCCATGACCTTGGTTATTATTTTACCTTTATTAACTTTATTACATGGAATTTTGACGAGGGTTGTTACATTGAGTACGAAGCTTTATGTAATGCCACTCATGAGGCAATTTGGTTGAGGCAAATTTTGAAGATACAAGAGAAAAGAAAAAGGCACAAACAATTACCAAATGTGATAACCAAAGTTCCATCAAACTGGCAAACAACTTAGTATATCATGCCAAGTCAAAACATATTGAGACATGACATTATTTTGTAAGAGAGAAGAGATGGTTAAAGGAAATTGATTTGATATATTATAATACATATGAGAATGTGGTAGACATCTTTACAAAGCCTCTTGGAAAGGAAAATTTTGAAAATGTAGGCTTAAGTTAGATGTTAAATAAAATATTTTTCATGGTTAAGGGGGAGTGTAAGAATAAATCTAAAAAGGAATAGGCATCAATTTAATTTATTAGAATATTCCAATTAATTTTGGTAGAGTATTAATATTTACAACAATATCATATCCATAAGTTTAGGAATTCGTTGAACCGGATTTCCTCTAAAAATGTAACCCATTCCAAGCAATAATATTCAAGAGAGTGTGTGATAATTTTATCTCAATTTGATGTGAGTTTTGTGACATTTGATTCTACAGTTAGTATGCATGTAAGTTTGCTTGGTTGGTGGGAAATTCTTGAACTATGTGGCCTTCATGGTATATACCTTTGCCTCAACCATTCACCTCTATATATGCATCAACAGTATAATGTTGAGGGTGCTTAGCTTTGTAACGTATTGTTTGAGCTCCCTTGTGATTGGAATTGATCCTACCAATCCCTAATTTCAGAACTCTCTCTTGGTTTCACTTAGTCTTCCAATGGATAGATATAGGTAGTTATAGCTTTATAAATCTTTTGTGGCCTTCAAAATTGACCATGTGCAGACCCATTAATTACTATATGGATTAAACCTTGTGGAGACTCCTTTACTAAGACAATTGGGTCTTGAAAGTTGTTTAAACAATGTTAATTCATGTGTTAGAACAAACCTTGAATGCAATAACAATCCTCCAAAGCCAACTAGGTATATCAATGGGTATAATCTAATAAGGCCAATGCCATTTCGTTAAGAAATATATATCTGAGGGTGATAGGGGATAAATATTTAATCTCATCATCAAGGAATCATGATTGTGGAGTGAAATAGGGAAGATATAGAATCTCATCACCAAGGAATCATGATTGTGAAGCTGAACGAGGAAGAGACAATATCTCATTTCCAAGTAATCATGATTATGGAGTGAAATGGGGAAAGGATAAAGTCTCACCACCTAGAAATCGATTTTGTTGGGGATAAGGATTTTCCTTTGGGTGATAATAGGAATTGCTTGGATTTAACAATCTTCAATGATACTCTTTTTGGCCAATGACATGTATCATTGAATCTGACAAATCTTTAGCAATAAGGATTTCCCATTGAACCAACATCATAGAGCTAGGCTTGGCCCATGTGTGTAGAATAGGTTTTTTTCTCTACCCTAACAACTCATCGCCTAAGGGTGTGTCTAGAGCTCAAGGAGGTCGTGAGCCAAGAAGAGTATACCATGTTGAAGCCCAGACAAATGAAATAAGGGTATTGTCGTATGATATATCATGAAGGAATTCATCACTTATATTTCATTGGAGAAGATATGTTGCCTTATTACTTATATGTGATCCCTTACATCACAATAGTCTTCCTCAACCCAATACTCACATGCAACTAATAATAGCCTTGTCAACACAATAGAATTAAGATGAAATAACATTGTTAAGATGGAATTTGAAGGGGTGAGGCTTAAGTTATTAAGATTGCCAAAATAATGGGAACATGTAATGTTACACTTCGACAAAATGCCTTGCATCTGAAAACATGGTAGGGCATGGTGACAACATTATCGTTGGAAAGCCATTGACAGATAACTCCTTGTGAGATCATTTGTTAAATATCAAGCATATTAGAGATCGATTGTAATTAATTGTCATCATAATGGATGAAGAAGATACAATGGTTATAATCTTGAAAAGTTTGCCTTCTTCCTATGCAAATTTAATGAGATCTTTAACATTACTGATATTGATAGACATATGACATTTAAGTAGTTGAGAATTAAAATTTTGCAACAAAACAAATGGAAAAAGCAATTTGGGAATAACAATGCTAATGAGTACTTTGAGGTAGCACTTGCAACAAAGTTTAAGAGAAAGGGAAATAACATATTAAAGAGAATGATGTTCACTCTTTTGAGTTAGGTGAAAGTAGAAAAGTAATTAAATGCTTTTGTTGTGGAAAATTAAGGCACATAAGCAATGTTTAGAGGAAGCAGTTATGGGATGAAAAGAACAACCAAGAACATTCTTTCAATGATCATTTTGAAAAGAATCATGTTAATATGGCTACGCAAAAGGAGGAGGAAGATTTCTAGGTGGTCATGGCCAGTGACAAGGATTCAAAGAATGATAAGGTTGATTGGTAAGTTGATTCACAAGCATATAAACATTTTACTAATAATAACAATTGCTATACTGGCTTGTAGTTGATAAAAATCTAATTATATTGTATTCAATGTTAGAGAAAAATATAAGGTTAGAGGAAAGGGAAATGCCTTACTTCAACTAGTAGGTGAAGATAACGATTAAAGATGTTTATTATGTTCCTTATTTGTAGAAAAATGTACTTTCGATAAGTGGTATAATAAAGCATAACACACAATCACATATTATTTTTCAATAATAATAGGTGTTTTATTGTTGACAAGAATATAAAAAAGATGGTTTTTGTGTTATGGTTTATTTTGATATATAGAAGTTGAGAATGCAAGGCTAGTTCAACAGAATGATGGTTGTAATTTCACTAAAAATTTAGCCATAATGCCCAGGCCAAAGAGGTGTCTAGTGAGATGGAACTAAAAAATGAAGCCCTAAATGATGTTATTATTGAAACAAGTCAAAATCAACAAAGAAGAGAAGGAAAACAACAAGTATATTATGCATTATCTATTGTACTTCATGATATGACTCACCCAACATCTTACTCCAAAGTTACTTTGCTTATTGATCCACTAACTTCTCCATTATTGCTTATAGCACCAATTCCACCACCCAAAACATGGATATGTATCCATAATAGTATAAGATCCCCTTGTTAGTGAGACAAGAGACCCCTTATTAGTGGTACAAGAAACCCTCTCAATACAATGAATTTACTATGTAATATACAAAGTATGTTAAATTAATGTTGTTTTTTATAATAGTTTAATTAATATTATTACAATCTCTATCAAAATATATTTAAGTAAATTAATCCATTCACCTTACAAAATATAATTAAATGTTAGGTATGACATATGATTTGAAGTGCTTCTACCAATGAATAATCCAAAAAAACATTTTTCATCACTAATATTATCCACATTAACTATATTAACTGTTACGTATGACATTTGATTTGAAGTACTTCTACCAATGAATAATCCTAAAAAACATTTTTCATCACTAACATTATCCACATTAACCATATTAACTATAGTCTACATCAATTACACTATCTACATTAACCCATCTTAATAATTCATTAATTCATTTTAATCATTAGAATGGTAATACCAATATCTCCAACTTGTCAACAATTTCTACTCATTGGATGTTCAGAAGTTCAAAATCTCCATTACTGTAACAAATTATACAATCTAAAACATAGACATAGTAATTTAAGCTCACCTTGTAGTGATCAACTCTTAACTCAATTACCAACTTTGAAAATTTTGGTTTTATATTTATCTAAAAATATGCATTGTACTTTAATTTTAGATTATGCTTGTTGAAAGGAACAATATAGTTGTATCCCACATGCAATGTGGGGAATGCAGCGTTAGAGGAGGAAGGGTATAAATAGGGAATATGCATAGAAATTAAACATACTTACCTGGGCGGGGTCAATCGATGATCAGGAAGGTCGATGGCCTAGGAAGACCACTTCCATTGCACTTGGGAGGGGGGTTTACCTAGCATCTCCCACTGAGGAGAGTGCACGTCATAATTTGTGGCAGTGGAGGCTCGCGTTCGCGCGGCCTCCAACCGAAACAAATCAAATTAGATGATTCTATCTTAATGCGTAGGTTCTGAGATCGTTTTGAGAGGTTATTGCCCGATCTTGTGGTTGCAGGAGAGGATGGGAAATGGTAAGTGACTCATTTTATTTTAGATCCTTTGCCGGTACTAGTGATATTTTGGCTTCTCTTTCAGTGTTCTTTGTGTGCGGGAGCCAAATAATCATGTCTGAGTTCAAACCCTATCATCAATATTTTCTTTCTTATAAGCATGCTGCATAAATAATCATATCTGGGTTCAAACCCTATTATCAATATTTTCTTGCCGCATCTGAAGTCTACCATGATCCTTCCGAATGAAGTATCTGACTTTGAAAGCATGTTGTGCAAATTTCACAGCGACGGCTGAAAGGCTCTTTGTTAGAACTGTATGATTTGGTTATTTAGAGGTTATTGCCCGATCTTGTGGTTGCAGGAGAGGATGGGAAATGGTAAGTGACTCATTTTATTTTAGATCCTTTGCCGGTACTAGTGATATTTTGACTTCTCTTTCAGTGTTTTTTGTGTGCAGGAGCCAAATAATCATGTCTGGGTTCAAACCCTATCATCAATATTTTCTTTCTTATAAGCATGCTGCATAATAATCATATCTGGGTTCAAACCCTATTATCAATATTTTCTTGTTGCATCTGAAGTCTACCATGATCTTTCGCCATGAAGTATCTAACTTTTAAAGCATGTAGTGCAAATTTCACAGCGACGGCTGAAAGGCTCTTTGTTAGAACTGTATGATTTGGTTATTTAAATTTTTGTTGATATCCAGCAACCCAAGGATTTTATCTCTCTCATTGACCTTTTCCGTGAATCGATGTGGCTTCGTTGTGCAATAAAGGTAAAAGCTCAAAATTACTTTGATATTAACTTGAGTTAAAGTGAAATTAACTTGTAAAGTGATATTGACTTATAATGTGCTTGTATTGAAATCACTGATGGTTGATTTGAATGGAACACTGAATTATAATAAATTTTGGAATTGAACGCTGAATTATAATAGCTTTATCATCGTTGTTCTGAATTAACAAATGAATTATGACAAGTTAATTCAGTTAGATTTACCATAAATTTATGGTTATGACAGACTTGCGATTTACTACGAAAATAGGCTTGTATTAGAAATGACACTGGCGATGGTTGCAATTACTGTTGGTTGACCACTGAATTTATAATGTACTTGTTTGAAATCAGATTTTATGATAGATTTACGGTTGACCCCTGAAATATGTTTGTATTTGAAATTAGGCCAATGATCGCTGCAATCACTCATGGTTTATCACTGAATTTATAATGTGCTGGTTTGAAATCACATTGTTATGGATTTACCACTGAAATGAGATATTGTTATAGATTTATGTTTTAACATTGAAATATATGTTTGGGAATTGTCTAACTAATTTATATTTTTGAGTTTTTGGTTGCAATTTAGGGAAATAATTTGTGACTGCCTCATATTTCTGTTATTTAAAATTTATTTAAATCAATTCAGTGAACTGAAAAGCACATAGATTCTTCAGAGTTCACAAATCAAATTTGTATAATTCCAACCAATTTATGTTAACTGTAATCACTGATGGTTGACTACTGAATTTAAGATGTGCTTGTTTTTGAAATCACAATGGCTGTATTCACTATTAGCTACATGAATATTGGAGCTACATGTTCTAGAAATCCAGTAGACATCATTTATTACTTCTACACTAATAAAGCTATAGCTCTAAAAATATTGATAATCATGGTTGATCTAATTAATCACTGACTATACTTACTGATAGTTGATCTGAATTGAGATTTATCATAAGTTGACCACTGAATGATTAAAAACATCCTGCATCAGAATATTTTAAAAAACATACTGAATTGGTAGATTAAAAAGCGTAAGAGCACTTTAAAAAGCTTATTTTTGAAAGCATTAATACTCAACAAAGAAGACTATAAATTCATAGAACTACTGTGAGGAAATATTTAATTACCATATGCATAAATAAAACCATTGCCATTTAGGCTCTTCTAATCCAAGTTGGATCACAATCTTCACAAAAACAAAAATAAATAAAAACGAACAGTACAAATTTATCAGCATCCACCAGCACTTTTTGGCCAGTTGCTATGGCTAATCTCATCATCGGTTATTAGTCATATAAGCCCTGTGATAGTGGCAGGGAGCAGAGACCCTGCCACTTCCTTTGTAGTAAAAATTCCTGTACTAAGAGATAAGAGTTTATTTTAGCTTGATCAACCCGAACATTTATTTTAGTGTGCAAAATAAATCTTGGTGAAATTTTCTTTTCGTTCCTTGATTCTTTCCAAAATTGGAGAAAGGGTCAAATTTTGGTTTACCATTATCCAGTCGATGTTATTTTAGAATCCCCTAAAATATGAATAGGTAGAACTCTTTTTTCAGTACGAAAAAAAGCTGTATATATTACAGAAGTTGGTTATTTTAGAATCTCCTAAAATATGAATATTTAAATCTTTTTTCTTTTTTTGCTAACCTTTTTCTTTCTATTTTTGCTAACCTTTTTTTTAGCACGAAAACCACTGTATATATTAATACAATTCCGCTATAGAAATTTTGATACGGAAAAGTATGGTATAAAAAAAAACAAAAATTTTGCTTCTGCCATATAACATATGGGAACATGACAATCATATACGGAAATACATATACAATAGGTAAAAGAGTAGAAAACTCTTAATCAAAGATATGGAACACAAGTGGTACCTAAGCCTGTAATCGCTGATAAATAGACAGGATCATGATACATACCAGGACATTGTGACTCCTATATACTCGGCATTGAGAATTGTTGAACTTGATGCGTGACGGTCCCCACAGTGATGCTCAAGTTCCATATTCTGCATTGTGAAAACAAGCCATTTTTTGATAAATCATCAGCGATCATATTTTGGGAGTGATTTACATGAGCGATGGAGAAATCCTTTGAAGATTTTCAGATAGAGGAGATTCTATGCATCCATCCGGGGAGGTTGGCATTGTTAATGGAATGTTTGCCGATAACATGATCAATAATGATTTTTGAGTCTCCATAGATTCGAAGGCCGCCAATGTTCAGGAAAGAGCAGAAACTTAGAAGGCCATATAATGCCATGGCTTCAGTTTTATTGTTAGTCCCAGCACCCCCGTTCCAAAATATTTCATAGTGCTGGTCCTCCATAATATTTATGAACACTCCACACACGCAAATACCTTCTTGAGCTGCACCATCGAACTGTGCCCTCGGAAATGACAACAGAGGATTGGAAGACACTTTATTGTTAGTCCTAGCACCCCCATTTCAAAATATTTCATAGTGCTGGTCTTCCATAATATTTATGAACACTCCACGCACAAATACCTTCTTGAGCTGCACCATCGAAGTGTGCTCTCGGAAATGACAACAGAGGATTGGAAGGCACTTTTGATATTCGATTCACTCGTTGAGGAATAATGGGAATGAGCGAGAGATATAAAGAAATAATTTGGTCAAATAAGAGCATAAAATTCTCCTTATAATCTTGAAAAATGATCCGATTCTTCCATTTCCAAATGGACCAGAACACAATAAGAGGGATAGGCCTCCATCTCACTTTCTACTTACTCCACCATTCAAAAGCATCTTTTATGGATGAATGAGTGTTGTAATTGAAACCAAAATGTGAGGCCAGTTTCTTCCATAGAACCTGTGTGTGGAAACATTGAAGAAAGATGTGTAGATTGTCCTCCGTCTCAAATAGGCAAATAAAGCAAATGGCTGGGCAATGCCAATTCCTCTTTCGAAGGTTGACCCAAGTGAGATTTTTGTTGTAAAACGCTAGCCAAGAAAATAAGATAATTTTGTATGGGTAACCAGACTTCCAGAATGTAAAAGGAAAAATGTTATCGACACATGAATATTGTTCCTCTAAAATGGAGAGGTATACATCTTTAACAAGAACATTAGCCTTACCACCCCTCCCCAGCCAGACTATGCTGTCTTTTCTATAGATCTGTAAATACCACAGAGCTTCATTTTCTAGTAAATCATATTCCATTGGGATGCAGCTTGACCATAAAGGCCCAAATCATTAGCAGACTTCCAAATTGGGAAAGCACCCTGCCATTCGTTAATAACCTATGCTAAATAAAAGATACATTTTTGATGGAGCATGTGTAGGAGTTGATGAGGAATATGAGAAATTTCTTCTCTGCCCATAAATGGGTCGATACCAATAAGAATGCGATTTCTAGATTGAAATTTCCACATAAGATTTTTGAAAAAGAAAACCTGGATCTTATGAAAACTTCTCCATATCGCAGATCCCCGAGCAGGCCCAAAAGAACCGTACCTAAGCCAGAAGGTAAAATCTCTGTTCCTCAAGTATTTATTTCTGATTGCATTGCTCCATATACTGTCTCCAAAAACAGCTTTCCATAAAGATTTACAGAACAAGGCCAGACTAAATTTTCGAAAATTCATAATACCCCACCCTCCCATCTTCTTTGGGAGGGTCAGGGTAGTAAGCTTGGACAGGGGAAATTTCATTTTTTCCTTACAGCCCCCCCAAATGAAGAATGCCATCAATTTATTTAATTTTTGAATGACACTGGCAGGGATGTAAAATAAGTGGGCCCAATAGACTAAAAGCTAGGTGAGTACCGATTGCGATAGAATCATTCTACCAGCCAATGAGAGACATTTATACTCCCAGCCTGCAATCCTTTTATAGAATTTGTTGAGGATCCATGACCAATCTGTCGAAGAATAACCTATTGGCTTCAAATGGAAGCCCAAATATTTCATTCCCACATAGATAGATTTGGCTTGTATATTGAATAGTTGTATGAGGAATTCCATTTCTGCCATATTAATATCTCCATGGTGGAATGATGATTTACCCTCATTTATACGCGGACCAGTAGCCCTTTGAAAGTAATATAATATTATGTGCAAATAAATCCAGGTCTGTCTACATAGCATGGCAAAAATCAGTTTGTCATCCATAAAAAGATTATGTGAAAATTTGATACCCCTGTTGATAGTGAGAGGACGACAATGACCCTCACAAACAACTCTTTTAATATGAAGGCTGAGCGAATCCATAATAAGGATGAATAGAAGGGGCGAAAGGGAACATCCTTGGCGGAGGCCCCTGGCAGCAGAGAAAAATGGAGTAGGAATACCATTTACGAGAATGGCATAATTGACATTCTCCACGCAGGCCATAATCCAGTTGGTGCATTGACTATTGAGTCCTATTTTAATAAAGAGGCATCTCAAAAATCCCCAGTCCAGACAATGATATGCTTTTTTAAGGTCAATTTTGAGGATGGCTGCATCAATTTTTTTGGAATGTATAGAATGGAGACATTCTTGAGTAATGGCCACCGCATCCAAGATATTTCTCCCTATTAAGAAACCATGCTGCTCACTGGAGAGAAAATTAGACAAGGTGTTTCGGATTCTTCCTGCAATGATTTTTGAAATGATTTTATATATGATGTTACAAAGGGATATAGGCCTATAGTCTGCAAAGGTAAGAGAGGCATTTTTATTAAGAATCAAGGCAATAAATGTAGATGATATAACATGATCTATATTGCTCCTTATTCTGGTCTCCTCAATCATACTCAAGATATCTTTTTTCATCAGGTCGAAAAAATGAATGAAAATGTCAATGGTCCATCCATCTGGACCCGGGCATTTGTCTTTCTTGAAAGATTTCATAACAGACAACAATTCTTCCTCTGAGACAGCGGCATATAAACTGTCATTTTGTTCGGAGCCAAACATGGTGGGGTAAGGCTCAATACCCCATATGATATCATCCATCCCAATGTCTCGGTCCTTTTTGTATGCATTCTGGAAAATTTTTACTGTTTTTTTAGAAATCTCATCATGTGAGTGCAGTAGAAACCCCTCATCATTCTTAATTTCCCATATAGCATTAGATTCCCGTCTCTTATTAGCAAAACGGTGGAAGAATTTGGTATTCTTGTCGCCCTCCTTTAACCAAATGGCCCGACTTTTTAGTCTCCAAGACGATTCTTCAATGGCCAGTAGTTTCTATTTCTTTTTTTCCAACTCCCATATCCGAGAGCGCACATCCCATGAGATTTTGTGAACAATGAAAAATCTGGCAATGCTTTTAATCTCCTGAAGTTCTAATCTGTTAGATCAATCTTATAAGCTTGCTATTCTTTAACTTTTTTTCGAAGCTGAGCCATATGATCTAACAATTTTTCAGACTGAGAATGCGAAGTATGTGGCTCATAAGACAACCAAGAGTTCTAGACAATATTGATGAATCCATCATCCTCTAACCAAATCCTGTTAAACTTGAAAGGATATTCCTTCCTATGATTCAGAGCCGACCAATGCAAGGATATAGGCCGATGGTCAGAAATAAAACAAGGGAGAATACAAGAAGTGGGGAAGCCAATACGCTCAATTAGTCTATCATGAATAATGAATTGATCTAGTCTTTTGGCAATGTAAGCTTCCCCAGACCTCCCGTTATCCCATGTAGGAGCTAAAATAGATGGGCAAATATCTACAAAATTGTATTGAAGTAGAGCTTCCCTGATGGACCCCCCCACTGGATCGACTTTTCTTCCTTTTCCCCACACTTCGTCAGAGCTTAACGAGCAATTTAGGTCCCCTGCAATTAGGAGGGAGTCTATCTCCATAATCTCAGAGGCCAGGAACCGATTCCAATAAATAGATCTATCCTTGTATGGAGCGTATACATTCAGGATATGGATGGGGGTAGCCATGCCCCAGAATTTTGCCAGAATCAGAATTCCATCAAGACATCGAAAGGTCCTAGCCGAAATCCAAACCGGGTCCCATAGAACAGCCAGCCCCCCAGACAGCCCTGATGCCTCCGTGGCCGAAATATGCCACGTAGGGAACATGCGTCTGAAATATGCAATAGTCTCCAGCCGGTCATGCATAGTCTCTTGTAACATAATAATTTTTTATGCGGAAGAAAGAAACAAATTTTTAAGAGCCAAAAATTTTGGGATCGCCCCGAGACCCCTTATGTTCATAGAGAGAATTTTGATCATGTGGTCCCGTCTTCGGGCATACTTGCTCTAAGAGGCCCGGATCCTGCCAGATCAAATATAGGAATGTCTACAAGTGATGATTTATGTACATCAATTTTAGATATACCCTTCCTACCCTGGAAATGTCGACTACCCCTGTTCTGTTTCCGTCTGACCATGATGTTCCTGGCTGAAGTGGCGCTGATGACAAGAGAGGATGACTTTTTCGGTTTATGAATGGTCAGAGGCTGGAGCTGGAGAGATTCTCTTCGCAATAGCAAGTCAAGATCACTGCCAATAGAATTTGTAGGGGAAGAAACAGGCGAGTTTGTCGGAGTGACCGATATCACCGGAGCTTTACCTTTTAATGCAGTCTTGTCAAATTGCGAGGTGGCAAGATGAGAAATCGGGGAGGGAGTATTATCTTTGAAGACAAATCTAACATTGACAGGTGATGTAGATGAGGATGGAATTATAGTAATGTTAGGGATCAAATCGAGGAAAGAGTTTGGATGAGGAATAGGCATAGGAGACTTTATGGTCGACCCCGGAGAGGGTTCCGGGGGATGGGGTTGAGAGAACAGATCCTGAGCCCCCGGAATAACTAAATTATCCATGGACAGTGATCTCGAAAAAGTAAGGGGAGCAGACTTCGGATTTGGAGTCATGGAGCACCACTGGGAAGAATCATATGAAGGGGCTCTAAGAATCAAAAGACACTGAGACATAATCGGGGACATTAGTTCAGCCATAGAAGATGATCCTTTAAACTTATTTCTATCCCCACCCGCATCACAGAAATCCTTATTCATGGCGCGTGCGTGAGGATCAACATGGAAATTTTTCCTGTTAGCCTTCCCGGACGGATGACGAGGGCAGTGCCATTTCAGATGACCAGTTTTGTGGCAGAGGGAGCACCGGAAAGGAACTCCCCAGTAGTCAAGTCTTTGGTGAATTGATAATTCACCCCAAACAAGATCAATATGATTGGGAAAGCCGCCTCTATACTCTTTTTCGATCAAGATCCATGCCACCCGCTTATCCTTGGCGCCTAAGCACTTGGGATCTACATACACAAATTTTCCAATGGCGTTGCCAATGTGAGAGAGCGATTCCTTTGTCCAGAGCTCGATGGGGAGGGCAGGTAGCTTAACCCAAATCAGATTATTTTGAGGGGTATTCCGTAAAGGGTTGAAGCCGATATACCATTTGTGAAGGGCCAGAAAGCTTTTTCCGTGCACCCAAGGAATAGCCCATATGGTGTCCAGATCTTTTACTTCCAAGAAGTGAAAACTGTACCAATCCTTCATTAACCGGACAATAGTCAGGATGTATCCTATCAAGGGGCGCCATTTAGATCCAAGCCAAACTCTTAACTGGGCGTCTTCCATATCAGGAAAATGCCATTTGCCAATCAGAGCACGAGATTGTAGACTCGCAATACGATCTGCCAGAGAGATACCGTCCAGGGAAATAGCCGGTGGAGGGGGAGAAATCTTAGCAGGCTGATGATTGTGTCTGTGTCCCGGACGAAACTAATCGTCGACGCCGAGGTTCTGCTTATGTGGCTGGGGAATCAGATGATCCGCCAAAGCGGATTGCCAATCAGCCGGCTTAATAGTGCCATAGTGGAGAGCCTCTGCCTCCATGGCAGCCCGCACTAAGTCTGACGTGTCCGATTCTGCCAGGAAGATCTCCATGTCATCCGGATGAATGGATAGGACTCCACGTGAAAGGACGATAAGACAATGAGAGAAGGACAAGATTTTCAAATCTATCAGCAGAATAGAAGAAGCACATCGGGGAGGCCAAACCTGACACTATATAATGTAAACTGACAACACGCCTTACCCACAATTAATGGAAGTTACATTCGAGATAGAACCAAGTCAAAAAACCAGATGTGGGAGATCCTATAAAGGACCTAGGGAATGACAAAAACATCTATAGGATGTGACTTTCTGACAAAAATTCAAAAACAGAAATAGAAGGTCTGACCGAGGGAGAGGGAAGGATTATCCCAAAATCAATCCGCACGAGAGAGGACACCTCGGAAAGATCAATAAAGTCTCCAAATTAAAGACAGACAAAATGCAGATATGGGGAATAATCCAGAAAGAACAGTGACGGTGAAAAGTAGATAGACTAGTAAATACACAAGTACCTTCCTAGAACCCCCGCCCCCCGGATTCCGGGAAAAGAGATGGCCAAACTCTGACGTCGCCCTCCGAAAAAACCGGTCGGATCCCCGGAAAAACCAGAGGATGCAACACACACTAGAAAATCAAGACCATATGTTCTAATGACTGCAAGGAGGAAACAATGGGAACAATAGGACCGAGAACGCCATAGTCAAGAATAACATGGAAATACGATGCAACAGCAAAACAATAGCTACATTTGCACCACTAGTGACCGATCTTGAAGCTAAAGTCTACACACGGCTTTGATATTACACAGAAATTCAAATCCCAAGCGGTTCTATGACAGAGTTCCTTTAAAACATATGGCAATTCCATTAACAGATAACTATAAAGAGCATAAAACTTTCCAAGAAAAAGATGAATGCCGCGATAAGGAAATCATAAACTTTGTCGATAAGCAAATGTTCACTAAAACCACATTTTCATGGAAGATACAGAAACTGTCAGAACTAACCTGGAAAAAATGTTAAAGCCTTATGAAACGCAAATTGTCGCCGAGAAATAACGCCTGCAGGTCCAAAAACGCTTCGATCCAAAACCTCCACGGAACCCTGGGATACAAAGGGTGGAAAGATAAGGGTGGCCAAATATCAGCAGGCTGAGCCGAAGACGGTGAAGTTCAGAAAGACCGAGTCCCCGACCCTGCGCAGAAGCGCACAGGGTGAAGAGGAAAGGAGGAAAAAAATCTGAGAAAACAAAACAAATCCTCCTTATAGAGGACGTTGACAAGGTATGGCAAACGATAGGCCAGCATGTAGCTAGATAGGTGGCGGACTATTGACGCAGATGGATAATACGCAGAGAAGTGACAATATGGGAGAGGAACGTGTCCATTGATCATGTGCCACCCCAATGGCAAAGATAGGCTACCACCACGGCCCAATCAGGACGCTCCAAGACAAGAAATCTATCAATAGTGCGGAAGAAACTACAAATGGAAAGTGCATGAGCCAAAACAGGAGCTAAAGACAAAAAAAACCGGAAAGGTGGAGAGCATGAGATGCGAAATGTGGCGACCATATCCTGACCCGATTCATTATGGATTGGTTCTCATATTGGTCTCCTCAGAAGGAAAGAAACAGACAAAAGAGGCACTGTAATGGAGGTCGCGGGATCTCTGCATCTTGGAAGCTCGGCTTCTCGGGGACCTCCGAAGAAGAAGCAGATATAAGTTTAAAATAAAAAATAAAAATCACTTTTCTGTTGCTAACCTTACCAACAACCACAGAGAATTCAACGCTGCACAGTTATTTGTACCGTCTCCCAATGTTGCTTTGAAGCGAAATTTGTAATCTTTTAAAAATAACTTCCGTTGGCACACACTTCGCGGCCCTTCTCGGTAACCTCCATTAAAATATCCCATGCATAAGATATGCCTATATTTGGACTTACAGTTATCTGGCAGGATTTTCCGTCCTAGTTGCAACACCTCTCCATAGACAAATCTAATTTGGCGGATAACTTCAATGGGAGGATATGGATCTAGGCAGGTTCTAAAAATTCATTTCATTCCTTGCAACCCAGAACGCCCAAGAATTTCTACACATGGGAGAGCCTTATGGTCTTCGATTGCTTTGCCCCTAAACCATTTCCCCAAATAAACTGCTATAGAGATGCTTTGCTAGGACTCTTTACTTTTATTCAATTGCAATGCTTCCTTCAATGCCTCTTTTGTAAATGAATAGTGAGCCAACCAGTGTTCTACGATTTTATTGGCTTCTTTTGCAAAGTACAAGTCTTCCCAGCCCTTGCCATGCTATTTTCTCTTCCATTTTTCCCATGTTAGGACACTACTAGAAATGGATAACCAAAAGAAAACTCTTACATATTTCTCATGTTATAATTGATAACCAAAAGAAAGAAATTGATAACCAAAGGGCTCAAGCTTCTGATATAATTCTTGTCTAGGTCTCTCTAGTGCCTTTAAAAGAGGTATTTTGTCGCCAATGTTCACATTATTTTCAAAGACCATGCATAGAAGAATACAAGGTTTAATATGAGGAATTCAACCATAAGTGTGATCTACAACAAAAAGAGTTCATTGGAGCTAGCATAATTCTTGTCTAGGTCTCTCTAGCGCCTTTAAAAGAGGTATTTTGTTGCCAATGTTCACATTATTTTCAAAGACCATGCATAGAAGAATACAAGGTTTAATACGAGGAATTCAACCATAAGTGTGATCTTCAACAAAAGGAGTTCATTGGATCTAGCATTCCGTGGAGGGCAAAGGTTCTTATTGCTCAATTAAGAACCAACTTGCATCAACTTTGATGTGAAACATGATGGTGGAAAAGGCCTAAAGAAGCATGGGAAGAACGGGTGTGTACATTTTCCATGTTTGGGGCACTGGAATCGGAAAAACATTTCATTTTGGAATGTGATGCATTCAAAGACATCAAAGAAAGTTATGGGAATATGCTAGCATCGGTTTCTTGGCATTGTCTTTTCAATGAGGGGATTGTTGGAAAGTTGGGCCAGCTCATCATCAATTTGAACAAGAAAATGATTGAATTGTAGAAGGCAAAAATCAGGGAACTAATAGTCCCATAGACTATTTTTAGTCTCATGGACGTTAAAATATCATTTCATTATGATTAAGCAAAATTGGATGGCATTGATGTTCATAGTTTGAACTTGACCCTATTCTAATACATCTACACTCGAATCAACAACATTGGAGACATCACTTCTTCCTTGAAACCTATATGCTTTCAACCTCTTAGAACCTCAATTTCAAGGAGGATCTGGTTCTTTCTGTGTGTCTTACACATATTTGTAATAACATGTAACATGAAGCCAACAATGAGGTATGGTCATTGTCTCCCCTCATATGCATATGAGTGGTAAAAGCACATTTTAGGGATAACTTGCAACCTGTAGGGATGTTGAGTGACTACAATTACAGACTTCACACTTTTTTATGTTTAGGATAAATCTTTAGGGACTACATATACACACTTCACATTTTTTTTCTTTGCGATAGTCCCTTTTGTGATGATTTTCCTTGGCTTTGCTTGAGGATTGATAAGCATAGTGGTCCTCTCTCACGAATCATGTGGTTAACGTTCTTGGTTAATTTTTTTAGTTTTTTAGTGGTAAATGTTTTTTTTGGAGATATTCACTGTGTATGAGGCTAATTTGTCCATTGTTTCAAGTGGACACTCCACCCATCCTTAGAGACCAAATGAAGTAAGATAATTAGAAAAGAGTGCAACTAGGTTAATATATATGCAGGTGAGGTAGGAGGAATGTTAGGTTACTAAAATTTGACTAAGAAATTTGGATTTTTATTATTATTATTATCGATTAAATTAAAAATTTTAACTAATAAATTATAATAATACATTAGTTGGTTAGATTAATAAAATTAATAATTTACAATAAGTAAAGAAATTATAAAACTTTAAAAAAGGCGGATCATCAAAAAGAGGAAAGTTGAGAGGGGGTTTAATAACAAAAGTTTATTTCTATTAATTTGATAGGGAAAGGAGGGCTCAAGGAGGAATTAAATCAAGAATAGACAATAGATAGAATTATTGTGTTATTACATTTGATGAAAGGAAATTTAAAAAGAATTAAGAAGGAAGGTATGGGGAGAAGAGATTAGGGGATCATGGGGTTAAAATAAATAAGACAAATAAGTACATAAGAACAAGATAACCATAAGGAAGGAAAGCAAGGCTGAAAAACATCAATGTTGTAAGTGTGGGGGTGGGCAGTGAAGGAATCAATTAAGAAAATAATTAGAAAATAAAGAGGCAGATGGTTAGGAGGGGATGATCCATGATTAAGGCTTCGAATGAGAGGTTTCCAAGATTGGATTGAATTAACTTGTAGCCATCTTCTTGATTAAATTTATTTGTGTGCTTTTCAACTTTGAGGGCTTCACGAATGATTCAAGCACATGCAAGGAATTTTGTTTGGTCAAAGCATATAAAGGTGCTTAAAATTATAAGAGTGCTCAACAAGGGCATATTTTGAAAAATGATTATGAGTAGTATTGACTATATGTTTCTTTTGTCGGGCTTTAACAAATTGACCAGTTTGGCCTATATAAGAATTTCCGCACGAGCATGAGATTTTATAAACCCTAGGGCCTGAAAATGGATTAAATTGATCTTTAGGAGATTTGAATAATTGTTTTAAAGTCTTGTAGGGTTCGAAATTATTTTTAATGTTATTCTTGGCTAATATTTTAGAGATGTGATCAATGATAACTACTTTTATTGATGCAAACAATTCCTTCTTTATACTTTAATCAACAAGTAGCTATACATGAAAAACTTCAACAATTAATTCTTCAACAATAGTAAATAGAGATCACAGTAGACAATGAACAATAGATAATAAACAAGAGACAACTGACACTAGTATTAGGCTCATAGATATGGAAAACCCCACAAGGGGAAAACCCAAATTTCTTTCCTTATGAGAGAGAATATGTCCATTAAAATGTTCCAACAAAACCAATCTGCCTTTAATGAAATATTAGCCAAATTCTGTCAATATATGAGCTCCAAATTCATTGTACTAGACTGCTCAATAAGGCAGAAATTAGGGCTTGTAACCACTGTTATTGGAGGCCGAAAATATTGTTGTAGTTACCACAGAGATGTCACATAAGCGAAACCAGAGCTCGAGGGGGGAGGGCCGGAGGTTCCTTTGAGGGAGGGTATCAGGTTGCTTGGAATGCCTTGTTGATTTCGAAGGGGGAGTATCAGTTGTTTTTAAGGGCTTTAATTGT
Source organism: Pinus tabuliformis (assembly GCA_031772625.1). Classification (NCBI taxonomy): domain Eukaryota; kingdom Viridiplantae; phylum Streptophyta; class Pinopsida; order Pinales; family Pinaceae; genus Pinus; species Pinus tabuliformis. The sequence continues at coordinate 816,376,875 of CM062818.1, forward strand.
GATTAGTATTAGTTATATGTTCGTAATAGAACTAGAACCAAAGGGTTCATTGTGTTCCCCCTAAAATTTAAACTCTTGCAAATTGGAAGCATTAATGAATGGATAGAAATATCACCGAGTAGTGTATTTTCTTTGCATTATTGAAACTCTAGTTGGGTTTCTGTGCATTAACTATTGTAACACTGGGCAAGGTTTCTCTGTGTTTATAGATGTTGATGGGTTTGAGATCCCCTGCCTGAAAATCAAGAAGCCTGGTATTGTTGAAAAAACGCAACAAAAACAGAAGACTCAAAATCTTCTCCTCAACAAGTAAGAAGCAAAGAGGAAAAACTCTATTTAGGACCACATGGAGCTCCACCTTCAGTAGTAAAGCAACAAGAAATTAATATAGCTGGAAGGAAACAATGATTTAGGCAAAAGCTGAAGGAAGCAGATGAAAAGAGCAGTTCAATAGGGCACGAAAATAAGTTAGAAGCTTTGCGAGACCTGACTAGTCGTAAAGGAAGTGCAATGGCACCAAGAGGTTCTCCTAGAGGTGAAAATATGAAATAACTGTAAAATAATGACTAAGGAGCTGCTCTGTGACGAAAAAGGGGTTCCGCTCAGGGAGGAAAACCATCAGTTGGTGGTTTTGGTGGTGAAATTTTCGTTTTGACTAGTTTACACCCGGGCGAGGTTGTGAGTGTTTTACCATTAATCAGGCGGAGTAGCTGTTAACAGGTGGGTTATGGAAGTTAATCGTAGGATGGTATGACCCTTCAGGGTTTTCTGCTGAGGCGGTTTATGACAATTGCTTGGACCTGCAGGTGTTTAGGGTCAACAAAAAGTATTTGAGCGGTGGTTTTGGTGGGTTACCGAGTTGGGCTCAACGTTTGTCGGGGGGTTTGAGTACATCAGCTCGGAACAGTAACTGGTGTGCATCAATGACGTTTTGCATGGATGAGGAGTTAGTTTATTACTCATTTGATACCATGGAATCATCCCAAATATAGGTTGAAGAGACACAAATATCGCGAGGAGGGGTTCCACCAGAACCACACCTATCATCAGATGCCCAGGTTGTCGATTATACCTCGTAAATGGAGGAGATGGAGGCAACCATACAAGGGTTAGGATTTTCGCAACTGGGCTCGACGGTTAACGAGGTCTTACTCAACCTGGGGGAGGAACAGAACCATCCTTTTCTGAATATCCCTTCGCCTTCAGAGCTACTGCACTGGGCACACGAGCAGCAAGGTTTTGTGCTGAATATACAAGATGCCTCATGTGTGAAAAATGGAGGAGCGAGCTACGCGGGTATTGTCGCGAATGGTGGGTTAAATCCAACTTATAATGCATCTGGTGCATCCGGTGTTGACCCCCTAGGTTTGGGACTTGCTCCTACTGCCCAAACATCTAGTTGTTTTGACGAAATCATACGACAATACCTGGGTCCAGAGGAAAATATGGCTTTAGACTCGGACGATAATTAATAGGTGGGAGATGAGCAACTTCCTGTAGCACAGGCACACAAGTCGAGAGGGCATAAAAGATCCAAGTGCTCAAAGGTGCGTGAAAGGGGGCGTCTACTGGTTTTTGGTGAATGTATCAACATGGCCCAAGCTGCGCTCACAGAAAGCACTGTGTTGGTGGGAAGAGTCCGGGGCCGGAACTATACCTCGATGCATCTAAAAAGGTGGACAAAGGAGATATGGGGTCACTTAATGGACCAGCTGCCAGCAGTAATTACCATGTCCCGGGGATGGTTTGCTCTCATCTTCCTACAACCAAAACCAGTAAACTGGGTTTTAACAAGATATTGGCACATTGAGATGATGCCAGTGCTCCTCAAGAGATGGTCGCCCCTTTTCGACCTAGAGAAGGAAAAAATGGGGGTGGAGTCGATTTGGGTAAGGCTTCCAGGGCTGCCATTACAATTCTAGTTTGAGGAGATTTTTAGATGCATTAGGGATGATTTGGGCGTTTATCTGGACCATGATAGATCTTATACTGATACAGGTTGTCTAGCCATAGCCAGGATACTGATGCACATGGACACCCGTGAAGGTTTGGTGGAGAGCTATAAGCTCTAGCTAGGAGATATCATGCGGTGGCAGATTCTGGACTACGAGGGGATACCTTTTCGTTGTAGGAGGTGTCATGAGGTGGGACACCTATACAAATATTGTCTGTTTATCACTGGGAATCAACTTGTTCGCCCGAGAAGATTTGTCTTTGCGGGCACTAAGAGTAATTCAAAGGCCGAAACAAATCTTGTTGCGCTCCTAGAGAAACCCCAGTCAAGACGGAGAATGGAAGTTAAGGCAGCTTAGCAGGAGGGATCCAGGACTCCCGATGCTCTGGTCACTCACTCTAGATCAAGGGGCCTTGATTTATCTTGGGTACTCCACATTCCTCTCCCCCCTCTACTCAAAATTTTATGAATTCTAAAAATGCATTGTCATCATTAGTTGTTTCGGGTTTGGGTATTGAAGCATGTAAATTGAGTTCTATAAACTGTCCTGTGGTGTCGGCGTCTTACACTGGACTCTGTTCCTACCATTAACCTAGACTCTCTCCCAAATCCATTTAGGGAAGGTTCTAGCTCAAGTGGCCCCCATAGATACAATCTGCGATCTCTACCCCTTCCCCGAACCCTCACTTTCGAATTAGGTGACGACCTTATACCCTCTAGAGCCCTCAAACTGCTTAGGGGCAGATAATCAAATTTATCGAAAGCCATTCAGCAAGCGAGTATTGAGGTGGCGACTAGCATACAAACTCCTATTAATCGGGTTCTTAGAGCAAAAGGAAACCCTGACAGGGTTACCCCATGAAGTGCCTTTCCTTCAAGTGTAGGGATTTGGACAACCCAGATAAGAAACTGGTTCTCAAGGGACTGATTGGATTGGATAGGATTGATGTTTTATTACTTTAGGAGACTTTGGGAGATGGGGTCTCCATAAGCAAGATCCTGCTGAATATGCTCCTGGACTGGAATTTCCACATACTAGATGTAAGAGGGACATCTGAAGGATGTGATTTGGGTTTCAATAATAAGACTATAAAGCTAGACAATATTTGGGGGGGAGAAGGATATTTGGGGGCTGACTTCAAAGCCATTGATATCGATATATCCCTAAGACTGATTAATATATATGGTCCATGCCATAATATGAAGGCTTATTGGGACAAGTTGTTGAGTGCAGATTTCATGCTAGTGAACAATTTAATCATTGGGGGAGACCTAAATTTTTCTTTGGGGCATGCTAAATCATGGGGCAACAGAGCACAAACTAACTCCCTAACGACTTATTTTGAATATTTGATGGACTTCTATAACCTCATGAACATAGACTCGGCTAAGACACTGTCGACTTGGAGGAATAGGAGAACTGGAGAGGATGCTCTGGCTAGAACACTGGACCATTTCATGATTAAAACTCCTCTGCTGGCATATTTGGACTGAATTCGACAATGGGTGGGCTTAGGGGTATATCTGACCATTCCCTGATCTTTATGGAAATTATGAACTCCAAGCATAAGCTAATCTCCCCTTCAAGTTTAACACCACTTGGCTTGTTGAAGCTGATTTTCATAAGTTAGTCATGGAGTCCTGGAATCACTGTGGACTAGACAACAACAACTCATCGACGGAGGTGATTGCAAGCAATTTGGCTTGTATCAAACACAAAACCATTAGATGGGCCAAAGAAAATAAGCTAAAGGATGAGGCCACCATTCAGAAAATTGAATCAGACATTAGGGAGTAGGAAAACTTGGGGATTGCAAGTTATACAAACACTGAATCTAAGGACCATCTGATAAGATTGGAAACTGAAAAGATTCGCCTCCTGAGACAACAAGAGGAGACTTGAGATTGAAGAGCAGAGTGATATGACTAAAGGCTGGGGACGAAAACTCTAAGTTTTTTCAACAATGTGCTAGGGGAAGAAATATTATTAACATTATCTGGACATTAAGAGATCAGATAGGTAGGGAGGCCAACACTTTCAATGATCTTGCTGATATGGGCATCAGAAATTTCTCACAAATCTTCAAAGTGCCCAAGGAAGCTACCATTGCTAAGATACTTCGCACTGTTGAATCGATTCCTAGATTTGTGGACACTGAAGATACAGAGACCCTAAATGAACCAGTGATGCTGGGGGAAATTGACGCTATCCTGAAATGGTTCAAAAGAGATAAGAGCCTGGGTCCTGATTGGTGGCCTATGTAATTCTATATTACCTTCTTTGATAATATTGGGCTTGATCTTCTATTGGCTATTAAGGGCTGCAGACTTTCTGGCTAGATGCATGAAGGTTTCAACTCGACCTTTCTTGCCCTCATTCCCAAATCCGATCACCCTCAAACCTTTGATGACTACCATCCCATCTCCCTTTAACTGTATATACAAAATAATTTCAAAAATTATTGCTAACCGCATCAAACCTTTTTTTATCCAAGATGATTTCCAAGGAACAATTCACATTTCTTAATCAACGCCAAATACATGAAGCCATTGGGACTTCACAGGAAGGGATCCATTCGATCAAGAAAAAGAATACTAAGAGTATCATTCTTAAAATTGATCTATCAAAATATTTTGAATGTGCCAATTGGTCATATCTTCAGCGTATTCTTACCCATATCGGTTTTCCTCACTCTTTCATAAATTCGATCATGTGTTGTTTCACATCTGCATCATATAGCATTCTCATCAATGGGGCTACATCAGGTTTTTTCATTCTGAATGTGGTTTGCGACAGGGATGTCCATTATCACCATTGTTATTTCTTTTGATCATGGAGGGACTAAGTAGACTATTAACTAAAGCCCGTGCTGAAGGGTCATTGGGTGGTGTAAAGATATATGAAGTTTCCTATCTCTCACATCTATTGTTTGTAGATGATATTCTTATTTTTTTAAATGGTTCAATATGTGATACCACTTGTTTCAAGAAAATTCTATCCTTGTTTTGTAAAGTACAGGTATGGAACCCAACTTCAACAAATCCACCATCTTGCTGGTGTCTTTCTTACAAAATGAGAAAAGACATGTTATACAACAATTTCAATTTGTTAGGCAAGAGATGGAGATGGGTCTCAAATACCTTGGATTCAGGCTCAAGCCAAATGGTTATCGTATTGCAGATTGGACATGGCTCATTGCAAAAATTGATGGTCGTATCAACATATGGCAACAAAGATAGCTTTCTAGAGCTGGCAGGCTCACCCTGATCAAATCTGTATTGGAGGCCATCCTGGTATATCAGATGACTCTTGCCTTGATACCAAAAGGCATAATCAACATAATTCAATAAATTTGTTGTTGCTTCTTATGGTGGGGGGAAAATGTTGGCAGGACATTTGCCTGGGTTCACTGGGACAGAATTGGGAAACCCAAAAAATGGGGTGGATGGGGTATAAAGGATCTGCATTTATTTGCAAAGGCACTGGCTGCGAAGATGGGTGGAAGATTATCACATCGGATAGTCTATGGAAAGAGGTGTTCTTCTTTAAATACATTCACCCTCTATCTGTCATGGACTGGATTCGCAGGTCAACACAGGGCATATCAGGTGCATCTATCATCTGGAAGGCTATCTCGCAGTCTATTAATGTCATCAAGGAAGGACTAGCTTGGCGAATCGGGAATGATGAGCAGGTGCGACTAGGTATAGATGCCTGGTCAGGATGCGGTAATGCACACATACTACCACTGCAGCTACGACAAATCCTTGCAACGATAGGCATCACCCAGCTCTCTCATATTGTAGATGTTAGAAACTCAAACTGGATCTCCCAGAAATAGCTTAATGCATTGGATCTCGGGATTCCAGGCAGATGGAGCAGGGTTTGGCATCGGTTTGTTAGAGCATTGGAGGAAGCTAATATCAAGATTACTTTACAGGAAGATGAAATCATATGGGAGACTGCACCACATGGTCGATATACCCCCAGGGAAGGATACACAACACTTATGAATACTCTGGACCTGGTGGAGGTTAGCTGGTTGTGGCGCCCACTATGGAAGCTTAAGACTCCTCACAAAACCCATATGTCTATGTGGTGTATATTATTGAATAAAGTGCCCACAGAGGTCAATCTAATGCATTGGGCTTTCATGGTCTGTCTAGATGTTGCCTATGCAAAGAAAATGCAAAGGATAATGACCACCTATTCCTTCATTGCCCAGTGGTTGGTCAGGTGTGCGATCAGATCATTGCCTCCCTCAACATTGTGCTCAGATGGGATGGAACACATCTATCTGATGTCTGGAAAAGTTGGTGGAATGCTGCTACTTATCAAAAAAATAGAAACCTCCATATGATTATCTGTTGGGGTATTTGGATGACCAAGAATTGCATTATATTTCAGGATGCATCAAACCATTGGCAGGCCACTTGCAATTATATCGCTGTTATCTATAATTTGATCCATGAGGACTCTGATCACCACCTCACCCGGGTGATCAATCCGGAAGTAATTGAAATGAATATCCCCTGGGCTTATTTCGATGGGTCGACACAAATCACTGGATGTGGTGGGGGGGTAATTCACATAAACGACTCACATTTATTCAAGATCAAAGTGGGTTTAGGGAGTGGCACCAACAACTATGCTGAACTTAATTGTCTCAGATACCTTCTCATATTTGCTCTGGAACAAAATTGCCACAAGATTAAGATCTTTGGGGACTCAAAGATTGTTATAAACTAGAAAACTATGCATATCATTGTCATTTGCACACACTCAAGGGTTTACTGGATGAAGTCATCACTCTAAAATCACAATTTGATTTTATTGTATGCTCTCATATATATAGGGAAGTGAATGCGGTTGCTGATTTTCTTTCCAAGGAGGTCGTGCAACAGATCAAGGGGCAGTGGTTGATACATGAATTCAGAGATCGGGTGTTCTATCAGTTTTTCCTTCGACTGTTCATTGAGATGGATGGGAATATATTGGAATGATCTTCATAATATCATTCGACATTTTTTCTCTTTGATCATCTCTATGCTTACTGGACAATTATGCCTTTTAATATTTATGTAAATAATATGCTTTTTATTGTAAATATTGAACTATGACACTGTACTGACTTGGATGTTTTGCCCATTTACTGGTGATTTCTGCATTTCACACATGCTGAAGATACAATATGTAATTTTCTTATTATTAATGAAAATTGCGCATTTTTCTTGGGACAAAAAAATAGAACTATAACCAAAAGACAACAATATTTTTGGCTCATAAGGTAGTGAACTTCTCCATTTGTTTGCATTCAAAATTTTGCACAAAATCCAGTGGAACATAGAGCCTTGATCATGTGTATGTGTTGAATCAATTGCATGACTCCCATGTTAAATTCAAATTTACTATGATTTTGTGGATTTAAGGTTTGTAGCTCCCCACTAATCAAATAACACGCTTACCTTACAAAAAAATCTAGGAATTGTTTAATTTTTTTCTTTTCTACATTATTATAAAGCACATAATTTGTTAGTAAACATAGCTATTGAGACATATCTACTATCATTATCAAAAAATGAACCATACAAACCTTCAATAAGTTTTGTTTTCACTTCAAAGGGCTCAAGCATGCTTATATAATTCTTGCCTAGGTCTCTCCAACCTCTTTAAAAGAGGCATTTTGTTGCCAATGTTCACATTCTTTTTAGAGACCATGTATAGATGAATATAAGGTTTAATACGATTAAGCAAAATTGGACGGCGTTGATGTTCATAGTTTGAACTTGACCCTATTCTAATGTATCTACACTCGAATCAACAACATTGGAGACATTGCTTCTTCCTTGAAACCTATATGCTTTCAACCTCCGAGAACCTCAATTTCAAGGAGGATCTGACCCTTTCTACATGTCTTACACAAATTTGTAATAACAGGGAACATGAAGCCAACAACCAAGTATGGTCATTGTTTCCCCTCATGGATAGGATAGATGTTTAGGGATTACATATACACACTTCACATTCTTTTTCTTTGGGATAGTCCCTCTTGTGATCATTTTCCATATCTTTGCTTGAGGATTGATAAGAATAGTGGTCATCTCTCACGGATCATGTGGTTGATGTTCTTGGTTGATTTTTTTGGTTTCTTAGTGGTAAATGTTTTTTTTGGAGATTTTTATTTTGTATGAGGCTGATTTGTCCAATGTTTCGAGTGGACACTCCACCCATCCTTAGGGACCAAATGAAGCAAGATAATTAGAGAAGATTGTAACTAGGTTAATATAGATGCGAGTGAGGCAAGAGGAATGTTAGGTTACTAAAATTAGACTAAGAAATTTAAAAAATAAATTATTATCGACCAAATTAGAATTTTAATTAATAAAATAATAAATTAGTTGGTTAGATTAATAAAATTAATAATTTACAATAAGTAAAGAAATTATAAAACATTAAAAAGGGTGAATCATCAAAAAGAGGAAAGTTGGAAGGGGTTTACTAACAAAAAATTATTTCTATTAATTTGAAGGGAATGGAGGGCTCAAGGAGGAATTAAATCAAGAATAGATAATAGATAGAATGATTATGTTATTACATTTGATGAAATGGAATTTAAAAAGAATTAAGAAGAAAGATATGGGGAGAAGATAAAATACGAGGGAGAAGAGATTAGGGGATTAGGGGGGTTAAAATAAATAAGACAAATAAGTACATAAGAAAAAGATAACCATAAGGAAGGAAAACAAGGTTGAAAAACATCAATGTTGTAAGTGTGCGGGTTGGGGGTGAAGGAATCAAATAAGAAAATAATTAGAAAATAAATAGGCAGTGTTAGGAGAGGAAGGTCAATGATTAAGGCTTTGAATGAGAGGATTCCAAGATTGGCTTACCTTGTAGGCATCTTCTTGATTAAATTTATTTTTGTGCTTTTCGATTTTGAGGGCTTTGCGAATGATTCAGGTGGAATAGAAGGGAGCACAAGGAAGGATTTTTTCTTGGTCAAAGCATATAAGGTGCTTAGAATTATAATAGTGCTCAGCAAAGGCACATTTTGAAAGATGATTATGAGTAGTATCGACTATATGTTTCTTTAGTCGGGCTTTAACAAATTTTCCAGTTTGGCCTATATAAGAATTTCCGCACGAGCATGAAATTTTATAAACCCTAGGGCCCGACAATGGATCAAATTGATCTTTGGGAGATTTGAATAATTGTTTTAAAGTCTTGTAGGGTTTGAAAAGAGTTTTAATGTTATTCTTGGCTAATATTTTAGAGATGTGATAAGTGATACTACTTTTATTGATGTGTCTAGGAATCTTGGTCATGCTAGTCTTGCTATGTATTTATGGTTAAATTTGTAAATATTAGTCACGATGACTAGACTATTATTGTTTAAAAAGGTCTGGGTTTAGATTGTGTGTCATGTAAAGGTGCCTATTTTTTCTAAGAGTCCAATGTCTAAAGTCATGTGCTTTCCTTGTTAAAAGGGTAATCATGGGAAGTCTTTGGCCACCTTGGAAAGAGTACAAAAATCATGTAATACAAATCCTTAGTTATTATGAGTTAGTCACCATGCTTAGTCATTATAAGTGGGTCACCTAAGTCTAGAGGTTATGTCTACATCAACGTAATCATTAAATGATTTAGGCATAGATTTGAGGACAACTCATGAACTCAATAATAACTAATGGTCAAAAGGACAATCCTTCCCTTTTCCCAAAGCGTTGCATTTTTAGAAGGTGCTGCGCATTTATGATTTCCTTTTCCTATCATGATCAATGCTCTCATTTCCTCTCTAGGCCATTCTACATGTCTATTTGTACTTCTATCTCCATTTCACAACGCTCAACTCTTCACCATTTTCATTGGAGGTTCTGGTTTGCTTGTTTTATTCGCTGCGAAAGGGAGGCATGGGCGCTGGGAATTCACATAGTGCTATAGTTCTCGGATGCCAATGGTCAAAATTTCTTCACATGTGCAAATACAGGTTTATCTTTGTTCATTAGTTTTGATGGAACTCTCAAATTGCATGTAAAAGTTAAGAAAAACCATAAAAAGTCTGCAAGAATGAGAAATTCTTTGTCGCTGCTTTTATGAAATCACTGCATTTTTTCCTTTGCGTTGCATTTTATCTTAATTCACTGTGATTCCACACAGTATGTTATATTCCCCATTTTTCGCTTCCAATTCACATTTTCTCTGTGTAAACCTCTACATGCAATAGGTGCATTGGGTTTAAAACCAAATTAAAGTTGCTTCTCTTAAGTGCTTATGCTTGAAAGTATTCAAAAGATCAAATACCTTTAGCACTACATTTCTGGCTTTTGCATTGCGACTGTCCCTTTTAAATTCTCTGTCAACAGTTGTGAAAGTGCAAGTTTTGTAGGGTTTTTCTTGAGGATGTTTGCATTGTTTAAGTTTTTTGTGTAATTTGTCAGAAGTTTTCAATATCATAACACCTCCATTATTACAAAAAACCAATTGCTCATAACCCTAAAGCTATTCATTGTTGCAAAATAAAGATCATGTCAACTCCAGAAGAGAAGAAGCACAAGGGAGATTCCATTTTGCGATTTGAGCCATAAGATATCACAACCATCAATGCATATCCAACCATCGGAATGGCTTTTGAACAAGTAGGGTGTATGAGGTTCTATGAAAATATTTATGGGTATCATCTATAGTTGACAAAGGAATTTGCTAGGAATTTTGATGGTTTACAAGCAAAGGTGGGAACTCTACCTTTTCCAGTCACAACTCAATCAATAGCTAAGGCCACTGAGATCCATTTGAATGGAGAATAATGGTTCAATAATATGGATTTTGATTTGGTTGATTTCAAAGACTTTCTCAAACCAAAACACAAAAAAGACCAAAAAGGATATGGTTCTATTGTTCCAAGAAGTTATCTACAAGACCACAATAGTAAACTGTTGGAAGTGATTCAACGGTAATTCACACGTGAAGGGAGGTTCAGTAAAGTGTATCACTATCACAGTAGGCTCTTAATGCATTTGACTAGCTAGAAACCTTTGAATCTTCCTTATTAATTGTTTAGGAGTGTATGTAAGATTGCTGACAGAGTTCAAGCAAAAGGAAATCACATTGAAGCTAGTTTGTTTCATTTTTCATTAACTAAATTGCTGGTGATAAAATAGCTTGAGAGGAAGGAGCAGTCATGGCAGGAATTTTTGGTTTCTTCAAGATTGGTATTGAATACATTGGCGATTTAAATTTTAAGTTGACAGGTTTTTAAAATTCAAATTGGGCAAGAGATCCTAGTGAAAAAAGTCAACTGCAAGCTATGCATTCAAAATAGGATCCATGATCATCTCATAGAGCAACAAGAAGTAGCCAACTATTTCACTGTCATCCACTTAAGTTGAGTACAAAGCTTTATGCAGGGCCACTTGTGAGGCAATTTGGTGTAGGAAAATTCTTGAAGATATGAGGGAAAAGTAAAAAGTACCAACAATTATCAAATGTGATAACCTTAGTCCCAACAAACTAGCAAGCAACCCAATATATCATGCCAAGTCCAAGCATATTAAGACACGACACCCTTTTGTAAGATAGAAGATGCAGTGAAAGGAAAATGACTTGATCTATTGCAATATAGATGATAATGTGGTAGGCATCTTTATAAAACCTCTTGGAAAGGAGAATTTTGAAATTTGTAGAGACAAGTCAGGTGTTGTAGAAAATAGATTTTTCAATTAAGGGGGAGTATAAGAATGAATTAAAAAAAGAATAGGTGTCAATTAGGTGTTGCTTTTTTAGAGTAGTTCCAATTCATTTTGGTAAAGAACTACTATTTTTAGCAATATCAAATCCACAAGTTTAGAAATTTCTTGAAACATATTTCCTTAATAAGTGTAAATAATTCCAAGCAATAATATTCAAATGTGTGTGTGAGAATTCTATCTCACTTCTATGTGAGTTTTGTGATCTTTTATTCCAAACTCAATATGCATGCAAGTTTGCTTGGTTGGTGGGAAATTCTTGAACTGTGTAGCCTTCATCCCTAGCTTTCCCTCAACCTTTCACCACTATATATGAATCACAAGTCTAATGGTGAGGGTGCCTAGCTGAGTAACTTAATCTTGAGCTCCCTTGTCATTGGAATTGGGCCTACTAATCCCTAATTTTAAATCAAAATTACTCTTGGTCTCACTTGATCTTCTAATGGATAGATACACATAGTTATAATTTTATAAGTGTCTTTGATGGCCTTGGAAATTGACCATGTGCAGGCTCATTAATTACTATAGGGATCAAACCTTATAGAGACTCCCTTACTAAGACAATGGGGTCTTAAAAGCTCTTTAAATAGGGTTAATTCATATGGTTGAACAAGCCTTGGATGGAAGGATTGTGGATTATCGAGCTAGTCACTTAGGAAATTTGAAAGTATATATCATGCCCTCAAGTCAATGATTCAATGCATGAGTTTGTTGATTAGAAGGCAATACCAATCTTCCAAATCTAACCAGGAATATTGATGGGTGTCACCTAGTAAGGTAAATTCCATTCACTGAGAAATGTATATCTAAGTGTGATAACGACTAAGGATTTAGTCTTGTTGTCTAGGAATCATGATTATGGAATGAGATGGGGAATAGACATAATATCATCACCAAGGAATCACAATTGTGAAGAAAAATGGGGAAAAGAAATAATATTGTCACTAAGGAATGATGATTGTGGAGCTAATTGGGGAAAGGATAGAGTCTCATCGCCTAGAAATCAAGATTGAGGGGCAATATGGGTTTTCCTTCGACCAATGATAGGCATTGCTTGGATTTGACAATCTTCAGTAACATTCATTTTAGCTAATGACACATATCATCGAGTTTGACAAATACTTAGCGATAAGGGTTTCCCATTGAACCAACATCATATAGCTAGGCTTCGTCCATTTGTGTAGAGTAATGTTTTTCTCTACCGCAATGACTCATTGTCTAAAGATGTGGCTAGAGCTCAAGGAGGTCATGAGCCAAGAAGAGTATACCATGTTGAAGTGAGAACAAATATGATAATGAGAAATCATGAATGAAGTCATCACTTAATATATTTTGTTGGATAAGATATGTTGCCTCTAAATATTACTTGGATGTGATCACTCACATCATGATAGTCTTCCTTGACTCAATACTCACATTTGACCAACAATAGCCTTGTTAGCGCAATAGAATTAAGGTGAAATTGCATCATTAAGATGGAATTTGAAGGGGTGAGTCTTTAGTTATTAAGGTTTCCAATCGATAATGGGAACATGTAATGTTACACTTCGACAAATGCCTTGCATCTGAAAAACATGGCAAGGCATGATGCCAACATTTTCATTGGAAAGCCATTGGCAGATAACTCCTTGTGAGATCATTTGTTAAAAACCAAGGATATTAGAGATCAATTGTAATCAATTGTTGTTATAGTGGATGAACAAGCTACAATGGTTATAACTTTCGAAAGTTTTCCTTCTCTCGATGCAAATTTAATGAGATATGGCATATGGGTGGTTGAGCACTAAGCTTTTGCAGAAAAACAAATGGAAAAAGTAATTTGGGAATAATAATGCTAATGAGTACTTTGAGATAACACTTGCAACAAAGTTTAAGAGAAAGGGCAATAAGCGTAGTAAAGAGAATGATGATCACTCTTTTGAGTCAAGTGAAATAGAAAAGTCATTAAATGCTTTTGTTGTAGAAAGTTGTGGCATATAATTAATGTTTGCAAGAAGAAGTTGTGGGGTGAAAAGAACATTGAAAAGCATTCTTTCAATGATCATTTATAAAAGAAACTTGCTAATGTGGCTAAACAAAAAGAGGAGGAAGAGTTACAGGTGGTCATTGCTAGTGATAAGGATTCAAAGAGTGGTAAGGTTGATTGGTAAGGTGATTTATGAGCATCTAAACATTTTACTAACAATATGGATTGTTATATTGATTTTTTAGAGTATAAATCTTAGTCCAATTATAATGTATTGAGCGGTAGAAAAAAATATAAGGTTGGAGGAAAAGGAAATTTCCTGCTTCAACTAAGAAGTAAGAAGATAACCCTTGAGAAAAAGGTAAGAAGACAATGATTAAATATGTTTATTATGTTCCTTATTTGAAAAAAAAACCACTTTCGATAAGTGGTATAATAAAGCTTAACACACAATCACATACAAATTTCAAGGTTAATTGGTGTTTTATTGTCAACAAGAATAGGAAAAATATGGTTGCTATGGTTTGTTTATTTTGATATATAGAAGTTGAGAATGCAAGGTTAGTTCAATAAGAAGATGGTTGCAATTTCACTAAAAAATTATCCATAATGCATATGCCAAAGAGATTCATCATGAGATGAAACTCAAGAAATGCAACACTAGATGATGTAATTATTTAAACTAGTCAAAATCAACAAAGAAGAGAAGACAAACAACAAGTGTATTATGCATTATTTAATGAATTCACAAGAAGATCCTCAAGGAGGTTGAAAATGACGTGGTAAAGAAGAAGACCCTTAAGGAGGGTGAAGATGATGGTGCTTCTTTAGAGAAGGAAACACAAAATCTTGATATAATGGACTACCAAGATGTGGAGAAAGCAAGATCAATAAACACACCAAGTTCGATGTCAATGGTGGAAAGATTGACTACTCAATCAATATTGGCTCTCATTCGACTTATCAATTAATGGTTAAAAAAAAGGATGATGATGTATATTGTGCCTCATCGACCTTGTTAGATACAATTCACTTCCAATCACTTTTTTGAAAATCTCATCTTGTGGACTACAAATATCTTGCTTGTTTTAAGCTTTTGGCTTTTCATATTTTGAAAAAGCATTTAAAATGATCATTATGAAAGGGTGTTGGAGATAATGGTCATGTTTAGAACATAGGACTTAGGTGAATAATATATGCTCACTAATAAAGTGATGAAATGTCAGGGCATTTGATGTAGTCATTAAAGAAGTTTTTTTTCTTTCTAACTAATAGATATTGATTTTTATGTTAAAAGGAAGAACTAGAAACTAGGCCAGTGACCCTTACATATTTCTGGCATGTTCCAAATATGTAGTACTTTCAAAAGTCTAAAACATGGAAAATATATTTTTATGGCAACTTTTGCCTACTATTTTAAATAGATGTTGGCTATATACTAGCCAAAAAACTCCTAGAAACATTATAACTCTACAAAGCATCAAAATTAAAAAATATAGTATAATTATATGTTAAAGAAGACTCTTGGTATGCTAGCCTCGCCATGCAATTGTATTCACATCCTCATATTGTTGTTTTGGTCTCCTTGGTGCACTCGGGCTTCTTCTTATTAGGTTCTCCATTGGTACCAACCACTCCCATACTAGAAAAATCACCACCATTGGCATTCTCCTCAAGCTCAGTCACCCTAATGTCCAAAGCTGTAAGTTTGGTTCGAATTTCCGACATAAATTGTTCCTATTTCCCCTACATTAATTCATGCTTACTATCCTTGAGAAGTTGATATGATTTTCACTCCTGCTCCTCTGTGGTATTCTTCTGTTGGATGGTGCACAATAATCCTTCAACTGATTTGGTGCCAATAGTCTATTAGTTTTAATGTGTTCATCCTCCTAAGGTTGGTCTCCTAAATTCACCATTGTTGAATTGTAGTGCTCCATGAATCAAGCTTCCGTGAGTGGTGGCCACCTCTATTCATGACTTTGAATGCTTAGTAGGACTATGGTACATGACTAGACTACCACACAACACAAAATATAACAACATTTTCTCCTTAGATGCCTCTTGAAGTTACTGTGGAGTGAAGTTACCATATTCATGATTGAGTCTTGAGAAACATTGCAGAATGTCAGTTGCATGATACATAAGAATAAAATAATTAACATTAGTCTTAAGAACAATGAAGACATAAGCAAGGATGAGGCATCCCACACATCTATTAATGAATTCCATATGTGTCACATTGAAGCTTGATGCTACTTGTTGTCTTGTTTCGCTGCCTCAGAACGATAGATGGTTGTGTGATTTAAATAGGGGTACATTCCTTTTGAGTTGTGTGGCTAGAAGATTAATGAGAGCCCCCTATCCTTATTAATCCACGTCAACTTTTGAGCAGTAACCCACATGCTTCAAGAGAGAGATGTGTAGACAAGATATGCCTTGTAACTTTGATAAATTATTCGGCTTTGAAGGCCATTAATTTCTTTATGTAAGCCATAATAAATAGTTTCAATGGTCATAGAATGGGTGAGTTGTTTAACATCCCATGATCCACTTCTAGTTTCCCTTGTTCCAATTTTACACCTTTATTGGCCACAAAGTCTGTCATTGTATTCATCTATTTATACACATGATATAATTCAATTTTCTAAAAATTCCTTATTTGCAAAAGGATCCTTTGCAGGATGGAAGGAGAAGTTGCACTTTGCAATCCTTTGGCTTTCCACTTCTCACGTATAACAATAATTGAATCTCCTTATATTGTTATTTTGGTGATTTTTTGGCCAAATCTATTTCCAATCCTTGCCAAAGTGCAAGATATTCAACTTGATTGTTGTATGCCATTCCCAACCCCCAAGTGTAGTGTGTCCCTATTTGTTCATTGGGGCATAGGATCCTCCTACCACCCCTCATTAAAGTAGTTGTTAATATTTAGGTAGGTGGGAGCTATGTGTTATGCTCTTAACCTGCAAAAATGATACCCAAATACAGAATATGCGAAGAAAAGATACCCAGAACACAGAATAGCAATGATTTTATTATTCAGAGAGTAATGTTCACTTGCCTCTTCGAGGGGGAAACCTCCAATAGAGCAGAGCTCGACTACAAAATAAGACACAATGCTCCTCGCAGGGAGTCTTTATCCTTTATATATGACTCATACATGCAATACCACGGGCCAATACTGTGGGTTTTATTAATACCATCTATCTAATACTACGGCCCATTTGCAACTAACTGTGGTCCCGTCATTAATTGCGGGTTAACCACTTACAAATATTAATATGGGCTTTATTGACTCTTGACTATGACGTGATCCCATGACATAAATAAGGGGGTTAGGTTGGGACCCTAACATGCCCTCCCCCTTAAGACTAGCCTTGTCCTCAAGGCTGAACCTGCGGAAACTGCTGAAGAATAGTGGCTGGTTCCCAAGTTGCATCTTCCGGAGAGGTGTCTTTCCATTTGACGAGGACTTCCTTAATCATGCGGCCGCACAGGTGCTTGTCTCGTGTGTCTAGAACCTGTTCGGGTTGAAGCCAGATTGACCCTTCTTCGTCCAATTCAGGTAGACTGGTTTGAACTCGGCAATTGTTCCCAATCACTTTCTTGAGGCACAATACATGGAAAACTGGATGGATTTTTTCCGTAGGTGGCAAAGCCAACTTGTAAGCCACTTCTCCAATGCGTTGAAGTACTTGGTATGGTCCGTAGAATTTTGGAGAGAGCTTTTGACAACCCTTGTCTTTGAGTGATGTTTGCTTATATGGTTGCAGCCTCAAAAAGACCTGATCCCATTCTTGAAATTGGCGCTCTGAGCGATGCTGGTCGACCTGTTGCTTCATGCGGTTCTGAGCTTGATGAAGATTCTCTCTAAGATGGGCGAGCATGGTTGCGCGATGTTGTAGGAGTTGATCCACTGCTTGTACTTTGGAGCACCCCTTGAGATAAGAAGTAGGGGAAGGTGGAAGTTAACCATATATTGCTTCATAGGGAGTCATTTCGGTGGTGGCATGATAGTTGGTGTTATACCACCATTCAGCCAGAGGTAACCACTGTACCCAAAGGTGTTGCTTTTCTGAAGTGAAACACCTAAGGTAGGTTTCTAGACATTTGTTGACGGCTTCGGTTTGACCATCTGTTTGCGGATGATATGAAGTACTGAGTTTGAGTTGAGTGCCTTGTATTCTGAAGAGTTCCTGCCAAAAATTACTGGTGAAGATCGGGTCGCGGTCGGACACAATAGAAGTGGGCATGCCATGCAATTTGAAGATCTGATCCATGAAAGATTGAGCAACCAAAGTTGGTGTAAACGGGTGGGGTAGGGCGCAGAAATGAGCATACTTCGACAGTCAGTCCACAACCACCATGATGACTGACTTGTTCCCTGACTTTGGAAGACCTGTAATGAAATCCATAGAAACCTCCGTCCAAATTGATGCCGGAATGGGCAATGGTTGTAATGTGCCTGGTGTGTTGACGGTTTCCCCTTTGTGGCGTTGACAGACATCACATTCTGCTACGAAGGTAAGGATGTCCTTTTTCATGCCTGTCCAAAAAAATGATCTTCTGGTGCGAGCATACGTCTTCTGAAAGCCCGAATGTCCTGCAATGGGAGATGAGTGCAATTATGCCAAAATGCGACTTTTGAGGGTGGATGTTGGTGAGATTATGACTCTGTCCTTGTAGCGAAGAATATCATTCTGCCACGAGTAGCCCTTGGTGGAATTAGGATCTACCTGCAATTGAGAAATGATTTGGGAGAGCCCGGGGTGTGAAAACCATTCCTTGCGAGCCTCGTCAATCCAGTTTGGAATGGGGAGGGAAATTGCGAGCAAAGTACTTTCCTCCTCAAATTGGCGAGATAATGCATCTGCTACACTATTGTCTTTCCCTTTCTTGTAAATGATCTCATAATCATATCCCAGCATTTTGGCTAACCATTTATTTTGTTGTGGGGAGGATAGGCGTTGCTCCAAAAAATATTTAAGACTGTGATGATCTGTGCGGATTTGGAAACGTCGCCCCAATAAGTAAGGTCCCCAGGTCTCGACTGCATGTAAGATGGCCATCATTTCCTTCTCGTAGGTAGATTGGCCCAGATTCCTCCCACTGAGTTGTTGGCTTGTGAAGGCCAACGGTCGCCCTTCCTGCATTAAGACCGCCCTAATACCTGTACCCGAAGCATCACATTCAATGACAAAGGATTTGGTGAAGTCAGGTAGTGCTAAGACTGGAGTGGAACACATGGCCTTTTTGAGAGCGGTAAATGCCTGTTGTGCTTCCTCGTTCCAGAAGAAGGAATTTTTCTTTAGGAGTTGAGTGAGGGGCTTCGCTATGCGGCCATAGTTGCGGACAAATTTATGATAATAGCCTGTGAGACCCAAAAATCCTCTCAAGCTCTTCAAGGTCTTAGTTTGAGGCCATTCTTGCATTGCCTGGATCTTTTTGGGGTCCACCTTGACACCTTCACGTCCCACAATGTGGCCCAAATACTCAACTTCTTCCATGCCAAATGAACACTTGGACATCTTGACAAATAATTTATGCTTGCGGAGCAGTTGCAAGAGTAGATCTACATGCTGAAGATGTGCAGCCCAAGTGCCACCTATAGATGAGGATGTCATCGAAGAAGACAAGGACAAATTTTCTGAGATATGGTTTGAGAATGTGATTCATAAGGCTCTGAAAAGTAGAGGGGGCATTACAAAGACCAAATGGCATGACCAAGAACTCATAATGGCCTTCATGAGTTCTGAAAGCCGTCTTGGGAATGTCGACTTCCTTCATGCGAATTTGGTGGTAGCTTGAGCGAAGATCCAACTTAGTGAAGAATTGAGCCCCATTGAGTTCGTCCAGCAAATCGTCAACCACCGGAATGGGAAATTTATCTTTGACTGTCAACTTATTGAGGGCCCTGAAGTCGGGACACATCCGCCACTCCCCATCTTTCTTGAGCACCATGACCACTGGGGATGAATAAGGACTAATGCTGGGACGAATGACACCTGCTTCCAACAGTTCCTTGATGATTTTTTCTATTTCATTCTTTTGGGTGAACGGATATCTGTATGGCCGCACATTTGGGGGTTGGGCCCCTGGAACCAAGGTGATGCTATGATCATGTTCCCCTCGCGAGGGTGGAAGCTCATGAGGCTTGTCAAAGACCGTCCGATGGTTATTTAAAATCTGTTGCATCTCATGATGAATTGGCAGAGACATGGTTTCGACTACCTGGATGGCATTAAATTGAGCTACTACTCCATGATGGCCCTTTTTTAACAATTTTTCCATCCTATGCGAGCTGATGATAGAAGGGGCTCCCGCCTGGAGTCCACGGAGGGTATGTGTGGAGTTGTTCTGCTTAAAACTCATATATAACTCCTGGAAATCCATTGTGATTGGCCCAAGGGTGTGGAGCCATTCAACGCCGAGGACAATGTCGCAACCCCCCATGTGTATGGAAAACATGTGGGTTTTCAACTGATAATCCCTCGTTTGAAGTTTGACATTTTCACAGCGGCCTTCACATTTCATTGTGCCCCCATCCGCAATTTGGACTTGGAAGTTAGAAACTGCTCGTACAAAACAATGCGCTGCTTCTGCGATTTTTTGATGGATGAAATTATGGGTACTTCCACTATCAATCAAGACTACTACTGGGCGATGTTTAAGAAAACCCCGAATTTTGAGAGTTTGAGGGGAAGAAATCCCTGCCAACGCATGCAGCGAAATAACTGGTTCGTCAGAGACATTCTCCTTTGGGTTGTCTTCTTCTAGCGCCTCATGTTCCTCAAGTGGTGGATCTTCCTCTGTTGAGCTGTAGTCAGTGGCATCTATTTGAAAAAATTTGGGCTCCTTGCATTTATGACCTGGGGAGTATTTTTCATCACAGCAGTAACATAGTCCTTGCTTCCTTCTTTCGGCCATTTCCGCAGGTGACACCTTTTGGACCTTAAGTGTTTGAGTCGTGTTGTGAGCCTGTGGGGGACGACCTTTAGCGGGGAAATTTGGGCGACTGTATTGGGCTGCTAATGCACGTTCCACCTTACGAGCTACCTGGCAAGCCTCTGTCCACGTGGGAGGGTGGTGAAGTAGCACTTGAGCTTTGATGGCTTCTTTAAGACCACTGATAAAACATTCCGTGTAGAACTCATCTGTGAGACCCCTAGTGCGGAAGGCTAAGGCTTCAAAAGCGGTAATATATTCATCCACTGTACCAGTCTGTCAGAGCTTAGTGAGACGACCCAAAAAAGAGTCTTCCTGTTCAAAGCGATCTCGAAGAGCTTTGGTAAATTGGGTCCAAGTCCTAAAAGGTCCATTGCAACGCTGATGCCATTCCCACCATTTCCACCGTTCATTGTCCAAGTACATGCTCCCCAACATAAGCTTAGTTGCATCCTCTGGGATATGATTCAATTTGAAATACTGCTCCATTTGTGCTAGCCATGCGGACGGGTGAGAACCGTCAAATTTATGCACATCCAACTTGGGAGGTCACTGACTGGGTGGTGGATGGGTGTGCCAGACGTGAGGAGAGTGGCTAGACTCACCCTCATTGTATTCATGGCCATTATACGCCTCCTCGTGGGCTTGCTCCTTGCCCTTCGGGAGTAATTGCTGTATCTGGAGACTTAGTCCGCGAATCTCAGTTTGGATGGAGTTCACAGTTTCTTCAAGTTTGTCCATCCTTTCATTGGCCATCGCTTGAGCTCTAGTTTCTACCATACACCAACCTGATGAAAAATTGGGACCGCCTAAAATTTTTTACTAATAAATTGAATGGTACCACCTTGCTCAGCTCGTCGTCCTGATTCTGATGGGCTAGATCACCAATAAGCGCCCCGGAAGATCTCAGACTCTTTTTTTTTTTTTGAAAACTCCTAACGGAGTTTTACTCCTTCTTGATCAATACTGCAGTCGCCAAATCCTCAAAATGTCAATGCTGCCAAAAGTCCTGCGAAAAGTATACCTCGGTATAGGAACCCTTCACAACAACTCCGATCTGGTGGGTCTGAGAGATCTGAATGGCGGAACAACTGCTGCGGCAGATCTGATGGATCTGCGGGACTGATGTCTGCTGCTGCTGCACCTCTTTGCACACGCGGATCGGGAATAGATGATGTGTGATCCCCCGATAGAAAAGGAAACTATGGTCGTGAGGAGTGTCAGGTGCTACAGATCGCAATATACATAAGGGTCTGGCAGTAGTACTCGGCCCAATGTTTCAGGGCTCTAACTAAGGAGGATCGACCGTACCCTTAGCCGTACAACCCGACTTCCCTATCATACGGGCGAGTAATCTCTCTGAGTGCTGTTCTCGGTGTACTGTAGCCACAAGACGGCCGACGGTTTATCTATGGCGAGGTTTCAAGGGAGCCTAGGGGGCTTCCGATATACCCAGAGGGTACATGGAAGACAGTCCGTGCGCGGTTCTGTCTAATGCGCTACTACTCGAAGGGGTACCCACAGGGGTTACAAGGGAGTCCAACAGACGTGACCACCTCTTGTATTTCCTGTGTGCATGCCTCCCCAAATCCGCAGGTTTATGCGCTCAATGACAGATCCCGTGGTTTAAAGACGCCGGAACACGTCTCTAGCCGAAATTTTTCTTTTGCTAAGAATTGGAGATCCCACCAGCCCTGGAAAATGCTCTGATACCACTTGTTATGCTCTTAACCTGCAAAAATGATACCCAAATACAGAATATGCGAAGAAAAGATACCCAGAACACAGAATAGCAATGATTTTATTATTTAGAGAGTAATGTTCACTTGCCTCTTCGAGGGGGCAACCTCCAATAGAGCAGAGCTCGACTACAAAATAAGACACAATGCTCCTCGCAGGGAGTCTCTATCCTTTATATATGACCCATACATGCAATACCACGGGCTAGTACCATGGGTTTTATTAATACCATCTATCTAATACTACGGCCCATTTGCAACTAACTGTGGTCCCGTCATTAATTGCGGGTTAACCACTTACAAATATTAATATGGGCTTTATTGACTCTTGACTATGACGTGATCCCATGACATAAATAAGGGGGTTAGGGTGGGACCCTAACACTATGCAAGGTACTCCTTTCACCTACTGTGTAATGAGACAACACATCATCTAATAAACCAAACCACTCTTTCTCATTGCTGTGTATTGTTGTCCATGCATGTATGTGTAAAATCTCATAGAACATTCTATATCTATCTTTAAAGAGAACACTCTTAATGAATGCAAAATAAACATTAAATTAGTCCTAGAAACTAGGCTTCTTGTATTTGACACTAGTGCTTCAAAATACATCTAATAACCTTCCAAAATTTGTTGTACACGTTTCATGGGAAACATATAAAAGACACTCTTTTTAAATACTTAGATTGTAAAAAGCCAACCCTTCTTCCATGATATGACTCACCCAACATCTTTCATGTTTCCCCAAATCCTCAAAAACATCACCTTCATTGCATGAAAAAAATGTATCAAGGTAACCAAATTAAACTACAATGCTCATCATCTTTGATAGTTTTCACTAATGTCTCCAAAAAGGTTTCAATAACCATTGATTGAAGCCAACTCCAAAGTTAGTTTGCTTATTGATTGAGTAACTTCTCCACTATTGCTTGAAGAACCATTGCCACCACCAACACACGAATATGTATAATGATGCTCTAATTTAATTGATAGCTTAACTAGACAAATGGACATTTTTATGCATAATAGTATGATATCCCTTGTTAATGGGACAAGGGCCCCCGTTGTTGGTGGGACAAGAGACTCCCTCACCACAATGATTTGACTATTTAGTCTACAAAGTGTGTTAAATTGACGTTGTTATATTCTTTATCAAAATAGATCTACGTAAATTCATCTATTCACCAACAAAATACAATTAAATGTTGCTTATAAAATATAATTTGAATTGCTTTTATGAATGAGTAATCTTGTACAAGCATCTTTTTATTTTTTATTTAAAAGGAAAGGGTGAGGGTTTTATATTAATAAAAATTGGGTTATGGGACAAAACCATTACAATTGTTTTTTGAATTAAAGAAGTGTTCATTAGTGCACAAAATATGATGCCATCTCTATGGATGCATTTCCTTCTTACATTGGATATATTTCTATTCGTAGTTCGAAAAAAAGATCTAAGTATTAAAAGATATTTACAAAGTAGCATAGATCTTCAAAATTGTATAAAAAACCTAAAAAAACAACATAGCTAAACAATAAGCCCATCCTTCAACAAAGGCCAAGGCCAGAAGTACCAGATCCCCATGAGCGGCGAGTCTTTTTCCTTGCCAGAGTGACATTGGATTCGGTGCCAACCAAGTCGAGTTGAGGGTGGGTATAAAATGGGAAAATGGGATAAAGCAAAACATACTTACTTGGATGGGGTCGATCGATGATCAAGAAGGTCAATGGCTTAAGAAGACCACTTCTATTGCACTTGGGAGGGGGGTTTACCTAGCATCTCCCACTGAGGAAAGTGCACGTCATAATTTGTGGTAGCGGAGGCTAGCGTTCGCACGGCCTCAAACCGGAACTCCAACCGGAACAGTTTAAGTTAGATGATTTCCTAACGCTCCTTATTTTCTAAATGACAATATCTTCTAAAATGATTTCCTAATGCTTTTATTTTCCAAATGGCGATATTTTCTAAATTTTTTATTCTGTTTGAGAGGTTATTACCGATTCTATAGTTGAAAAAGGAGTTTGCTAGGAGTTTTGATGGTTTGCAAGCAAAGGTGGGAGCTATAACTTTTCCAGTCACAACTCAACCAATAGTCGAGGCCACTGAGATCCCTTTGAATGGAGAATAATGGTTCAAGGATATGGATTTTGATTTGGTTGATTTCAAAGACTTTCTCAAACCAAAACACCGGAAAGGATATGGTTATGTTGTTCCAAGAATCTATCTACAAGACCACCATAGTAAACTGTTGGAAGTGATTCAAAGGTAATTCACATGTGAAGGGAGGTTCAGTAAAGTGTATCACTATCACATTAGGCTCTTAATGCATTTTACTAGCAAGAAACCTTTGAATATTCCTTATTTTGTTTTAGGAGTGTATGTAAGATGGCTGACAGATTTCAAGCAAAAGGAAATCACATTGAAGCCAGTTTGTTTCATTTTTCATTAACTAAATTGCTGGTGATAAAGGAGCTTGAGAGGAAGGAGCAATCATGGCAGGAATTTTTGGTTTCTTCAGGTATTTTTGGTTTCTTCAAGATTGGTATTGAATACATTGACGATTTAAATTTTAACTTGACAGTTTTTTTAAATTCAAATTGGGCAAGAGATCCTAGTGACAAAAAGTCAATTGCAAGCTATGCATTCAAAATAGGATCCATGATCATGTCATGGAGCAACAAGAAGTAGCCAGCTATTTTCCTGTCATCCACTTAAACCGAGTACAAAGCTTTATCCAGGGTCACTTGTGAGCCAATTTGGTGTAGGCAAATTCTTGAAGATATGAGGGAAAAGTAAAAAGTACTAACAATTATCAAATGTGATAAGCTTAGTCCCAACAAACTAACAAGCAACCCAATATATCATGCCAAGTCTAAGCATATTAAGACACGACACCCTTTTGTAAGATAAAAGATGTAGTGAAAGAAAATTTACTTGATCTATTGCAATATAGATGATAATGTGGTAGCCATCTTTATAAATCCTCTTGGAAAGACGAATTTTGAAATTTGTAGAGACAAGTCAGGAGTTGTAGAAAATACATTTTTCAATTAAGGAGGAGTATAAGAATGAATTAAAAAAAGAATAGGTGTCAATTAGGTGTTGATTTTTTAGAGTAGTTCCAATTCATTTTGGTAAAGAATTACTATTTTTAGCAATATCAAATCCACAAGTTTATAAATTTCTTGAACTATATTTCCTTAATAATTGTAAATAATTTCAAGCAATAATATTCAAATGTGTGTGTGAGAATTCTATCTCAATTCTATGTGAGTTTTGTGATCTCTTATTCCAGACTCAATATGCATGCAAGTTTGCTTGGTTGGTGGGAAATTCTTGAACTACGTAGCCTTCATGGCCTCTAGCTTTCCCTCAACCTTTCACCACTATATATGAATCACAAGTACAATGGTGAGGGTTCTGTTGATGCCTCGAAAATCGCTGCATCAATATCGAGGAAAACCACCCGGTCCGGACCTTAAAAGCAACATCTTTTCCGTTTGGTGTGGTGGCTTCGACTGGATATAATGGGACCAGTTTCCCAATGATTTATAAATGGGATAGATAAGTGATCGATTTTCTAATATCTAATGGTAATGATGGATGATTTATTCTAAAATGCAATAACATAAATAACTAATCTATCCCGGGAAGTCTTTCTCTTAGTGCAACTTTTGATGGTTCTTATTGACAAGTAGGCATATAGATGACTCTACTTATAAACAAGAATATTTATTCATATGATAATTACTTTGTTCAAGTAGTTGAACAAAGTAATAATTAAAACATTATTACACTATTCTTTATATATCATTGACATACATATGTAAAATAACAACTCTTAAACATTCAATAGTGATAAGTAAAAGAATTGTTGTAAGAGCATATACATACATCAATAATAGCAAAAATGAATAAATGCTGATTCACATAAAAGTATGAAGCAAGAACATAGATAATAGTACCATATGTGTTTGAATCTCCTCCGATATGAATTGCATTCAAATCCCGCCTTTCAACTTGGAAACACTTTCATAAGAAGCAATAGTGCATATCACATAAAAGTATTCTTCATCAAAATCAGAATTCAGGTCTAATTTTTATAAAAATAAATATATCAGAAGTACAATAGTGCAACTTCCAGTCCAAGTCTTAATACAAAAATTTGAAGACCCTTTCTAAAAACATGAAAGGGTCTATAAATACTATCTAAACTAACAAACTATGAAATAAAAATGTTATGTGCTGGTATTAACCAAATCATAGAAATTGTGATAATCTTCTCAAAATAGGCATGCTGTAGTTGGTCAAAGTGGTTCACTGTTTTGGCTGATTATCTTGTGTCCTGAGCTGGCAAATGGCAAGCATTGGTTGCAATTCTGGCGGATGACTCATTCGCGAATGTAACTGGGCAGTGTATGTGGCATCAGTAATTTCGGGAATCATACAACCGATTGCATCAGTAAGGCATTTCATCGTTGCCCTCTGACTATGTGGTTTAACAAGGAAGAACCAAAAGGTATCCCATGTTAATGTTTGAATTCCTGCGATTAATCTTTCTCTCTGCTTCAACTCTTGTTTCCATGTCTGTTCCAATGTTTTCATTGATGGAAGTTTCCGTGAAGAACATTCTGAAATTAAATTTGACAAATAAAGAGTATCATTAATCAATTCAACTAGATTACTAGTTGCCAATCTGCATCTTGACGTTGCCCTTTCTGCCTTCATCAGTTAAGATTGCCATTCAATGAATAGGATTTCCTTATGTGATTCAAGAATTTGGGGCAAATTTGCAGCTTGTCCTTCCTTGGTTTCTTGCCAAGAGAGAAACTCTGTTAGTCTTTCATCTGCTTGCTCCAATTTCTGTCTTACATCTACTGATTTATCAATCATAGATGAGGAAATTTCACATGAGGGAAGAACGAGAGAGATATTGTGACATAATAGGCTCAATTGAATAGACAATGTTTTGGTAATTTGAAAAACCTTCGATTTGAATTCTTCGACTTGGGGATATCCTCTGAATCTTTCTATTTGCAGTGACAGTTGAGCGATCTGTTCTTCTTTTGATTTGC
Source organism: Pinus tabuliformis (assembly GCA_031772625.1). Lineage (NCBI taxonomy): Eukaryota > Viridiplantae > Streptophyta > Pinopsida > Pinales > Pinaceae > Pinus > Pinus tabuliformis. The sequence goes on from CM062818.1 coordinate 816,404,306, forward strand.
TCAATTGTTCATTTAATGATTTCAGCTTGCTCAATGCTTGAGATAGCTATTGCTGCTTCTGAATTGCATGTTCATCAATCCTTTGTTTTTCTTTAAGCAGTTGTTCGTTCAATTGATCATTTGACTGTCTCTGGGTTGCTAACTGTTGTTCTAACTGCTCTATCCTTTGTTCCTTCTTTTGTACCTATGTCTCTAGCAAAATAATTGTTTGATGCTTTTCTTTAAGCAAATTGCTTACTTCCGATGCTTTGTCCATAGTAGCTATTGTGTATGCTCCAGCATACTGAGAGAGTTTAGTGAGGTCTTCAGAAGGGTTGACTTCTTCTCTCCATACCATATTTGTTATCTCCATTTGTGAAGGTAAAAGAGAAGATTGATCAAGTTTTCTCTTTTTTCCTTTACCTCTTGATTACAGCTCTATACTTAGGGTTGTAGAAGACATCCAAGGGTGGTATATTTTCTACATGTAGAACAATTTCATCAGATGGATTCTCGGGGATTATCTCTACATCCTTTTGAGTGATGGATGGGCTGCTAGTTCATTCAGTCAGAACTATATTAGTTGTTGTCTTTTGACCAGTTGTCACCTCAGGTGTGCCGAAACCTTGTAGGTTCTCAGTATTACTGATGATTGAATCGAATTGCTGCCATTCTTTGAGTAGTTTGGGATCAACATAATTACTCGTATCCATGAGTTCACTACTCTTTTCTTGCTCTTGCTCCTGTTCTGGTAATTTTTCTTTTTCAGGAACCTTTTCCACTGTAGGAGTCTTGTTGATAGCTTTCTGTTCAGTTTGACTTGGTGGCTGAATTGTAGGGGTTGTGGCTAATAGGTCTAAAGGCAGAGTTTGCAACCTCTGGTCTTTGAGCCTATTAAATGTTTCTAACCCTTCTTCTTCATATTTGATCCTAGCCAATGCTTTAACTTGAAAGAATGTTTTAGCTGAAGCAAATAAATCATCAAAAACATCTGCTTCATGATCGAACTTGGCAAGTTTAGCTTGTTCAAGAACATTATAGGCAACCTTATTTGGATCATATTGCCTGTTAGGAATAGTGGCAAGATTCAACATCTGCATCTTTTCTACTTCTTTTTCTGCATGCTTGTAGTCATGTAAAGTGAAAATGCCACATCGTAAGGGGAATATAGGCCACATCTGTTTCTTAGAATCTCTAAGGGTTTTTGATGTCCCTTCAACAGTTATTTGATATGCCAATTCCCGTGCTAACAATTTATCAAGCACATACAGGGGGAGGACATGGGGTTTAGTGAGGCTGCCAAAAAGCCTTATATAGGTAAATTTGTCCTCCTCGAACCAGTTGCCTACTGCTGTCAGGTCAATTCATGCTTCCTGGGATGTTCTGGGGGCAGGCTTATTGAAAATAGAATAATATGTAGGTAAAACAAAGCCATTGCAAATTCTGTACAGGTGATTTTTGTAGTGAGCTTTCCACAATTGCTGATGATAAATATGAATTGGGTTTGGATCTTGGGCAGTCCATTTCCATCCGAGTACCGAGTATTCGGAATTAAAACAAATAGTATCCATAATATATGCACTGTAGTAAAAGGGGGGAATGGTCCGGGAAGTTTTATGTGCATTTGTTCTGTATTCTAAAATTGTTGTGGCTAGTCTATCGGACAAAATATTTGCCCAATCCATAACATAACCATTAATTGCTGCTTCCATTAGCGGGACCATATCTATAGTGAATTTGGCATAATCATGTTGTCCCCACAATCTACACATCATAGCTCCAGCATAGTAGTAAGGAGAAGCTAATGAGTCGACAAAGTACTTACCCGATGTCTCGTGTTTGTGCTTCTCCGGGAAATGCCTCCATTGCTTGATCGGGTCCGACTCCAAGTCATTTTCTTTTGCAAATGCTTCTAGGAATGCTTTGTTGTAGTGTTTTTCGGGCTCCGGTAGATGGTACATTTGCCTGAGATCTTCAGGCTTGAATGAGCCAAATATCCTCCCATTAGTTGTGCAAAATGTTCTGTTCGAAGTAGGGATTTTCTCCACTACCCATCTTACCACATCAGTATACGGCAAAACTTTGGCTCGTGCCGCTATCCTGTGAAGATAAGAACAAGCCAATTCCTTGAGAGTTCCTTCTGACTTATTGGTTGAATCGGCAGTGGCTTCCTCTGATAATTCCTCAGGCTCCTCTACTTCTATCAGATTATAGATGCTTTCCCAGCTAGTATTTCCCAGACCAAGGCATGTCGTATCTGAGATTAATCCTTTCTTGCTCTGTTCTGGTTGTTTAGCCGCAGGAGTTGCTGTGGACTTCTTTGATTTCTTCCCCATTTTCTCTGGATTTCTGGATTCAGAGAGACTCTGCACAAACAGTTGCAAACCGTAACACAGAAATACTGCTGCCGCAAGCCAATATGATAATGAATAGAATTGCGGTGATTGACATACGATAAATGAAATACAGTTAAGAATTACCACGGATGAAATCTTTTAAAGGATCTATCCTTAACTGTAATATTAAATAGCCGTTCGAACCACCAATCGTGGTGAATTAATATCATAAATACCCATCTCGTCAATCGTATATCGAATGATTATTTCAAGCGTGTTTTAGATTTCATTGATCGGCGATCGGTGATAAATTGCAAATCGCAATCAGGAGTGTTGAAGGGAAGATCTTTAGCATTTGCAATGAATATTTCCGATTGCCGAAAGATAATATTAATATAATGGAGCGGGGTATTTATGCATGCAAACCGTTTTTTCAACGTATATTTACCTTTTGAGATGCGCGCCCAATTAATTGATCGCAGTCGGGGTTTGGCTTAAGCTTTTATTAATTTGTCATATGACTCCGCCGATTACCGATTTGCGATTTACTTTATCACATCGGGAGATTTGATGAGGCTTTTACTTATGTCCCTTTATCAATGAATATCTCCGATTACCGATTGTGATATCGGATCGGAAGATATGATGAGCCCTTGTATGTGTACCTTTGGCATTTGATTTCCTCAATTGCTGATTGCAATTTCCTTTTCGGATCGGAGAATTGGATGGGGGTTGTTTTGTGTTTGTCCCTTTTGTCATTGCGATATGCGATCTCCGATCGCTTTATCGCAATGTAGAATTGTTTTATAATTTTTAAAGGAACACTTTGTTTTTTACTAAAAGGTTTTATAAAATAATTTATTTATATCAGGCCTTTTAATAAAGATTTTCTTTATTATGGGGTTAATACTAGTTTTTATTCGTGGACACACAAATCTAACTAAGCTGATTTAAAAAGGGACCCATTTCCTATTAAAAATTTTATGTAAAGATTTTTTAGAAATGGGGCATTGTTGTACAACACAATAGGTTCCTAGCTGAGTAACTTAATCTTGAGCTCCCTTGTCATTGGAATTGGGCCTACCAATCCCTAATTTTAGATCCAAATTACTCTTGGCCTCACTTGATCTTTTAATGGATAGATACACGTAGTTATAATTTTATAAGTGTTTTTGATGGCCTTGGAAATTGACCATGTGCAGGCTCATTAATTACTATAGGGGTTAAACCTTGTAGAGACTCCCTTATTAAGACAATGGGGTCTTGAAAGTTCTTTAAATAGGGTTAATTCATATGGTTGAACAAGCCTTGGATGGAAGGATTATGGATTATTGAGCTAGTCACTTAGGAAATTTGAAAGTATATATCATGGCCTCAAGTCAATGATTCAATGCATGAATTTGTTGATTAGAAGACAATAACAATCTTCCAAATCTAACCAGGCATATTGATGGATGTCACCTAATAAGGTAATTTCTATTAATTGAGAAATGTATATCTAAGTGTGATAAGGGCTAAGGATTTAGTATTATTGTCTAGGAATCATGATTAAGGAATGAGATGGGGAAGAGACATAACATCATCACCAAGGAATCACAATTGTGAAGCAAAATGGAGAAAAGAAAGAATATTGTCACTAAGGAATGATGATTGTGGAGCGAATTGGGGAAAGGATAGAGTCTCGTCGCCTAGAAACCAAGATTTAGGGGCAATATGGGTTTTCCTTTGACCAATGATATGGATTGCTCGGATTTGACAATCTTCAATGCTATTCATTTTAGCTAGTGACACATATCATTGAGTTTGACAAATACTTAGCGATAAGGGTTTCCCATTGAACCAACATCATATAGCTAGGCTTCGTCCATTTGTGTAGAATAATGTTTTTCTCTACTACAATGACTCATTGTCTAAAGATGTGGCTAGAGCTCAAGGAGGTCACGAGCCAAGAAGAGTATACCATGTTGAAGTGCGAACAAATATGATGATGAGAAATCATGAATGAAGTCATCACTTAATATATTTTGTTGGATAAGATATGTTGCCTCTAAATATTACTTGGATGTGATCGCTCACATCATGATAGTCTTCCTTGACTCAATACTCACATTTGACCAACAATAGCCTTGTTAGCGCAATAGAATTAAGGTGAAATTGCATCACTAAGATGGAATTTGAAGGGGTGAGTCTTTAGTTATTAAGGTTGCCAATCAATAATGGGAACATGTAATGTTACACTTATACAAAATGCCTTGCATCTGAAAACATGGCAAGGCATGATGCCAACATTGTCATTGGAAAGCCATTGGCAGATAGCTCCTTGTGAAATCATTTGTTAAAAACCAGGGATATTAGAGATCAATTGTAATCAATTGTTGTTACAGTGGATGAACAAGATACAATGGTTATAACTTTCAAAAGTTTGCCTTCTCCCGATGCAAATTTAATGAGATATGGCATATGGGTGGTTGAGCACTAAGCTTTTGCAGCAAAACAAAAGGAAAAAGTAATTTGGGAATAATAATGCTAATGAGTACTTTGAGATAACGCTTGCAACAAAGTTTAAGAGAAAGGGCAATAAACATAGCAAAGAGAATGATGATCACTCTTTTGAGTCAAGTGAAATAGAAAAGTAATTAAATGCTTTTGTTGTAGAAAGTTATGGATAATTAATGTTTTCGGGAAGAAGTTGTGGGGTGAAAAGAACATTGAAAAGCACTCTTTCAATGATCATTTCAAAAAGAAACTTGCTAATGTGGCTAAACAAAAAGAGGAGAAAAGTTACAGGTGGTCATTGCTAGTGATAAGGATTCAAAGAGTGGTAAGGTTGATTGGTAAGGTGATTTATGAGCATATAAATATTTTACTAACAATATGGATTGTTATATTGATTTTTTAGAGTATAAATCTCAGTCCAATTATAACGTATTGAGTGGTAGAAAAAATATAAGGTTGGAGGAAAAGGAAATTTCCTACTTCAACTAAGAAGTAAGAAGATAACCCTTGGGAAAAAGGTAAGAATACAATGATTAAATATGTTTATTATGTTCCTTATTTGAAGAAAAAACAACTTTCGATAAGTGGTATAATAAAACATAACACACAATCACATACAAATTTCAAAGTTAATTGGTGTTTTATTGTCAACAAGAATAGGAAAAAGATGGTTGCTAATGTTTGTTTATTTTGATATATAGAAGTTGAGAATTCAAGGTTAGTTCAATAAGAAGATGGTTGCAATTTCACTAAAAATTTATCCATAATGCCTAGGCCAAAGAGATTCCTCATGAGATGAAACTCAAGAAATGAAGCCCTAGATGATGTTATTATTTAAACTAGTCAAAATCAACAAAGAAGAGAAGACAAACAACAAGTGTATTATGCATTATTTATTGAATTCACAAGAAAAAGACCCTCAAGGAGGCTGAAAATGATGTGGTAAAGAAGAAGACCCTTAAGGAGGGTGAAGATGATGGTGCTTCTTTAGAGAAGCAAACATAAAATCTTGATATAATGGACTACCAAGATGTGGAGAAGGCAAGATCAATAAACACACCAAGTTAGATGTCAATGGTGGAAAGATTGACTACTCAACCAATATTGGCTCTCATTCGACTTGTCAATTAATGGTTAAAAAAAGGATGATGATGTATATTGTGCTTCATCGACCTTGCTAGATACAATTCACTTCCAATCATTATTTTGAAAATCTCATCTTGTGGACTGCAAAATCTTGCTTGTTTTAAGCTTTTGGCTTTTCATATTTTGAAAAAGCATTTAAAATGATCATTATGGAAGGGTGTTGGAGATAATGGTCATGTTTAGAACATAGGACTTAGATGAATAATAAACGGTCACTAATAAAGTGATGAAATGTCAGGGCATTTGATGTGGTCATTAAAGAAGTTTTTCTTTCTTTCTAAGTAATATATATTGATTTTTATGTTAAAAGGAAGAACTAGAAACTGGGCCAGTGACCCTTACATATTTCTGGCATGCTCCAAATATGTAGTACTTTCAAAATTCTAAAACATGGAAAATCTATTTTCTATGGCAACTTTTACCTACTATTTCAAATAGATGTTGGCTATATACTAGCCAAAAAACTCTTAGAAACATTATAAATCTACATAGAATCAAAATTAAAAAATGTAGTATAATTATCTGTTAAAGAAGACTCTTGGTATGCTAGCCTCGCCATGCAGTTGTATTCATGTCCTCATATTGTTGTTTTGGTCTCCCTGGCGCACTTGGGCTTCTTCTTATTAGGTTCTCCATTAATACCAACCACTCCCACACTAGAAAAATCACCACCACTGGCATTCTCCTCAAGCTTAGCCACCCTGATATCCAAAGCCGTAAGCTTGGTTTGAATTTCTGACATAAATTGTTCCAATTTCCCCTGCATTAATTCATGCTTATTATCCATGAGAAGTTGATATGATTTGCACTCCTTCTCCTCTGTGGTATTCTTCTGTTGGATGGTGTGCAAATCCTTGACTGATTCTATGCCAATAGTATATTAGTTTTAACTTGTTCATCCTCCTAAGGCGGGTCTCTTAAATTCACCATTGTTGAATTGTAGTGCTCCATGAATCAAGCTTCCATGAGTGGTGGCCACCTCTATTCATGACTTTGAAGGCTTAGCAGGACTGCGGTGCAGGACTGGAATACCACACAACACAAAATATAACGACATTTTCTCCTTAGATGCCTCTCGAAGTTATTGTGGAGTGAAGTTACCATATTCATGATTGAGTCTCGAGAAACATTGCAGAACGTCAGTTGCATGATACATAAGAATAAAATAAATAACACTAGTCTTAAAAACAATGAAGACATAAGCAGGGATGATGCATCCCACGCATCTATTAATGAATTCCATTTGTGTCGCATTGAAGCTTGATGCTACTTGTTGTCTCATTTCGCTACCTCAAAACGATAGATGGTTGTGTGATTTAAATAGGGGTACGTTCCTTTCGGGTTGTGTGGCTGGAACATTAATGAGAGCCCCCCATCCTTATTAATCCACGTTAACTTTTGAGTTGTAACCCACATGCTTGAAGAGAGAGATGTGCAGACGAGATATGCCTTATAACTTTGATCAATTATTCGGCTTTAAAGACCATTAATTTCTTTATGTAAGCCATAATAAATAGTTTCAATGGTCGTAGAATGGGTGAGTTGTTTAACATCCCATGATCCACTTCTAGTTTCCCTTGTTCCAATACATCTTTATTGGCCACAAAGTCTGCCATTGTATTCATCTATTTATACAGACGATATAATTCAATTTTCTCAAAATTCCTTATTTACAAAAGGATCCTTTGCAGGACGGAAGGAGAAGTTGCACTTTGCAATCCTTTGGCTTTCCACTTCTCATGTATAACAATAATTGAATCTCCTTATACCGTTATTTTGGTGATTTTTTGGCCAAATCTATTTCCAATCCCTGCCAAAGCACAAGATATTTAACTTGATTGTTGGATGCCATTCCCAACCCCCAAGTGCAGTGTGCCCCTATTTGTTCATTGGGGCATAGGATCCTCCTACCACCCGTTCATTAAAGTAGTTGTTAATAGTTAGGTAGGTGGGAGCTATGCAATGTACTCGTTTCACTTACTGTGTAATGAGACAACACATCATCTAACAAACCAAACCATTCTTTCTCATTCATGTGTATTGTTGTCCATGCATGTATGTGTAAAATATCATAGAACATTCTATATCTATGTTTAAAGAGAACACTCTTAATGAACACAAAATAAACATTAAACTAGTCCTAGAAACTAGGCTTCATGTATTTGACACTAGTGCTTCAAACTACATCTAATAGCCTTCCAAAATTTGTTGTACACATTTCATGGGAAACATATAAAAACACTCTTTTTAGATACTTAGCTTGTAGAAAGCCAACCCTTCTTCCATGATATGACTCGTCCAACATCTTTCATATTGCCCCAAATCCTCAAAAACATCACCTTCATTGCATGAAAAAAATGTATCAAGGTAACCAAATTAAACTACAATGCTCATCATCTTTGATAGTTTTCACTAATGTCTCCAACAAGGTTTCAATAACCATTGATTGAAGCCAACTCCAAAGTTAGTTCGTTTATTGATCGAGTAACTTCTCCACTATTGCTTGAAGCACCAATGCCACTACCAACACACAAATACGCATAATGATGCTCTAATTTAATTGATAGCTTAACTAGACAAATGGACATATCTATGCATAATAGTATGATATCCCTTGTTAATGGGACAAGGGACCCCCTTGTTGGTGGGACAAGAGACTCCATCACCACAATGATTTGACTATTTGGTCTACAAAGTGTGTTAAATTGATGTTGTTATATTCTTTATCAAAATAGATCTAAGTAAATTCATCTATTCACCAACAAATTACAATTAAATGTTACTTATAAAATATAATTTGAAGTGCTTCTATGAATGACTAATCTTGTACAAGCATCTTTTTATTTTTTATTTAAAAGGAAAGGGTAAGGGTTTTATATTTATAAAAATTGGGTTATGGGACAAAATCGTTACAATTTTTATTATTATTTAAAAAAGTGTTCATCAGTGCACAAAATATGATGCCATCTCTAGGGATGCATTTCCTTCTTACATTGGATATATTTCTGCTTGTAATTCGAAAAAAAGATCTGAGTATTAAAAGACATTTACAAAGTAGCATAGATCCTCAATATTGTATAAAAAACCTAAAAACAACATATCTAAACAATGAGCCCATCCTTCAACAAAGGCCAAGCCCAGAAGTACCAGACCCCCATGAGCAGCGAGTCTTTTTCCTTGCCAGAGCAACATTAAATTTGGTGCCCCCCAAGTCGAGTTGAGTGTCGCCATGCTTGAAGTCCTTCAAAGCAAAAACCCAAGCAGTGAGATAATTAACCTCCACGTGCAAACCATTCAAAAATTGCTCAAGACTACTATGTTGTCGGGCTAACTTGGCTTCCAAGAAGAGTTGGAATGATTTCTTTTGTCTTTCTACCATATCTTCTAGTTGTTGCATTGCTGCCAACAATGTTTGACCAAATCCAATAACTTGTCAAGCAACATACTGACAGTGGTTCCGCTATTTTAGTATAGAGCCACTACACCCAACGAGCCAACACACAAACAAGTTTATACTCACACTAGAACCAACATGAATCCACAACACACAATAGTTCACAAAGGCTAATTGTTTCTTTAAATACTAAAGTTGAGACCCTACCACGAGCTTGATTGAAGCAAAATTCCAAAGCCTGAACAAGATCCATTGAAAGACAGAGAATAGACAGTTGATAGGTACAACAAGACAACAAAATTAATTCCATCCCACTACACATTGAATGAGTCTCCATGGCCGAGGTGATCCACACCAACTCCCATCAAAGATAAATTAGACACATAAACCGAACAAGTCCTCAAACATAATGCAACACAATTTTTTCCTTTAGGGCTGAACAATGCCTCTCCCTCCCCCTTATGCAAGTCATTGGGTTTTATTCATTGTTATCATTTCCACCTTGCATTTTGTTTTTATATGTAAATAAAATTTTATGCAAGTCATTGGGTTTTATTCATTGTTATCATTTCCACGATGCATTTGTTTTTATAGATAAATAAAATTTTGTTTTTGTTTTTATATGTAAATAAAATACATATATATATTTTATGTATATAAAATTTTATTACTAAGGTGAAAATAATAATTGTACATTAATTATATATTAGGATAGTTGAAAGAAACAATATTGTTGCATCCCACATGCAAACTTGGGAATGGAAAGTTAGGGAAGGCTGAGTATAAAGTGGGAAAATGGGAAAGAGGAAAACATACTTACCTGGGCGGGGTCAATCGATGATCAAGAAGGTCGATGGCCTAGGAAGACCACTTCCATTGCACTTGGGAGGAGGGTTTACCTAGCATCTCCCACTGAGGAGAGTGCACGTCATAATTTGTGGCAGAGGAGGCTCGCGTTCGCGCGGCCTCCAACCGAAACAATATAAAGTTGGATGATTCCTTAATGCTCTCTATTTTATAAATGCCCTTTATTTTATTAATGCCGATATTTTCTATATGATTTCTTAATGCATTTATTTCCTAAATTCCTTAGTCCGTTTGAGAGGTTGTTACTGATTCTGTATTTTCAGGTGCTATGCTGGTGTGATGTTATATTTACGTCAGACAGGATTGGTAAATGGGAACTGAACGTGTCTTCTCTGACTTCGTTACCTGTAACTAGTGAATATATAGACTTGTCAACTAGTGATATGTTTACTTGTCTTTTCGTGCTCTTCGTGTGCGAGAGGCAATGATCAAACCCTATCAGCAATATTTTCATTCTTACAAGTATGTTGCATGTGAAGTCTTCCATGATCTCTCCCAGTGAAGTATTTAACTTCAAAAGCATGTTGTACAATTTTCATATGGACGGCTGAAAGGCTCTCTGTTAGCAAAGTGAGAGCAAAATTTCCCTATCAATTTATAATGTGCTTAATTTGATATTAATTTACAATGTGCTTGTATTGAAATATAAAAATTTGATATTAATTTACAATGTGCTTGTATTGAAATCACACCACTGATAGCTGTAATCACTGGTAGACTTACGGTTGACCCCTGAAATATGTTTGCATTTGAAATCAGGCCAATGATGGCTGTAGTCACTGATGGTTGACCACTGAATTTATAATGTGCTGGTTTGAAGTTGACCACTGAATTTATAATGTGTTGGTTTGAAATCAGATCGTTATGATAGATTAACGGTTGACCCCTGAAATATGTTTGTATTCAGGTCAATGATTGCTCTAGTCACTGAATTTATAATGTGCTTATTTGAAATAACATTGTTGTAGATTTATGGTTTACCACTGAAATAGGTTGGGGAATGTCTAATTATCCGGAATTTAGGGAAATGATTTTTGGTCGAATAAATTCATTAAGGAATTTAGACTTCTGTGATCCATAACATTGTCTAGATATCTTCGGCAAAATCACATAATCAATCTTTTGTCGACGCGTTTCGAACCAACCAGTGTGGTTCATCGTCCTGACGATGAACCACACTGGTTGGTTCGAAACGCGTCGACAAAAGATTGATTATGTGATTTTGCCGAAGATATCTAGACGAATAAATTCAGTTAACTGAAAAACTCTTGGAGCACTCAGATTCTTCAGAGTTCAATGTCTAAAACAATTCAGTTAACTGAAAAACTATTGGAGCACTCAGATTCTTCAGAGTTCACAGATCAAACTTATGCTTCCAACAAATTCCTGCCCTATTTTAGGCATATTTGACCGAAAAAATGTCTATAAACCATCCATAACTTAGAATAGTTAGACTATGGCATAAAGCTGTATTTGCACTAGCATAAGACTGTATTTGAAAACACACCAATAATCAATGTAATGACTTGGTTGTATTTGAAATCATACCAAACCACTGAATTTACAATGTGCTTATGTTTGAAATCACATTAATTAATCTGGCTTTGACAACTAAATCATGATAAATTTATCATACATTTATAGTTGACTACTAATAATTAAAAACCTACCGAATCATACTGAAATAAGTACATAAGAACAAGATAATCATAATGAAGGAAAGCAAGGTCGAAAAAAATCAATGTTGTAAGTGTGGGGGTGGGAAATGAAGGAATCAATTAAGAAAATAATTACAAAATAAAGAGGCAGAGGGTTAAAAGGGGATGATCGATGATTAAGGCTTCGGATGAAAGGATTCTAAGATTGGATTGGCTTAACTTGTAGCCAGCTTCTTAATTAAAGTTATTTGTGCACTTTCTGATTTTGAGGGCTTCTCGTGGAATAAAAGGGAGCAAAAAAAAAGATTTTTGCTTGATCAAAGCATAAACGGTGCTTAGAATTATAGGAGTGCTCATCAAGGGCATATTTCAAAAGATGATTATGAGTAGTATTGACTATATGTTTCTTTAGTCAAGCTTTAACAAATTGACCAGTTTGGCCTATATGAGAATTTCCACATGAGCATGATATTTTATAAATCCTAGGGCCTGACAATGGATCGGATTGATCTTTGGGAGATTTGAATAATTGTTTTAAAGTCTTGTAGGGTTTGAAAAGAGTTTTAATGTTATTCTTGGCTAATATTTTAGAGACGTGATCAGTGATAACTACTTTTATTGATGCAAACAATTCCTTCTTTATACTTTAATCAACAAGTAGTTATACATGAAAAACTTCAACCATTAACAAATAAGTACATAAGAACAAGATAAACATAAGGAAGGAAACCAAGGTTGAAAAATATCAATGTTGTAAGTGTGGGGGTAGGGCGTGAAGGAATCAATTAAGAAAATAATTAGAAAATAAAGAGGTAGAGTGTTAGGAGGGGAAGATCAATGATTAAGGCTTTGAATGAGAGGATTCCAAGATTGACTTAATTTGTAGCCATATTCTTGATTAAATTTATTAGTGTGCTTTTCGATTTCAAGGGATTCACGAATGATTCAGGTGGAATAGAAGGGAGCACAAGCCAAGATTTTTGCTTGGTCAAATCATATAAGGTGTTTAGAATTATAGGAGTGCTCAACAATGGCATATTTCAAAAGATGATTATGAATAGTATCGACTATATGTTTCTTTAGTCGGGCTTTAACAAATTTACCAATTTTGCCTATATAAGAAATTCCGCACGAGCATGAGATTTTATAATCCCTCGAGCATGACAATGGATCAAATTGATCTTTTTGAGATTTGAATAATTGTTTTAAAGTCTTGTAGGGTTTGAAAAGAGTTTTAATGTTATTCTTGGTAATATTTTAGAGATGTGGTCAGTGATAACTACTTTTATTGATGCAAGCAATTCCTACTTTATACTTTAATCAACAAGTAACTATACATGAAAAACTTCAACCATTGATTCTTCAACATGAGCAGTAAATAGAGACCACAATAGATAATGAAGAATAGACAATAAACAACAAAAATGAGACACTAGGATTAGGCTCACATGCAGGGAAAAACCCTCAAGGGGAAAACCCAAAATTCTTTCCCTATGAGAGAGATATTATGTCCATCAAAGTTACATCAAAATGTTCCAACAAATCCAAAGTGCCTTTAATGTGTTGAAGGAAAGGTAACTAGGTTTGGTCTTCATAAATGTACTTTTGATATTTGTATTTATTCAAGAAAAAAAAATATTATTTTTATAATATATGTCAATGAGTTTCTTGCTCATTGAAAATAGGTCCAACACTATTTAAAGTGCTATAGGTGAGTCAAATAGTCAAAAGAATAAGTTGAAGACATTAAGGGCATGCTATACCTTGTATGAATATGTATTATGGTCAAGAGAACACCTCCAAGCAAAGTCACAAGTATCCTCCTAGCAATGGCACCATCAAGAAGCTCATTCAAGCTCACAACTCCACCAAAGAACCATCCGAAGTCCACTCTACAAGTCGGCCTACAAGCAGCCAGACAAGTCGGCCTAAAGGACTGTCAAGTCAGCCTAAAGAGGAGGGACAAACCTCTATTTATAGAGGTTGTCCACTCCTCATTAAACACATAACAAGAACTTTGAAATTAGCGAAGAAGAAGGTAAGGAAAAACGAAGTGAGAATATATCTAAAGGCAACAAAGTGAGAGGGTACACCACCAAAGTCTTGAAGGTTGTTCCAAGGAATACTATAGTCACACATGCGGAAATTTGAAGCTGTTCCTGCGGCTAGGAAAACTAGTAAACCACAGTCACACATCCACCCTCGGTTGAGGCTAAAACTAGGCCTACAAGGCCTACTACTCTAGCGTGGAAGAAAGACCTTCAAGCGAAGAAAAAGGGCACTCAAACGAAGAAGGAAAAGAGGCTACAACCATCACATGTGCGAGAATTTAGGGCTACCAGACAGTCACTTTGAGTTTGCACCTACACTTTGAAGAAGGAGCTCATTTGGTTGGAGAGTGAAGGATCATCATAAGGGAAAGACACCTTCTCTAGAGCAAGTGCAACAAGGTTACTAAGAAGTTGAAAAAAGGACGAAGTGCCGGGAAACAAAGTGCCAAAAGAAGTGTCGGAGTACATGGTGCAGAAAGGAGTGAAGACTTGACTTGTTCTTGGAGGATCTCATTGTCAGGGGTCTAGGGTTTGGTATCGATCAATAGAAGCTTCAATAAGAGAAATTCACTAAAGGCTTTTCCTCTCAAGAGTAGAGAGGTTTTGGCCCTGGCAGAGAGCCAACATCTTGTGTTCTTGTTTTTATGTTTTGGTAGCAATTTGATGAAGTACACACATATGCGCTAATAAGAAGAAGAAGAAGAATAAACTAACAAGAAAAGTAAAAAGACTCAACAAATTGTTATCAAGTAACGAAGAATCACACTACACTACTATGCCCTAGATTTTTCAACATGGTATCAGAGCGTAAGGTGACACATCAAGGATAGGGCAACTCAAGAACACTCATCAAGGGAAAGCATCTACAAAGTTGAAGCATCAAGCCTAGAAGTCTCAATCACTTCAAGGTCAAGAAGGGTATATAATCCATCACTCATCAAGAAGGTCTACAAAGCTAGAAGAAGAACCTTATATAAAGGAACCTACAAAGAAGAGCAGATTGAAGCAGGACCTACATCAAGCTACAAGTCTTCAAGCAAACCTCATCACCAAGCAAGTCCACTTGGAGAAGGAAACTTGAAGAACATCAAGATCCAGGGAAGATAAGCCATCAAGCCTTCAAGGAGGAAGCAAATCAATTACATCTCAAAATCTATCAAGTAAGTACATGTCCCCTTCTGAATATACTTCAATGTCTTTTTGCAAGGAAAATAATAAATTGATAGGCACCAATAACTTTCTTGCATGAAAGAAGAGGACTGATCTACTACTCAAGGAGAATGAACTCCTAGAGCATGTCAAAGGGAATATCACTATCCCTGATAAGGAACAAACTCAAGCCTTAGCCAAGTACAATAAGGATGAGACAAGAGATCAAAGAATTCTGATAGAATCAATCAAAGACTCTCTCACTCCTTATGTCTCCTAGTTTGGGACATCAAAAGAAACTTATGATAAGCTAGTAGAGCTATTCTCGGTGTCCACAACCGGAGAAGTAATATCTCTGAGGAATGAATTATACAAGATGAATATAACAAAGGAAGGAATAACTCCCTACTTCATGAAAATCTCTTAAATGAGAGATCAAATTCAAGAGCTTGGGGAAGTCATGTCTGACAGAGAGATGACAACTGTTGTACTCAATGCTCTACCTAAGGAGTGGGGAAACTTCACATCTAGCATATATGCCAAGAAGGAAGCAACCACTCTTAGTGAAATGTGGTCTCTATGCAGAACAAAGGAAACCAGACTTAAGGCAAAAGAAGATGTGGGATCAAAGGAGCAAGCATTTGCTACCATGGCCAAAAGAAAGGGTAAATTTGGCAAGTTTGGTCCATGAAGAACAAACAACAAAGACATGTCCAAGATCCAATGTTTTGAATGTCAAGAATATGGACATTACAAAAGGGATTTTCCTAAGCTTAAGAAGGACAACAATAACAAAAGGAAGAGGGAAGAAGCTCACATAAATCAAGAGATGAAAGAAGAAGGAAAGAAGCAAAAGAAGGAAGATCCTTCAGATCTCTACTATGACTAGGTCAAACTCTTTACTTCTAGACTTATTTCAAAGTTTTGAGTAGGATAGGAGCATGTAGGAATACATTAAAATTGCATGGCTAGAAGCATACTCTAGAATCTAGCAACATGATATACATAGAGTTCTAGATACTCATGTAGATGTAGCATTTATAAGTAGAAATATCTTCTAGAATATAGGAGCATGGCAGATATAGCTCAATATATTCATGTAGAAGAAGCATACCTAGTATAGGACCTCATACATGATGAAAGAAAATTGATCATAATAAGAATCTTAGAATACTTACATCATCGAGAGAAAGGAAACATTTGCAAGGCAAGGATCGTTAAGATCCTATGATGGAAACTTCAAAAGAAGGTTCATGGACCAAAGTAGATGTCTCATTGGGAATCCCGTTCATGGGTTTCAAGAAACTAATGATATGCAGACAAGCTAAGGTGAAGCAAGAAGGGCCACACCAAAGGATGATCAAAGGAGAATTAAGATGAGGTATGTATGCATCAAAGTTTAAGTCATGTTATCATTTGTATATTATTGAGTCATGGGTATAGTTCTATAACATGATCAAGCATGAAAGAATCTCTTTCACCAAGAACATGCTCGAAGGCATGTACCACGATGCAATGAAGGTCAACAAAAGAATATGCTCACATAAGGAGCATAAGATTGCTGACTAAGAAGCAAGAAGAAATGCTGACAAGTCCAAAAATCAAGCAATGAAGGAATGCTCTCACAAGAAGCATCAGATGGTTGACCTATCTATCTGAGAAGAAGCAAATGAAGAAAGAGATCAAACATGTGAAGAACACCATGATCACCGAGAATCACTATCTGACAAAATGCCTTGAAGATATCTCCCAAAAGAAGGCAAGACAACTCTGATAAAGGAAGAAAGGACCCTTGAAACCTATGAAAGCCTTGGAGATATAAAGGCACAGACAACTAATTCTAATCTACAAATATGTCGCGATAAAGAAGGCATCCAACAAAAGAAAAGGCAAC
Organism: Pinus tabuliformis; assembly: GCA_031772625.1. NCBI lineage: Eukaryota > Viridiplantae > Streptophyta > Pinopsida > Pinales > Pinaceae > Pinus > Pinus tabuliformis. Next base: position 816,421,276 of record CM062818.1, read on the forward strand.
GTTGAAACAATATCAGGATGAAGTCATGATGGGCTACTAGGTCAAAAGATGTAATCAAGCAAGTACGATGAAGCATCCATGAGAAGAGCATTCCAAAGCATGGAGAAGATGATAAAGGAGTAACCAAGATGACAAGAAAAACCTGATAGTCACTTTCCATGAAGCGATGACATGACAAACCAAGAAGGAAAGTGATCGATGGATGGTGCCCTACCTAGAAGAAGTTCCAACAAAGACTTCATAACATCAAGAAAGGAAGGAGATCAAGCAGCTGAAAGGACCCACAAAGAAGAAGTTACTGATGAAGGAAAGAGTCCCAAGTTAAGAGGGAGCTCTGACAGGTCCGCGATCAAGAGGGAGTTTTGAATCACCCCTGATTACAAAGGAGTGACAATTGTGTTTTCAATTTCATGGGTCATGCACTAAACTAGGACTAAAAATCGTAAGTCTAAATTAAGGCCATGAATGGAAATGTAGACACAACATTCTTGTCTTCATTTGGGAAGAAAGAATGGGACAATTAGGTAATCATATGGCATCCAGTACTCTTTGAGGATGTGTAGGGAATCCAAGATATGAGTAGGCAAAAGGACCAATATACTTTGAGGGTTGGGAACCCAAGATAAGAATAGTCCTAGAAGGTCATGCTTGGAGAACACCCGGGTGAGTATGTACCTTGAGAGACAATGATGAAGGTGTCTATAAATCACTGGTCTTGCCAGCGTTGTAGCTCATGGTCTTGTAAAGAGATGGAGTTGTTAGTCAAGGCCTTGCACTATGACAATGCTGATGAGTATGATGCTATAATAGATGGATTGCAAAACCGATTTCTCTTATGTGAATTCTTCAATATTGATAATAGCCAAACACCTTGTAATATTGTATGAATACCTCCCTAGTTAAGAGGAAGTGTTGAAGGAAAGGCGACCTTCATAAATGTACTTTTGATATTTGTATTTATTCAAGAAAAAGAAAGCAGCGAGACAAGTTGGCCTAAAGGACTATCAAGTCGGCCTAAAGAGGAGGGAAAAACCTCTATTTATAGAGGTTGTCCACTCCTCATAAAACACATAACAAGAGCTCTGAAATCAACAAAGAAGAAGGTAAGGAAAAATGAAGTGAGAAGATCTCCAAAGGCAGCAAAGTGAGAGGGTACACCACCGAAGTCTTGAAGGCAGTTCCAAGGATTACTACAGTCACACATGCGGAAATCTGAGGTTGTTCTTGTGGCTAGGACAACAATAAACCATAGTCACACATCCACCCTCGGTTGAGGCTGAAACTAGGCCTACTACTCTAGCGTGGAAGAAAGACCTTCAAGCGAAGAAAAAGGGCACTCAAACGAAGAAGGAAAAGAGGCTACAACAGTCACACGTGCGAGAATTTAGGGCTGCCAGACAGTCACTTCCAGTCTGCACCTACACTTTGAAGAAGGAGCTCATTTGGTTGGAGAGTGAAGGATCATCATAAGGGAAATACACCTTCTCTAGAGCAAGTGCAACAAGGTTACTAAGAAGTTGAAAAAAGGATGAAGTGCCGGAGGAAGAAGAACGAAGTGTCGGGAAACAAAGTGCCGAAAGAAGTGCCGTAGTACATGGTGCAGAAAGGAGTGAAGACTTGACTTGTTCTTGGAGGATCTCATTGTCAAGGGTCTAGGGTTTGGCATTGATCAATAGAAGCTTCAATAAGAGAAATTCACTAAAGGGTTTTCCTCTCAAGAGTAGAGAGGTTTTGGCCCTGGTAGAGAGCCAACATCTTGTGTTCTTGTTTTTATGTTTTGGTAGCAGTTTGATGAAGTACACACATATGCGCTAATAAGAAGAAAAAGAAGAATAAGCTAACAAGAAAAGTAAAAAGACTCCACAAATTGTTATCAAGTAATGAAGAATCACACTACACTACTATGCCCTATATTCTTCAACATAATGAAATATTACCCAAAGTCTGTCAATATATCAGCTGCAAATTCACTATACTAGATTTCTCAATAAGGCCAAAATTAGGGCATGTTATCACTATTATTGGAGGTTGAAAATAGTGATGTAGTTACCACAGATATGTCAGAGAAGCGAAACTGTAGCTCGAGGGAGGAGGGTGAGAGGTTGCTTTGAGGAAGGGTACTGGGCTGCTTGGAATGCCTTGTTGATTTGGAAGGGGGAATATCCATTGTTTTTAAGGGCTTTAATTATGATTAATATCAGTTATATGTTCCTAATAGAACTAGAACGAAAACACAACAATATTTTTAGCTCAGAGGGTGGTGAACTTCTCTATTTGTTTACATTCAAAATTCTGCACAGAATCTCGTGGAACATAGAGCCTTGATCATGTGTATGAATTGGATTAATTCCATGACCCCCATATTAAATTCAACTTTACTATGAGATTGTGGATTTGAGGTTCATAGCAAACCACTAATAAAATAGTGTGCTTACCTTACAAAAAAATATGGGAATTGTATAATTTTTTTTTTCTTTTCTACATTATTATAAAACATGTAATTTGTTAGTAAACATAGCTATTTATACATATCTACTGTTATTATCCAAAAATGACCATACAAACCTTCAAGAAGTTTTGTTGTCACTTAAAAGGGCTCAAGCATGCTTATATATTTCTTGTCTAGGTCTCTTAAGCCTCTTTAAAGGAGGCATTTTGTCACCAATGTTCACATTCTTTTGAGAGACCATGCATAGATAAATATGAGGTTTAATATGACTACGAAAAATTGGATGGTGTTGATGCTCATGGTTTGAACCTCACCCTATTCTAATATATCTACACTCGAATCAACAACATTGGAGACATCGCTTCTTCCTCGAAACCTATATGCTTTCAACAGGCTCCTAGAACCTGAACTTCAAGGAGGATCTAACCCTTTCTCCATGTCTTACACAAATTTGTAATAACAGGTAACATGAAGCCAACAACCAAGTATGGTCATTGTTTCCCCTCATATGCATATGAGTGGTGAAAGTGCATTTCAGGGATAACTTGCAACTTGTAGGGAAGTTGAGAGACTTCATTTGCACACTACACACATTTTTGTGTTTAGGATAGATGTTTAGGAACTACATATAATGTTATGCAACCAACTCACAAAATAGAAGAAACGATAGATCAATGCCTTCAAAATCAGCCTCTTCGAGGGGGCAACCTCCTTTACATTACACAAATGAACAATTCTTTGATGATACAAATGACAAAACCTCATTTCTATATATAGGAGTCTAAGGGGTCACAATCTAATCAAAGCCGACATAACAATAATAATATAAGTGCACAACAATAACAATAGTGGGCTTCTATGGGGCACACTGATAAAAATATGGGGACAATAGGGGCACAACAATAACAATAAGGGCTATAATGGCAATAGTAATGGGGGAATCACTAGTATTATAGGGACCTAACATGCCCCTCTCCTTCAAAAGAAGTGTTGTCCTCAATGCTTGAGTAGTTCTAGATGCTTCTATATAAAATTCTGACCCTCCCATGTGGAATCTTCAGCAGGTAAGTTTTTCCACTTGATGAGATACTCCGAAATTGATCGATTTCGTAGCTGTCAAGTTCTTGTATCTGTGACTGCTTCAGGTTCCAATATGATTTTTCCTTCCTCATCAAGTTCTGGCAATATTGTTTCAACTAGGATTTTGTCACCTATAACCTTCTTTAAGCATGAAACATGGAAAATTGGGTGCACTCGGGAAGCTGCAGGAAGCTCCAATTTGTATGCCATACTGCCAATCTTTTGCAACACCTTGTACGAACCATAATAATTTGGTGATAATTTATTTTCCTTCTTAGCTTGCTTGAGGGACATTTGTTTATATGGTTATAGCTGTAGGAATACCCAGTTACCTACATCAAAACTTCTTTCGTTGCGATGTTGATCTGCTTGTTGTTTCATTCTATTCTACGCCAAAGTGAGGTTATCCTTTAAGAGTTGGAGAACTTATTGTTGATGCTCGATGTGATCTTCCACTGCTTACACCTTAGAATTTTCTCTTAAATATGATGTGATGGACGGTGGATGATATCCATAAAGTGCCATAAATGAGGTCATTTTTGTTGCAGTATGGAAGGAAGTGTTATACCACCATTCAACCAGAGGCAACCATTTGACCCATTGTGTTTGTTTATCAGATACAAAGCAACGAAGATATCCTTCCAAAAATTTGTTTACTATCTTAGTTTTCCCATGAGATTGAGGTTGATAAGATGAGCTATGAGCTAGCTGAGTACCAAGACAGGAAAATAGTTTTGTCCAACAATTTCCAGTGAAAATGGGATCTCTATCGTTTACAATAATCTTTGGGTTTCCATGTAGCTTTTGAATTGTTTCCATAAATGCAGTAGAAACTGTACTGGCTTTAAATGGATGCGATAATGCACAAAAGTGTGCATAATTGGTAAGTCTATCAACTACCACCATGATGACATTCTTTCCTTCAGACTTGGGTAATCCTGTGATAAAATCCATTGAAACCTCCTCCCAACATTGGATTGGAATGGATAAAGGTTGTAATAGACCTGGGGTCTTAATTGTTTTAACTTTATTTTGTTGGAAAACCAAACATTCCGCCACAAACTTTTGATTATCTGATTTAAGGCCATCCCAAAAAAATTCTTTCTTAACCCTGTGGTAAGTTTTTAAAAATCCCGAGTGCCCTCCTAAGGGAGAGGTGTGCAATTCCATAAGAATCTTTTGTTTGAGTTGGGAATTCTTACATAGGTATAAGTGATCTTTGTACCATAACAAATCCTTTTTCCAGCTAAATGTATCAGATGTACTGGGATCTTGTTGTAACTTTTGAATGAGTGCCCACACTTCTTCATCATTCTTCCATTCATCCCTTTCTTCGTTTATCCAATCTGGTTGGATAATAGAAATGGTGCAAAGAAATGTTTCCACATCCTCATCCTTTCTTGAGAGTGCATCTGCCACAACATTTTGCTTCCCTTTTTTGTAGATGATTTCAAAGTCATAACCCAACATCTTTGTGACCCATTTTTGTTGCTCTTCTGAAGATAATCTTTGTTCTAAAAAGTATTTAAGACTATCATGATCCGTTTTTATCTTGAAGTGTCTTCCCATTAGGTAGGGTCACCATTTCTTAAGTGCATGTAGTATTGCCAACATTTCCTTCTCATAAATAGCTTTGTGCAAATACTTTCCTTTGATTGGACGACTTTCGAAAGAAATGGGTCTTTCTTCTTGCATTAAAACAACACCAATTCCATTTCCTGAGGCATCACATTCCGCAATAAAGGTTTTTGTGAAGTCCGACATAGCTAAGACCGGTGCTTGGCACATTGACTCTTTAAGATGTTCAAAGGCCTTCGTTGCTTCTGGAGTCCACGAAAATGCATCTTTCTTCAATAATGTTGTTGGAGGTGTTGCTATTCGCTCATAATTCTTAACAAACTTGTGATAATACCCTGTCAACTTGAGAAATCCTCGCAGATGCTTTATGGATGTGGGGATTTTCCATTCCTTAATGGCTTTAATTTTGCTAGGGTCTACCTTCACACCTTCATGAGATATAATATGACCCAGATATTCCACCTCTTGTACTCTAAAGAAACATTTGGAGATTTTTGCATATAATTGTTTCTCCTCCAATAGTTTGAGGACCCTGCCAACATGTTGAACATGATCCTTCCAAGACTTGTTGTAGTTTAGTATATCATCAAAAAATACTAACACAAAATTTCTGAGGAAGGGTTTGAAATTGGAATTCATTAAACCTTTAAATGTAGAAGGTGCATTGGTAAGGCCAAAAGGCATGACCAAAAATTCATAATGACCCTCATGAGTTTTAAATGTTGTTTTTGGAATGTCTTCAGTCTTCATTCTGATTTGATGATATCCTGAATGAAGATCCAACTTGGTGAAGTAAATTGGTCCATGCAATTCATCCAATAATTCATTAATGACAAGAATGGAAAATTTATCTTTAATAGTGAGCTTGTTGAGCTCCCTATAATCCCGACACATGCGCCATCACCCATCCTTCTTGTGCACCAATACTACTAGAGAAAAGAAAGAACTTTGACAAGGTTGAATTATACCAGCCTTTATCATTTCTACAACCATACGTTCAATTTCACTCTTTTGGGCATAGGGATATCTGTAAGGCCTGATGTTTGGAGGAACACTTCCTAGAATCAAATGAATAGCATGATCATGATAACGAATAGGTGAGAGGTCTTTGGGAGTCTCAAATACCTTGGAATGATTATCCAAGACTTTTTGGAGATCTGGAGAAATAGATGATTTCGATGTGGGAACCTCTAGCGAACATAATTGTGCAATTACGCCTCGTTGTTCTTTCTTTAGAAGCTTTGTCATTCCGTTAGAGCTGATTATCTTTCCTGGTTTCCCTGTGATACCCCTTAATTCAACTTCCTTTCCTTCCGAAGAAAATTTCATGAAAAGTTCTTGAAAATTAAAAGCTATTGTACCCAAGGATTGTAGCCATTGGACTCCTAGTACAACATCAACACCACCCATTGGAATGGAAAGCATTAGGATATTTAATACATATTCTCCCATGGATAGCTTGATATTATGGCACTTTCTAGAGCAATTTATGGTTCCTCCATTTGCAACCATCACTTGACACTCTAGTGTTGGATATAGGAAGAAATTCAATTCCTTGGCTATCTTAAAATGAATAAAATTATGGGTACTTCCCAAATCAATCAAAACTATTACCTTTTTATTCTTGATATGTCCTTCTATCTTGATAGTTTGAGGAGTGGTAATTATAGCCAATGCATTACAAGATATGGTCATATTCATTTCTTCTTTCTCTAGGGTTTGTTCCTGGTGTATATCCTCTTCTTTTGATGCTTCTTGTTCCTTTTCTTCCTCCTCTTCACAATCTATGTAAAATAATTTATTCTTAACACACTTATGACCTTTAGTGTATTTGCTATCACAATTGTAAAAAGCCTTTTTTCTCTTTTTCTTCCAATTTTTGTGGTGTCAACCTTGTAGGTTGTGGAATGCTAGAGGCAACAACAATTCCATATTTATAGTTGTGAGTGGTAGGCTTCCTTGTGGCCATAATTTTGTTTTCCATTTTTCTTGCCAACCTGAATGCTTTCTCCAATGAATCAGGTTCTCAAAGGCGAACCTCATGTTGGATGTTATCCTTTAAAGTCCCTATGAACACATCAATCCTATGATCCTTTGGAATATCTTTTACCCTTATATTCAATTTTTGGAAGTCCTCAATGTGGTTCATCATGAACCCTTTTGTTTGAGATTTATCACTTAGCTAAAAAAAGTGTTGCTTTTTGTATCCTCATAATGTGCTATCATTTATTCCGTAAAAATTGCCCAAGGGAGAATTTGTTTACAAGAGCAAATCCATCGATACCATATAAACTGATTTGGTTCAAAATATAAAGTTGCAATGCGTACCTTTTTTGTGTTTTGCACATTATGGAGATCGAAATATTGCTCCATCTGTAGTATCCATGTTACGGGATCCTTGCCATCAAACTTCCTCATATCGATCTTTGGAACATGGTGGGTCTTCAATCCACCATTAGAGTCTATGAAATCATGATTAACATTTCTTTTTTTCTCCTCATGAGTTTCCTTTACTACCCTTTCGCCATTAGTAAGCATTTCTTGTAGCAAATTTGTCAAATATGTCTTCAAATCTTCCATGTTGCCTTTAAGTTTTTCTTCTATACCATCCATCTTAGCTTCCACATCTGTCTTCAAATCTTCCATGTTGCCTTTAAGTTTTTCTTCTATACCATCCATCTTAGCTTCCACGCCTTTCTTTAAACCATCCATCTTAGCTTCCATTACTTTTTGTGAGAGTGAATTTTGTTGCACTTGGTCTTGTAATTTTGATATATCATGTTGCATTTCTTCCTCTTCTTCATGAGTCATGCTAGATATTTCAGGTTGCTTACTAGGTGTTTCCATTTTCTTTCTTCAGGCATCAATTAATGATAATAATGCTTCAGTATACCCTTTGAATTCCTTCCAACTAAATTTTCAAACCAAACTTATGAAAAAATTTAAACAAACTACACACATTTTTTCACTTTGTAGGAGCTCGATAATGAATCTGTTGTATCTCTATAATTTAAGATCTTCAAGGTCTGAAATTGCGTCATGTGGTAGCCCTCTGATTCCTCTTTCCAACCCCACAAGTTTCAATATTGGATTCTACAAGGAAGAGCTATGCAAAATCTCCATCGATGACTTGATTATAGACTGGTTCAGTAGAGCGAACTTGTACGAAGTACCACGTGTCATTGTTTTGACCTTAGGACCTAAAACTACTACATAGAACAATAAAAAATTTCCTCTTTCTATAAATTTTTACGAAATTTCAATCTGAAGCTCAGAAAGAAAGTTATGACGATTTTCCCCAGGTCACCTGTTTGAGATATAATTTGGGATATTGCAAAAACCCTAACTTCCTTGCATCATATCTCCGAAAATATAGTGAGACAAGATCTGAAATTCTGATTCGAGGTTCAGCAAGATTTCGGCTAAAATTGGTTATTTGTTTAGCTTCTGAAACGTCGCAGAAAAAGTTATAGTGAAAATTCCATGATGACCTGTTTGGAGCAGCGAAACCTTAGAATCCAAAGCTTTGATACGAAATGTTATGCAACCAGCTCACAAAATAGAAGAAAAGATAGATCAACGCCTTCAAAATCAGCCTCTTCGAGGGGGAAACCTCCTTTACATTACACAAATGAACAATTCTTTGATGACACAAATGACAAAACCTCCTTTCTATATATAGGAGTCTAAAGGCTCACAATATAATCAAAGCCGACATAATAATAATAATATAAGGGCACAAAAATAACAATAGTGGGCTTCTATGGGGGCACAGTAATAACAATATGGGAACAATATGGGCACAACAATAACAATAAGGGCTACAATGACAATAGTAATGGGAGAATCACTAGTATTATAGGGAGCTAACATATAAACACTTCATAATTTTATTTCTTTAGGATAGTCCCTCTTGCAATGATTTTCCATGGATTTGCTTGAGGATTGATAAGCATAGTGGTCCTCTCTCATGGATCATGTGGTTGACGTTCTTGGTTGATATTTTTGGTTTCTTAATGGTAAATGTTTTTTTTGAGATCTTTACTGTGTATGACTCTGATGTCCAACGTTTCGAGTGGACACTCCACCCATCTATAAGGACCAAATGAAGGAGGATAATTAGAAAAGAGTGCAACTAGGTTAATATAGATGCGAATGAGGCATGAGGAATGTTAGTTTACTAAAACTTAACTAATAAATTAAGAAAAAATAAATTATTATCCTTCAAATTAAAAATTTTAATTAATAAATTATAATAAATTAGTTGGATAGATTAATAAAATTAATAATTTACAGTAAGTAAAGAAATTATAAAACATTAAAAAAGGTAGATCATCAAAAAGAGGAAAGTTGGGAGGGGGTTTACTAACAAAAAAAAAATTCTATTAATTTGATAGGGAAAGGAGGGCTCAAGGAGGAAATAAATCAACAATAGATAATAGATAGAATGATTATGTTATTACATTTGATGAAAGGAAATTTAAAAAGAATTAAGAAGGAAGGTATCAGAGAAGATAAAATATGAGGGATAAGAGATTAAGGAATTAAGGGGGTTAAAATAAATAAGATAAATAAGTACATAAGAACAAGATAACCATAAGGAAGGAAAGCAAGGTTGAAAAACATTAATGTTATAAGTGTGGGGGTGGGGGGTGAAGGAATCAATTAAGAAAATAATTAGAAAATAAAGAGGTGGAAGGTTAGGAGGGGAAGATCAATGATTAAGGCTTTGAATGAGAGGATTCAAAGATTGGCTTAACTTGTAGCTATATTTTTGATTAAATTTATTTGTGTGATTTTCGATTTTGAGGGCTTCCCAAATTAGTCAAATGGAATAGAAGGGAGCGCATGCAATTATTTTTGCTTGGTTAAAGCATATAAGGTGTTTAGAATTATAAGAGTGTTTATCAAGGACATATTTTGAAAAATGATTATGAGTAGTATCAACTATATGTATATTTAGTTGGGCTTTTACAATTGTACCACTTTGGCCTATATAAGAATTTATGCATGAGCATGGGATTTTATAAACCCTAGGGACCGACAATGGATCATATTGGTCTTTGGGAGATTTGAATAATTGTTTTAAAGTCTTGTAGGGTTTGAAAAGAGTTTTAACGTTATTCTTGGCTAATATTTTAGAGATGTGATTATTGATAACTAATTTTATTGATGTAAACAATTCCTTCTTTATACTTTAATCAACAAGTAGTTATAAATGAAAAAATTCAACCATTAATTCTTCAACAAGAGCAATAAATAGAGATCATAGTAGACAATGGAAAATAGATAATAAACAAGAGACACGAGACACTAGGATTAGGCTCACACCCAGGGCAAAACCCACAAGGGGAAAACCCAAAATTATTTCCTTACGGGAGAGAGAGTTTGTCTGTCAAAGATACATCAAAATGTTACAACAAATCTAGACTACCTTTAATAAAATATTAGCTAAAGTCTTTCAATATATCAGCTCCAAGTTCATTGTACTAGATTGCTCAAATAAGGCCAAAATTAGGGCCTGTAATCACTGTTATTGGAGGCCAAAATTAGTGTTGTAATCACCACAGAGGTCACAAAAGCGAAACCAGAGCTCGAGGAGGGAGGGTCGGAGGTTGCTTTGAGGGAGGGTACCAGGCTTCTTGGAACAGCTTGTGTATTTGGAAGGGGGAATATCCATTTTTCTTTAGGAATTTAATTATGATTAGTGTCGGTTCAAGAGGAGAAATTTGTAAAAGGTTCTGGACATGAAACTTGTGAGGTTGAGATCGATGAAGACAAATCTGAAATGGTTATGAATAAAGGAGCTTTGCGGAAATTGTAGATCAACCTCACACAGTTTGTTGTTGAGACACTTCGAAATAAAAACTAAGGGAACATACAATACTATAATTTTATTTTTGAAATTGAAAAGATTCCTTTCATGGAATCTATTTCAAGTGCAACATTCAAGTAGACAGACTTAGGAGAAGATAGATCGTATAATTAAATTGTCATGTAAGGTTCATTTTCGAATAATTTATGTCCTTTTGATATCAACTGTTGGGTGAAATGTATTGCTATTCTTGTATACCCATCCATAGTTCCCATTATTTTAAGCTAGAGAGAGGGGGTTTTAAACCAACAAATTCTACCTTGCTTTATGAAGAAATTTTGTTGGTTCAATCCCCTATTCAGTTGTTTTGAAGTCTAATATTAACCTCATTCAGGGTGTTGTCATGATGGTTGATTTCATAGTTGAATAGGGAGTGACACCCTTATATTTGATTTGTTTTCAAATTAGCTTTTGAATTGCCTTGTGATTTTTTTGGTATAAAATCATGTTTTATTTTGGAAGGGGAGATAAATGCTCAGTAAAAGGGACTTACTCTAACATTTTCTCATCTATGACAAATCATGTTTAGGCTAACATGAAAGATACACATGGTCTTCTTCAACACCCTAATCAAGTGATGATTCACTTTGTTTAGGTCAAACCGGGAAACATGAGGAGAATCACCTTGCTTGACATGAATATGTGGCACTTTAAGACTAAAAAGGATAAGCAAAGTAGTCATTTCCATAAAATTAAAAAGTGTAAGGTCGTCCCTATTTGTATATTCATAATTTTAAGGTTAACCCTGCTTGTATTTGTTACCCCTTGACATCTAGGATTATCTAGAGGAGATTTTTCTCATGCAATTCTAATCACATACATTAGTTCCACAAATGGCATCCATGGTTTTGCATAGAAAGTTGATGAATGATGCTTCCCACATTTTTCTCATGTTACATTGATGATTATAGTGCTTGACATCCATGAGATACATTTGTTCATTATTTCATATTAAGTGTTAATGTCTTGTGTATTAGACATGAAGTAGTGATAATTGGTTGGGTCAGTAGATAATGGATCATGATATCCTAAATTTGTGAATTTTTCCATGTTTCACCTTGACGGTCATCATCATCTTCTAGATAAGTGTTGTAACTCTTGGGTTTAGATGTACTACTAGGGGCTTTGAAAGATGTAGCATACCCATATCCCAATCCATACTTAACATTTTAAATCTTTCATAGTTTCCATTGTCCCACTCATGATTGGTTGTCATATGTCACAAAAAGGTTCATGCTTCATAGTTCCACGAGGAGCTATAAGCTCGAGGTTGATGCATCTAAATAAAAAAAGGAATATTGCAATATGTGAAAGTCAAAATGTAAAAGAAAAATGAAGAGATAGTAAGGAAATATCAAAATCCAAACCAAATCTTGAGCAATTCCCCCTTGCTATGAGGCCATTACTCCAAGTCCTATGTAATGAAATGCATATACATAAAAATAGGGACTCATTGGAAAAAAAAGAGAGACAACAACAACAACAAAAACAAAAACAAAAGGAAGAAAAAAAAGGCAAGTAAATGGTTAGTAATAAACAATGTCTATGAAATGGAAACTCAATGCCTAAGCATTCCCTCAACAAACGCACCCATGTAAACAAATATCTTAAGCAACCTAGCATGACCATGCAACACAATTCATGAAGTTATCTGACAAAAGCATACCATCTAAAGATCCATGCTAAATAGTTTTATGAGGAGGAGCTAAAGCTTGAGGTTGACGCAATTAAATTTAAAAAAGAAGAAGGAAAGAGTAAGATGTAAAGGTCAAAAAGGTGAAAATAAATTGAAAGAGATATTAAGGAAATGTCAAAGTGAAAGCAAATTTTGAGTAATGCCCCCTGACAATGAGGCCATTACCTCAAGTCTTATGCATTGAAATGTATACCTAAATGGGACTAAGTAAAATTATCCCAAATCTTGTGTGATGAAATTCATATACATAAAAAATGGATTCAATTAAATGGAGTTATGAAAAAACAAGGCAAAAAATAAAAATAAAAATGGCATGTAAAGGGGTAGTAAGAAAAAATGTCGAGGAAAGGGTAACTCAATGCATAAGCGCTCCCTCAACCAAGGCATTCATGTGATCGAATATCTTAAGAAATGTAACATAACTATGTAATACAATTCATTACGGTATAAAACCATGCCATCTATCACTACACCAACTTCTTGATGGGTTTTCTCTAGAGCTACTTCTCTTCTTGGGTGTTGACAAATGTAATGAGGGTTAATGATGCCCCCACCATACCTAAACTTGGAATATTTTATGATTTTTATTAGTTGATTTGTGAAGTTAGAAGATGATTCTCAATGTGATTGACCTAATTGCATTTACATTTGACATGACTCCCTTTTTATGTTGCATTGGACTTGTGCACATGCCTCTAGATTGATGTCTACATTTGGGTCACTTTCACTTTGGACAATGTGCATAGCATGGATATGTTTGGATTGAGTTTTGTCCCTATGGATAGCTTTGAGAGGCTACTTAACTTGAAGGAGGATTTCCCACTTGTTTTGGAGGACATTGGGATACTTTTGAGGTCATTCCATCCCTTCGTAGAGGAGGTGCCACCTTTTGATGAGGATGTTGCACTTGGAGGATTAAATGTTGCACCATTTGGAAAGAATTTTTCACTTTGGAGCCCCTACACATTCCTTTTGGACATCATTTGAGTGAACCATCTACTCTCGAGAGACCACATTCCACACATGTGATTTTGAACATGCATTTATGGAGGATGTCATAACATTCAAGTACTTTTACTTTATTTTGGGAACATTGTTGGGGGTATTTTAACTCATCCACTCTTGTATCACGGATATTTGATGTATTATGGCCTTATCTCTAAGGATTGTAAAGAGATAAAGACTTTTTTATATTTACTTGGGGTTTTTGCTAGGAAAAAAATTATTTTATTGAGAAGGGTATTAGATCTCTCATATAAATAAGAGACACACTTCTTATTTGTAACGGTTTTTAGGACTTGTGAGAAAGATCACTAATCTATATTGGATAATTATATTGTTTTTCATCCACGTCGATGCTTTCAGAGTGACAAAAGTAGAGGAATCAACTCACATGACCATTTTTATAGGTGGGACCCAGTTTGGAAAAACGGGGTTTGAAACCTTTTGGGAGCATTTTGACGAATCAAACAATGTCTTTTGGGTGTAAAACTTTACTACTTCAACATTGAATCTTTTAATGATATTTTACACACAAATATCTTTCCAACGATGAAAGAATCATGTTTTTCGGACTCCATCTATGGAAGTTATGCCACTCGTAAATTGACCTTGCTATTTTCACCACCACGGTTCGAGAGGATGCCACATCAGCCCCCATTATTCATGAAAAAGGGTCTAGCCACTTGATTATGATGTAGGAGACTCTAGAAGAGCCAATATTGTAACTCTGTTTAAGAGTTGATGTAGTCAAACCTAATCACTAGTAGGAGGTCGGGTTGTGTTATAACTAGGCCACTAAGAGGAAAAGGGATTTCATTCTTTCGAGTGCATTTATTCCATAGCTGAGTAAAAATAGCCAAGAGGGATAGTAGTTAGAGAACACAGAGAGGATTTGTGCATTGTAGCATACCACGGGCCACAAGACATACTTCTTTGTACTTGCATCCATATTTACAGACAGAGAAAGAGACCAAAGCACCCTCACCTTCTAGCTAGGTTTTCTCCCAAAAGGATTTCCCAAAGCATATGTTTTGTTATATGTGTGTGTGTGTGATATTTTATTTTTCCATTATCTTTTTTCTACATAATTTTCCTTTTGCATGCATGAACTATTAACAGTAAATCTACGGATCCAAAAATCTAATAAAACAGTAATAACTGTGTAGAATTTCAAATTTTTAATATAATATTATCATATCTGTTGTGAAAAATTGTCCAGTGGAATATCCATGGCAGTTTACAGATCAATCACTTGTCTGCTTTTACCTTTTTTCTTCTACTTTTGCATTAAAAATTTTACTAATGCCCATGGCTAGGGTTTTGAAGATGAAACAATTTCTTAAATAGGTTGTCTCACTTAATATTATTGGATTTAGTTTGCGAATGATTACTATTATTGTACTTTTCTAATTATAGTGGTGCATTCTCTTCATATTTTTCTTGAACATGCCACTTCTTCAAAGGTCTTGGAAGAGTACTAGCCGAGTATCTTCACTTAAATTATCTTGAAGATTATAAGGCACTAGGGGGATCTTCTAGTGTTTGTAGTGGACAATCCTAGATATCACCCTACATGTACTTACATCCTATCAAAAGAGTTCCTAGTTGACCCCATCAGCCCTATTACAATAGTAGGCAGTGGTTTTATTCGTTATAGTCAATCATAATTTTATAGATCCAAATTTTATTAGTCAATCATAATTTTATATATCCAAATTTTATTTATGTTTTAGAGCAAACTGAGGGTTTTTATAACATATATGCATTTTCATCCATAACAAACCCTAGATGTATTATCATAAATAGTATTACTAAATTATATTAGAGACATATTTGGGTTGGATGTCTTTGTATTCTTGGTTGTTACACACCTCTTAATTTTCATATTTTAAAAGCTGGATAAGTACTATATCTATCCATTGTTTAGCCCCAAACTTTACTATTTTATAACTTATTCAAGGGGCTAAAATATATTACTGTTGTAACTTGTTTTCTACTATAATTTTCACCTAAATTGTAAGTTTTACGACCATTAGAAACTTTCATATTTGCATTGTTTGGAGATAATTTTGCATTTGATAATAACTTGATCAACCCTCTAAATAGACTTAAAATCACATTAAACTCAAATCTAGAATTTGCCTTGAGTGACCACCTATTTCATAACTCGCTTCATATATTTCATTGGTGGTGAACTGAGTAGCTACTTAGGAGAACTTAGAATTGATTGTATCTTGCCTTAGGAACCCTAAGTCCTATTAGGGAAGTCTCCCTTATGTTGGACTTGTCCTTCACTAAATCAAGAGAAGTTGTTGGTAAGGTGATAGTGGCAAACCTTCTGATGTTCCACAATTCTATACACCTTGTGAGAGCTTTCAACTAAGGTGATATATTTTGTGATAACCGTATCCATAATTTTGAGAGGTTGACCCTAACCTATTTTGATATTTAAGTATGAATGAAAAGTTAAGAGAATTTATTTCAACTCTAATTTGTCATCATTTTAGGGCCGCAAAACCTATTTTAGTAGGGTAAATAATCAACAACCACAAGAATTTTCTAGTATTGTATTGTAGCAGTTGCAAATAAGGGGAATTATACTCAAAATAATGGAGATACGAAGAATGGAAACGACTTGCACACAAAATTAGAAAGAAGAATTATTTTAGGTGTCTAGGCCATGATAACACTAGAAATAAGGTAACACCTTTACCAAGATGTCATGATCATGAATTTAGATGAGAATTAAACACCATCATATGTGTATCATCTTCCCATGAAAGAAGGTGAATAACATTGTAGGTATTTTAAACGGGAATAAGCTGATGAATTTGAAAAAAACCAATGTTTCTAGCTCATGGTTTTAGCCATTAGTTTTGAGCACATGGTTTCTAATCCCCTAGTTTTTTTTGGGACAAAAGTCATCAGGAATTTGATTGAGTTTGTGCCCGGACTGCAGACAGAAAACTAGGGAGCAATTGCGCTAAGAGGCGCTCTCCGGCCCAATATGGAAGAGATGTTGTATTGTCGTGTTATGTTATGTAAAAAAAATTTCTTAGTCAAATTACATAAAAAAATAAAAATAAAAAACTTAGAAAAATTAAGAGGTGCGAATCATTGCACAATTAAAAAAGAAAAAAGAAAAAAAATAGTAATTACAATTTTAACTATATAATTATAAATTTAAATAAATTAAATTATAGTTTGTGTTTTCTTCTTTAGTGTACACTGTAGCCTATTTAAAAAAAAAAAAGAGAATAGTAATTACAATTTTAACTATATAATTATAAAATTAAATAAATTAAATTATAGTTTGTGTTTTTACCATGGTATTCTTCTTTAGTGTACACTGTAGCCTATTTACTAATTATAATGTTAACTATATAATCATAAATTTAAATAAATTAAACTATAGAAATACAACTTTTAACAACCTATGGATTTTCTCATTGTTTTGACTAGCGATGGTATACTTCTTTTAACTATAGGATTCCAAGTTTTGACAACCCAAAGATGGTTTTGATAACCCATCATTTAAATAAGAGGCACAAATCTTTGCATAATTAATATTTAAGATAAATAAATAAATAAAGTTAATAATTATCATTTTAACTATATAATTATAAAGTTAAATAAATTATATTATAGGACTCCATCTTTTTCCCATGGTATTCTTTTTTAATGTAGCCTATTTAATAATCACAATTTTAACCATATAATCATGAAGTTAAATAAGTTAAACTATAGAAATCCAACTTTTCACAACCATGGTTTTGACAACCCTCGCATGGTATTATTCTTTTAAAATTTAAGATAAATAAATAAATAAAGTTAATAATTATCATTTTAACTATATAATCATAAAGTTAAATAAATTAAATTATAAGACTCCATCTTTTTCTCAATGTATTATTTTTTAATGTAGCCTATTTAATAATCACAATTTTAACTATATAATCATGAAGTTAAACTATAGAAATCCAACTTTTCACAACCAAGTTAATAATTATCATTTTAACTATATAATTATAAAGTTAAATAAATTAAATTATAGGACTCCATCTTTTTCTCATCATGGTATTCTTTTTTAATGTAGCCTATTTAATAATCACAATTTTAACTATATAATCATGAAGTTAAATAAGTTAAACTATAGAGATCCAACTTTTCACAACCATGGTTTTGACAACCCACATTTCTCCCATGATATTATTCTTTAACTATTAGACTCAATTAAAATTATAAAAAATAAATAAAATGAAATTAATAATTATAATTATAAAGTTAATAGATTAAATTTTGGGACTTTCTATTTTTCCCATGGTATTCTTTTTTAATGTATCTTATTTAATAATTATAATTATAACTATATAATCATAAAGTTAAATAAATTAAACTATATAAATCCAACTTTTCACAACCCTTGGTTTTTCTCATGGTTTTGACAACTCACATATGGTTTTGATAACCCATAATTTTTCTAGTGGTATTCTTCTTTAATGTAACATATTTAAAGACACAATTTCAATGAATTTTACTTTTATTAAAAAAATAATTTGATTTAAAATATCAAATGTAATTAAAAAAAATCAATCCAAGCATTTGGACAAGTTTGGAGGCATGTCGTGGAGGGACAAGTTTGATAACAGGACTCGTACATTAGCCGCATGTTCTAGAACATGTACTTTAGCCATATATTTCAGGTAAAAAACATTATGAGCTATATATGTAATGAGTTTTTTTGTTGTTGTTGTTGTAAATTTGGGTGGTACCTTTCTATTACTTCAAATTGTAGTAGACATTACATCACAATCATATGTGCCCATGTGGTCTCAACCTGCCCATAGGGAAACTAGGTCTGTTGACCATCTCATTGCATTATAGCTTGTCCAAAATTGAAACCATCTAAGATTTTCCAACAAAGTTAAATGAGCATAACTATCTTTATAGCCTCTAATATCTATAAGACTATACAAGATAACCACAAAAAATAGACTATGCATCTAAGAAAGTTTAATCATCAAAAGACTCAACTGGCACTGGATCTTTAGCACTAAATCCAGGTTGTTCTGTCGGTGGTATGCACAAAATTTGCCTCTCGATACCAACCAGGTGAGCATTCTTCTACTAAATTTGACTCAGAATCAATTGAAGTTCTTTGTGGATTTTTTGCATCTCCTCTGAAGGGAATGCCAAGATATCGTACACACCTGGGCGAACAAAAGTCCAAGGTGGGGGAATCCAGCTATGGGGGTTATCCAAACCGACCAAACAATAGTTAGTGTTGTGATCTAACTACTGCCTCCGAGGCATCACAAAAGATAGCCAAACAGTCCTAGGCTACTTGTAAGAGGAAACATCTCCTTTGAGGTTCCTGGGCTACCTGTAAGAGGAAACATCAATGCTTTGGCCAACAAGGTCTTCATAATTCAGTATACGTAAAGAGCTTGCAGGAACATAGAGCGTTTTCCACGTGTGTCACCCGAGTCTAGGATAATGTATCTGAAATCATTTAGAATCTCCTGCTCGTTGGGATCCATCACAACACGAATATCTGCCTCCCATTCACTGATGGCATGGCGGGGTTGTGGATGGGTGCCCATTCTATATGCATTAGCTATTGAATTGCCTAGACATTGAAAGCTCTCATGACCACGACCCCTGGTGGGTCTAGTCTGAGCACAACCATGGCCACGACCATGCCCCCGACCTACACTTGAACCATTGTTATGCAGACACGAAAACCTCATCATACCTGCACTCAAATTTTTGTTAAGGGTTTGTCTGAATACTTTAGTGAAGAGGGCCTGAGAACCACTAGCCCACGTTGGGAGGAGCACATGGGATGGCTTTGGAGGATGATGAAATCCTCCAAATTTTTGTATGGCCAGGTCCATAAAATCCCCTCCTAACTTGACTCAAGGACACTAACAACCAATCCATGCAGATTATGACCCTAACCCATTTTCTCTCTTGTACTATGACAATCACAAGGCTACATGCATGATTGGTGAAAGAACCTTATCCCTTTCCGACTACAGTCAATATCACGGGCATATCGGTTACCCATAGACCCTGGGTTCGTTAGATTTGTATCAACTTTATCCAGAGCAAAGAGATTGTGGATGGTAATACCCATACCCTCCCTGGTGCTCCAAAGACTCCCCCGTGCCCCGACTCCAAGCAATTATAGTAGAAACAAAAACACAGATGATTCTAGACACCCTACCGTAGGGAAGAGGGGGCTTGAGGATTTAGACAGAGGGGCAACCATAATTTGACCAATCCCTGAGATGGGGAGTTGTGAAGGAACTGAAATGCCACCAAACCACTGTTTGGCCAGACTTGTCCCGTAACTAGACAAGGGCACCAACACCCACCATCCATAACCAATTAAGACAAATGCACATCATTGAGGAAATTATATGAAGGAATGGTCCAACTTGGACAAACTTGTTGGCGCAGATGCATAGAGAAGAGGATGCACGAACACGAGCCTGGAGCAAAGCCTTGAGCTCACCTCCAATTGGGAATGCAATCCACCTCCTCTTCCCCGAATTACCTGCAAGGAGTATCCTGCAATTTCCCCTCAGCTTATCTCCACATACTAACCACAACACCTTCAACCTCAATCGCAATCAAATGCCTCCACCCCCGCTTGTAATAAGTCCTTGACATTCCTTGCATGATTTTACATGTGTGGGGGTGGCCATGCCACCCCCTTCCTTTATGAAAATAATTACCATTACTATGACCCAGATCCCACAATACTCTCTAGCCTGGCTCGTACCCCGATTGGGGAGTGTATTGAGTTTTTAAAACCCTTATATTAACTTATAATTTTAGGATAAGGGTTGTGATCCATGAAGAATTCAACCAACCACATGTTTCAGGTAAAAAGCACTATAACCTATGTGTGTATTGAGTTTTTAAAACCTTTATATTAAATTGTAATATTAATGCCAGGGTTGTGATTCATGAAGAATTCAATCAACCACACGTTTAAGGTTAAAAATACTATAACCTATATGTGTATTAAGTTTTTAAAACTTTTATATTAAATCATCAGCATAGATCCATCTTAACTGTGGATATACCAAGCACAGAGAGGGATATAATCCCTCAAGGTGCAAACCTATTTTTTGAGTGCAAAACTTGAGGAAAGGTTTGCACCTCGAGAGATTTGTTCCCTCTCGACACTTGATAGATCCAAAATTAAGATGAATCTAAGTTTGTTTAAAGTTAGGAGTCTCATAATTTCTACGACCCATTTATTATGCTAATTGAATCATTGAATTTCATATTTTTTTCTTATACCTTATTAAAATATTATTCACATTAAAGTTTAGACTATTTTTATTCTCAATTTGTTTGGTATTTTTACTTATCTTCATTTTGGTTTCCTCTAACATTTGTATGTTCAATCGATTATTTAATATATTGATTGTATTTTGAGTTAGATGGTTTACTTTAATTTAAATCGAGTTTCAAATTTCTTGAGGTTCTTGAATTTTATCCACTTCCTCATGATCTATGATTAAAAGTATAGAAAAGGATATCAAATTTCTTGAGGTTGGTGAATTTTATCCACTTCCTCATGATCTATGATTAACAATATAGAAAAGGATATAAAATATATTGCATACATACTATTTATGAAAAGTCTTTTCATTATTTTGAGAAGCATATTATAAATATAGATTATGTATGTGAACTTAGTAAATATAGATGCGTTCACTCTTATTAAGTTAAAAATGAGACCAAAAAAAAAATAGGTTTATGTTTTTTAAATTATATTTCTAAATGTTAACGACTTAACCAATCCTAAGGTATATATTGGTATTAGTTTGCAAGAAATGGATCTTGTACTCATGATTAACAACCATCAAACTTTCTTCCATTTAATTTTATTATTATATTTGTTGAAGGCATAGATATATAGTGATTAATATTATACTAAACAGTGATAGTTTTAGTTTGAACAATAAGTTTAATAAAAGGTTTTGATTAATATTATATGGAAACACTTTTTCTAACATATCAAATATTGCATCATTTTTAACTTGCCAATCACACATTCTGGGGTCTTATTTGGCCTCATACTAAGGCAAGTGATACTTTTTTGAAATAAACTTAGGAAATGGACTGATGAGGCTAAGTAATGCTAGCCTAGCATTAATTCATAATATTTTATGTTTACCTTTTTTTTGTAAAGGAAATACTTTGGGCTTACAAAATCAATTAATTAATTTTTTATGCTTTGCATTAAGGGAATTGTTCACTACACCACTTATGCATTAACTTCGTTAATCTTATCGTCTTCGTCGCTACCTTCGCCCAGATAACACCCATTCATCCAGTTCCTTCTTCAACTATGATTGTTTGTCTTCACCCTATCCCCTAAGCAAGGAAGCAATATGGATGCAATATATGGTGATCAATCACACTTGTGGCTTTTGAAACTATCCAGCCTTCAATCGAAGCTCCTTCATTGATGGTAGCTTTTGAACAACATTTTTTTTAAACAGAGATGAGTAATATTTAGATTAAATATGCGCTTGGTTGCAACAAATACTCGGGGAGTACATCGATTCAAAATCCACATTACATCATACGACAATTAGATATAGACCCATTACCACTTAGAAATTGTCTATCAATAATATTACATTAGAATTACTACATAGATATATCAACACAGTTGCATCAAAATTGAACCATAGGTTGGCCTTCATACAAGCAGCTTGGACAAAAAACCAAAAATTAACTACATATTGGTTAATCAAATTCAGAAGCTAACAGGTTAAGATCTATATCCAACTTGTTTGTTTGTTCCAGAGACTAATTTTGCATGTTGGAAGAAACTTTGGCAAACTAGAGGTCTGACATTATCATCTTGAGTGTGTCCATCTATTCTCCCAACCTTTAAATATGTTTTTGCATTGCCAAAATGTGATATTCTTGTTCAACCTAAGCATGATACATTTGACAAAGTTTTGCTTGGAGGTTGTTGTCAACCCTTTGCAGGGCCTCATGGGCGATAAACATTTGGAACAAGCATAGTCCTCAGAGGATGAATCTGAGGGAGGGGAGGACATCTGATTGATATATTCATAGGATAGATTGTGTAAACCCAGCCAACACAAATCTGCTAAGAGCAACAAATAACCGACTAGTGCATAAAAAAGATACTAAAGTGCCACATCCAAAGCATGAATAGTAGAACCTCTTTCCCAGTGCCCAGTCATTAGGGGAATTTTGAGGTCTAAAATGGGCCTCCTAAGGAAATTATAAAATAATAGTGGAAATAATAAAATAAGATTATATTACATTATCAAATTTTAGAGGGAAAAAGGAAAAAATATTTTTTGAACTCGTATTTTAAACTTATCTCCCTATGGGTTTACTCAAATTTTGAGAGACAACACTCGTTGGATGCAGAATTTGGTTCCTCATCTAAGGAGTACCCATGTTGCAAACTTTCGATGGACCTTGGTACATGAAAAATGAGAAATACATGAAAAATGTGATTACAATAACGTTTTTTCATGTATTTCTCATTTTTAGTGTAGAAGGGTCCATCGAAAGTATGCAATATGGGTACTCCTTAGATGAGGAATTAAATTTTGCATCCAACGAGTACTCCCCCTTGAAATTCAAGTAAAACTTTAGGGATATAAGTTGAAAATACGAGTTGAAAAAGTAGTTTTATTATGTTATTATTTTTTATTATTTTTTACTTTTTTACTGCAAAATTGGTGAATCATCCCCCGTGGTTGACATCACCAGCTTGAATCCTATTAGATCTTATAAATTTTATTTTGGTTGTACATTTTTCTTAGGAGGACCATTTTAAACCTAAAAATTCCCCTAATGGCACAGATAAAACCATAAATATACTTTAAACATTTCCTGAACAATCGACTTCCACGGGTGGACAAAAGAAAATTATCTCAAATTACAATGCAAGCCCTCAACAAAGAAAACAATTAATTTGAAACTTCCCTTACACTAACTATAGCGAGTTTCCAACATAGGGGTCTCTAAATTACCTTCAAGCTGAAGAGAAAAAGCCAGACTGGCACCAATTGGAAAAAAAAGGACCAAGGTCTGGTAAGGAGCATTGCGAGCCTGAAAGCCCCTTACGCCAGAAAACCCAGAAACCGTAGTGTTGAACCCACAAATTCTCAATTTCTGATGAAAGAGCCAGGGCCCTGAGAATAAAATCCTCATGGAGCCTTCTAAAGACAACCCTATTAGATGCCACAACTAAATTCCCTGACATATACGAAAACCAATTCTCCACCCACTGATGAGGATAGAAAATGCTCAAAGACAACGCATTCATGAATGAATCCAGAGATAGGATTAGAGACCATTTAAAATGACTACGCTTACCTTGCCACATGAGTTGCATCATGTTTACATTAATGTCTCCAGTGTGACCTCCAAGGGAGTTCATCATTCTTCTGAGTTGAAAGTGATTCCAAGAAGTTGGCAGAGGATATTTGTAAATACAAGTGTGCGAGGAGATGTAGTAACCACCTACATGACGATGAATTTTGTTTGATGCCACGTTAATAGATTTTTGTGGGGTGACATTAACCAAATTATCAACCTTTCATGAATAATTATGGAGGAAAGGACTGTGCCATGTGGATGTGACTAAAAATCATATGATGAGAAAGAAATGGGAAGGGAAAGACGAGAGGGGAGTGGAATGAGGAGGGGGAAGGAGGGAGAAGAAAGAAAAGGGGAGGAGGGGGATGGGGGAAGCGAGTGAAGGGGAAAGGGACATCAAAAAAATGGGGGAAGCCCAAGGTAAAGTGACACAAATCCACTTTTTCCTAATCTTGTTTGGATGGCGGAACCATTGCAACCCTACTATCGACTCCGCTACCTCTTATGGTTTAAAGTTGATGCCTCCATAGAACCGTTCTCTTGACCATGGCTTCCAAGTTCCCACTCTTCTTCTTAACACACAATTTTTATGACTTCTGAGCTGACTCACTAGTACACTTCACCCTGTCAACAAAGACGTGAGTGTAGAATTTCCCACTGTAGATCAGCATATTATGAAATATACTAAAGCAAAATACAAGATCTACTTCTACAACAAACTTGTGGAAGCTTAATCGAATTTGAGCAAGATCAAATAGAACACATATAACTAAGAATGAGAAATCAATCACACATGAACACAGAAGAATACTCTAGGGAAAGCCTCAGCTAAAAACCTCGATCTCTGTATTATCGTACAAGTGGAGATATGTTCAGATTACACAAAGAATCAGCTCACAAGCTATCCTGCTCTCTCTGCAATCCAACTGCTGTTCATAGACAGTCAAAGGCTTCTCACAAACCTTCTCCTCTACCTTGCAAACCTCTTATTTCCTTGCGCAGTTTCTCCTGGGGTCCAATGTTTCCACCTTTGTGAATTCACCTCTCACACTGCTCACTAAACTCAGAAGTAACTGCGCAATCGTGAAGGAGATAATTCCTTCTGCATGGATGAGTTTCCTATATAGGAAAAATCCTGCAACTGATAATATATTGTCCCTTCCTCTGATCTCAACTGGACTTAACTCATTTAACTGAGCTAACTAATTACAACTCAAAGTACAACTCATCATGATCTCATTTAATCAAGGGATAACTTCCTCAATCAATGGAGAAACTGTTGCATGTCTTCACATAGACTTCATGTTTGATTTTCTACAACTAATTAACTCAAGATGAATTAATTAATTATTTTACAAACAATTGCTAAGATCAAATTCGAATTTTACTTCTCAATTTTAGTTCAGGGACTAACTAAAATTGGAATCTATCCCGAAATACTATTTATAGCAATGCTATTTTTAACATTTCCATTTTTTCATTCCTTATGGCTATGTCCAACACTGGTACTTGAACTGCTATTTATAGCAGTGCTATTTTTAGCACTTCTATTTTTAGCATTTCTTGTTTCTATTTTCAACACTCCCTCTCAACAAGAAAGGAATTCAACTCAAACTCGATCCTGAACCTTTGGAATGTTCTGCATGCAACACTTCTACCAAGTGTTGTTGATCCAACAACTCTAGAAACAAAAAATCTCCCAACTGACCTCTCTGTTGGGCTAGAAACATCCTCTAATGCTGAAGCTTCCTCTACCGCTGACAAGTGCTCCCTCTATGACCTCTGAGCTGCTGCAACACTCCATGCATCTCGCACCATTGCACACCTCTTTGTGCCATCCTGCACTGGTGCAACACTCCTGTGCCTCTCGCATTGTTGCAGCGTGCTAGCTCTGCACTGTCTTGGGATTCCTACACTATAGCTCTCTCTGCCACTCCATCCGCATCTGCCTCTACCCACTCAGTCAGTCCTGCTACTCCTCGTCGGGGCTCCCGTAGCAAGGTCTAATCAAAGAGGTTGGGTACCTCAATGATCCTGCCCCTATTCCAGCCTTGTTGAGACTGTCACTCCACATCGCCCCACCTCCTACCTAGAGGTATGGATGCATGCGATCCCTCTGCCCACTTGGCTCGAAATTTCCCCCTACTGGAGGTCTCTGCGTGAGTGGATGCCTCCACTCAGTCTCCTCTCGGCTTCTTCAGTTGTGGCTGCTCCACAACCTCCTGAAGCTGCTTCACTAATTGTGGTTCCTCCACAATTTTCTGAGACTTCTTTCTGGCGCTGCATGTTGAGAGGTAATGTACTCTCCCTGTCAACCACTAAGTCTCCAACAGTTGCCTTGCTCCTCAAGGCTTTGCATGCATCTTAAACCTCAAGAGCATACAGGTTCTTGACCCGTGAACTGATCTGCTTCACCTGTCTCGTGGTGATGTGCCAAAGGAAAACCTTTCCCTTACTGAAGACTACATCATAGCCTTTGTCTTCCAGCATTGTGATCGACACCAAATTTTTCCTCAGTCCTGGTACATACTTGACATTGGTCAAGGTAATGCGAGCTCCATGTTCCCTCTAAAAAACAACCATGCCTACACCTGAGACACTATACTTTTCATCATTACCCATCGCTATGAGTATCTGGAGATCTTTCTCCTCCAAGGTACTAAACAAAATCTTGATGCTGGTCATGTGGAAAGAACCTCCACTGTTAAGAAACCGACCACATCCCACCATGGATGAAACCATGCATGTGAAGAGGGTGAAATCCAACTTGAACTATGAGGCCAATGCCTCACCTTCAGATCCTTCCTTGGATCCCAACTTGGATTTCTTCAGTGGACAATTTGTAGCAAAATGGCCCACCTCATGACAATGAAAGCATCACACTTTCGATTTGTCAAACTCTTCCCACCATGGGAAGAACTCGATTTGGGATGATAATCCTTCTCCTTCCATTTCTTCGCCTTACTCGCTAAGGCACAATTTTCTTCACCCTCCTTGGATGAAGAACCATCTCTAGTGCTTCTTCTTGTCTCCTCCTGCATCAGATCCGACCAAAGTCATTCCCAATCTGGTAGTTTTTCTCTTCCATTAACCGAGTCTTGGTAGTTTTGCCAACTCTTAGGAAGGCCGAGGAGTGCAAGACTCACCATGTCATCATTGGTTGTCGCGATCCCTACACTTCCAAGCTCATCCCTGCTGGTGGTGAGCTTGTTCAGATATGTAGAGATCGTGTCGCCCTTTTCACACTTGATTTTCCAAAGCTTGTCTTTCAACGCCAGCTTCCTCTAATCGCTGTTGTTCTGATATAGATCTTTCAATGTTTTCCACATCGAAAACGGTGTCTCCTTCCCATGGAGGCTCAAGACAATGTGGTCTCGAACTCCCTCCAGGAGGATTCTCCTTGCGCTAGCCACACATTTCTTCCATTCCGCCAATTCTGTAGCATTAGCTGCTGCGGGCTTGGGAACTTCTTGATCAATGAATTCCTTTATACCGTTATCCTCTAATACTGCTTCCATGCGATCCTTCCAGGCTATATAATTCGAGCTGCCATCAAGGGCATACTCAAGTCTTAAACCGTTGAACGCCATTGGTGAAATTGAGATGTGATAAGAACTCGATTTCTATATTCAGGAACCTCAAACTTCGAACTTCTCCCTTCTTGTATATAGTTCTCTCCTTTGATCACCTTTGCTCTGATACCATGTAGAATTTCCCACTGTAGATCAACATATTATGCAATATACTAAAGCAAAATACAAGATCTACTTCTACAACAAACTTGCGGAAGCTTAATCGAATTTGAGCAAGATCAAATAGAACACATATAACTAAGAATGAGAAATAAATCACACGTGAACACAGAAGAATACTTTGGGGAAAACCTCAGCTAAAAACCCCGATCTCTGTATTATCGTACAAGTGGAGATATGTTCAGATTACACAAAGAATCAGCTCACAAGCTATCCTGCTCTCTCTGCAATCCAACTGCTGCTCATAGACAGTCAAAGGCTTCTCACAAACCTTCTCCTCTGCCCTCCAAGCCTCCTATTTCCTTGCGCAGTTTCTCTTGGGGTCCAATGCTGCCACCTGTGTGAATTCACCTCTCACACTACTCACTAAACTCAGAAGTAATTGTGCAATCCTGAAGGAGATAATTCCTTTTGCATGGATGAGTTTCCTATATAGGAAAAATCCTCCAACTGATAGTACATTGTCCCTTCCTCTGATCTCAACTGGGTCTCTGATTGAACTGACATGCATGAGTTATTTATGAGAGAATATTTAGTTATCTGAAGTGCAGCAGTTACATGCATGCATGCATTAACTAACTGAACTCACAATTAATTCCACAAACTGTTGGAACTAATCTAACTGGACTTAACTCAGTTAACTGAGCTAACTAATTACAACTCAAAGTACAACTCATCCTGATCTCCTTTAATCAAGGGATAACTTCCTCAATCAATGGAGAAACTGTTGCATGTCTTCACATAGACTTCATGTTTGATTTTCTACAACTAATTAACTCAAGATGAATTAATTAATTATTTTACAAACAGCTGCTAAGATAAAATTCGAATTTTACTTCTCAATTTTAGTTCAGAGACTAACTAAAATTGGAATCTATCTCGAAATACTATTTATAGCAATGTTATTTTTAGCATTTCCATTTTTTCATTCCTTGTTGCTATGTCCAACACTGGTACCCGAACTGTTATTTATAGCAGTGCTATTTTTAGCACTTCTATTTTTAACATTTCTTGTTGCTATTTTCAATAGTGAGTCATGTCTTGTAACCCTGCTCATTCCTTATACCAAGTAAGCATGCTTGCAACATTCAGTCTTAATTTTTATACCTTCAGGATAAAAACCCAGGGTTGGCCCACTTTAACTTGGTGTTTGGTCGATGCCACATAAGCCTAACTGCAATGGCCTGGCACGGAGCAAGGGTGAATTAATAAAACCCTTTGGGTTACAAAACTTTCGTTATGGCCCAATTTCAACTCCTTACTATGTGATCTCGCTCACCCAAGCCTCACTTGATGGATGAAGGGATTAAAAAAGTCGATGGGGTAGAAAGCCTTCAGGTGGGATCTGCTCAGACTTTTAACTTAGCCGAGTTTCGATCAGATAATGACTCGCCAAATGACAAACTTATGTCTAATAATTTCTTGATGTCCTCTTGCAATCTACGCATATATATCTATCTATATATATATATTGTGTATGCATTATAATATATATGTTCTAAATATAAGAGATTGCAGAAGGACTGGTTATGAAAAAAAACTCTTGCTCTCTACACTATACACATATTTTTTATTAAAAAGAGGAATATAAAGATTACATTGCAAATTTGGTCCAGATCCATAATCATAGGTTCGGAAAAACCATTTTAGGAAAATTAATCAAGATTATAACAATTTTCCTAAATTAATAAATTACATAACAAACATTATCTAACAAACGACTCATTAAGGAACCAACTCCTTTACTAAAAGAAATTGACCTTTCGATCAATCAGGATTTTTACTGATGCCCTTGCATCATACTCCTGATGAACAAAGAATTCATGGGCTCTTGTCCATGAGGTCTTCAACAATTTTGCCACTTTTGTGTAAGAGTGTAGCAGTCATCCAAGTTGCATCAACCACCGAATGGTTTTTCCATTTGACCAAGTATTTAAAATACTCTCTGCCTCGATTTTTCTTAATCATTCTTTTATCCAAAATTATTTCTGGCTGCAAGGGTTTTGCTGATAGTAGTTGTTTTTTCCACTGAATTTGTTATTGTTCTCTATTTTTTGTTGCTTCATTTGCTGACATCTGCTCTTCTGATTGATATTTATATAAATCTGCAATTTTAAAAATAGGAGAAATACCAATTCTGAGGGGTAATTCCAAATCATAATCATTTGTTGAGAATTTTCTTAGAATTATGCAAGGACCAATCTTTTTCAGCTTCAACTTGTTATATTCTCCCATGGGAAATCTCTCCTTTCTCAAATGTGTTAGCACTTGATCTCTTACTTCAAAACTTTGCTCTCTCCTTTTAAGATTTGCTCTATTTTTATATTTAAGGTTGCTTTCCTAAAGTTTTTGCTTAACTTGCTCATGAATTTCCTGTATGGTTGTGGCAAAATATTCACCTACTACACTTCTCTACTTTGTTCTTCCCAAATTTCTAAGTTCATGTACTCCCCTCAGATGCATACCATATAAGATTTGAAAAGTGATTTGACATGTACTCCTATTGGGAGAGTCATTGTAGGCAAGTTCAGCTTGTGCCAAAATTTGATCCCACTGTTTAGGGTGATTACCAATCAGATTGTGTAGAATATTACCCAAACTCCTATTCACTACTTTAGTTTAACCATTCGTCTGTGGGTGATATGCCAAACTAAAACTCAGCTTGGTTCCAAGCTTTTTCCATAATCTTCTCCAAAAGTGTCCCAAAAATCTAGTGTCTCGTTCATAGACAATGATTTTGGGCACTCCATGTAGCCTTACCACTTCCTTAAAGAACAAGCTAGCTATATGAGTAGCATAACTAGTTTTAGTTCAATGAATGAAGTGAGCCATTTTAGAAAACTTGTCTACAACCACAAAAATAGATTCGTAGCCCTTTTGAGTTTTTGGCAGTCCTAAGCCAAAATCCATACTTACTGAATCCCAAGGTCTTTCTGGAATTGGTAATGGAGTGTATAATCTAGTGTTTTGACTCCTCCCTTTAGCATATTGAAAATTTCGACAATTACTCACGAATTTGGGCATGTCTGCTCTTAATCTTGGCCAAAAATAATTCCTCTTTAACAGCTCTTATGTTTTATCATTCCCAAAATGTGCTCCAAGACCGCCATTATGTTTCTCCTTGATTAAGTTTTCTCTCATCGAACAATTGGGAATGAAAAGCTAGTTGTTTTTAACTAACAACCCATCTTGAATCATGTATTCAACCCATGGACTTTGATCCTGAATTGTTGGGTTTTTACAAGTTGCATAAGTTTCTCTGAAATCAACATCTGTATCATATAGCTCCTTCATGAAATCGAACCCCAAACACTTGGATTTGACTTTCCTGCAAATATAACTGCCTCCTACTTAATGCATCAGCAATTTTATTAGACTTCACGTTAATATGATTTAAAACAATTGTGAACTTTGTAAATATTTGACCCATTTAATGTGATTTTGTTTCAACTTAGGCTACTGCATAAAAAATTGCAATGCATCATTATTAGTTTAAAGAATAAACCCCCCCGGAAAACAATAATGCCTCCATTTATTTAATTCTTGGACCACCGTATAATTTTTTTTGTCATAAGAGGTATATTTTCTTCAGACTTCATTTAGTTTTTCACTGAAATATGTTATGGGTCTGTCTTCTTTACTGAGAACTACTCCATTGTTGGCATCACATTTTACTTGAAATGGTTTGTTGAAATATGGCAACGCAAGTATTGGTTGTTCAGTTTTTCTTTTCTTCAACAGTTGAAATGCCTTTTCGACCTCATCAGTCCACTGGAATGGCTATTGATTTTTCTTGATTGTTTCTAGAATAAGAGCACTCAGTTTGCTGAAATTTCTAATAAATAATTTATAGAAGCTAGCTAGTCCATGGAAGATATGAACCTCAAAAACATTTCTAGGTAAATGCCATTCAAGGATTGCTCTTACTTTCTTAGGGTCCATCTTTAAACCTTCTCTTGAAATGACAAATCCCATATATACAAGTTTTGATTTCAAAAAGAAACATTTCTTTAGATTAATCAACAATTCTCCTGCTATATTTTTTTAATACATACCTCAAGTGTCGTAGATGCTCCTCCTTTGTCCGACTATAGACCAAGATATCATCCAAATAAACTATTACAAATTTCCCAATAAATTATTTCATCACTTCATTCATCAACTGCATGAAAGTGTTGGGTGCATTTGACATTCCAAATGCCATAACCAACCATTCCTACAATCCATCATTTGTTTTAAATGTGGTCTTCCATTCATCTCCTTCCCTTATTCTAATTTGATGATCGTCGCTTTCCCATATATTAATATTATCTCCATTCTCTAGGATCCATCAAAGGTGAGATTGAATCAAGGAGGAGGTTGGAAGAAGATTCCCGATAGCAGAGCCTTGGCTAGGGAGGAGCTCTATTGAGGATGCATTGAAGTACTTTTCTCTCAGAATTTGAACCCACAAAGCATTTGGCTGGGTCTGAATCTTCCCATCAATTCCAATCACAATATTCATTAATCTAAGATCTCTGATGCCTAGGCCCCCGTGAAGCTTAGGCGCTCTAACTATAGTCCATTTTACTAAATGAAACTTTTTTGAGCTTGTTTTACCTCCTTCCCACATAAATTTTCTCAAATATGTATCGATCTTGTTTAAAACGCTTTTTGGAGCTAATAAGGTCCATAACTGAAATAGAGGGATGGCAGATAACACAGCCTTAGATAAGACTATCCCACCTGCTAGATTGAGCCATCTAGCACCCAATTCTCCATTATATTCTTAATCATGTCAAGAATTATGTGCCAGTTTTTCAAAGAGGATCTCTTTAGACAGATAGGAATTCCTAATTATTTAAATTGAGTCCAACCCTTGTTTACTTTAAAACCGATAATATCTTCAAATTTTTTTTTGTCGGATTATGCTAATGTTCTAGGAGTAAATATGAGATTTGGTCTCGTTGACTGAACCTCTAGAGGCCACTAGAAAGTTAATCAAGACAATTTTATATATTTTGGCAATTGCCATAGATGCCCCCCCCAAGGATCGTATCATCAGCGAACTGCCCATGGTTAATGTTTTTGACTCTATCATAGAAACAAATTCCCGAAAGATGCCCAACACTTTTTTCACACTCCAATCTTCTGCTCAAAGAATCTGCCATAATAATGTACAGGAAAGGAGACAGAGGGAAGTATTTCCTAAGACCCCTAAATGCTTTGAAGAAACGAGTTCCTCTGTCATTGATCAACGAGGCAATCTAAGGAGAACCAATTCAAAGGTCAATCCATTAGATGAATTTCCATTAAATCTTTTTTTCTCCATTACCTTGAAGAGAAATTTTTGATGTACCTTAACAAATGCATTTTCCATGTCAAGCTTTATGACCATACCTTGATCACCCTTTCTCCAACTAGAATCAACCGCTTCTTGGATTATGATTGCATTGTCGAAGGTTTGCCTTCTAGGAAAAATCCTCCTCGATTTTCATTAATGATCTTAGGGAGAATTTTCTCGAGTCTTAGAGCCAAAATTTTGAAGATTACTTTATAGGAGATTACATAATGAAACTGGTCGAAATATGGAAAAGCATAACATAGTTTTCTTTGGGAATGAGAGCAAGGAAGGAGGAGTTGATACCTCCTCCCAATGCAAAGTTGGTTGAGAGAGTATCAAATAATTCTAATCAAGTATTTGTGAATAAGATCCCAAAAATATTGGAAGAAGAGGGTCGGGAGACCATCAGGTCCCGAATTCTTGTCCAGATGAAAGGAGAAGACAACCTACTTAATTTCTTCACTAGAAGGGGGATCAATAAGAGAATTATTCATATCTTTGGAGACTAATTTAGGAACATGATCTAACATATATTGATCTTCCTCATCAGGTGATTGAACTGAAGATTGGTACAAATTGCTAAAATGCTCTACTGATGCCTCTTGAATTAATTGGATGTATTTTATTTTATGACCTTTATGATAAAATTACGCTATATCAGTTTTCGGTTCTCAGTTTTTGGCTTGATCGTGAAAAAAATTTGTGTTATTGTCTCGAGCATTCAACCATATACTCCTTTATTTGAGCCTCCAGTGTTCCTCGTCATGATGGAGGAGAGCATGATAAGAATTGAATATTTTGACTTCCTGACATAACATATGTTATAAGAGCAGACTACAATTGGGATTGGATATTTGCCACTTGATTCTCTAAAGATAACAATGATTCTTGATTTGTAGATTTTCCTTGTTTCAAACAACGCTTGATATCTTGCTTGAGCCTTTTAACTTCACTCTCCCAAATACAAATTGGACTCCCTTCCACCCACTTGTTCCATGACTCTGCTACTTCCTCAGAAAATCCCAGAGACTGTAGCCAAAGAGTAGACAATCTAAAGGGGATAGGATCGTAATTTTGGGGAGTGATAATTTTTAACAAGATGGGCTTGTGATTTGATCCATTCAAGAGTAGGATGGAGGATTGAAGCCTGAGTTTCATAGAAATAAGACTTCCAACAACCAAAAATATATCCAAACGGACAATTATGTGATCAGGGCCCGTACTTTTGTTATTCCAAGCATATCACAATTTATAGGGCTTTATATCTATCAAATTGCGAGTGTTGATCAGGTCCTCCATGGCTTCTTGATGTAGATCCCTGATTAGATATCCTCCCCTCTTTTCTTTCTGATGTAGAATAGTGTTGAAATCGCCGCCAATGATACAATTTGTGCCAAAAGCAGTGTCTTTCAGCTCCATTAAGGAGATCTAACATTCTTGTTTTTCTCTACAAGAAATAGGCATATAAAGATTTACAATGGAGCATACCTGATTAATGGTTGGAAATCTTAACCGAGTATAAATCCAGTGTTGGGTTTTCTTACTATCCATAAGGATTAGCTTATCTAGATCCCATAATGTGCATAAACCTCTGGATGCGCTTCAAGAACTAACCTCAAGATGACAACTCTTGTTCGATATCTTATTGTGTCTAGATGAGAAGTCCTTCTCATCTAATTTAGTCTCTTGGAATAGGGATACTACTCGTTATCCTTTCAGTAGCAAAGATTTTTATTTTATGATTCTTTTTTTAAATCCCAAGCTAGGAGACTATATTCATTACTTACCTTTTGGAAGAGAATCCCCCATCATAGGGCCTACAAATCTTCATTTTTCCCCTTCTTTGTTGTTGTGGTCTACCAGTTGTCTAGTTATAATGATTTGATGACCCTATTCCTTTTCTTTCTATGCTTGACCTACCTAGATCTCCTTGTTAGTTTTCCTTCTAATGTGTCTGGTTCTCTTATTCATCTATATGACCTTTTCATCTTTTGATTTTTCATTTACTGAATTGGTTATTCATGATGGACCAATAACTTCCTTTGATGAGAGGTAGTTGTCCTCATCATCTTCCGAGAAGTTTGCATAAGCATTTTGAGAGGATTTAGGAGCTCGATTATTCTCTTCCAGGGCTTTTTTCAGACTATGGTGTGGCATTGATTGATAAATTGACTTTGTAGATTTTTGGGTGAACTCCTCATTCAAATATCATTGAGCTTCATATTTGTTTTTTCCTGGTTGATTGCGAGAGAGGCTGACTCCTTCCTTGTTACTATTTGTCTTGTTAGGGTTTGTACCATCTTGAGGGTTCTAGGCACTCTTCCTGGGATTAGGACCTTACTATTTGTTATTACCTCTTCTCCTTTTGGATTATTTCCATTGATCCCCTTGTTCTGCCTGATTTTCTTGGGAAGCTAGAGCTTTAGTGCAATTCCTTGAGAAGTGGTTGTATTCGTCACAGATATGACACTTAAATAGTAATTGGTTGTAGTATACTTTCTGGATGTGCGTGCATTCATCCATGCTTATGTAATCTTCTGCTAGAAGCCCTTTTTCCAAATCTATTTCTACACAAACTCGGGTATAGGAAAACAACCCTTCCTGGGCTGGCACAATTAATATATTTTAACATCCTCCTCCCACATTTAGCCAAGTTAATCAGTCCACTGGGGTAAACATATGACGAGAGGCTACTATGATGTGATTCAACTCCCCATGTACAATTAAGGAAGTGGAACCAATGAAACCAAACCAATTTGACCTTCCTCAGGAGTTACATACCCTTCAGGAGGAAACCAACCCTTCTAGGTGCTTAACCCTTGAGACAACTTGTCATTTTACTGATATGTATCCTCAAACACTTCCATAACAAGCCATGCATGCGAATGAGGCCTTCTATTCACTCCCACAACAAGCCATGTCAGTGACTATGGACTTTTCGAGGCAGTTATGAGCCAATGACCCCGAATTTTCAACCACTTTTTCAGGCTAAGTCTCAGACCACTGCGAAGAACTTCATAAAATTTCCATGAATGACAAATAACACTGAAACAAGGATACTAATACAAACACTTGAATAAGGACTTGATCTAACCCCTACTAGCCATGACAGGCATTCCGTCAAACACATCAAGAAAATGTAATCTACTGGTCATAATAACATATCTAAACATAGGGATCTCATACTTATCTAAGAATCATCAAGAAGTTCTAATGCCATCTCATATTAGTTTGAATAACATATATTAGGTCATGCATTTGATAACCAATCACATATTCATCAAACATGTCAAGAGCCATAAACAATATACATCATATAACCAACATATAACCCATGGAAACTCAACCATAATATCACCATCATAATCAATACATATGCTCATATATCACAATAGAAAATACCTCTTATTAACATATGAAAATGCCAACCAAGTCAGGGACTTCCATGTACCACCCTACCATAAAATGGGCTGAAGAAAATCTTTCTTTCAGCCAGCCACCCCCGTGCCATATTCTAAGCATGAATGTGGGATCTCATGGAATAAACCAAGCAAAACCAAACTAGGGCTTCCAGAGGTCAAACCAC
Source organism: Pinus tabuliformis (assembly GCA_031772625.1). NCBI lineage: Eukaryota > Viridiplantae > Streptophyta > Pinopsida > Pinales > Pinaceae > Pinus > Pinus tabuliformis. The sequence continues at coordinate 816,458,018 of CM062818.1, forward strand.
CTCAACCCTTAACCAGTGATTCCACCTCACAGTTTGACATCACTAACCATCACCAGATCGGTCTCCATCCAAGTTTTCCAAGGCTCCAGAGTGTTTGTTTGAACTCGACTTCTAGGACTTGTAACTCAATCCACAACTGTCATTGGGCTCCAAAGAGTTTGTCCAACCAATGCTTCCAGAACTAGTAACTCAACCAATAGCCATTAGGAACATGAGAACCAACAAACAAAAAAAAGACAAAACCCACAACACCATGGCTATCCAGGAAATGGCAAGCCTAGGCAAAACCACTGTCAATCCAAGAAATCCTCCATACCAATGAAAAATCATAACCAAGAAACCACATGCATGTTCCATGCAAGCCAAAACTAGCAAGGAAACCATACACGCAACTCGATACCTACAAATAAAGCTTATTGGAGCTGCTAATCCCAATGTCTTCTTGCGCTTTCCTACTCTTCCTTTGCCTTCTTGCTCCAAACCCTAAGTATGCCACAATCCTCCAAGAGTGCTCCAAGAAAACTTTAGGTGTGTAAGAGTATGAGAGAGAGAGAGAGAATAGAATGAGAGCTCCAAAATTGAACTAAAACAACCTTACATTGACAAAAGCCATGAATTCATCCTCATAATTCTTTTTATTAATGAGGCCTCTATTTTCTTCAATTTTCCCCCTCACATGCAACCTGTGACCTTTCAGCTTACTTTTCTCCTAATTTCCATTATTTTCATAAATAAAATTCCAAATAATGCCTCTTGCCTTTTCAAATGCCTTTGCCAAATCCCTCAGCCATAATAAACTGGAATGAACACCCACTAGGATGTTTTTCCCACCATTCAACTTGGAATACGTGTCCCATGACCTTGGCCTTATATTTTTTACATGAATTTGTAATCGAGGTTGTTACAGAACCCTCCCCCTTGGGGAACACCGTCCTCGATGTTCAATGACACCTATAAACCAAAAAACCACTGAAAACAAAACATATTGCCTATGTAGATTTATAACAAATCTCAATTCAATATTTACAATGACTATTTATGAAGATATGACAATCATACCGTTTACTAGAGCTTTATAACATAGCTCATCACGATATTTACAATAATAACCACATATACACTCATACACATTTGATTCAACCAACAAATAATCATAATGTCTATGGAACTTCATAAATCTAGCTCGATACAATATTTACAATAACATACACATATATACATATGCACATTTTCTCAACCAACAAATAAAGGATATGATGCTCGTATCAACAACAAGGGAATCTAGAGGCTCACACCTCCATCCTCAAAGTAATACCAGGATTCACCTCCTTCCCAGGAAGTCCAGATCCACTGCCACAGTCAAAGATGCATCCAATGTCCAGCGCTACAATCCTGCACCACTTTTCCTCTCATTGAACAGTTACCAGCTCATTGTTCCAGGGCACACTTCCAATGTGCATCTGATTCCATCTGGCAATGCTAATGACCAAAACAAATCCATCCCTGGCCTTCCCTTCTCTACTACATAGTCCCTCGGGAAATCCGGTCAACCCCTTTCATGCAGTCACACACCTTCCAAATTCCACAAGAAACCCCTTCTCTGCTACACAATCCCTTGGGCGACCCCTCCCTTGTTAAAGTTTCCTCGCATCAGAAGTTCAAAAACCAAGGCATGTCCTTGCCTCAAAACCATCATACCGGTCATAACATGCCCATGGAAATTAATGGACACTATTGAGTATCGGTGTCCCAGAATGTACATGCTCCTGAAGTACTTTACCAATATACTTCCGCACGTTCCCATTCCTTTCACTAACGCTGCTAATTCTTGCAGTTGGTTTCAACCACCCAGTGCAGGTACTTCCATGATTTCCTATACCAAGTACATAATTCCCATTAGATTCAAAATGAATTGAAATAAATCCAAATCATACCTCATTGGTGTCCCACCAATAAGGTACACTTGCACTTATGTTCACTTCCTATCACAACAAGCCAATTCATCTCTTGACCAAATCATCATGTATAAACATATAACATCCTGTTAGCTCAAAACGCAACCATCGTACATCAAAATCATGATTCACATGCAATCATCATAAACCAGAATAATAGATCACATGTAACCATCATAAACTAGAATCATATATCACATGCATAATAAAACCAAAATAAAATACTAATACTTATCCTTCATTCGGTCCTTTGCTTCTGACTTTGACCTTTGTCCTTTTGTACACATACTGAATTGGTTTCCACACTCAGAAATCACCCAGGGCCTTTTTCTTTTCTTCAATCACGTACACATACACAATGTACATCACAACACATACATCCACACACAGTGTATGACATCACACAATACATACACCTACACTTGATATACATAACGACACGTACACCTACACCCGGTGTACAACACAACACAATACATACTCCTACATCTAGTGTACTTCACAATACACATAGTACAACACAACGAATACACATGTCATGATGCCATGACTACATAATGCACATACATAGTATTGCATGAACATAACACATCATGTACGATATGCACACAATACCACATGTACAACATGTACATAGTACCACCTGTACATCGCACCACCTGCACAATGTGTACATAACATCACATGGACACGACACCACTTGCACAACGTGTACACATTACCACATGCACACCGCACTACCTGTACAACGTGTACACAACACCACATGCATGACATGTACGCAACACCACCTACACACAACACCACATGTACAAAATGTACACAACACTGCATGCACACAACAACATATGTACATAGCACCACATGTATAACATACACAAAACACCATATGTACATAGCACTGCATATACAATATGTGCATAACACCATATGTACACAACACCACATATCCAACATGTGCACAACACCATATGCACACAACACCACATATCCAACATGTACATAGCACCATCTATACTCAGCACTACATATGCAATACACACACAACACCATATATACAACATGCACACAACATGATATGTACACAATACTACATATGCTACATGTACACAACACCAATATTGCACATCCTAATACCACACTATTCTTACCAGGCAACCTTGCTTCTAATGTATTTCCACCATCCATGCTTGCCCCAACATGCCGCATATCACACTACTTTCATCCCACTGATGTATCCCTCAACATTACCTGCCATAAAATAGATATAGTATAATAACATAATATCAATTCATATCCACATGATACTAACCTCATAGATTTGTCTGAGCTATTCTTCCCTCTTGATTCCTCATAAGACCAGGAACCTCTTCATGCCATTCACCTGCATAAGCAATCATTCTTCCACAATAATGATTCCTGATGACCCTGTCAGACAACGACATACAAACATACATATATGCATATAAACATTAGCATAAAACAATCAGTATCTCTGACAACCCTGTCAGACAACGACATACACATGTATACATATAGAGACATCAACATAATCATTATCACAACATAATTACCAGATATCATAAGGTTAAGATTAAGAGAACTCCTTTTATTCGTGCAACACATCCACAACATTGAGAACAACAGTTCCCAACATAGCAAAGGCATCTAAATGCCTCAATTCCATTTACTTTACCTTTCATGGTTACCTTTCTCATTTCTGCCCTACCACCATCCATTTACTCCAATGGACCCACCCAATCCAATTGGTTCTCATAGTCTTGCTTTTTGATGCCCTTTATATGCACCAGCCTTCATCCAGGTCTTACATTACTTGTTGGGTTTCATTCAGCTCTCCCCAAGCTCCATTAACTTTCTCCTTCCCCAACCAATTCCCAATGCCCTCAAAACATAAAAGGAAAGACCAAGAAGCAAACAAGAGAGAACCAAGAAAAACCAATAACAATATGACACCACACGCAAATTGGCATGATCATGCATTATACACAATCAAGACCGCAAATCAAGTGCAAAAAATCACAAAAGACCAAAAGCACAAAACTAGCAACAAACATCATGACTCAATCCCCATGGCCTCCCAATACTTCCAAAGGAAAGCTCAACCTAAGCCTTCTCCAAGATTTCATGGAAATTTTTTGCCATGCAACTCCCTGTATCATACCACCATAAACACATAATTGTTAGCGTATAAATACATATAACAACACACCAGTTATCTTACCTTGTTGTGCCAAGCACGCTATCTTGTAACTAAACACACATGTTAGCCCCATGTCCCAAAGATCAAGACAACATATGTATTAATTTGGAATCACCCTTTACCAAGTCTAACAACCATGTCATAATAAAAAATCAAATCACATTCATCAATCATAATACGTAATGCTACAACTATCACCTACTTACACTCAAGTACATATCAGTTGTCTCAACACATATGTGTTAGTATAACTGTCTTAAAGCAATATCATTTCTTCATGCAATCTTATAGACACACACTCATATCATGCAATTAAGAAAACATTCAAATAAAAGATATATGGCATAATCAAACATTTAAGCACCACGTAGGCGACATAAGAAAACTCATACCAAATAGACAAAATAATCAAACACTCAAACACCCAATAGACGACATAATCAAACTCATACCTCAATGTATCTCAGGGGAGGTTATCTTGTCTGCAAAATCAATCTAGATTAGCATGATATAACTTCACAACATATCAACTCAAACATAAATAAGTTCATGATATCCATAACAATAAATAGCTAACACGTTCACATCACAAGCTCATAAACAATTATCATTCATGCATAACAATCACATATGTACAGTGAGTCTAGATTAGTAGGAGATGCTATCACAATATATTAACTTATACCTGAATGTCATAACCATGATCATCTGCATAAGTCAATCCAAATTAGCACAAAACATAATAACATCAATATCTCAGTTGCAATGACCATAATCATCATGCACATGACCACAATGCATACAAGGACATGTTACTATCATTCATGATTATCTGACACATGTGCATATGACTACACTGGTCAACTAGCATCTATCATGCATGTAACCACAACAACAATAGAATGAAAAACATGTATGTAACCCTAATGCATATAACAATCCATAAACTAACATACCTGCATGCCAAACATACAATACCTATATGGTGATCTGCTCTTATCACAAATTCTAGTGTTGCAACCTCGCTCTAATAGTCTGCATCTCTTGCTCTATCTTAGCCAACATATCAACATCATATCTTATCAACAACATCATGATGACAAAACTACATACAATGACCTCATGATGCATATCTAACCTAGCATGCATAACCATAACCATAACAATGCATGCACAACAGACACTGACATGCATAACAAATGCATATACAACTGGCATGTATTCATGAAAAGCACACCCCAACCACAACATGAGTAACTTCTACTGTAACAATGACCACAACCATACATACATATCAAACACATATACAACCCACATGCATGCATGACAACCACATTTTTCCCATCCAGTCTAAGGGTTGAACCATGCTCTGATACCACTTTGTGGTATCAAATATCACCCAAAGAGAACGGAAACCAGACACCACCCAAAGAGAATGAAACCTGCTCTGATACCACCCTATAGCACCATCCTCCCACATTTACCCAAGTTAACCAATCCGCTGGGGTAAACATGTGATGAGATTCTACTATGATGTTATTCAAATCCCCATGTAAAGTTAAGAAAGTGGAACCGACAAAACCAAACCAATTTCACCTTCCTCAGAAGCTACAAACCCTTCAGGAGGCAACCAACCCTTCTAGGTGCTTAACCCTGGCACAACTTGTCATTTTGTTGATCTGGACCCTCAATCACTCCCATAACAAGTATTTCATGCGGTTGAGGCCTTCCAGTCACTCCCACAACAAGGCATGCTAGTGACTGTGGACTTTTCTCGGCAGTTCTGAGCTAGCGACCCCAGATTATGAGCCACCTTTTAAGTCTAGGTCTCAGGCCACTGCCCAAAACTTCATGAAACTTCCAGGAATGACAAATAACATTGAAACAAGGATACTAATGCAAAAACTTGAATAAGGACTTGATCTGACCCCTACTATCCATGACAGGCATTATGTCAAACACATCCAGAATATGTAATCTACATTGCATAACAACATATCTAAACATAGGGATCCCATACTTACCTGAGAATCGTCAAGAAGGTCTAATGCCCTCTCATATTAGTTGCAATAACATCTATTAGGTCATGCATTTTATAACCAATCACATATTCATCAAACATGTCAAGATCCATAAAAAATATACATCATATAACCAACATATAACCTATGGCAACTCAACCATAATGTTACCATCATAATCAATACATATGCTCATAGATCACCATAGAAAATACCTCTTATTAACATATGAAATTGCCAACCAAGTCAGTGACTTCCACGTACCACCCAACCATAGATTGGGTTGAACCAAATCTTTATTTCAACCAGTCACCCCCATGCCATATTCTAAGAAGGAATGTGGGATCTCAGGGAATAAACCAAGTAAAACGAAACAGGCGCTTCCAAAGGCCAAACCAACTCAACCCTCAACCAGTGATTCCACCTCATGGTCGTACATCATAAACTATCACTAGATCGGTCTCCAAGGCTCCAAAGCATTTGTTCCAACCTGGCTTCCAGGACTAGTAACTCAACCCATGGTTGTCGTCGAGCTCCAGAGTGTTTGTCCAACCAAGGCTTCCATGACTAGTAACTCAACCCACATACATAATGAACATGAGAACCAACCATAAAATAAAGACAAAACCCACAACACCATGGACATCCAAGAAATTGCAAGGCTAGGCAAAACCACTGTCAATCCAGGCAATCCTCCATGTCAATGACATATCATAACCAAGAAAGGTCCACATGCATGTGCCATGCATGCCAAAACTAGAAAGGAAACCATACATGCAACTCGATACTTGCAAACGAAACCCATTGTAGTTGTTGATCCCGATGTCCTCTTGTGCCTTCCTGCTCTTCATTTGCCTTCTTGCTCCAAATCCCAAGTATGCCATAATCCTCCAAGAGTGCTCCAAGAAAACTCTATGTGTGCAAGAGTATGAGAGAGAGAGAGAGAATAGAATGAGAGCTCCAAAATTGAACTGACAAAAGCCATGAACTGATCCCCATAAGCCTTTTCATTAATGAGGCCTCTATTTTCTTCAATTTTCCATTATTTTCCTTCATTTTCCTCCTCACATGCAACCTGTGACCTTTCACCTTCCTTTTCTCCTTCATAAATAAAATGCCAATTAATACGTCTTGCCTTTTCAAATGCCTTTGCCATTGCCTTTGCCAATTTCCTCAGCCATAATAAACCAAAATGAATACCCATTAGGATGTTTTTCCCACCATTCATCTTGGAATATGTGTCCCACGACCTTAGTCTTATATTTTTTACATGAATTTTTAATCAGGGTTGTTACATATATTTTCCAAGAGATTTACCAATGAGTTTAAAGGTTGTGTCATTCTAACAATGGAAGGAAGGTCAATAACTTTACCCAAACTGGGATTGTCATGGGAATATCACATTTTGGGTTGAAGTTAGGGTTCCATCTATCCAAATACAACCCTTGGGGACCCATGAAGTAAGGAGCACTTCTGAAAATTAGGTCTCTGTCTTCCTTAAACTTGAAATAGAAGGTGAAAAAATGCTTCCCAACAAAGGAGGAAACCACCTCCCCTTTCATTTTTGGTTTCCAATTATTCTTGATCCATTTTCTGACTAATTTTGGTGAAAGCCAAAGGCTAGTAAATTGGTCAATCAATCCCTGATCAACTTGCTAAAGGGCTCTAGATCAGGCTTGGGGGGCAGATGTCACAACTTCACAACTTTACGAATGTCATATAGCTTCTTAACAAATATAAATGAAGGGGTTTTTTGAAATTTAGGTCCATTTGCTACTAAATTATTGAAGGTTGAAACCTCTTGAGCAAGTTGAGTGCTCTAGGCCGAATTAGCCATGGTGGTCGCTCGACCAGGATGAAACTATCAAAAACTCAGAATCGGATCACTTACTTTTCTTGGAGATAAAATCTGCTAAAGCAAGGAGTGAAAAATTGAGGCCTAGTCAATCTGTCTACGAGGAGGAAATTATTGGAGGGGAGACTGAAAATCTGCATAGAATTAGAAGGCATCGTGCGTTACATGCCTAAAGCCTAGGGTTTCCACAAAGCATTCCACCTTAAAGAATTGCATAGCTTCTCATTTTCTTAAGATTGCCTGTCCTTTTTTAACAATATTGAGAATTATTAAGTACGACATTTGATTACCTCTCTAAATAATTTAACAATGAATTTGATAACATTTTATTAGAAAATCATTCATGAATGGAACGAGAGTGGGTAGATGATTGAGTATCTTAGTAGTGGATACTATCAAATCAGGATGAACAAGGGCCTGAATCATTGGAGCAAATGCTTTTTTATGTCCTTCTCCTTGTCTTTTACGATAGGTAGGGCACTACTGCACCAAAATAGTTGGAACCTATCATTGTTTAGCCTTCATATTATTCTATTATAACAATGTGTGATACTCAAAAATCATGTTTTAGTTAATAATATAGTATTATGCAAGTTCTCTAGTTATAAAATATAGGGAGAGCTTGCAAAATGCCCCTCCATATTCATCAAGGTTCTAATTCCTCTTTGAATAACACACCTTATGTTTCTTCTCATTCTTTTCAATATGACACACCTTAAGTCTTCATCTTTCCTTCTTAAATATTACAACCTTCTTCCTCCAATAACTACATCTACCTTAATATCCCTTCTTTAATTAGTGGGAGCTCATAGTATATGAAGGCAAGAAAACTGCTATCACAGGTGCATTAACCAACCCAGAGTTGGTGTAGAAGATGTTGGTGTCGGTGCTACCCTTTTTGTTGCTAGGGTTGAAGCTATACCATCGAGAAAAATGATGATCCTTGGTAGGGCCAATAATATGGGGTTGTATGTTGAGATTTATAAAGGATTGCCATGTTAATTTCTTACCTACAAGAGGTTCGACTAGAGTCATTGAAGTTTATAATGATGAGGTTGGAGAAGAAACTGTTAAACAACAAACACAAAATCAAATTATCTTGAGTGAGCTACTCTTGCAGTAACAAGAATGAAGGTATAAATCATACACAAGGTTCAGGGTTTAAATCCTATATGTTGAAATATTACACAATTTAAAATAATTTTCACGCTGCATTAGAGTAACACACCCGCCTCCGTAAGTGCCACCATGATCAATAACCTTGGCACTTTTGTTTTCAGTATGACATCAAAATCTAAAATTTTCAATATATATACTAAAAGCTTAACACATCTTGCCTGCAACCATGGAGGATGTTAAATAAGCTCCAACAACTCTAGTAGGACAAGTGTAAAAGGAGGTTAAATAAATCTTCCATACTTTCCCCACTAGAGATTAATAACTCCCTTCCAACAAGGTGATGCATCCATCCAACTAGATCATAAATTTGGACTGTAGTGTTATAGATCCTATGAGAAAACTTAAAATGTGTTTGAAGACCATCAAAATTATAGTTGCATGCACTCAACCATTTGTAGTGTATGTAGAGATTTTTGGAGCAAACAAAAAACTAGATATGGCACCTGATGTAACAATTCCTTTAAATACCAAGGCTTGACCCCTATTCATTAAGTCAAACAATGCAAAACTAAAATTTATGTCCTCCCTCATGTTGCAGGAAACTTTGGGATGTTACTATTGTACACTGAATTTGGTTATGCATGCATAAAGTAAATAAGTAGAGGAAAACTAAAAGCCACACTAAAATACTAATATGTACAAGCAATATCTAGTGCCTATAACATTTGAATATCATGAATTCATGAGTTGGAATTCTTGTGTTAAATTGCATTCAAGGGCAAACTCTGGTCATGTTTTGTGCCAGATATTAGGCTCTTGTTTATTCATGTTTCTAGTTTATTTTTGTATTGAATTTCAAGGAAACCATGTGATCATTCTCAATACTGTGGCATATTGACATGTGAATAATTTGTTAAAAAACATGACCTTATTGCAGACAAAAGCATACGCGATGCACTTGCATCAAAGGAGAATTTTTTTCGCAGTTGTCAGGTAAGTTTCATATCATCTCCATAATAGATACACGCATCATTCCTAGGTGTCAATCCCTAAATGCATTCATCTATATTTTTTTGTGCTAAGGGCTTATGGGTTTTTCTTTTTGTATTAGGTATACAACGATATATTTGAACATTGTTGTATTACCCAATTAATAAAAAGGACAGGAGAAAGTTTGTTGTTAATGCAAGAAATTGCATCTCTATTGGTTCGCGTACTGATTACAACTCTTATAAAATGTATGATCCTAGAACTCATAAGGATTTTGCAAGCAAATATGTATTATTTCATGAGCATGCAGACATATGTCAAACAAAGGATAGTCATGATGTATGGCATCTTCTTGAAGATGAGAGTGTTAAAGAAGAAGAATATTTTGAACATGTTCAAGCTGAATCTTCAAGCAACACGGGCACTTCAAGTAGACAAAGTACACTAAGAAGAGATGAAGGAACTCCACAAAGTAGTATAACAACATGGAGATCGACACAACCAACTGAGACACATGTAAGATATAAATATTACACATTAATGACTCAAGTTATGAACATAGTGGAGCTTTTAAATTATGAGAAAGCTAAATATTGTAAATAATGGATGGGTGCCATGAAAGAAGAATATGGTTCTATCATGAAAAATGAAACATGGGAATTAACTAAACTGCTTGGCAATAAAGTCCCTTTATAATCGAAATGGTCATTCAAGTCAAAATTTATAGTTGATGGTAGTATAGATAAGTATAAAGCTAGATTGGTTGCAAAGGGCTATTCATAGAAAGAAGGAATCAATTATGAAGACACTTTTGCACCTATAGCTAAATTGAATACCATTAGATTAATGTTTGCATTAGTTACTAAGTATAATTGGAAACTACACCAATTGGATGTTAAATGAGCTTTTCTAAATGGGAATTAAAGGAATAGGTTTATCTTGTTTAGCTAGAAGGGTCTAAAAGGTAGGGTCAATAACAACTTGTTTTCAAGTTTAAAAATGCATTATATAGACTTAAATAGACACGCAGGCTTGGTATATGAAAATTGACACTTTCTTCTCTCATAAAGGTTTTATTAAAAGTAAAGGTGATTCAAATCATTATATTAAGAAGGATGAAAATGACCATATTGCTTTGATTCCTTTATATATTGATGACTTGATTATAACAAGAATGCTAATGAGTTAATTAAAGATATTAAATACAATTGTCACATAAATTTGAGATGAAGGACCTTGGTTAGTTACATTATTGTTTAGGCCTCGAGGTACAAAAAGAAGATGGTAAGACATTAATCACACAAAACAAGAATACAATAGAGTTAATTAAGAGGTTTAATATATGTGAATGTTAACAAGTGTCTATTCCATTAGAACATAATGTGAAGCTCAACAATGATGATGAAGAAAAAAAATTGAATGGTACTTTGTCTCGACAATTGGTGGCCAATTTGAATTATCTAATAACAACCATGCAAAATATTACATATTTAGTTGATATACTTAGCTAATTCATGGATAAACCTCATGATAGTCATTGGAAAACAAAAAAGAGAGTCCTTTGATATTTGAAAGGGATTGTTAATTTTGGTATTGAATACACTAATGATTTAAATGTTAAGTTGGCAGGTTATTCAAATTCAAATTGGGCAAGATATCTTGGTGACAAAAAGTCAACCGCAAGTTATGCATTCAAAATAGGATCCAATATCATGTCATGGAGTAACAAGAAGTAGCCAACTATTTCCCTGCCATCCACTTAAGTTGAGTACAAAGATTTATGCATGGTCACTTGTGAGGCAATTTGGTGTAGGAAAATTCTTGAGGATATGAGGGAAAAGCAAAAAGTACCAACAATTATCAAATGTCATAACCTTAGTCCCAACAAACTAGCAAGCAACCCAATATATCATGCCAAGTCCAAGCATATTAAGACACAACACCCTTTTGTAAGATAGAAGATGTAATGAAAGGAAACTGATTTGATCTATTGCAATATAGATGATAATGTGGTAGGCATCTTTATAAATCTTCTTGGAAAGGCGAATTTTGAAATTTGTAGAGACAAGTCAGGTGTTGTATTTTTCAATTAAGGGGGAGTATAAGAATGAATTAAAAAAAGAACACGTGTCAATTAGGTGTTGATTTGTTAGAGTAGTTCCAATTCATTTTGCTAGAGTATTACTATTTTTAGCAGTATAAAAGCCACAAGTTTAGAAATTTCTTGAACCATATTTCCTTAATAAATGTAAATAATTCCAAGCAATAATGTTCAAATGTGTGTGTGAGAATTTTATCTCACTTCTATGTGAGTTTTGTGATCTCTTATTCCAGACTCAATATGCATGTAAGTTTGCTTGGTCGGTGGGAAATTCTTGAACTATGTAGCCTTCATGGACTCTAGCTTTCCCTCAACCTTTCACCACTATAAATGAATCACAAGTATAAGGTGAGGGTGCCTAACAAGTAACTTAATCTTGAGATCCCTTGTGATTGGAATTGGACCTACTAATCTCTAATTTTAGATCCAAATTACTCTTGGTATCACTTGATCTTCTAATGGATAGATACAAGTGGTTATAGTTTTATAAGTGCCTTTGATGGCCTTCGAAATTGACCATGTGCAGGCTCATTAATTACTATGGGGATCAAACCTCGTAGAGACTCCCTTACTAAGACAATGGGGCCTTGAAAGATCTTTAAATAACGTTAATTCATATGGTTAAACAAGCCTTGGATGCAAGGATTATGGATTATCGAGCTAGACACTTAGGAAATTTGAAAGTATATATCATGACCTCAAGTCAATGATTCAATGCATGAGTTTGTTGATTAGAAGGAAATAACAATCTTCCAAAGCTAACAAGTCATATTGATGGGTGCCATTTAATAAGGTAAATTCCATTCACTGAGGAATGTATATCTAAGTGTGATAGGGGCTAAGGATTTAGTCTTATTGTCTAGGAATCATGATTATGGAATAAGACGGGGAAGAGACATAATATCATCACCAAGGAATCACAATTGTGAAGCAAAATGGGGAAAAGAAAGAATCTTATCACTAAGGAAAGATGATTGTGGAGCAAACTGGGGAAAGGATAGAGTCTCATTGCCTAGAAATCAAGATTGAAGGGAAATATGGGTTTCCCTTTGACCAATGATAGGCATTGCTTGGATTTGGAAATCTTCAATGATATTCATTTTAGCTAGTGACACATATCATTGAGTTTGACAAATCCTTAGCGATAAGGGTTTCCCATTGAACCAACACCATATCGCTAGGCTTCGTCCATTTGCATAGAATAAGGTTTTTCTCTACCACAATGACTCATTGTCTAAAGATGTGGCTAGATCTCAAGGAGATCATGAGCCAATAAGACTATACCATGTTGAATTGTGGACAAATGTATATTCATTTTAGCTAGTGACACATATCATTGAGTTTGACAAATCCTTAGCGATAAGGGTTTCCCATTGAACCAACATCATATAGCTAGGCTTCGTCCATTTGTGTAGAATAAGGTTTTTCTCTACCACAATGACTCATTGCCTAAAGATGTGGCTAGATCTCAAGGAGGTCATGAGCCAAGAAGACTATACCATGTTAAATTGCGGACACATATGATAATGAGAAATCATGAACAAAGTCATTGTAATGCCCCCTCCGAGGTCTACCCAAGTAACCACGCCAACCGGGGTAAACATGAGAAGAGAGGCTACTATGATCCAATTAGACCTCCTATGTCCCCTTAAGGAAGTGGAATCGATGGAACATCACATACAGTCATCCAACATCATGAACAGACCCCTTAGGAGACAAGTCAACCACTCAGATAGCCCGTCACTGGGTCCCACTATTATTCTGCAACTCTTAGGCCTTAGTGGCTCTCATGCCATGGGCAAGGGAGCGACCAAAAACCTAAATTCGCTCCCACAGGCTTGCCTGCCAGCGATTGTGGTCTATAATTGCCAATTTTGTGCCAGTGACCCCGAGATTTGAGCCACTTTTTTAGCCCAAAATCCTGGCCTCTACCCAGAACTTGTTGTAACTTTCAGAAATCATTAAAAACATGATAACCATGTTGATCAATCAAAAATCACCCTCAGGACTAGGCCTGAGCATCCCCAACCGGGACTGACATTTTGTCAAACACTTGGCATCAATGCAACCTACAGGTCTAGGATACAAGACAGAGCATAAATGACTGAAACAACTTATGAAACATAACCAGAAGGATCACCTCCTTCTCCATTGAACTACTACATCATCAATTAGGTCTTGCATCCATCCATTTAACAGTTACAAGTAAATATATGAAATAACCATGACATGAACCAATCATTCAACCATGCTTATAACCAACATAAAACCATATAAATATCAGAGATATGACAACCATTAAATCCACATATAAATCAATGCAAAAGTAAGAGAACTTAGCTTTTATTAATCATAGGAAAATCCAACCAGGTTCAGGACTTCCACGTACCACCCGACCATAGACATGGTTGAACCAAATCTCTCTTTCAGCCAGTCACCCCCATGCCATATTCCAAGCATGAATGTGGGATCTCATAGAAAAACCAAGGGAATCTAGAGGTTAAACCACCTCCACCCTCATCAAACCATGATCACACCAAAATCGATGCTCCGATCACAACCAAACAAAACTTGGAATGCCATCCAGAATCCATCACTATCCTTGAGAAATTTTCCATCTCCTTGTCTCTCAGGCTTTATCGTAATCCAATCCCGGATCACTAGGCCCTAAACTGAGACCAGTCTCTTAGGCTTTACCACAATCTAAACTTGGATCACTAGGCCCTAAACCAAGACTTCTCCCTCATGCTTTACCATGTAGCCCACCAAAACTAGTCAAGGGATTCATAGGCCTTTGGGAATGGAACTTGAGACCACCTCCACCCCGGATTCTGAATCCATCTGGTAAACCAAAGCTCAAAACCAAAATAAACATCCCAACACCATGACATTCGAAAAAAGGCTAGGCTAGGATGAAATCCACTGTCATAACCCGGTAAAACCATGCCACCGACAGTAAGAGAAACATACACCAACATGTAAATCCATGCATGTCCAAACCAGCTAGGAAATCACACATGTAAAAGATTACCTACAAGTATCCCTGTTGAAGCCACTTGATTCCTACTTTCCTTTCCTTGATCCTTGCTTGGTTTTCCTTTCCTTTCCCTTGGCTTGCTTTTCCTTCCTTGATCCAAAGTTAGAGTCCTCCAAGAAAACTCTAAGTGACCAAGAGAGTGAGAAATAGAGAGAATAACGAGAGATCTCCAAACTTGAACTTGACAAAATCTTAACACTAAGCAAGCCTAACACTAAGCAACCTGCCAACTGATCCTTAGAAGCCTTTTTATCAATGAGGCCTCTAATTTATTCATTTTCCATTATTTTCCTTCAATTTCCTCCTCACATGCAACCTGTGACCTTTTACCTTCCTTTTCTCCTAATTTCCTTTATTTTCATAAATAAATGTGCCAAAAATGCCTTTTTTCCTTTTAATTCCTTTGCCAATTTCCTTAGCCAAAACACACATCGAGTGATGCCCACTAGGATATCTTTGCCCAACATTCAACTTGGAATACGTGTCCCTTATCTATGGTCTTATTTTTCCTTTATTAACTTTTATTACATGAAATTTCCACCAAAGTTGTTACAAAACCCTTCCCCTTGGAGAACACCGTCCTCGGAGTTAAACCACACCATGACCTCAACAATTTCGCTGAAAAGCAAACATACTGCCTATGGAGATTTATAACTTAGCTCGTTGCAGTAATTACAATGAATGACTTGCTCAAAAGTAAAACATCATGATAACATGACCAGATAACAACCATACCGCATATTAGAGCTTTATAACACAACTCATTACGATATTTACAATAACGACATATGCACATTTTCTAAACCAACAAATAAAAGGATATGAAGTCCATATCAATCAACAAGCGAATCCAGAGGATCACACCTCCACCCTCAAAAGAGCACCAGGATTCACCTCCTTCCCAGGAAGTACAGAATCCATTGCCACAGTCAAAGTTGCATCCAATGTCCAGCATTATAACCCTACGCCACTTGTCCCCTCAGTGAACAATTACCGGCTCACTGTTATAGGGTGCACTCCCAATGTGCATCTGATTCCATCTGGCAATGTTAATGACAAAAACCAATATATCTACGACCTTCCCTTCTTTGCTACACAGTCCCTCAGGAAATCCGGTCACCCCCAACTGTGCAGTCACTCACCTTCCAAGTTCCTCGGAATCCCCTAACTCGGGCAATCCATCCCTTGGCAAGGCTTCCTCACATTGGAAGATACAAAACCAAGGCATATGCCTTCCTCAAAACTATCATACCGGTCATAGTATGCTCATGGAAATCAATGGACACAATTGGGTACCAGTGTCCCACAATGGCCCTGCTCCTAAAGTACTCTGCCAGCATACTGTTAAATGTTCTAATTTCTTTCGTTGTTGTTGTTGATTCTTGCAGTCAATTTCAACCACTCAACTGAGCATGTTCATGCACTTGTTCCAAGCACATAATTTCCATTAGATTCAAATAAATTGAAATAACCTCAAATCATACCTCATTGGTAGTTTGTCAATAAGGTACACTTGTAATCCTGTTTGATTCCTGTCACAAGAAGTCAAACTAACTCTTTATCAAAGCATCATGTATAAACATATCACATCTGGTTAGCTCAAAACATAACCATCATAGATAAACATCATAAATCACATGTAACCATCATAAACCAGAATCATAGATCACATATAATCATCATATACCATAGTCATAAATCACATGCATAATAAAACTGAAAAGAAAACACTAATACTTATCCTTTAATAAACCCTTAGCTTCTACCTTTGTCTTTATTCTATACGCACTCCAGATCGGTTGCCACACCAAACAAACACCCAATGTCTTCTCCTCAGCCATGTGCATATACAAGTAGTGTGAATCACACACATACAACTACACATGTCATACAACACCATACAATACATGCATCTACGTTGGTGCCATATGCACCACATGTACACAATACCACCTGTACACTACAACCACCTACACAATGTGTGCACAACATCACATGTACATGGCACCACCTGCACAACATGTACACAATGCCACATGTACATTGCACCACTGTACAACGTGTACACAATACCAAATGTACACAACATCACATGCACGACATGTGCACGACACCACATGTACATAGCATCACATGCACGACATGTACACAACACCACATGCACACAACACCACATGTACAACATGTACACGACACCACATGCTCACATCACCACTTGTACAATCATGCACACAACACCATATGTACAACATGCATAAAACACCATATGTACATAGCATTGCATATCCAACATGTACATAACATCATCTGTACACAACACTGCATATCCAACATGTGCACAACACCATATGCACACAACACCGCATATCCATCATGTACATAGCACCATCTATACCCAACATTGCATATGCAATATTCGTACAACACTATATGTACCATCTTGTACATAACATTGCATAAACAACATGTACACATGCTATGTATACACAATACCACATGTGCACAACATCATAGATGCAACATGTACAACATATACAACATATGCAAAACAATAGTATCTCACATCCAAAAGCACATTGTCTCTACCAAGAAACCTTGCTCCTAGTGTCTCATCTATGCTTGTCCCAACATGAAACAAACCACATTGCTTTCATTTCGTTGATGTATCCTTCCACATTACCTGTCATAAACATAGGCATAATACAAGTATACAATATCAATTCATATCCAATTATACTGACCTTGTATACTTTTCGTGACTACTCTTCCCACTTATTCCTCATGAAGTAGGAATCTCTTCATGCCATTCATATGCATACAAAATTATTCCTCCACAAGAACGATCCCTAACAACCCTTTCAGACAGTGACAACATACATACATACATATATAATCATTAGCATAAAACAATCATCATCCTGTCAGACAACGACATACATACATACATACATATATAAACATTATCAAAATCATGATCATGACATAATTACCAGATAACATAAGGTCTAGGTTAAGAGAACTTCCCTTTTCCGTGTACAACATGTATAACATTGAGAAAAATCGTTCCCAACATAGCCAAGGCATCCAAAACCTTAGATCCATTTAATTTACCTTTTCTAGTTACCTTTCACATGCTTGTACTACCACCATCCATTTACAACTATGGACCAGTGTGTCCAATTGACTGTCATAGTTTTACCTTCTGCTGCGCTTACTCATGCACATAGCTTCAACTCAGTCTTACCTTACCTATTGGGTACCATACGACTTTCCCTGAACTCCACTAACTTTCCACTTTCCCAAACAATTCCCAAGACTCAAAACATAAATTCAACCCAAGAAACAAACAAGAAGAAGATCATGAAAACCCATAACAACAATACGACACCGCAACAAAGTGGCATAACTATGCATAAGACTAAAAACAGACACCATCACTCAATCCCCATGGTTCCCAGTGCTTCCAAAGGAAAACTCAACATGAGCCTTCTTTAATATTCATGGAAATATCTCTTGCCATGTAACTCCCTGCATTATACTGCCATAAACACATAATATCAGTGCATAAATGAATATAAAAATACATCAATTACCTTATCTTGTCATGCCAAGCTTGCTGCCTTGCAACTGAACACATCCACGCCATCTCTCAAGGGACTCCAATTATTTTGACAGCTCCACTCGTAACTAGAGACTAGCTAATATACATGTCAATTACATGTTCATGAATCTAGCACATATCCACATAATGTCAACAAAATCAAGGTTAAGAAGACTCCCTTTATGCAAAGCACTCTTTTGTTTGGAATTAGGGTTTCAAAACCTAGCCAAAGAAATTCTTGCCCAATTCCGTTCTTTTACCTTTTTCCTTGCTGCAATCGAGGCTTACTATGCGTTGTTGCATCACCCAACTGCTAGTTATATAAACACATCAACTATTACCTTATCACGCTAATACCAAGCATGTTTCCTACCACTGCTCACACATGTCAACCACATGTTCCACATATCAAGACAATCATATCTATCAATTCTAAATCAACCTTTGCCAGGACTAAAAATCATGTCATAATCCATAGTCAACTCATAGTCATCAATCATAATACATAATGCTACAACTATCACCTATCATACTCAAGTACATGTCAGCTATCTCAACTCATATGTATTAACACAATAATCTTAAAACAAGATCATTTGAACACATACTCATATTATGCAATTCATCAAACATTCAACCAACCTGCAACATACCATGTTAAATAAATCAACTAGGCGACATAATCAAACAACCAAGCACCAAATATACAACATAAGCAAAATCATACCTCACCGTGTCTCAGGGGAGGCTATCTTATCTCCACAACCAATCTAGTTAGCACAATATAACTTCACAACATATCAACTCAAACATAAATAATGTCATGATATCCAGAATAGTCACTAACTAACATGTTTCCGTCATAACTCATACACAATTATCATTCACACATGCAAAGTCAATCTAGATTAGTACAACACCATATCACAAATATGTCATCTCATACCTGAATATCATAACCATAACCATTTGCACAGGTCAATCCAATTTAGCATGATACATATAACACCAAGGTATAACTGCAATAACCCTAATCATTCTCAACAACAATACATAACCTAATCGTCAAGATAAATGTCATATAACGACAACAACTCAACCTATAACATACTCATCAACAATATATAACATAATCACCAGGTTATCTAATATAAACAACAATAAGAATGCATACAACTACAGGTTACTATCACTCTTGACTATCCAACACATGTGCATATAACTACACTAATAAACTAACATCTATCATGAATGTAACCATAACATCAAAAGACATGTACATAACCCTAATGTATATAAACCTAATGCATATAACAATCATTAACTTACATACCTGCATGCCAAATATACAATTCATGTATGATGACCTGCTATTACCCCAAAGTCCAATGTTGCAACCTCATTATGATGCTCTGGATCTCCTGCTCTATCTCAGCCAACACATTAGCATCATAACATACCAATATCACCTTGATGGCCTAAATCGCATACCATGACTTCACAAGGCATGTTTGACCTACTATTCATGCATAACTATAACCAAGACCATAGATGCATGCCACAACCATTACTCCATTCTACACGTCGCCTCATGCAACTATCAACCTACATAAGCAATGCTTAATCAACTACACATACACATAGTCGCATGTAGTCGAGCATAAGCAATCAATTCTTGTAATCAACCTACACGACTTATGCATGTAATCAAATAACCATGAATGCAACCCAACGTACAAGGATGTAATCAAGCTGCATATACTCATGTAACCAGTCATATACTCCTGAGGATGCATTCCATAAAGCAGCATCAAGTTCCTCATGACAACCTTACTACAACCATGATCAATCATTATGCAATGCAACAAGCACATGGAAGGCAATTGTAAGAGACACACATGCAACTGACATGCATGCATGACCAACACATTCACCCATAACTATAGCACCAGATATGACCGAAAGAGAGCGTAACCATGCTCTGATACCAATTTGTAACGCCCCCTCCCAGGTCTACCCAAAGTAACCATGCCAACCGGGGTAAACATGAGAAGAGAGGCTACTATGATCCAATTCAACCTCCTATGTCACCTTAAGGAAGTGGAATCGACGAAACATCACATACAATCATCCAACATCATCAACAGACCCCTCAGGAGACAAGTCAACCACTCAGACAGCCTGCCCTTGTGTCCCACTATTATTCTACAACTCTTAGGCCTCAGTCGCTCTCATGCTATGGACAAGGGAGCAACCAACAACTTAAAGTCGCTCTCACAGGCTTGCCCGCCAGCGACTGTGGTCCAGAATTGCCAGTTTTGTGCCAACGACCCTAAGATTTGAGCCACTTTTCTAGCCAAGAATCCTGGCCACTGCCTAGAACTTGTTGTAACTTTTAGAAATCATTAAATACATGATAACCATGGTGATCAATCGAAAATCACCCTTAGGACTAGGCCTGAGCATCCCCAGCCGGGACTGACATTCTGTCAAACACTTGGCATCAATGCAACCTACAAGTCTAGGATACAAGATAGAGCATAAATGACTGAAACAACTTATGAAACATAACCAGAAGGATCACCTCCTTCTCCATTGAACTGCTACATCGTAAATTAGGTCTTGCATCCATCCATTTATCAGTTACAAGTAAATATATGAAATAACCATGACATGAACTAGTCTTATAACCAACATAAAACCATATAAATATCAGAGATATGACAACCATTAAATCCACATATAAATCAGTGAAAAAATAAGAGAACTTAGCTTTTATTAATCATAGGCAAATCTGACTAGGTTTAGGACTTCCATGTACCACCCGACCATAGACATGGCTAAACCAAATCTCTCGTTTAGCCAGTCACCCCTGTGCCATATTCCAAGCATTAATGTGGGATCTCATAGAACAACAAATCCAAGACCAACCAAGCTAATCCAGAGGTTAAACCACGTCCACCCTCATCAAACCGTGATCACACCAAAATCAGTGCTCCAATCACAACCAATAGAACTTGGAATGCCATCCGGAATCCATCACTATCCTTGAGGATTTTTTCGTCTCCTTGTCTCTCACCCTTTACTGCAATCTAATCAAGGATCACTAGGTCCTAAACCAAGATTTCTCCCTCAAGATTTACCATATATCTCGCCAAAATCAGTCAAGGGATTCCTAGGCCTTTGGGAATGGAACTTGAGACCACCTTCGCCCCAGATTCTGAAATCCATCTAACAACCCAAAGCTCAAAACCAAAATAAACATCCAACACCATGGCATCTGAAAAAAGACTAGGCTAGGCTGAAATCCATTGTCATAACCTGAAAAAACCATGCCACCGACAACAAGAGAAACATACACCAACATGCAAAGCCATGCATGTCCAAACCAACTAGGAAATCACAAGTGAAAAAGGTTACCTGGAAGTATTCTTGTTGAAACTGCTTGAGTCTTGCTTTCCTTTCCTTGATCCTTGCTTGCTTTTCCTTTCCTTTACTTGCTTTCCTTTCCTTTCCCTTGGCTTGCTTTTCCTTCCTTGATCAAAAGTTAGAGTGGTCCAAGAAAACTCTAAGTGACCAAGAGAGTGAGTGAGAGAGAGAATAATGAGAGAGCTCCAAACTTGAACTTGACAAAAGCTTAACATTGAGAAAGCTTAACACTGAGCAACCTGCCAACTGATCGTCAGAAGCCTTTTTATCAATGAGGTGTCTAATTTCTTCATTTTCCATTATTTTCTTTCAAATTCCTCCTCACATGCAATCTATGACCTTTTACCTTCCTTTTCTCCTAATTTCTTTTATTTTCATAAATAAATGTGCCAAAAATGCATTTTTGCCTTTTAATGCCTTTGCCTTAGCCTTGGCCAACTTCCTTACCCAAAACACACATCCAGTGATGCCCACTAGGATATCTTTGCCCAACATTCAACTTGGAATATGTGTCCCTTATCTGTGGTCTTATTTTGCCTTTATTAACTTTTATTACATGAACTTTTCACGAGGATTGTTACAGTCATCACTTAATATATTTTGTTGGATAAGATATGCTGCCTCTAAATATTAATTGGATGCTCACATCATGATAGTCTTCCTTGACTCAATACTCACATTTGACCAACAATAACCTTGTTAGCGCAATAGAATTAAGGTGAAATTGCATCACTAAGATGGAATTTGAAAGGGCGAGTCTTTAGTTATTAAGGTTTCCAATCAATAATTGGAACATGTAATGTTACACTTCGACAAAATGCCTTGCATCTGAAAACATGGCAAGGCATTATGCCAACATTGTCATTGGAAAGCCTTTAGCAGATAATTCCTTGTGAGATCAGTTGTTAAAAACCAAGGACATTAGAGATCAATTGTAATCAATTGTTGTTACAATAGATGAACAAGATACAATGGATATAACTTTCAAAAGTTTGCCTTCTCCCGATGCAAATTTAATGAGATTTTGAACATTACTAATACTAATAAAGATATGGCATATGGGTGCTTGAGCACTAAGCTTTTGCAACAAAAGAAATGGAAAAAGTAATTTGGGAATAATAATGCTAATTAGTACTTTGAGATACTGCTTGCAACAAAGTTTAAGAGAAAGGGCAATAAACATAGCAAAGAGAATGATGATGACTCTTTTGAGTCAATTGAAATAGAAAAGTAATTAAATGCTTGTTTTGTAGAAAGTTATGGCATATAATTAATGTTTGTAGGAAGAAGTTGCAAGGTGAAAAGAACATTGAAAAGCATTCTTTCAATGATCATTTCAAAAAGAAACTTGCTAATGTGGCTAAACAAAAGGAGGAGGAAGAGTTACAGGTGGTCATTGCTAGTGATAAGGATTCAAAGAGCGATAAAGTTGATTGTTAAGGTGATAAATGATCATCTAAACATTTTACTAACAATATGGATTGTTATATTGATTTTTTAGAGTATAAATCTCAGTCCAATTATAATGTATTGAGTGGCAAAGAAAAATATAAGGTTAGAGGAAAAGGAAATGTCCTACTTCAACTAAGAAGTAAGAAGATAACCCTTGGGAAAAAGGTAAGAAGACAATGACTAAAGATGATTAGTATGTTCCTTATTTGAAGGAAAAACCACTTTTGATAAGTGGTATAACAAAGCATAACACACAATCACATATAAATTTCAAAATTAATTGGTGTTTTATTGTCAACAAGAATAGGGAAAAGACTGTTGCTATGGTTTGTTTATTTTGATATATAGAAATTGAGAATGCAAGGTTAGTTCAATAAGAAGATGGTTGCAATTTCACTAAAAATTTAGCCATAATTCCTAGGCGAAAGAGATTCCTCATGAGATGAAACTTAAGAATTGAACCCCTAGATGATGTTATTATTTAAACTAGTCAAAATCAACAAAAAAGAGAAGGCAAACAACAAGTGTATTATGCATTATTTATTGAATTCACAAGAAGAAGACCCTTAAGGAGGGTGAAGATGATGGTGCTTCTTTACAAAAGAAAACACAAAATCTTTATATATTGGACTATCAAGATGTGGAGAAGGTAAGATCAATAAACACACCAGGTTCGATGTCAATGGTGGAAAGATTGACTACTCAACCAATATTAGCTCTCATTCCACTTGTCAATTAATGGTTAAAAAAAGGATGATGATGTAGATTGTGCTTCATCAACCTTGCGAGATACAGTTCACTTCCAATCACTAGTTTGAAAATCTCATCTTATGGATTGCAAATATCTTGTTTGTTTTAAGCTTTTGTCTTTTCGTATTTTGAAAAAGCATTTAAAATGATCATTATGGAAGGATGTTGGAGATAATGGTCATGTTTAGAACATAGGACTTAGATGAATAATAAACACTCACTAATAAAGTGATGAAATGTCAGGACATTTTATGTAGTCATTAAATAAGTTTTTTTTTTCAAAGTAATATATATTGATTTTTATATTAAAAGGAAGAACTAGAAATTGGGCCAGTGACCATTACATATTTTTGGCATGTTCCAAATATGTACTGCTTTCAAAAGTCTAAAACATGGAAAATCTATTTTATGGCGACTTTTACCTACTATTTTAAATAGATGTTAGCTATATACTAGCCAAAAAAATCCTAGAAACATTCTAAATCTACATAGCATCAAAATTAAAAAATGTAGTATATCTATCTATTAAAGAAGACTCTTGGTATGCTAGCCTCGCCATGCAATTATATCCGCATCCTCATCCTATTGTTCTGATCTCCCTAGTGTGCTTAGGCTTCTTCTTGTTAGGTTCTCAATTGGTACCAACCACTCCCACATTGAACTAATCACCACCGCTGACATTCTCCTCAAACTTAGCCACCCTGATGTCTAAAGTCATAAGCCTGGTTCAAATTTCCGACATAAATTGTTCCAATTTCCCTTGCATTAATTCATGCTTAATATCCATGAGAAGCTGATATGATTTGCACTCCTACTCCTTCGTGGTGTTCTTTTGTTGGATGATGTGCAACAATCCTTCGATTGAATCCGTGCCAATAGTCTATTAGTTTTAACATGTTCATCCTCCTAAGGTTGGTATCCCAAATTCACCATTGTTGAACTTTAGTGCTCCACGAATCAAGCTTCTGTGACTGGTGGCCACCTCTATTCACGGCTTTAAACGCTTAACAAGAATGCGTGCAGGACTGGAATACCACACAACACAAAATATAACAACATTTTCTCCTTAGATGCCTCCTGAAGTTATTGTGGAGTGAAGTTACCATATTCATGATTGAGTCTTGAGAAACGTCGCGGAATGTTAGCTGCATGATACAAAAGAATAAGAGAATTAATGATAGTCTTAAGAACAATGAAGACATAAGCAGGAATGAGGCATCCCACGGATGTATTAATGAATTCCAACTGTGTCGCATTGAAGCTTGATGCTACTTGTTGTCTCGCTTCACTGCCTCAGAACGATAGATGGTTGTGTGTTTTAACAAGGGTATGTTCCTTTCGAGTTGTGTGGCTAAAACATTAATGAGCGCCCCCAATCCTTATTAATGCATGTCAACTTTTGAGTTGTAACCCGCATTCTTGAAGAGAGAGTTGTGCAGATGAGATATACCTTGTAGCTTTGATCAATTATTCAGCTTTGAAGGCCATTAATTTCTTTATGTAAGCCATAATAAATAGTTTCAATGGGCATGGAATGGGTGAGTTGTTTAACATCCCATGATCCACTTCTAGTTTCCCTTGTTCCAATTTTATACCTTTAATGGCCACAAAGTCTGCCATTGTATTCATCTGTCTATATACACGATATAATTCAATTTTCTCAATATTACTTATTTGCAAAAGGATCCTCTGCAGGATGGAATGAGAAGTTGCACTTTGTAATTCTTTGGATTTCCACTTATTATGTATAACAATAATTGAATCTCCTTATACTATTATTTTGGTGATTTTTTTGGCCAAATATATTTTGAATCCATACCAAAGCGCAATATATTCAACTTGATTGTTGGAAGTCATTCCCAACCCCCAAGTGTATTGTCTCTATTTGTTCATTGGGGCATAGGATAACTCCTCTCGCTCTTGCCACCCCTTCATTAAAGTAGTTGTTAATAGTTAGGTAGATGGGAGTTATGCAATGTACTCCCTTCGCCTACTACGTAATGAGACAACACATCATTTAATAAACCAAACCACTCTTTATCATTCATGTGTATTGTTGTCCATGCGTGTGTGTGTAAATTCTCATAGAACATTCTATATCTATCTTTAAAGAGATCACTCTTCATGAACTCAAAAGAAACATTAAATTAGTCCTAGAAACTAGGCTTCCTATATTCGACAATAGTGCTTCACGCTACATCTAATAAAATTCCAAAATTTGTTGTACACATTTCATGTGAAACATATAAAGACACGCTTTTTAGATACTTAGCTTGTAAAAAGGAAACCCCTCTTCCATGATATGATTCGCTCAACATCTTTCACGTTGCCCCAAATCCTCAAAAACATCACCTTCACTGCATGAAAAAAAAGGTATCAAGGTAACCAAATTAAACTACAATGCTCATCATCTTTGATAGTTTTCACTAATGCCTCGAACAAGGTTTCAATAAGCATCGATTGAAGCCAACTCCAAAGTTACTTTTCGTATTAATCAAGTAACTTCTCCATTATTACTTGAAGCACCAATGCCACCACCAACACACGAATATGTATAATGATGCTCTAATTTAATTGATAGCTTAACTAGACAAATGGACATATCTATGCATAATAGTATGATATCCCTGGTTAATGGGACAAGGGCTCCCTTGGTGGTGGGGCAGGAGATTCCCTCACCACAATGATTTGACTATTGAGTCTACAAAGTGTGTTAAGTTGATGTTGTTACATTCTTTATCAAAATAGATCTAAGTAAATTCATCTATTCACCAACAAAATACAATTAAATGTTGTTTATAAAATCTAGTTTGAGGTGCTTCTATGAATGCGTAATCTTGTACAAGCATCTTTTTATTTTTTATTTAAAAGGAAAGGGTAAGGATTTTATATTAATAAAAATTGGGTTATGGGATAAAACCATTACACAATTTTTCTGATTTTTGACAAAAGAAGTGTTCATTAGTCCACAAAGTATGATTGCCATCTCTAACGTTGCATTTCCTTACTACACTGGATACATTTCTACTGGCAATTCGCAAAAAAGTCCTGAGTATTGACAGAAAATTTACAAAAGGACATAGATCTTCATAATTGTATAAAAAATCTACAAAAACAACATATCTAAACAACGAGCCCATCCTATAGCAAAGGCCAAGTCCAGAAGTACCAGACCCCCATGAGCGGCAAGTCTTTTTCCTTGTTAGAGCAATGTTGGATTCAATGCCCCCCAAGTCGAGTTGAGTGTCGCCATGCTTGAAGTCCTCCAAAGCAGAGACTCAAGCATTGGTATAATTAACCTCCATGCACAAACCATTCAGAAATTGCTCTAGACTGCTATGTTGTTGGGCTAACTTGGCTTCCAAGAAGAGTTGGAATGATTGATTTTGTCTTTCTACCATATCTTCTAGTTTTTGCATTGTTGCCAACAACGTTTTGACTGAATCCAATAACTTGTGAAGCAACATACTGGCTTTGAAATTCTCTAGAATTGACAAGGGTTCCACTATTTCAGTATAGAGCCATTACACCCAATGAGCTAACGCACAAACAAGTTTTTATCATTACTAGAACCAACATGAATCAACAACACACAATAGTTCAAGAAGGCTAATTGTTTCTTTAAATAACCAAATTTGAGACCCTACCATAAGCTCAGTTGAAGTAAAAATTCCAAAGCCTGAACAAGATCCATTGAAAGACAAATAATAGACTAATGACGGGTACAACCAGAGAACAAAATTAACTCCATCCCACTGCACATTGAATGAGTCTCCATGGTCGAGGTGATCCACACCAACTCCCACCAACAAATTAAATACATAGACCGCCTTGCACTGGGGAAAATTGTATTGACGCACCACTCGTTGAAGAGCATTAGACATCAGGAAGGAACATTGAGGTTCCAAATTCCCTTCATTCTCTGCATTCAAGCCAAAGGTCAGGCTAAGCAGGAGGCAGATGGCCTCACACCTATTCGAAACAATTTTCTTATGATGACATATTCATTAATGAAATTAATGCATCATGTGATTCCAATCATAATTAAGGGATGGGGGCAAAATTAATAAAACTTTGATTCAACTCTATTATGCCTTGTCACGATGTTGATCCTTTTTTTGCGAAAGCATCAACCATCGAATTTAATGCCTATACACATGAAAAAACTCCAACTACTAGAACTAAGAGGCAATTAGGATAGTCCTTTGGAGAATGGGAGGGTGGTCTGAACTTGGCACCTTCTTGGCCTTGATCATTTGTCGAATAACAAACATTAAGTCAACAAAAACCCTTAGTTTGAATATTTATTTCCAAGAGCTATTTCCAAACCCTTCCATAGAGCAAGGTACTTAGCGTGGGTATTGGTTGCTAGACCACGTCGCCAAGCATATTGCGATACAATTTTTCCTTAGGGCTGAATAATGCCCCTCCCAGCCGTGCCTCCCCCTTGTACAAGCATTTTAATCACTAGTGTTATGCACATTAACTATGGTCTACATCAATTACACCATTTGCATTAATAAACGTGGATAGTTCATTCTAAGTATTAATAAATGTGGACAGTTGATTCTAAGTATTAGAATGGTGATGACCATTTCTCCAACTTGTAAACAATATGCTCATTGGATGTTAGAAAACTTCAAATCCCCATTCCTACAATAAACCATACAATTTAAAAGCATAGGCATAGTAATTGAGACTCACATTGCAACCATTAATTCGAGAGACAATGAACAACTTTGAAATTTTTGGTTTTATTTTCTTGATAGCCATGTAGGAATATGCACGTCACTAGGTTTTATTTATTGTTATCACTTCCACCATGCATTTTATTTTTATATGTATATAAAATTGTGTTTGTAAAGTGAAAATAATAATTGTAAATTAACTTTATATTAGGATAGTTGAAAGAAACAATCTGGTTGCATCCCACATGCAAACTCGTGAATGAAAAGACAGGGAAGGGCGGGTATAAAGCGGGAAAATGGGATAGAACAAAACATACTTACCTGGGCGGGGTCGATCGATGATCAAGAAGGTCGATGGCCTAGGAAGACCACTTCCACTGCACTTGGGAGGGGGGTTTACCTAGCATCTCCCACTGAGGAGAGTGCACGTCATAATTTGTGGCAGCGGAGGCTCGCGTTCGCGCGGCCTCCAACAGAAACATATCAAAGTTGGATAGATTTTCTACAACCGAAACAAATCAAGTAATGCCAATATTTTCTTTTTCGGCATGTAGGTCTGGCGATATGTACAGGTGTGAAGGTATTTACGTTTTACAGGACCGGGAAATGTGAAATGACCCTGTATTTTTTGACTCCGTTGACTTTGCGGCCTCCAACCGAAACAAAACAAGTTAGATAATCCGCTAATGCTCTTCATTTTCTAAATGCCCATGTTTTCTGTTTTCGTATGTAGGTGTGACGATATTTACGGGTGTGACGATATTCCCATGGGGGAATGCAGCGTTAGAGGAGGAAGGGTATAAATAGGGAATATGCATAGAAATTAAACATACTTACCTGGGCGGGGTCAATCGATGATCAAGAAGGTCGATGGCCAAGGAAGACCACTTCCATTGCACTTGGGAGGGGGGTTTACCTAGCATCTCCCACTGAGGAGAGTGCACGTCATAATTTGTGGCAGCGGAGG
Source organism: Pinus tabuliformis (assembly GCA_031772625.1). Lineage (NCBI taxonomy): Eukaryota > Viridiplantae > Streptophyta > Pinopsida > Pinales > Pinaceae > Pinus > Pinus tabuliformis. The sequence goes on from CM062818.1 coordinate 816,488,204, forward strand.
CTCGCGTTCGCGCGGCCTCCAACCCAAACAAATCAAATTAGATAATGTCGATGTTTTCTTTCTTTACATTTAGGTTATTAACGATTTTGTGTTCGCTTGTGCTTTGCTGGTGTGGAAATATTTCCATCTTTACATTTAGGTTATTAACGATTCTGTGTTTGTATGTGCTCTGCTGGTGTGAGGATAATTCCATCTTTTGGCTTCTTTTCTATGTTCTTTTATTACTCTTACATATTTCCCATGTTAGGACATGTCTAGAAATCCTTCCCTCCCCCTTCCCTCTAATCCTCTGGAAAGCCAGTTGCCCCCTCAAGTCCATTCTATTTGGCTGGCTTCTCTTTCATAACAGGAATCTTGTCTGGGATGTTCTTCAATCAAAAGGGTGGCAGGGACCTAGTCAGTGCTGTTTCTGCCGGCTGGAGTTGGAATCGAATATCCACATATTTTTCCAATGCTCCATCACCACCACTATTTGGCTCGAGTTGTCATCCAGCTATGGATTTTCTGTTCCTCCCTTCTCCTCGGTTAAGGACGCCTTTCTCTGGTGGTCTTCTCAGCGACCCTTGTGGCATGCTATCTTCCTTCTCACGGTTTGGCACGTCTGGAAGTGGAGATGCAGTTGTGTTTTCCAGGACTCCCATCCACATCTTCAGTCCATCATTTCCATGATCACTAGTTTCTTGCCTCCAGATTAGTCAACATCTGTCGTCGGCTCTTTTTTGGCTGCCGGTCTCTCCATTGGGCAGCTCCAAATGTTTTTTGATCTCTTCATACCAGCTTTTTGTTTACAATCTTTCCTTCTATCTCTGATATAATGATTTTTCACTCCATGTAAATGATCTATTAAGATCTATATCTTTCCATTGTGCTCTATCGTCTGAATATCGTCTGAATATCTTTCGATGCGTCCAATATGCTCGATGGCCTCTTATCGACCGCGCATACATGTAATCATGTAATTATCAGACAGCTTATATGATCTCAATATAACAAATATAGCTTTTTTCCTCTGAAAAAAAAAGGACATGTCTAGAAATCAATAACCAAAAGATAACTCTTACATTCTTTCCATGTTAAGACATGTTAGAATTGAACAACCAAAAGAAAAAACTAGTTTTTAAAGGAGCTTTTAGTTTCCAAATGGTTTCTACCACCATCCATCTCCCCTCATACCTCTTGCAAGAATGTAGCTTGTATCCTAAACGTGCAGTGTACCTGCCGAGGAACTAATTCTGGTTTAGATTGTTTTATCTTCCTAAACTGCTCGACCTTATTGCATCCTGTTGCAGTCTCTGCACGAAGAGTTTCCAAATGTGTGCCTCCTCTCCCAAAAGTTCCTTACTATCTGCTATTTTCCATCTGTGGTTCCAAATTGAGGAAAGATCTGGGTCTGCTACATCCTTGGTTTCAAATTAAGGAAACATCTGGTTCTGTTACATCTGCCAGAAATTGGTTACACTGCTTATTCAAAATTAATAATCAGAGGATTTCCAGCAAAACCCACTCAACGGTCCCTTCTTATCATAACTTTGAATTTTGTCCCCATTTCCAACTCTCTATGCCAGCCAATTTCCAACGAGTGGGAAAGTTTTGACTAGGCCCTTCTAGAATCTGTAAATTGGGGCTTCACATCAGCAAGAGCAATATACAGATCTGCAGTTAAGGAATGTGCTGTAAATTGGGGCTTCACATCAGCAAGAGCAATATACAGATCTGCAGTTAAGGAATGTGCATTACCTATCGTATTCTCAAAATATGTGATCTAATCTTCAAAATCAGCACTTAGAATTTTCCTAAGAATGATCTCGTATATACCTTGGGCAATGGACAAAGATGAAATAGATGAAAACCAGCACAAAGTTTATCCGTCTTCATTTTAGCCTTAATCCTGGAGAGCACCCTTCATTCCTTCTAGCAAAATCAGAACCAAAAGACAGCAATATATTTGGCTCACAAGGTAGTGAACTTCTCCATGTGTTTGGATTCAAAATTTTGCACAGAATCTCGTGGAACATGGAGCCTTGGTCAATTCCATGACCGCCATGTTAAATTCAGTTGGATTAAACTCAAATTTACTAAGATATTGTGGGTTTGAGGTCCGTAGCTCCCCACTAATCAAATAGCGTGCTTAAGTTACAAAAAAATCAATCTGGGAATTGTTTAATTTTTTTTCTTTCTTTTATCCACTTTTTTATATTTAGGATAGATGTTTAGGGACTACATATATACGCTTAATATTTTCTTTCTTTCTTTCGGATGGTCTTTCTTGTGATGATTTTTCATGGCTGTATGAGGATTGATAAATATATTGGTCTTTTTTCATGGATTATGTGGTGGATGTTTTTGGTTGATTTTTATTTTTTATTTTTTATTTTTTAGTGATAAATGTTTGTTTTGAGATTTTCACGGTGTATGAGATTGATTTGTCTAATGTTTTTAGTGGACACTTCACCCATCTTTAGAGACCAAATGAAGTAGGATAATTAGAAAAGAGTGCAACTAGGTTAATATAGATGATGCGAGTGAAGCAGGAAGAAAGTTAGGTTACTGAAATTTGAATAAAAAATTTGGAAAAAATAAATTATTATTGATCAAATTAAAAATTTTAATTAATAAATTATAATAAAATAGTTGGTTAGATTAACAAAATTAATAATTTACAAAAAGTAAAGAAATTATAAAACATTAAAAAAGGCTGAAAGTTGGGAGGGGGTTTTACTAACAAAAAAATATTTCTATTAAAGGAGCACTCAAGGAGGAACTAAGTCAAGAATAGACATTAGATAGAATTATTGTGTTATTACATTTGACTAAAGGAAATTTAAAAAGAATTAAGATGGAAGGTATGGGGAGAAGAAAAAATATGAGGGAAAATAGATTAGGGGATTAGGGGGTTAAAATAAATAAGACAACTAAGTACATAAGAACAAGATAAAGCTCGAAGCCTGCTCATTCCTTCGCAATAGGAACAGACCTGGAAAACTTATACAACGGCTTTAACTGGAGCACAAATCAGAATCCAAGAAGGGGCAGATGAATTAATATGGGCACATGCAAAAACTGGGAAATACTCCCCTAAGGAGGGTTATTTGGTTCTAGCAGAAAAATACAAACCTCAAGCTCTCGAGCCATGGTGGCAAAATTTATGCAAGCTCAAGGTCCTCCCCAGGACCCCACTCCTCATGTGGTCAATCCTTAAAAACAAGATCCCAATAGGGGATAACCTCCTTAAGTGCGCACAGCATGGACCTTTTTGGTGCTGTCTGTGTAAGTGCAATAATGAATCCGTGGATCACCTTTTTCTGGAATGCCAGGCTGCAAAGGACCTCTGGAGCTTGTCCTCTTCTTTCTTAACCACCCGGAGCAGATGGCAGGGAGAGTCATTTCATGAGGCCTGGATAAATTGGTGGGCTAGTGCAGCCCCACCTAAATCTAGGAATCTCCCCCTTCTTATTTGTTGGGCTCTCTGGATAGCTCGCAACAACCTCATCTTTCAGAATATTTCGCCCCACTGGCCTTCCATTTCGGCCCGTATTATGCATGATTACAACATTATCCCTGAAGAGGAAGTCATTCACCAGCCCAGAACCATTGTCCCTAAATCCATCAACCACCTGCTTCCCTGGGCTTACTTTGATGGCTCTGCTCAAGAGCAGGGCTACGGGGGAGGGGCCTTACTGTACTTATCGGACTCCTATTATTTCAAACTGCAAATGGGCTTGGGAAGAGTCACAAACAACTATGCAGAACTATCCACAACCAAATTTCTCATTCAATTTGCACTGGAAAAACACTGTAGAGATCTTCAATTATTTGGTGATTCAAAAGTTATCTGTGATTGGCTAAATAAAAAATCAACTTGTTCAATTTTTTCTCTGAGACAGATCCTGGATGAGGCACTTCGACTTATCACTTCTTTTGACTCCTTTGTATGCTATCACATTTACAAGAAACGAAATACCGCTGTCGATATCTTATCCAAAGAAGCTGCAGACATGCCTCCCGACATCTGGCTGATCCAAGAATAGAGGGACGAGACTCATTATCAATACTATCACCCGCTGTACATAGATACATCTGTTTAAAGGGCTCTCAAGGAGCCTAGTATATGTTTTTTTTATCATAAGCTATCATCTCTAAATATTCATATATGCTTTTAAATTATTAGACACATAACTGAAAGGTACTCTTTTCTAAGAGTTATTTTGACTAAAATTTTGCTACATTGGAACATCTATGCCTCCTTGCGTGGATCAAGGCATCTTTTTTTGCTACTCTGGAATCTCTTTAAGTGTTGAACAGATACTCTGCCTCTTTTTACAACATATGCAATATACATATACAACGTGTAATTTTCTTATTATAATGAAAATTACAATTTTTTCCAAGGGAAAAAAAGAAAAAAAGAAAAAAAGAAGAACAAGATAACCATAAGGACGGAAAGCAATGTTGAAAACATCAATGGTGTAAGTGTGTGGGTGGGGGGTGAAGGAACCAATTAAGAAAATAATTAGAAAATAAAGAGGTAGAGGGTTAGAAGCGGATGATCAATGATTAAGGCTTCGAATGAAATGATTCCAAGATTGGATTGGCTTAACTTGTAGCCATCTTCTTGATTAAAATTATTTACGTGCTTTTCGATTTTGAGGGCTTCATGAATAATTCAAGTGGAATAAAAGGGAGCACAAACAAGGATTCTTGCTTGGTCAAAGCATATAAGGTGCTTAGAATTATAAGAGTGCTCAGCAAGGGCATATTTTGAAAAATGGTTATGAGTAGTATTGACTATATGTTTTTTAGTCAGGCTTCAACAAATTTACCAATTTGGCATATATAAGAATTTCCACACGGGCAAGAGATTTTTAAACCCTAGGGCCCGACAATGGATTAAATTGATCCTTAATAGATTTGAATAATTGTTTTAAATTCTTGTAGGGTTTGAAAATATTTTTAATGTCATACTTGGCTAATATTTTAAATATGTGATCAGTGATAACTACTTTTATTGGTGCAAACAATTCCTTCTTTAAACTTTAATCAATAAGTAGCTATACATGAAAAAATTCAACAATTAATTCTTCAACAAGAGCAAAAAATAGAGATCACAATAGACAATGAACAATAGACAATAAACAAGAGACACTAATATTAGGCTCACAACAAGGGCAAAACCAACAAGGGGAAAGCTCAAAATTCTTTCCTTATGAGAGAGATATTATGTCCATCAAAGTTACATCAAAATGTTCTAACAAATCCAAACTGCCTTTAATGGAAATTAGCCAAAGTCTGTCAATATATCAGCTCCAAATCATTGTACTAGATTGCTCAATAAGGCCAAAATTAGGGTCTGTAATCACTGTTATTGAAGGTAGAAAATAGTGATGTAGTTACCACATATATGTTATAGAAGTGAAACCATAACTCGAGGGGGGAGGGTCAGAGGTTGCTTTGAGGGAGGGTAATGGGCTGCTTGGAACGCCTTGTTGATTTGGAAGGGGGAATATCCATTGTTTTTAATGGTTTTAATTATGATTAATATCAGTTATATGTTCCTAACAAAACTAGAACCAAAAGACAACAATATTTTTGGCTCATAGGGTGGTGAACTTCTCCATTTGTTTGCATTCAAAATTTTGCATAGAATCCCGTGGAACATAGAGCCTTGATCATGTGTATGCATTGGATTAATTCCATGACCGCCATGTTAAATTCAAGTTTACTATGATATTGTGGATTTAAGGTTCATAGCAACCCACTAATCAAATAACGTGCTTACCTTAAAAAAAACATGGGAATTGTTTATTTTTTGTTCTTTTCTACATTAGTATAAAGCATGTAATTTGTTAGTAAACATAGCCATTTAGACATATCTACTATCATTATCAAAAAATGAACCATACAAACCTTCAAGAAGTTTTGTTGTCACTTCAAAGGGCTCAAGAATGCTTATATAATTCTTGTCTAGGTCGCTCGAGCCTCTTTAAAAGAGGCATTTTGTCGCCAATGTTCACATTTTTTGAGAGACCATGCATAGATGAATATAAGGTTTAATACAATTATGGAAAATTAGATGGCGTTGATGCTCATGGTTTGAACTTCACCCTATTCCAATATATATACACTCGAATCAACCACATTGGAGACATCACTCCTTCCTTGAAACCTATATGCTTTCATCCTCCTAGAACCTCAATTTGAAGGAGGATCTGGCCCTTTCGCCATGTCTTACACAAATTTGTAATAATAGGTAACATGAAGCCAACAACCAAGTATGGTCATTGTTTCCCCTCATATGCATGAGTGGTAAAAGTGCATTTCAGGGATAACTTGCAACTTGCATGGATGTTGAGTAACTACGGTTACTCACTTCACATTTTTTTGTGTTTAGGATAGATGTTAGGGACTACATATAAACACTTCACAATTTTTTTTCTTTGGAATAGTCTCTCTTGTCATGATTTTCTATGGGTTTTCTTGAGGATTGATAAGCACAATGGTCTTATCTCACGGATCAGGTGGTTGATGTTCTTGGTTGATTTTTTTGGTTTCTTAATGGTAAATATTTTTTTGGAGATCTTTACTGTGTATGACGCTGATTTGTCCAACGTTTCGAGTGGACACTCCAGCCATCCATAAGGACCAAATGAAGCAGGATAATTAGAAAAGAGTGCAATTAGGTTAATACAAATGCGAGTGAGGTAGGAAGAATGTTAGTTTACTAAAATTTGACTAAGAATTTAGGAAAAAATAAATTATTATCCTTCAAATTAAAAATTGTAATTAATAAATTATAATAAATTAGTTGGTTAGATTAATAAAATATAATTTACAATAAGTAAAAAAAAATATAAAACATTAAAAAACGCAGATAATCAAAAAGATGAAAGTTGGGAAGGGGTTTACTAATAAAAAAATATTTCTATTAATTTGATAGGGAAGGAAGGCTCAAGGAGAAATTAAATCAAGAATAGATAATATATAATGATTAAGTTATTACATTTGATGAAAAGAAATTTAAAAAGAATTAAGAAGGAAGGTATGTGAGAAGATAAAATATGATGGAGAAAAGATTAAGGGATTAGGGGGGTTAAAATAAATAAGAAAAATAAGTACATAAGAACAAGATAACCATAAGGAAGGAAAGAAATGTTGAAAAACATCAATGTTGTAAGTGTGGGGGTGGGGGGTGAAGGAATCAATTAAGAAAATAATTAGAAAATAAAGAGGTGGAGGGTTAGGAGGGGAAGATCAATGATTAAGGCTTTGAATGAGAGGATTCGAAGATTGGCTTAATTTGTAGCCATATTTTTTATTAAAGTTATTTGTGTGCTTTTCGACTTTGAGGGCTTCACGAATTATTCAAGTGGAATAGAAGGGAGCACATGCAATGATTTTTGCTTGGTCAAAGCATATAAGGTGCTTAGAATTATAGGAGTGCTTGTAGGTTTTATCCCCGTACAAAAATTACCTGCATAAAAATTCTAAGAACAGAAAATAAACAATGCGAGAGCATAACACATAAAACACATATACACAAAGATCTTCCCCTGGATCCCAAAATCGGGACTACCAGATTGATTTTTCATTATGTTCCTTTCAATGTTACAATACATATATATACATGTTGAAGCATCCAATACCATGGACCAAAAACCATCGCACCCAAAACCATGTACGAAAACCATGCACAAAACCATAGATAGGTTCGCCCCACCTAATATAGGGTCCAAAAAAATTTCCCTGGGGCGTTGCCCCGGATCCCGTAGAGGGGGGCTACCTGCCCCCCTCAAACCCCCTAGACAGGGGGGGCTGCCGCCCCCCTCTAACCCTCTGTTTAACTAGGGAAGCTAGTCGAAGAAAGAATATAACACAACCCAACAGTGCTTAGCAAGGGCATATTTTGAAAAATGATTATGAGCAGTATCAACTATATGTATATTTAGTTGGGCTTTTACAAATTTACAACTTTGCCCTATATAAGAATTTATGGACGAGCATGAGATTTTATAAACCCTACAAACCGACAATGGATCAAATTGATCTTTGGGAGATTAGAATAATTGTTTTAAAGTCTTGTAGAGTTTGAAAAAAGTTTTAATGTTATTATGGGCTAATATTTTAGAGATGTGATTGGTGATAACTACTTTTATTGATGCAAAAAATTCCTTCTTTATAAATTGATCAACAAGTAGTTATACATGAAAAACTTCAACCATTAATTCTTCAACACGAACAATAAATAGAGATCACAGTAGACAATGAACAATAGACAATAAACAATAAACAAGAGACAAGAGACACTAGGATTAGGTTCACAGCTAGGGAAAAACCCACAAGGGGAAAACCCAAAATTATTTCCTTATGAGAGAGATTTTATCCGTCAAAGTTACATCAAAATATTCCAACAAATCCAAACTGCCTTTAATGAAATATTAGCCAAATTCTGTCAATATATTAGCTCCAAATTCATTGAACTAGATTACTCAAATAAGGCCATAATTAGGGTCTGTAATCACTGTTATTGGAGGTCGAAATTAGTGTTGTAATTACCACAGAGGTCACAAAAGCGAAACTAGAGCTTGAGGAGGGAGGGTCAAAGTTTGATTTGAGGGAGGGTACCGGGCTTGGAATGCCTTGTTGATTTGGAAGGGGGAATATGCATTGTTCTTAAGTGCTTTAATTATGATTAGCGCTAGTTAAAGAGGAGAAATTTGTAAAAGGTTTTGGTCATGAAACTTGTGAGGTTGAGATCTATAAAGACAAATTTGAAATGGTTATGAATAAAGGAGCTCTGCGGAAATTGTAGATCAACCTCATACAGTTTGGTTCTGAGAAACTTCGAAATAAAAACTAAGGGGACATACAATACTATAATTTCATTTTTGAAATTGAAAAGCTTCCTTTCATGGAATCTATTTCACGTGCAACATGCAAGCACACAGAGTTAGGAGAAGACAAATTGTATAATTAAATTTTCATGTAAGGTTCATCTTTGAATAATTTATGTCCTTTTGATATCGACTGTTGGGTGAAACGTAATTCTATTCTTGGATACCCGTCCATAGTTCCCATTCTTTTAAGCTAGAGAAAGGGGGTTTTAAACCAACAAATTCTACCTTGCTTTATGAAGAACTTTTGTTGGTTCAATCCCCTATTCAGTTATTTTGAAGTCTAATATTAACCTCATTCAGGATGTTGTCATGATGGATGATTTCAGAGTTGAATAAGGAGTGACACCCTTATATTTGATTTGTTTTCAAATTAGCTTTTGAATTGCCTTGTGATTTTTTGTATAAAATTGTGTTTTACTTTGGAAGGGGAGGTATATGCTCAACAAAAGGGACTTACTCTAACCTTTTATCATCTATGACAAATCATTTTTAGGCTGACGAGAAAGATACACATGGTCTTCTTCAACACCCAAATCAAGTGATGATTCACTTGGTTTAGGTCAAACCGAGAAACATGAGGAGAATCACCTTGCTTGACATGAATATGTGGCACTTTGTAGAATTTCAAATTTTTAATATAATATTATCAAATTCGTTGAGACAAATTGTCGAGTAGAATATCCATGGTAGTTTATGGATCAATCACATGTCCACTTTTACCTTTTTTGTTCTACTTTTGCATTCCAAATTTTACTGATGCTCATGGCTAGGGTTTTGAAGATGAAACAATTTTTTAAATAGGTTGTCTCACTTAATATTATTGATTTTTTTTTGCTAATGATAAGTGTGATTGTACTTTTCTAATTATAGTTGTTCTTCATATTTTTCTTGAAAAGGCCACTTCGTCAAAGGTCTTGGAAGTGTACTAGTGGAGTCTCTTCACTTAAATTATCTTGAAGATTATAAGGCAATAGGGGGATATTCTAGTGTTTGTAGTGGACAATCATGATTGTACTTTTCTAATTATAGCGGTGCATTGTCTTCATATTTTTCTTGAACAAACCGCTTCTTCAAAGGTCTTGGAAGAGTACTAGTGGAGTATCTTCACTTAAATTATCTTGAAGATAATAAGGCAATAGCAGAATATTCTAGTGTTTGTAGTGGACAATCGTAGATATCACCCTACATGTACTTACATCATATCAAAAGAGTTTTTAGTTGACCCCATATGCCCTATTACAATGGTAGGAAGTGGTTTTATTCGTTATAGTCAACCATAATTTTATAAATCCAAATTTTATTAGTCAATCATAATTTTATATATCTAAATTTTATTTATGTTTTAGAGCAAACTTAGGGTTTTTTACCACATATATACATTTTCATCCATAACAAACCCTAGATGTTTTTGTTTTGTACATGTTCTATATCCAAAAAAAAATCATTGTATTATCATAAATAATATTACTAATTTATATTACAAACATATTAGGGTTGGATGTCTTCATATTCTTTGTTGCTACAGGCCTCTTAATTTTCCCATTTTACAAGGTGGATAAACACTATATCTATCCATTGTTTAGCCCCAAACTTTACTATTTTATAACATATTCAAGGGGTTAAAATATATTATTATTGTAACTTGTTTTCTACTATAATTTTCACCTAAATTGTAAGTTTTACGACCATTAGGAATTTTCATATTTGCATTGTTTGGAGATAATTTTGCATTTGATATAATTTGATCAATCCTCTAAATAAACTTAAAATCACATTAAACTCAAATCTAGAATTTAGCTTGAGTGACCACCTATTTCATAACTCGTTTAATATATTTCATTGGTGGTGAAGTGAGTAGCTACTTAGGAGAACTTAGAATTGATTGCCTCTAAATAGACTTAAAATCACATTAAACTCAAATCTAGAATTTAGCTTGAGTGACCACCTATTTCATAACTCGTTTAATATATTTCATTGGTGGTGAAGTGAGTAGCTACTTAGGAGAACTTAGAATTGATTGTATCTTGCCTTAGGAACCTTAAGTCCTATTAAGAAAGTCTCCTTTATGTTGGACTTGTCTTTTATTAAATCAAGGGAAGTTGTTGCTCGTGATAGAGGCAAACCTTCTAATGTTCCACAATTCTATACACCTTGTGAGGGATTTCAACTAATGTGATATATTTTGTGATAACAGTATTCATAATTTTGAGAAGTTGGCCCTAACCTATTTTGAAAGTTAAGTATGAATGGAAATTTTAGATGATTTATTTCAACTCTATTTTGTCACCATTTTAGGGCCGCTAAACTTATTTTAGTAAGATAAACAATCAACGACCATAGTGAATTTTCTAATATTATATTGTAGTAGTTATAAATGAGGGGAATTATACTCAAAATAATAGAGATAAGAAGAATGGAAATGACTTGCACACAAAATTAGAAAGAAAAAAGAATTATTTTAGGAGTGTCTATAGCAAGCCACACTAACACTAGAAATAAGATAGCACCTTTACCAAAGTGTCATGATCATGACATTAGGTGAGAAGTAAACACCGTCATATGCCTATCATCTTCATATGAAAGGAGGTGAATAACATTGTAGGTGTTTTAAAGGAAAATAACCCGATGTATTTGAAAAAACCAGCCAATGGTTATGGCTTATGCTTTTAGCCATTAGTTTTGAGCACATGGTTTCTAATTCCTAGTTTGTTTGTTTTTCTTTTGGACAAAAGTGATTAGGATTTTGATTAAGTCTGTACTTGCCAATGGTTATGGCTTATGCTTTTAGCCATTAGTTTTGAGCACATGGTTTCTAATTCCTAGTTTGTTTGGTTTTTTTTGGACAAAAGTGATTAGGATTTTGATTAAGTCTGTACCTGGACCGCAATTTCAATTTGGGGAGTAATTGCGTTAAGAGATGCTCTCCACTTCAGTATGTAAGAGATGGTGTGTTGTCTTATCCTCTTATGTTAAGTAAACATTTTTTCTTGGTCAAATTACATAAAAAATAAAAATAAAAATAAAAAACTAGGAAAAATAAGAGATACAAATCATTGCATAATTAAAATTATAAAAATAAGAAATAGTAATTATAATTATAGTTATATAATTATAAAGTTAAATAAATTAAATTATAGTTTGGGTTTTTCCCATGATATTGTTTTTTAGTGTAGCTTATTTAATAATTATAATTTTAACTATATAATCATAAATTTAAATAAATTAAACTATAGAAATCCAACTTTTCATAACCTATGGATTTTCTCATTGTTTTGACAACCCATAGATGGTTTTGATAGCCATAGTTTAAATAAGAGGCACAAATCTTTGCATAGTTAAAAATTAAGATAAATAAATAAATAAAGTTAATAATTATCATTTTAACTATATAATTATAAAGTTAGATAAATTAAATTATGAGACTCTAACTTTTTCCCATGGTATTCTTTTTTAATATAGCCTATTTAATAATCACAATTTTAACTATATAATAATAGAGTTAAATAAGTTAAACTATAGAAATCCAACTTTTCACAACCATGATTTTCCTCATGGTTTTGACAACCCACGGTTTCTCCCATGGTATTCTTCTTTAACTATCAGACTCCAAGTTTTGACAACCCACTGATGGTTTTGATAACCCATAGTTTAAATAAGAGGCACAAATCTTTGCATAATTAAAATAAAATAAAAAAATTGAAATTAATAATTATAATTATAATATATAATTATAAAGTTAATAGATTAAATTATGGGACTCTAGGTTTTTCCTATGGTATTCTTCTTTAATGTATCCTATTTAATAATTATAATTTTAACTATCATAAAGTTAAATAAATTAAACTATACAAATCCAACTTTTCACAACCCTTAGTTTTTCTCATGGTTTTGACAACCCACAGTTTCTCCCACGATATTCTTCTTTTACCATTGGACTCCAAGTTTTGACAACCCACATGTGGTTTTGATAACCCATAGTTTTTCCCATGGTATTCTTCTCCAATGTAACACATTTAAAGACAAAATTTCAATGAATTTTACTTTTATTAAACAAAATGAATTTGATTTTAAATATCAACTATGTAATTAAAAAAAATTAAACCAAGCATTTAGACAAGTTTGGAGGCATGTCATGGAGGGACAAGTTTGATAGATACATTAGCCGCATGTTTTAGAACTTGTACTTCAACCACATATTTCAGGTAAAAAACACTATGAGCTATATGTGCATTGAGTTTTTTTTTTTTTTTTGGGTGGTACCTTTCTATTACTTAAAATTGTAGTAGACATTACATCTGTGCAGGGAAACTGGATCTGTTGACCATTTGGTTGCATTATAGCCCGTCCAAAATCGAAACTATCTAATATTTTCCAACAAATTTAAATGAGCATAATTATCTTTATAGCCTATAATATCTATAAGCCTATACGAGATAACCACAAAAACCCGACTATGCATCTAAGAAAGTTTAATCATCAGAAGAATTAATTGGCACTGAATCTTTAACACTAAATCCCGGTTATTATGTCGGTGGTATGCACAGAATTTGCCTCTCAATACCAGCCATATGAGCATTCTGTTACTAAATTTGACACTGAATCAATTGAAGTTCTTTGTGGATATTTTGCATCTCCTCTGAGGATACTGGGCTACCTGTAAGAGGCAACATCAATGTTTTGCCCAACATTAAGTATATGTAATGCGTTTGTAGGAACATTTAGCGTTTTCCCTACGTGTCACCTGGGTCTAGGATAATGTCTTTGAAATCGTCCAGAATCTCTTGCTCATTGGGATCCTCCTAGCATGAATATCTGCCTCCCATTCACTAATGGATTGGCGGGGTCATGGATGGATGCCCATTCTATATGCATTAGCTGCCCAATTGCTCAGACGCTGAAAGCTCTCATGATCACGATCCCTGGTGGGTCTGGACTGAGCACAACCATGCCCCCGGCCTAAACCCAAACCACTGTTATGTAGAGACAACAACCTCACCATACCTACACTCAAATTTCTGTTAAGGGTTTGCCTGATTACTTTAGTGAAGAGGGACTAAGAGCCACAGACCCGTGTTTGGAGGAGGACGTGGGATGGCTTTGGAGGGTGATGAAATCCTCCAAATCTTTGTATGGCCATATTAAATTTTGTATTCCCATGTCCATAAAATCCCCTCCTGACTTGAGTTAAGGACACTAACAGCCCAACCATGTAGATTATGACCCTGACCCATGGCCTCTCTTGTACTATGACATTCACAAGACTGCATGCATGACTGGCGAAACAACCTTATCCCTTTCTGGCTACAGTCCATCTCCCAGGCATATTGGCTACCCATAGACCCTGGGTTTGTTATATTTGTTTCAAATTTATGTAAAGCAAAGAGACCGTGGATGGTGATACCCAAATCCTCCCTGGTGCTCCAAATACCCCCCGTGCCTCGGCTCTAAGCAATTATAGTAGAAACAAAAACACAAACAATTCTAGACCCCCTACCCTAGCGAAGAGGGGGCATGAGGATTTAGACAGAGGCGCAACCATAATTCGACCAATCCCCAAGATGGGGAATTGTGAAGGGACCGAAATGACAAAAAACCGTTGTGTGGCGAAATTCATCCCGTATCTAGACAAGGACACCAACACCCACAATCCATAACCAATTGAGACAAATGCACATCATCGAGGACATTATGTGAAGGAATGGTCCAACCTGGACATACTTGTTGGAGCAGATGCCGAGAGAAAAGGATGCATGAACACAAGCCTAGACCAGGGTCTTGAGCTCACCTCCCGCTGGGAATGCAATCCACCTTCTCTGCCCTGAATTACTTGCAAGGAGTATCCTGCAATTTCCTGTCGGCTTATCTCCACCTACTATAACCACAACACCTTCAACGTCAATCGCAGTCAAATGCCTCCACCTTCGCTTGTAATAATTCCTTGATGTTCCTTGCATGATTTTACATGTGTGGGGGTGGCCATGCCACCCCCTTCCTTTATGAACATAATGACCATTACTATGGCCCAAATCCCACAATACTCTCTAACATGGCTCGCACCCCGATCGGGGAGTGTATTGAGTTTTTAAAATCCTTATATTAACTTTTAATTTTAGGGTAATGGTTGTGACCCATGAAGAATTCAACCAACCACATGTTTCAGGTAAAAAACACTATAACCTATGTGTGTATTGAGTTTTTAAAACCTATATATTAAATTATAATATTAATGTCAGGGTTGTGAATCATGAAGGATTCAACCAACCACATGTTTAAGGTTAAAAACACTATAACCTATATGTGTATTAAGTTTTTAAAACCTTTGTATTAAATCATCGACGTAGATCCATCTTAACTCTGGATATATCAAGCGCAGAGAGGGATAGAATCCCTCAATGTGGAAACCTATTTTTTGAGTGTAGAACTTGAGGAAATGTTTTCACCTCGAGAGATGTGTTCCCTCTCAACGCTTGATAGATCCAAAGTTAAGATGAATCTAAGTTGGTTTAAAGTTAGGAGTCTCATAATTTCTATGACTCATTTATTATGCTAATTGAATCATTTATTATATTAACTGAATTTCTTAATGTTTTTTCCTTATACCTTATTAAAATATTAAAATATTAGTCACATTAGATTGAAAATACAAGTTTAGACTAAAGCCACACAAAACTCAAATCGCAGAAGCCTCAAATCAATAAGTTTAGACTATTTTTATTCTCAATTTGTTTGGTATTTTTACTTATCTTCATTTTGGTTTCCTCTAGACTTTGAAGATATAACATTTGTATGTTCAATTCAGGTATCTCATATTCGATAAACATGTTGACCATTAATTATTTGGTGTTGGACCAAAAATTAAACTACGTTTTACAAAGTTTACTTCACAAAAATATTAAACTACGTTTTACAAAGTTTACTTCACAAAAATATATATATATATATATATATATTTTATTTTTTTTATTTTTTTTATTTTTATTTTCTTTCATTTAATTCGCTGGAATAGTTGGGTTCTTATTTTGTAATCATGACATTTAAGTACTACAATATGTATATATTAAAATGCCTTCGGTTTGGTGTTTTGTGTTGCGGGCTAAATTGTGAATTGAAAGATACACCAGACAATTTTATAAATACAAATTTTATGTGAAAGATAACTCAGACGATTTTATAAATACAAATTTTATGTGCATGTACAACCACAAGCGTCATTCAAGATGATGTGTGCAGACCATGAAATAACTCTTTTATGGTCTTGGTGAGCACTGAGTGGGATTAGGTGGGATTACAGTAGCTTATGTCAGCACAAAGGTGTTTTATTGTTTTGCCATGATGACTCAGTCTAAGTCATTTTGTCCATAATGGAAATTGTGCTCATGGAATGAAGTTATTAAACTATAATTTAATGACACAATTATACAAATACCATCAACTATTAAATAATAAATTTGAAAAATGTGTTCAATGCCGCGGAAACTATTATAAATATATAATAAATAAAATAATAAAAAATATTATAAATATATACTAAATAAAAATAATAAAAACATTTAGACTATTTATTTCACAATATCCTATAAACCAATGAGCGTATCTATAGAGTTAAATAGTGTATACAATTTTGTACATGGAAGGAGGATTAAGATGTAATTTTTTTTTTTCTTTTTCAGACAAAGGAGGTAGCTAAATAGTCATTGTCATAAAAAAAAAATTCAAAAATATAGGAACCATTGCGTGATGGCATTATATCTCATAATCTCTCCCATTAAAGCCAAACAATTTGGTTAGAGATGAACCATATAATGGATATAAATGGGTGAGTTGCAATTTAAATTAACAAGGCTTACCAAACAAGCAACACCAAAGTAATAGTATGGCCTTCATATCCATTCCAAACTCCACTCTTATGCCTAATTAATATTTGATAGTTCCTAAATTTATTATAGCAAACCTCCTTTGCAATCACTTTTTTGTTATTTAGGTATACAAATTCTTTTAAAGGTTATTTTTCTCAAGTTTTTACTTTTGCATATTTTACATGCTTAATAATGTTGGGCACTTTTTATTTTCTTTGGCTTGTAGTGCAACCAACTTTTACTAGTTCCTTGTTAATTTGTCTTCTTGCAATAAATTAGTATAAAATTTTACTACATGGTAAAATTTACAGTTGTATAGTTGTTAGTTTAACCACATTACAAATAGTCATATTATTTTAACATTACAAATAGTGACAACATATTTTTCATAGTTGTCTAAGAAGCAACATACTCTTTATATTAGTCTAAATAAATGAAATATTGCCAAGAAAATTGGTAAGTAAGATTTATGGTTGTTCTATGTACAATTTTGTCCACTTATCTTTAAACTATATTTAGGGTTAATATATTGGAATATATACATACTATATAACTCTCAAGTCATTCACAATTTTTTACTCCCATTTAACTATACTTAAACTAAGCGAAAATATCTAAAATGTGGCAGTTAGTTCATACCTTTCAAAGTTTAATAATTAAACTAAGCAGGAGGAACGTTAGCTATATAACCTTGTTTAATATATTCATTGTATTTAGAATTAGATGGTTTACTTTAATTTAATTTGAGTTTCAAATTTTTTGAAATTGTTAAATTTTATCCACTTCCTCAAGATCTACGATTAAAAATAAAAAATCTATCTATCTATCTATCTATATATATATATATATATATATATATATATATATATATATAATTCTTCTCATTATTTTGAGATGCATATTATAAATATAAATTATGTATATAATGGACTTAGTAAATATAGATGTGGTTCACTCTTATTAAGTTAAAAATGAGAAGAAAAAAAATAGGTTTATATTCTTTTAATTATATTTTTAAATGTTAACGACTTAACCAATCCTAAGGTATATATTAGTATTAGTTTGCAAGAAATGGATTTTGTAATTATTGATTAACAACCATCAAATTTTCTTCCTTTTAATTTTATTATTATATTTGTTGAAAGCATAGGTATATAGGGATTACTATTACACTAAACAATAATAGTTTTAGTTTGAACAATAAGTTTAATAATAAGTTTTGATTAATATTATATGGAAACACTTTTTCTAACATATCAAATATTACATTATTTTTAACTTGCCAATCACACATTTTGGGGTCTTAGTTGGCCTCATTATGGTAAGTGATATTTTTTTGAAATAAACTTAAGAAATGGATTGATGAGGTTGAGTAATGCTAGTTTTGAGGATAACATTAATTGTTTTTTATTTTTTGTAAAAAAAAAATACTTTGAGCATACAAAATTAATTAATTAATTTATTTATGCTTTGCATTAAGGGAATTGTTCACTACACCACTTCTGCATTAACTTCTTTAATCTTGTACTCTTTAGCGCTGCCTTCGCTTATGTAACATTCCCAATAATCTAATTTCTTCTTTAACTATGATTGCCTATCTTCACCCTAGCCCCTAAGCAAGTAAGCAATCTAGATACAATATATGGTGATCAATCACACTTGTGGCTTTTGAAACTATCCAGCCTTCAACTGAATCTCCTTCATTGATGGTAGCTTTTGAACAACATTTTTTAAAACAGAAATGAGTAATATTTAGATTAAATATGCGCCCAGTCGCAACAAATACTTGGGCAGTACATCGATTCAGAATCCACATTACATCAGAATTACTACATAGATATATCGACAATGTTACATCAAAATTGAACCATAGGGAGGCCTTCATACAAGCAGCCTTGACAAAACACCAAAAAATAACTGCATATTGGTTAATCAAATTCAAAAGTTGACAGGTTAAGATCTATATCCAACTTGTTTGCTTGTTCTATAGGCTAATTTTTCATGTTGGAAGAATCTTTGGCAAACTAGAGGTCTGACATTATCATCCTGAGCGTGTCCATCTCATCTTCCAACATTTAAATATGTTGTTGCATTTCCAAAATGCGATGTTCTTGTTCAACCTAAGCATGATACGTTTGACAAAGTTTTGCTTGGAGGTTGTCTTCAGCCCTTTGCAGGGCTTGAGGGGAGGACATCTAATTGATATATTCACATAATAGATTGTGCAAACCCAGCCAACCCAGATCCACTAAGAGCAACAAATAACCGACTAGTGCATAAAAAAGATACCAAAGTGTCACATCCAAATTATGAATAGTAGAACCTCTTTCCCAGTGCCCAATGCACAAATAAAACCATAAATATACTTTAAACATTTCCTTCGCAGTCGACTTCCACGGGAAGCCAAAAGAAAAGTATCTCAAATTACAACTCAAGCCCTCAGAAAAGAAGCCAATTGACTTGAACCTTCCCTTACGCTAATTATAGCGAGTTTCCAACACAGAGGTCTTGGAATTACCTTCAAGCCGAAGAGCGAAAGCCAGACTGGAACCAATTGGAAAAAAAGGACCAGGGTCTACCAAGGAGCATTGCGAGCTTGAAAGCCCCTTACACCAAAAAACCCATGAGTAGTAGTGTTGAGCCCACAACTTTGCAATTTCTAATGAAAGAGCCAAGGCCCAGAGAAGAAAATCCTCACATAGCCTTCTAAAGGAAAACCTTATTAGACATCACAACTAAATTCCCAAAGATATACCAAAATCAATTCTCCACCCATTAATGAGGATAGAAAATTCTCAAAGACGACGCATTCATGAATGAATCCAGAGAAGGGATTAGAACCCATTTAAAACGACTACACTTACCTTTCCACATGAGTTGCATCATGTTTAGATTAATGTCACCTGTGTGACCTCTAAGGGAGTTCATCATTCTTCTGAGTTGAAGGTGATTCCAAGAAGTTGGCAGAGGATCTTTGTAAATACAAGTGTGCGAGGAGATGTAGTAGCCACCTGCATGACGACATTTTTTTTTGATGTCGTGTCATAGATTTATGTGGGATGACATTAACCAAAGTATCAACCTTTCATGAATAATTACGGAGGAAAGGATAGTGGCACATGGATGTGACTAAAAAACATATGATGAGAAGGAGATGGGAAAGGACAAATGAGAGGGGAGCGGAATGAGGAGGGGGAAGGAGGGAGAAGAAAGAAAAGGGGAGGGGAAAATGGGAGGAGGGGGATGGGGGAAGTGAGTGAAAGGGAAAGGGCCATAAAAGAAGGGGGGGGAAGACCAAGGAAAAGTGATGCAATTCCACCTTTTCCTAATCTTTTTTGGATGGCCAAACCATCGCAACCTAGTTGTCGACTCCACTACCCCTTATGGTTTAATGCTGACGCCTCCACGGAACCGTTGTCTTGACCATGGCTTCCAAGTTTCCACTCTTCTTCTTAACACACAATTTGTATGACTTTAGAGCTGACTCACTAGTACACTTCACCCCGTCAACATAGACGTGAGTCGTGTCTCGTAACCTGGTCTTTCGTTACACCAAGTAAGCTTGCTTCGAACCTTCAGCCTTAATTCTTATATCTTCGGGATAAAAACCCTGGGTTGGCCCACTTTAACTTGGTGTTGGGACGATGCCATATAAACCCAACCGCAATGGCCTAACGCGATGCAAGTGTGAATTAATAAAACCCTTTGGGTTACAAACTTTTGTTATGGCCCAATTTCAACTCCTTACAACGTGAGCCCGCTCACCTAAGCCCAACTCGATGGATGAAGGGATTACAAAAGTTGATGGGGTAGAAAGGCTTCAAGCAGGATTCACTCAAACCTTTAACTTAGTTGAGTTTCGGTCAAATAATGACTCTCCAAATGATAAACTTCTGCCTAATAATTTCTTGTTGTCCTCCTGCAATCAAGGCATATATATATATATATATATATATATATAGTGTATACATTATAATATATATGTTCTAAATATAAGAGATTGCAGAAGGACTGGTTATGAAAAAAACTCTTGCTCTCCACACCATACACATATTTTTTTATTATTAAAAAGAGGAATATAAATATTACATTGCAAATTTGGTCTAGATCTATAATCATAGGTTTTGAAAGACTATTTTAGGAAAATTAATCAAAATGATAACAATGTTCCTAAATTAATAAATTACATAACAAATATTATCTAACAAACCACTTATTAATGGACTAGCTCCTTTGGTAAAAAAATTTGACCTTTCGGTCAATCGGGCTTTTTACTCATGCCCTTGTATCATACTCCCGATGAATAAAGAATTCATGGGCTCTTGTCCATGGGTCTTCAACAATTTTGCCACTTTTGTGTAAGAGTGTAGCAGTCATCCAAGTTGCATCAACCATTAGATGGTTTTTCCATTTGACCAAGTATTTAAAGTACTCTTTGCCTCGAGTTTTCTTAATTAGTCTTTTGTCCATAATTATTTCTGGCTACAAGGGTTCTGCTGCTAGTAGTTGCTTTTTCCACTGAGTTTGCTATTGTTCTCTGTTTTCTATTGCTTCATCTACTCTCCTGGTTGATATTCATATAAATCTGCAATGTTAAAAATAAGAGAAATACCAATTCCTAGGGGAAATTCTAACTCATAAGCATTTGTTGAGAATTTTCTCAGAATCCTACAAGGAGCAACCTTTTTCAGCTTCAATTCGTTATATTCTCCCTTGGGAAATCTCTCCTTTCTCAAATGTGATAACACTTGATCTCCTACTTCAAAAATTTGCTCTCTCCTTTTAAGGTTTTCTCTATTTTTATATTTAAGGTTGCTTTCCTAAACTTTTTGCTTAACTTGCTCATGAATTTCCTGTATGTTTGTGGCAAAATCTTCATCTACTGCACTTCTCTACTTTTTTCTTCTCAAATTTCTAAGTTCATGTACTCCCCTCGAATGCATTCCATATAAGATTTGAAAAGGGCTTTGACATGTACTCCTATTGGGAGAGTCATTATAGGCAAGTTCAACTTGTGCTAAAACTTGATCCCATTGTTTATGATGATTACCAATCAGATTGCATAGAATGTTACCCAAACTCCTATTCACTAGATTAGTTTAACCATTCGTCTGTGGGTGATATGCAAAACTAAAACCCAGTTCGGTTCCAATTTTTTTCCATAATGTTCTCCAAAAGTGTCCGAAAAATCTAGTGTCTCGATCAGAGGCAATGCTTTTGGGCACTCCATGTAGCCTTACAACTTCCTTAAAGAACAAGCTAGCTATATGAGTAGCATCACTAGTTTTAGTGCAATGAATGAAGTGAGCCATTTTATAAAACCTATCTACAACCACAAAAATAGATTCATGGCCCTTTTGAGTTTTTGGTTGTCCTAAACCAAAATCCATACTTAATGAATCCCAATGTCTTTATGGAATTGGGAATGGAGTGTCTAATCCAACGTTTTGAATCCTCCCTTTAGCATATTGACAATTTCGACAATTACTCACAAATTTGTACACATCTGCTCGTAATCCTAGCCAAAAATAATTCCTCTAACGACTCATATGTTTTATCATGCCCAAAATGTGATCCAAGACCGCCACTATGTTTCTCCTTGATCAAGTTTTCTCTCATCAAATAATTGGGAATGCAAAGCTAGTTGTTTTTAACTAACAACCCATATTTAGTCATGTAGTCAACCCATGGACTTTGATCCTGAATTGTTGGGTTTTTACAAGCTGCATAAGTTTCTCTGAAATCAACATCAGTATCATACAACTCCTTCATGAAATCGAACCCCAAGCAATTGGATTTGAATTTCGTGCAAATATAACTGCCTCCTACTTAATGCATCAAAAATTTTATTAGACTTCTCACTAATATGCTTTAAAACAAGTGTGAACTTTGAAAAAAATTGACCCATTTAATGTGCTTTTGGTTCAACTTAGGCTATTGCATAATAAATTGCAATGCATGGTTACCAGTGTAAAGAATAAACTGCATCAACAAATAATGCCTCCATTTATTTAATGTTGGACCACCACATAAAATTCTTTGCCATAATAGGTATATTTTCTTCTGACTTCATTTAGTTTTTCACTTAAATATGATATGGGTCAATATTCTTGACTGAGAACTGCTCCAATGGCTTCATTATTGGCATCACATTTTACCTGATATGGTTTGTTGAAATATGGAAACGCAAGTATTGGTTGTTCAGTAATCCTTTTCTTCAACAATTGAAAAGCCCTTTCGACCTCATTAGTCCATAGGGCTTTGAAGACAGATGGGTCGACAGCTGAAGCATTGAATGAAGTATGGTGCAGCGGTAAATTAGTATGGGGGGCTCAGGAAGACTTGATAGCTCAGCATGGAGCTCCACTCAAATACACAGTGAAGGACTATCAGGGCAAGCTCCACTTCTGCTCTGTGACAAGGAAACATAGTCGATTGCCACCCACTCTAGAGAGTGATGATGCCAAAAAGTTAAGGTGGAAGTGACAGGAACTTTCCGAGTAGCGAGAGAGGCACATTGTGGAAAAGACGTGGCCTGATCGAGGGCCTTCACAGGAACAACAGAGGGACACTTCCTCCATCATCTTTTAGTTTTTCCTTTTTTCTTTTATACCTGTAATTTCTATGTATTTTAAAGAAGGGAATCAAATCCTGATGAAATAATTTTGGGCAGCAAAGCCTTGCACGCTGCGACAGCTAGTCTAGTAGACAGCTAGATACTCTGGCAAAGATATTTTTGTATCTATAACCCAAGATCCCCCTCTTCTTATAAATAGGGGGAAGAAACACTTATAGAAGGTTCCGAAATTTCGAACCCGCCGGGGTTTGAATTCTGAGATGCCATTCTTGGTTCTAAGTGGCTTGTTCATGAGGGATCAAAGCGACGCATGCTAAATGTAATGGATTAGTATTTGGACCCTTCAAGTATTAATGAAACTCCCTAGTGATTCCAAGAAGATCAATGCGCAATATGTTTTCCCTCTGTAATCTCATTCCATATATGTTTTTCTTCCTCTAAAATAGTGTGATGAAGCTGTCGGTTTCTCCCTTGTTCATGATTGTATATTTGTTACCAAGTAGCAATAGTACCTGTGTTAGCTATAGATTTACTTAAGTACCTGTAATGTGCACATATTTTCTTGAGCTTTTGGATACAAATGTTCCCATGAGTAATATGGCCTGAAACCTTAATTTGCGCTCCACTATTTCCGCTCTTTCATCTCCTCCCTCTTCCATATTTCTATCGAAAATTGTTGCTTAGGATTCTGTGTTGTTTACAGCCCTATGCATCGAATTCCATCCTTTTGCCGGAACATTGCTGCTTAGGATTCTGTCTGGTTTACAGCCCTATGCATCGAATTCCCTCCTTCCTTCCTCCTCTTCACTTTACTACAATTTCAATATAAAGTTGCCTGTTGTTGTGTGTCGACCACCAGAACCAGACATTTCTCTTTGAGGTTGGTCCGATTTACCCCCTGAGCATTTGGATCCATGTATCAGTTTGAGTTTACCTAGATGACAGAGTATTGAACCAAGCCCCCTTTATTTTCTTTTAATTACGTGACAATTGGAGTGCTGCAAAAACCCCCTCATAGATAATCTTCCATGCACTCTTCTCTTTAAGATATCCTAGGCACTAGTCTACAATCAACCTAGAGGTTGTCTCTGGGAAGGTTTCTATGTCTCCCGCAGCACTCATGCTACAAGTGTCGTTAAAAGCGATAACAGATCCCAAAAGTTCTTTCAATATTCTAGCTTTTGCAAGCTCTAGAGCTGCCTCCTATTCAGGAGATTCTTCCTCTTCTGCACTTACATCTCATGCTTCAGGAGATTCTTCCTCTTCTGCACTTACATCTCATGCTTCAGGTTCCCTTTGTTGGCCAGTCTCCATCATTTCCGTTATTTCTTGTAATTGTTACATTACCCTCAATACTTTTTCATTAGCTACAGACATATGTATGCCTCCTCTTGTGCCTTGTTTGATTCTATGTGCCATATTGCATCTTGTTCCTCGAGTAGACGCGGGGTCTACTTTGATACCACATGATGCAGATCCACCATTTCCTAATAGCTTTTTGATGGTGGAACCACCACAACCCTACTACCAATTTCACTACCTCTTATGGTTTAAATCTGATGCCTCCACGGAACCGTTCTCTTGAGCATGGCTTCCAAGTGCTCGCTCTTCTTCTTAACACACAATTTGTATGACTTATGAGCTAACTCACTCCTACACTTCACCTTGTCGACAAAGACACGAGCCGTGATGAAAACCTTGCTCACTCCTTATACCATATAAGTTCACTTGAAATCTTCAGTCTTAATTCTTATACCTACAAAATAAAAAAACGGGGCTGGCCCACTTTAACTTGACGTTGCATCGACGCCACATAAGTCCGGCTGCAATGGCCCGACGTGACGCAAGGGTGAATTAATAAAAACATTCGGGTTACAAAACTTCCAAGATGACCCACTTTCAACTCCTTACCACGCCAACCCCCTTATTGAAGCTCGGCTAGATGGATGAAGGGATTACAAAAGTCGCTAGGGTAGAAAGCCTTCGGGCAGGATCCGCTCAGAATTTGAACTTGGTTGGGTTTCAATCAAATAACGACTTGTCAAATGACAAACTTTAGAGGGTAAGGAAAATGTGAAATCCTATGTGTGCTCATCCTTTATGATGGCTCTGCTCCTCTATATGTTCTCATCTTTGTGACCTCCTTCAAGCCTCTAATAATTTCTTGCGGCCCTCCTGCAATCTGGCATATATATATGTGTGTGCGTGTGTTCTAAATATAAGAGATTGAAAAAAGACTTTATGATGGCTCTACTCCTCTATATGTTCTCAACTTTGTGACCTCCTTCAAGCCTCTAATAATTTCTTGCGGCCCTCCTGCAATCTGGGCATATGTGTGTGTGTGTGTGTTCTAAATATAAGAGATTGCAAAAAGACTAGTTACAAAAAAAAAAAAAAAAAACTCAACCCTTGCTCTCCACACCATACACATATTTTTTTATTAAAAAGAGGAATATAAAGATTAAGTTGCAAATTCAATCCATATCCATAATCATAGGATCTAAAAGACTATTTTAGGAAAATTAATGAAAATTATAACAATTTGCCTAAATTAATAAATTACATAACAAATTTAAAACAAATCCTATCTAACAAACCACTCATTAATGAACCAACTCCTTTAGTAAAAGTTTTTGACCTTTTCGTCAATTAGGGTTTTTACCTATGCCCCTACATCAGAAAGAAAAGAGAGGATGAGGCAAGGAGGACAAAAAATTCAAACGAGAGACTTAAAATAGGGAGGAGAAAAAAAGAAAACCAAACCCTTAAAGACATGAGGACTTAGGGAATGGGATTGTAAGTAACATTATCATTAACTTCTAGCTTGCCTTCATCTAATGAGCAAGCTTTGTTTGCCTCTGAATCTGCTTCCACATTATTAATTGTAAGAATGTGATAAGCTTCTCTTGAATGGAAAAACTTTACCAATCCTATGATTCTATGAAGGATATGAGAGAGAGAATTATTTATTGGGGTGTCTTCTTTTGTGAGATACAAAATTGTGATTAGTGAATCTCCAAGGATGATGATATCAATTATCCCTCTCTCCTTTGCAATACATAAGCCTTGAAGGAGGCCATACATTTCTACCTAATTATTATTCTTCCTTCCCAAGCCCCATGCAAACTTGATTTCATTGATTCCATCGGGATTGATTAAAATCCCTCCATTCCACCCTTGGATTTTTCTTCGAAGCCCCATCAAAATGTAGGATCCATTTTTGTTGTTGGGTTTTCCATTCATTCAACTCTTCAAAGGATAACTGGAGTTTCCAATTCGGGAGAGCAGCCTTAGGCGACAAGGCTGGCTAGGGATGGGGAGAAAGAGAACCTACCCACAAAGCCTCCATATTGTCCAAGGTAAGATCCAAATAGAGGAGATTGGTCTCCAAAACAGAGTGAGAGCCTTAAGAGCCTCATATTTGGAAGAGATTTGAGTCGATTTAAAGATAAGTGAATTTCTAGAAAGCCAAACATGCCAACAAACATACTTGGGAAAGGCAAGCCATAAGGACTTAAATGAGGATTTGGATTGAACGGAGCCCACGCCATAGAAAATAAGTTCTAGAGATTAGGAGGCCAATTCAGTCTAGATAAAATAGAACCAAGAACAAGATACCATACCAACTTAGCATATGAACAATCCAAAGACAAATGTGAAATAGTCTCTTCATGATTCTCATACAAAGGGCATCTTGAGGGGCTTGAAATGCCTCTCTTCTTAAGGTTCTCAAAAGTCATGAGCTTTTTATGAAGGACTAACCAACATATTGTGTC
Source organism: Pinus tabuliformis (assembly GCA_031772625.1). NCBI lineage: Eukaryota > Viridiplantae > Streptophyta > Pinopsida > Pinales > Pinaceae > Pinus > Pinus tabuliformis. The sequence continues at coordinate 816,515,304 of CM062818.1, forward strand.
TACTTTAGGTATCGCATTAGGATTCCAAAGTTTATTCTAGAGGGAGGATTTGGGAGGAATCTGGGAGTGAAGTAGCTTGTCCATATACCCTTCTTTGAAAATGTACTTAGATTCTTTCCAACCCAACTTATCCCGTTGGAATTGTTTGATGGGAGCCCTTCCAACTAATTTCTTAATTAATTCCTCCCCTAGAGGATTTAAATGGTCAAGTTTATTCCTAAGATTCCAAGCATTCCACAATCCATTTGTGTTCCAATAAGATATATTTGACAATGAGGAGATACCCCTCGAGTGCATCATGAGTGCATTAAGATCATCAAGGGTCGTAAGTCTTCATCATTCTCCAAGAGGGGTAAGTTGAGGATAGAGTCTTCCCATATATTAATATTATCTCATTTCCCTAGGATCCATCAAAGATGAGAATGAATCAAAGGGGAGGCTGGAAGAAGAAGTTTCTCAATAGAAGAACCTTGGCTAGGGAGGAGCTATGTTGAGAATGCATGGAAGTACTTTTCCCTCAGAATTTGAACCCACCAAGCATTTGGCTGGGTTTGAATCTTCTGATCGATTCCAATCACAATATTTATTAATTAAGGATCTTTGATACCTTGGCCCCCATGAAGCTTAGGCACTCTAACCATAGTCCATTTTACTAAATGAAACTTTTTAAAGCTTGTTTTGCCTCCTTCCCGCAAGAATTTTCTTAAATATGTATCGATCTTGTTTAAAACGATTTTTGGAGCCAATAAGGTCCATAACTGAAATAGAGTGATGGCAGATAACACAGCCTTAGATAGGACTATCTCACCTGCTAGATTGAGCCATATAGCACCCAAATTCTCCATTATGTTCTCAATCTGGTCAAGAATTCCTTGCCAGGAAAGAGGACCTCTTTACATAGATAGGAATCCTAAATATTTAAATTTAGTCCAACCCTTGCTTATTTTTTTTTGTAAGCTTGGTGGTACCTTTCCATTAATTTTTGAAAATAAAGCAGGTTACATCCATATGTCTAAGAGTTAGGTAGCCTCAACCTGCCCAGAGGGAAACCAAATTTGTTGGCCACCTAACCGCAAAATATGCCATCCAAAAGCAAAAAATGATAAGTCTAACCAGCCACGCTATGTAAACTTGAGAGTCTTTGTACTTCCTATTTTCTAAATAACTATAAACATAACTGCTAATAAGCCTGAAAAATTGGGATTGTATCATGCAAAATTAAAATCAAGTTTGTGATGTTGCTACTCATCATTAGTTGAATCCACCAGAGCGGGATCTTTCATAGTGGAACTCGACAACTCCATGTGGGGTATGCAAGGGATATGTTGCTCAATTCGGCTAAGATGACCACTCTACTGTTGTAATTAAAACTGGACTTTTGCAATTCTTTAGTGTAACCCAAGTGACCTTAAGGGGCCACATGCATGTCAGGAGGAAACTGCTCTAGAGCTTTCGCCAGACTGCTCTTCATCATCCAGAATAGATGGATTGTCTTCTTGTATTGAGATGATCTTCCAGGAGTGTGGCTGGGGTCTGGGAGCACAGTTTTACACTCATCCATATCAAGTTCAAAATCCTCCTCGGTCTGTTGAATCTCAACCTCTCAATTTGCAATAAGTTGCTTGACCGAGTTGGAGTTGCTAGCATGGTGTGCTTGAATCACTTCCTCAATTATACGAGAGGTTGGCTTGCGTCTGCAACCCTCCCCAGCAGCCCCACCAGAAGAGTTGGGTTGGCTATTCGGTGACAAAGAGGCCTTCCTCTGCTTTGCCCGACCTCGACCCCCACAACCATTATTTCATGTACCGGCTGCCCGGGCCATGCTTTTCCTACTTCCTGACAAAGGCTTCTCTACGTCCAAATTTGGGTACTCACCAGAACAGGGTCATATCCTGGGTTCCTGACACTACCAAGTGTCACGCCAACATTGTAGACCTGTTAAATCAAATTCTAACAAAACCAACCAAGTAAGAAACCTGCTCCAAATTTTAATGTCAACTGACTACCAACACATGATAATGGTGCCACTTTTATCACTCGTCTCCCTTTTCCCATTGCAGGGCCTGAATGGACTGGCCATACCATCCAAATTCGGGACCTTTGAATTATCTAGGCACGTCCCATAGTTTATCAAATCCACCAGCTGAATATTATACAAAGAATTAAATATAAAATTGAGCCAACAACTACACAGAGCCCTCAGCCCGCCAAACCCCTTCTGACGAGACTCCATACAGAGAAACCATACCATAGAAATCAAACCCCCTTTCCCAAAAGCTAGCCTATGGTGACAAGAATTGAGCCATGACCAGCTTTGAAACCAGGATTGACCCCTAGTCAAACAAGAGTGCCCAACCCGATAGACTTTGTCCAACAGGACCAGACTGACCCTGAAACAGTCCACCAGGGCTCTTCTACCTTCACCCCTATGACAACAAAGGACATAGCTGGTGTTACATACAACCCAGGCTTGACTTCGAGCTCACCCAAAGCCTACATACCCTAGAACAAACCAAATTCTCCACATACCCAAACCCTTCCAGCTCATTCATACCCGAGTAGGGGGTACCTCCACATCCAAAACCCTTTACCAATTAGACATTGCAAGAACCCATGTGGGACAACCAAATTCCATACATGACAGACACCGAGACATATAGAATGATGGACTCAACCACAACCAGAAGCCCAACGAGGCCATGCCTCTGACAATTCCAATTCCCATCCCCCCAAAACATATATGTGTGCATCTCATAGGTCGAAGGTTGAATAGACTGCTCCATACAAACATAAGGTGCTAAATTAAGACTAGAAACATACCAGTGAGCGCTACAAAGACCTGGAGAAGATGATGACCACCAACTACCCAGAACCACCCTCTCAAACAAAATCCACAGGAATTTAAATTCGTAGACTAACTTACCCAACAAGCGGAGGAAATTCTCACTTTTCCAATTGTCCTTATACTGCTACCACCCTCAAGCTGGGTCATTAAACTCTGCATGCGCACCACCACCTCTCCAAGTGTTGCATGCATGTGGAGGGTGGCCATAACAATATGCTGGATTCACATTAAACGTTGGGCCAGGACAAGCCCAATGGGGCCATATCACAATCCGATCGGGGGCAACCCTTGCTTACTTTAAAATCGAGAACATCTTCAATTTTCTTTTGTTGGATTATTCTAATTTTCTAAGAGTAGATATAAGATATGGTCTCCTTGACTAAACCTCTAGAGGCCGCTAGAAATTTATCCAAGACCCTTTTATACATTTTGGCAATTTCCATAGATGCCCCCCCCAAGGATCGTATCATCAACAAACTGCCCATGGTTAATGATTTTGACTCTGTCATAGAAACAAATTCTCGAAATATGCCCAATAATTTTTTCATACTCCAATCTTATGCTCAAAGAATCTGCCATAATAATGTACAGGAAAGGAGACAGAGGGAAGTCTTGCCTAAGACCCCTAGATGCTTTGAAGAAACAAGTTCCTCTATCATTGATCAACGAAGCAATCTAAGGAGAACCAATACAAAGGCCAATCCATTAGATGAATTTTCCATGAAATCTTGTTTTCTTCATTACCTTGAAGAGAAATTTGTGATGAACCCTATCAAACACATTTTCCATGTCAACCTTCATCACCATACCTTGATCACCCTTTCTCCAACTAGAATCAACCGCTTCTTGGATCATGATCACATTATCAAAGATTTGCCTTCTTGGGACAAATCCTCCTTGATTTTCATTAATGATCTGAGGGAGAATTTTTTGAGTCTTAGAGACAAATTTTTGAAGATTACATTGTAGGAGATATTACATAATTAATTTGGTCTGAATCTAGAAAATGACAACATATTGTTTTCTTTGGGAATGAGAGCAAGGAAGGAGGAGTTGATACCTCCGCCCATGCAAAGTTGGTTGAGTGAGTATCTAATCATTCTAATCAAGTATCTGCGAATAAGATCCCAAAAATGTCAGAAGAGAGGGTAGGGATACCATCAGGTCCCGGAGTCTTGTCCAGATGAAAGGAGAAGATAACCTACTTAATTTCTTCGCTGAAAGGGGGAGAAATAAGAGAATTGTTCATATCTTCGGAGATTAATTTAGGAACATCCTCTAACATATATTGATCTTCCTCATTAGATGATTGAACTGAATATTTGTACAAATTGATAAAATTCTCTACCGATGCCTCTTGATTTAATTGGAAGTATTTTATTTTATGACCTTGATGATAAAATTCTACTATATTATTTTTCCGTTCTCAATTTTTGGCTTGATTGTGAAAAAAATTTGTGTTCTTGTCTCCAACATTCAACCATATACTCCCTGATTTTATCCTCTAGTTCTCCTCTTCCTCATGGAAGAGAGCATGATAAGAATTAAAGATTTGGAATTCCTAACGTAACATCTGTTATAGGAGGAGACTCCAATTGGGATTGGATATTCACCACTTGATTCTTTAAAGATAACAATGATGCTTGATTTGCAGATATTCCTTGTTTCAAACAATGCTTGATATCTTGTTTGAGCCTTTTAACTTTAGTCTCCAAAATACCAATTACACTCCCTTCGACCCACTTGTTCCATGATGTTGCCACTTCCTCAGAAAATCCCAGAGATTGTAGCCAAAGAGTAGAGAATCTAAAGGGGATAGGATCGTAATTTTGGGGAGTGTTAATTTTTAACAAGATGGGTTTGTGACATGATCCACTCCAGGGTAGGATGGAGGACTGAAGCGTGAGGTTCAGAGAAAGAATACTGTTAGCAACCAATTTTTTTCCAAACAGACAATTATGTGATCGGGGACGGTCCTTTTGTTATTCCAAGTATATCGCAATTTATAGGGATTTATATCTATCAAATTGAGAGTGTTGATCAGGTCCTCCATGGCTTCTTGATGCGGATCCCTAATTAAAGATCCTCCCCTCTTTTCTTTTTGATGTAGAATATTGTTGAAATTGCTGCCAATGATGCAATTTGTGCCAAAATCAGTGTCTTTCAACTCCATAAAGGAGATCCAACATTCTTGTTTTTCTCTAGAAGAAATAGGCACATAAAGATTTACAATGGAGCATACCTAACTAATGGTTGGAATTCTTAACAGAGTAGCAATCTAGTGCTGGGTTTTCTTACTATCCATAAGGATTAGCTTATCTGGATCCCATAACGTGCATAAACCTTTGGATGCGCCTCGAGAACTAACCTCAAGATGACAACTCTTGTTCCATATCTTATTATGTCTAGATGAGAAGTCCTTCTCATCTAATTTAGTCTATTAGAATAGGGATACTACTAGTTATTATTTCAATACAAAAGATTTTGCTTATGTGATTCTTTTATTAGATACCAAGCCCCTACAATTCTAGAAGATTATAATTATTACTTACCTTTTGGAAGAGAAGCACCCTTCACAAGGCCTATAAATCCTCCTTTCCCCCCTTCTTTCTTGTCGCGATCTACTAATTGTTTGGGTATAATTCTTTGATGACCCAATTCCTTTTCTTCCTTCAAGCATGTCTGCTTCTCCTATTCGTCTTTATGACCTTTTCATCTTTTTATTTTTATTTACTAAATTGTTTATTCCTAATGGGCCAATAACTTCCTTTGATGAGAGGTAGTTGTCCTCATCATCTTCTGAGAAGTCTGCATAGGCATTTTGAGAGGATTCAGGAGCTCGATTATCCTCTTCCTGGGCCTTTTTCGGACTCTAATGTGGCATTGATTGAGAAATTGGCTCTGCATATTTTTGGGTGACCTCCTCTTCATTCAAATTTGCTAGAGCTTAATATTTGTTTTTTCCTTATTAATTGCTAGAGAGGCTGGCTCCTTCCTTGTTACTATTTGTCTTGTTAGGGTTTGTCCCATCCTGAGGGTTCTAGGCACTCTTCCTGGGATGAGGACCCTACTATTTTTTATTACCTCTTCTCCTTTTGGATTATTGCTATTGACCCACCTATTATCCCTAATTTTCTTAGGAAGCTAGAGATTTAGTGCAAGTCCTTGAGAACTCGTTGTATTTGTCATAGATACGGCACTTAAATGGTAATTGATTTTAGTTTACTTCCTGAATGTGCACCTAGTCATCCATGCATATATAATTTGTTGCTATAAGCCCTTTTCCCAATTCCAATTCTACACAAATTTGGGTACAAGAAAACAACCATTCTTGGGGCTCGACACAATTAATATATTTAACACCCTCCTACCACATTTACCCAAGTTAACCGATTCGCTGGGGTAAACATGTGACGAGAGGCTGCTATGATGTGATTCCACTCCCCATGTACAATTAAGGATGTGGAACTGACAAAAGAAAACCAATCTGACCTTCCTTGGGAGCTACAAACCCTTCAGGAGGAAACCAACCCTTCTAGGTGCTTAACCCCTGAGACAACTTGTCATTTTACTAATATGGATCCTCATCCACTCCCATCACAACCCATACATGCGACTGAGGCCTTCTAGTCACTCCCACAACAAGGCATGTAAGCGACTGTGGACTTTTCTAGGTAGTTATGAGCCAACAACCTCAGATTCTGAACCACTTTTTTAGGCTAGGTCTCAGGCCATTGCCCAAAACTTCATGAAACTTCTGGGAATGACAAATAACATCAAAACAAGGATACTAATGAAAACACTTGAATAAGGACTTGATATGACCCCTACTACCCATGACAGGGATTCTATCAAACACATCAGATGTAATCTACATGTCATAACAACATATCTAAACATAGGGATCTCATACTTATCTGATAATCATCAAGAAGGTCTAATGCCCTCTCATATTAGTTGTAATAACATCTATTAGGTCATGCATTTGATAACCAATCACATATTCATCAAACATGTCAAGAGCCATAAACAATATACAACATATAACCAATTAATAACCAACATATAACCCATGGCAACTCAGTCATAATGTCACCATCATAATCAATACATATGCTCATAGATCATAATAGAAAATACCTCTTATTAACATATGAAAATGCCAACCAAGTGAGGGACTTCCACGTACCACCAGACCATAGACTGGGATGAACCAAATCTTTCTTTTAGCCAATCACCTTCATTCCATATTCTAAGCATGAATGTGGTATCTCATGGAATAAACCAAGCAAAACCAAACCAGGGCTTCTAGAGGAAAAACCACCTCAACCCTTAACCAGTGATTCCACTTCACAGTTGGACATCACTAACCATCACTAGATCGGTCTCCATCCAAGATGTCTAAGGCTCCAGAGCGTTTGTTCCAACCCGACTTCCAGGACTAGTAACTTAACCCATAGCTACCGCTAGGCTCTAAAGCGTTTGTCCAACCAACACTTCCAGGAATAGTAACTCAACCCACATCCATAAGGAACATGAGAACCAACCAGAAAATAAAGATAAAACTGACAACACCATGGCTATCCAGGAAATGGCAAGGCTAGGCAAAACCACTATCAATCCAGGAAATCGTCCATTCCAATGACAAATCATAACCAAGAAACCACATGCATGTTCCATGCATGCGAAAACTAGCAAGGAAACCATACATGCAACTCGATACCTACAAACAAAACATGTTGTAGTTGTTGATCCCGATGTCCTCTTACGCTTTCCTACACTTCCATTGCCTTCTTGCTCCAAATCCTAAGTATGCCACAATCCTCCAAGAGTGCTCCAAGAAAACACTAGGTATGCAAGAGTATGAGAGAGAGAGAATAGAATGAGAGCTCCAAAATTGAACTAAAAAAAGCTAACACTGAAAAAAGCCTTGAATTGATCCTCATAATTCTTTTCATTAATGAGGCCTCTATTTTCTTCATTTTTCCATTATTTTTCTTCATTTTCCTCCTCACATGCAACTTGTGGCATTTCACCTTCCTTTTCTCCTAATTTCCATTATTTTCATAAACAAATGCCTCTTTCCTTTTCAAATGCCTTTGCCAATTTCCTTAGCCATAATAAACCGAAATAAACACCCACTAGGATGTTTTTTCCACCATTCAGCTTGGAATATGTGTCCCATGACCTTGGTCTTATATTTTTTTATGTGAATTTTTAACTCGAGATGTTACAAAACCCTCCCCCTTGGCAAAATGCCATCCTCAGTGTTCAATGACACCTATAGACCAAAAAACCATTGAAAACAAAACATATTGCATATGTAGCTTTATAACATAACTCGTTGCAGTATTTACAATGACCACTGCTGAATATATGACAATCATACATTTTACTGGAGCTTTATAACATAGCTCATTACAATATTTACAATAATAACCACATATACACTCATACACATTTCATTCAACCAACAAATAATCATATTTACTATGGAGCTTTATAAATCTATCTCGTTACAATATTTATAGTAACATACACATATATACATATGCACATTTTCTCAACCAACAAATAAAAGGATATGATGCCTATATCAGCAACAATGGAATCTAGAGGCTCACACCTCCACCCTCAAAGTAATACCAAGATTCACCTCCTTCCAGGAAGTTCATAATCCATTGCCAAAGTCAAAGCTACATCCAATGTCCAGCGCTACAATCCCGTGCCACTTGTCCTCTCACTAAAAAGTTACTGACTCATTGTTCCATAGCTCACTCTCAATGTGCATTTGATTCCATCTGGCAATGCTAATGACCAAAACAAATCCATCCCTGTCCTTCCCTTCTTTACTACATAGTCCCTCATGCAATCCAGTCACCCCCATTCATGCAGTCACACACCTTTCAAGTTCCGTGATAATCCCCTTCTCTGCTACATAGTCCCTCAAGCCATCCCTCCCTTGGCAATATTTCCTTGCATCAGAAGTCGAGAAACCAAGGCATATCCTTGCCTCAAGACCATCATACCAGTCATAGCATGCTCATGGAAATTAATGGACACTATTGGGTATTATTGTCCCATAATGGCCTTGTTCTTGAAGTGCTTTACCAACATATTGTTGCACATTCTCATTCCTTTCACTGATGTTGCTAATTTTTGCAGTCAGTTTCAACCACCCAGTCTAGGAACTTCCATGCTTTCCTGTACCAAGCACCTAATTCCCATTAGATTCAAAACGAATTGAAATAAATCCAAATCATACCTCATTGGTGGTCTGCCAATAAGGTACACTTGCAGTTATGTTTGCTTATTGTCACAACAAGCCAATCCATCTCTTGAACAAATCATCATGTATAAACAGATCATATCTGGTTAGCTCAAAACACAATCATCATAGATCAAAATCATGAATCACATGCAATCATCATAAACCAGAATCATACATCACATGTAACCATCATAAACCAGAATCATAGATCACATGCACAATAAAACCAAAATAAAATATCGATACTTATCCTTCATTCGATCCTTTGCTTCTACGTTTGTCCTTTTTCCTTTTGTACACACACCATATTGGTTGCCACACCCGGAAAGCACCCAATGCCTTTTTGTTTTCTTCAATCGCGTACACATACACAATGTACATCACAACACATACATCCACACACAACGTACAACACCACACAATACATACACCTACACCTAATATACATAATGACATGTACACCTACACCCGGTGTACAACAAAACACAATACATACTCTTGCATCTAGCGTACAACACAATACACATACGTACACATGGTACAACACAACAAATACACATGTCATGATGCCACGACTACACAATGCACATACATAGTACTGCATGAACATAACACAACATGCACGACATGCACACAATACCACATGTTCACCAGTACCACATGTACAACATGTACACAGTACCACCTATACACAACACCACCCGCACAACGTGTACAAAACATCACATGTACACGACACCACCTACACAACGTGTACATAACACCACATGTACACCGCACCACCTGTAAATGTGTACATAACACCACATGTACGACATGTACATAACACCACGTGAATGACATGTACACAACGCCACATGTACAACATGTACACAACACCACTTGTATAATCATGCACACAACACCATATATACATAGAACCACATGTACAACATGCACACAACACCATATGTACATAGCATTGTATATACAACATGGACATAGCACCATATGTACACAACATCGCATATAAAATATGCGCACAATACCATATGCACACAACACCACATATCCAACATGTGCACAATATAATATGTACACAACACTGCATATCCAACATGTACACAACACTGTTTATACCTGGCACTGCATATGAAATATACACAAAACACCATATATACAACATGCACACAACATTATATGTACACAATACTACATATGCTACATGTACACAACATCATTACTGCACATCCTAAGACCACACTAACCTTACCAGGCAACCTTGCTTCTAATGTCTTTCCACCATCCATGCTTGCCCCAACATGCCGCAAATCACATTGCTTTCATCCCGTTGATGTATCCCTCAACATTACCTGCCATAACATAGACATAGTATAATCACATAATATCAATTCATATCCACATGATACTAACCTCATAGATTTTTCAGAGCTACTATTCCCACTTGATTCCTCATAAGACCAGGAACCTCTTCATGCTATTCACCTGCATAAGCAATCATTCCTTCACAAGAATGATTCTTGATGACCCTATCAGACAACGACATACATACATACATATATAGATATAAAAATTAGCATAAAACAATCATGATCTCTGATGAACCTGTCAGACAACGACATACATACATACATGTATACATATAGAGACATCAACATAATCATTATCACAACATAATTACCAGATAACCTAAGGTCAAGTTTAAGAGAACTCCCTTTATTCGCGCAACACATGCACAACATTGAGAACAACAGTTCCCAACATATCCAAGGCATCTGATGCCTCAATTCCATTTACTTTACCTTTCTCATGTCTGCCCTACCACCATCCATTTACTCCATTAGACCCAACCAATCCAATTGTTTTTCATACTTTTGCCTTCTGATGCCCTTTACATGCACCAGGCTTCATCCGGGTCTTACATTACCTGTTGAGTTTCATTCAACTCTCCCCAAGATCCATTAACTTTCTCTTTCCCCAACCAATTCCCAATGCCCTCAAAATATAAAAGGCAAGACCAAGAAGCAAACAAAAGAGAACCATGAAAAACCAATAGCAATATGACACCACAAGCAAAGGGATATCATCATTCATTAGACGCAATCAAGACCTCAAATCAAGCACAACAAATCACAAAAGACCAAAAGCATAAGACTAGAAACAAACACCATGACTCAATCGCCATGGCTTCCCAATACTTCCAAAAGAAAGCTCAACCTGATCCTTCTCTAAGATTTCATGGCAATCTCTTTGCCATGCAACTCCCTGTATCATATTGCCATAAACACATAATTAGTGTATAAATAGATATAACAATATGCCGATTATCTTACCTTGTTGTGCCAATCATGTTGCCTTGTAACTAAACACACATGTCAGCCCCCTGTCCCAAAGATTAAGACAACATATATATTTATTTGAAATCACCCTTTACCAAGTCTAACAACCATGCAATAACCAACAATCAACTCACATTCATCAGTCATAATATGTAATACTACAACTATCACCTACTTACACTCAAGTACATATCAACTGTCTCAACACATATGTCTTAGTACAATCATCTTAAAACAATATTATTTCTTCATGCAATCTTATAGACACATGTTCATATCATGCAATTAATCAAACATTTAAACAACAGATAGATGACATAATCAAATATTCAAGCACCACGTAAACGACATAAGCAAACTCATACCAAATAGACAACATAATCAAACACTCAAACACCCAATAGACAATATAATCAAACTCATACCTCAATGTATCTTAGGGGAGGCTATCTTCTCTGCATAATCAATCTAGATTAGCATGATAAAAAAATTCACATCATAAGCTCATAAACAATTGTCATTCATGCATAACAATCACATATGCACAGACAGTCTAGATTAGTTGGACATAATATCACAATACATTAACTTACACTTGAATGTCATAACCATAATCATCTGCATAGGTCAATCCAAATTAGCACAAAACATAATAACATCAAGACCTTAGCTGCAATGACCATAATCAACAAGAATATGACCACAATGCATACAACAATAGGTTACTATCATTCATGACTATCCGACACATGTGCATATGACTACACTAATCAACTAGCATCTATCATGCATGTAACCACAACAACAATAGAATGACAAACATGTTTGTAACCCTAATGCATATAATAATCCATTAACTGACATATTTGCATGCCAAACATATAATACATGTATGACGATCTTCTCTTACCCCAAAGTCTAGTGCTGCAACCTCGCTCTAATAGTCTACATCTCTTGCTCTATCTTAGCCAACATATCAACATCATATCATATCAACAACATCATGATGACATAACTACATATAACGACCTCACACTGCATATCTAACCTAGCATGCATAACCATCACCATAACAATTCATGCACAATAACCTATATACATTGACATGCATAACAAATGCATATACAATTGGCATGTACTCATGAAGAGCACATCCCAACCACAACATTAGTAACTTCTATTGTAACAATGACCACAACCATACATACATATCAAACACATATACAACTCACATGCATGCATGAAAACCACATTTTTCCCATCTAGTCCAAGGGTTGAACCATGCTCTGATAGCACTTTGTGGTATCAGACATCACCCAAAGGGAACGGAAACCAGACACCACCCAAAGAGTACGAAACCCACTCTGATACCATCCTGTAACACCCTCCTCCCACATTTACCCAAGTTAACTGATCCCATGGGTTAAACATGTGACGAGAGCCTACTATGATGTGATTCAACCCCCCATGTACAGTTAAGGAAGTGGAACTAACAAAACCAAACCAATCTGACCTTCCTCAGGAGCTACAAACCCTTCAAGAAGCAACCAACCCTTCCAAGTGCTTAACCCCTGAGACAACTTGTCATTTTGGTGATCTGGACCCTCAGTTGCTGCCATAACAAGCCATGCATGTGACTAAGGCCTTCCAGTCGCTCCCACAGCAAGGCATGCCAACGATTGTGGACTTTTCCAGGGAGTTATGAGCCAACGACCCTGGATTTTGAACCATATTTTCAGGCTAAGTCTCAGGCCACTGCCCAGAACGTCATGAAACTTCCGGGAATGAAAAATAACATCAAAACAAGGATACTAATGTAAACACTTGAATAAGTACTTGATCTAACCCCTACTAGTCATGACAGAAATTTCGTCAAACACATCAAGAACATGTAATCTACATGTCATAACAATAGATCTGAACATAGGGATCTCATACTTATCTGAGAATCGTCAAGAATGTCTAATGCCCTCTCATACTAGTTTCAGTAACATCTATTCGGTCATGTATTCGATAACCAATCACATATTCATCAAACATGTCAAGATCCATAAATAATATACATCATATAACCGACATATAACTAGCTAATAACCAACATATAACCCATGGCAACTCAGCCATAATGTCACCATCATAATCAATACATATGCTCATATATCACAATAGAAAACACCTCTTATTAACATATGAAAATTCCAACCAAGTCAGGGACTTCCACCTACCACTTGACCATAGAATAGGCTGAACCAAATATTTCTTTCAGCTAGTCACCCTCGTGCCATATTCTAAGCATGAATGTGGGATCTCAATGGAATAAACCAAGAAAAACCAAATAAGGGCTTTCATAGGCCAAACCACCTTAACCCTCAACCAATGATTCCACCTCATGGCCAGACATCACTAACCATCACCAGATCGGTCTCCATCCAAGTTGTACAAGGCTCCAAAGCATTTGTTCCAACCCAGCTTCCAAGACTAGTAACTCAACCCACAATTTCCGCTGAGATCCAGAGCGTTTGTCCAACCAAGGCTTCCAGGACTAACTACTCAACCCACAAACATAAGGAACATGAGAACCAACCATAAAATAAAGAAAAAACCCACAACACCATGGCTATCCAGGAAATGGCAAGGCTAGGCAAAATCACTGCCAATCCAGGCAATCCTCCATGTAAATGACAGATCGTAACCAAGAAACCACATGCATGTGCCATGCATGCCAAAACTAGCAAGGAAACCATACATGCAACTCGATACTTGCAAACAAAACTTGTTGTAGTTGTTTATCCCGATGTCCTCTTGCACTCTCCTTCTCTTCCTTTGTCTTCTTGCTCTAAATCCCAAGTATGCCACAATCCTCCAAGAAAACTCTAGGTGTGCAAGAGTATGAAAGACAGAGAATAGAGTGAGAGCTCCAAAACTGAACTGACAAAAGCTAAGACTCACAAAAGCAATGAACTGATCCTCAGAAGCCTTTTTATTAATGAGGCCTTTATTTTCTTCAATTTTCCTTCATTTTCCTCCTCACATGCAACCTGTGACCTTTCACCTTCCTTTTCTCCTAATTTCCATTATTTTCATAAATAAAATGCCAATTAATGCCTCTTTCCTTTTCAAATGCCTTTGCCATTGCCTTTGCCAATTTCCTCAACCATAATAAAGTGAAATGAACACCCACTAGGATGTTTTTCCCACCATTCATCTTGGAATATGTGTCCCATGACCTTGGTCTTATATTTTTTACGTGCATTTTTAATCGAGGATGTTATATATATTTTCCAAGAGAATTACTAATGAGTTTAAAGGTTGTGTCATTCTAGCAATGGAGAGGAAGGTAGGGCAACTTTACCCAAACTGGGACTTTCGTGGGAATGTCACAATTTGGGTTGAAGTTAGGCTTACATTTTTCCAAGTACAACCCTTGGGGACCCATGAAGTAAGGGCCACTTCTGAAAATTAGGTCTCTGTCTTCCTTGAGCTCGAAATAGAAGGTGAAAAAACCGTTCCCAACAAAGGAGGAAACCACCTCCCCTTTAATTTTTGGTTTCCAATTGTTCTCAATCCATGTTATAACTGATTTTGGTTATGGCCAAAGGCTAGTAAATTAGCTAATAAATCCCCGATCAACTAGCTGAAGGGCTCTAGATCAGGCTTGGGGGGCAGAGGTCACAACTTCATAACTTTAGGAATGTCATCTAGCTTCTTAACAAATGTAGATGTAGGGGCTTTTTGAAATTTAGGTCCATTGGTTGAAGGTTGAAACCTTCTGAGAAAGTTGAGAGCTCTAAGTTGGATCAACCATGGTGGTCGCTCGACCAGGATGAAACTATCAAAAAATCATAAGTGGATCACTTACCTTTTCTGAAGATAGAATCCGTTGAAGCAAGGAGTGAAAACTCGAGGCCTAGCCAATCCGTCTACAAGGAGGAAATTATTGGAGGGGAGACTAAAATTATGCGTAGAATCATAAGTCATCGTGCATCACATGCCTTTCCACAGAGCATTCCACCTGAGTGAAGCATAGAGATTCTCATTTTCTTAACATCATCTATCCTTTTTAAACAATATTAAGAATAATTAAGTACACCATTTTATAACCTCACTAAATCATTTAACAATGACTTTGATAGCATTATATTATAAAATCCTTCATGAATGGAACTAGAGTGGGTAGAGGATTGAGTATCTTAGTGGTAGAGACTATCAAATTGGATGAACAAGGGCCTGAATCATTGGAGCAAATATTTTCTTATGTCCTTCTCTTTGTTTTTTACGATAGGATGGCACTAGTGCACCAAAATATTTGGAACCTATTATTACTTAACCTTCATATGCTTCTATTATAACAATGTGTGATACTCAAAAATCATGTTTTAGTTAATAATATAGTATTATGCAAATTATCTAGTTATAAAACATAGGGAGAGGTTGCAAAATGCCCCTCCATATTCATCAAGGTCCTAATTCCTCTTTGAATAACACACCTTATATTTCTTCTCGTTCTTTTCAATATGACACACCTTAAGTCTTCATATTTCCTTCTTAAATATTACAACCTTCTTCCTCCAATAGCTACACCTACCTTAATAGCCTTTCTTCAATTGGTGGGAGCTCATAGTAGGTGGAGGCAAGAAAATTGTTATCACGAGTGCATTAACCAACCCAGAGTTGGTGTAGTAGATGATGGTGTCGGTGCTACCTATTTTGTTGCTAGGGTTGAAGCTATACCATCTAAAAAATGATTATCCTTAGTAGGGCCAATATTATGGGGTTGTATGTTGAGATTTATAAAGGATGGCAAGGTTCATTTCTTACCTACAAGAGGTTCCACTAGAGTCATTGAAATTTCTAATGATGAGGTTGGAGAAGAAATTGTTAAACAACAAACACAAAATCAAATTTATCTTTACTGAGTTACTCTTGCAGTAACAAGAATGAAGGTATAAAGCATACACAAGGTTTAGGGCTTAAATCATGTATGTTGAAATATTACACAATTTAAAATAATTTTCAAGTTGCATTAGAGTAACACACCTGCCTTCACAAGTGCCACCATGATCAATAGCCTTGGAACTTTGGTTTTTAGTACAACATCAAAATCTAAAATTTGCAATATATATATATATACTAAAAGCTTAATACAGCTTGCCTACAACCACGGAGGATGTTAAATAAGCTCCAACAACTCTAGTAGGACAAGTGTAAAAGGATGTTAAATAAATATTCCATGCTTTCCCCACTAGAGATTAATAACTTCCTTCCAACAAGGCGATGCATCCATCCAACCAAATCATAAATTTGGACTGTAGTGTTATAGATCCTTCGAGAAAACTTAAGATGTGTTTAAAGACCATCAAAATTATAGTTGCGTGCACTCAAACATGTGTAGTGCATGTAGAGATTTTTGGAGCAAACAAAAAACTGGATGTGGCACCTGACATAAAGAATCCTTTAAATACCAGGGCTTGACCCCTATTCATTAAGTAAGATGATGCAAAACTAACAACTATGTCCTCCCTTACGTTGCATGAAACTTTGGTATGTTACTATTGTACATTGAAGCTGGTTGTGCATGCATTAAGTAAATAAGTAGAGGACAGCTAGAAGCCACACTAAAATATTAATTTGTACAAGTAATATCTAGTGCCTATAACATTTGAATATCATGAATTCATGAGTTGGAATTGTTGTGTTAAATTACATTCAAGGGAAAACTATGGTCATGTTTTGTGCCAGATATTAGGCTCCCATTTTTTTTTTTAAAGGCAACCATGGTTCACAGTCACTAAGTGGCCGCTACGTCCGTGGGCAATAATCCATAGAGATCCACCAAAGACAACCTAATATATCGGGCCTAACCCCAAGGGCATCGAGGAGATTTGACCTTGTTACTTCCCAATAGGAAAGGTACTTAGCAATGAGGGCTCGACCGATTGAGCTATCCCTTGGGGCTACCAAATATTAGGCTCTTGTTTATTCATGTTTGTAGTTTATTTTTGTATTGAATTTTAAGGAAACCATTGATCATTCTCAATACTATGGCATATTTACATATGAATAATTTGTTAAAAAACATGACCTTCTTGCATACAAAAGCATACGAGATGCACTTGCATCAGAGGTGTTTTTTGTTCTCGCAATTGTCAGGTAAGTTTCATATCATCTCCATAATAGATACACACATCATTCCTAGGTGTTGATCCCTAAATGCATTCATCTATATTTTTTGTGCTAAGAGATTCTGCGTTTTTCTTTTTGTGTTAGGTATACCATATATTTGAACATTGTTGTATTCCCAAATTAATAAAAAAGATAAGATAAAATTTGTTGTTTATGCAATAAATTGCATCTTTATTTGCTATTGCACGTATTACAAAGCTTATAAAATGTATGATCCTAGAACTCATAAGGATTTTTCAAGAAAATATGTATTATTTCATGAGCATGCAGACGTAGGTCAAAAAGAGGATAGTCATGATGTATGGCATCTTCTTGAAGATAATGATGAGAGTGTTAAAGAAGAAGAAGATTTTGAACATGTTCAAGTTGAATCTTCAAGCAACACGGGCACTTCAAGTAGACAAAGTACACTAATCCACAAAGTAGTATAACACCATGGATATCTACACAACCAACTCATACACATGTAAGATATAAATATTACACATTAATGATTCAAGTTATGAACATAGTGGAGCCCTTAAAATATGAGCAACCTAAATACCATAAAGAATAGATGGGTGCCATGAAAGAAGAATATGATTCTATCACGAAAAATGAAACATGGGAATTAACTAAACTGCCTAGGAATAAAGTCCCTTTATAATCAAAGCTGTCATTCAAGTCAAAATTTAAAGTAGATGGTAATATATATATAAGTATAAAGATAGATTGGTTGCAAAGGGCTATTCATAGAAAGAAGGAATCAATTATGAAGACACTTTTGCACCTATAGCTAAATTGAATACCATTAGATTAATGTTTGCATTAGTTACTAAGTATAATTGGAAACTACACCAATTAGATGTTAAATGAGCTTTTCTAAGCGAGAATTAAATGAAGAGGTTTATCTTGTTCAGCTAGAAGGGTCTAAAAGGTAGGGTCAAGAACAACTTGTTTTCAGGTTTAAAAAGGCATTATATGGACTTAAATAGACACACGGGTTTGGTATATGAAAATTGACACTTTCTTCTCTGATAAAGGTTTTATTAAAAGTAAAGGTAATTCAAATCATTATATTAAGAAGGATGAAAATGGGCATATTGCTTTGATTCCTTTCTATGTTGATGACCTAATTATAACAAGAATGCTAATGCATTAATTGAAGAAATTAAATACAACTGTCACAGAAATTTGAGATGAAGGACCTTGGTTAGTTACATTATTGTCTAGGCCTCGAGGTACAAAAAGAAGATGGTAAGACATTAATCACACAAAACAAGTATACAATAGAGTTAATTAAGAGGTTTAATATATGTGAACGTTAACAAGTGTCTATTCCATTAGAACATAATGTGAATCTCAACAATGATGATGATACAAAAAAAGTGAATGGTACTTTGTATCGACAATTGGTGGCCAATTTGAATTATCTAACAACAACCATGCAAAATGTGCATATTTAGTTAATATACTTAGTCAATTCATGGATAAACCTCATGATAGTCATTGGAAAACAGAAAGGAGAGTCCTTTGATATTTGAAAGGGACTGTTAATTTTGGTATTGAATATACTAATGATTTAAATGTTCACTTGACAAGTTATTTAAATTCAAATTGGGTAAGAGATCCTGGTGACAAAAAGTCAACCACAAAGTATGCATTCAAAATAGGATCCAATATCATGTCATGGAGCAACAAGAAGTAGCCAACTCTTTCCCTGTCATCCACTTAAGTTGAGTACAAAGCTTTATGTGGGGTCACTTGTGAGGCAATTTGGTGTAGGCGAATTCTTGAAGATATGAGGGAAAAGCAAAAAGTACCAATGATTATCAAATGTGATAACCTTAGTCCCAACAAACTAGCAAGCAACCCAATATATCATGCCAAGTCCAAGCATATTAAAACACAACACCCTTTTGTAATATAGAAGATGTAGTGAAAGGAAATTGACTTGATCTATTGCAATATAGATGATAATGTGGTAGGCATCTTTATGAATCCTCTTGGAAAGGCGAATTTCAAAATTTGTAGAGACAAGTCAGGTGTTGTAGAAATACAATTTTCAATTATGGGGAGTATAAGAATGAATTAAGAAAAAAAGAATAGGTGTCAATTAGGTGTTGATTTGTTAGAGTAGTTCCGATTCATTTTGGTAGAGTATTACTATTTTTAGCAATATCAAATCCACAAGTTTAGAAATTTCTTGAAATGTATTTCCTTAATAAATGTAAATAATTCCAAGCAATAATATTCAAATGTGTGTGTGAGAATTCTATCTCACTTCTATGTGAGTTTTGTGATCTCTTATTCGAGACTCAATATGCATGTAAGTTTTATTGGTTGGTGGGAAATTCTTGAACTACGTAGCCTTCATGGCCTCTAGCTTTCCCTCAACCTTTGACCACTATATATGAATCACAAGTATAATGGTGAGGGTGCCTAGCTCAGTGACTAAATATTGAGCTCCCTTGTGATTGGAATTGGACCTACTAATCTCTAATTTTAGATCCAAATTACTCCTCGTCCCACTTGTTCTTCCAATGGATAGATACAAGTGGTTATAGTTCTATAAGTGTCCTTGATGGCATTCAAAATTGACCATGTGCGGGCTCAAACAACGGGGTCTTGAAAGATCTTTAAAGAGGGTTAATTCATATGGTTGAACAAGCCTTGGATGCAAGGATTATGGGTTATCAAACTAGTTGCTTAGGAAATTTGAAAGTATATATCAGGGCCTCAAGTCAATGATTCAATGCATGAGTTTGTTGATTACAAGGAAATAACAATCTTCCAAAGCTAACAAGGAATATTGATGGGTGCAATCTAATAAGGTAAATGCCATTAACTGAGAAATATCTAAGTGTGATAGGGGCTAAGGATTTAGTCTTACTTTCTAGGAATCATGATTATGGAATGAGACAGGGAAGAGACATAATATCATCACCAAGGAAACACAATTGTGAAGAAAAATGGGGAAAAGAAAGAATCTTATCACTAAGGAATGATGATTGTGGAACGAACTCGAGAAAGGATAGAGTCCCATCGCCTAGAAATCAAGATTGAAGGGCAATATGGGTTTTCCTTTGACCGATGATAGACATTGCTTGGATTTGATAATCTTCAATGATATTCATTTTAGTGGTGACACATATCATTGAGTTTGAAATTTTTTTAGCTATAAGGGTTTCCCATTGAACCAACATTATATAGCTAGGCTTTGTCCATTTGTGTAGAATAAGGCTTTTCTCTACCAAATGACTCATTGTCTAAAGATGTGGCTAGAGCTCAAGGAGGTCATGAGCCAAGAAGAGTATACCATGTTGAAGTGTGAACAAATGTGATAATGAAAAAGCATGAACAAAGTCATCACTTCATATATTTTGTTGGAAAAGATATGTTGCCTCTAAATATTACTTGGATGTGATTGCTCACATCATGATAGTCTTCCTTGACTCAATACTCACATTTGACCAACAATAGCCTTGTTAGCACAATAGAATTAAGGTGAATTTGTATCACTAAGATGGAATTTAAAGGGGTGAGTCTTTAGTTATTAAGGTTGCCAATAAATAATGGGAACATGTAATGTTACACTTTGAAAGAATGCCTTGCATTTGAAAGCATGGCAAGGCATGATGCCAACATTGTCATTGGAAAGCCACTGGCAGATAACTCGTTGTGAGATCATTTGTTAAAAGCCAAGGATATTAGAGATTAATTGTAATAAATTGTTGTTACAATGGATGAACAAGATACAACGGTTATAACTTTCAAAAGTTTGCCTTCTCTCGATGCAAATTTAATGAGATTTTGAACATTACTAATACTAATAGAGATATGGCATATGGGTGGTTGAGCACTAAGATTTTGCAGCAAAACAAATGGCAAAAGTAATTTGGGAATAATAATACTAATGAGTACTTTGAGATAACACTTGCAACAAAGTTTAAGAGCAAGGGCAATAAACAGAGCAAAGAGAATGATGATCACTCTTTTGAGTCAAGTGAAATAGAAAAGTAATTAAATGCTTTTGTTGTGGAAAGTTAGGGCATATAATTAATGTTTGTAGGAAGCAGTTGTGGGATGAAAAGAATAATGAAAAGCATTCTTTCAATGATCATTTAAAAAAGAAACTTGCTAATGTGGCTAAACAAAAGGAGGAGGAAGAGTTACAGGTGGTCATTTATAGTGATAAGGATTCAAAGAGTGGCAAGGTTGATTGGTAAGGTGATTTATGAGCATCTAAACATTTTACTAACAATGTGGATTGTTATATTGATTTTTTAGAGTACAAATCCTAGTCCAATTATAATGTATTGAGTAGCAGAGAAAAATATAAGTTTAGAGGAAAAGGAAATTTCCTACTTCAACTAAGAAGTAAGAAGATAACCCTTGGGAAAAAGGTAAGAAGACAATGACTAAAGATGTTTATTATGTCCCTTATTTGAAGAAAAAACCACTTTCGATAAGTGGTATAATAAAACATAACACACAATCACATATGAATTTCAAAATTAATTGGTGTTTTATTGTCAGCAAGGATAGGAAAAAGTTGGTTGCTATGGTTTGTTTATTTTGATATATAGAAATTGAGAATTCAAGGTTAGTTCAATAAGAAGATGGTTGCAATTTCACTAAAAATTTAGCCATAATTCCAAGGCTAGAGAGATTCCTCATGAGATGAAACTCAAGAAATGAAGCCCTAGATGATGTTATTATTTAAACTTGTCAAAAGCAACAAAGAAGAGAGGGCAAACAACAAGTGTATTATGCATTATTTATTGAATTCACAAGAAGAAGACCCTCAAGGAGGTTGAAAATGATGTGGTAAAGAAGAATACCCTTAAGGAGGGTGAAGATGATGGTGCTTCTTTAGAGAAGCAAACACGAAATCTTGATATATTGGACTACCAAGATGTGGAGAAGGTAAGATCAATAAACACACCAAGTTTGATGTCAATGGTGGAAAGATTGACTACTCAACCAATATTGGTTCTCATTTGGCTTGTCAATTAACGGTTAAAAAAAGGATGATGATGTAGATTGTGCTTCATCGGCCTTGCTAGATACAATTCACTTCCAATCACTATTTTGAAAATCTCATCTTGTGGACTGCAAATATCTTGCTTGTTTTAAGCTTTTGTCTTTTCATATTTTGAAAAAGCATTTAAAATGATCATTATGGAAGGGTGTTGGAGATAATGGTCATGTTTAGGAAATAGGACTTAGATGAATAATAAACACTCACTAATAAAGTGATGAAATGTCAAGGCATTTTATGTAGTCATTAAAGAAGTTTTTTTTCTTCAAAGTAATAGATATTGATTTTTATATTAAAAAGAAGAATTAGACATTGGGCGACTCACCCTCAGATATTTCTGGCATGTTCCAAATATGTACTACTTTGATAAGTCTAAAACATGGAAAATCTATTTTTATGACAACTTTTACCTACTATTTTAAATAAATGTTAGCTATATATTAGCCAAAAAACTCCTAGAAACATTCTAAATCTACATAGTATCAAAATTAAAAAATGTAGCATAGTTATATGTTAAAGAAGACTCTTGGTATGCTAGCCTCACCATGCCATTGTATCCGTGTCCTCATCCTGTTGTTCCAATCTCGCTGGTGCGCTTGGGCTTCTTCTTGTTAGGTTCTCCATTGGTACCAACCACTCCCACACTAAACAAATCACCACCACGGACATTCTCGTCAAACTTAGCCACCCTGATGTCCAAAGTCGTAAGCTTGGTTCAAATTTCCGATATAATTGTTCCAATTTCCCATACATTATTTCATGCTTAGTGTCTATGAGAAGTTGATATGATTTGCACTCTTGCTCCTCCGTGGTGTTCTTCTGTTGGATGGTGTGCAACAATCCTTCGACTAATTTCGTGCCAATAGTCTATTAGTTTTAACATGTTCATCCTCCTATGGTTGGTATCCCAAATTCACCATTGTTGAACTGTAGTGCTCCACGAATCAAGCTTCTGTGAGTGGTGGCCACCTTTATTCATGACTTTGAATGCTTAGCAGGAATGCAGTGTAGGACTAGAATACCACACAACACAAAATATAACAACATTTTCTCCTTAGATGCCACTTGAAGTTATTGTGGAGTGAAGTTACCATATTCAAGATTGAGTCTTTAGAAACGTCGTGGAATATTAGTTGCATGATACATAAGAATAAGAAAATTAACACTAGTATTAAGAACAATGAAGACATAAGCAGGGGTGAGGTATCCCATGCACATATTAATGAATTCCATCTGTGCCACATTGAACCCTGATGTTACTTGTTGTCTTGTTTCGCTTCCTTAGAATGATAGATGGTTGTGTGTTTTAAACAGGGGTGTGTTCCTTTCGAGTTGTGTGGATGGAACATTATTGAGAGCCCCCAATCCTTTTTAATCCATGTCAACGTTTGAGTTGTAACCCACATGCTTCAAGAGAGAGGTGTGCAGACGAGACATGCCTTGTAACTTTGATCAATTATTCAACTTTGAAGGCCATTAATTTCTTTATGTAAGCCATAATAAATAGTTTCAATGGTCATGGAATGGGTGAGTTGTTTAACATCCCATGACCCACTTCTAGTTTCCCGTGTTCCAATTTTACACCTATATTGGCCACAAAATTTGCCATTGTATTCATCTGTCTATACACAAGATATAGTTCAATTTTCTCAAAATTCCTTATTTACAAAAGGATCCTCTGCATGATGAAAGGAGAAGTTGCACTTTTCAATCCTTTGGCTTTCCACTTCTTATGTATAACAATAATTGAATCTCCTTATATTGTTATTTTGTCGATTTTTTTGGCCAAATCTATTTCAAATCCCTACCAAAGCGCAACATATTCAACTTGATTGTTGGATGCCATTTCCAACCCCCAAGCGTATTGTGTCTCTATATGTTCATTGGGGCACAAGATAACCCCTCCCGCTCCTACCACCCCTTCATTAAAGTAGTTGTTAATAGTTAGGTAGGTGGGAGTTATGCAATGTACTCCTTTCTTCTACTATGTAATGAGACAACACATCATCTAATAAACCAAACCACTCTTTCTCATTCATGTGTATTGTTGTCCATGCATGTGTGTGTAAAATCTCTTAGAACATTCTATATATATATATCTTTAAAGAGAACACTCTTCAAGAATGCAAAAGAAACATTAAATTAGTCCTAGAAACTAGGCTTCCTATATTTGACACTAGTGCTTCAAACTACATCTAATAACCTTCCAAATGTTGTTGTACACATTTGATGGGAAACATATAAAGTAACTCTTTTTAGATACCTAGCTTGTAAAAAGGAAACCCTTTTCCATGATATGACTCGCCCAACATCTTTCATGTTGCCCCAAATCCTCAAAAACATCGCCTTCATTGCATGAAAAAAAATATATCAAGGTAACCAAATTAAACTACAATGCTCATCATCTTTGCTTGTTTTCACTAATGTCTCCAACAAGGTTTCAATAAGCATTGATTGAAGCGAACTACAAAGTTACTTTGCTTATTGATCAAGTAACTTCTCCATTATTACTTGAAGCACCAATGCCACCACCAACACACATATATGTATAATGATGCTCTAATTTAATTGATAGCTTAACTTGACAAATGGATATATCTATGCATAATAGTATGATATCCCTGGTTAATGGGAGAAGGTGCCCCCTTGTTGGTGGGACAAGAGACTCCCTCACCACAATGATTTGACTATTTCGTCTACCAAGTGTGTTAAATTGATGTTGTTACATTCTTTATCAAAATAGATCTATGTAAATTCATCTATTCACCAACAAAATACAATTAAATGTTACTTATAAAATCTAATTTATAGTACTTATACAAATGAGTAATCTTGTACAAGCATCTTTTTATTTTTTATTTAAAAGGAAAGGGTAAGGGTTTTATATTAATAAAAATTGGGTTATGGGACAAAACCGTTACAAAAAAATTCTAATTTTTTACAAAAGAAGTCCTCATCAGTCCACAAAATACGATTTCCATATCTAGGGTTGCATTTCCTTCCTACACTAGATACATTTGTACTGGTAATTCGCAAAAAGGTCTTGACTATTAAAATGATATTTACAAAGCAGCATAAATCTTCAAAATTGTATAAAAAAACCTACAAAAACAACATATCTAAACAATGAGCCCATCCTTCAGCAAAGGCCAAGGCCAAAAGTACCAGACCCCCATGAGCAATGAGTCTTTTTCCTTTCCAGAGCGACGTTGGATTCAATGCCCCCCAACTTGAGTTGAGTGCTGCCATGCTTGAAGTCCTCTAAAGCAGAGACCCGAGCATAGAGATAATTAACCTCTATGCACAAACCATTCTGAAATTGCTCTAGACTGCTATGTTGTCGAGCTAACTTGGCTTCCAAGAAGAGTTAGAATTATTGCTTTTTTCTTTCTACCATATCTTCCAGTTGTTTCATTGTTGCCAACAACATTTTGACCGAATCCAATAACTTGTCAAGCAACATACTGGCTTTGAAATTATCCAGAATTGATGAGGGTTCTGGCATTTCAATATAGAGCCATTGCACCCAACGAGCCAACACACAAACAAGTTTTATCCTTGCACTATAACCAACATGAATCAACAACACACGATAGTTCAGGAAGGCTAATTGTTTCTTTAAATAACCAAAGTTGAGACCCTACCACGAGCTTGACTGAAGCAAAAATTCCAAACCCTGAACAAGATCCATTGAAAGACAAACAATAGACAACTGATGGCTACAACAAGACAACAAAATTAACTCCATCCCAATGCACATTGAATGAGTCTCTATGGTTGAGGTGATCCACACCAACTCCCACCAAAGGCAAATTAAATAGATAGGCCGCCTTGTACAGGGGAAAATTGTATTGACACACCACCTGTTGAAGAGCATTAAACACCAGGAAGGAGCATTGCGGTGCCAAATTCCCTTCATTCTCTGCATTCAAGCCAAAGGTGTAATGTCCCCATTTTTATTTTTCTCCATAGTACAACCAGGGTGGATTTCCAGGGCAGGGAATGGCCAGGTTAGTGGAGCAGGTTTATGTCATCAGGGGTCTCGATGGAGTTTTAAGGAGTTTTTATGGGGTCCGATGGCATTCGCTTGACATATTCATCATCATGAGCAATTCCATAGATTTTGTTTTTTATTTCGTGACTTTCTGATAATTCTCGTAAAACGAGGTCATTATTAGGCATAACTTAATTAATTACGCTCAAGGTGGCATTTCGAGAGGAATATTTGACATAACACCTTAGCGTAATAGCTCGTTGGAACCGTAATGAGAAGATCTACATGATGTGATGTTGAGAAGTGATTTCTGGTGGTCGGAGAGAGTATGGTGGGTGATTTTCCATTTTCCTTGATTAAAAATGATTATAATTAGTCATTTAATTAAGAAAAAATAATTAATTGGAGCAAACAGGCCAAAAGTGACTTAAGTGAAATAAAATAAAATTAAAAGGTTACTTAAGATAAAGTCAATGGAGGAGCTTCTAGAATAATAATAAAATACTAAAATAAGATGCTTCTAAAGGCCTGGAGATCTATCCATCAAATCTATAAAAGAGGAGGAGGTCATTTGGAGATGTCTTGGATTTTTGTATTGTTTTTGTGGTGAGGTTTTGAGAATACGATTCTCTACTTCAGCAGTAGCCCTAGGACAGAAACCCCTGGGTGATTCAGTGAGAGTGGGAGAGTGCCCATCTCTTCCCTTGGTGGATCCTTTCAGGGTTCAAAGATTGCAGTTTATTGATATTCAATTTGTTTTGGAGGCCAATTGCGACATTATTGTAGATCTATTTGGGGCCATCATCTCAGCCATATTCTTGCTCTTGTACTAGCTTATTTACATATTAATAAAATAAGGTTGAGATCTTTTGCATGTTATATTGTATATTATTTAGTTGCAGATTCTATTTCCCATTTTTGCCTTAAATTTTGTGGTTTAACCTGTGCAAATTGTTTATGGTATTGATGACTTAAATTTTTGAAGTATTTCTGAGTTGGAATTTCAAGAAAACCCCAAATTGTACCATTTGGGACATTACAAAAGGTCGGGTTGAGCAAGAGGCAGATGGCTTCACACTTATTTGAAACAATTTTCCTATGATGACATATTTATTAATGAAGCTAATGCGTCATGGGATTCCAATCATAATTAAGGGATGGGGCAAAATTAATAAAACTTTGATCCAACTCTATTCTGCCTTGTCCCGATGCTGATCCGTTTTTTTCCAAAGCATCAACCATCGAATTTAATGCCTATACACGTGAAAAAACTCCAACTACTCGAACTAAGAGGCGATTAGGATAGTCCTTTGGAGAATGGGAGGGTGGTCTGAACTTGACACCTTCTTGGCCATGATCATTTGTTGAATAACAAACATTCGAATAACAAACATTATGTCACAAAAACCGTTAGTTTGAATATTTTCTTTGCAAGAGCTATCTCCAAACCCTTCAATAGAGCAATGTACCCAACATGGTTATTGGTCGTGTGACCAAGTCCCCAAGCATATTGTGACATAATTTTTTCCTTCCAGGCTGAACAATGCCCCTCCCACTCGTGCCTCCCCTGCCTCCCCCTTATGCAAGTCACCGGGTTTTATTCGTTGTTATCATTTTCATAATGCATTTTGTTTTTATATGTAAATACAAATTTATGTTGAAAGAAACAATATGGTTGCATCCCACATGCAAACTTGGGAATGGAAAGTTAGGGAAGGTTGAGTATAAAGTGGGAAAATATGAAAGAAGGAAACATACTTACCTGGGCGGGGTCAATCGATGATCAAGAAGGTCGATGGCCTAGGAAGACCACTTCCATTGCACTTGGGAGGGGGGTTTACCTAGCATCTCCCACTGAGGAGAGTGCACGTCATAATTTGTGGCAGCGGAGGCTCGCGTTCGCGCGGCCTCCAACAGAAACAAATTAAGATAGATGATTTTCTCTGTTTTGTCTGGATGACTAGGCTTGCCGTCTTTACATGTAGAGCTTTACGGTGCACAGGTTATTACTGATCATATGTTTTGCAGGTGTTATGCTGGTGTGATGATATTTACATGCGACAGGCTTGTAAAATGACCGCATCTTTTCTGAGTTCATACCCTGTCATCAATGCTTTAATTCCTATATAAGTATGTTGCATCTGAAGTCTACCATGATCTTTACAAATGAAGTGTTTAACTCTGAAAGCAACACAAGGGTTTTATCTTTCGCTCATTGACCTTTTACGGGAATCGCTGTGGCTTTGGTTGTGCAATTCATTCTAATGTAAGTATGTTGCATCTGAAGTCTACCATGATCTTTCCAAATGAAGTATTGAACTCTGTGAATCGCTGTGGCTTTGGTTGTGCAATTCATTCTTATATAAGTATGTTGCATCTGAAGTCTACCATGATCTTTCCAAATGAAGTATTTAACTCTGAAAGCAACATAAGGGTTTTATCTTTCGCTCATTGACCTTTTCCGTGAATCGCTTTGGCTTTGGTTGTGCAATAACGGTAAAAGCTCATTATTACTTTGCTATTAACTTGTAATGGGCTTCTAATGTGCTTGTATTTTCGTATTTCAAATAAAGTAACATTAACTTCTAATGTGCTTGTATTTGAAATCCCAATGTGCTTGTATTTGAAATCCCACCAATGATGGCCGTACGAAGTGATACTATGATAGACTTCTGATTTATTACGAAAATATGCTTGTATTAGAAATGACACCAACGATGGCTGCAATTACTGCTGGTTGACCACTGAATTTATAATGTGCTGGTTTGAAATCAGATTGTTATGATAGATTTACGGTTGACCCCTGAAATATGTTTGCATTTGAAATCAGGCTAATGATGGCTGTAGTCATTGATGGTTGACCACTGAGTTTATAATGTGCTGGTTTGAAATCAGATCGTTATGATAGATTAACGGTTGACCCCTGAAATATGTTTGTATTTGAAATCAGGTCAGTGATGGCTCTAGTCACTGATGGTTTATCACTGAATTTATAATGTGCTTGTTTGAAATCACATTGTTGTAGATTTATGGTTTACCACTAACATAGGTTTGGGAATGTGTAAGAGGAATGTCTAATTATTTGAGTTGGAATTTAGTGAAATGATTTTTGGTGAAATTATGTTTTTTTGTTTAAAATTTATTTTTCAATATTCAGTTAACTGAAAAACTCTCAGAGCACTAAGATTTTTCAGAGTTCACTGAACAAATTCCAACAAATTCCTGCCCTATTTCAGGCATATTTGACATAAAAAAATGTCTATAAACCCTCCTAAACTTGGAACAGTTAGCCTATTGCATAAGGCTGTATTTGCACTGGCATAAAACTGTATTTGAAAACGCACCAACAATCAATGTAATCACTTGGTTGTATTTGAATTCATACCAAACCACTCAATTTACAATGTTCTTGTGTTTGAAATTATATTAATTAATCTGATTTTGACAATTAAAATTTATCATAGACTTAGAGTTGATTACTGATTTTGTAAAAAACCCACTGACTCACAATATTTTAATAAAAAATACTGAATGGGTAAGTTAAAAAGCGCAAAATCACTTTAAAAAACTTATTTTGGAAGCATCTAAACTTAACAAAAGACTATAGAACTACTGTTCTTCCTCTGAAATGTTTAATTACTATATACATAAATAAACAATGGCCATTTAGGCTCTTCTAATACAGGCTTGGATCACAATCTTCTCAATAAAAACAAAAAAAAATCAAACAGTAGAGATTTATCAGCACCCCCTGCACTTTTTGGCCAGTTGCTATGGCTAATCTCATCACCGGGTGTTAGTCATATAAGCCTGTAATAGTGGCTGGGAGCTGGGACCCTGCCTCTTTTTCCTTTGTAGCAAAAATCCCTGTACTAACAGATAGAGTTTATTTTAGAATGAACATCAACCCGAACATTTAACTCTCTACAAATGTGTGGAAAAGAAATTTTAGTGAAATTTTCTTTTCGTTGATTCTTTCCAAAATTGGAGAAAGGGTCAAATTTTGAATCTTTACTTTACCATCATCCAGTCAACGGTTATTTTGGAATCTCCTTTAAGTGTGAATATGTAGAACTCCATATGTTGCTAACGCCCAAGAAACTCTACATGGGAGAGCATTATGGTCTTTATGGCCTTATGGGAGAGAAACTTTACATGGGAAAGCCTTATGGCCTTATGGGAGAGAAACTCTATAAATGCTTTACTAGGAGTCTTTACTTTTAGTCACTTGCGGTGTTTCCTTCCATGCCTCTTTTGTGAATGAATAGTGAACGATAAGTGTTCTATGATCTTATTGGCTTCTTTTGCACAGTACACATCTTCCCAGCCCTTGCTAAGCTCTTTTCTTACTCTTACTAACCAAAAGAAAAGTCTTACTTATTTTTTATGTTAAGACATTGTTAGAAATGAATAACCAGAAGAAAAATATAGTTTTTAAAGAAGCTTTTAGTTTCCAAATGGTTTCTACCACCATCCAAAGAATGTAGCTTGTATCCTAAATGTGCAGTTTACTTGCCGAGCAACTAATTCTGGTCTAGATTGTTTTATCTTCCTAAACTGCTCAACCTTTTTTCCAGAACAAAAAAACATGAGTTTTATATTAAATAGTAAAGACCAGTATATTTGTGCCTCTGAGAAAATGTTTTCATCATTTACTACATGTCTTGTCTTAAATATTTGAGAAAAACTTCTAAAATGATATTAAATGAAAATATAGCATATCAAGAAGTGTCCCAATAGTTCATATGTGAAAAGAGCATATAACCAAAAAAAAAAAAAAAAAAAAAAGGCAATTTAATCTATCCCTCCTCCCTTATCCGTGTATCCTCCGCAAAGGAGAAACTCAAAATTCTATATATTCCTTTGAGTCACGCTTTTGACAGTCCATCTGCTTCCATTTTTGCTTCTCTACATATGTGGTTGATAGTGTAGTTCATAAGAGAGCTGCGGATGTGTTTCATCTTTTAGATCCATCCAGCTAAGATGGAGGACCGAAATCTGTAAACCCCTGTACGTCATCTATCAGAGATTTAGAATCACCATATATGTAAAGGTTGTGCATCTGTTTCTCTTTTGCGAACCAAATCTGTTTCTCTTTTCCGAACCAAATAGTCCCATAATGCCATAGCTTCTGCTCTAGTATTGATATCAGGTCCACCATTGCAAGATATGTTATACTGTAAGCGTTCATTGAGCTTAACAACAACCCCGCACCCGCATCTGCCCAGTTGTTCCCCACCATTGAATAACCCACCTGGAAAAAAGGTAGTTAATGTAATCATATGATTTAATTTTGTGGAGCATGCACAAGATCAATTGCCAATGACCAGGATAGTGTTCTGTGACATATCTGAGAAATATCAACTAGTTGTGATCGAAAATATACCTGTTCCTGGCGTTCCAAATTTCCCATACAGTATAAAGGGGCACTTCCTTGTGTTTTCCAGAACCTGCAGACCACATATTTATACATTGTTCAAAGTTAAGTGCCCAGTTAATGTGAATATGTAAGATATCTGCAATATTACTCCAAACCTGACGAGTAGTTGGGCATGTGAAGAAGATATGTTCCCCTGTTTCTAATGATGCCCGGCAGAAAATACACGGGCCAGGACCCACAAATCCTCTCTTCAAGAGCTTATCGCAGGTGAGGATTTTGTTCCTCCAAACCGGCCAAGTAAATAAGATGATTTTTATGGCTATATTCCACTTCCAGATCTTATAGAACCATGATGTTTATTGCAGCTCCAGTCTTGCTTCATGTTAAAAAGGTATGTTTCCGCAACAATCGGAGCTTATTTATGTAGTCTCCCAGCCCAAGTGATACGATCTCCTCGATCACTGAATATGAGGCCCGCCCGGCTAAGGCAATTTGTATATTCTTGCCGTTCAATGGCGCTTTGTCTCACCAGTCCTAATTCTACAACCTCTTTCCATTTGGGCCATCCCTCATGCCAACCTTTAATTGCCTGAGATAAAAGAATGCATCCATATGCAGAATGTCCAAAGTATGTCTCTGTAGATTTCGTGCCTTTTACCGAACTCCCAGGCCACCCTCATGCGCCACCAGTGGAGAATTTTTGTGAAACTTCTCCAAATCAGCGATCCCCGTGTTCTGGTGGGAATCATCTCTCTTTACAGCTTTTCAATATCCGAGTGTCTCCTGTATTTATCCCGGATGATGTCCCGGCAAATTCCCTGTCTCTGCATGGCTCGCCAAAAGGATTTAATTAACATTGAGTCTCCAAAAATACTGAAAACGAGGAACCCCATCCCCCAATTTCTTTTGGTATTGTTAGATCAGCCCATTTACAAAGGTGATATTTTGGTGTAGTTCCCGTCCCACTCCATTTGAATATAGTCCAGAAGCCGCTCCATATCTGAGAACCGCTCCATATCTGAGAAATATTCAAATATATAGTGCAGTGCTGACCAATGCGGTCTGGATATAATGCCAAAGGTTAGAATATCGTCCACAAAAAACAAATGGGTAATATAAACCTGTCTAGAGGTGTGTAAGCCCTGGAAAATGCCCCGTGCCTGCGCATCTTTGATATGTAAACTAAGTCCATCCATTACTAATATGAAGATTAAAGGGGGGAGAGCGCACCCCTGTCCGAGACCTCTTCCCGCTTATTTCACTCTGTTGCAGTCTCTGCACGAATAGGCTCCAAATTTGTTCGTCCTCTCCCCAAAGTTCCAGACTATCTGCTATTTTCCATCTTTGGTTCCAAATTGAGGAAACATCTGGGTCTGCTACATCCTTGGTTTCAAATTGAGGAAACATCTGGGTCTGCTACATCCTTGGTTTCAAATTGAGGAAACGTCTGGTTCTGTTACATCTGCCAGAAATTGGATACCCTGCTTATTCAAATTAATTATCAGAGGGTGAGGTAATCTATGATTTCCAGGAAAACCCACTCAACGGTTCCTTCTTATCATGACTTTGAAGTTTGTCCCCATTTCCAACTCTCTATGCGAGTCAATTTCCAATGAGTGGGAAAGTTTTGACTAGGCCCTTCTAGAATCTGTAAATTAGGGCTTCAAATCAGCAAGAACTATATATATATATATATGCAATTAAAGAATGTGCATTACCAATCGTATTCTCAAAATATGTGATCTAATCTTCAAAAGCAGCCCTTAGAATTTGCTTAATAATGACCTCGTATACCTTGGGCAATGGACAAGATGAAATAGATGAAAACCAGCACAACGTTTATCCATCTTCATTTTATCCTGGAAGCGTTAAATTACAATCATATTAGTTTTCGTAAATAGGAACAGGCTACACCCCCTCTCCAATCATGTCTAACTGATAAATTGGGCCCAAGGAGAGCACCCTTCATTATTCATGCGAAATCAGAACAAAAAGACAACAATATTTTTGGCTCAAAAGGTAGTGATTCGTGAACTTCTCCATTTGTTTGCATTCAAAATTTTGCACAAAAATCCCGTGGAACATAGAGTTTTGATCATATGTATCGTTGGATGAACTCCATGACCTCCATGTTAAATTCGAATTTACCATGATTTACTGTCATATTGTGGATTTGAGGTTTGTAACTCATGGCAACAATATGCCCCCTCAAGCAGAAAAAGCGAACCTCAACTATATAAAAAGGTGGACACAATCCCAAGGAGCTTTTAAAGTGGCAGATAACTGGAAATGTGGGTACACCCATAGTTTTACGAAACGGCCGAACCGAAACGGAAACGGCCGTTTCGTTCCGTTTCAAACCCCTCCGCATTGACCCGGCCCTTGACCCGGCTCGGTTGACCGGGTCAGCTATGACTCGGCCGGGTCATCCAATGACCCGGCCGAGTCATAGCTGACCCGGTCAACCCGGCCGGGTCCCGTCATGACTCGGCCGTACCGTTACAAACCGGCTGTGGCAGCGTTTTAACCCAAAAAAAATGATTTTTTTGCTGTTTTTTAATAAAGTGAGTTAGGGTTTGTGGAGCTGAAAGGGTTATTGTGATTTGTTTAATGCTTTTGGGGTCCATTTCCCCTCCCAAACTCTATTTAAGACAGCCAAATGCTCTCATTTCACTCACAGCAGTCTTATGCATTTGAGTGAGAGTCTTCTTTGAGAGTTAGTGAGCAGTTCTTGAGCTTGTTTTGGAGCAGCAGTGAGGAGTCTTGGAGGAGCATTGTAGCTGGAGTGAGGAGCTTCTTGGGCAGCCATTTGGAGCAGCATTGAGGAGCTGATTTTTGGAGCAAGCTTGAGGAGGCAGTTTGTGCCTGGAGGTATTTTTTTCCACCTCTATAAATCTGTTTTTACTTAGTAAATTTTAGGTGCATATCAAGATAGCTTAGAGAGTGTTTTTAGTCAAATAAATGAACATTGAATCAATTTTTATTTTTTTTTTCATTTTCAGATTGTTTTCCTAGTCAAAAAATGGCACCTAGAGCAAAAGATGCTGCTTGGGCATATGTTGAAATGGACGGTGATGAGATGTGTTGCAAGTTTTGCCATAGGAAAATTAAGTCAGGTCCTGGGGGGATTAATAGGCTGAAACAACACTTGGCAGGGATTAAAGGCAATATTACTGCATGTAAATCTGAGGAAATTGGGGAGATTAGAAAGAATTTGTTGGAAAGCTTTGAAAAATTTAATGCAGAAAAGACTAGGCAAAAAGAGATACAGGCTGAAATTGGGAGGAAGAGGGAGATACAAAGAATGATGGCTGCCAAGGCCAACCCCCACTATGAGTTTGAGGGTTCTTCCTCTATCCCTCAAACTGATGCATCAAACCCTTTCCGTTATGTTCCTCCCTCTTTTGCTTCTGTTCAAGATAAGGGAAAGGGTAGAATGAAGGGTGATGGGACTATCAAAAGTTTTTTCACTCACTCAGGCTCCTCTCCATCAGATGCACATGGTCCTGAAGTTAGTAAAGGTCTTGCTCAGCCCACTTTAGATGACCATTGGAAGAAAGAATTGAGGGAGACTGCTTGTGACTACATAGCTAGATGGTGGTATGATGCTGATATCCCCTTTAATGCTGCTCGTTCACCATATTATGAGCCTATGTTTGAGGCCATACATGCTGCTGGAAAAGGCTTCAAAGGCCCTACTATGCAAGAGCTAAGGGGGTTTCGTTTGCAGAAAGAAATTACATCAATTAATGAGTATTTGCAAGATTTCAAGGAATCATGGGCAAGAACAGGGTGTACCATCATGTCAGATGGATGGACTGATCAAAGAAACCGTACCATCATAAACTTTCTTGTCTTCTGCCCACAGGGAACCATGTTTTTAAAATCAGTTGATGCATCTGATAAGGTAAAAGATGGCCACTTGTTGTTTCAGCTATTGGATGAGGTTATTCAGGATGTGGGGGTGGCTAATGTTGTTCAAATCATCACAGACAATGCCTCTAACTATGTTCTTGCTGGTAGACTGTTAGAGGAAAAACACAAGACCATCTTTTGGACCCCATGCGCTGCACATTGCATAGACCTCATGCTTGAGGATATTGGAAAATTAGATTGGGTCAGAAACACTGTAGATAATGCCAAAAGCATAACAAAATTTATCTACAATCATACACTGGTTTTGAGTCTCATGAGGAAACACACTGGAGGCAAGGATATTATTAGGCCTGCCATCACTAGATTTGCTACACATTTTTTGACATTGCAATCTATGCTTTCCCAACATAGAAACTTGCAAAAGATGTTTTCCAGTGATGATTGGAATCAAAGCAGTTGGTCTAACAAACCAGAAGGCAGAGAATTGAAAAGGAAAGTCCATGATGAAACTTTTTGGAAAAAGGCAGCAGAGATTGTGAAGGTTGCTGAGCCACTAGTTAAGGTGTTGCGGTTGGTGGATGGGGAAAGGTTGGCTATGGGCTTCATTTATGAGGCTATGGATCAAGCAAAGGAGCAAATAAAGACAGCATACAAGGATAGAGTGGCAAAGTATGGGCCCATTTGGGCAATCATTGATGAAAGATGGAACAATCAACTCCATCGCCCTATACATGCAGCTGGGTATTTTTTGAACCCACGGTATCATTATAAAGCTAAGGAGTCAGGAGCTTTGAGGGGGGAGGTCAGAGATGGACTGGTTGATTGCATTGAGCGCATGGTCCCATCGGAGTCTGATCAGCTGCTGATACATCAGCAGGTCACATCCTTCAGCAATGCAACAGGTACCTTTGGGAAGAACCTAGCAAAGATTGCAAGAGAAGCAGATGAGCGAGGTAAACAAAAATTTCAATTTTCAATTTCTTAATGGTTTTACTTTTTTTATTAAAGTTTGTTAAATCATTTATAATTTGAAAGTTAGATATAATTTGTAATTTTGTTGAGCTTCAGCCTTCATCTAACTCATAATTCATTACACTCCTATGTTTTTTGCAGCACAATGGTGGGAGGCCTTTGGTGGCCAGTGCCCTGAATTGCAAAGGTTTGCAATTCGTATTTTGAGTCAAACTTGCAGTGCATCTGGGTGTGAGCGCAATTGGTCTGTCTTTGAGAGGATTCACACAAAGAAGAGAAACCGTTTGGATCAAAAACGGTTGAATGATCTAGTTTTTGTCCAATACAACCTTCGGCTCAGACGGAACCAATTGCTGAACAAAAGACCTGATTCAGATCCCATTGTGTTGGAAGACATTGATCCAACATCAGATTGGGTAGTGGAGAGTCGTCTACCAGAGTTTGATCCTGATGAGGATCTTGATGAAATTGATGTTGAAGATCCACTGCAGCGTGTTCAGTTGAATGCAGATCCCGATCCACCAGCCTCAGTCTCACAGCCAGCTAGTAGGACTCCAGTTGTAGGTGCTTCGCCTTCCTCTGCTCAGCCACGACAGAAGCGCAGCCGCATTTGTACTCTATCTCAGCTTGCATCTGCTGCACAGCCTAGTGGTACTGGCACCACTTCTACAGTTGCAGTTGGAGACGATGATGATGAGGAGGAGCCATGGGGCCCCTTGTCTGACTCTGATGATGATGATCCAGAGATTGGTCGAGATGATCTTGGCTCCTCTGGCAGTAGCTACTAGCCTCCTTGGTTATTTGTATTTTGTTTTGACTCTTGAGTCTTTGATCATGTATGACAGACTACAGTTGACTATGTATTTAGTATTTACTATTGCCATTGGGTACCACCGTACCATTTTGATATAATGGATTGGTTCATGAGCCTACTTTGATCATATGTTGTCTTCCATGTATATTATAATGTTGTGTGTTTGGAAACTTGAATGAAAATCTTTAAAATTATGTTTAAAATATTTAAAATTATGTTTTTTTATAAAAAAATAAATATTTAATGTATTTTTTACAACGACCGAGTCATTGAAATCGAGCCGGCCGAGTCATTACCGAGTCTGAATCCGAGTCCGAGTCGATCCTCGGCCGAGTCCGAATCCGAGTCCGAGTTGTAAAACATTGGGTACACCACATGGTTGGCAATAGTGGAAAACATCGGATGATTGGGAAAACTCGAATGATTCTCTTACTTGAGAATAATTTCAACAAATTCCTCAAAGTAGAAGGATAAGAAGCTCTTTCAAACAGGGTAGGCTACGTTGGGGGAGATGCCAAACTTGAGCCTTTTCTATAAGGTGGACACAAATATATGGGGAAATATATGGAAAAACGGTGGATAGCCCAAAGTTTCAACTTTCCTTTGGATGATAGCTTGGGGACGATCATTAAAGGAAAGGTTTTGAGGGTCTATTTAGATGCTCATTATGTTTACAAGAAGTAGAAACAATAGACCATATATTAATTACTTTCACAAAAAATATGGCAACTTGTTCATCATATATTTAGACGAGTTTTACTAATTGCAACAGATATAAAGAATTAGTTGGAAGAATGGTTTCGAACAAAGTTTAAACATCCATTGATATCGAAAGCTTGGCATCTAATTTTAGGTTTCTCCTTATGGAATCTGTGGAAGGAGAGGAATATGAGAGTATTTGAAGGTAAATGCCGACTTATCCAAATGTTGCAAGAGTTGATATTTAAAAATATTAGAGAAACGTTGTTAGTATTCCCTCCGGAATCGGCCGCTGAGCAAATGGAGGAAAATGAGGTGCTTATTTAAAAAAACTAAATATTGAAGCAAACAAAGTCCTTACTCTATAGAAGGTTCAAAATAGAGGACTCTATGGGGATTTTTTTTTTCAACCTCTTGCACAATCCTTTATCGCATTGAGTTTCGATGGGACCTCAAAATGTAACCCAAGTGAAGCAGGTATCGAAGGGATTTTTCGGGATGAGAAATTGAATCCCGTTCATGTCTTTGCATTTTCGTGTGGGAAGGCTATAAATAATATGGCAGAATTGTGAGTGTTGGAGAAAGGTTTGCAAGTAGCAGTGAGGAAAGGGATACGACTGATACAGATTCATGGGGACTCCTAGATAGTGGTCAATATTGTGAACAAACTTTTATTAGGTCATTCGCTAGAGAAACTTATTCATAGTTGGCATATCCAGGAGGTGGTAAATAATATCAGAGATTCACTTATCACTTTTGACTATGTTATCCCCACGCATACAAGGAGGGAAGACAATAAGGCAACTGATTATTTAGCCAGTTGGGGAAGTTGTGAGAGACATGTAGGATTAGATTTGGAGTGATCGGAGTGGACATGTCAGGATCATATCCAGGAAATGAAACAGTGGGTTGAATAGGATAAGAACCGAGCAAAGGCAAGGTTCCCCATTGGGGGTGTCTTACTGGCCATAGAACATCGAAAGTGTCCATGAAACAATTTTATGGTTGCAGGGTTTTGGGCGAGGTAATGAGTGGCATGCAGAGTATTTGTGTGGAAAAGATGGAGGTGACCTTTGGAGAACAAGCCTTGCCCTCCATTTGGCCTAGCATGGGACACGTGTGCCATACCATTGTTTCAAGTTATGATGACGTAATTTTGAGGTCTCTTCATATTAAATGCGTGAGGATGGGAGTTTGGGTCCGTTGATGGGCAAGAATTCTTCACCAACAGTAAAGGGGATCTCCCCGGTGTAGGATCCCACCTAGACCCTGCACTGTTTAATTTAGGGATCTCGTCCGATATGTAGGCCTAATTGCCATTCAAATGGGTTGAGTTCACTTCAGACAGAGGTGGGATACAAACTCAATTGAACACATGAACCTCAATAAATACAAGGAAATAACTGACAAATGTTTATAACATGAGAAACATGAATAACAAGATTAGAAATAACCTAAACCTTATGTAAACTAATCGTTAACAGACTTCAGATAAGATCATGTCTATATAAAGAAAGTGCTCAACAACTATAAAATAGTTCACAGTAATCAAGCATCTATAAGCATAAGCAAACACACAATCTACAATAAGATTACGCCAATATCAATGAAGCAATTCACCAATAGAAGCATAGAGTTAGCAAGTCATATACCATCCATGCATAGCAAAACAAAGTTCGTAGCACAAGACAACACAAGAATAGACTATGTATCAAAGAACTCTAAGGAACATTTGATCCATCAAGAAAATAATACCCATGGCACCACAACATAAAATATTTGTGCAATCCAATAGTGGAAAATAACAATTACTCCTTGCATATATCAGAAGAGCATAAGTTCTCTCAAATAATATTGTCCCAAAAGTAGTCCTTAGCTAAAAAAAAAGTCATGTTACAATGTGTCATGAGGGTGTATTTATAAAATGAGGGTGATCTTTGCCGTTCAAATGGGTTGAGTTCGCTTCAGACAGAGGTGGGATATAGACTCAATTGAACACATGAACCTCAATAAATACAAGGAAATAACTGACAAATGTTTATAACATGAGAAACATGAATAACAAGATTAGAAATAACCTAAACCTTATGTAAAGTAATCATTAGCAGACTTCAGATAAGATCATGTCTATATAAGAAAGTGCTCAACAACTATAAAATAGTTCACAATAATCAAGCATCTATAAGCATAAGCAAACACACAGTTTACGATAAGATTACGCCAATATCAATGAAGCAATTCACCAATAGAAGCATAGAGTTAGCAAGTCATATACCATCCATGCATAGCAAAACATAGTTCGTAGCACAAGACAACACAAGAATAGACTATGTATCAAAGAACTCTCAGGAACATTTGATCCATCGAGAAAATAATACCCATGGCATCACAACATAAAGTATTTGTGCAATCCAATAGTGGAAAATAACAATTACTCCTTGCATATATCAGAAGAGCATAAGTTCTCTCAAACAATATTGTCCCAAAATTAGTTGTTAGCTAAAAAAAAAGGTCATGTTACAATGTGTCATGAGGGTGTGTTTATAAAATGAGGGTGATCTTTGGCCTACCCCTGACCCTTGGGATTCCTCATGACCTTTCAACTACCTTGTGACCTTTAGACTTGCTTATGACTCTTCACATTCCAAAATTGTCCTATCCTATCTTAATTTGCCAAAATCACAAAATGAGCAAAATCTACTCTATCAACTTAACAATAGGAAATTCAGGAATGTCTAGGTGGAGTTGCTCCATTAGGTAAGCGTGCCAAAGCTTGTATTCGGCTACAATGGAGGTGATCTGTGGTTGTTCCTCAACATGTTTGTGCAAGAATTCAAGGGCATCCAGTATGAGAGTGGTCCTTTTGGTATTCACATGATTCCCCACGGTTACCAGCTTTGTATACGTCCTTACTGGTTCAACCACATAGCGTGTGATATTCTCCTTTGTAACAAGTAGGTCATCTATGTGGGCAGCCTGCATATATATGTCGACAAATGCCTAAACTTCCCGTGAGATGTCTTCATGCTTTCTCACATGCCCAACTTCTTCGATGCACGAGACTCCATGGACCTCGATCCTTGATTCTAGACTGCTAAAAAGGTGTCTATATGAAGCCAACGCTCTATCTACATCTTTGGCCAATTTGAACTTTGACTGGATCTTGATGCGTAGTTGGACTTTGGCATTTTGCATGGTGATTCAATCCTTCTTCGGGACTATCGTCGATGCCCCCAGATACTTGACAAACCACTCGTGTATAATATCTAGAGTGGTAACGACCTCTTTTAGCATAGCAACCCTCTCTTTTGTATGGGTTTGTATGGCCAATATCGGTGCCACCATGTTATGTAGTTTTTACATCTCTTCATAGACCATCTCCATGGATTCACTAAACATCTCGTCCTCATCTTTGATCGCTGCCTGTAGTTCCATTGTACTGGAATGTAATAAGCGGAGGGCAACATTTTCTTCATCTACCCTCTTTCTGTCTTGTTCTGCCCTAGCGACCTTCTGCTCTGATGCGTAAAGCCTGTTTTGGAGCTCCGAAATTTGTTTGCTCATCCTAGCCACATTATGCTTAGTCGCGGTCACAAATGTATTTCTAGTTGAGGCAATCATCTCAGGATTAACTATGGTGTCAAGAACAATTTATTTAGCTGTGGTGACCAACAGGGGTTCTGCAAGGTTTCTAGAATAACATTTCCTCCTCTCTTGCCTGATTTTGAGGCTAACTTGGTCAAAGGTGAGCTTGGTGAGATCCAGTACCTCTTCTTCTTCTTCAAGGAAGCCCAACTCTTGCAAGGGAAGATGTCGTCCGGTGAGGGAGTATAAGGAGGAACATCTAATGGAGCTAGTTTGATTTGTTCTGGGTCTAGCTCAGCTGTTTTACTGGTTTCTCCCTGCTCC
This sequence comes from Pinus tabuliformis, assembly GCA_031772625.1. NCBI lineage: Eukaryota > Viridiplantae > Streptophyta > Pinopsida > Pinales > Pinaceae > Pinus > Pinus tabuliformis. The sequence goes on from CM062818.1 coordinate 816,557,609, forward strand.
TTCTTTCTCCTTTCCTCTTATTCTCTCTTCCTCCGTTATTCCTCTAACCACTTCTTATCTTTCTCAGCTTGCTCCTGTTTCCTCTTGAGTTTCTTGGTCTGCTTGAACTTTTATTATTGTTCCTTTAGCTCTTGTTCCTGCTTGTTCTTCTCTTCTTCTTCCCTGGCTTTCTGCTCTTCCCGTTGCTTTTCCTCCAGTTGCTTTTTCCTTTCTTCATCTTCCCTGGCTCTCTTCTCTTTCTGTTGGTTTTCCTCCAGCTGCTTTTTCCTTTCTACCTCTTCTTGTCGCCTCTTCTTATCGAGCTGGTCCTGGTCACTTGACTCTTGGTATTGTTTGATCTCTTCCTCCCTTTTCCTCTTGAGCTCTTGTTTCTTCTTTTCCATGGCTGCGTTCCTTTGTTTCAACATCTCATTATCTTCCACTCTTTCTGGGTCACTTGGGACATATTCTACCTCTTTCTCCTTCTGCTTCTTGAGTTTCCAAGTTTCCTTCTATTTCTCTTGATTCTTCTTCAAGGTGGATGACCTCTCTTTTAAGCTAACATTCTCCTAGGAGTGTTCGAGGAGCTCCTCGTCTCTTGCCTGTCGCTCACTGGGGCTGAGTTCCCTAGTGGCATTATACCAATTCTTGACTCCATCTTCATGATCTTGCCTGGAATGTGAATATGACCAGTTAAAATTAGCTCTCTTGCAGTGAGAAACTACAACCTTCTCGAGGTCATATGTGTGATATTTCAAGGTCACAAAGCGACTCACCTTTAAAGCCTCATATTGTGCCTCCACTTGTTTGAAGTTTTTTACCACATAGGCCCCGATGACAAGAGGGAAGGTTGGCCATGGTTTCTTCTTTCCTTTGCTTAGTATTTTCAAGAAACCTTGCGTCATCTGGTAACATACTTCCCGCAAGAGCATGTTATCTGTGGTGAACTTGGGAAGAGCATGTGGGGCCTTATAGGAACCGAAAACTCTAATAAATGTACCCTCCTGGATCGAGAACCAATTCGCCACCTTGACAATGGTTTCCATGGTCCTCTTCGACATACAAGGTGGTTCTTCCTCGAACAGTCGCTGATATAATGGGGCAATAAATGACTCAGAAATAACATCAATCATACCCTTATAGTTGGTGTCCCAAAAGATCTTGTAATGATGGTGTACTGGGCTGGCTGCAAACGCGTTCCAATTGTAGCTCTAGTTGTCGAACTAGCTCCTTGCAGAAACTGCGTCTAGAAGGTATGAGGCCATATGGAACTCTGGTGGCTGATCTGGCTTTGGCTGCTTTGCTGCAATTATATTTTCCTCAAGGTCAACACAAGAATGTTGGCCTAGTTAAAAATTGTTCCACGGGTGGCGACAATGTACATGATGGGGACCCATGTACTATGGAATACATCAGAGTCTTCTCTCCCATACAAAGGATTCATCATGGCAGCGATCAATTGATAGACCTTTCTCAGTCTGTCCGTCCTATAAATTTGGTCTACCCTAACCCGGAAGTTGGACAGGTCCTCCCACCATTCTCTAAGGATGTGTTTAGTAGGAGTCACAAAGCCGGAGAGCCACCGAGTGTTTGAAAGTTTCCTCTTTCTTAGGAAGCCTGTAGTAAGTAGTAATATCTGTGGAGGTGATTGCTAAGAGCGGTGCGCCAGTATGGTCCCTTACTGTCCATAAATCTGTGTTTGTTCTTTGTATGATCCAGTCAATTGTTTCAGCACACGAGAAAATTGGCGGGTGTGATGCTACCTTGTGGAGCTTGGATCTCTTGACGTTTAGTTACAATGAGAAGTTCTCCTGTGTCTCTGGTATGCATGGCTTGGGGAACTCCTCATAAATGTGATACTAGGAGAGCCTTGTGCTTTTATTAATATTGCAGGCTGTTTCCCCGTAGATAGGGAGTTCCTCATACTGATGGATTTCCTGTGAACTACTCTTAGAGCTCTTACGGGCAGACTTCATAGTAGGAGGTGCCATCTCATCTTCGAAAGAGGAGATGGAGATGAAATTGAGATCCACGTCACTGGCATATCGAACAAACAATCCCACGATGAGAGAGACGACATGATAATGAAATAGAGTGTTAAAAAATAAACTGTAGCTTTTAGAGACTAGGAGAGGTTTTTTTGGCAAGTCGCAGGGGTCGCATGGAGTAGGGTGTGACCTAGTGACTGAGTAAGTTAAGCCTCAGGGCACAAGTCGCATGGTTTGTAGGTAGTAAGGGTCACAAGTCACATAGGTCACATGGTTTTGCCTAACGTGGCCTTAAGCCGTGCGACCTGCATTTTGGGTGATCCGAGAATACGAATGCGGTTTCAGAGGGGTCTCTGGAACTCCCTAGGGGAAAATGGGCCGACTTGCAGGGAAAGAAGGTTAGCTAAGGGGCAGAAATGGGCATGGGAGAATCTTAGGGAGGTTTACCAGACTTCATAGACAGTAAGAGAGGATTTACAAAGAAAAAAGTGGTTAGGTTGTGGATAAAACCCCTCTGATTGGGAAACTGCAAAGTCGAAGTTAAGGAGGATGACACCTGGAAGAAAAACATTATTGTTGGGGAAGCAGAAAGGTCACCAACCTATAGAAGTTGAGCACGTCGCCCAGTCGTAGAGCTTCCCTACCTTTCGTGCGACCAAAGAAGCATTACTAAATGAGCGGTCGAGGCCGATATAAATAGCTTTGGTCGCATGTGTGGGGTTGCATAGGTCACTTGGCCTGAGTTGGGGCAATGTGTGACCTTTGCGACCTTTAGGGTCGCATGGGTCGTATGGCTAGGTGATGATACCTCTGAGACCTTTGTGACCTAGCGACCTACAGGTCGCATGGTCGCATAGGTCACGAAGGTCACACATCTCGTTAGGTTATCCTATGCAACCTATGTGACTCCACTTTTCAGCAAGGTCGCATGAGTCGCAAGAGAGGGATTGGTAACATCATGGTGTTGGGACTTGGTGACTTAGACTTGGTTAAGGACTTGGCTTGATTCAGACTTAGGTTCCTTTGTGACTCTTCTAGTTTTTCGGGCTTTTGAGTAGACTCTAAGGATGGGTGGAATATATTGAAAAGGTAAAGGGGCTCCGAAATTTTGAAGAGTTGGAAATTTTTTAGGGGTTGTTGCAGCGGATACAACAATTTGCGATTCATTGGTAGGACTCTAGGATCTTGAGACGTCTCATTTCTTGTCTTAAGGTGGGCCTCGAAGAGTGTTGCCCCATAGAGTTGCGGGTCACACTGATGATTCGAGGTCCCTCCTTAACATTGGTCAGTTGTCTCAAGTTGCTAAAATTCGGTCTTTGACACACAAAATTATATAAATTCCTGTTGGTTCGAGGGGAGGGGGAGGAAAATTAATGATATGAGCTTTAAGGATTTTTAGTATAATAGTTGCAGTACTTCGGTGTTGCTCTGCTGCCATCGAGCCTGAACAGTACCTCGACAGAGTCACTACTTAGAAATCAGAAACGTTGCTCCGCTGCCAACGAGCTTGGATAGTACCCTGGCGGAGTCGTTGCTTCACCTCTTTGTGCAAGAATCCTTTCTTAGTCCTTTAGCCCTTATTAGTTAATTTATGTGCTCATTGGCACTTATTCAGCTGTGCTTATTTGCAACTTATTGATGTGGCTATGTAAACCTGGGCGGACGAGGGAAACTTGCAAAAAGGTTTTTTTGTTTGTTTTCAGAGACCTTATTGTTATTCTAAAATATGTATATGCTCAAAAGTTTTCTTCACCTTCCCCTATCTTCGAACCAATGGGTGAGCTAGAACATCACACAGTTCAGACCAAGTTAGCAACTGGGATAGATCAACGTAAGATAGGGGATCGCGGATGACATCGAGTTCCCCACTACAATAAGTTTCAGTAGTCTGTTTTGGTCACGACTTAAGGTTCGGTCAAAAGGTGATTCTAGAAAGAAACCATCTGAACCAGAGTGTAGGGCTACTTCAACTGTAGGTTGACATCCCAAACTCTTTATTCAAGGCAAAACACAATTCAAAACAAAACTGAAAAGATAAAATTGACGGAAAAGAAATATCAAAAGGGAACTACAATACAAGGTGTGTTAGTAGCCATGAGAGCTGCTAAGTGAAGTAGAATTGGAGACCTTGGTCATTTGCAAGAAGGGGTTCAACCCTCCCTCCTAGGGTTTGCAACTTATAGGTGTGATGGCCAATTTTCTCTTTGACTTGGAAAGGACTGATCCATAAGGCTAGGAACTTGGTGTGTTTTCCCTTGTCCTCATGGGCTCTATCCCACCTAAGAACTAGGTCCCCTACACTGAATTCGCGGGTTTCTACGGATTTCTTGTCAAACTATCTCTTCATTTGGTTTTGGTGAACAAAAAACTTCTCCCCAGTCTTTTGTCTTTCCTCTTCCAATTTAAGGAGCGTGTTGATGCTGTTTTGAATGGTAGAGAAATGGGAGCATTGTGATTCTTGAGATAATTGGAGGGCACATAGGTAAAGGATCAGTGGCAGGATGGCTTCTTTCCCATAAACTAGAAAGTAAGGGGATGTTCTGAGGGACGGTTTAGGTGTAACTTGGTTGGCCCACAAGTCATTGCTGAGGGCATTGTGCCAATTTCTCTGGTGGGATAGCAAGGTTTTCTTGAGGATGCGGATGAGGTTTTTTTTGGTATATTCTGCTAGCTCGTTCCCTTGAGGGTAGTAGTTGGCTGAGTGTTTTAAAACAATGTTTTTTTCCAAAGAAAACCATAAAGTCTTAAAGACGAAAAATATGTAGCGTTATCAAACACAAGTGAGGTTGGAACACTGAACCTAGCCACAATGTATTGATTGACAAAATATATTACCTCGTTGTTGATTTTTCGTAACGAAATTGCTTCAACCCACCTGGTAAAATAGTTAGTGGCCATGAGTATATACTTATGTCGCTTTGACGAGTTTGGCATGATGTCCCCAATGACATCCAACCCCCATTGTTGGAAAGGTTCTTCTACCGCTATGGGTTGGAGAGGGGCAGATGACCGAGCCTGCCTTCCTGCGTGCTTCTGACAGATGGGGCACTTCCAAGCATAAGCATGCACGTCTTTGAAGAGCGTGGGCCAGTAGAATCATGCTTGCATAATCTTGTGGGTAGTGGTGTTTCCAGTGTAGTGGCCCCCTGCTGGTCCGTCATGCAACTCCTTTAATACCTGGCAGGCTTCGTCATATTCCAAACATCTGAGTAGCACGCCAAGGTGGTGTTTTCGAAACAGGTTACCTTGAACCATTTGATATGAAGTGGCTTTGAGCCTTATTGCCCTCTTCTACTTTGCGGACAAGGTAGGCGGTAGGGTCCCTTGCCCTAGGTATTGCTTTAGGTCATAGTACCATGACGAGGAGTCATGGGAGCATAGTAGTTCATTCTGACACATTTCCATCTCATGCTCCCAACCTTCTGACTCCTCGCCTCGTTGGTTTGCGGCTTCAACAACATTAGGGGATTTTTGAGGTCTAAAATGGGCCTCCTAAGGAAATTATAAAATAATAGTGGAAACAATAAAATAAGATTAGATGACATCATCAAATTTCAGAGGGAAAAAAGAAAAAACTATTTTTTCAACTCGTATTTTCAACTTATCTCGCTATGGGTTTACTCAAATTTCGAGAGGAAACACTCGTTGGATGCATAATTTGATTCCTCATCCAAGGAGTACCCATGTTTCATACTTTCAATGGACCTTGCTACACGAAAAATGAGAAATACATGAAAAACGTGATTGCAATCATGTATTTTCATGTATTTCTCATTTTTGGTGTAGCAGGGTCCATCGAAAGTATGAAACATGAAACATGGGTACTCCTTGGATGAGGAATTAAATTTTGCATCCAACGAGTACTCTTGCTCAAAATTTGAGTAAAACCTTAGGGAGATAAGTTGAAAATACAAGTTGAAAAAATAGTTTTATTTTTTTATTATTAATCTTTTTACTTTTTTACTCCAAAAATGGTGAATCATCCCTCATGGTTGCAATCATCATCTTGAATCCTATTGGTTCTTATAAAGTTTATTTTGGTTGTACATTTTTCTTAGGAGGCCGAGCGTTTGAACTCCAAATCATATTCCTGGAGAGAAGTCATCCAGTTGGCTCTCCTCTCGCCAAGCTCTTGTTGTACGAAGAGTGACCTGACAGCATGGTGGAGAACCATCACTATGACATGGTTTTTGAGAATGTACTATCTGAAGTGTTTCAAAGCTTTGTATATGCATATGCCTGCTTATCTATGTTGAGGTAGTTGAGTTATGCACCTTGCAGTCCTTTACTCATGAAATATATAGGATGTTCATCATTGTTGCCATCCTCTTGCATGAGGATGATGACTAAGGACTAGTTTGAGGTGAAAGTGTATAAGATAAAGTCCCTGCTGAAGTCAAGGCTAAAGAGGGAGGGGCCTCAGTGATAGCTTTCTTGATACGATCGAAAGACTCCTTTTCTTCTAGGTTCCACTTGAACACTAAATCTTTCTTGATCATGTTTTGCAACGGCTTAACAATTTGGGCAACATATGAAATAAATTTGTGAAGGAAATTGATTTTACCAAGGAAAGATTGCATACCTTTTTTGCTGCTCGAAAGAGGAATTTGTGCTATAGATTTCACACAGTCAGGATCGATGGTAATTCCGTATTTGGTGATGATATGTCCAAGGAGATTAGCCTTATAAATTGCGAATATTCTCTTCTTGGGGTTAAGCAAAATCCCATACTTCCGACACCATTCGAAAATCGGTTTAAAATGGTGGAGGTGTTCAGACCTTCTTTTCGAAAAGAGAGTGACATCATCGAGGTAAACCACCACACTTTGGCCCATTAAACCCCTAAAAGCGATTTTCATTGCTCTTTGGAATGTTTCCCCAGCGTTAATAAGTCCGAAAGGCATGCAACAGAATGTGAATGTTCCCCACTTCGTCCTGAAGGTTGTTTTTATCCGGTCTGGTTTGGCTACCAGGACTTGATTGTAACTAGAGAAACCATCAAGCAAGGAAAATATTTCCGAACCTGAGACTGTTGGAGGATCTGTTCCATGGAAGGGATTGGGTAATTGTCTTTGTCTGATGCCCAGTTGAGGTTTCGGAAATCGATGCACAAACATATCTCTCCAGACTTTTTCCATACCAATACAAGGTTCGAAACCCACATATAATGTCTAACCTTAAAGATGTCGTGGGAATCTAACAACTTCTTGAGCTCCTTTTGGATGAGGGGTTCTAATGTGGGATGCACTTTCCTCAACTTCTGTTGAAATGGTTTGACCCCTTCTTTCGTAGGAATGACATGTTGGATGATTCGTGTATCATAAGGCTTTAGATCATCATATGTCCAAGCGAAAATGTCGTGGTACCTCTTGAACAAGTTGATGAGAGCATGTCTTTCCTCGGAGGAACATCCCAACCCTATGTTTTGGGGTTGGACTCAGTCCCAAGGTTGATTTATTCATGTGAAAGGGTGGAACTTTGTGTCTTGGTGTTTGGCAGGCCCCGGAAGCGGTTTTGTAGATCAAATAACTTTTCTAGCGTGACCACTCCTTTAGGTATGGGGTTTCCATTACGCAAGTCTGCCTCTTCCTACAAGGACCTTTCATGTTCTTCCTCCTCGATGGTTACGTATTTAAACACCTCCACGTTCGTCATGAACTCCAGTATCTGTTGGTCATCATTGTCAACACATATGTTAGTTATGTTACCAAGGACGATCTGTTTATAAACAATTTCAATTGGAAAACCATCCCTAAGGGGTGTAAATTTGGCCGCTACATTTGCGAGAGTATCAACAACGACATTATTGAATCTAGGAACAAAAATAATATTAAAATATTTAAAAGAATTGATCAGGCTTATGGTGTGGTGATAAACAATGAATTATGTTCCATACCTGGCTTGTAATGATTTCAGAGTTGCCGATCACCTTCAAACACTCCGCTTTCAGATCTATAGCTTTCTTGAGGCCGAGGATCAGTGCCTCATACTCTGCGGTGTTTTCAGTGCATTGGAACTCTAACCTACAAGAAATTAAAAATCTTTTCCTTTTGGGATCCATGAGGTTGCAGCCCGCTCTGGCCCCATCGTGAGTCTTGGACCCGTCATAATATAGTGTCTAGATTTGATCATTAAGAACGGGCGGGTCTAGAGTGTGCATATTTAGAGTGCAGATCTCATTTTCATCGGCCAGGGTGTGTGATGGGAGCTCTAGCCAAGTACCAGGGGGAATGGTTAACAGTTTGAATTAGTAACAACCCATTATTGTCTCGAGAAAGCACACCCTTAGCTCTTCTTGAACGAAGCTAATCGGCTCTTTAGAGCCTTCGAGTTCGGTGACAGTGTGTTTCATGCAAGGCTCATTGTTGAATCTAATTTGATTGTTCTTTCCTTTATAGGGCAACCACAAGTGGGACCAGTCTGTGGAAAAGTAGCCTTGGAGTTTACAAGACCAGTCCCTACTAAGAAGTAACCCATAGGCTTCCGGGATGTCGACCACAATTATGTCAATGCACTGATGCACCTGAGAATCGGAAGATAGCCTGATTATCATGTTACTCAATTCGACAACGGCAGGGACTTGGGACCTATCTAGTTGAATGATCTTCGCATCTCTTTTCTCAGGTTGGATGATTAGTTTCTTTCATACTAACCAGGGCATGATGCTCGTCAACATGCCAGAGTCAAAGAGGCAATTATGCACATTGTAGTTGAATATTTCTAAGGTTAGAAGGAATGGGTGGTTTAACCTATCGAGTTTACTTTTGCAACATTTATAATGGCTTGGAGGTAGATCACAGCCTGAGATCAACCTGAGGATTTAGTCTTGGCCGACAAGGAAGACTTTGAGGCTGCGGAAGAGGCAGCGAAGGTTTTGGTGATCAACTCGCATTGGCTGGTCAACTTGGCAAGCTCATACAACGAGATGTTGGCTCACGTCTTCTTCATGTCCTCAATAATATTATACTCCAAGTCCATGGACGAAGTGTCTTCTGGAGAGGCTTGCATGGACGAGGTGGTTTTAGTTGTACTGGCCTTGGTCAAACCTCTTGACACGGAGGTGTTTCCTTTACCACCCGCTGAGGGATCCTTTAGGCTTTGGCCAGGCGCCTCCTTAGGAGGAGGGGTGGATGGCTGGCTGGTGTTGTTAGGTGGAAGCATCCTTCTTAACAGAGCCCTTTTATTTTCTTCTAGGGTGGAGTCTCACACTGGCCCCTTACTCCTGAGGTCGTAATTTTTGGGAGGTTTCAGAGGAGGGGTGTCTCCTACAATGGCTTCTTGAACGGTCTGAACCTCTCCTCCGCGGATGACTTTGAATGCTAGAACAACGGAAGGAGTATCATCATCAGGAGGCATGGTTTCTTCTTCTAGATTGTTGGATTACTCCTCACCCTCTACCATGGCTTGATCTTCCAAGAGCTGGGTCACTATGGAAGTTATGTTGTGGAGCCACTTAGGGTAGGTCTTTTCAGAATGAGAGATCTGGTGGAAAGTGTAGAAATTGTCTTTTCCTAACTCTTCCACAATGAAATCCGTACGGGATCCCTGAGATGATTTAGCGGGAGGATTATTGGTCTTTCGAAAGAAAGGTTTGGTGGGTTTCCCTCGTGAGGAGGAATCACTAGTATTTCTTTTCAACTTAGAAACCTCATTCGTCAATTGCTTTAAGGATTTGGCTAACCCTTAGAAATCAAAGGAATCTTTGTCTTTATCAACGGGCTTACTGGTTGAGGCTTGATTTTTCTTGGTGGACGGTTTGGTTTCATCTTGTGAATCGTGCTTGAGGGCACCTATAGACAACAAATCCTTCTCAACGTCCAGAGCTGTTGCAAATTTCTCTACTAATGTGGGTTTAGCCTCGCGTTTGACGAACACAGCGATGTCCCGCAGAAGGGATCTGGTGTAAAAGCAATGGTGATGGAATCATTAAGAGCCACGTCTATCAGGAACTTATTCAAAATGGTAGTGAATCGTTGGTTGAAATCTTTCACCTTCTTCTTCTTATCTTCTGAAAACTTATCAAGGAAGGTTTTCCAAAATTCTTCCCATGTTCGAATTAAAGCTACAAGTGGTGATCGATACCAGGTAGCGGCCTTATTTTTGTAAGTGTGAGGGAACATGCAATAAGCCATGTCATCATGTTGCACTCTCATCATTTGCAAGGCTAGGTAGAAATTGCTGATGTGATCATCAACTGAGGTTCCCTTCTCGGGGTCGAATTTCCAGAGGTGCTTATCAAGATGGCGAGGCATGTCATGGAGTTGGCCTCAGATGCCTAATGGGGATTGAGTCATCCAGGCCAAAGGCTGGCGACAGTTGCGTCTCAGTGGGGGAGGAAAAAGGGGGCGATTGGGATTCCCCTCTGACTCACTTTCCGTGCCTGATCCCCCGCTAGTGTGGGGAAGGTGCCTGCCATTTCCTCGAGGAACTCTGAGGTGTCCTAGGTCCTAGATGTTTCTTGCATTCTTGAAGTTCCTCAGGTTCCCAGGAAATCTAAGAAGCCACTCATTATTGTAGAAGTTAATGCGGTTTTTGAGATTATCCCCAATCCCTTGACCCAGGGGCCCTTAAGTATTCTTTCTCAAAGGTTGGTTGTTCACATGGGTATCTTTTGGGAGCGGCTGATTGTTTCCCTATGTTTCTCCCCGTCGCGGTTGGTTGTTTCCCCTGGTGATTGTACTCCTAGGAGCTTCTCTTTCAGATGTTGGGGAATTTCCAACCCCTCGATTAAGAGCCTTTCAATGGCGTCTACATAGTCATCAAGCGCTAGCCCAATTAACTGTGATATGGAATTAACCAAGATGCCTTGATACATGTGATGAGGTGTGGAGGTGCACGGGTTGGATAGGGAGTTAGTGGTAGGAATGCACTTTAAACCCTTGGCGAACTGATGAGTATTAGGGCGTAGGGCCTTGAACTGTGCATTTTTGGCTTCAAAGAGAGGAAGTTCTTGTGCTTCCAGTGCATCTTCAATTGGGGGAGGCTGGGAATCCCCCTTCTGGGGCTTTGGGAAAGGTGGACCGAAAGAGGAATGGTATGGTATTTTGGGAGGGGTGGGGGGATGGGGTTGGTTACTATCTTGATGGGAATTTTTGGTGTGAGGGTGTGTATTGGTACCTGCCATCAGGCCCTCCTTCTAGCACCAATTCTATTGACGGGCCGAAATTCTCTGCCAACAGTAAAGGGGATCTCCTTGGTGTAGGATCCCAACTAGACCCTGCATTGTTTATTTTAGGGATCCCGTTCGGTATGTAGGCCCGACTTCCGTTCAAATCGGTTGAGTTCGTTTTAGACAGAGGTGGGATATAGACTTAATTGAACGCATGAACTACAATAAATACAAGGAAATAACCGACAAATGTATATAACATGAGCACCATGAATAACAATATTAGAAATAACATAAACCTTATGTAAAGCAATCGTGAGTAGACTTCATATAATATCATGTCTATATAAAGAATGTGCTCAACAACTATAAAATTGTTCATAGTAATCAAGCATCTATAAGCAAAAGCGAACAAACAGTCTACAACAAGATTACGCCAATATCAACGAAGAAATTCACCAATAGAAGCATAGAGTTAGCAAGTCATATACCATCCATGCGTAGCAAAACAAAGTTCGTAGCACAAGACAACACATGAATAGACTATGTATCAAAGAACTCTCAGGAACATATGATCCATCAAGCAAATAATACCCATGGCACCACAGTATAAAAGATTTGTGCAATCCATTAGTGGAAAATAACAATTACTCCTTGCATATATCAAAAGGGCATAAGTTCTATCAAATAATATTATTCCCAAATAAGTCCTCGAGTAAAAAAAGAAGTCATGTTACAATGTGTCATGAGGGTGTATTTATAAAATGAGGGTGACCTTTGGCCTACCCCTGACCCTTGGGCTTCCTCGTGACCTTTCAACTACCTTGTGACCTTTAGACTTCCTTATGAATCGTCACATTCCAAAATTTTCCTAGCCTATATTAATTTTCCAAAATCACAAAATGAGAAAAATCTACTCTATCAACTTAACAATATAAAGTTTGGGAATGTCTAGGTGGAGTTTCTCCATTAGGTAAGTGCGCTAAAGCTTGTATTTAGCTACACTAGGGGTGATCTATGGTTGTTCTTCATCATGTCTATGCAGGCATTCAAGGGTATCTAGTATGAGAGTGGTCCTTTTGGAATTCACCTGATTTCCTAAGGTTACCATCTTTGTATAAATCCTTACTGGTTCAACCACGTAGCATGTGATATTCTCCTTTGTAACGGGTAGGTCATATGCGCGAGCAACCTGCCTATATGTGTCGACGAATGCCTGAACTTCTTTTGAGATGTCTTCATGCTTTCTCACATGCCCAACTTCTCTGATGGATGGGATTCCATGGACCTCGATCATTGATTCTAGACCGCTGAAAATGTGTCTATATGGAGCCAACACTTTATCTACATCTTTGTTCAAATTGTCCTTTGACTGGATCTTGATGCGTAGGTGGTCTTTGGCATTTTGCATGGTGATCCAATCCTTCTTTTGGAGTACCGTCGATGCCCCTAGATACTTGATGGACCACTCGTGTATACTATCTAGAGCGGTAACGACCTCTTTTAGCATAGCAACTGTCTCTTTTGTATGGGTTTGTATGGCCAAGATTGATGCCACCGTGTGATGTAGTTTTGACATATCTTCATAGACCATCTACATGGATTCACTAAGCGTCTAAGACTCATCTTTGATCGTTCTCTGTAGTTCCATTATACTGGAATGTACTAAGAGGAGGGTTTCATTTTCTTCCTCTACCCTCTTTCTGTATTATTCTTCCCTACTGACCTTCTGCTGTGATGTGTAAAGCCTGTTTTGGAGCTCCGCGATTTGTTTTCTCATCCTAGCCACATTATGCGCAGTCACAGTCACAAATGCAGTTCTAGCCGAGGCCATCATCTCATGATTATCTGTGGTGTCAGGAACAATTTATTTAGCTGTGGTGACCGATAGGGATTCTACAGGGTTTCTAGCATAACATTTCCTCCTCTCCTGCCTGATCTTGAGGCTAACCTGGTCAAAGGTGAGCTTGGTGAGATCTAGTACCTCTTCTTCTTCTTCTTCTTCAGGGAATCCCAACTCTTGCAAGGGAAGATGTCCTCTGATGAGGGGAGTAGAAGGAGGAACATCTAATGGAGCTAGTTCGATTTGTTCTGGGTTTGACTCAACTATTTTACTAGTTTCTCCCTGCTCCTTATTTCTCCTTCCTCTTCTTCTCTCTTCCTCTGTTCTTCCCCTAACCACTTCTTCTCTTTCTCAGCTTGCTCCTGTTTCTTTGAATTTCCTCAGTCTGTTTGAACTTTTCTTCGTGTTCCTTTAGCTCTTGTTCCTGCTTCTTCTTCTCTTCTTCTTCCCTGGATCTCTACTCTTCCTGTTGCTTTTCCTCCGGCTTCTTTTTCATTTCTTCCTCTTCCTTGGCTCTCTGCTCTTCCTGCTGCTTTTCCTCCAGCTTCTTTTTCCATTCTTCCTCTTCCTATCGTCTCTTCTTCTTGAGCTGGTCCTGGTCACTTGACTCTTGTGATTGTTTGAGCTCTTCCTCCCTTTTCCTCTTGAGCTCTTGTTTCTTATTTTCCAAGGTTGTGTTTCTTTGTTCCAATGTGTCATTATCTTCCCCCTTTTCTGGGTCACTCAGGACATATTCTACCTCTTTCTCCTCCTGCTTCTTGAGTTTCACGGTTGCCTTCTATTTCTCTTACTTCTTCTTCAAGGTGGATGACCTCTATCGTAAGCTAAAATTCTCCTGGGAGTGTTCGAGGAGCTCCTCATCTCTTGCCTGTTGCTCACTGGCGCTGAATTCCTTGGTGGCATTATACCAGTTCCTGACTCCATCTTCATGATCTTTCCTGGAATGCAAATATGACCAGTTAAAATTAGCTCTCTTGCAGTGAGTAGCTACAACCTTCTTGGGGTCATATGTGTGATAGTTCAAGGTCACAAAGTGACCCCCCTTTAAAGCCTTAACTTCCGCCTCCACTTGTTTAAATTTTTCTACCACATAGGTCCCGATGACAAGATGGAAGGTTGGTCATGGTTTCTTCTTTCCTTTGCTTAGTATTTATGAGAAACCTTGCGTCATCTGGTAACATACTTCCCGCAAAAGCGTGTTATCTGTGGTGAACCTGGGAAGGTCATGCAGGGTCTTATAGGAACCAAAAACTATAATAAATGTACCCTCCTGAATTGGGAACCAATGCCCCACCTTGACAATGGTTTCCATGGCCCTCTTCGACATACAAGGTGGTTCTTCCCCGAACAATCGATGATATAATGGGGCAATAAATGACTCAAAAATAACATCAATCATACCCTTACCCTTATAGTCGGTGTCTCAAAAGATCTTGTAATGATGGTGTACTGGGCTAACTACAGACATGTTCCAATTGTAACTCCAGTTGTTGAACTCGCACCTTGCACAAAATGAGTCTAGAAGGTATGAGGCCATATATAACTTTGGTGGTTGATCTGGATCTGGTTGCTTTGATGCAATTATATTTGTCCTCAAGGCCGACACGAGAATGTTGACCCAATTAAAAATTATACCATAAGTGGCGACAATGTACATGATGGGGACCCATGTATCGTGGAACACATCATAGTCTTCTCTCCCATATAGACAGTTCATCATGGTGGCGATCCGTTGATAGACCTTCCTCAGTCTGTTCGTCCTATAAATTTGGTCTATCCTAATCCACAATTTGGACGGGTACTACCACCATTTTCAAAGGATGTCTTTAGTAGGAGTCACAAAGTCGAAGAGCCACCAGTTGTTGAAAGTTTCCTCTCTCTTAGGAAGCCTATGGTAAGTAGCAATATCTGTGGAGGTGATTGTTGCAAGTGGTGCACCAGTATGGTCCCTTACTATCCATGAATCTGTGTTTCTTCTTTGTATGATCTAGTCAATTGTTTTAGCACACAGGAAAACTGGAGGGTGTGATGCTACCTTGTGGAGCTTGGACCTCTTAACGTTTAGGTACACCAGGAAGTCTTCCTAGGTCTCTGGTATGTCTGTCTTGGCAAACTCCTCATAAATGTCATACCAAGAGAGCCTTGTGCTTTTATTAATATTGCAAATCGTGTCCCTGTAGATAGGGGATTTCTCGTATTGATGGATTTCCTATGAACTGCTCTTAGAGATCTTATGGGCAGACTTCATAGTAGGAGGCGCCATCTTGTCTTCGAAAGAGGATATGGAGATGCAATCAAGATCCATGTCACCTGGAATATTGAACAAATAATCTGATACGAATTGGATCCTTAAACATTCTTAAAGTTCCCTGAACTTTGAAAAACTCATACTGAAGTTTCAAAGTATTATGGATGTCGAAGCTTATCAAAAATAACCTCTGAACAATGGCAATTTGTGGTCAGCATGGAACAACTAGGACCCTCGGTCAAAGCGCGTAGACTGTTGGTCCATGGTGACCGCGCACTGGCACAAATTGATAAACGGGAGGTCAAATCCAAAAACAGAGGCAATTTCTGATACACGATTAGTGCTAAAGTGCTAATCGCATATCGCAAGGCATCCCCCTCAGTGAAGGAAAACCCCCAAGTGCTCGGTCACGAGGAAAAGCATAAAACCGTACAGAAATCGCCGATTCCATCAGAAGGCAGGTCCCGTGCTAAAACTAGTAGGATATCAGAAGGACTTCAAGCAGTAAGCGGGTTCGACTGAGTCCCACCTGATGCCATACATTGGGTGACACGCGTCTAGTGGATGAGAGAGAAAACCGCTCACATCGCGCGGGTAAAGGTCATGCTACTTCACCGCGCGATATGGATGGAAACCGTAGGATCTGGAGGCTCCAGATCAACGGCGGAGAAAATATCCAATGGATGACCAGATTTGATGGGGAAATTGGCCAAGTCATATAATATTTGAGGTCCAACATGACCGATGAGTTTGGTAGAGGAATCAGTTTCGCGGGCAATCTTGGAGCAATAGAAATAATGATCGTTCAAAGAGAACTAACATTTAGTTCGTGAGAAAACAAGTGGCCACCTCTCTGTGAAGCGTTACATAGTGATGATGACACAAAGTAGGGGAATTCAACCGGACAGAGGCAGGAGATCCATAGATCCAGGAATCAGAAACAAACAGTTAGGGAGAAGATAGGCTTTAAGCCACGAACAAATAGAGCGGGAAAATAGGTAGAGAAATAGAAGCAGAAAGCTGAGAGGCAAGAAAGAAGTAAATTGCAGAGAACAGAGAAGCCGAGCTGACCTGCAGACAGAGGCAACATCGAGTAGACAGAGATAGAGAGAGTCTGAGAGTCTGTAAACTCCAGAAAAGGCTTGAGAGGTTCAAGAAACTCTTTAGTGTATACCTGTCAGGTATTAAGTACCAAATTGGACTCATACCACTGAGACCAGTTGAGGTCAAGATTCAGTAAGGGGAGTCTATGTACTCTAGAGACTTGGGGAATCCAAGTACAATCCTACTGATCATCATCTGTTAAGTGAGACTCAAATTGAGCTCCTTATTGTAAAAAATCTGCTTTAAGACACAATAGAAAGGCCACCACTGAAGGTTGGACCAGGAGACATAGCCCAGGAGGATTGGGTGAACTCCTTATTAAATTTGTTGTGTTTATGTGCTTGCTTACTGTGTTCTCTTATTGTTTCAGTGTCTGTGTATTTCGCAATCTTATCGATCCGTTGCATAAAATAACATAGGCACACCCCAACACTTGAGTCTGTAATACCTTCATTATTTCTCTGAGGTCATTTACGGGTGATTTCAGATCAAGTGGTATCAGAGCTTGTGGTTGTTAAGGTTAGACAAGCTTGTGCTATATTTTGTTGTTGAATACTAACTAGATCAAAGCTTAAATTAGGAGAATGAGAGTTGGTTGAAACTAACTCGGAAATTGGAAAAGTCTATCCTCAGAAGAAAGTCCCTTGGGACCAGACCCCCAATTCATAGATAGTTTCCTGGCCATGAGGCCCATGGTAGAGGAAATGTATAGGGACTTTAGGAAACATAAAGATGAAGATTCATCAGGCTCCAAACAAGATAAAGGAGAAGAAGAGTCTCTCCTCCATGACCACTCAAAAGGCAAAGGGAAAGAAGAAAATTTTATCACACCTCCTAATAGCCCTGAACATAAAAAGAAGATATATTTGATTAAATTAGATGTTAAATTTGATTTACCAATATATGATGGAGAGTTGAATGCAGAGAAATTGGATAATTGGATCAGACAAATTGATGTTTATTGCAGAGCGCAGAGTATCGACTCAGACAAGAGTAAGATTCAGCTGGCCAGCCTACGCCTCGGAGGCACTACCTTGGTATGGTGGAAAGGCAGGACACAAGTTGAAATGAAGAAACATGGTAAGATTCTTTCTGTCTGGAGTGAATTTGTTTCTGCAATCAAAAAGCAGTTCTATCCACTAGCTTACATGCAGCAAGCCATGATAAGCTAGCAAACTCTTCGCCAATTGAAAGGGAAAAGTGTACAAGGTTACACCCAAGAATTTAGGAAAAGAGCTTTGATTCTAGGAATTTCTTTAGACTCATCTGAAACTTTGTTGAAGTACATAGGTGGTCTACACAGCTACATGAGGCACACTATCCTCATGTTTAATCCCACTAGTATAGATGAGGTGTATGTTCAAGCTACGCATCTAGAAGCTAGAGGAAAGAATGGGAACCCAGAAGTTGGGGGATCATCCAAGCCCATTGCAAGCAAGAATAAGGAGAAAATAAAACAGAAATGGAAAGAGTGGAAGGCCAACACTACATAGAAAAGCAAGTCTTCATGCGCTCACTGTAAGAAGGATGGGCATGATGATGAGTACTGTTGGATCTTGCATCCGGAGCTAAGACCTAAGAAGTTCGAGGGCAAGAAGAAGAAGACTGTTGCAGCTATTCAGAAAGATTTGGGATCAGACTCAGGAGATGAAACAACAATTGCAACCATAGGTATAAAAGGTAAAAATTCTGAAGCATCTACTAGTAATTCTGCACAATCTACTAATAATGAAGAAAATGAGAGAAGAAGACATGGGATTTTCCATATTCGAGTTATTTCCAAGCATCAAAAGATTGATACTTTGTTTGATAGTGGCTCACAAGTAAATTTAATTTCTGAAGCAATTGTAGAGAAGTTGGGATTACTGATTACACCTCATAAGAAACCATACCCATTAGGTTGGTTAAGTGATAAAGCATAACTACAAGTGACTAGACAATGTAAACTTAAGTTTTCTTTTGGGTCAGCATTTGTAGATGAGGTTGAGTTAGATATAGTTCCTTTGGATATACGTGGAATTGTTTTAGGAAGTCCCTACTTGTATGATACAAAAGCTATTTTCTATAGAGTTGAGAACAAGTATCTCCTCGTTAAAGATGGAATCGAATATATTGTAAGAGCTCATAAGCTCAAGAATAATTATACTCTCATAAACTCAGGGTAGACGAAATGAATTGTAAATTCATGCAAACAATTTTTACTGATGGTTGTAAAGGAAAAGAAACCTGATAAAACCAATGTATTTGAGGGATGTGATGCTAAACAACAAGCTGATTTAGAAAAAGTTGTTTCAGAATACGATATCTTGTTTCAAGAACCTAAAGGTCTGCCACCCAAAAAGGAAATAGTGCATAATATAATTTGCAACAAGATGCTCCATTGCCTAACATCAAAATGTATAGGTTGTCCGCTTTAGAGAATGCATAAATCAAGACGCAGATGCAGGAGTTGCTCGAGAAGGGGTTCATTAGACCTAGCACATCACCATGTGGGTCTCCAATCATTTTGGTGAAAAAGAAAAATGGCTCGTGGAGAATTTGCATTGATTACCGAGCACTGAATAAGATAACAATAAAAAATTGTTATCCCCTTCCTCGCATAGATGATATATTAGATCAGTTAAAGTAAGCTGTTTATTTTTCCAAGTTAGACTTGCATAATGGATATCATCAGGTCAGAGTTGCAGAACAAGATGCATGGAAGACTGCTTTCAAAACAAAGCATGGATTGTATGAGTGGCTGGTTATGCCTTTTGGCTTAACTAATGCTTCTGCTATTTTCATGAGAATAATGAATGATGTACTCAGACCTTTTCTTGATGATTTTGTTATTGTATATCTGGATGACATTCTTATATTTAGCAAAACGTGGGAATAACATTTAAAGCATGTCAAGCAGACACTAGATGTTTTGAAAAGAGAAAAAATTTATGTTAAACTCTCAAAATGTGAATCTGGCAAAACATCTTTGAATTATTTGGGACATATAGTAGGGGGTGGTGAATTGAAGATAGATCCCTCTAAGGTGGCAATCACTGTAAACTGGCCTAAACCCAAATCTGCTACAGAAGATAGAAGCTTCTTAGGAGCAGCACAATATTGGAGAAATTTCATTTCTAACTTTTCCTTAATTGTAGCTCCCTTACATGCTTTAACAAGATTGAACAAGGTGTTTCAGTGGGGAGGCAAATAGTAGAAGGCCTTCGACACCTTGAAAGAAAAGATTAGTACAACACTAGTACTGGCACTGCCCGATCTTCAAAGACCATTTGAGATCCAAACGGATGCCAGTGACTATGCCATGTGAGCAGTGTTGATACAGCGTGCTAAACACATATGTTATCATTCTAATACATTTAATTATGCAGTAGTTAACTATCCCACATATGATAAAGAATTTTATGCATTAGTACAGTGTGAAAAAGTGGAAACATTACTTAATGGGCAAAGAGACAGTTATACATACTCATCATCAACCACTTCAATATCTACACTCCCAAACTAAGTTGCAGAAATCAAGACACTATAGATGGATGGGTTTTCTACAACAGTTTCATTTAGTCATCAGATATAAAAAGGGCATACACAATAAAGTTGTAGATATGTTATCTAGACCAATTATAAATGCATCTACTATACTTAAGCATAACTCAGTATTGCATGAGAGTTACATTGGACAATATGCTCAAGATATAGATTTTAAAGATGTATATGCAACTTTAAGTCAAGGCAAATGAGTAGAAGAATTGGATTATCACATTAAGGACCAACTCTTGCATCATTGTGGGAAACTATGCATTCCACGAAATAAAAGAGTAAAGATAATTCGAGAAGCACACACTTCTCTAATATTAGATCACTTTGGGGTAAGTAAAACGGTTGCACAGCTGCAAAGATTTTGTTATTGGCCAAAAATGAATGAGACAGTTTCTAGATATGTAAGAGGGTGTACCATGTGTGCTAAAAGCAAGTTCAGCAATAGAAAACTAGGCTTGTACACTCCACTACCAGTCCCTTCTCATCCTTGGGAAAGTGTTTCCATGGACTTTGTTGGAGGACTGCCTAAATCTAGGAAAGGTCGTGACTATTTATATCTTGTTGTGGATAGGTTCAGCAAAATGTGTATTTTGATACCTTGTAATAAACATATTACAACTGAACATACTGCAAAATTGTTCTTTCAGCATGTATGGGTTCATTTTGGATTACCCACTTCCATTGTATCTGATTGAGATTCCTGATTTGTTGGGAAGTTTTGGTCAAGTCTGTGGGAACTGATGGACACCAAACTGAAGAAAAGCACAGCCTTTCATACACAGACAGATGGCCAGACAGAAGTGGTCAACTGGACAGTGATCCAGTTGCTCAGAGGCTATTGTAGCAAGCATCCCAAACTTTGGGATGAACACTTGTGTTATGTGCAACATGCTTATAACTGAGCAACTGAGCAACTGAGCAAAACATTCCTCTACATAGAGATCTCCTTTTGAGACCTGTTTTGGTTTCACAACAAGGTCTCCCTTGGATTTTGTCTTTAGTAAAGACATAGCAGTTGATGGACACAGTGATGTGGACAAGGCAACCAAGTTCATTGAACAAATCCAAGAGATTCACAAGGAAGTACAAGAACAACTGGAAAAGAGCCAAGCCAAATACAAGGCAAGGCATGACAAGCATCGGATGGAGCATAGTTTCCAAGTTGGTGATCAAGTCTGGCTGTATATCAACAAAGACAGAATGTAAGGTGAAGGTAAAAAGCTAAAGCCAATAAGGTATGGACCTTTCAAGATACTTGAGAAAATTGGTGAGAATGCTTTTCACTTTGATTCACCAGCTTACATGCACATCTACTTAGTCGTTAACGCAGACAGCTTGAGACTATTTGAACCTTCATTAATTGAAGATCCCGAAGAGCAGAGTCAATTGCCTTCTATTGATGATTTGTTACCTGAATATCTCAATGAATTGCAGGAAGACACAGTTCTGGAGAGGAAGGTGAGGACGACGTGCAGGGGAGATGTTGAGTACCTCAGGATTGAATTCAAGGGTTCAAAGCCAAGCAGTGCAAAATGGATGGAGAATGGACAAGTGAGACAGCTATACCCTCACTTAGTCGATGCTTGAAAACCAACTTTTGATGGTCCAAAAGCTTTTTTCAGTGGGAAGGCCGTGATCCGAATTGGATCCTTAAACACTCTTAAAGTTCCCTGAACTCTGAAAAACTCATACCGAAGTTTCAAAGTATTATGGATGTCGAAGCTTATCAGAAATAACCTCTGAACAATGGCAATTTGTGGTCAGCACGGAACAACGAGGACCCTCGGTTAAAGCGTGCAGACCGTTGGTCCATGGTGACTGCGCACTGGCACAAATTGACAAACGGGAGGTCAAATCCAAAAACAGAGGCAGTTTTTGATTATCTCAGGGCGTCCCCCTCAGTGAAGGAAAGCCCCCAAGCATTCGGTCATGAGGAAAAGCATAAAACCATACGGAAATCGCCGATTCCGTTAGAAGGCAGGTCCTGCGCTAAAATCGGCAGGATATCGGAAGGACTTCAAGTAGTAAGCAGGTTCGACCGAGTCCCACCCGATGCCATACACTGGGTGACATGCGTGCAACGGATGAGAGAGAAAACCACTCACATCGCACGGGTAAAGGTCAGGCTACTTCACCCCGCGATATGGATGGAGACCGTAGGATCTGGAGGCTCCAGATCAATGGCGAAGAAATGATTCGATGGATGACCGGATTCGACGAGGAAATAGGCTGAGTCATATAAGATTTCAGGTTCGACATGACCGATGAGTTGGCATAGGAATTAGTTTTGCGCGAAATCTTGAAGCAACGGAAATAGTGACCGTTCAAAGAGAACAGACACTCAGTTCATGAGAAAACAAGTGGCCACCTCTCTGTGAACGTTACACAGTGATGATGACGCAGACCAGGGGAATTCAAGCGGACAGAGGCAGGAGAGCCAGAGAGCCGGGAAGCGGAAATGAATAGTCAGGGAGTAGATTGGCTTTAAGCCATGAACAGACGGAGTGGGAAAAGAGGCAGAGAAACAGAAACAGAAAGCCGAGTGGCAAGAAAGAAGTAAATTGCAGAGAACAGAGAAGCCAAGATGACCTACAGACAAAGGCAGCATCGAGCAGACAGAGACAGAGAGAGTCCGAGAGTCTGTGAACTCCAGAGAAGGCTTGAGAGGTTCAAGCAACTCATCAGTGTATACCTGTCAGGTATTGAGTAGCAAATTGGACTCATACCACTAAGACCAGTTGAGGTCGAGATTCAATAAGGGGAGTCTGTGTATTCTAGAGACTTGGGGAATCCAAGTACAATCCTACTGATCATCATCTGTTAAGTGAGACTCAAATTGAGCTCCTTATTATAAAAACTCTGCTTTAAGACACAATAGAAAGGCCACCACTGAAGGCTGGACTAGGAGATGTAGCCCAGGAGGATTGGATGAACTCCTTATTAAATTTGTTGTGTTTATGTGCTTACTTACTATGTTCTCTTACTGTTTCAGTGCCTGTGTATTTCGCAATCTTATCGATCCATAGCATAAAATAACATAGGCACACCCCAGCACTTGAGTCTGTAATACCTTCATTATTTTCCTGAGGTCATTTACGGGTGATTGCAGATCACAGTCCCACGATGAGAGAGACGAAATGAGAATGAAACAGAGTGTTAAAAAATAAATTACAGCTTTCAAAGACCGAGAGAGGGTTTTTTGGAAAGTCGCAGGGGGGAGGAGGTCACAGGGGTCGTGTGGAGTAGGGTGCAACCTAACGACTGATTAAGTTAATCCTCAGGGCAAAAGTCACATAGGTCGCAGGTTGCAGAGGTCGCAAGGGTCGCAGGTCACATAGGTCGTATGGTTTTTCCTATCACGACCTTAGACCGTGTGGCCTGCGTTTTGGGTGATTCGAGGAGATGAATGCAGTTTTAGAGGGGTCTCTGCAACTCCCTAGGGGAAAATGTCTTGGCTTGTAGGGAAATAAGGTTAGCTATGGGCCAGGAATGGACATGGGAGAAGCTTAAGGAGGTTCACCAAACTTCACAGATAGTAAGAGAGAATTTACAAAGAAAAAAAGGGGTTAGGTTGTGGATAAGACCCCTTCGATTGGGAAACTGCAGAGTTAGGGATGAGGAGGATGACACCTAGAAGAAAAACATAATTGTTGGGGAAGTGGAAAGGTCACCTAGCTATAGATGTCATGTGCTTCTCCCAGTCGTAGAGCTTCCCTGCCTTTCGTGCAACCAAATAAGCGATACTAAATGAGCGGTAGAGGCCAATATAAATAGCTTTGGTCACACATGTGGAGTCGCATAGGTCTTATGGCCTGAGTTGGGGAAATGTACGACCTTTAGGGTCGCTAGGTCACATGGGTCGCATGGATGGGTGATGAGATCTTTGCGGCCTAGCGACCTACTGGTCGCATGGTCACATAGGTCGCCAAGGTCACGCATCTCGTTAGGTTATCCTATGTGACCTATGAAACTCCACTTTTTGGCAAGATCGCATGGGTCACATGAGTCAGAAGAGAGGGATTGGTCACATCATGGTGTTGCGACTAGGTGACTTATACTTGGTTAAGGACTTAGCTTGAATCATGAGAGAGAGACTTAGGTTCCTTTGTGACTCTTCTAGTTTTTTAGGTTTCCAAGTAGACTCTAAGGATGGGTGGAAGTTATTGAAAAGATAAAGGGGCTCTGAAAATTTGAAGAGTTGGAAATTTTGAAGGGATTGTTGCAGCAGCTACAACATGGTTATTGAGCTTGCCAAGGTTTTTAAACATTCCATCTGCTCTGTCGTCTCAGGTATGGATCTACTATCCTAGAGCGGATTGGATGTTGAAAATAAAAAATTATGACATTTGGAGAAGGTTCATTTATGACGTCACCATGATACATTGTCTTGTGATGGAAAATTCCTGGGGGAAACAACACATTTGGCGATTGTCTTGGAAATTGCAAAGAGTGTGGATCTTATCAGGTAAATGTTATATTTTGTTCGTAGCTATATATATTAACTCTATTAGTATTTCAGGGTGGTGAACAAGAGTTTCCATTATCTTTGGAAACTTTCTGGTGCAAGGTCTTCGTTTACGTATTAGTCTCTCAGTTTCTCATTTTACTGTTAAGGGAAATTTTCCCACACTCTTGATTTTATGCAAAAATATTAGAGGTTTGGGCCAATTCATGTTCCAAAGTTGGTGGTCAATGTACCCCTTACTCAGTCATCCTAAATTTAGAAGTTTACCCGCGCACCATAGGTGGTTTCCTATAGCTAGCTAATGTTTTTTGTATTTTTCTTGCACAATACAGGGTCTGGACCATCCTTTGAACTAGTTGTTGTCCTTCCATCGGCGGATCCTCAGTCCCTTGGCACCTTTTGGATTTCATTTAATTGTCATGTACTGGTGTGTGGAGTATGGCGTAGTGGATCTTTCTCCATTTGGTTTTAAAATCGTCCACCATTTCGCATTCCATGGGTCATTTTTTATATTAAAACTTGATATACAACCTGCTTAAGCCTTAACAGTTTCTTGTGAAATGTGTTAGTCTATGGTTCTAGTCTGTAATTATGGTCTTTCTATCTCTTTTGGTCAGAAACCACTCTTTCAAAGGTTTCTTGACGAATTTTGGTTAGTGGTCACCGTGGGTAAATTCAACTCGTCTGTCGCCCTTAAATTGGACTTTTATGTCTCAGAAGTGACCCATTCTCTAGTTAGATGTTGCGGTCAGTTAAGTCAGTCATTCCGCATGTTTGTTGTCCAAGTAACTTACAAGTTTCAAGTCCATATGGCCCCTCGCCAAAGATTTCACAGTTGCAAGGGAGGTGCTCTAGTCGTGTCTTCTTCTAGACATAGTCATTTGTTCGAGTGGGAGTTAGTTACAAATTTCTTTAATTCCACTCCTATGGAAGTGAGAAAGGAAATACGCACTCTGGAAGCAAAGGAGTTTGGGGACTGGATGTATCACTCAGACTAGAAATTTGTAGTGGTAACACCAAATGGGTGCTAGACCCAAGAAAGCTAAGAGACATAATATCATATTTTCTGCATTCTATATCAATACACCGACAGATGGAGACTCTTCTTAATATAGTGCTTTCCTACAGATTTTTGATAATTACAAACCTTTGCAGTTCAGGAGGATTTGAAGAGGATTTTGAGGGACATCCGTTATGATATGGATGATATAGTGGTTAGACTGAATAGAGTGGAGCGCTACATAGTAGCAGACTCGGACACTAACCCAAATACTCATCAGAATGAGGAAACAATTATCAACGTTCCACCCCTCAACATGGCTAATACAAACTCCTCTCCAGATTACCCGATGATCATCTAGGACGAATAAGTCCATCTCTGATTTGGTTCATATCTTTTGGGTTTGGAAGTGAGTGATTGTTTTCTTGTTTAGATACTATCGTCTACTTTTAAGTATGTTACTTGTTGTTAGATTGTAAATTTTTTTATTTCAGTACCTATGGATATTTTGTCTTGTTGGACATCCAATATGTCAAGAATTATTTTTGTTGTTATAGGGATTACCCACTAAGTTTACTCCTTGGAATGTATCAGTCTTAATAGCTAGGTTGTTGCTCTTTTATATTATTTCCTAGAAGTTACTGGTCACTTTACCAGGATAACACTATGCTTGAAAGATACATCAATGTAATTTTTTTTGGAAATTAATAAAAAACAGATGTTGGAAATTACAAAAAAGTGGATATGAGGTTTGTAGCTCCCCAATAATCAAATAACATGCTTACCTTACAAAAAATCTGGGAGTTGTTGAATTTTTTTCTTTTCTACATTATTATAAAGCGCGTAACTTGTCAGTGAACATAACTATTGAGATATATCTACTATCATTATCCAAAAATGAACCATACAAACCTTCAATAAGTTTTCTTGTCATTTCAAAGGGCTCAAGCATGCTTATATAATTATAATAATTAGTTGGTTAGATTAATAAAATTAATAATTTACAATTAGTAAAGAAATTATAAAACTTTAAAAAAGCTGGATCATCAAGAAGAGGAAAGTTGGGAGGGGGTTTACAAACAAAAAAATATTTCTATTAATTTGATAGGGAAAGGAGGATTTAAATCAAGAATAGACAATAGATAGAATTATTGTGTTATTACATTTGATGAAAGGAAATTTAAAAAGAATTAAGAAGGAAGGTATGGGGAGAAGATAAAATATGAGGGAGAAGATATTAGGGGATTAGGGGGGTTAAAATAAATAAGACAAATAAGTACATAAGAACAAGATAACCATAAGGAAGGAAAGCAAGATTGAAAAACATCAATGTTGAAGTGTGGGTGTGGTGGGTGAAGGAATCAATTAAGAAAATAATTAGAATAAAGAGGCGGAGGGTTAGGAGGGGATGATGAATGATTAAGGCTTCGAATGAGAGGATTCCAAGATTGGATTGGCTTAACTTGTACCCATCTTCTATATTAAAGTTATTTGTGTGCTTTTCAATTTTTAGGGCTTCACGAATGATTCAGGTGGAATAAAAGGGAGCACAAACAAGGATTTTTTCTTGGTCAAAGCACATAAGGTGCTTAGAATTATAGGAGTGCTCAACAAGGGCATATTTTTGAAAGTGATTATGAGTAGTATCGACTATATGTTTCTTTAGTCAAGATTTAACAAATTTAACTGCAACAATTAATTCTTCAACAAGAGAAATAAATAGAGATCACAATAGAAAACGAACAATATACAATAAATAAGAGACAACAGATGCTAGTATTAGGCTCACAACAAGGGAAAAACCCACAAGGGGAAAATCCAAAATTCTTTCCTTATGAGAGAGAGATTATGTCCATCAAAGTTACATCAAAATTTTCCAACAAATCCAAATTTCCTTTAATGAAATATTAGCCCAATTTTGTCAATATATCAGCTCCAAATTCATTGTACTAGATTTATCAATAAGGATGAAATTAGGGCCTGTAATCAATGTTACTGGAGACCGAAAATAGTGTTGTAGTTACGAAAAAGATGTCACATAAGCGAACGCATAGCATGAGGGGGGAGGGTTGGAGGTTGCTTTGAGGGAGGGTACCAGGCTGCTTGGAATGCCTTGTTGATTTGGAAGGGGGAGTGTCCATTGTTTTTAAGGGTTTTAATTATGATTAGTATTAGTTATGTGCTCCTAATATAACTAGAACCAAAAGACAACAATATTTTTAGCTCATAAGGTAATGAACTTCTCCATTTGTTTGCATTTAAAAATCTGCACAGAATCTCGTGGAACATAGAGCCTTGATCATGTGTATGCATTGGATCAATTCCATGACTCCCCATGTTAAAGTGAAATTTACTATGATATTATGGATTGGAGATTTGTAGCTCCCCACTAATCAAATAGCATGGTTACGTTACAAAAAAATCTAGGAATTGTTTATTTTTTTTCTTTTCTACATTATTATAAAGCATGTAATTTATCAATAAACATAGCTATTGAGACATATTTACTATCATTATCCAAAAATGAACCATACAAACCTTCAAGAATTTTTTTTGTCACTTCAAAGGGCTCAAGCATGCTTATAAAATTATTGTCTAGGTCTCTCCAGCCTCTTTAAAAGAGGCATTTTGTTGTCAATGTTCACATTCTTTTCAAAGACCATGCATAGATGAATATAAGGTTTAATATGATTAATAAAAAATGGATGGTGTTGATGTTCATGGTTTGAACTTGACACTATTCTAATATATCTACACTCGAATCAACAACATTGGAGACATCGCTTCTTCCTCGAAACCTATATGCTTTCAACCTTCTAGAACCTCAATTTCAAGGAGGATCTAGCCCTTTCTGCATGTCTTACAAAAATTTGTAATATCAGGTAACATGAAGCCAACAACCAAGTATGGTCATTATTGCCCCTCATATGCATATGTGTGGTAAAAGCACATTTCAAGGATGTTGACCGACTATAGTTACACACTTTACATTTTTTGTGTTTATGATAGATGTTTAGGAACTACATATACACACTTCACGTTTTTTTTCTTTGGGATAGTCCCTCTTG
Organism: Pinus tabuliformis; assembly: GCA_031772625.1. Taxonomy (NCBI): domain Eukaryota; kingdom Viridiplantae; phylum Streptophyta; class Pinopsida; order Pinales; family Pinaceae; genus Pinus; species Pinus tabuliformis. The sequence goes on from CM062818.1 coordinate 816,585,950, forward strand.
TGATCATTTTCCATGGATTTGCTTGGGGATTGATAAGCTTAGTGGTCGTCTCTCACGGATCATGTGGTTGATGTTCTTGGTTGATTTTTTTGGTTTCTTAGTGGTAAATGTTTTTTTGGAGATTTTTACTGCGTATGAGGTTGATTTTTCCAACGTTTCAAGTGGACATTCCACTCATCCTTAGGGACCAAATGAAGCATGATAATTAGAAAAGAGTGCAACTAGGTTAATATAGATGCGAGTGAGGCAAGAGGAATGTTAGGTTACTAAAATTTGACTAAGAAATTTGGAAAAAATAAATTATTATCGATCAAATTAAAATATTTAATTAAAAAATAATAAATTAATTGGTTAGATTAATAAAATCAATAATTTACAATAAATAAAGAAATTATAAAACGTTAAAAAATGTGGAATTTCAAAAAGAGGAAATTTGGGAGGGGTTTACTAAACAAAAATTAATTCTATTAATTTGATATGGAAAGGAGGGCTCAAGGAGGAAGTAATCAAGAATAGATAATAGATAGAATGATTATGTTATTACATTTGATGAAAGGGAATTTAAAAAGAATTAAGAAGGAAGGTATGGGGAGAAGATAAAATACGAGGGAGAAGAGATTAAGGGATTACAAGGGTTAAAATAAATAAGACAAATAAGTACATAAGAACAAGATAACCATAAGGAAAGAAAGCAAGGTTGAAAAACATCAATGTTGTAAGTGTGGGGGTGGGCGGTTGGTGGGCTCCAGTATTGTAGCAATAATGCTACAACTCCTGGAGCTTCCTATCTCTAATTTTATCAACCCGGTAGTTCGTACAAACTTGGAAGCGACGGTGCTGTATCCACAAGTACTAGCTCTTGTCACAGCTGTCACTTGGTCAGCTGGCACAAGTCCGCTAGGGCTCAAGCCAACTTCTATATGCTCACAGAAGAAGCTTTATGAGTGATGGACGAAAGCTAACTCAAAGGAGGCTAATCTACTTGCAGAAAGAAACTGAAAGCCAACAAAGCATGAAAACCCTAGTAAACCCTAATTTGACTAGCTAGGCCCTTACAATGCAAAACTGTGAATGAAACTTCTACCAATGATGCCATTACTTGCAGTGAGCTGAAATACATGCATCTAAACTACTTGCATCTGGAAAGACATGTTTTTGTATTTTTTTCATTAAGTGGTTGGATTTATTGTGATGATGCTTTTGATTAGGGTTTGACTGTGCAGGAGCGGTTCGAATGGAAGGAAAGCATGGGCAAGGTCAGGATGGCTAGGAGAGGCCCTAGAGGATCTCTAGCATCAGTCCACAGAAGTCTACCACGTTCGGATGCTCAGCAACCGAGTTTGCAGGCTTCTACAGGAAGTCTGCAAGGGATCCTACAGGAAACTCAGGGGTTCTACAGGAAGTCTGTGAAATTCTACAGGATGTTCGACCGTGGGAGTTTTGGGAGATGGTGAAGTGATGGAGTGGTATGGGAGGATAGATGAGATGGAGATGGAACTGGTGATGGCTCAGGAGCAGAGAAGTCAGATGGAGAAAGAGTGCATGCAGTGGGTTGATGGCTGGAAGGATGGGATCAACGAAAGGTTAAGTAAATGGAGCTACGTGAGTAATGGAAGAGCTGGAAGGTAAACGAGCTAAACAGAGGTCGGTTGAGTGGCTTTAGGTGTGGTTGACAAGAAGAGGAAGGTAATGGAATGGTGTGGAGCAGTGTAGATGAAACAAATTGTCTATGAATGTCACCAAAAACGAGAACTCTTTAACCTATGTTAACTGTGCTATTTTGAACCAATGAACAGCAGTGCAATTTGTGAAAGAAACTCGTGCATGGAAGTGGAATGAAGAAGTAATGATCAAGACCAAAGTGCATGGATGGATCTACGACTAAAGTAACTGTTGCAGCTTGCATGGACGTGAAAAGAACTGCGTTTCTTTTTGGTGGTTGGTTCAGACTACACCCCAATCCCTAACAGAGATGGCAGTGAGGTCCTTTCAACCTTTTTCTGGAGCTCCAATGAATTATAACTATCCTCTTCTAACCTAAGCAACTGGAAGCAAATTCACCATAAACTAATCCTATTCAATCTCATAAAAACTAAATCAGCAGACTGTAAATTCGAATTGCATGTCAAAGTAAAGAAACAAAGTGCTGGAACGAAAGGTAAATAACATTACAACACAGAGGAGGTCTATTGCTCTCAGGTTGGGCCCTAACCTGAGAGCTATAGCTCCCTTAGAAACTCAGAATGAGATCAAAATCTGCCTGCCTTTATTCATAACCAAAAATCTGATGTCATGCCAAAACTGGCTTACAAAAAGAACCAACACCGAGCTGTAGCTCGTACTTCGAAATTACAATAGTAATGCAAAAGTTCAAAAAGCTTCTATCAAAGGCTACGGCCTCAGTATTTATGCAAAATGATAATCCAACAGGTTTCCTTGATTTGTGGAGCTCGGCTGTCCAACTGAAGGTTAAACTGCTGATCCTGTAGAACAGTTGTAACTGTTGTTCCTGTAGGACGGTTGGCTGCCTCTAAGCTCGGTGGGGAGATTGGTTGGAGCTCGGAGCTATGGTGGGAATCACGAGGAAGGTCCCCAAGACTGTGGACATCCACTCCTAAAAACCAGCAGTGCCACCTTACTGTCTCCTTGTCTCCTTTTTCGTGGTCTTTGCTCCCTTTTAATGCCAAAAACCTGAAATCATCATGTATTAGTCACGTAGATAGAATGCCTACCCTTCTTCCTACAAACAACACGAATAAACCAAGAAATGAATGCATAAGCAATAAAAGATGAATGGTTTGAGCAAAGCAAGTAGGCCAAATGAGCCCAAATTGTACCAAAAATTGGGGCTCATCATCACCCCCCAACTAAATTATTTGCTCATCCTTGAGCAACTTTGCTCTGGCTCCTCGTCTTTGGCCGAGAACTAGAGCCCGGAGCATGCTCTTCCTTTCCTGTTTTTGGTGGCCCTGCCTTTTCTGCCCCTGGTGGTGACGAGGGTGGCGCTTCTTCCCCCTTTTCCATTTCCTTGAGCCGGGCTTCGGAAGGCGACTGGCCTATTTTTCGTGTCCAGGAAGTTATTTTTGGGCTTCCCCTCTCGGGGGTGGCTGATGTTTTAGAGGGGGTTCTTGCACTGGGTGAAGTAGGGACATCCCCTAAAATGGTTTGGCTGCTGGGTGGAGGCTGCGGCTTGCCCGGGTTTATCCTCTTACTTCTCCTGGCTTCATATGGTAGAGGGGTCTCCCTTTCTCTCTTCTCCTTCAGCTTTGGAGGTGTACTGAGGGCGGCCAGCGCAGCTGCTGCCTCCTTTTCGAGAATACCAGCCTTCTCTTTCTTGCGTTTTGCTTTCTCAGAGCTCCTTGTAGAGGGCCCCTTCTTTTCAGATTTCGGGCTTCCTGTAGAAGACCCTGCTTTGCCCACTTCCGGGCCTTCTGTAGAAGATCTTTTCTTTACCAATTTTGGGCTTCCTGTAGAAGACCCTTTCTCTGTCTTCAGGCTTCCTGTAGAAGCCTGTTTCTCAATGATTTTTGGGCTTCCTGTAGAAGCCTGTTTCTCAATGATTTTCGGGCTTCCTGTAGAAGCCCTTGTCTCTGTTTTCGGGCTTCCTATAGAAGCCTGTTTCTGCTTTCCTGTAGACACAGGTGTCTCCACCTTTGCTTGCTTAGCTGCCTGAGTTTTGCTTTTTGCTTTGGTTGCCGGTGCTGATGAGGTACTTGGGCTGACGTGGACTACCTCAGCTTTGTCCATTCTGCTCTTCAACCTCTTCTCTCTTGCTGACAAGATAGGTGTGCCACCTTTTTCTTTGTCATCCTTTTCTTCATGCTTCTTCTTTTGTTCCTTCTTCTGCACTGTGGTCGGGGTCTTCTGGCCTTTTTCTCTCTTTTCCTCGGCCACTGCTTCTTGTTCCTCACTGCTGGAGGACCCCGTTTCTTCAATCAACATTTTAATGTCTCCATCTCTTGTCAAATTCCGGAATGATTCCCATGAGAGGGGAACCTTATATGAATGCAGCGCATCCTCCACAAGAAGCTTTATCAGCCCATGGTGGGCTATCTGATCTGGTATGCCCTCTTTTAGCTTTGTGGCACATTCCATTAGAGACTGCAATAGGAAATAAGGGATGCTCAGTTTTTGTTCTACAGGAAGATCAATCTGGTGCCTCAATTCAGTGAGCAACCGAAAGTGATATGCATACACGATGCTAAAACGGCCTTCACAAGTTATATATTTCATGATTTGCAAACTGACTTCATTCCATGGTGGCAACAGACTCGTTCTTCGCACCCCATTTTTGTCCTCCGAGAATTCCTCCTCAGGTGGAAAGAATTCTTTCTTTGCCTGCTGGCTCAGCTTTCTTTCTTCCTTATCCCACGGCAAACCCATAGGAAGTTCTGTAATCCGACTGATATACTGTGGGGTGAGCTTGAGGCTTAGGCCCCTGAAGGTTACTGTAGCCAGTGTTTTGGATTTCGGCCTTAGAGCTTGCAGAAATTCTTCGGCCACTTCATCATCGTAACCCTGCAATTTATCACAAAAAGATATCCATTGAACCCGTGTGAAGAGTTCTACCACTTACTGGTTTTCCCTTAATTTGATTGAATCAGTGGGTTCCCGTCTTATAAACCCACCCGGCATGATGAACACTGTTGTTTTAACTAAAGGTGGCAAGTGCGAAAGAGATTTGGTCTATTGAGACAGAGCATGCACATAATCCACAAAAGTTATCCCTGCGGATCTCAACACAGTCTAATTACACTGACATCCTATAGAACGATAGTATAGGCACAACAAACAACAATTTCACCGATATCTTTATGACCAGACTGTGGACGATGATCCTGCTACCTTTGAAAACCAATTGCATGAAGAGTTTCAGGGTTACCTTTTTCTGCCACCTTTTTTACGTGGGGAACTTGTCTTCCTGTAGAACTGCGTCCCTGTAGAGACTGCGTTCCTGTAGAAACTGTGTTCCTGTAGGAGCAGTGCGCAAATTTCGGGGAGGACTGTAGTTGGCCTGCGCTCGAGGTGTGCTTCACCGGCATTCTGGTAGCCAAAAGCTCGGCGTATCAAAGTGCAGAAGAGATCAGAATAGCCACTCGAGTTTGAAGTGGTGGTTGATAAATGCATGCGCACAATCTAGCCGATTAGATTTTGAATCGGCGCAATCCGTGGCGCGGGGGGTGAGTTGTCCCCGCCGGACCGTTGGGCGACGTCATCCATCATTCGCCTGCGTATTCACTTGCTGCCGCATCCATTCCCACAGATCTGTCGCCGCCTCTTTCTGTTAAACTCATTGCTTCCGACAGGAGTGTTCTCACGTGCGTGCTGCTCATTCTCTTTGTCGTGGCCGCCACCCAAACATCCAACTATACCATAACTAGCCGACGTGGCCAGTCGACTGGCCATACGGCCGCTCAACCATTCACTTTTACGCTGTGCAAACAATTCAAAGTAAAATTCATGCGATTTGATGGAAGGAAGGGTCGAGACACTTACCTGCGTGGCTGCACACGATTTTTCCAGTTTTTGGACGATGGTGAGTGGATCTACCTGCTGCATGCGAACTTACACAGACCCGGAGGCTCATGGTTACAGGCTGCCGACGATGGAGTGGATGCTTTGGTTGCATGCGCCCGCGTTTCATTGCAGATGGCGGTGCTGTGAATGGTATCCACTCTAGCAGGTTTAACTGTTACAGGATTCCTGCGGGGTGTCTCGTAACAGTACTTCCTCCTTGGGTGCATGCTACACGACGGAGGATCTGGCCTTTCGATCACGCTCCCAGAGCTTCTGATGCCTGTGGTATGAGATCTCAACACTTGTTTATCTTTGAAAATGGCTTTTCCCGCGAGAGCTCATCGATCTGCTTTGCTGGTGCAGGGAACTTGGTTGCATGTCGACAAGGATGGTGGAGCAAGGTAACAGCAATGTGCAAGGGTGCCAACAGAGGCTTGCATGCGTCCAAACCGATCCTTAGTTGCTAGATCTCCTTTTAAAATAAATTATGGGTCGTCCCAAACTTCTACAGGAAGTTTCCTGTAGAACACAGAGCTTCCTGTAGAAAGTTCGGGCTTCCTGTAGAAAGTCTGCACTTTCCTGTAGAAAATCCGCGTCTTCCTGTAGAAAGACTGCATCTTCCTGTAGAAGATTCAAACCATGATAAAATTGCACATACCTTGAAAAAAAACATGGGTATCCTTGGAGGAGGTGCTGGTGAGGTCCCCTGACAGCATGATAAGGACCCTTGGCTTTGAGTTGAGAGGCTTTCTCTCCTCCATAGTACATCTGCAACCTGCATGCAATTTTACCATATTTTGCTTATTGTTTTTTTCTTTTTTTTTTGAAAGATAACAGGGGCGCCTCAAAGAGGTTTTCACCCGTGCCATCTGCCCTGAGCGCCTCAGAGAGGTTTTCACTCAAGGATCTTTTTCAAACCTTTTCCTTTCTTTTTTTTTGAAAGACAATAGGGGCGCCTCAATGAGGTTTTCACCCCTACCACCTGCATTGGGCGCCCCAGAGAGGTTTTCACCCAAGGATCTTTATTATTATTATTTTTTTTATTTTTATTTTTAAATCCTTCAGGGTATGCCCAAAGCAGAGGCAGAACCCTTCTCTATGATCAATACAGATTTCTCCATAGTTTTGATGAACTCTTGTCTTGAGAGAGGTCTCCTGTAGATCTTCAATCGATGCCCATTGACAAGCATGGGAATGGCTTCCTCATCAATGGTTCGAATAAGGACAGATCCATTGTCATGGCATTTTTCCACTGCATATGGTCCTAGCCATCTGGTTCTCAGCTTCCCCTTGAAATCTTTGTATCTGGAGTCATACAACAAAGCCCAATCTCCCGGCTGAAATTGCTTGTCATGGAGATGTTTGTCATGCCACACCTTTCTCTGAAGTTGAACCACTTCTGAGTGAAGGAGGGCCTGCATTCGGTGCTCATCCAATCCATTCAGCTGCAATAACCTTTCTTGTTGTGCATGGTTGAGATCTAGGTCCAGCTGAGCTGCCATCCTCAAAGTGTTGTATTCAAACTCAATGGACAGCAAAGCTTTCTTCCCATAGACCAGCTCATAAGGTGTGAAGCCGGTGGTGGTCTTCCAAGTGGTGTTGTAAGCCCATGTGGCTTCAACCAGGCGATCTGCCCAGTCCTTTCTGCTGCTGCTCACCACCTGAGTCAAGATCCCTTCTAATGCTCTATTGGTGACTTCCACCTGCCCATTTGCTTGAGGGTGATGGGGGTGGAAGTCCTATGCTTGATCTTGTGATGAGCTAGTAGATCTTCAACCAGGTTGGATGTGAACTGGCTCCCTTGATCGGTGACCAGCTCTCTTGGATAGCCAAACTTATAGAAGATGTTTTCTCTTAGGAACTCGGCCACCTTTTCTTCTGTTGCTGCTTTGATTGCTTTGGTCTCTGCCCACTTTGTCAAATAGTCAGTACACACAATGATGTAAGACCTTTGCCTCGAAGAAGGGTTGATTGGGCCCACAAAGTCCATGCCCCACTTCTCAAATGGCTCAAGAGTCACTTGAGGTTGGAGAGGCATCTCATCCCTTTGGGTCGGTTTCCCCATTCTTTGGCATTGGTCACACTGGCTGACATATCTTCTGACATCTTGATGAAGTGTGGGCCAATAGTAGCCTGCCTGCAGGATCTTGAAGGCAGTTCTCTTTGCTGCAAAATGTCCTCCACAAGGCCCATCATGACAAGTGAGGAGGATATCAAAGACTTCCTCCTCCCTTACACAACGCCTTAAGATCTGATCGGGGCCAAGCTTGAACAGATTGCCCCCGATCCAAGTAAATGAGGCACTTTTTCTGATGATTCTGCTCTTCTCTCTGGAAGATAGGTGCGGAGGGAACTGTGCTGAAACAAGGTAGTTTGCTATATCAGCAAACCATGGAGAGAGTACTGAAATAGCAAACAGATGTTCATCGGGCATCTGGTCATCCACTGTTCCATCCTCATCTGCAGACAAATCCAATCTAGATAAAAAGTCAGCAACAACATTTTCTCTACCTGGTTTGTCAACAATGGTCAAATCAAACTGTTGCAATAAAAGTAACCATCTAATAATACGAGCATTCACATCTGGTTTATTCATTAAATATCTAATTGCAGCATGGTCTGTATGTACAAAGGTCTGGTAACTAGTAATATAATGTCGGAACTTGTTCAGTGCATGGACCACAACCAAGAATTCTTTCTCGGTTACAGTGTAATTTAGCTCAGCTTTGGACAAGTTTTTGCTAACAAAGTAAATGGCATATGGAAGTTTTTGCTCAACCTATCCTAAAGCTGCACCTATGGCTTTGTTCGAGGCATCAGTGTGGATGTGGAAAGGTAGGGCCCAGTTTGGACCTCTCAGGATTGGGGCTGACACCAACTTGTCCTTCAATTCATTTAAAGCCCTCTGACAATCGTCAGTCCAATTAAACTCCACATCTTTTGCCAACAGGCCAAACAATGGCGAGGCTAGCTTGCTGAAATCTTTAATGAATCCCCGGTAGTATCCTGCTAATCCCAAGAAACTCCGGACATCCCTTACCTTTTGAGGAGGTGGAACCCTCTTGATGAGAGCAATTTTGTTAGGATCCACCTGCAACCCTTGGCAAGAAATGGTATGGCCTAGCACGGTCCCTTCAGTCATTAAGAATTCACATTTTTCAGGACTAAGGGACAAGTTCATCTCGATGCATTTGGTTAGGACTTTTCCCAGATTGGACAATGCTTCTTGGAAGTTGGCCCCATAAGGAGTAAAGTCATCCATATAGATTTCCACTGCATCATGGACCAGCTCCGAGAAGATGCTCAAGACAGCTCTCTGGAATGTAGCAGGAGCATTGCATAGCCCAAAGGGAAGGACTCGGTAGGCAAAGGTACCCCAAGGACAAGTGAAGGTGGTCTTATCTTGGTCTTCCGGGCTGATTTGGATTTGGTTGTACCCGCTAAACCCATCCAGGAAAGAGAAGAACTTCTTTCCTGCCAGTCCATCCAACACTTGATCTATGAAAGGTAGAGGGAAATGGTCTTTCTTGGTAGCTTTGTTTAGTTCTTGGTAGTCCACACAGATTCTCCATTTCCCATTTTTCTTGGGAACCAACACTAGAGGGGACACCCATTCACTATCTGAAATGGGGTAGATGAATCCTGCATCCAACAGTTTTTGCAATTCTTCCTTGACAATGTCCTTAAGAGCTGGATTCATTCTCCTCTGGGGTTGCGTAACCGGTTTACAATCCTCTTTGATGTATATATGATGGGTACAGACCGAAGGATGGACTCCTTTCATTTCCTTATAGCTCCAAGCAAAAGCATCTAGGTGGTTGGCCAACAGACTACACAGCTTCTTTTCCTGGGAAGGAGATAGGGAGGAGCTGATCTTCAATGCTTTCTCAGGGCCGAACTCCACATTCTTGATTCTGGGAGTAACAGGGTTGGTTGTACAAAGATCCACTAAGGTGCTAGCTTGGGCATCCTCCACCAATTTTTCTAAGGGTAGTGCACTGGAAGGTGGATTCTGGATCAAGGTCTCGATCAAGTCATCCTCGGTTGGGGGGTCTCTTCTAGTGGTATCTAAGGTGCATAGAGGTGCTGAGTACACCTCGTCTTCCTCTCCTTCTTCCAACCAGAGTGGTAAGTCATGCTCTAAGGAGGGTTGGGCAGGAGGGTATAGGACTAGCTGCTTGGACATGGGACCATTTTTTATGGTCATGTTTCCTGCACAGCAACTAATGTAGGCATCTGGAGTAGCTAACCAAGGCCTTCCCAAAATGAGAGGATATCTAGTAAGCTTTGCCTTTGGTTGCAGAACCAGGAAGTCTTCAGGGTATTCCCAAGAGTCAATAGAGACCAAGACATCTTCCACAATCCCTTCGGGAGTCACGGTGGAGCGATCCGCTAATTGCAGTACTGTCGAGGTCTTCCTCAAGGAACCCTGAAGATTGAGTTTGAGCATGGTGTCCCTGGTCATCACATTAATGGCAGCCCCCAGATCAATCAAGGTGTGAGGTATGATGGTGCCATTGATGTGGACATCTACTACAGGACTTCCAGGATCTAGGTACTTTGGGCAGATGACTTGTCCTAGCATCAGGTCAGACAGTTGTCCTATGACATTAATGGTTGAAGCATCTTTCTTCCGCCTGCCTGGGTGTTTGAAGCACTTTTCCTTAACTAGTTTGTTGTATATTGGCACATCCTTGATGGCTTGGAGAAGTGGTATTTTTACACACAACTGCTTGAGCTCTCCCAGAAGCTCATCCTCCTCTGGGTTGGGTTGTGTGGTGGCTGTTAGTCTCTCAGGAAAGGGTGGAATAGCCTTTGGTTCACTTTCTTGTTTATCTTCCTCGTCCTCTGGGGGAGGAGTTTGGCGATCTGGTAGAGTCTTTCCAAATCGAAGATTGATCTCCTGGATCTCCACAGCATAGGTAGGGCATGAGGTTTCCCCAGTGTATACCTACTGGGCCTGTCTATTGTTGGGGTTCGGGTTCGGTTGAGCAGGCATTTGAGGTTGCCTTGGAGGAGCAGGAGGTAAAGGCTGAGGTTGAACTGGTGGTGGAGGCAAGATGGCGGGAGGAGTGTTGTATTGGGGCCTCCACCCCGACTGAGGTGCATTCCATTGAGGCTGTGGCTGGGCCTGTGAATGATATGAATGAGAAGTAGGTTGAGTGGGGTACTGAGGTGGATAAGACCATGGAGGAGGCATGGACCATGAAGGATGAGCAGGGGGACCCCAGGAAGGCATAGGAGTCGATTGGTTGGGGCTGTAATAAGCTTGAGGTGCCCCTTGCATCCCCTGCTGATAAGGTCTAGATCCTTGTGGCCTCCTTTGGTTGAGGTAATAGAGAGGCTCGGTGGGAGCTTCTGTCCCTTGGTACATGGCTTTAAACCCAGGTAAGGTTGGAAATTGATTTGTGGGATGGTCCTCCTCACAAACGAAACACACTTCAACCGAATGCAATGGGCATTCGTTCTTAGGGTGTCTCCTTGTGCACCTAGGGCAGAAGACAGCCAAGGCTCTCTCAGCTTCTTCTTTCTTCTGCTGGATTCTGAATGTGTCCAGCTGCATGGAAATGGTTTGTCTCACCTCACTCTTGAGATCTTCTAATTGATTTGCAAGCTCATGTTTGGAGAAAGGGACACTCGTTGAGAGGAGGTTTCCCCTACCTCGTTTCCTAGCTGCCCTGGAGTGGTTTCTAAACACAATTTTGATGTCCTCATAAGGCAGTTGGTAAATGTCCCCCCCAGCTAACATGTGAAGGGTATCTAAGAGGTCTTCAGGGACTCCTCGGAGCAGGACCAACTTGAGGGATTCAGGGTCAAGTGTGCACCTGGCCCGCTTATAGCTTAGTAGGAACCTCTCCTCATAATCCTTTAAGGACTCATCATTTCCCATGGTCATCCGAAAGATTTCTCCCTTGGTTTCCTTAGACCTACAATAATCCCTGTACTTGGTGTTGAAAGCTTGCTGCATCTGAGCCCAAGTGGTGATACTATTCCCAGGTAAGCCCATGAACCAGCATAATGTTGCATCCTTAAGAGTTGAAGGGAAGAGTTTCAGCTTTTGCTCATCTTCAATATAGTCATAGGTTCTACAAAGGACAACAAACTCAAACAGGAAGGTATCCGGATCTTCAGTAGTCAGCCCATGGAAGTGAGGTAAAGCAGAGGGGCTAATGTTCTTCATTTTCATCTCTCCATTGGTCTCTCGGATGGGGAAGGCACCTTCTATTCTCTCATCTTCTCTTCTATTGTCAGCCATAGCTTCAGATGGAGTGGTCTCTAACTCTTCTTCTACTATAGGATCTTTGTATATCTCTGGATGTTCACCTATAGGTTCTTCTGGGTCACTGTCACCAAAGACTAGAGAAGGGTGACTCAGTGATGTGGTGGGGGTGTTTGGTAGGAATTTGCCTGATCTATCTCGGTTCCTACGAGGCATGAAATGGAAAAGACTTTCTTTTTCTTTTGATTGTTTTTGCTTTTTCTTTTGTACCTGCAAAACTGAAACAGATTGATCTACAACTAACTATAAAGATGCAGAATTAAACTGAAAGCAGGAAAGAACTAATCCACTTTGCTCAAATGAAATTGCGGAAATGAAACACTAGTCTACGCTTGCAGAAATGAAAGGCTAATCTATGAAAGCAGGAAATGCTAATCTATGAAAACAGGAAATGCTAATCTATGAAAGCAGGAAATGCTAATCTATGAAAGCGGGAAATGCTAATCTATGAAAGCAGGAAATGTCTATGCTACTTTTGCAGAATGGAAATGAAATAAACTACTTAGCAGAAGGCAAGAGTAAGAAAATAGAAGAAAAGCAACAATTACTAATACTCTGACGCTTCCCCGGCAACGACGCCAAAAAGATGGTGGGCTCCAGTATTGTAGCAATAATGCTACAACTCCTGGAGCTTCATATCTCTAATTTTATCAACCTGGTAGTTCGTACAAACTTGGAAGCGACGGTGCTGTATGCACAAGTACTAGCTCTTGTCGCAGCTGTCACTTGGTCAGCTGGCACAAGTCTGCTAGGGCTCAAGCCAACTTCTATATGCTCACAGAAGAAGCTTTATGAGTGATGGACGAAAGCTAACTCAAAGGAGGCTAATCTACTTGCAGAAAGAAACTGAAAGCCAACAAAGCATGAAAACCCTAGTAAACCCTAATTTGACTAGCTAGGCCCTTACAATGCAAAACTGTGAATGAAACTTCTACCAATGATGCCATTACTTGCAGTGAGCTGAAATACATGCATCTAAGCTACTTGCATTGGAAAGACATGTTTTTGTATTTTTTTCATTAAGTGGTTGGATTTATTGTGATGATGCTTTTGATTAGGGTTTGACTGTGCAGGAGCGGTTAGAATGGAAGGAAAGCATGGGCAAGGTCAGGATGGCTAGGAGAGGCCCTAGAGGATCTCTAGCATCAGTCCACAGAAGTCTACCACGTTCGGATGCTCAGAAACCGATTTTGCAGGCTTCTACAGGAAGTCTGCAGGGGATCCTACAGGAAACTCAGGGGTTCTACAGGAAGTCTGTGAAATTCTACAGGATGTTCGACCGTGGGAGTTTTGGGAGATGTTGAAGTGATGGAGTGGTATGGGAGGATAGATGAGATGGAGATGGAACTGGTGATGGCTCAGGAGCAGAGAAGTCAGATGGAGAAATAGTGCATGCAGTGGGTTGATGGCTGGAAGGATGGGATCAACGAAAGGTTAAGTAAATGGAGCTACGTGAGTAATGGAAGAGCTGGAAGGTAAACGAGCTGAACAGAGGTCGGTTGAGTGGCTTTAGGTGTGGTTGAAAAGAAGAGGAAGGTAATGGAATGGTGTGGAGCAGTGTAGATGAAACAAATTGTCTATGAATGTCACCAAAAACGAGAACTCTTTAACCTATGTTAACTGTGCTATTTTGAACCAATGAACAGCAGTGCAATTGTGAAAGAAACTCGTGCATGAAAGTGGAATTAAGAAGTAATGATCAAGACCAAAGTGCATGGATGGATCTACGACTAAAGTAACTGTTACAGCTTGCATGGACGTGAAAAGAACTGCGTTTCTTTTTGGTGGTTGGTTCAGACTACACCCCAATCCCTAACAGAGATGGCAGTGAGGTCCTTTCAACCTTTTTCTGGAGCTCCAATGAATTATAACTATCCTCTTCTAACCTAAGCAACTGAAAGCAAATTCACCATAAACTAATCCTATTCAATCTCATAAAAACTAAATCAGCAGACTGTAAATTCGAATTGCATGTCAAAGTAAAGAAACAAAGTGTTGGAACGAAAGGTAAATAACATTACAACACAGAGGAGGTCTATTGCTCTCAGGTTGGGCCCTAACCTGAGAGCTATAGCTCCCTTAGAAACTCAGAATGAGATCAAAATCTGCCTGCCTTTATTCATAACCAAAAATCTGATGTCATGCCAAAACTGGCTTACAAAAAGAACCAACACCGAGCTGTAGCTCGTACTTTGAAATTACAATAGTAATGCAAAAGTTCAAAAAGCTTCTATCAAAGGCTACGGCCTCAGTATTTATGCAAAATGATAATCCAACAGGTTTCCTTGATTTGTGGAGCTCGGCTGTCCAACTGAAGGTTAAACTGCTGATCCTGTAGAACAGTTGTAACTGCTGTTCCTGTAGAACGGTTGGCTGCCTCTAAGCTCGGTGGGGAGATTGGTTGGAGCTTGAAGCTATGGTGGGAATCACGAGGAAGGTCCCCAAGACTGTGGACATCCTCTCCTAAAAACCAGCAGTGCCACCTTACTGTCTCCTTGTCTCCTTTTTCGTGGTCTTTGCTCCCTTTTAATGCCAAAAACCTGAAATCATCATGTATTAGTCACGTAGATAGAATGCCTACCCTTCTTCCTACAAACAACATGAATAAACCAAGAAATGAATGCATAAGCAATAAAAGATGAATGGTTTGAGCAAAGCAAGTAGGCCAAATGAGCCCAAATTGTACCAAAAATTGGGGCTCATCAGCGGTGAAGGAATCAATTAAGAAAATAATTAGAAAATAAAGACGCAGAGGGTTAGGAGGGGAAGATCAATGATTAAGGCTTTGAATGAGAGGATTCCATGATTGGCTTAACTTATAGCCATCTTCTTGATTAAAGTTATTTGTGTGCTTTACGAATTCGAGGGCTTCACAAATGATTCAGGTGGAATTGAAGGGAGCAAAGACAATGATTTTTGCTTGGTCAAAGCATATAAGGTGCTTATAATTATAAGACTGCTCAATAAGGGCATACTTTGAAAAATTATTATGAGTAGTATTGACTATATTTTTATTTAGACGAGCTTTGACAAATTTACCACTTTGGCCTATATAAGAATTTATGCACAAGCATGAGAATTTATAAACCATATGGACCAACAATGGATCATATTTATCTTTTGGAGATTTGAATAATTGTTTTAAAGTCTTGTAGGGTTTGAAAAGAGTTTTATTGCTATTCTTGGCTAATATTTTAGAGATGTGATTAGTGGTAACTACTTTTATTGATGCAAACAATTCCTTCTTTATATTTTAATCAACAAGTAGTTATACATGAAAAACTTCAACCATTAATTCTTCAACAAGAACAATAAATATATATCACAGTAGACAGTGAACAATAGAAAATAAACAAGAGACAAGAGATACCATGAGCATGCTCACAGTCACGACAAAATCCACAAGGGGAAAACCTAAAATTCTTTCCTTATGAGAGGGAGATTTTTTCCGTCAAAGTTACATCAAAATGTTCCAACAAATCCAAACTTCCTTTAATGAAATATCAGCCAAAGTCTGTCAATATATCAGCTCCAAATTCATTGTACCAGATTGCTCAAATAAGGCCAGAATTAGGGCATGTAATCATTGTTATTGGAGGTTGAAATTAGTGTTGTAATTACCACAGAGATATCACAAAAGTGAAACCAGAGCTCAAGGAGGGAAGGTTGGAGGTTGCTTTGAGGGAGGGTATCGGGCTGCTTGGAATGCCTTATTGATTTGGAAGGGGGAATATCCATTGTTGTTAAGAGATTTAATTATGATTAGTATTGGTTAAAGAGAATAAATTTGTAAAAGGTTTTGGTCATAAAACTTGTGAGGTTGAGATCAATCAAGACAAATCTAAAATGGCTATGAATAAAGGAGATTTGCAAAAATTGTAGATCAACCTCACACAATTTTTTGCTGATAAACTTTGAAATAAAAACTAAGGGGACATACAATACTATAATTTTCTTTTTGAAATTGAAAAGCTTCCTTTCATGAAATCTATTTTAGGTGCAACATGCAAGCAGACAAACTTAGGAGAAGATAGATTATATAATTAAATTCTCATGTAAGGTTCATCTTAGAATAATTTATGTGCTTTTGATATCAACTATTGGGTGAAATTTAATGCTATTCTTGGATACCCATCCATAGTTCCCATTATTTTAAGCTAAAGAGAGGGGATTTTAAGCCAACAAATTCTACCTTGCTTTATGAAAAACTTTTGTTGGTTCAATCCCCTATTCAGTTATTTTGAAGTCTAATATTAACCTCATTCGAGGTGTTGTCATGATGGATACTTTAAAGTTGAATAGGGAGTGACACCCTTATATTTGTTTTGTTTTCAAATTAGCTTTTGAATTGCCTTGTGATGTTTTGTATAAAATTGTGTTTTATGTTGGAAGGGGAGATAAATGCTCAACAAAAGGGACTTACTCTAACCTTTTCTCATCTATGAAAAAACATTTTTAGGCTCACATGAAAGATACACATGGTCTTCTTCAACACCCTAATCAAGTGATCATTCACTTAGTTTAGGTCAAATTGGGAAACATGAGGAGAATCACCTTGCTTGATGTGAATATGTGGCACTTTAAAACTAGAAAGGACATGAAAAGTAGTCATTGTCATAAACTAAAAAAGCGTAAGGTCGGTCCTTCTTGTACATTCACAATTTTAAGGTCAACCCTACTTGTATTTGTTACCCCTTGATATCTAGGATTATCTAGAGGATATTTTTCTCCTGCAATTTTGATCACATACATTAGTCCCACAAAGGACATCCATGGTTATGCATAGAAAATTGATGAATGATGCTTCCCACATTTTTGTCATGTTACATTGATGATTATAGTGCTTGACATCCATGAGATACATTTATTAATTATTTCATATTAAGTGTTAATGTCTTATGTATTAGAGATGAAGTAGTGACCATTCGTTGCATCAATAGATAATGGATCATGATGTCCTAAATTAGTGACTTTTTCCATGTTTCACCTTGATGGTCATCATCATCTTCTAGATAAGTGTTGTCACTCTTGGGCTGAGTTGTACTACTAGGGGCTTTGAAAGATGTAGCATACCCATATCCCAATCCATACTTAACATTTGAAATCTTTCATAATTTCCATTATCCCATTCATGATTGGTTGTCATATGTCACAAAAAGGTTCATGCTTCATATTTCCATGAGAAGGAGCTATAAGCTTAAGGTTGATGCAAAATAAAGGAATATTGCAAGATGTGAAGGTCAAAATGAAAAAGAAAAATGAAGAGAAAGTAAGGAAATGTCAAAAGTCAAACCAAATAGTGAGAAATGCCACTTGCTATGAGGCCATTACTCCAAGTCTTATGCAATGAAATGCGTATACATAAAAAGAGGGACCCAGTGAAAAAAAATACAACAACAACAACAAAATCAAAAAGAAGAAAAAAAGGCAAGTCAATGGGTAGTAATAAAGAATGTTGAGGAAAGGGAAACCCAATGCCTAAGCATTCCCTCAACAAAGGAACGCCCATGTAAAAAAATATCTTAAGCAACCTAGCATGCCCATGAAACACAATTCATAAAGTTATTTCCCAAAACCATACCATCTAAAGGTCCATGCTAAATAATTCCATGAGGAGGAGCTTAAGCTTGAGGTTGATGCAATTAAATTTTAAAAAGAAGAAGGAAAATGCAATATGTAAAGGTCAAAAAGGTGAAATTAAATTGAAAGAGATATTAAATTGAAAGAAATGTTTAAGTAATTCCCCTTGACATTGAGGCCATTACCTCAAGTCCTATGCATTGAAATGCATACCTAAATGGGACTAAGTAAAATTATCCCAAGTATCATGTAATGAAATGAATATACCTAAAAAAGGGTATTCAATTAAATGGAGTTAAGAAAAAACAAGGGAAAAAATAAAAATAAAATTGCAATGTAAACGGGTAGTATGAAAAAAATGTCTAGGAAAGGGTAACTCAATGCATAAGCGCTCCCTCAAAAAAGGCATTGATGTGATCAAATATCTTAAGCAATGTAACATAACTATGTAATACAATTCATGACGGTAAATCCCAAAACCATACCATCTATCACTACACCAACTTCTTGATCGGCTTTCTCGAGAACTACTTCTCTTCTTGGGTGTTGACACATGTAATGATGTTTAATGATGCCCGCACCATACCTAAACTCAGAAAATTGTATGAATTTTATTAGTCATAATTGTGAAGTTATAATATGATGCTCAATGTGATCTACCTAATTTCATTTACTTTTGACATGACTCCCTTTTTATATTGCATTGGACTTGTGCACCTGCCTCTAGATTGATGTCTACATTTAGGTCACTTTCACTTTGGATAATGTGCATAGCATGGATATGATTTGGATTGAGTTTTGTCACTTTGGAGAGCATTGAGAGACTACTTTAATTGAAGGAGGATTTCTTCCCACTTGTTTTGGAGGACATTGGGCTACTTTTGAGGTCGTTGCATCCTTTGGTAGAGGAGGCACCACCTTTTGAGGAGGATGTTGCACTTGGAGGATTAAATGTTGCACCATTTGGAGAGAATGTTTCACTTTGGAGCCTATACACATGCCTTTTGGACATCATTTGCGTTAACCATCCACTCTCGGGAGACCACATGTCACACATGTAACTCCGAACATGCATTCATGGAGGATGTCATGGCATTCAAGTACTTTTACTTCATTTTGGTAACATCTTTGGGGGTCTTTTAACTCATCCACTTTTGTATCATGGATATTTGAAGTATTATGGCCTTATCTATAGGTCTTATAAAGAGATAAAGACATTTTTATATTTCTTGGGGTTTTTTCTAGGAGAACAATATTATTTTATTAAGAAGGGTGTTAGATCTCTCATATAAATAAGATACACACTTCTTATTTGTAATGATTGTTAGGACTTGTGAGAACGACGACTAATATAGATTGGATCATTATAATGCTTTTCATCCACCTCGACGCTTTCAGAGTGGAAAAAGTGGAGGAATCATCTCACATGGCCGTTTTTACAAGCGGGTCCTAGTTTGGCAAAACGGGGTCTGAAACCTTCCTGGAGCATTTTTAGGAATTAAACAATGTATTTTGGGGGTAAAACTTTGTTGTTTTATCATAGCACATTTTCATGTTATTCTATACACAGATATTTCCAACAACGCAAGAAGCGCGTTAATCAGACTTCGTATGCGAAGGTTATGCCACTCATAAGTTGACCTTCCTATTTTCACCACCAGGGTTTGATAGGATGCCACGTCAGCCCCCATTATTCATGAAAAATGGGCTAGCCACTTGATTATGATGTAGGAGACTCAAGAAGAGCCAATATTGTAACTCTGCTTAAGAGTTGATGTAGTCAAACCTAATCAGTAGTAGGCTATCAGGTTGTGTCATAACTAGGCCACTAAGAGGAAAATGGATTTCATTTTTTCGAGTGCATTTGTTCCATAGATGAGAAAAAATAACCAAGAGGGATAGTAGGTAGAGAACATAGAGAGGATTTGTGCACTATAGCAGCCCATTAGCCACAAGACATACTTCTTTGTACTCGCAACCATATTTCGAGACAAAGAAGAGAGTAGAGTAGCCTCACCTTCTAGCTAGGTTTTCTCCCAAAAGGATTTCCCAGAGCATATATTTTGTTATATTTGTGTGTGCACTTTTATTTTGTCACTCTCTATTTTCTACATAATTTTCCATTTGCATGCATGAACTATTAACAATAAATCTACAGATCCAAAAATCTAATAAAACAATAATAGTGTAGAATTTCATATTTCTAATATAATATTATGAGATTTGTTGTTACAAATTGTCCAGTGGAATCTCCATGGCAGTTTACGAACAAATTGTCCAGTGGAATATCCATGGCAGTTTATGGATCGTTCACTTGTCTAATTTTACCTTTTTTCTTCTACATTTACATTACAAATTTTACTGATGTTCATGGTTAGGGTTTTGTACATGTTATAGATCCAAAAAATAATCACTGTATTATAAAAACAGTATTACTAATTTATATTACAGACATATTAGAGTTGGTTGTTGTTGCTCTTACACACCTCTTAATTTTCATATTTTGCAAGTTGGATAAACACTATATCTATCCATTGTTTAGCCCCAAACTTTACTATTTTGTAACTTGTTCAAGGGCCTAAAATATATTACTGTTGTAACTTGTTTTCTAGTATATTTTTCACATAAACTGTGAGTTTTACAATCATCATAATTTTCATTTTTGTATTGTTTGGAAATAATTTTTCATTTGATAATAATTTGATCAACCCTTAAAATAGGCTTCAAAGCACATTAAACTCAAATCTAGAATTTACCTTGAGTGACCACCTATTTCATAACTCGTTTAAGATATTTCATTGGTGGTGAAGTGAGTAGCTACTTAGGAGAACTTAGAATTGATTGTATCTTTCCTTAGGAACCCTAAGTCCTATTAGGGAATTCTCCCTCATGTTGCACTTGTCCTTCAAAATCATTAAATCAAGGGAAGTTGTTGCTCAGGTGATAGCGGAAAACCTTATAATGCTCCACAAGTCTATACATCTTGTGAGGGCTTTTAACTAAGGTGATATATTTTGTGATAGTCGTATTCATAATTTTGAGAGGTTGTATAATGTTCCACAAGTCTATACATCTTATGAGGGCTTTCAACTAAGGTGATATATTTTATGATAATCTTATTCATAATTTTGAGAGGTTGACACTAACCTATTTTTGAGATTTAAGCATGAATGGAAGGTTAAGAGGATTTCTTTCCATTCTAATTTGTCATCATTTTAAGGTCACAAAACCTATTTTAGTAGATTAAACAATCAACAATCACAATGCATTTTCTAGTATTGTATTGTAGCACTTGCAAATAAGGGAAATTATACTCAGAATAATGGAAGTACCACGAATGGAAATGACTTGCACAAAAAATTAGAAAGAAGAATTATTTTAGGAGTGTCTCTACCAGGCCATGCTAACACTAGAAATAAGATAACACCTTCACCAAGATGCCATGATCATGACTTTACATGAGAAGTAAACACCATCATATGCCTATATCTTCCTATGAAAAGAGGTGAATAAATTGTAGGTGTTTTAAAGGAAAATAAGGTGATGTATTTGAAAAACCAGCCAATAGTTTTGGCCATTAGTTTTGAACACATGGTTTCTAATTCCTTAGTTTTTTTTGGACAAAATTCATTAGGAATTTGATTAAATTTGTGCCCGACCGGCAACAACTAGGGAGTAATTGCACTAAGAGGTGCTCTCCAACCTAGTATAGAAGAGATGTTGTCTTGTCATGTCCTCTTATGTTATGTAAACATTCTTTTTTGGTCAAATTAAATAAAAAATAAAAATAAAAAAATTCTCTTATGTGATTCCTACCAAAAGACTTTGCTTAAAAAATAAAAAACTTAGAAAAAAAAGGTGCAAATCATTGCATAATTAAAATTATAAAAAATAAAAATAGTAATTACAATTTTAACTATATAATTATAAAGTTAAATAAATTAAATTATAGCTTGGTTTTTTCCCATGATATTCTTATTTAGTATAACATATTTAATAATTATAATTTTAACTATATAATAATAAATTTAAATAAATTAAATTATAGAAATCCAACTTTTCACAACCTATGGATTTTCTCATTGTTTTGACAACCCATGGTTTCTCCCATAGTATTTTTCTTTAACTGTGAGATACCAAGTTTTCCAAGTTTTGACAACCCATAAATGGTTTTGATAACCTATAGTTTAAATAAGAGGCACAAACCTTTTCATAATTAAAATTTAAGATAAATAAATAAACAAAGTTATTAATTATCATTTTAATTGTATAATTATAAAGTTAAATAAATTAAACTATGCGAATTCAACTTTTTCCCATGGTATTATTTTTTAATGTAGGCTATTTAATAATCACAATTTTAACTATATAACCATGAAGTTAAATAAGTTAAACTATAGAAATCCAACTTTTAGCAATCATGGTTTTCCCCATGGTTTTGACAACCTTCCGTTTCTCCCCTGGTATTCTTCTTTAACTATAGACTCCAAGTTTTGATAGCCTACATATGGTTTTGATAACCCATAGTTTAAATAATAGGCAAAAATATTTGCATAATTTAAAAAAAAATGCAATTAATGATTATAATTATAAAGTTAATAGATTAATTCTAATGTATTCTACTTCTTTGATGTATCATATTTAATAATTATAATTCTAACAGTATAATCATAATGTTAAATAAATTAAACTATAGAAATCCAATTTTTCACAACCCTTGTTTTTTCTCATGGTTTTGACAACCCACATATGGTTTTGATAACCCATAGTTTTTCCAAGGGAATTCTTCTTTAATGTAACATATTTAAAGACAAAATTTCAATGAATTTTAATTTTATCAAAAAAAAATTGATTTTAAATATCAAATTTGTAATTAAAAAAAATAAACCAAGCATTTGGACAAGTTTGGAGGCAGGAAGGTAACTGAAAATGTACTACACGAACAAGGAGCGAAAATCACGGAGGGCGACGAAACTCGACCTATGGCTTAGGGTTTGAGAGCTTCGGCGATGGTGGCTTGCCCATCGACCTGGACAAGCAACGTTAACCGCGTGCTATCATCTTCATGAGCGTTTACCCTCTCGCATTCTGGCAGACCACCTCCGTTTGTAGACCATCCGGCCCGTTCGCGGCAACCTACTCTATTCACCTCATTGACCTGGCATTTTTTAGCTGGGGAATTTCTTGGGACGGTTACTTATCCATTGTCGGTTAACATGGAGGGTGACATTGTTGATTATTTCGAGGATCTATTTGCAACAGACCCTAACTGGTCAATTTTCCCTTCACAATTGTTGGTCACGTCCTCGAACATATTGTTGGACATTCCCACAACCCTAGCCGGATTACCTGGGGTTTACTCAGTGTCGGAATACCTTGCTTTCACCATTTCGATTCAGCAGTCTCATCCATTACATGGGTTGTCATCTTCTACTTTGTCGTTTCCTAGTTGCCGTGAAGCAGTGGAATTCCCATCGGACTTCGACCTCCCCCCGCTCTCCCTGACCTCTCTACAATTTATCTCATCCTGTCTTAACCTGCCTGCACCCTCGTGCCCTTTGAACCCCACTCCATCTTTTCTCGTGGAATCTTCTCACATTCGTTCCCCACAGGCTCCACATATCCATCTGTCCCCTCCACTAGACCCTGCAGTCCCCTTTCCCCCTCCCCCCATCCTCGACCCTCCCACCTTCGGCTGCTTTGCAGACTCATCTCCACCCCATCAGGGTTTGACCAGGAACCCTCTCTTAGAGACCGACGCGATTCCATATCACTCACAGCATACTCGCCCACCCCCAAATTGGTCGAGGCGTCCTTCAAAGCGTTTCAAAGGGGTGAAGGTAGGTAATGAGCAGATATCCCTCACATTTGTTGTCGACATTAAGATGGGGGAAGTGTTGGATACCTCTGGCCGTGTTCTGGTTGGTCGTGTTCAGGGTAGGGCATACTCGCTCACGTGATTGAAGCAGTGGGTGTTGGAGATATGGGAACAGGTCCTCACTAAACTATCGTCAGTGGTCACTCTCTCTCGTGGATGGTTTTCTTTGCGATTTCAGAGGCCCAAGTTTATTCCTTAGGTTTTATCAAAACACTGGCACATTGAATTAGCTTTGGTTCTCCTCAAACGATGGAGCCCTCTATTTGATCCTGAGCGAGAACACCTTGGGGCTGGACCTATCTAGGTCAGACTGCCTAGCCTCCCACTACATTTCTGGTCGGAAGATATTTTCAAGCGGATTGGGAATGCCCTCGGCCAATACATGTATTACGACAAATATTATATGTTGACTGGGAATATGTCCGTGGCTCGCATCCTAGTTTTCCTTAATACCAGGGAGGGTCTGGAGGAAAGTATGCAGCTGCATTGGAGGGATACATGCAGGGTACATATATTGGACTATGAGGGGGTTCCATATTGATGCGGGAGATGTCACAAAATTGGACATATATATAAATATTGTCCCCTACTTGCATCTAGATCTGCTTTGGTTGCACAACCTGAATAAGCCACTGCAATTCTGGTTCCTGATCAACATGGGAAGGAACCTGTTCGTTATGAATATGATCAATCGATGGACTCTCAGGTAGCTCATGAAACTAGCACTCACAAGGAGAAGATTCGTCCCCCATCCCCACATATCACCCGATCGCGTGTGGCTATGGAGGCAACTGCGTCTGTTCCGTGTACTATATCTAACCCTCCATCTCTCTAACTATTGTCATTTGTTTACTCTCCTTGTACTTCATTTTCTCATGCTAGTACTGTGAATTGTACACCCTCTATTGTATGTACATTATTTCCATTTGCACCTATTTTCCCCCACTTCTCCTACCATCAATGGGATTTTGGATTCTCTCTCCCCCATGGAGCCATCCATTGAGTCTAGTATGGGACATTGCTATAACCTTCGGTATTTATCTCGTATACCCCTGGGGGATGGTAGTGGAATTGGCATTTCTCCCCTTCCTTCGCACTCCAAGGCTGCCCATGGTAGACAATCCTACATTTCTAAGGCCATCCTCTAGGCTGGAATGGATGTGGCTAAAGGGCAACAATAATCCATTGATAATGTCCTTAGAGCATTGACCTCCCTGCCCCCGTTTCTCCATGAAGTGGATCTCCTACAACTATCGGGGGTTGGTTAGCCCTACTAATAAATCAACCTTCTGTCGATTGATGGAATTGGAATCGATGGACATTATATTTTTATAGGAGACACTTGTGACTGGAACACAAATTACTCCCATTCTTGAGGCCATTTTATGTGGATGGCACTTCATTGTACTGGATGCCCGTGGGCAATCTAGGGGTTTGTTATTGGGTATTGACCCGAGATCCATTAGACTATTAAACTCCTGGGAGAGATAGGATTCATCCGAGCTGATGTATACTCAGCAGAGATTGGAAGGGAGCTGAGGATTATTAATGTCTACAAACCTTGTAACAACAAGCTCACTTTCTGGCAACAATTACTTGAATTTGAATACTTTAAAGCTGAGAACATCATTATAGGGGGGATCTCAATTTCTCTCTGGGACATGTTGAATCCTGGGGCATGAATGCACAGATTGGCTCACTATCGAACGAGATCTTTTCCCTACTGGAGGATCACCATCTAATTGATTTATCCATGCCCTACTTAAAGCCCACCTAGCAAAATCAAAGGACCAGGGATGTTGCACTAACTAGAAGATTGGATCGTTTTCTAGTTAAGGAGACTTTATTGGATCAATTGCCCCTTTATCGTCAATGGGTGGGATCAGGGGGATTGTTGGATCACCATCCCATTTATCTGAAGATTGCAGGAGGTGTACGAAAACCCAATGCACCTTTCAAGTTCAATTCAACCTTGCTTAAAGATGATAGCTACATACAATGATCACACAGAATTGGAAATCCATTACATCTCAGCTGAGTCTAACAGCCTCCAAGATATTGGAAAATAAAATTGTAATCCTAAAACATAAATTAGTTAAATGGGCAAAGAATAAGAGGATCAAAGACGAGTAGATCCTGAGAGACACTGAACTGGAAATTAAACAATTGAGTGGATTAGAGAGTCGAGGTTTTATCTCTGCTGATGCTAAAGAAAATTTGATCCAACTTGAGATTGAGTGGAATAGGATCTTGAAAGACATGGAAAAAACTTGGTGACTCCGAAGCAGGACCATCTGGTTAAAGGAGGGGGGTGATAACACCAAGCTCTATTATCGTGTTCCAAATGGGCATCGGGCCATTAGTACCATATCACAACTTGCGGATGAGGAGGGAACCCATGCAAAGACTTTGCATGAATTGGCCAATCTTGGTATTTCGCATTTTGGGAGATTATTAAAATCTCCTATGGAGGCAAATCTTGCAGAGATCATTAGGGTAGCTGGACTTTTCCCTAGATATGTGGACCAAGATATAGGTGAAGAAATACTTACCCCAGTATCCATGGGGGAATTAGAGGCCATGATAAAGTGATTTAAAAAGGATAAGAGCCCTGGACCAGATGGATGGTCGATCGAATTTGTTAGGCTCCAACCCTAACCCCCTTATTTATGTAATAGGATCGAGTCATAGTTATAGTTAATTAAAGAGTCAATAAAGCCCATATTAATAATTGTAAGTGGTTAACTCGCATTTAATGCAAGGACCACAGTTAGTTGCAAATGGGCCAGGGTATTAGATAGATGGTATTAATAAGAACCATGGTATTTCCCCGTGGTATTGCATGTATGAATCCTATATAAAGGATAGAGACTCCGCTCGATGGGCATCGTGTCTTATTTTGTAATTGAGCTCAGCTCTATAGGAGGTTGCCCCCTCGAAGAGGCAAGTGAACATTGCTTTTTGAATAATAAAATACTTGTTTTTATTTCTCATTGTTCTATGTTCTGGGTATATTTCTTCACATATTTGGTATTATGGTATCGTCTTGCAGGTTAAGAGCATAACAAGTGGTATCAAAGCACTTTCTAGGGCCGGTGGGATCTCCAACTTTTAGCAAAAAAGAAATTTGGCTAGAGAAGTGTTCCGGCATCTTTAAACCACGGGATCTGACGTTGAGCGCATAAACCTGTGGATTTGGGGAGGCATGCATGCAAGAAATACAAGAGGTGGTCACACTTGTTGGACTCCCTTGTAAACCCTGTGGGTACCCCTTCTAGTAGTAGCGCATTAGACAGAACCGTGCACAGACTCTCTTCCAAGTACCCTCTAGGTATATCGAAAGCCCCCTAGCTCCCTTGAAACCTCACCATAGATAAATTGTCGGCCGTCTTGCTGCTACAGTACACCGAGAACAGCACTCGGAGAGATTACTCGCATGTACGATAGGGTAGTTGGGTTGTACGGCTAAGGGTACGGTTGATCCTCCTTGGTTAGTGCCCTGAAAAATTGGGCCGAGTACTACTGTCAGACCCTTATGTATATTACGATCTGTAGCACCTAACACTCCTGAAGACCATAGTTCCCTTCTCTATCTCTGGATCACGCATAATCTTTGCCAGATCAGATCTCGCAGGTGGGGTTTTGTCGCAGCAACAGCAATCAGTTCCGTCGTTCAGATCTATCAACTCAGCCATTTAGATTTATCAGATCCATCAGATCCACCATCTAGATCTAGCAGTTTGGGCTCTGTAGTCGTCGCAACAATTAGATCCGCCATTCAGATCTGACTAATTGTGTGGGTTCCTATACCTCGGCGTGATTTTTGCAGGAATTTGGGCAGCATTGACATTTATGGAATTAGACTACTGCAGTATTCCTAAGCAAGGAGTAAAACTCCATTCGGATGCTTATTGGAGACTTAGCCCATAAGAATCAGGTCGACGAGCTGAGCAAGGTGGTACCATTCAATTGTTAGTGACAAAAATTTTCGGGTGGTCCCAGATTTCAAGTACATCGGATCGGTGCATGGTACAAACTAGAGCTCAAGCTATGGCCAATGAGAGGATTGACAACCTTGAATCACAATTGAAAGATGTCGTGTTGCAGCTGAAGACCTTAAATGAAACACTCTCAAAGGGCAAGGTGGAGGAACGCGCAGAGGCATATATTGGCAATGAAAACATTGAGGGCTAGTCTAGCCAGTCTCTTCACCTCTTTGGCACCCACCAACAATCTCATCCGCGACCACCCAAGCTGGACATGTATAGATGGCTCTCACCCGGCCGCATGGATAGCACAAATGGAGAAATATTTCACATTGAATTACATCCTGGATGATGTGACTCAGCTTAGTGTGGGTATCATGTACTTGGACAATGAAAGATGAAAATGGTGGCAATGGCATCAACGTTGCTATGGAAGGCCCTTGACTTGGCAGACATTCAAAAAAGCTCTTATGGATCGCTTTGACCAGGGCTCTAATTTTTTGGGTCGTCTCACTAAGCTCGGACAGACAGGAACAGTGAACGAATATATTACAGCCTTTGAAGCCTTAGCTTTCCACAATGGAGGTCTACACGATGAGTTCTACATGGAATGTTTTGTCAGTGGTCTCAAAGAAGCCATACAATCCCACGTCCTACTACAACACCCTAGCTCATGGTTGCATGCTTGCAGGATAGCTCGTGAAGTAGAACGTGCATTAGCGGCCTAGTCCAATCACCCAAATTTCATCGCCAAGGGTCGCCCCACACAAGTTCAAAGCACTACCCAAACACTCAAGGTTTAAAAGGTGTCACTAGCAGAAATGGTGGAAAGAAGAAAGCAAGGATTGTGTTACTACTGTGATGAGAAATACTCCCCCGGGCATAAATGCAAGGAGCCCAAATTCTTTCAAATGATGCTACTGATCACAGTGCCTCGGAGGAAGCCCCACCACTTGAGGAACCAGAGGAGGAAGAACAGGACAACCAGCATGACAATGTACCTGAAGAACCAATTATCTCGCTGCATGCTTTGGCAGGGATTTCTTCTCCCCAAACTCTCAAAATCAGAGGTTTTATTAAGCATCGCCCACTAGTAGTCTTGATTGATAGTGGCAATACACATAATTTTATCCATCAAAGAGTTGTGGAAGCAGTGCATTGTTTTGTCTGAGCAGTTTCTAACTTCCAAGTCCAAATTGCTGATGTGGGGACAATGAAATGTGAAGGCCGCTGTGAAAATGTCAAACTTCAAATGGGGGATTATCAGTTAAAGACCCACATGTTTGCCATACACATGGGAGGGTGCCACATTGTCCTAGGTGCTGAATGGCTTCACACACTTGGCCCAATCACAATGGATTTCCAGGACTTATATATGAACTTTAAGCAAAACAACCACACACATACGCTCCGCGAACTCTAGGCAGGAGCTCCCTCTATCATCATCTCACATTGGATGGAAAAATTGTTAAAAAAGGGCCACCATGGAGTTATAGCCCAATTTAATGCCATCAAGGCCTTCGAACCCAATTATCTTCATATTCATCCTGAGATGGAATAGATATTGAACAACCATCTGGCAGTCTTTGACAAGCCTCACAAGCTTCCACCCTCGAGAGGGGAACATGATCATAGCATTACTTTGGTCATAGGGGCCAAACCACCAAATGTGCACCCATATAGATATCCGTTCACCCAAATGAATGAAATTGAAAAAATAATCAAGGAACTCTTGGAAGCAGGCATCATTCGTCCCAGTATTAGTCCTTATTCATCGCCGGTGGTCATGGTGCTCAAGAAAGATGGGGAATGGCGTATGTGTCCAGACTTCAGGGCCCTCAATAATTTGACGGTCAAATATAAATTTCCCATCCCAGTTGTCGATGATTTGTTGGATGAACTAAATGGGGCTCAATTCTTTACTAAGCTCGACCTTCGCTCGGGCTATCACCAAATTCGCATGAAAGAAGTCGACATTCCAAAGACTACTTTCCGAACTCATGAAGGCGATTATGAGTTCCTGGTCATGCCATTTGGTCTTTGTAATGCCCCATCCAATTTTCAGAGCCTTATAAACCACCTGCTCAAACCATATCTCAGAAAATTTGTCCTTGTTTTCTTTGATGACATCCTCATCTACAGTCGCACCTGGGCCACATATCTTCAGCATGTAGATCTGGTCTTGCAACTGCTCTGCATACAAAATTATTTGTCCAAGTGCTCTTTTGGCATGGAAGAAGTTGAGTATTTGGGCCACATTGTGGGGCATGAAGGTGTTAGGGTGGACCCCAAAAAGATCCAGGCAATGCAGGATTGGCCTCAACCAAAGACCTTGAAGAGCTTGAGAGGATTTTTGGGTCTCACATGCTACTATCGCAAATTTGTCTGCAATTATGGTCACATTGCTAGTCCCCTCACTCAAATCCTCAAGAAAAATTCATTCTTCTGGAATGATGAAGCAAAACAGGCCTTTACAGCTCTCAAACATGCCATGTGTTTCACTCCAGTCTTAGCACTACCCGGCTTCTGGTACGGGTATTGGGGCAATATTAACGCAGGAAGGTTGACCCTTGGCCTTCACGAGCCAACAACTAAGTGGGAAGAATCTGGGACAATCTACCTATGAGAAGGAGATGATGGCCATCTTACATGCAGTATATACCTGGCGACCATACTTATTGGGGCGACGTTTCCAAATCCATACAGACCATCAAAGCCTTAAATATTTTTTGGTGCAACGCCTATCCTCACCACAACAAAATAAATGGCTCGCCAAAATGCTGGGATATGATTATGAGATAATTTACAGGAAAGGGTGCGAAAATATTGTAGCAGATGCGTTATCCCGCCAATTTGAGGAGGACAGTACCCTGCTCGCAATTTCCCTTCCCATTCCAAAATCGATTGAAGAGGCTCGTAAGGAATGGTTTTCACATCCCTGGCTCTCCCAACTCATTAATCAATTGCAGGCGGATCCAAATTCCACAACGGGCTACTCGTGGCAGGATGAGATTCTTCACTACAAGGACAGAGTCGTAATATCACCAACATCCACTCTCAAAAGCCGCATTTTGGTGGAGTTGCACTCATCACCCACTGCAGGACATTCAAGCTTTCAAAAGACGTATGCTCGCACTCGAAGATAATTTTTTTGGACAGGCATGAAAAAGGACATTCTTACTTTTGTATCTAAATGCGATGTCTGTCAGTGCCACAAAGGAGAAACAGTCAAATCCCTAGGCACATTACAGCCATTGCCCATCCCAACCTCAATCTGGACGGAGGTTTCTATGGATTTCATTACGGGTCTTCCAAAGTCAAGAAACAAGTCAGTCATCATGGTGGTTGTGGACAGACTTTCTAAGTATGCTCATTTTTGTGCCCTACCCCACCCTTTTACACCGACTTTGGTTGCTCAATATTTCATGGACCAGATCTTCAAATTGCATGGCATGCCCACTTCCATTGTGTCTAATCGTGACCCGATCTTCACCAATAACTTTTGGTAGGAACTCTTCTGGCTACAAGGTACCCAACTACAACTCAGTACTTCCTATCATCCACAAACTAATGGTCAAACTGAAGCAGTCAACAAATTTTTGGAGACCTACCTTAGGTGTTTCACTTCAGAAAAGCAACATCTCTGGGTACAGTGGTTACCTCTAGCTGAATGGTGGTATAACACCAACTATCATGCCACCACCAAAATGACTCCATATGAAGCAGCTTATGGTCAACTCCCTCCTTCCCCTACATCTTATATCAAGGGATGCTTGAAGGTACAAGCATTGGATCAACTCTTACAGAACTGCACAACCATGCTGGACCACCTTAGAGAGAATTTCATCAAGCCCAAAACCGCATGAAGCAACAGGCAGATCAACATCGCTCAAAACGCCAATTTCAAGAAGGGGATCGGGTATTTTTGAGGCTGCAACCATATAAGCAAACATCACTCAAAGACAAGGGTTGTCAGAAATTATCTCCAAAATTCTACGGACCATATCAAATACTTCAGCGCATTGGAGAAGTCGCCTACAAGCTAGCTTTGCCACCCACTACAAAAATCCATCCAGTCTTCCATGTCTCATGGCTCAAGAAAGTGATTGGGAACCATTGTAGAATTCAAACCAGTCTACCTAAAGTGGATGAAGAAGGGTCAATCTGGCTCCAACCTGAATAGGTTCTTGACACACGAGAACGGCACCTGCTTGGCCGCATGATCAAGGAAGTCCTCTTCAAGTGGAAAGACACCTCTCCGGAAGATGCAACTTGGGAACCAGCCACTATCCTTTAGCAGTTTCCGCAGCTTTAGCCTTGAGGACAAGGCTATTCTTATGGGGGAGGGCATGTTAGGGTCCAACCCTAACCCCCTTATTTATGTAATAGGATTGAGTCATAGTTATAGTTAAGTAAAGAGTCAATAAAGCCCATATTAATAATTGTAAGTGGTTAACCCGCATTTAATGCAGGGACCACAGTTAGTTGCAAATGGGCCACGGTATTAGATAGATGGTATTAATAAGAACCATGGTATTGCATGTATGAATCCTATATAAAGGATAGAGATTCCCCTCGAGGGGCATCGTGTCTTATTTTGTAATTGATCTCAGCTCTATTGGAGGTTGCCCCCTCGAAGAGGCAAGTGAACATTGCTTTCTGAATAATAAAATACTTGCTGTTATTTCTCATTGTTCTATGTTCTGGGTATATTTCTTCGCATATTTGGTATTCTAGTATCGTCTTGCAGGTTAAGAGCATAACATAATTTTACATTGATTTTTTTGACATGATTGGATAGTACCTAATTTAGATCATAGAAGAATGTCAGACTAGTGGGCGAATGTATGATGCTTTCAACTCTACATTTATCGCTTTCATTCCAAAGTTTGATGACCCACATAGCTATGAAGAATATAGGCCCATATCCCTTTGCAACTGCATATACAAGATCATAGCAAATCGCCTCAAGCCCATATTATCTGAGCATATATCGTCAGAGAAATTTGCTTTCCTTGATCGTCGACAGATTCATGAAACAGTGGGTACATCACAAGAAGCCCTTGATTCCATCAAATCAAAGAACCTCAAAGGCATGATACTTAAGATTGATTTCGCAAAAGCATTAGATTGCACCAGCTAGCTATACATTAGAATGCTATTAACTCATCTTGGATTTCCTCTACCATT
This sequence comes from Pinus tabuliformis, assembly GCA_031772625.1. Classification (NCBI taxonomy): domain Eukaryota; kingdom Viridiplantae; phylum Streptophyta; class Pinopsida; order Pinales; family Pinaceae; genus Pinus; species Pinus tabuliformis. The sequence continues at coordinate 816,618,381 of CM062818.1, forward strand.
CATCCAATGGATTATGTTCCACATTTCCAATGTATCATATAGTTTTTTGATCAATGTATCAACATCCTCCTTCCATGCAGAAAGAGGACTGAGACAAGGTTGCCCACTTTCCCCTCTACTTTTTCTAATGATCATGGAAGGTATGAGTAGGCTTATCTCAACAGATCGAATGCAGGGTAGACAGAGGGGTATCAAGATCACAAACCATTTCATTCTCACACATCTCCTATTTGTGGATGACATTCTCATATTTCTGAATGGATCATTAGGGGATTCCACTGCATTTGCGGCTGCATTTCGATTATTTTGCTTCGCTACAGGTATGCAATGCAACAATCATAAATCCACCCTATCAGCCTTTGGGTGCAACCAAAATGAGATCCATTCAGCACTTCAACACTTCCCATTTATCACTCTACAGATTGAGGAGGGACTCAAATACTTGGGCTTCAGGTTAAAACCATCAAACTATCAGATTGTTGATTGGGTATGGTTGGTTGCGAAAATTGAAAGAAGATTAAACATCTGGCATCATAGGTGGCTGTCTAGAGCGGGGAGACTGATTCTCATCAAATTTGTCCTAGAGGCCACTCCGGTTTACTGGATGTCCTTGGCATGGATACCAAAGGGCATTATTAAAAGAATACAACAATTATGCTACAGATTTCTCTGGAGGGGAAAACAAGCGGGACACACCTTTGCCTGGGTTAGATGGGACAAAATCACTCTTCCAAAGAAATGGGGGGGATGGGGTTTGAAGAATCTAGATTACTTTGCTAGTGCTTTGGCTGCAAAAATGGGTTGGAATGTCCTATCATCCAAGAACCTTTGGACAAAGGTTATTTATCAGAAATACATTTCCCCATTACATCTGCATGACTAGATCAGTATTGCTACATGGGACAAGAACAACATTTCCACGGTCTGGAGGGTCATACTCAACACTTCGAACCATGTTAGGGATGGATTGACATGGAGAATTGGCAATGGTAGCTTTGTTCGGATTGGCATGGACCCATGGATTGGTTGTGGGAATGCTCATTTACTCCCACCAAGGCTGATACAACATCTATCAGACTTAGGACACACCAATATGGCACATATTGTAGATCATGAGCATACTAATATGTTCTGGCAGGCATGGAAAAATACCATCACACTGAATATCCCACCATGTTGGCAGGTCAATTGGCAAAACTATATAACAACATTGATGGAATCACATGTCTGGATTACATAGTGGGAGGATGAACTAAATTGGTCACACTCACCAAATGGGAAATACTCCCCCAAACATGGATACCTGCTTATTAATGCAGAACATCAACCCCTTGCATCAAAATGGTGGTGGTTTGTTCTATGGAAGTTGAAGGTGACTCCCGGGACAAAACTGTTCATGTGGTGCATCCTTCGGAATAAGGTTCGTATTGCAAACAACCTACTTAAACGCACATTTCATGGCCCAACTTGGTGCTTATTGTGCAAGAAGGAAATGGAAACATGTAATCACTTATTCCTAAATTGCACAACCAATACTTCCATTTGGACCGAGGTAACAACACATTTACAAATTCAAAATAATTGGCTAGGACATGATACTTGAGCGGCATGACACCGATGGTGGACAACTGCTCATACACACAAGTGTCGAAATCTACCTATTATAGTTTGTTGGTATATCTAGCTACAATAGAACAAGTAATATTCACATATAATGTACCATGTTGGGCCAATATCATAGCTTCACTCACCACTGATTATGTAAGTTTACTGGAGGAAACCCAAGACCCACATCCACGCAACATCATAACTGAAAACATTGATTATGATATGCCATGGGCATATTTTTATGGATCGACACAACAACATGGATGTGGGGGTGGCATACTCCTTCATATCAAACACACACACTCCTACAAGATTCAAATGGAATTGGAGGGGGGGACAAATAACTTTGCAGAACTTATATCTCTCCGATATTTACTATTTTTTGCACTTGTCAAAGGATGTCAAAATTTGTAGATTTTTGGTGACTCGTAGATCATTATAAAATGGTTTAATCAACAAATTGTTTTACACACACACACACACTATGACACATATTGGATGATTCTTTGAGACTGAGAACACATTTTGACATATCTTCCTGTCACCATATATACAAGGAACGCAACCAAGTTTCTGATATGTTATCCAAGGAAACCACACACCTGCCAAGGGGGGTCTGGTTGATCCAAGAACAACAAGATATGGACTCATACAGCTACTATCACAGCCCATTCATGGATGGGCAATTTTGATGGGGCCAGAGGCCCTGATTTTTTTGTATTTTATGACACAATTTTGTTCTAAATATTCGAATTATAGCATATTTATGTCTATATATTACTGAACTTTCACATGTAATTATTCATAGTAGTCTCCATTTGATGGGATCGACATATATTTTTGAGACAACAACACAGATAGTGGCCGGACCATTGATAATTCATATGATACCTAGCATCTTCAACATGTAATTTTCCGTTTTATAATGAAAACTATGATTTTTCCATGGGAAAAAAAGTTTGGAGGCAGGTAGTGGAGGGACAAGTTTGATAACAGGACTCGTACATTAGCCGCATGTTTTAGAACTTGTACTTCAACCACATATGTCAGGTAAAAATAACTATGAGCTATGTGTGTATTGATTTTATTTTATTTTTGTAAATTTCGGTGGTACCTTTCTATTACTTCAAATTGTAGTAGACATGACATCACAAGCATCCGTGCCCAGATGGTCTCAACCTGTGCATAGGGAAACTAGGTATGTTGACCATCTGGTTGCATTATGGCTAGTCCAAAACCGAAACTATCTAATAATTTCTAACAAAGTTAAATGAGCGTAATTATCTTTATAGCCTCTAATATCTATAATCTTATACCAGATAACCAAAAAAATTAGACTATGCATCTAAGAAAGTTTAATCATCAGAAGACTCAAATGATGCTGGATATTTAGCACTAAATCTAGGTTGTTCTTTTGGTGGTATGCATGGAATCTGCCTCTCGATACTAGCCATGTGATCATTCTGCTATTGAATTTGACACTAAATCAGTTAAAGTTCTCTGAGGATATTTTGCATCTCCTTTGAGGATCTCGAGCTACCTGTAAGAGGCAACATGAATGCTTTGGCCAGTAAGGTCTTCATCATCCAGTATATGTAAAGATTTTGCAGGAAGAGAGAGCATCTACCCTGTGTGTCACCCGGGTCTATGATAATGTCTCTGAAATCTTCCAAAATCTCCTGATCGCTTGGATCTATCCCAACGCGAATATCTGCATCCTATTAATTGATGGCTTAGAGGTCTTGTGGATGGGTTCCCATTCTATATGCATTAGTTGTCAAATTTCGTAGACGTTGAGAGCCCTCATTACCATGACCCCTAGTGGGTATAGACTGAGCACGACCATTCCCTCGGCCTGAACATGAACCAATACTATGCAGAGACGACGACCTCACCATACCTACACTAAAATCTATGTTGAGGGTTTGCATGAATACTTTAGTGAAGAGGGCTTGAGAGCCACTAACGTACATTGGGAGCAGGAAATGGAATGGATTTGGAGGATGATGAAAGATATAAAACTTGGAAGCCCGCGATTGAAATTGACCTGTGGGGTCTAACATAGAGCAATGACCATACATAAACATAATAAGCTAGGTCCATAAAATCTCCTCTTGACTTGACTCAAGAACATTAACAACCCAAACATATATATTATGACCCTAACCCATAGCCTCTATTGTATTGTGACAATCATAAGACTGCATGCAAGATTGACGAAACAACCTTATCCCTTTCCGACTACAGTCCATCTCCCAGGCATATCGACTACCCATAAACCCTAGGTTTGTTAGATTTGTATCAACTTTATCCAAAGCAAAGAGATTGTGGATGGTGATACCCAAACCCTCTGTGGTGCATTAAATACCCCCCGTGCCCTGACTCCTAGCAATTACTATAGAAACAAAAACACAGAAAATTTTGCCCCCCCTACCCTAGGGAAGAGGGGGCCTAAGGATTTAGATAGAGGGGCAACCATAATTCGACCAATTCCCAGGATGGGGAGTTGTGAAGGGATTGAATTTCCAACAAATCATTATGTGTTTAGACTCATCCCGTAACTAGAGAAGGATACCATCACCCACCATCCATAACCAATTGAGACAAATGCACATCATCAAGGACATTATATGAAGGAAGGGGTCAACCTGGACATACTTTCTGGAGAGGATGCAGAGAGAAGAGGATGCACAAACGCGATCCTGGACTAGGGCCTTGAGCTCACCTCCCACTAGGAACGCAATCCACCTCCTTTGCCCTAAATTACCTGGAAGGAGTATCCTACAATTTCCTTTCAATTTACCTCCACCTGCTATAACAATGACACCTTCAACCTCAATCACAACCAAATGCCTTCATCCTCACTCGTAATAATTCTCTGACGTTCCTTGCATGAGATTACATGTGTGGGGGTGACCACGCCACCCCAAATCCTTTATGAACATAATGACCATTACTACAACCTAGTTCCCACAATACTCTCTAACTCGAATCGCACCCCGATCGAAGAGTGTATTCAGTTTTTAAAACCCTTATATTAACTTGTAATTTTAGGGTTAGGGTTGTGATCCATAAAGAATTCAACCAACCACATGTTTCATGTAAAAATCACTATAACCTATTGGTGTATTGAGTTTTTAAAACCCATATATTAAATTATAATTTTAGGGTCAGTGTTGTGATCCATGAAGAATTCAACCAACCACGTGTTTCAGGTAAAAAACACTATAATATATATGTATATTGAGTTTTTAAAACCCTTTTATTAAATCATAATTTTAGGGTCAAGGTTGTGATTCATGAAGAATTAAACCAACCACATGTTTAAAGTTAAAAACACTATAATCTATATGTATATTAAGTTTTTAAAATATTTATATTAAATCATTGACGTAGATCCATGTTAACTCTGGATATACCAAGCGCAAAGAGGGATAGATTCCCTCAAGGTGAAAACCTCTCTTTTGAATGCAAAACTTGAGGAAATGTTTGCACCTTGAGAGATTTGTTCCCTCTCGACGCTTGATATATCCAAAGTTAAAATGAATCTAAGTCAGCTTAAAGTTAGAAGTCCCATAATTTCTACAACACACTTATTATGTTATATGAATCATTTATTTATTTTTTTCCAAGGAAAAAAGCGAACTTTTTTATAAGAAGTAAAAAAGTTACATAGCATATGAGTTAACATTCTGCAAAAGAAACTGCCTGGTAAAGGCAAAAACTCCTCTGAGGAGGATCATCAGCACCCCTTCAGAGTACTAGTCAAAATCACCTGTGCGCGGCCTGTGCAGCCATATCCAGAGAGCAATATACTGAAAGTCCAATTGTCCATTGGGCCTCCTTTCATGAGGAAAACAACCCAGGGACAACAAAAAAAACTATATGAATCATTTATTATATTAATTGAATTTCTTAATTTTTTTCTTATACCTTATTAAAATATTAAAATATTAGTCACATTAGATTGGAAATACAAGTTTAGACTATTTTTATTCTCAATTTGTTTGGTATTTTTACTTATCTTTCATTTTGGTTTCCTCTCGACTTTGAAGAGATAACATTTGCATGTTCAGTTGATTATTTAAGATATTGATTGTATTTTGAGTTAGATGGTTTACTTTAATTTAAATCGGGTTTCAAATTTCTTGAGGTTGTTGAATTTTATCCACTTTCTCATGATCTACAATTAAAAGTATAGAAAAGGATATAACATATATTGCATACATACTATTTATGAAAGGTCTTCTCATTATTTTGTAAAGCGTATTATAAATATAGATTATGTTTGTGATGGACTTAGTAAATATAGATGTAGTTCTCTCCTATTAAGTTAAAAATGAGGCAAAAAAATCGGTTTATATTGTTTTAAATTATATTTCTAAATGTTAACAACTTAACCACTCATAAGGCATATATTAGTATTAGTTTGCAAGAAATGGATCTTGTACTCAATGATTAATAACCATCAAACTTTCTTCCTTTTGATTTTATTATTATATTGGTTGAAGACATAGGTATATAGTGATTAATATTACATTGAACAGTAATAGTTTTAGTTGAACAATAAGTTTAATACAAAGTTTTGATTAATATTTTATGGAAACACTTTTTTTAACATATCAAATATTCTATCATTTTTAACTTTCTAATGACACATTCTGGGGTCTTCTTTGGCCTCATACTGAGGCACATGATTTTTTTTTAAATAAACTTAGGAAATGGGCTGATGAGGATGAGTAATGTTAGCTTTTAGCCTAACATTAATTCATAACATTTTATTTTTTCCTTTTTCGTAAAGGAAATACTTTGGGCATACTAAATCAATTAATTAATTGTTTTATGCTCTGCATTAAGCGAATTGTTCACTACACCACTTTTGCATTAACTTCTTTAAGATTATCGTCTTCATCGTTGCCTTCGCCCAGATAACATTCCCAATCATCCAATTCCTTCTTCAACTATGATTGTTTGTCTTCACGCCAGCCCCTAAGCAAGGAAGTAATCTGGATACAATATATGGCAACCAATCACACTTGTTGCTTTTGAAACTATCCAACCTTCAACTGAAGCTCCTTCATTGATGGTAGCTTTTGAACATCATTTTTTTAAACTGAAATGAGTAATATTTAGATTAAATATGCCCCTGGTCACAACAAATACTCAGGGAGTACATCGATTCAGAATCCACATTACATCATATGACAATCAGCTATAGACCCATTACCGCTTAGATATTTCCTATCAAAATTATTACATCATAATTATTACATAGATATATTGACACTGTTACATCAAAATTGAACCATAAGGAGGCCTTCATACAAGTAGCCAAGACAAAAAACCAAAAATTAACTGCATATTGGTTAATCATATTCAAAAGTTGGCAGGTTAAGATCTATATCCAACTTGTTTGTTTGTTTCAGAGGCTAATTTTGCATGTTGGAAGAATCTTTGGCAAAATTGAGGTCTGACATTATCTTCTTGAGCCTGTCCATCTCATCTTCCATCCTTAAAATATGTTGTTGCATTTCCAAAATGTGATCTTCTTGTTCAACCTAAGCACGATTGTCATCATCCCTTTACAAGGCCTCATGGGCCGATAAACATTTGGAACAAGCATAGTCTTCAGAGGAGGAATCTGAGGGAGTGGAGGACATCTTATTGATATATTCACAGGATAGATTTTGCAAACCCAGCCAACCCAGATCCGCTAAGAGAAATAAATAATTGACTAGTGCATAAAAAAGAGACCAAAGTGCCATATCCAAATTATGAATAGTAGAACCTATTTCTTAGTGCCTAGTGCACATATAAAACTGTAAATATACTTTAACTTTTTCTTAGTAATCGACTTCCAAGGGCAGACAAAAGAAAAGTATCTCAAATTACAACTCAAGCCCTAAAAACAAATCCAATTAACTTGAACCTTCCCTTACGCTAACTGTAGTGAGTTTCCAATGCAGGGGTCTCGAAATTACCTTCAAGCCAACGAGCGAAATCCATACTAGAACCAATTGGAAAAAAAAGACTAGGGTCTACCACAGAGAATTACGAGCCTGAAGCCCCTTACGCGAGACAACCCACGAACAGTAGTGTTGAACCCACAACTTCCCAATTGCCAATGAAAGAGCCAAGGCCCTAAGAAGAAAATCCTCACAGAGCCTTCTAAAGACAACCATATTAGGTGCCACAACTAAATTCTAAGACATATACCAAAACCAATTCTCCACCCACTAATGAGGATAAAAAATGCTTAGAGCCGACGTATTCATGAATGAATCCATAGATGGGATTAGAGCCCATTTAAAATCACTATGCTTACCTTGAGAGATGATTTGCATCATGTTTCCATTAATGTCACATGTGTGACCTCCAAGGGATTTCATCATTCTTCTGAGTTGAAGGTGATTCCAAGAAGTTGGCAGAGGATCTTTGTAAATACAAGTGTGTAAGGAGATGTAGTAACCACCTGTATGATGACGAATTTTGTTTGATGCCACATTCATAGATTTTTGTGGGGTGACATTAACCAAAGTATCAACCTTTCATGAATCATTAGGGAGGAAAGGACAATGGCACGTGGACGCAACTTAAAAACATATGATGATAAGGAATTGGGAAGGGACAAACGAGAAGGGACCAGAATGAGGAGGGGAGAGGAGGGAGAAGAAAGAAAATAGGAGGGGAAGAGGGGAGAAGGGGGGTGGGGGAAGGGGGTGAAGGGGACAGGGTCATCTAAAAAAGTGGGGAAGGGCAAGGGAAATTGATGCAAATCCTAACCTTTTCCTAATCTTAATTCTTATACCTTCAGGATAAAACCTTGGCTTGACCCACTTTAACTTGGTGTTGGGTTGACGCCACATAAGCCCGACTACAATGGTCTGGCGCAATGCAAGGGTGAATTAATAAAACCATCCGGGTTACAAAACTTTCATGATGGCCCAATTTCAACTCCTTACCATGTGAGCCTGCTCACCCAAGCCCGACTCGATGGATGAAGGGATTACAAAAGTCGAATGGGTAGAAAGCCTTCAAGCAGGATTCACTCAGACCTTTCACATATTCGGTTTTCGATCAGATAATGACTTGCCAAATGACGAACTTATGTGGGTAAGGAAATTGTTAAGTCCCAGTGCACTCATCCTTTATGATGGCTTTGCCCCTCTATATGTTCTCAACTTTTGTGACCTCCTACAAACCTTGTCTAATAATTTTTCGTGATCCTTCTGCAATCTGAGCGTATATATATATATATATATATATATATATATATATATATATATATATATATTATGTATACATTATAATATATATGTTCTAATTATAAGAGATTGTAGAAGGACTGGCTATGAAAAAAACTCTTGCTCTCCACACCATACAAATATGTTTTTATTAAAAAGAGGAATATAAATATTACATTGCAAATTTGGTCGATATCCATAATCATAGGTTCTGAAAGACCATTTTAGGAAAATTAATCAAAATTATAACAATTTTCCTAAATTAATAAATTACATAACAAAACCTATCTAATAAACGACTCATTAAGGAACCAACTCCTTTAGTAAAAAAAAATGACCTTTCGGTCAATTAGGCTTTTTACCAATGCCCTTGCATCATACTCCCGAGGAACAAAGAATTCATGGGCTCTTGTCTATGAGGTCTTCAACAATTTTGCCACTTTTGTGTAAGAGTGTAGTAGTCATCCAAGTTGCATCAACCACTGGATGGTTTTTCCATTTGACCAAGTATTCAAAGTACTCTTTGCCTCGAGTTTCCTAATTAGTCTTTTAGCCATAATTCTTTCTAGCTGCAAGGGTTCTGTTGCTGGTAGTTGCTTTTTCCACTGAATTTGTTATTGTTCTCTATTTTCTGCTGCTTCATCTGCTGACATATGCTCTCCTGGTTTATATTTATATAAATCTGCAATGTTAAAAAAGGAGAAATACCAATCCCCAGAGGTAATTCCAACTCATCAGAATTTTCTAAGAATCGTGCAAGGACCAATATTTTTCAACTTCAATATGTTGTATTCTCCCTTGGGAAATCTCTCCTTTCTCAAATGTGATATCACTTGGTCTCCTACTTCAAAACTTTTCTCTCTCCTTTTAAGCTTTGCTCTATTTTTATATTTAAGGTTGCTTTCCTAAAGTTTTTGTTTAACTTGATCATGAATTTCCTATATGATTGTGGAAAAATCTTCACCTACAGAACTTCTCTACTTTGTTCTTCCCAAATTTCTAAGTTCATGTACTCCCCTCAAATGCATTTCATATAAGATTTGAAAATGGCTTTGACATGTATTCCTATTGGGAGAGTCATTGTAGGCAAATTCAGCTTGTGCCAAAACTGATCCCACTGTTTAGGTTGATTACCAACCAAACTACATAGAATATTACCCAAACTCCTATTCGCTACTTCAGTTTAACCATTCGTCTATGGGTGATATGCCAAACTAAAAATCAGCTCGGTTCCAAGCTTTTTCCATAATCCTCTCCAAAATTGTCTCAAAAATATGGTGTCTTTATCAAAGACAATGCTTTTGGGCACTCCATGTAGCCTTATAACTTCCTTAAAGAACAAGCTAGCTATATGAGTAGCACCACTAGTTTTAGTGCAATGAATGAAGTGAGCCATTTTAGAAAACCTGTCTAAAACCAAAAAAATGGAGTCATGGCCTTTTTGAGTTTTTGGCAGTCCTAAACCAATATCCATACTTTTTGAATCCCAAGGCCTTTCTAGAATTGGTAATGGAGTGTATAATCTGGTGTTTTGAGTCCTCCCTTTAGCATATTGACAAATTCGACAATTACTCATGAATTTGTACACATATGCTCTTAATCACGGCCAAAAATAATTCCTCTTTAACGACTCATATGTTTTATCATGCCCAAAATGTGCTCCAAGCTCACCACTATGTTTCTCCTTGATCAGATTTTCTCTCATCGAACAATTGGGAATGCAAAGCTAGTTATTTTTAACTAACAACCATGTAGTCAAGTCATGAACATTGATCCTGAATTGTTGGGTTTTTTCAAGCTGCATAAGGTTCTCTGAAATCAACATTAGTATCATATAGCTCCTTGATGAACTCGAAGCCAAGCACTTTGATTTGACTTTCCTGCAAATGTAATTGCCTCCTACTTAATGCTTCATCAATTTTATTAGATTTCCTGCTAATATGCTTTAAAACAAATATGAAACTTTGTAAATATTCGACTCATTTAATATGATTTTGGTTCATCTTAGGCTACTGCATAATAAATTGTAATGCATGGTTATTAGTGTAAAGAATAAAATCCCTGGACAACAAATAATGCCTCCATTTCTTTAATTCTTGGACCATCGCATAAAATTCTTTGTCATAAGAGGTATATTTTCTTCTGACTTCATTTAGTTATCACTGAAATATGTTATGGCCAGTCTTCTTGACTAAGAACTGCTCCAATGGATTCATTGTTGGCATCACATTTTATCTGAAATGGTTTGTTGAAATCTGGCAACACAAGTACTCGTTGTTCAATAATCCTTTTCTTCAAAGTTGAAACGCCCTTTTGACCTCATCAGTCCACTAGAATGATTGCTAATTTTTCTTTATTGTTTCTACAATCACAGCACTTAGTTTGCTGAAATTTCTAATAAATTTCCTATAGAAGTTAGCTAGTCCATGGAAGATACGAACCTCAAAAACATCTCTAGGTAAAGGGCATTCAAGGATTGCTCTTACTTTATTAGGGTCCATCTTTAAACCTTCTCTTGAAATAACAAATCCCAGATATACAAGTTTCTATTTCAAAAAAGAACATTTTTTTAGATTAATCAACAATTTCTCCTGTTGTATTTTTTTAATACATACCTAAAGTGTCATAGATGCTCCTCCTTTGTCCGGCTGTGGACCAAGAGATCATCCAAATAAACTATTACAAATTTCCCAATAAATTCTTTCATCACTTCATTCATAACCTACATGAAAGTGTTAGGTGAATTTGACAATCCAAATGGCATAACCAGCCATTCATACAATCTATCATTTGTTTTAAATGAGATCTTCCATTCTTCTCCTTCCCTTATTCTAATTTTATGATTGTCACTTTTCAAATCAATTTTGGAAACCCATCTACCACTGCTTAAACAATCTAGAAAATCATCAAAACAGGGCATAGGAAATTTGTACCTAATAGTGATTTTATTCATAGCTCTACAATATGTGCACATATGCCATCCTCCATCCTTATTTACACTCAACACTTTAGGCATAACACATGGATTGTGACTCTCTTTTATTAGACCCTTGTCCAATAATTCCTGTACTTGCTTCCTAATCTCTTCACTCTCTTTGGGAGTCATCCTATGTGTTGCTTTATTTGGAAAAGTTTCTCCTGGTATCAATTCAATGTGATGACTGATACTTGTGGCTGGTGATAGTTCTTTTGGCAGATCATCCACTATAATGTCACTATGTTCATTTAATATATCTTGGATTTTTAGAGGTAAATCAATAATAGGGGTGGCAGTAAGAATTATTATGGGCTTGCAAACTATAATATAACTTGCCTCTTCTTCTTCCATTTGTTGTAGAAACTCATTGCCATTCAACAACAATTCTTTAGAGTCACTGCTATCAGTTGTTCCCTCTTCCTGTAATGGAAGAAAAGTATTATTTATGCCATATTTTGGAATTTATAAGTATTCCTTTTTCCCATCATGCACAACACTCTTGTCAAAAGGCCATGGGCTTCCTAACAAAATATGCCCTACATCCATAGGCATTACATCACATAAATTTTTGTCTTTATAACTGCCTATCTATAGTTCTATCTCACACTGGCCATTGATAAGTAATTGGTGACCTTTCTGGAGCCATGACACATTATAAGGTGTCGGGTGCTTTTGTTTCTTCAGCTTCAACTTTTCCACTACCTCTGTAGACACCAGATTATCAGTTCTACCAATGTTAATTACCATCTTACAACACTTCCCCTGAACCTTACAAACAATTCAAAACAAAACCTTTCTTTGAGCTGCCGCAACAACTTATTTTTCTTGTTTTATCAACACCTTCTTTAACATCAGAGCCTCTCTTGTATTTGGCACATTCTCAACTTCTTACAGCTCTGCTTTCTGCTCCTCTATTGGAGCAACAACAACATTCCTTTGGCCCATTTCTATGATTTCAAGACATTCATATGCTATGTGCCCAACTTTTCCACATCTATAACAATGAATTTATCTTCATCTACCTCTTCCTCTTCCTCTAGAAAAGGACCTTCAACCTCTAAATTCTCCCTCTTACTGTCTTAGTGCATTATAAATGCTAGCTACATCTCTTAGTATTGTAGATCTCCCTCTATTAGATTGTTTCCTTCTTCCTCTAACAATGCTCTTTCCCCTGCCAGATTGCTTCCTTGCAAGCTTTTCTTCGGCTTTCAAAGCCAACTTATATGCCTCCTCCACTATCTTAGGTGATAACATACTAGTCTAGTCTTGAATGTCTAGCTTGAGACCATTTATGTATCTTGTTGTCTTTTCTGTAGAGTCTTGTACATATCCTACCCTGATATTCACCTTGTAGAATTATTTTGTGTACTCTTTGACTGTCATTAACCTCTATCTAAGGTTTTTCATATTTCTGAATAAAGTAAGTTGGTAATATTTTGGTAGAAATTTGCCTCTGAGCTTCACAACCATCCTATCCCAACTTTTAATCTTATGCTTATTCTTACTTCTTCTTTTTGTCTATACGTCATCCCACCATAGAGTTGCATGACCTTTTAACTTAGTTACAACAAATTTAACCTTCTTCTCCTCATCAATCTCTTCATACTCAGAAAAAATATCCATTTTTGTAATTCAGTCAATAAGCTCTTCTGGATTCATACTGCCTATATAAGAGGAGAAATCTAGCTTGGTTTTAATAATAGATCCCAAAAATGCTTTCAATATTATAGATCTCTTCAAGCTATAGAGATGCCTCCTCTTCAGGAGATTCTTCCTCTTTTGCACTTACATCTCTTGCTTGAGGTTCCCTTTGCTAGCCAGTCTCCGTCGTTTTCATTCTTTCTTCTAATTGTTACATTACCCTTAATACTTTTGCATTAGCTACAGGCCTATGTCTTCCTCCTCTTGTACCTCGTCTGATTCTATGTGCCATATCACTTCTTGTTCCTGGAGAAAATGTAGGGTCTACTTTGATACCACTTGATGAAAATCCACCTTTTCCTAATCTTTTTTTGATGGTGGAACCACCGTAGCCCTACTACCAATTTCACTACCTCTTATGGTTTAAAGTTGACACCACCATGGAACCATTATCTTGACCATGGCTTCTAAGTGCCCACTCTTCTTCTTAACACACAATTTGTATGACTTTTGTTATCACTTCGTAATTTCCCAGGACTGTGAGAGAAACACATAGGTAACCACAAAACCACTTTGTAAGCTGGGATCTAGCCCTTCCAACTTTAGAGAGGGATCTCTCTATTGGGTTTAGATTAGTTGTTTTGAGATATTAGGCTAGTTATTGAGTTCCGAGTTTGGTTTTTCCAAATATTTGGTTGAAACTGCAAGGATAGTCTATTGGGCATGGAGTCAATGAGTCTTGGGTGATCATATATAGAAATAACATAACAGATTGTAACAGGGCAAGGTAGGTAGGCTATTGGATCTTTGGAGCTTGAGTGGAATGAAAGGGAGGAAAATATTTATATTCAATTAAACATAGAGCATTTTAGAATGAATTCTATATTTAATCTCAGTTTGAAAACACAGATATTGTTTATAAGCCAGAGCAGAGTGTAATTAAACAAGTTCAACCCTTAATTTTCTTTAAACAATATAGATAGGAAAAAAATATGGAAAAACAAAGAAATAACAATTACACAAGAGGAAAAGATCACCAATTTGCCTGACACATGAATCTTGGAACGACTTTCTGTATTAATGAAATGATCACTTTAGCTCAGTACATAGCTTTACATCAAAGATTTGCTTTCTTGGCACAAGTTCCAACCCTTTGTACTTCGAATTATGAAGTATTAATACAAAACTTATCAAAATATCCTAAAAGATTGTTTACAAAAACTGGCTTTCCTCCAACTCTAGAGACTGGCCTTCCTTTTTATGGCTACTGGTCTTTTTTTGACTGGCCTAGTTGGATGTACAAACGCAGGGCTCGAAGAACGAGCGGATCGGGGAATTACTTTACCGTACCGGGTGGGTGCTGGGGAATTATTTGACCGTTATCCCGCTTCCAACTACGATATATAGTGACAGAATTTTGCTTACTGACCTGCGATAGCGAAGAAATATAGGCAAATGAAACTGTTGTAGCTCTCTGGCACTATCTTCGAGGATTCTGGTGCTGACTTGGCCTGAAAAAATGTTGCTTTGTTGTTGAAGATGAACACCTATTTTACTCCAGTAGTTGGCATAGTTGATCCCATTTGTCTTCACCCGGGGTGGAAAATTTAATTAGCTTCCTATAGGTTTCATCTACCTCGGCATATTCTGGAAGGTGCGCTTAGTTACAAACATTTTTTTTATCTCATGTTTGATAAGTAAATTGAATTTCAAACCCTCCATGAAATATTTTCTTGTGATGGTTCCCTTGATGGTGGAAAACCTTAACTTGTCTCTGGCTATGGTATACAACTTCTGCTGATAATCATCTAACTTGACCAACTTATCTCCAATTCCTTTCAAACCTGGCAGGCCATTTTGATTTAGTACATTGAATTTTCTGTGGAATTTCTGGATGCTGGCCTCCAAGTTATGGCATTTGTTCTCCAACTATAGCATCAAGTTCCTTTTTGTAAGGACTCTTCTCACCTCAAGGATTGTTTTTGTCTTGTCTGCAATCTCAAATTCCTCTAGTTCCTCCTTTGTCTTTGAATTTAGAATCCTTATTAGGGCAGTGGCTTCACCTGGTTTCTGTCCCAAACTTTCTTTTATTCCTTCAATAACTTCTTTTGATTTCTGCACTAATTCCTCCAGCTTGAAAATTATTTCGATGGAAGGCCAAATTTCAATCATAACTTCATTGATTTCCACCCAAATGTTCTCCTTTGCCTGTGCAATTGTCTGGACCATGGAAAATTCATTCTCTAACTGTTCAATTCTCTGGGTTAACCTATGAGTCTTTTGAAGCTTTGTTATGTACACATTATCAATCTTTAATTTATGTTCTTGGAGATTGTTTATCTGAGCTTTCAGCTTTTCAATATCTTGCCCTCTGATAGACAGGTCCTACATAGCTTTGACTAAATTTGCTAATGAGTCTGTAGACTGTCCCTCTATTGTGATGGTTGTTGAAGTGGAAGTTCCCACTATCGATGTACTTGCAATCAAAACTGTTGTGAGTGGAATGACTGCTAACTGTATTGACTATTCTTTCTCCTTTAACATTTTTTCCATTTCAGTCTCCATCTCTTTAATTTGCCCATTTTGTTCAATGATAATCTTGAACATGTCTTCTTTCTCTTTCTCTAGTTGTCCAACTTCCTTGGTCTGTGGATCTTCAGTGGATGGAAGCTTGAGTTGCTTCTTTAGAGCTGCAATGTCAACATTATTTCTTCTAATAATTTCCTCTGCAACTTTCACATTACTGGGATCATATCCCAGTTTGATTACTAGATCCTCTAAAGACTTAATCTTAGTGTCTTTAGCTAAAGAAGATATATTTTCTAGTTTGAGTTGGGACTGAATGTTGTTCAACGAAGCTTGTAGCCTGGAAGCTGCCATTACTGAGTTTGTCAAGGTTGAATACAACATCTCACCTGTTTGTTTGTGTAATTCCATCTGATCGATGGGATGAATTTGATCAACATTGAAGGAAAACATATATTTCTTGTAACCTTCTGGAGTCTTGGGAAAAGGAACCTCAGCCTGGAGGAAGGTTATCTATATCTTTCCTTTCTCTATGTCAAAGGCAGAGAGAAGCCTATGTTGTGAGGATGTTGTCTGCTTCCAAAAATATGTATAATTTGTAGCTTTTAGCAACTCATTCTTCTTCTTAATTTCTTTATACTTGGAAAATGTATTTGGTTCAACATCACTATTCAATAGGCAAGAAACTGTATACAAGAACTGATCTACATAATCACTGAAGGTGAATTCATTGGTATGCTTCCTTACTAAGGAAGTCCAATGAATCACAGACTAGGCATTCCCTTGTTCATCCAATTTCTGTAATGGAAACTGAAATGTGTCTGCCTGATGGAACAAAAACAAATACATTAAAGTTGAAGCATACTTAAAAACTCATTTTGTAGAAAACTTTAAGAATTGTTCATGGATGGCATCTGCTAGTGTTGGCATTATGACATAGGATTGGTGTTATGACACAGGTGTTGTCCCTGATGGCAACTCACTCAAATGACAGATCACAGTTCAAGCTCTCAGAATGAAGGAAAAAGAGATATACGCAGGTTCCTCTTAACCAAGGCGCGTATACACGCACGTTAAACGATCAAAAGGTGCGTATACGTATGAACGCACTTTCATGCAAAGAAAAGCGCGTACATGTGAGAAAACTTATTTTTGGTCCATGGTATTTAGTCCTTGGTATTTGGACCTATGGTTTTGGACCATGGTATCTCGTCTGAAGAGTTGAACCCAGGTATTTGGTCCAAGGTATTGATTCTTTACGGTCTTGGACCATGGTATTGTGTAAGGCCTAAGACTATAAAAGGGGAAGGAGATCATTAGGCAAAGGCATTGACTCAAGCATTGAATATCTTATGAAGAACTAGATCTGGAATACTGGCCATTGGGTTATGGCGCATAGCTAGATCTAAATCAAGGAGGAACCTGAGCGCAAGAAGAAGGATAAGTACTATTCATGGATCAAGATCTTAAGGCTTGAATAGTAGTATCTTTGTGTGATTTTGATTTGTTATTTTGGCGCATGACTTGATCTATAAATCTGATAATCTGGGTATAACTGATGTCTGAATAAGTGAAAAGGATAAATTATCTTTTATAGATCTGTACGCAGGTTCAGTGAAGAAAAGGCACGTATACACGCTAGTTCTGTAATGCATAATAGCGTATACATTGGTTGGCCTTAATTCATAAGCGTATGCACGCAGGTTATACACATTGAAGTAGTATACATCTCTTGAAATATGTTTTAGCTACTTATGTTTATTGCTGCAGTGTTCTGGGTTCAGAATTGGTGTCTGGTTACTGTTACTGTTTTCTGGGTACAACATTCAGAGAAGTGACTATTTGATTCAGTTTTGTTTGGTGCAAAGGAGATTGGTTGATGCAGATATACTTGATGTTTGATTGATGTTATTTGTGGATCCAGTCTAAAAATTTATGAATTGTGGTCCCTAAAAGAAAAGAGAAGGTTGTAGCCTTCTGTAGGTTAGCACCCATGTACTAGTAAAAGGATCGGCTAGTACAAGAGCTAAGGGGGTTGTAGCTCCCTTCCAGGAGAAACTGGAGAACGAGAGAAGGTTGTAGCCTTCTGCAGGTAGCAGCCTGCGTACTGGTATAAGACTGCACCGGTACAAAATCATTGTAAAAATAAGTTTCTAATTAAAAGAAGATAGAGACAAATTGTAGCAGGTGGTTTTCACCCACATTGGGTTTCCACCTTATATCTTGTGTTCTTATGTGTGACTGCCTATTCTGTTTTACTGTTCCTGGTTATTGTTTATATGGTTTGATGCACAGATTAATGATCAACATCTGAAGAATAATTTAAATTACAAGTCAGCTGGTTATACGATGGTTTCCTTAACTGTAGTTGCGTACATACGCGGTTTTCACTAACTGAAGTAGCGTATACACATCTGATTGCGAAATGAAAAATAATTGACCTGATAATACTGATTCACCCCCCCACCCCCTCCCTCTTAGTATTATTTCCAACAACACTCAGAGTCCTCATGAACTTTGGTATGGTAAGACTCCCATGGTTAAATACTTCAAAAATTTTGGAAGCAAATGTTACATCAAAATGGCTGATGAAAACCTTGGAAAGTTTGAACCTAGAGCACATGAAGGCATTCTCCTTGGCTACTCTCCCCATAGCAAAGGATATAAGTGTTACAATAAAAGACTTGGAAAAATTGTTGAAAGCATTGATGTAGTGATTGATGAAGAAGGAAACATTCCTAGGCAGGTAAAATCCGAAGATTTCGAAGATGATGAGGACTATCCTTCAACATCAAATCAGACTTATGATGAAGAAGAAACCCATGAGGCACCAGAAGAACAGATAAGGATAGAAGAAAAGACTCCATCCAGGTACGTTCAAAAGAATCATCCAGAAACTCAAATTTTGGGGCAGAAAGAGGCGGGTGTACAAACAAGAAGAACTATTTCAGAAGCTTCAAGCTATCTAGCATTGCTCTCCTCCACTGAACCACAAAATGTAAGAGAAGCATGCAAAGATGAATGCTGGGTCAAGGCCATGAATGAAGAACTTGAGCAGATTGAAAAGAATAACACTTGGGAATTGGTTCCTAGACCAAACGATAAGAATATCATAGGGACAAAATGGATATTCAAAAACAAGCTGAATGAAAATGGAGATGTTATTAGAAACAAGGCCAGACTTGTTTGTAAAGGGTATGCTCAACAAGAAGGTATAGACTTTGAAGAAACTTTTGCACCGGTTGCTAGACTTGAAGCCATAAGAATGTTCCTTGCTCTTTCTAGCTTTCAGAAGTTCAAAGTTTTTCAAATGGATATGAAACCTACCTTTTTAAATGGAGACTTGGAAGAAGAAGTATATATTGAGCAACCAGATGGATTCATCCTTGGAAATGATCCAAAACTTGTATGCAGACTTAAGAAGACACTCTATGGTCTTAAACAGGCTCCAAGGGCTTGGTATTATCGTATAGACAAATACCTCCATCAACAAGGTTTTTCAAAAGGATCAGCAGATAGCAATCTATATGTAAAAATTGATAATGATAAATTGCTAATACTTGTCATGTATGTTGATGATATCATCTTTGGTAGCAATGAAGAAGCCATGAGTCAAAAATTTGCTTTGGTGATGCAGAAATAATTTGAAATGTCCTTGCTTGGTGAGCTGACATATTTTCTTGGTTTACAAGTCCAACAAAATAAAGACGGTATCTTTTTATCACAAACCAAGTACCTCAAGGAGATCTTGAAGAAATATGGCATGGAAGATTCGAAACCAGTATGTACCCCTATGGTAACAGGATGCAGCCTCAGTGCAAATGATGATTCAACAGCAGTTCATCAACCAACCTATAGATCCATGATTGGTAGTCTGCTCTATCTGACAGGTACCCAACCAGACATCATGCATGCAGTGGGAATAGTTGGAAGATTCTAGGCAAATCTGAAAGAAGCACACCTTCAGGTGGTTAAAAGAATTGTCAAATATCTTAAAGGGACACAAAACTATGGCTTATGGTATCCTAGAGATACAGATCTCACACTTCATGCATATACAGATGCAGATTGGGCAGGAAGCGTGGATGACAGAAAAAGCACTAGTGGTGGTGCATTCTTTATGGGTTCCAGATTAGTATCTTGGTTCAGCAAGAAACAAAGTTCAATTGCTTTATCTACAGCTGAAGTGGAATATGTGGCTACTACATCTTGCTGCACACAACTCCTTTGGATGATGCAAATTTTGCAAGATTTTCAAATCACTTGTACTCCACCTATCATGTGATAATACAAGTGCAATCAATATTTCAAAAAATCCAGTCATGCATTCAAAGACCAAGCACATACCTATCAAATATCATTTTCTCCGAGAACAAGTGCTTGAACAAAAGGTCAAATTGGAGTATGTTCCCTCCAAGGAACATGTTGCTGATATACTCACCAAACCACTGCCCAGGGAGACATTTGAATACCTTAGGCAGAAGCTGGGAGTATTTGATGCATCATCTTGCTGTTGAAACTTGTTTGTTTCAGAGAAAAGTGGTTGTACGCGAGTTTAATGAGGAGAATCCGTGTACATATGCCGGTTTATGTGGATACAGTCGCGTATATGTTGGTTTGAAGACAAACAGTGGACCAGGCTCAGGTTGAAAGGAGTCTGATATGGGTCTAACAGAGACCATCTGGCACAGGTTTAGGGGGAGCATATATATTCTTCTAATAATGCATTGTTGGCATTATCCTAGAAGATCTTGGTTCGAGTTCACAATGTTTTGGTTTTAGGTGGAACAGGTGCAGAAGGAGAACATGATTGCTGGTCTATGACAGATGCTGCTGATGATAGTTTTTGATAACTATCATAGTCTTGTTGTAGATATTTCGTCTTTATGTCATGTATTTCTTTTCTTATCAAGGTCATGTAACAGCCTACTTTGGTTTCCCCACTATGCCTGGGATGGATAATGTAATTTTCTTGTTTTATCTTGTGTAAACTTTTGATGTATCCCCACTTGGTTGGGTGGATGAGTCAATCCCCACTTGGTTGGGAGATGGATGCATGTATGAGTATTTGATGATAGGAAGGTCATTTATGATGTATAAAGTTATGTATCTTCTTGTAGAACATCCTCTTGCAGACCTTGCCTACAGTTAGGGGGAACATGGACAGCACAACAGAGCAGAGATTTCAGAATGAACTCAGGGGGAGCATAACCCTTTGAACTTGATGACAAAGGGGGAGACTGACTTTGAGTGACTTGGGGTTGCCATCAAGTCCAAAGGGGGAGATTGTTTGCATTATGACACAGGATTGGTGCTATGACATAGGTGTTGTCCTTGATGGCAACTCACTCAAATGACAGATCATAGTCCAGGCTCTCAGAATGAAGGAAAAAGAGATATATGCGGGTTCCTCTTAACCAAGGCACATATACACGCGGGTTAAACGATCAAAAGGCGTGTATACGTATGCATGCACTTTCATGCAAAGAAAAGCGCGTACGTGTGGGAAAACTTATTTTTGGTCCATGGTATTTAGTCCTTGGTATTTGGACCTATGGTTTTGGACCATGGTATCTCATCTGAAGTGTTGAACCCAGGTATTTGGTCCAAGTTATTGATTCTTTATGGTCTTGGACCATGGTATTGTGTAAGGCCTAAGACTATAAAAGGGGAAGGAGATCATTAGGCAAAGGCATTGACTCAAGCATTGAATATCTTATGAAGAACTAGATCTGGAATACTGGTCATTGGGTTATGGTGCATAACTGGATCTGAATCAAGGAGGAACCTGAGCGCTAGAAGAAGAATAAGTACTATTCATGGATCAAGATCTTAAGGCTTGAATAGTAGTATCTTTGTGTGATTTTGATCTGTTGTTTTGGCGCATGACTTGATCTATAAATCTGATAATCTGGGTATAACTGATGTCTGAATAAGTGAAAAGGATAAATTATCTTTTATAGATCTGTATGTTGGTTTAGTGAAGAAAAGGCGTGTATACACGCTGGTTCTGTAATGCGGAATAGCGTATATGCTGGTTGGCCTTAATTCAGAAGCGTATGCATGCAGGTTGTACACATTGAAGTAGCATACGTCTCTTGAAATATGTTTTAGCTACTTCTGTTTATTGCTGTAGTGTTCTGGGTTCGGAATCGATGTTTGGTTACTGTTACTGTTTTCTGGGTAAAACATTTAGAAAAGTGACTATTTGATTCAGTTTTGTTTTGGTACAAAGGAGATTGGTTGATGCAGATATACTTGATGTTTGATTGATTTTATTCGTGGATCCAGTCTAAAAATTTATGAAACGTGGTCCCTGAAAGAAAAGAGAAGGTTGTAGCCTTCTATAGGACAACACCTACATACTAGTAAACAGATTGGCTAGTACAAGAGCTAAGGGGGTTGTAGCTCCCTTCCAGGAGAAGCTGGAGAACGAGAGAAGGTTGTAGCCTTCTACAGGTAGCAGCCTGCGTACTGGTATAAGACTGCACCAGTACAGAATCATTGTAAAAAGAAGTTTCTAATTAAAAGAAGATAGAGGCGAATTGCAACAAGTGGTTTTCACCCACATTGGGTTTCCACCTTATATCTTGTGTTCTTATGTGTGACTACCTGTTCTATTTTACTATTCCTGGTTACTGTTTATATGGTTTGATGCACAGATTAATGATCAACATCTGAAGAATAATTTAAATTACAAGTCTGCTGGTTATACGCTGGTTTCCTTAACTGTAGTTGCATACATACACAGTTTTCACTAACTGAAGTAGCGTATACAAATTTGATTGTGAAATGAAAAATAATTGACCTGATAATACTGATTCACCCCCCCCCCCTCTCAGTATTATTTCCAACAGCTAGGAATTCACTGTAATTGAAGATCACTGAGGGATTTTCACCTCTTGAGAAAACCTATAAAAACCCTATGATGGCTTCATAAACCCACTGATCGGATTGATAGCCCAGTAAACAAGAAACTATTGAGATTATTTGCTTTGTCATTTCAGGGAACATGGAGGATGGATAGAGAGGATTTTTCTTAGGCAAGTGGACATCATCAAGTAGAAATGTTTCAAATATTTTTTCTCTGTGAGGGAAAGTGAGGTTCTTGTAGAGTTCCATGAGGGAATCTACTGAAAAAGGTTCCAGAGAGGCAGAATTTTGAATCTGTAGCATTTGGGAAATGGATCTAGAGGTAATTGTGAAATGGATATCATTATTTTGGGAAACAATTGCCCTCTGATTGGGAATGTACCGGAAGTGGCAACATGAAACGAATTCAGGGAAATGGTGGGTCTGAGGAAAAATGAATTGGGATAGGAAGGAGTCCCACAAACCCAATTCATCACTAAGATCAATAAACTTTTTTCTTAACCAATTATGGAGTTCGTAGAGGTCGAACTCACAACTGGTTTCAATAATTTTATATTCTTGATCTACCAGGGACTGGTGGTCCAAGTCAATTACAGGATGCAGAAGGAAGTTTTCTTCGGTACATTTAGATTTACCTTTAGGAGCCATAATGGAAAGAAATGAACCGAAAAATTGAAATTACCCGGGAATTGTGTGGACAAAGACTGGTTACAGTGGCAATTTGCTTGCTGACAAGTTGAAGTGGTAGTCTGGTTTGTTGACTGGTTGTTGTAACAGGCTTTGTCTTTCAATGCGTTGGAATAGTAAAGGGAAGAGCCAACAAAATGGTTTTGGGCTTTATTTATAAACAAACTTGCTTATTGTTCAAGGATTATCTATTTAACGGAGCAAGTCCATTAATCTGGGCTGAAATGGTTACATGATGAGTGCAGAGACGTGCGATGTGGTGAGAGTGAGTTAAAGTGGAGTGGGAAGGCATGTGATAGAAGAGGGAGTAGAGTGGAGGAGAAGTGGATGAGGAGGTGCCATGTGGTGAGACGGGTTGGATTGGAGTGGGGACGGGAGGTGCCACTTGGCAGAAGAGGAGTGGAGCGAGGGAGCACCGGGCCAACGGTCATTTTAGGCGGGAGGTGGAAAAGGTAGATTTCGAAGGGGGGTGGGTGGTAAGCTGCTTTAGGTGGGGGTTGAAGTCAACCTAGGGGCGACACGTTGCACAAAGAGTATGTGGGGAAACAATTTTTTTGACACACAACACACCCCCCCCCTTGGTTAATTATCAGACAAGCGGGGTGGGGGGTCTAAACTCATTACCCATTGTTGATATGGGCAGGTGAGATTATGACCCTTCATTGCTGGGAGGCACTTATTACAAATGACAAATGTGTCGTATCAAAATAACTCTATTAACACTAGTAATCATGATGTATACAATGTGATTAACTAATTTAAATAAGTTTATTAAAGCTAATATAATCACACTTATACTGTGCGATCATACTAATTTACTTATTTAACTAAACACATTTTATTCAACTAATGTAATCGTGCTTAAATGGTGCGATTAAATAATTAAACCTATTTAGTTGAATGTAATGCGGCATTTAAACTAGTTGCACGTTATTTTTTAATTTTTTCTAAATATTTTTCTCATCATATTTTTATTTTTTGAAATGAAATGGCATTTGAACTGGCTCACTTATTGAGGCTATTTTCATTTTTTCATATTTTTTATTTCTTTTATTTTTTGATGCACACACACACACACACATATCATTTTTTTTGTATGCCCTTCCTTTTTTTTATTTTCTTTTTCTTTTTCTTTTCTTGGAAATAATTTGCAGAATCAAACATTGTTTACGATATCTCAAAACATAAAAATCAACAGATAATCATCAATTGATCCTATAAATTATAGGACCCTAAGAACTTCCAAGATGACTCACTAGTACACTTCACCTTGTCAACAAAGACGTGAGTTGTGACGCAAACCTTGCTCATTCCTTATACCACATAAGCTCACTTGTAACCTTCAGCCTTAATTATTATACTTTCGATATAAAAACCACGGTCTGGCCCACTTTAACTTGGTGTTGGGCCAATGCCACATAAAACCGACCGCAATGGCCTGACGTGACACAAATGTGAATTAATAAAACCCTTGATCTAGGTGTCTCCAAAAAGGATCAAAACTCAAAGTCTTTAGATTCTATTGAAATAATACCAAAGCGTAGAGCTCGTCTTCTTGATTCCAATGGTGCAAACAGTGCCTCAATCCGAGTTCGTACATGAAAGTTATGCTCAATAAAAGTTTTAGTCAAACTTGGAACAAGTCAAATTCAAAATGAACATTATGCCACATGGCAGACTGTACATATGACACGTGGCATCAAAGTCATCAAGCCTAGTGGGACCCACACAGATAATGTGACAGCTTAGTCAACAAACCAGGTGGACCCACAAGCAAATGATGTCGCAACACCACAAATTGACACATGGAAAGTAACTAACAGAAGTGGCATATGATGTGGACCAATGAGAGACTGCCACATGGCCCAATCACATGGTGCCACATGGCACCTCAAATTAGGCCCAAGTGGCCTTGGCATGTTGAAACCTCCATTTTTGTCTTATTCTCATGGTTTGAGGAGTAGTTACAATATGGACATACGTTTACCATATAGTATATGGTTTGAAAACTATAATAAAACAAAACTTGGGCTTTAAAACCATATTAAAGAAAAATTGGGAGTCCATGGATTTTGAACCCAAAAACCTCTCCAACAACAAGTAACTTAATTTGACTATGCCAACCACACACTTTGTCTTATTCACCCTCACACTTTGTTATAAAATGTCATTCAAATGGTTCAAAGGAAACCATGGAGAATACATGAGAGATGAGGGCACGGGCAGGCCAATGAAGACATGAATCTAAAGAAGATTCTAAGAATATTGTTAGAGCATATGTTAGGAAATGTTTCAAAGAATATTCTTTATGAGGAATCTTTAAGATTCCGTAGGGGTAGAATTTTCGTGTCAAAAATATGTCGAGTTTATACTCATTTGAACCAGTTTTTCGCAAGGAACGCAATGGCATGATCAATTTCTTCATCTGAGTAGCCAAATTTCAGTCAACCCACATAAGAGAATCTTTGAAGAATCTTTGAGATTCCCGGGGAGCCCAAATTTGACCGAGTCAAAAAGGGGTCAAGTTTACAGTCAGATTTCACAATGTTTTGCCAGGAATTCAATCGTGTACTCTGTTTCTTTAGCAAATGTGTGCATTTTAGGACATCCCCAGAAGTGGAGGCATAAGATGCATTGATGCCATGTCTTATTTTATTTTTCGTTGAAATGATGTTTTGATGTTGAGATATTTGTATACCACTTTTTGAGAGGATCCTTGTATGCCACTTATTGTGAGAGTTTGATATTTTGACATGTTGAAGGAGAGTTTATATGAGTGAGACTTCTTATTAGAAAAGCATCCTGTGGAGATACATGGCACTCTAGTTGAGGAAGTTCTTACTTGTATTTGATAAAGAACACATCATGTACTCATCATCATCTTGCAAAATTTAATGAAACAACCTCCCCACTCTTGACACCGAGCCCAAAGACGTAACCCACACTGGGTGAATTCCATTATTAATTTTTGTGTGTTATTTGATTTGATAGTTGCCTTTATGTTTCCTCTCCTTTAAAGTATGCACATGTGGTTTTTCATGCTCTTTCACATGCAATTCTGCTAACATCATAAAAGTAAAAGATCTTGGTTAATTTCGATAGCTGAGAGAATTTGGATCAAGTTTGGTATCAAAGCAGTGTTTTTGCTAATGCAAATTGTGAGTGTGAATGATAACCAAAGATTGAAAGTGCAACAAGAAAACAAAATGGAGAATCACAAAGATCTCTACGAGGCCTTCTACGGGATGACAAACATGCTAGATATAATGTGTGGAGATTATGAGGAGAAAATGACAAAATAGGAAGAGGGGAAAGAGAGAGTAGAGGAAATGCTCCAGATCCATATTCGAGTGAATATAATTCTTCTTCATCTTCTTCTCATCATTCAAATGAAGAGATCAATGAAAGCCTTCAAGCGGAGAATGTTGAATTGAAGAGACTTCTACAAAAATAAAAAGAGGAGAAGCAGAGGTTGTAGCTTCAATTACGAGCCACAGAAGAGGCCTTGGAAAATTTGAAGTGCAACGAAGGGTTAGTGAAGCCATTTTCACCTGCTTCAGAATCAACAACTAGGGTAAATAGTCTGGATATTTCTTTAGTTTCATTTTCACATGATTTTATTTCTGTTGGAAGCCTTGAGGTACCCATTTCAAGATTGGGGTACACTAAAAGAGAATGCTCGAAGGCAGCAGAAGCAAGGGGTTCTTTAGGCAAAGAATCAAAGTTATTGCCCAAATCATCGAGGAAAGAGAATGATGGGAACACATCACAATCTTCCCATGACAATACACATTGTAGAGAAAACGCTAAGGCAATCACTCATCGCCAGACATGTACCAGAGACAGCCAAGCAAGGTATAAAAAGTCTCATTATTATGAAGTTCATTTTGATTACAAGAAAATTGGTAATAGTGAACAAAACTTGTGGCATAGAAAACCATGTAGTTTTTGTGGCTTGTATAACCATGTAGTTGCCAAGTGTTGCAAAATAATGGCAATAACAAAGAGGAAAAGACGTGAAAGGCCTTCTCCACATCAGGGAAAGAAGAAGGTTAAGCAAGTATGGAGGAAGAATAATTTTTTCAGTCATTGCAACAAAGGTGGACATCAAAGAGCGACATGTTGGGAGCTCCATCCAGAGCAGCGACTCAAGAAGGACAAAGTGCTTGTGCAGGAACCAACTGGTAAATTTTTTCAACAAGCGAATCAACTAAATGGGGTGATCTATTAACTTTGATGAGTGAGAGATGGTTTTATTAGATATAGTAGCTTGTCATGGCCGCATTTTGTAAATCACATGTTGTGAAATGATTGTAAAAGTGATGAAGTGTTTTCCATCACTTATGAATTCAACATGATGATGTTTTTGGCCTTTTGTTGATAGCTCGGGTATTGATTTATATTATGGTTATGATGTAAATTTGACCAAAGGGTGTGTTACAAACTCTTGGCAAGTATGGAGTTTTCTTAGGTCATGATAGGTCATGTAATTGAACATGTATTTTGCAAGATGTAATGCAGTTTTGCATAGAGTACAGGTGTTGGTTCATCACTTATGGCTCTGAAGGACAAAGGTGAAGGAGAAGGAAGTGTGGCATGTTAGGGCACTTGTTGTGCAGATGAGGGAGTACATTAGATTGCATATTGTGTTTATGCTTTTGGACGACCAAAATCTCCTTAGTGGGGAGGAATGATCTAGGTGGCTTTAGAAAGTCTTAACAATCAGTCTTTAGATTTTGTTGAAAATAAGACTAGAGCGTAGAGCTCATCTTCCTGATTCCAACGATGCAAATGACGCCCCAATTTGAATTCGCACATGAAAGTTATGCTCAATCAAAGTTCCAGTCAAACTGGGAAAAAGTCAAACTCAAAGTCAACATTCTGCTACATGGCAATCTGTATTGATTAGTGGCATCAAAGTCAACAGGCCTAGTGGGACCCACAAAGCTAATGTGGCAGCCCAGTCAGCAAACTAGGTGGACCCACAAGCAAATGATGTGGCAACACCACGAGTCGACACATGGCAAGTAAGTGACAGAAGTGGCATATGATGTGGACCAATGAGAGACTGCCACATGGCCCAATCACATGGTGCCACATGGCACCTCAAATTAGGCCCAAGTGGCCTTGGCATGGTGAAACCTCCATTTTTGTCTTATTCTCATGGTTTGGGGAGTCGTTACAATATGGACATACATTTACCATATATTATATGGTTTGAAAACTATATTAAAACCAAAATTGGGCTTTAAAACCATATTAAAGCAAAATTGGGAGTCCATGGGTTTTGAACCCAAAACCTCTCCGGCAACAAGTAACTTAATTTGACTATGCCACCCACACACTTTGTCTTATTCACCCTCACACTTTATTATAAAATGTCATTCAAATGGTTCAAAGGGAACCATGGAGAATACATGAGAGATGAGGGCATAGGTAGACCAATGAAGACATAAATCTCAAGAAGATTCTAGGAATATTGTTAGAGCATATGTTAGGGAATATTTCAAAGAATATTCTCTATGAGGAATCTTTAAGATTCTACAGGGGTAGAATTTTGAAGGTGTCAAAAATATGTTGAGTTTATACTCATTTGAACCAATTTTTCACAAGGAACATGATGGCATGATCAGTTTCTTCATCCAGGTAGCCAAATTTCAGTCAACTTGGAGAAGAGAATCTTTGAATAATCTTTGAGATTCTCAAGGAGCCCAAATTTGACCGAGTCAAAAAGGGGTCAAGTTTATAGTCATATTTCATGATATTTGGCCACGAATTCAACCGTGCAGTTTTTTTCTTCAGCAGAGGTTTGCATTTTTAGTCCGTCCCCGGAAGTGGAGGTATAAGATGCATTGATGCCATGTCTTATTTTAATTTTTGCTAAAATGATGATTTGATGTTGAGATCCTTGTATGCCACTTTATGAGAGGATCCTTGTATGCCACTTATTGTGAGAGTTTGATAATTTTTCATTCTCAAGGAGAGCTTATATGAGTGAGACTTCTTATAGAAGAGCGTCTCATGGAGAGACATGTCACTCTAGTTGAGGGAGTTCTTCCTTGTATTTGAGAAAGAACACATCATGTACTCATCATCATCTTGCAACATTTAATGAAGAGACCTCCCCACTCTTGACACCGGGCCCAGAGACGTAACCCACACTGGGTGAACTTTATTATCAAGTTGTGTGTTCTTTGATTTGATAGTTGCCTTTATGTTTGCTCTCCTTTAAAATATGCACATGTGGTTTTCATGCTCTTTCACTTGCAATTTTGCTAATGTCTCAAAAGTAAAAGATCTTGGTTAATTATGGTAGCTTAGAGAATTTGGATCAACCCTTCGGGTTATAAAACTTTTGGGCTGGCCCACTTTCAACTCCTTACCATGTGAGGCCGCTCACGCAAGCTCGACTAGATGGATGAAGGGATTGCAAAAGTTGCTGGGGTAGAAAGCCTTTTGGCAGGATATGCTTATACCATTAACTTAGTTGGGTTTCAATCAGATAACGATTTGTCAAATGATGAACTTCTGTAGACAAGGAAATTGTGAAGTCTTGTGTGTGTTCATCCTTTATGATGGCTCTACTCCTCTGTATGTTCTCAACTTTGCAACCTCCTTCAAGCCTCCTCTAATACTTTCTTTCGGCCCTCATGCAATTCGAGCATATATATATATATATATATATATATATATATATATATATATATATATATATATATATATATATAAAGACTATGTATACATTATAATATATATGTTCTAAATATAAGGGACTGCAAAAGGACGAGTTATAAAAAAACTCTTGCTCTCCACACCATACACATATTTTTTTATTAAAAAGAGAAATACAAATATTACATTGCAAATTCGATCCATATCCATAATCATACGGTTTGAAAGACCATTTTAGGAAAACTAATCAAAATTATAACAATTTGCCTAAATTAATAAATTACATAACCAACTCCTTCAATAAAAAAATTTGACCTTCTCGTCAATCAGGGTTTTTACCTATGCCCCTATATCATAAAGAAAAGAGAGGAGGAGGGAGGGAAGACCAAAGATTCAAACCAAAGACTTAAAATAGGGAGGAGAAAAAAAAGAAAACCAAACCCTTAAAGACATGATAACTTAGGGAATGGGATGGTAACTAACATTATCATTGACTTCCAACTTGTTTTCATCCAATGACCAAGCTTTGTTTGCTTCTGAATCTACTTCCACATTATTAATTCTAAGAATGTGATAAGATTCTCTTGAATGGAAAAACTTTGTGAATCCTATGATTCTATGAAGGATATGAGAGAGAGAATTATCCATTGGGGTGCCTTCTTTTGTGAGATACAAAATTGTGATTAGTGAATCTCCAAGGATGATGATATCAATTATCCCTCTCTCCTTTGTGACACATAAGCCTTGAAGGAGGACATACATTTCTACCCCTAATTTCTATTATTCTTTCCTAAGCCCCATGCAAACTTGATTTCACTGATTACATCGGGATTTATTAAAATCCCTCCTTGCCACCCTTTTATTTTTTTCAAAGCCCCTTCAAAATGTAGGATCCATTTGTGTGTTTGGGTATTCCATTCATTCAACTCTTCTGAGGATAATTGCAGTTTCCAATTCGAGAGAGCAACCTTAGGAGGTAAGGCTAGATAGGGATGGGCATAAAGAGAACCTACTCACAAAGCATCCAAATTATCCAAGGTGGGATTCAAACAAAGGGGATTAGTCTCTAGAAGTAGAGTGAGAGCCTTAAGAGCTACGGATTTGGCAGAGCGTTGAGTCAATTTAATGGTAACTAAATTTCTAGAAATCCAACCTGCAAATAAACATACTTGGGAAGGGAAAGGCAAAAGGATTTAATGGAGGATTTGGACTGAAGGGAGCTCACATACTGCCTTTTCCATAGAAAAGAAGTTATGGAGATTAGGAGACCAACTCAGTCTAGAGAAAATAGGACCAAGAACACGAGACCATACCAACTTAGCATATGAACAATCCGAAAACAAATGGGAAATAGTCTCTTCAAGATTCTCATACGAAGGGCATCTTGAGGGCCCGAAATGCCTCTCTTCTTAAGGTTCTCAGAAGTCAGGATATTTTTATGAAATAAAAACCAACATAAGGTGTTTACTTTCGGTATAGAATTAGGATTCCAAACTTTATTCTAGAGGGAGGATTTGGGAGGAATCTGGGAGTGAAATAGCTTGTCCATATACCCTACTTTGACATTGTACTTAGATGCTTTCCAACCCAACTTATCCTGCTGGAATTGATTGATGGGAGCCCTTCCAGCCAATTTATTAATTAATTCCCCCCCTAGAGGATTTAAATGGTTATGTCTATTCCCCAAATTCGAACCATTCCATAATCTATTTGTGTTCCATGAAGATATATTTACCAGCAAGGAGATACCCTATGACTGCATTAAGATCATCATGGGTCGCAAGTCTTCGTCATTCTCCAACGAGGAAAATTTGAGGATAGAGTCTTCCCATATCTTAATATTATCTGCATTCCCTAGGATCCAACAAAGGTGAGATCGAATTAGAGGGGAGGTTGCAAGAAGAAGTTTCCTGATAAGAGAGCCTTGGCTAGGGAGAAGCTCTGTTGAGGATGCATGGAACTACTTTCCCTTCAGAATTTGAACCCACCAAGCATTTGGATGGGTCTGAATCTTTCGATCGATTCCAATTACAATGTTCATTAATTCAGGAACTTTGATACTTAGGCCCTCATAAAGCTTAGGCGCTCTAACCATAGTCCATTTTACTAAACGAAACTTTTTTGAGTTTGTTTTACCTCCTTCCCACAGAAATTTTGTCAAATATGTCTCGCTCTTATTTAAAACACTTTTTGGAGCCAATAAGGTCCATAACTTAAAAAAAGGGATGGCAGATAACATGACAATAAATAAGACTATCCCGCCTGCTAGGTTGAGCCATCTAATACCCAAAATATCAATTATATTCTTAATATCGTCAAGAATTCCCTACCAAGATTTCAAAGAGGACCTCTTTAGACAGATAGGACTTCCCAAATATTTAAATAAGTCCAGTCCTTGCTTACTTTTAAACTAAGAACATCTTCAATTTTGTTTTGTCAGATTATGCTAATGTTTCGAGAGTAGATATGAAATTTGGTCTCATTGAATGAACCTTCAGAGGCCACTAGAAAGTTATCCAAGACCCTTTTATATATTTTGGCAATCAGCATAGAATCCCCCCACAATGATTGTATCATCAAAGAACTGCCCATGGTTAATGCTTTTGACTCTATCAAAGAAACAAATTCTCGGAAGATGCCTCATAAT
The DNA here is from genome assembly GCA_031772625.1 of Pinus tabuliformis. Classification (NCBI taxonomy): domain Eukaryota; kingdom Viridiplantae; phylum Streptophyta; class Pinopsida; order Pinales; family Pinaceae; genus Pinus; species Pinus tabuliformis. The sequence continues at coordinate 816,651,256 of CM062818.1, forward strand.
TTTTTCATACTCCAATCTTCTGCTCAAAGAATTTTCCATAATAATGTATAGGAAAGGAGATAGAGGGCAACCTTGCCTTACACCCCTAGATGCTTTGAGAAACGAGTTCCTATGTCATTGAATAGCGGGGAAATCTAAGGAGAACTAATACAAAGGCCAATCCATTGGATGAATTTTCCATGAAATCTCGTTTTATTCATTACCTTGAAGATAAATTTGTGATGAACCCTATCAAACACATTTTCCATGTCGAACTTTATCACCATACCTTGATCAACCTTTCTTCAACTAGAATCAACCGCTTCTTAGATCATGATCACATTGTCGAAGATTTTCCTTCCTGAGACAAATCCTGTTTGATTTTCATTAATGATATGAGGGAGAATTTTTTGTGTCCTAGAGCCAAAAGTTTGGAGATTACTTTGTAGGAGACATTACATAATGAAATTGGATGGAATCTGGAAAAGAACAACATATTGATTTCTTTGGGAATGAGATCAAGGAAGGAGGATTTGATACCTCCTCTAATGTAAAGTTGCTTGAGCGAGTATCCAATCATTCTAATCAAGTATTTGTGAATAAGATCCAAACAATGTTGGAATAAGAGGGTCAGGAGACCATCAGGGCCTAGAGTCTTGTCCAAATGAAAGGAGAAGACAACCTACTTAATTTCTTCGCTGAAAGGGGGAGCAATAAGAGAATTTTTCATATCTTCGAAGACTAATTTAGGAACATGCTCTAACATATATTGATCTTCCTCATCAGATGGTTGAATTGAAGATTGGTACAAATTGCTAAAATGCTCTGCCAATGCCTCTTTAATTAATTGGAAGTCTTCTATTTTATGACCTGGATGATAAATTTCTGCTATATAATTTTTCCATTCTTAGTTTTTGGCTTGATTGTGAAAAAAAAAGTGTTCTTGTCTCCAACGTTCAACAATATACTCCTTGATTTGAGCCTCTAGTGTTCCTCTTTTTGATGGAGGAGAGCATGATAAAAATTGAAGATTTGGACTTTGTGATGTAACATATCTTCTGTTATAGGAGAAGACTCCAATCAGGATTGGATATTCGCCACTCGATTCTCCAAAGATAACAATGATGCTCGATTTGCAAATATTCCCTATTTCAACCAATGCTTGATATCTTGTTTGAGCCTTTTAACCTTAGTCTCCCAAATACCAATTGGACTCCCATCCACCCACTTGTTCCATGACGTCGTTACTTCGTCAGAAAATCCCAGAGAATGTAGCCAAAGAGTAGAGAATCTAAAGGGGATAAGATCGTAATTTTGGGGAGTGCTAATTTTAAACAAGATGGACTTGTGATCCGATCCATTCCAGGGTAGGATGGAGGAATGAAGCCTGAGGTTCAAATAAATAAGACTGTCAACAACCAAAAATCTATCCAAACGGGTGTTATGTGATCAAGGCCCAACCTTTTGTTATTCTAAATATATCACAATTTAAATGGCTTTATATCTATCAAATTGAGAGTGTTGATCAGGTCATCCATGGCTTCTTGATGCGGATCCCTGATTAGATATCCTCCCCTCTTTTCTTTATGAAGTAGAATAGTGTTGAAATCGCTGCCAATGATGCAATTTGTGCCAAAAGCAATGTCTTTCAGTTCCATTAAGGATATCCAACATTCTTGTTTTTTCTCTAGAAGAAATTGGCATATAAAGATTTACAATGGAGCATACCTGATTAATGGTTAGAATTCTGAACATAGTAGCAATCCAGTGCTATGATTTTTTACTATCCATAAGGATTAGCTTATCTGGATCCCATAATTTGTGTAAACCTCCAGATGCACCTCGAGAACTAACCTTAAGATGGAAACTCTTGTTACATGTCTTGTTGTGTATAGATGAGAAGTCCTTCTCATCTAATTTAGTCTCCTAGAATAGGACTACTTCTGGTTATTCTTTTAGTAGCAAAGGTTTTGCTTATGTTATTCTTTTATTAGATCCCAAGCCCTATAATTACAGGAGACAGTATTCACAGGGCCTACAAATCCTCCTTTTTCCCCTTCTTTGTTGCCATGGTCTACCACTAGGTATAATGCTTTGATGACCCAATTCCTTTTCTTTCTATTCTTGAGCTATCCAGATCTCCCTGTTAGTTTTCCTTCCATCCCACTTGGTTCTCCTATCCGTCTCTATGACCTTTTCATATTTGTATTTTTCATTTTGTTGAACTAGTTACTAGTGATGGACCAATAACTTCCTTTGATGAGAGGTAATTGTCCTCTCATCTTTTGAGAAGTTTGCATAGGCATTTTGAGAAGATTCAGGAGTTCGATTCTCCTTTTCTAGGGCATTTAGTACTCTAATGTGGCATTCATTGAGAAATTGTCTCTACATATTTTTGGGTCACCTCTTCCTCATTCAGATTTGCTAGAGCTTCATAATTGTTTTTTCTTGACTAATTGCTAGAGAGGATGACTCCTTCCTTTTTACTATTTGTCTTGTTAGGGTTTGTCCCATCTTGAGGGTTCTGGGCACTCTTCCTAGGATGAGGACCTGTTGTGGCCACCAACAACCCCCCTCCTTATTTAGTATTAGCAATAACACTAGGTAAGTGGGGACCCTTAGTAAAAATTCGAAAAATCAATTAAGGCTCATGTATTTTACTCCTTAAGAAAACATCGCATCGTGCAAAGAATGATATGACATTTCCTTATAAGTAAAAATGATAGATTACGAGATTGCGACGTGAACTCCATCGCATCACATGCATTAAGAAACGCTCACATTGGAAAACCTTTAAAAATCGCCGATATGCGATATGCGATGTCGCCATATCGCATATCGCAAAGTTGCATGAAAAACACATAACGGTTTAACGATTACAGCGATCTGCGATTTTGCGATACTGCGATCCGTGATTTTGCGATAGCACGATCAAACGACCTTGCGATAACACAACACAATGAAATTGCGATGCTGCGATGCAAATTGCAGAAACATCCCATCACAAATTTCCCTGGCTCAATATTCAAGAAAAGTTTTCCATAAACCAAAAACTGGATACGCGCTTTAATGATAATTAATGAATGATACGCCAGTTGTTAATGAAAGACGGTTCTGTGTTGTTCGAAGAGTCAGGTTACGTCAGGTGGCATGTTTTTGTACATCCGTAGAGCTTAAAGCTTTCTTGTCGATTTTTATTGTCATTACTCTTTCCTCACTTACTGCAGGGACAAAAAACAAAAGTAACACAAAGCAATGTGCAGGAAGCCATGAAGGAAAAGGGTAAAGCTCCAATGCTCAGAGACAGAGAAAAGATGCCCTCATAAATGGATACCGCATGCAACAGAGCTGCAGATTCACAGAACGCTGCTGAGCTATCCGTTACAGATCTTTCATTCACAGCCATGGTTGAATGAGTAGTTGAACAATGCTGATATCAACAGGCAGTTTAACGCTCAAGGTCAGAAGCTCACGAAAGCAGTATTTTTACAAATTTTGAAGCTTATACCCGGTGAAGGAAAAGGCGTTAAAGGGGAAAAACGCATCAGAGAGGCCCGGATCTAAGAACGGAGGCAGTTTCCGATGCGCAATTAGTGCCTAGCGCTAATTGCGCATCACTGAGAAAATTGCTCAAAAAGCAAAGCCTCTAACTGCTCAGTCACTTGTAAGCCCGGAAAACGCAAGAAAGCAATGGTAAAGAACAAACTGGAAACATAAAGCTGAAAGAAAAGGCAGAAGCAATTCAAGGATTAACCAAGTGGAACTTGGATTATTACTGGGCATACACAGTAAATCCACATAGCCAGAGGATGACTCTCGAGTATATCATCAATTTTGCTGAAAAGATGGTGCCAGGTCTTACCATTTATGTTTGCTTAGCTCAACCAAAAGCGGAAGACAGTCAGCCGACTCTACCCAGGCAAATATTGAATGCTCGCAACATTAACGAGCAAATGCAGAAATAGTTAGATATTAGATTTAATTTTTAGAATTAGTTTTGCTTAGAAAAAGGGCGGTCATTTAAACCGTATCCTGAATCTGTGTAATTAAGTTATTTAGTTAGTAGTATTTAAACCCTTCTCATGCATTTAGAGAAGGGTCCAGAAATTTATCAAAAACTTGTCCTCAGAACATGCACTTTTGCACCCTCAGAGGAGGTTTTGGTGAATGAATGGATCAAGATTTGTTGATCTTTGCATTTGATATCTGCTACTGATGTTGCACTTCTGTACTCTTAGTGGATGTTAGAGCAAGGAGAGATAAATCATTGTTGCTTGAAGCTTATGAGTAGGACTAGTCATAAATGGTACTTTTATCTCTTGACCATTTCTGCTTATATGTTAAAGTGATATACAATTTTTAGTTGTTTATGTATTATTGCATGAATGCTTGAGTTATCATTTGGCACTTTTGTACAGTGATAGCTATTTATTTATGCCTAATGTATGAATAGCTCATTATGCGATATGTTTTTCACAACTGTTTCGTCTAACTTTTTATGCGAAGTGGTTCATCTTGATTGATTTCCTTTCTTATAATCGTTGAATGATCTTTATTACCAGTTGTTATTTGAAATCTCTTTAGATCGCATAATAGAAGAATTACATCCCGGGTTAGTATAGATTTAGATGTGTTGTTTATTAGATTAAAATAGCATAGAATTAGATTAAAGTTTGAATTAGAATATCTTAAATAGGAACTGTTAGATCAGCAACATCGAATTCTACACACACACACTCATAGATTGGGAAACTGGTCCCATTATCCCCAGTCAGACCCGCTATACCAAACGGATAAGGAGCTGCCAACCAAGGTCCGAACCGGGCGGGTATCCCCCTTGTCGTCGACCCGATTTTCGGGGCTTCAATAGGACCTTATTGTTTTTTATTACCTCTTCTCCTTTTGGATTGTTGCCATTGATCCTTGCGTTCTCCCTGATTTTCTTGGGAAGTTAGAGCTTCAGTGAAATTCCTTTAGAAGTGGTTGTATTCGTCACAAATACGACACTTAAATGGTAATTGATTGTAGTCTCCTTCTTGGATGTGCATCCAGTCGTGTATGCATATATAATTTGTTGCTAGAAGCCATTTTTCCAAATCCACTTCTAGACAAATTCAGGCATAGGAAAACAACCCTTCCTGGGGCTCGACACAATTAATGTATTTTCCAAGAGAATTACCAATGAGTCTAAAGGTTGTGTCATTCTAGCAATGGAGAGGAAGGTAGGGAAACTTTACCCAAATTGGGACTACCTTGGGAATATCATAGTATGGGTTAAAATTAGGGTTTCATTTGTCCAAGTACAACCCTTGGGGACCCATGAAGTAAGGGCCACTTCTAAAAATTAGGTCTCTGTCTTCCTTGAGCTCGAAATAGAAGGTGAAAAAACCTTCCCAACAAAGGAAGGGTTCTTGTGTGTTTGAATTTTTGTGGTGCATATTGCTATTTTATTTGTTTATCACTGTATTTCTTAAGTAGGAACATTACAAACACTTTTGCACCTATAGCTAAATTGAATAACATTAGATTAATATTTGCATTAATTACTAAGTATAATTGGAAACTACACCAATTGGATGTTAAATGAGCTTTTCTAAATGAGAATTAAAGGAAGAGGTTTATTTTGTTCAGCTATGTAACAACCCTAGTTAAAAATCCATGTAATAAAGTTAATAAAGGAAAAATAATAACCATGGTCATATGACACGTATTCCAAGCTGAATGTTTGGCAAAAACATAGTGATGGGGATCACTTTTGATTAATTAATGGCTATGGAAATTGGAAAAGGCAATGGCAAAGGCTTTGGAAAGGCAAAGTGGCATTAATTGGCATTTTATTTATGAAAATAATGGAAATTAGGAGAAAAGGAAGGTGAAAGGTCACAAGTTGCATGTGAGGAGGAAAATGAAGGAAAACAATGGAAAATTGAAGAAAATAGAGGTCTCATTAATAAAAAGGCTTCTGAGGATCAGTTGACAAACTTTTGCCAGTTTTAGCTTGAATCTCTCTATTCTACTCTCTCTCATACTCTTGAACACTTTGAGTTTTCTTGGAGCACTCTTGGAGGAGTGTGGCATACTTGGGATTTTGGATCAAGAAGGCAAAGAAGAGCAGGAAAGTGCAAGAGGACATCAGGATGAACAAGTACAATGAGTTTTGCTTGCAGGTACCAAGTTGCATGTATGATATCCTTGCTAGTTTTGGCATGTGTTACACAGTAATTTGTCACCATCCCTGTTACTCCTCTTGTCGTACCTTGGAGGACCCATCCCGGGAGTTATAAGAAGTGACAAAGTCTAAAAACACTTGCATTATGTTCCCCTGAGTATGTACTCCATGTTCCCTGAAGACACCTTCTGCAGATCATCCCTAAAAAGTGCTCTTTTTCCATTGGCGCAAGTCCACAATATCTTACCCGCGCCAATGATGGAGATCCTCAAAAGGGGGCGCGACCATTGGCGCTCTGTCTTAGAGCAACAGTCGCGCCAACCAAATTTAGTCGTGCTTTTTGCCTTAATGCACGTCCGACTGTTGTTTCCTTCATTACATGGAGCTTTTCTGAGGATAGAAAATCAGTCTTTTGTCGAGCTTTATCCATCTTTATGGCTTTTGCTAATCCGCGAAAGGTGTCCAGGTTCATTGCATCCTCCTCCCTTCTCCATCTATATAAGCTTGTCATTATGCATTGGACAAGCTAGAGTGTTGGTGTTAGTGTTATGCTAGTGATTTGGTGATTGAGTTATAGTAGTGATGATTATTGGTCATGGAGTGTTAGATGTTGAGTTCTTGGAGGAATGCTAATGAGTGCTAGAGAGGTTATGCTGCCAGAGAGGAGATGCATGTCAAGACACATATAGTTATTCGCCCAGCCAGGAGAAGGGTCGACGTCAGAACAATGGTTGTAACTTTTCCTGTTTATTAATTGATGAGCGACTGCTATTATAGTTCCAATCTCATTATCTGTCATGGTGATATGTTGATTTATTTCCTTTCTGACTAAAATATAGTTGTGCCTTGGTAGTTTCTGTGTTGGTATCTGTCTCTTCCTTTGCATGTGCAGGTGTTCGTTTATGATCTGTTGGAGCAAGGGAGCGAGGATATCAACTCTGCTTCAATCATAGCGTTGGACTCCAGGTTAGTCTTCTTGATTCACCCTTGATGCATAACTAGGAACTTGCGTAGCAGCGTGGTTTGTTTGTGGCTAGTTCTGTGATAGGCTAGTGGGATCGCCTCTGTCCGCAGAGGGGATTTACCTTACCAACAAATTGGCGACTCCACTGGGGAATAACTCTTTGATTTCTGTCTTGCATGTTAATTTTCTTCTGCTTGCTTGAGTGCATGAGCTTCCTGAGTCAGTTTTGAGTTGATTCTTTACTGTTTCACCCATCTGAGCACTGTCAACCCGACCTGAGGTCGTATCTTTTATCTTTTTAGTTGGCAAGCTTAATTGGCGCGGTTATTTCTCTGACAGTCGCGCCAGTTGGCGCACGTTGCTCAAAAGCAACTCGCGCCAATTCTGTGGTAGCGCAAGTTGCAGGCTGACAGTCACGCCAACTCTGTAAATTTTGCCTGTGTGTGGGTGGAAAGCTCATTCAGTCTCTTTATATATCTCTTTCAGCCTCTGGAACTATGTTGAACCTCTGCTTGACTGGTCTTAGCCTGTATCCCTCAGCTGTGTGCTTATTTCCAGTGACTTTGCATGTCTAGCCTTCTGTGGGAAGTTTCGGTCTCTTGATTATCCAGTCAGCTTGTTGATTGTTCTACACTTATCCAGTGATTTGTTAAAGCTTGATCTTCTATACTCTGAATACTTCACTTCTAGCTTCTTTGGATTTCACTAGTCTTTGTGTTTTTCCTTGCTTGCATGGTTCATTTTGTGTTTTAGGATTGGTTCTATCTTATTGACTGAACTTGGATTGTGCATATCTCTTAGAATTTGTTTACATGCATCATGCCATCTTAAAGGAAAGAAAAACAAAAAATCTCTTGCATCATAGTAGTTAGCATTTATTGTTATTTGTTGCTATTAAAAAGAAAAAGACAAAATTTCGTTTCTTGTTATTAGCTGCATTAGGATCTTTGTTGAAGTGATCGTTTCGTTTGTGAAAAAGATCTCAACCCTCCTGTAGATAGAATTCATCGAATCAAATGATTTAATTTCGGCATATAGTTTGCATGTAAAAAGTTTTCGAGATATCACATACGGTAGGACCAAAAAACTGAAACATAATCAAAGATAAACTTTAAAATGAACCAAATGAACATAACAACGCATTGGAACATAACGCAAACACTCTAGAGGTCTAGGTTAGAGACGTGTTCCGGCGTCGTTAAACCTGGTAGTTTATCGTCGAGTGGTTGGGTGATTCCTCCACGGTGAAACGGTAGCTGCCAATACGGACTGTGCTCCCACGTACCGTAGAGTATATATTGGGAGACCCCTATAGGAATAAAGCCTTTATCCATAGGAAGCCGTGTCAGCCGCCCTATGATTCGCAATGTAGTGAACACAGCATTCACGAAGATCGACCACCCGTACCCTAAAAAGTATTCTGTGGTTTTGCGAAAAGTTTGGCACACCCTCTACCTAGAATTCCAGAGCAGTCACTTTTGATCCTTTTCGGACTCCCTAAACAAAAAGGTGCATGTGAGCGTCTTGTCACTTCGTTCTCATTAAATATTCGAAGGAGACTAGAGTCATCTTTTACCCTTTTCTCGACTCTTAAAAAATGAAAAGGTTAAGTTCAGTGTCTTAAAAATTTATTAGCCACGATAACATTTACCCAATTAGATTTTGTTTGCGTTAGCTTGAGTAGGGTTATTTCTCGTTCAATGGCAGCCTTTCCGGTGCCCACCGGCCAAGGTGTTCCTCCTTATGGGAACCCTCGCCCATTTCCTTCTGTCGGAAATGTTGGCGTTCAGTATATCAACACATTGTCTTTGCCTGGGTTGACCATTCGTTTACCCGTATGGTTGTTTTCAAACTCGGTGGTCTCAAGTGTGATGACTCCTGTCCCACCACCACCTCCTCCACCCGAACAACACCATGTTGATTCTAAGGTGGACCCCTTCCCTTCTTCGCCTATTGCTGCGTCCTCATCTTCTACTTCGCCTGGTGAAACCTTGGATTTCACTAACCAGGTGGCTAAGAAGAAGAAGAAGAAGACCAAAAAAAGAAGTCTCCTAAGGGAAAGGTCGTATCTACCACGAAGCTATCAGAAGTGGAACCACCTTCTGCTCCTCCGCGGAAGCTCCGGTCTCCTTGTCGATTATGCAAAGGGGACCATTTTCTTTCTGATTGTCCTGGCATTCCCAGGATCCTAGATATATGGTCCCGTGACCCGACTCGCCCCTTGCTGTCGCAAATTGACGATACCTTACTAGTTGGTAACAGAAAAGGGAAGGTTCGTTTCCCTTGTCGACTTTGTGAAGGTAATCATCTCCTTCGCCTTTGTCCACTTATGGATGAAGCTTCCCGTCTTTTGGCAAGTCTGTCGGATTCCTTACCCCAACTACCCGCTGGATATCAGCGTCTTTTTACACCTGCAGAGCGTCTCTCCACTAACCAAGTGATCAAACATGATTCCTCTTTGGTCCAGCTTTCTCTTCCTGAACCTACCTGTGCTCCGCCTGCTCCAGACCAGTCCCTGGTCAGAACAAGTGATTTATATTCATCATCTACGCACCACTTGATCATCAAAGATGAACCCCCTGAGTCCAAACCAACCGAAAGTCCACAGTTCCAGCTTACAAGTAACCCGGTCTTTCAAAAGGTCCAGCTTACAAGCGACCTGGTTTTGCCTACAGAAGTTCCATCTTTAGCTGCTCTTACATCTGAATCTAAACCAGACGAAAGTCAAAAGGTCCGGCTTACAAGTGACCCAGTTTTGCCTTCAGAAATTCCACCCCTAGATGATCCTACATCTGAATCCAAACCAGACAACAATCAAACGGTCCGGATTACAAGTGACCCGGTTTCGCCTTCAGAAGTTACCTCCTCAGATGATGTTATCACTGCCAAGAATGACGAACCCACTGTCCAAATTCTATTCATTGACATAGACGTTAATGATCAAGTGAGCATCCCTCTCATTTCTTCACAACAGGAAGAAAGTCCATTAGAGGCATATCCGGCTGTCTATCCAGTCCCACCTCCGAGCAACCTAGTTATTTCCTTTAATTGGGATCAACTAGTCAATCCTCGGTTACCAGCCTCCATACCATTTCGAATTATAGTTCAAGTCTATCGCATGGTTATGGCTGGTACAATTATTGATGAAGGATCTCCTGTGAGTATCCTTTCTTCAATAGCTTGGGAAGCACTTGGTTCCCCACTGCTTCTGCCTGAGATGAGAAGCCTTGTAGGTTTCCATCGAGAAATCACTCGACCTTTAGGAATTCTTCCCAATGTACCTATCACGCTAGAAGGGAAGACTATCCAAATGGGTCTCATGGTAGTCCAAGGTCCGTTAGATTACAATTTACTCCTTGGACGAGACTATATTTATCGCATACATGCTATTGTGTCCTCACTCTTCAGAGTGATGTGTTTTCCGCATGAAGGAAGAACGATCAAAGTCGTAGACCAACTTTCATTCCCCGATTCACACTTCACATATAGCCATTTGCCATTCCTAAATGGTCTTATTTCCACAGGAAATGCCCCAGCACCCACCCCGTCATTCTGATGACGGCAGCTCACCCGGGCGCGTGACCGAAGCCCGGGGGCATCCTCCAATCGAGTCTTTCCAAGTAAACCTTCATTCCATCCACTCCGTGAATGCCATGAAGCTTGGGGGGCATGTACCTCGATTGGTATAATCATGCTGGGGGCATGCAACAAAATTTTTTTTTAACAAGCAAAGTTCTCCATGGTTCAAGCTTGTGTAAAAATGAACCCATTTACATCCCGTGATTGCCTTTTATCCGCTAAAATTCTACTAGATGAGCCTTGGTTGTTTCATTCCATCGCTACCATCTTTTTGGCCGATCATATGCTTTCACTTGGTTGTTTCTCCTTTCCTGAGGAACCGCAGCGATGAGTGGTCTTATTAGCTAGCCTCTTAACCTTTACGTGTTTCAAGTAAAGTTCCACCATTACCGGAACCAGTTGCTATCCCTTATACCACTCGTTCCTTCAGGACGAGTCACCTTTACGCTCTTTTCTGACTCGTAAAATATGAAAAGATTGCCGAGTATTTTTCCCTTTTTGACTCGTTAAAGAAAATAAAAATGGAGGTCCGCTTTTAGCTCTTTTCTGACCATTTAAAGAGGAAAAGATTGCCGAGTCCCTCCTCTTGACTCGTTAAATGGTGATAAGGGGCGGTCGTTTTAAGTTCTTTTTGTCGACCGTTAAAACATAAAAAGATTACCGAGTTTTTGTCGTTTCAAACTCGTTAGTGGTTACGAAACGACGTGGTTTTGACCGCTTTTTTACTTTTTCAGGTCAAAGTCACTAATCATGAAAAGTACTCCTCGATCGTAATGATCGGGCGGTTCTTTCGGGTATTATTTTATACTTTTTCGGGCCCGAGAGACACAACTTTACGAAAAAGGACATCCCTGGAGTTTCCTTTTCTGCTGTCTTTTCAAACTCTCTAAACATGAAAAGACGCCGAGTTCTTCCTTTGTCAGACTCGTTAAAACTTAATGACATCGGATTTTGTCACAACACAAGCATATGCTATCCCCATCAAGCTTGTTAAAAATAACTGGGGTACTCGCCAGAAATGGCGGGGGGAAAAGAAAATTTTGAACCATAATTATTACCGTAAAGGCAGTATGTCGCTCTTGAACATGGCACTTTTTGTTTTCGTGTCCAGGGTGGGGATATTTCATCTCATATCTTTCACTTGCTTCCATGGATTTGGGTACCCTATTTGACCTCTCATTCACTCATTGCCTCGTCATAATGACCTTTGATACATTGATGTCAAATACTGCCAATTCCGTTAATGTGCCGCCAATATGTTCAAGAGAAGTTGACCTCTGAAAAAACAAGCTCCTTCTGATAGTTCGCACAATCTTGATTCACAACTTCATCTCTCTGTCTCATGTCGATGATGTGGGAAACATTATGGCCCACCTTCGATCAAGGTCACTCCCTGTCGACTTCAACTCATTATCCAGGGAATTGATCTAGAGACTCCTTTCCGGTGCCTTGGAGCCTGCATGCCTCAATGGTAGGTTCTTCGTGTTCGACGTGAGGTTTTTCATCATTGGCCTCTGATCGAATGATTCTACGGGTGTTCGACTTCAGCTCATTGATTCACACGCCGTAGATTGTACCTATAGTACCTTGAGGGCCATTGTCATTATTGGTGGTACCTCTCGCGTCTGTTAACAGTTTCCATTATTGACTGGTAATCAGGCGATGTTCATGCATGTTCGACTTCAGCTCATATATTCACATGCTTGGACTTGTACTCTTGTTCGGGTCGAGATGGAGCGCAAGACCCTGGATTGTGTCTGTTGTAATCCAGGCGTGATTCTTGATACTTGACTCATTCACTGGATGGCTGCGACCATACCTGAGTCAAATCATTGATCCTAACCAGATGGCTGCGTCCATACTATGGATCCAGATTATTTATGTACTCTCTTATGGATGGCTGCGACCATACCATGTACATCATGTAATTGAACTATCAGTCATGTCTCTTAATACAGCTCCTCGGCGGCAGTAACTATATGTGCTCTTGTGTGCTCTTATGTGTGTGTTTTTGTAAAGCATTTCACCCCTCTCCACCTCTCGGGCTTCATGCTTTAGGGGGCATATGTTACACAGTAATTTGTCACCATCCCTGTTACTCCTCTTGTCGTACCTTGGAGGACCCATCCCGGGAGTTATAAGAAGTGACAAAGTCTAAAAACACTTGCATTATGTTCCCTTGAGTATGTACTCCATGTTCCCTGAAGACACCTTCTGCAGATCATCCCTAAAAAGTGCTCTTTTTCCATTGGCGCAAGTCCACAATATCTTACCCGCGCCAATGATGGAGATCCTCAAAAGGGGGCGCGACCATTGGCGCTCTGTCTTAGAGCAACAGTCGCGCCAACCAAATTTAGTCGTGCTTTTTGCCTTAATGCACGTCCGACTGTTGTTTCCTTCATTACATGGAGCTTTTCTGAGGATAGAAAATCAATCTTTTGTCGAGCTTTATCCATCTTTATGGCTTTTGCTAATCCGCAAAAGGTGTCCAGGTTCATTGCATCCTCCTCCCTTCTCCATCTATATAAGCTTGTCATTATGCATTGGACAAGCTAGAGTGTTGGTGTTAGTGTTATGCTAGTGATTTGGTGATTGAGTTATAGTAGTGATGATTATTGGTCATGGAGTGTTAGATGTTGAGTTCTTGGAGGAATGCTAATGAGTGCTAGAGAGGTTATGCTGCTGGAGAGAAGATGCATGTCAAGACACATATAGTTATTCGCCTAGCCAGGAGAAGGGTCGACGTCAGAACAATGGTTGTAACTTTTCCTGTTTATTAATTGATGAGCGACTGCTATTATAGTTCCAATCTCATTATCTGTCATGGTGATATGTTGATTTATTTCCTTTCTGACTGAAATATAGTTGTGCCTTGGTAGTTTCTATGTTGGTATCTGTCTCTTCCTTTGCATGTGCAGGTGTTCGTTTATGATCTGTTGGAGCAAGGGAGCGAGGATATCAACTCTGCTTCAATCATAGCGTTGGACTCCAGGTTAGTCTTCTTGATTCACCCTTGATGCATAACTAGGAACTTGCGTAGCAGCGTGGTTTGTTTGTGGCTAGTTCTGTGATAGGCTAGTGGGATCGCCTCTGTCCGCAGAGGGGATTTACCTTACCAACAGCATGCATGGTATATTCTTGTGGTTTGTTGGTTATGATTTATCATTGGCATGGAGGAATGCCTGGATTGATGGTGGATTTGCCTAGCCTTGCCATTTTCTAGATAGCCATGGTGTTGTGGGTTGAGTTACTAGTCCTTGAAGCCTTGGTTGGACAAATGATATGGAATCCCTTGGTGGGTTGAGTTACTAGTCTTGGAAGCCCTAGTTGGAAAAACACTTTGCAAGCTCGACAACAGTTGTGGGTTGAGTTACTAGTCCTGGAAGCCCTGGTTGGAACAAACTCTCTGGAGCCCTGGACAACTTGGGTAGAGAATCTGGTGATGGTTAATGATGTCCAAACGTGAGGTGGAATCACTAGTTGAGGGTTGAAGTGGTTTGGCCTTTGGAAGCCCTGGTTTGGTTTTTCTTGAGTTGTTTTATGAGATCCCACATTCATGCTTCAAATATGGCACAAGGGTGATTGCCTGAAAGAAATATTTGGTTAAGCCAATCTATGGGCAGGTGGTACGTGGAAGTCTAGACTTGGTTGCATTTTGCATATGTTAATAAGAGATTTTTTCCTCTTGTTTTTGATGGGAAAATATACTTGTTCATATGTGTTTTTTATGGTTGTTATATCCTTGTTATTTATGTTGGTTATATGTTAGTTATGAGCATATTCTATGACAATCTTGATGTATGGTTCTCATCATGTTTTGATTTGCAAATAAATGAACAATGAATATATGACCTAATAAATGATAATGAAGCTATTGTAATACGACATCAATTCTTCCTTACGATTCTCAGATAGGTATGAGACCCCTATGCTCAGATTTGTTGTTATGGCCTGTAGATTGCGTATTTGTGACATGTTTGATTAAATTCCTGTCATTGCTAGTAGGGTTCCATTCAAGTCATCGATTAAGTGTTTGCATTAGTACCTTTGTTTTGATGTTATTTATCATTTCTCAAAGTTTCGCGAAGTTCTGGGCAGTGGCTTGAGTCCTGGCCCTGAAAAAGTGGCACAAAATCCTAGGTCACTCGTTAAGGATTGCTAAAAAAGTCCACAGTCATTGGCATGCCATTGTTGTGGGAGCATCTGGAAGGCCTCAATCGCGTGCATTCCTTTTCATGGGAGTGAATGAGGGTCCAGGTCAGTGAAATGTCAGATTGTTTCAAGGGTTGATCACTTGGAAATGTTGGTTGGCTCCTGGAGGTTTTGTAGCGTGTGTAGAAGGTCAGAATGGTTTGGTTTGATCAGTTCCACTTCCTTAACTGTACATGGGGAGTTGAATCACATCATAGTAGCCTCTCGTAACATGTTTATCCCAATGAACTGGTTAACTTGGGTAAATGTGGGAGGAGGGTGTTACAAGCTAAAAGGGTCTAAAAGGTAGGGTCAAGAACAACTTGTTTTCAGGTTTAAAAAAGCATTATATGGAATTAAATAGACACATGGGCTTAGTATATGAAAATTGACACTTTCTTCTCTCATAAAGGTTTTATTAAAAGTAAAGGTGATTCGAATCATTATATTAAGAAGGATGAAAATGGCCATATTGCTTAGATTTCTTTATATGTTGATGACCTGATTATAACAAGAATGCTAATGAGTTAATTGAAGAAATTAAATACAAATTTCATAGGAATTTGAGATGAAGGACCTTGGTTAGTTACATTATTATTCAGTCCTTGAGGTACAAAAATAAGATGGTAAGACATTAATTACACAAAACAAGTATACAATGGAGTTAATTAAGAAGTTTAATATATGTGAACGTCAACAAGTGTCTATTCCATTAGAACATAATGTGAATCTCAACAGTGAGGCTGAAACAAAAAAAGTGAATGGTGCTTTGTATCAACAACTGGTGACCAATTTGAATTATCTAACAACAACCATACAAAATATTGCATATTTTAGTTAACATACTTATTCAATTCATGGATAAGCTTCATGATAGTCATTGGAAAACAAAAAAGGGAGTTCTTCGATATTTGAAAGTGGCCATTAATTTTGGTATTGAATATACTAATGTTTTAAATGTTAAGTTGACAAGGTATTCAAATTCAAATTGGGCAAGAGATCCTGGTGACAAGAAGTCAACTACAAACTATGCATTCAAAATAGGATCCACGATCATGTCATGGAGCAACAAAAAGTAGACAACTATTTCCTTGTCATCCACTTAAGTTGAGTACAAAGCTTTATGAAGGGTCACTTGTGAGGCAATTTGGTGTAGGCAAATTCTTGAAGATATGAGGAAAAAGAAAAAAGTACCAACAATTATCAAATGTGATAACCTTAGTCCGAAAAAACTAGTAAGCAACCCAATATATCATGCCAAGTCCAAGCATATTAAGACACAACACCCTTTTGTAATATAGAATATGTAGTGAAAGGAAATTGACTTGATCTATTGCATTATAGATGATATTGTGGTAGGCATCTTTATATAGCCTCTTGGAAAGGCGAATTTTGAAATTTGTAGAGACAAATCAGGTGTTGTAGAAAATACATTTTTTTTTTCTGACCATGGCTGGGCCATTCGAACTCGGGACGTAGGTTAAGCTGTCGCCACTACTAACCACGAGGGTAGCGAATATGGGCCGTTGTAGAAAATACATTTTTCAATTAAGGGGGAGTATAAGAATAAATTAAAAATAATAATAGGTGTCAATTATGTGTTGATTTGTTATAGTTCCAATTCATTTTGGTAGAGTATTACTATTTTTAGCAATATCAAATCCACAAGTTTAAAAATTTCTTGAATCAAATTTCCTTAATAAATGTGAATCATTCCAAGCATGTTAGGGTCCCACCCTAACCCCCTTATTTATGTAATAGGATCAAGTCATAGTTATAGTTAAGTAAAGAGTCAATAAAGCCTATATTAATAATTGTAAGTGGTTAACCCGCATTTAATGAAGGGACCGCAGTTAGTTGCAAATGGGCCATGGGAATTAGATAGATGGTATTAATAAGAACCATGGTATTTCCCCATGGTATTGCATGTATGAATCCTATATAAAGGATAGAGACTCCCCTCGAGGAGCATTGTGTCTTATTTTGTAATCGAGCTCTGCTCTATTGGAGGTTGCCCCCTCGAAGAGGCAAGTGAACATTGCTTTCTGAATAATAAAATACTTGCTATTATTTCTCACTGTTCTATGTTATGGGTATATTTCTTCGCATATTTGGTATTCTGGTATCATCTTGCAGGTTAAGAGCATAACAAGTGGTATTAGAGCGCTTTCCAGGGCCGGTGGGATCTCCATTTTTTAGCAAATTTTTTTTTGGCTAGAGACGTGTTCCGGCGTCTTTAAACCATGGGATCTGTCATTGAGAGCATAAACCTACGGATTTGGGGAGGCATGCACGCAGGAAATACAAGAGGCAGTCACACTTGTTGGACTCCCTTGTAACCCCTGTGGGTACCCCTTCGAGTATTAGCGCATTAGACAGAACCGCGCACGGACTGTATTCCAAGTACCCTCTGGGTATATCGGAAGCCCCCCTAGCTCCCTTGAAACCTTGCCATAGATAAACCGTCGGCCATCTTGCTGCTACAGTACATCGAGAACAACACTCGAAGAGATTACTCACCCGTACGATAGGGTAGTCGGGTTGTACGGCTAAGAGTACCGTTGATCCTCCTTGGTTAGTGCCCTGAAAAATTGGGCCGAGTACTACTGTCAGACCCTTATGTATATTGCGATCTGTAGCTCCTGACACTCCTGGAGACCATAGTTCCCTTCTCTATCTCTAGATCATGTATAACCTCTGCCAGATCAGATCTCACAAGTGGAGTTTTGCAGCAACAGCAGCAATCAGTTCCACTGTTCAGATTTATCAGAACAGTGATTCAGATCTATTAGATCCATCAGATCTACAGTAGCAATAAGTTCCACCATTCAGATCTATCTGATCAGCCATTCAGATCTCTTAGATCCATCAAATCTGCCATCCAGATTTGAGTAGTTGTGTTGGTTCCTATACTTGGGCATGATTTTCGCAGGACTTTTGGCAGCATTGACATTTCTGGGATTCGACTACTGCAGTATTCCTAAGCAAGGAGTAAAACTCCGTTAGGAGTTAAAAATCAAGACTGGTTGGTGACTTAGCCCATAAGAATTAGGACGACGAGCTGAGCAAGGTGGTACCATTCAATTGTTATTGCCAAAAAATTCGGGCGGTCCCAAATTTTAAGTAAATCGGCTCGGTGCATGGTACAAACTAGAGCTCAAGTTATGGCGAATGAGAGGATGGACAACCTTGAATCATCCTTGAAGGACATCCAATCGCAGCTGAAGGAATTAATTGCAGCACTCTCTAAGGGCAACGTGGAGGCACATGAGGAGGCATATCTTGGCAATGAAAACAGTGAGGGTGAGTCTAGCCAATCTCTTCACCTCTTTGGCACCCCCCAATCCCATCCGCGACCACCCAAGTTGGACATGTATAAATTTGATGGCTCTCACTCGGCCGCATGGATAGCACAAATGGAGCAATATTTCACACTGAATTACATCCTGGATAATGCGACTCATCTTAGTGTGGGTATCATGTACTTGGACAATGAAAGATGGCAATGGTGGCAATGGCATCAACGTTGCTATGGAAGGCTCTTCGCGTAGGATACATTCAAAAAAGCTCTTATGGATTGCTTTGACCATGAATCTAACTTTTTGGGCCGTCTCACTAAGCTCAGACAGATAGGAACAATGAATGAATATATTGCAACCTTTGAAGCCTTAGCTTTCTGCACTGGAGGTCTACAAGATGAGTTATACACGGAATGTTTTGGCAGTGGTCTCAAAGAAGCCATACAAGCCCACATCCGACTGCACCACCCTAACTCATGGCTGCATGCTTGCAGGATAGCTCGTGAAGTCGAACGTGCATTGGCGGCCCAGTCCAATCACCAGAATTTCATCACCAAGGGTCGCCCCCCATAGGCTCAAAGCACTACCCAGACACTCAAGGTTCAAAAGGTGTCACTAGCAGAAATGGAGGAAAGAAGAAAGCAAGGATTATGTTACTACTGTGATGAGAAATACTCCCCCGGGCATAAATGCAAGGAGCCCAAATTTTTTCAAATTCATGCTACTGATCACAGTGCATCGGAGGAAGCCCCACCACTTAAGCAACCAGAGGAGGAAGAAGAGGACAACCAGCAGGACAATGTACCTGAAGAATTAGTTATCTCGTTGCATGCTTTGGTAGGGATTTCTTCACCTCAAACTCTCAAAATCAGAGGTTTTATTAAGCATCGACCAGTAGTAGTCTTGATTGATAGTGGAAGTACACATAATTTTATCCATCAAAGAGTCGTGGAAGCAGTGCATTGTTTTGTCCGAGCAGTTTCTAACTTCCAGGTCCAAATTGCTGATGGGGGAACAATGAAATGTGAAGGCCACTGTGAAAATGTCAAACTTCAAATGGGGGATTATCAATTAAAGACCCACATGTTTGCCATACACATGGGAGGGTGCGACATTGTCCTCGATGCTAAATGGCTTCGCACACTTGGCCCAATCACAATGGATTTCCAGGAGTTATATATGAGCTTTAATTAGAACAACCACACACATACCCTCCGCGGACTCCAGGCGGGAACTCCCTCTATCATCAACTCACATTGGATGGAAAAATTGTTAAAAAAGGGCCACCATGGAGTCATAGCTCAATTTAATGCCATCTAGGCCTGTGAACCCAATCCTGTTCATATTCATCCTGAGATACAACAGATCTTAAACAACCATTTTCCAGTCTTTAACAAGCCTCATGAGCTTCCACCCTCGAGAGGGGAACATGATCATAGCATTACTTTGGTCCCAGGGGCCCAACCACCAAATGTGCGCCCATATAGATATCCATTTGCCCAAAAGAATGAAATAGAAAAAATAATCAAGGAACTCTTGGAAGCAAGCGTCATTCGTCCCAACATTAGTCCTTATTCATCGCCGGTGGTCATGGTGCTCAAGAAAGATGGGGAATGGCGTATGTGTCCAGACTTCAGGGCCCTTAATAAGTTGACAGTCAAAGATAAATTTCCCATCCCAGTTGTTGATGATTTTTTGGATGAACTAAATGGGGCTCAATTCTTTACTAAGCTTGACCTTCGCTCAGGCTACCACCAAATCCGCATGAAAGAAGTAGACATCCCAAAGACTGCTTTCCAAACTCATGAAGGCCATTATGAGTTCCTGGTCATGCCATTCAGTCTTTGTAATGCCCCATCCACTTTTCAGAGCCTTATGAACCACCTGCTCAAACCATATCTCAGAAAATTTGTCCTTGTTTTCTTTAATGACATCCTCATCTACAGTCACACCTGGGCCGCACATCTTCAGCATGTAGATCTGCTCTTGCAACTGCTCCGCAAGCATAAATTATTTGTCAAGATGTCCAAGTGTTCTTTTGGCATGGAAGAAGTTGAGTATTTGGGCCACATTGTGGGGCATGAAGGTGTCAGGGTGGACCCCAAAAAGATCCAGGCCATGCAGGATTGGCCTCAACCTAAGACATTGAAGAGCCTGAGAGGATTTTTGGGTCTCACAGGCTACTATCGCAAATTTGTCCGCAATTATGGTTGCATTGCTAGGCCCCTCACTCAACTCCTCAAGAAAAATTCATTCCTCTGGAATGATGAAGCACAACAGGCCTTTACAGCTCTCAAACATGCCATGTGTTCCACTCCAGTCTTAGCACTACCCGACTTCACCAAATCTTTTGTGATTGAATGTGATGCTTCGGGTACAGGTATTGGGGCAGTCTTAATGTAGGAAGGTCGACCCTTGGCCTTCACGAGCCAACAACTAAGTGGGAAGAATTTGGGACAATCTACCTATGAGAAGGAGACGATGGCCATCTTACATGTAGTAGATACCTGGTGACCATACTTATTGGCGCGACGTTTCCAAATCCGCACCGACCATCAAAGCCTTAAATATTTTTTGGAGCAACGCCTATCCTCACCACAACAAAATAAATGGCTCGCCAAAATTCTGGGATACGATTATGAGATCATTTACAAGAAAGGGTGTGAAAATATTGTAGCAGATGTGTTATCCTGCCAATTTGAGGAGGAAAGTACCTTGCTCGCAATTTCCCTTCCCATTCCAGAATGGATTGAAGAGGCTCGCAAAGAATGGTTTTCACATCCCTGGCTCTCCCAACTCATTAATCAATTGCAGGCAGATCCAAATTCCACAGCAGGCTACTCGTGGCAGGATGAGATTCTTTGCTACAAGGATAGAGTTGTAATATCACCAACATCCACCCTCAAAAGCCGCATTTTGGTGGAGTTGCACTCATCTCCCACTGCAGGACATTCAGGATTTCAGAAGATGTATGCTCGCACTCAAAGATCTTTTTTTGGATAGGCATGAAAAAGGAAATTCTTACTTTTGTAGCTGAATGCGACGCCTGTCAGTGCCACAAAGGAGAAACAGTCAAATCCCTAGGCACATTACAACCATTGCCCATCCTGGCCTCAATCTGGACGGAGGTTTCTATGGATTCCATTACGGGTCTTCCAAAGTCAGGAAACAAGTAAGTCATCATGGTGGTTGTGGACAGAATTTCTAAGTATGCTCATTTTTGCACCCTACCCCACTCCTTTACACCGACTTTGGTTGCTCAATCTTTCATGGATCAGATCTTCAAATTGCATGGCATGCCCACTTCCATTGTGTCTGATCGTGACCCGGTCTTCACCAGTAACTTTTGGTAAGAACTCTTCCGGCTACAAGGTACCCAACTACAACTCAGTACTTCCTATCATCCACAAACTGATGGTCAAACTGAAGTAGACAACAAATGTCTGGAAACATACCTTAGGTGTTTCACTTCAGAAAAGCAACATTTCTTGGTACAATGGTTACCTCTAGCTAAATGATGGTATAACACCAACTATCATGCCACCACCAAAATGACTCCATATGAAGCAGTTTATGGTCAACTCCCTCCTTCCCCTACTTCTTATATCAAGGGATGCTCGAAGGTACAAGCATTGGATCAACTCCTACAGAACCGCACCACCATGCTGGCTCACCTTAGAGAGAATCTTCATCAAGCTCAAAACCGCATGAAGCAACAGGCAGATCAACATCGCTCAGAACACCAATTTCAAGAAGGGGATCATGTATTTTTGAGGCTGCAACCATATAAGCAAACATCACTTAAAGACAAGGGTTGTCAAAAACTATCTCCAAAATTCTACGGATCGTATCAAGTACTTCAGCGCATTGGAGAAGTTGCCTACAAGCTAGATTTGCCACCCACTGCAAAAATACATCCAGTTTTCCATGTCTCATGCCTCAAGAAAGTGATTGGGAACAACTGCAGAATTCAAACCAATCTACCTAAATTGGATGAAGAAGGGTCAATTTGGCTCCAACCTAAACAAGTTCTTGATACACAAGAAAGGCACCTGCGTTGCCGCATGATCAAGGAAGTCCTCGTCAAGTGGAAAGACACCTCTCCAGAAGATGCAACCTGGGAACCAGCCACTATTCTTCAACAATTTCCAGCTTCAGCCTTGAGGACAAGGCTATTCTTATGGGGGAGGGCATGTTAGGGTCCCACCCTAACCCCCTTATTTATGTAATAGGATTGAGTCATAGTTATAGTTAAGTAAAGAGTCAATAAATCCCATATTAATAATTGTAAGTGGTTAAAGCGCATTTAATGAAGGGACCACAGTTAGTTGCAAATGGGCCATGGTATTAGATAGATGGTATTAATAATAACCATGGTATTGCATGTATGAATCCTATATAAAGGATAGAGACTCCCCTCGAGGAGCATCGTGTCTTATTTTTTAATCGAACTCTGCTCTATTGGAGGTTGTCCCCTCGAAGAGGCAAGTGAACATTGCTTTCTGAATATTAAAATACTTGCTGTTATTTCTCACTGTTCTATGTTCTAGGTATATTTCTTCGCATATTTGGTATTCTGGTATCGTCTTGCAGGTTAAGAGCATAACAAAGCAATTATATTCAAATGTGAGTGTGAGAATTCTATCTCACTTTTATGTGAGTTTTGTGATCTTTTGTTCCGAACTCGATATGCATGTAAGTTTGCTTGTTTGGTGGGAAATTCTTGAACTACGTAGCCTTCATGGCCTCTAGCTTTCCCTCAACCTTTCACAATTATATATGAATCACAAGTATAATGTTGAGGGTGCCTAGTTGAGTAACTTAATCTTGCGCTCCCTTGTGATTGGAATTGGGCCTACTAATCCCTAATTTTAGATCCAAATTACTCTTGGTCTCACTTGATCTTCTAATGGATAGATACAAGTGGTTATAGTTTTATAAGTGTCTTTGATGGCCTAAGTGTGATAGGGGCTAAGGATTTAGTCTTATTGTCTAGGAATCATGATTATAGAATGAGATGGGGAAGAGACATAATATCATCACCAAGGAATCACAATTGTGAAGCAAAATGGGGAAAATAAAGAATCTTATCGCTAAGGAATGATGATTGTGGAGTGAAATGTGGAAAAGATAGAGGCTCATCACCTAGAAATCAATATTGAAGGGCAATATGGGTTTTCCTTTGACCAATGATAGACATTGCTTGGATATGACAATCTTCAATGATATTCATTTTAGCTAGTGACACATATCATTGAATTTTTGACAAATCCTTAGCAATAAGGGTTTCCCATTGAAACAACATCATATAGCTAGGCTTCGTCCATTTGTGTAGAATAAGGTTTTTATCTAACACAATGACTCATTGTCTAAAGATGTAGCTAGAGCTCAAGGAGGTCATGAGCTAAGAAGAGTATACCATGTTGAAGTGCAGACAAATGTGATAATGAGAAATCATGAATGAAGTCATCACCTAATATATTTTTTTGGACAAGATATCTTGCCTCTAAATATTACTTGGATGTGTCCACTCACATCATGATAGTCTTCCTTGACTCAATGCTCACATTTGACCAACAATAGTTTTTTTAGTGCAATAGAATTAAGGTGAAATTGCATCACTAAGATGAAATTTGTAGGGGTGAGTCTTTAATTATTAAGGTTGCCAATAAATAATGGGAACATGTAATGTTACACTTCGACAAAATGCCTTGCATCTGAAAACATGGCAAGACATGATAGCAACATTGTCATTGGAAAGCCATTCTCAGATAACTTCTTGTGAGACCATTTGTTAAAAACCAAGGATATTAGAGATAAATTGTAATCGATTGTCATTACAATGGATGAACAAGATACAATGGTTATAACTTTCAAAAGTTTGCCTTCTCCTAATGCAAATTTAATGAGATTTTGAACATTACTAATACTAATTGAGATATGACATATGGGTGGTTGAGCACTAAGCTTTTGCAGCAAAACAAATCGTAAAAGTAATTTGGGATTAATAATGCTAATGAGTACTTTGAGATAGCGCTTGCAACAAAGTTTAAGAGCAAGGGAAATAAACATAGCAAAGAGAATGATGATCACTCTTTTGAGTCAAGTGAAATAGAAAAGTAATTAAATTCTTTTGTTGCAAAAAGTTAGGGCATATAATTAATGTTTGCACGAAGCAGTTGTGGGATGAAAAGAACATTGAAAAGCATTCTTTCAATGATCATTTCAAAAAGAAACTTGCTAATGTGGCTAAACAAAAGGAGGAGGAAGAGATACACGTGGTCATTGCTAGTGACAAGGATTCAAATAGTGGTAAGGGTGATTGCTAAGGTGATGTATGAGCATATAAACATTTTACTAACAATATGGATTGTTATATTGATTTTTTAGAGTATAAATCTCAGTCCAATTATAATGTATTGAGTGGCAGAGAAAAATATAAGGTTAGAGGAAATGGAAATGTCCTACTTCAACTAAGAAGTAAGAAGATAACCATTGGGGAAAAAGTAAGAAGACACTGATTAAAGATGTTTATTATGTTCCTTATTTGAAGAAAAAACCACTTTCGATAAGTGGTATAATAAAGCATAACACACAATCACATATAAATTTCAAAAGTAATTGGTGTTTTATTGTCAACAAGAATAGGAAAAAGATGGTTTCTATGGTTTGTTTATTTTAATATATAGAAGTTGGAATGCAAGGTTAGTTCAATAAGAAGATGGTTGCAATTTCACTAAAAAATTAGCCATAATTCCTAGGCCAAAGAGATTCCTCATGAGATGAAACTCAAGAAATGAAGCCCTAGATGATGTTATTATTTAAACTAGTCAAAATCAACAAAGAAGAGAAGGCAAACAACAAGTGTATTATGAATTATTTATTGAATTCACAAAAAGACCCTCAAGGAGGTTGAAAATGACGTGGTAAAGAAGAAGACCCTTAAGGAGGGTGAAGCTGATGGTGCTTCTTTAGAGAAGAAAACACAAAATCTGATATAATGGACTACCAAGATGTGGAGAAGGAAAGATCAATAAACACACCAAGTTCGATGTCAATGGTGGAAAGATTGACTACTCAACCAATATTGGTTCCCATTCGGCTTGTCAATTAATGGTTAAAAAAAAGCATGATGATGTAGATTGTGCTTCATCGACCTTGCGAGATACAATTCACTTCCAATCACTATTTTGAAAATCTCATCTTGTGGACAACAAATATCTTGCTTGTTTTAAGCTTTTGTCTTTTCGTATTTTGTAAAAGCATTTAAAATGATCATTATGGAAGGGTGTTGGAGATAATGGTCATGTTTAGAACATAGGACTTAGATGAATAATAAACGTTCGCCACTAAAGTGATGAAATGTCACAACATTTGATGTAGTCATTAAAGAAGTATTTTTTTTTCTTCAAAGTAATAGATATTGATTTTTATATTAAAGGAAGAATTAGAAACTAGGGTAGGGATCCTTACATGTTTCTGGCATGTTCTAAATATGTGCTAGTTTTAGAAGTCTAAAACATGGAAACTAATTTTTTATGGCTACATTTGCCTACTATTTTAAATAGATGTTGGCTATATACTAGCCAAAAAACTCCTAGAAACATTCTAAATCTACATAGCATAAAAATTCAAAAATGTAGCATGGTTATTTGTTAGAGAAGACTCTCGGTATGTTAGTCTCTCCATGCGGTATAGATCTTCAGAATTATAAAAAAACCTATAAAAACAACATATCTAACAATGAGCCCATCCTTCAGCAAAGTCCAAGGCCATAAGTGCCAGACCTCCATGAGTGGTGAGTCTTTTTCCTTACCAAAGTGACGTTGGATTTGGTGCCCCCCAAGTCGAGTTGAGTGCCGCCATGCCTAAAGTCCTCCAAAGCAGAGACCGGAGCACTAAGATAATTAACCTCCATGCACAAACCATTTAGAAATTGCTCCAGACTGCTATGTTGTCGAGCTAACTTGGCTTCCAAGAAGAGTTGGAATGATTGGTTTTGTCCTTCTACCATATCTTCCAGTTGTTGCATTATTGCCAACAACATTTTGACCGAATCCAGTAACTTGTCAAGCAACAAACTGGCTTTGAAATTCTCTAGAATTGACAGGGGTTCCGCCATTTTAGTATAGAACCACTACACCCAACGAGCCAATGCACAAACAAGTTTTATCCTTACACTAAAACCAACATGAATCAACAACATAATAGTTCAGGAAGGCTAATTATTTCTTTAAATAACCAAAGTTGAGACCCTACCATGAGCTCGATTGAAGCAAAAATTCCAAAGCCTGAATAAGATCCATTGAAAGACAAAGAATAGTTAACTGATGGGTACAACAAGAGTGCAAAATTAGCTCTATCCCACTGCACATTGAATGAGTCTCCATGGCCGAGGCAATCCACACCAACTCCCACCAAAGACAAATTAAATACATAGGCTGCCATGTACTAGGGAAAAGAGTATTTACGCACCACCCATTGAAGAGCATTAGACACCGGGAAGGAGCATTGAGGTTCCAAATGCCCTTCATTCTCTACATTCAAGCCAAAGGTCGGGTTGAGCGGGAGGCAGATGGCCTCACACCTATTCAAAACAATTTTCCTATGATGACATATTTATTAATGAAGCTAACACATCATGGGATTCTAATCACAATTAAGGGATGGGGGCAAAATTAATAAAACTTTGATCCAACTCTATTCTGCGTTGTCTCGATGCTGATCCTTTTTTTGCCAAAGCATCAGCCATCAAATTTAATGCATATACACGTGAAAAACACCAACTGCTTGAACTAAGAGGCGATTAGGATATTCCTTTTGAGAATGGGAGGGTGGCTTGAACTTGGCACCTTCTTGGCCTTGATCATTTGTCAAATAACAAACATTAAGTCAACGGAAACAATTAGTTTGAATATTTTCTTTGCAAGAGCTATTTCCAAACCCTTCCATAGAGAAAGGTACTTAGCATGGTTATTGATCGTGAGACCAAGTCCCCAAGCATATTGCGAAACAATTTTTCCTTCAAGGTTGAACAATGCCCCTCCCACTCCTACCTCCCCCTTATACAAGCATTTTAATCACTGGTGTTATGCACATTAACTATGGTCTACATCGATTACACCATCTGCATTAACAAACGTTGATGGTTCATTCTAAGTATTAGAATGGTGATAACAATGTCTCCAACTAGTGAACATTGAACAATATGCTCATTTGATGTTAAAAAACTTCTAATCTCTATTTCTACAACAAACCATACAATTTAAAAGCATAGAAATAATAAATAAGACTCACATCACAACCATTAACTCTTGACACAATGAACAACTTTGAAATTTTTGGTTTTATTTTCTTGATAGCCATGTAAGAAAATGCAAGTCACTGGGTTTTATTCATTGTTATCACTTCCACAATGCGTTTTATTTTTATATGTATATAAAATTTTATTTGTAAAGTGAAAATAATAATGGTAGATTAACTTTATAGTTGAAAGAAACAATATGGTTGCATCCCACATGCAAACTTGGGAATGGAAAGTTAGGGAAGGCTGAGTATAAAGTGGGAAAATATGAAAGAAGAAAACATACTTACCTGGGCGGGGTCAATCGATGATTAAGAAGGTCGATGGCCTAGGAAGACCACTTCCATTGCACTTGGGAGGGGGGTTTACCTAGCATCTCCCACTGAGGAGAGTGCACGTCATAATTTGTGGCAGCGGAGGCTCGCGTTCGCGCGGCCTCCAACCCAAACAAATCAAATTAGATGGTTCCTGGCTTATTTTACCGATTCCACTATGCAGGATAAAAGGGGAAAGGTGGGTATAAAAGGGGAAAATATGAAAGAAGGAAACATACTTACCTGGGCGGGGTCAATCGATGATCAAGAAGGTCGATGGCCTAGGAAGACCACTTCCATTGCACTTGGGAGGGGGGTTTATCAGCATCTCCCACTGAGGAGAGTGCACGTCATAATTTGTGGCAGCGGAGGCTCGCGTTCGCGCGGCCTCCAACAGAAACATATTAAATTATTCTCTAATGCTTATTACATGCTCTAAATGTTGATATTTTCTTTTTTAACATAGAGGTTTTCAAAAGTTAACCGATTCCACTATGCAGGATAAAAGGGGAAAGGTGGGTATAAAAGGGGAAAATATGAAAGAAGGAAACATACTTACCTGGGCGGGGTCAATCGATGATCAAGAAGGTCGATGGCCTAGGAAGACCACTTCCA
The DNA here is from genome assembly GCA_031772625.1 of Pinus tabuliformis. Classification (NCBI taxonomy): domain Eukaryota; kingdom Viridiplantae; phylum Streptophyta; class Pinopsida; order Pinales; family Pinaceae; genus Pinus; species Pinus tabuliformis. Next base: position 816,679,670 of record CM062818.1, read on the forward strand.
TTGCACTTGGGAGGGGGGTTTATCAGCATCTCCCACTGAGGAGAGTGCACGTCATAATTTGTGGCAGCGGAGGCTCGCGTTCGCGCGGCCTCCAACAGAAACATATTAAATTATTCTCTAATGCTTATTACATGCTCTAAATGTTGATATTTTCTTTTTTAACATAGAGGTTTTCAAAAGTTAAAGGGGTTATTACAGATTAAGGTGCTATGCTGCTGTGGCGGATTTTGCATCCTGTGGAAGTTTTCTTATTCCGTTGCCTGTAACTAGTTTGACTTCTCTCTTCGTGTTCTTTGTCTGACTTCTCTCTTCGTGTTCTTTGTCTGCGAGAGCCGATGATCAACCCTATCATCAATATTTTCATTCTTGTAAGTATGTTGCATTGAAGTCTACCATCTATCATCAATATTTTCATATCGGCGGCTGAAAGGCTCTCTGCTAGAACTGTATGATTTGGTGTGGATTTTTTCTTTTTATTTTTATTTGTCTTTGTTGATATCCAGCAACCAAAGGGTTTTAGCGATGATAGACTTGTGATTTACTACGAAAATATGCTTGTATTAGAAATGACACCAACGATGGTTGCAATTACAGATGGTTGACCACTGGATTTATAATGTGCTGGTTTGAAATCAGATAGATCTGATAGATTTACGGTTGAAATCGTTGAGCACTGGATTTATAATGTGCTGATTTGAAATCAGATCGTTATGATAGATTTACGGTTGACCCCTCAAATATGTTTGTATCTGAAATCAGGTCAATGATGCTCTAGTCACTGATGGTTTATCACTGAATTTATAATCAGCTTGTTTGAAATCACACGTTTGGGAATGTCTAAGATTATTAATTTTTGAGTTAGAATTTAATGAAATATTTTTTTGGTCGAATCATAAATAAACTTGTGATTTTTCTATTCTCCTGGCTTCTTTTCTCAAATAGAAATCTCTCTTGGGAGGTCTTGCAAAGGAAAGGCTGGCAGGGGCCGAGCCAATATCAGATGTGCCGCAACAGTGCTGAATCCAACATTCATATGTTCTTCCAATGTGGCGCTTCCTCCTCAATCTGGTATGTGCTTCCAATGTGGTGCTTCCTCCTCAATCTGGTATGTGCTGTCCTTAATCTATGGTTTTTCTCAGAGAGTTTTTCCTTCTGTTCAGGATGCCTTCGACTGGTGGAGTGCGCAACCTCCCTCTTGGCGCTCTCTTTTCATCATCACCTGCTGGTTCCTTTGGAAGTGGAGGAACGATCACATTTTCCAGAATTCCAGTCTGCCTCTTGACTTCATTTTGACAAAAATCTTGGAATATTCGCCTTCTGAGTATTAACTTCGGTCTTGGCATTTTTGTCTTTCTCATCAACTTCGGTCTTGGCATTTTTGTCTTTCTCATCAGGGGAATTTTTGGTTGAATTCAGAATTTTAAAATCCTGGTTTAGATGGTTCCTTCTTTCTGAAGTCTCTGTAGTGCCATGCACTCATAATTTTTGTTTATCTCTAAGATCTATGCTTTGCTGATTCTGGACAGTAACAGATTTCTATATAATTCGCATCAAGGCCTCATGCCTTCACTTGTATCTGGACTTTTATATACTCTTGACTTTTATATACTCTTAATATAAATTATGAAGCTTTTTCTTTCTGAAAAAAAAAACATCACTAAATTTATAATCAGCTTGTTTGAAATCACACGTTTGGGAATGTCTAAGATTATTAATTTTTGAGTTAGAATTTAATGAAATATTTTTTTAGTCGAATCATAAATAAACTTGTGATTTTAACAAAGTCCTCCCCAATTTCAAGCATATTTGACTGAAAAAATATCTATAAGCCCTCAACTCAGAACAGAAGGCTGTGTTTGAAATCGCACCGGCATACGGCTGTATTTGAAATCACACCAACAACTTGAAAACGCACCAACAATCAATGTAATCACTTGATTGTATTTGAAATCACACCAACAACTTGAAAACGCACCAACAATCAATGTAATCACTTGGTTGTATTTGAAATCATATCAACAACTACTGTAATCACTGATGGTTGACCACTGAATTTACAATGTGCTTGTGTTTGAAATCATATTAATTGATCTGACTTTGAAAATTAAATTATGATAGATTTATCTTAGACTTAATGAAATACATACCAAATTATAATATTTTAATTAAAAAAATACTGAATCGGTAGATTAAAAAGCGTGAGATCACTTTAAAAAACTTAGTTTTAGAAGCATTTAAACTTAACCAAAAGACTATAGAACTACTGTTCTTCCTCTGAAATGTTTAATTACTCTAAACATAAATAAACAATGGCCATTTAGGCTCTTCTAATAAAGGCTTGGATCACACTCTTCTCAATAAAAACAAAAACAAAAAATCAAACAGTACAGATTTATCAGCACCCCCTGCACTTTTTGGCCAGTTGCTACGGCTAATCTCATCATCGGGTGTTGGTCATATAAGCCTATGATAGTGGCTGGCAGCTGGGACCCTGCCTCTTTTTCCTTTGTAGCAAAATCCCCTGTACTAACAGATAAAGAGTTTATTTTAGAATGATCATCAACCCGAACATTTAACTCTAGGGATGCGTGTAAAAGTGAAATTTTCTTTTGGTTCCTTGATTCTTTCCAAAATTGGAGAACGGGTCAAATTTTGAATCTTTACTTTACCATCATCCAGTCAACGGTTATTTTGGAATCTCCTTTAAGTGTGAATATGTAGAACTCCTTTTTATGTTGCTAACGCCCAGGAAACTCTATATGGGAGAGCCTTTTTTTTTTTTCTGAATAAAGACTAATTCTATTAAAAAAAGAAAAGTATAGTACAATCAAGCTTGCAAGCAAGCGAAGCAGAAAAGCAAGGGAGCCACAGGGGATAGGCTACCACCTCGCGCTAAGAGACATTCCAAGAAAGGACTCAGTAGACAAAGGAGAACAAAAAGAAAGAACTCAACTCAGAGAACTACCCCGAGGAATCATTTCCAGCCACACGACATTTTTTGCCTTTTTTCTTGTTTACTTTGACCCACCCAGTGGAGTTTGGCTGAGCCAAGACAATCTGTAGACTATTCTGCACTGGCGGCTGAATTTCCTTATCAGAATCTGAGGAAGAAGAACAATGAGTACGTTTCTGAGAAAACTGAGGGTCAGAGGAGACTGCTGGAGCTCCCGAGGGAGTATCTATCGGAATCACATCATTCTGCACATCTGCTACCGTAGCCTCATCCTTTTGCAAAACAGCTTTAGTTTCCTCCTCATCCAAACTAGAGAAATCTAGACTGCCCATTGAGCGGGGAGGCTCACAAGGATTCCAGCGCTTGGCTTTGGGTTTGCGATTTAGATTCTTCTTTTTTTGGAGGAACTGAGGACATGTATTCTGGAGGTGCCCCGTTTGATGGCAATGGCGGCATCTGAAGGCTGTGTTCTCGTAATCCAAGGTTTGAGTCCAGTGGAAATCTCCAATCTTGAGATTACTCTGATCCAGTAGTCCTTTACTGATATCTATTTCTGCACAAAGTCTGCCGTAGGTGAAAAGACCATTTTCCTTTCTTGAGTTGTCTACAGCCAGGTACCGTCCTAAAGTCTCTCCAATGGCAATGAAAACAGATACATGCCATAGATGAGCTGGAAGATTCGGGAGCCTGACCCAAATCGGAAGCTTGGTGATGACTGCTGTGGAAGGGTCAAATTCTGGAAACCAGGGAGTGAGAAAGAGCCGAGCCGCACCCCAGAACCAAGGGCCTCCCATTAAGGCCTTCTGGTAATCTTCACTTGAGTCAAAAACCACAATGAAGAACCCTTTTGAACATAAGTAAATCTTGCTTTTTTTGGTCCAAGTGGAGTGGATCCATTGGTATAGATCTGCTGTGCGAGGCCAAAGCCCATTAAATCTGCAGATGAGTGCTGATTCTTCAAAAATCTGTAAATGATTTTCAATTTCGGCGTGAGAGAAATTGATGGAAGGAATTTCCTCTGATTTGTCTACCACAAAAGGCTTTGGAGCCGCGTTTGGGTGGGCTGCTTTCGAAACGGACTGTGGTTGCGCAGCGTCTTTGCTAGCTGCATCTTTGTAAGAGAAAGAAGGGGCAGAGGAGGTCTGCCCAAAGGAACCACCTTTTAAGCGAAAAGAAGCCTCGATAGAGGTGTCCTTATGAATGCTGTAAAAAGAGAGAGGAAGGGGGCTCATTAGTTGCTTACCCTCATATAACAATCTGAGGAAGGAGGAGGGGATCCCCATCCGGCTTTCCAGTTTTTGCAGAAGATCCTGGACTAGATCTGTTGTTCGAACCCAAAGCATCCTTGTCTTGCCCAGTAGTTTGACTTGGATTTGAAATTCCTGAGATTCTTCCAACAGATCTGGCTGAATCAATAGAGGAACCTCTGCAAGCAAATCTGGCGAAAATGAGGAGCAGAATCGCTGCTTGCTTCCAGCCAGAAGTGCCCTGTCCATACAACAATTCTGCGCATGTCCTGTAAACATGGCAGTGCATGAGACCACATTTCTCTCAGGCATTGCCCAGAACAGTCCCAATGCGTCGTCCTCTCTCCCATTCTTCATAGAACCAGAAAGCGACTCATTCCAATCAATAGCATCTCGTTCATGGCAGTGCATGAGACCACATTTCTCTCAGGCATTGCCCAGAACAGTCCCAATGCGTCGTCCTCTCTCCCATTCTTCATAGAACCAGAAAGCGACTCATTCCAATCAATAGCATCTCGTTCAGGACTTTTCTCAAACACTTTGTATGCAACCTTCATTTGCCCCCATTTGGCAACGAATCTCCAAATGAGCATATTCAAGATGCCCAGGCACCCCTCGGAAGTCGCCAGATTCCCATCTTCCCTCGCCCTGAGCCGTAAATCTACATCAACGCGCTGACTGAATCCTGTCGCGCAGCTCGAATGGGCAGGCAGGTTTTCAGAAAAGTTAATACAGGCTTTCCCTTCTTCCCGGCTCTCTCGCTGTCCATATCATTTTCCTGAGCACATATCTCTTTAGCACGAGAAAGGATTGCTTGAGAAACCTGCTTCTGTTGAACCAAAATCGTTTCAATTAATCCAGGAGTTGTTATCCCCATTGGTGCAGCGGTGTTGAAGGGTACCACTGGTTGAGCGTGAAATATCACAAGAGAAACAGCGCTTCCATAAAGATGCCGGTTGTTTAAAGCCCATTGCTGAGCAGAATGACTGAGTTCACTGTCGTCCTCGGCCACCATTATTTTCTTCACTTCCGCCATCAGAGCCCCGACTTCCTCTAAAGCAAACCTACATGGGAGAGCCTTATGGTAGAGAAACTCTGCAAATGCTTTAGTAGGAGTCTTTACTTTTAGTCAATTGCAGTGTTTCCTTCCATGCCTTTGTCCGTAAATGAATAGTGAACGGACGAGTGTTCTATGATCTTATTGGCTTCTTTTGCACAGTACACATCTGCCCAGCCCTTGCTATGCTCTTTTCTTACTCTTACATATTTCCCATGTTAGGACATTGCTAGAAATCGATAACCAAAAGAAAACTCTTAACATATTTCCCATGTCAGGACATTGTTAGAAATGAATAATCAAAAAGGAAATCTAGTTTTTAAAGGAGCTTTTAGTTTCCAAATGGTTTCTACAACCATCCATGTCCCCTCATACCTCTTCCAAGAATGTAGCTTGTATCCTAAATGTGCAGTGTACCTGACGAGGAACTAATTCTGGTCTAGATTGTTTCATCTTCCTAAACTGCTCAACCCTACTGCACTCTGTTGCAATCTCTGCACGAAGAGGTTCAAATGTGTGCCTGCTCTCCCCAAAGTTCCTTATTATCTGCTATTTTCCATCTGTGGTTAATTGAGGAAATATCTGGGTCTGCTATATCCTTGGTTTCAAATTGTGGAAACATCTGGTTCTGTTACATCTGCCAGAAATTGGATACCCTGCTTATTCAAAATTAATAATCAGAGGATACGGGAATCTATGATTTCCAGCAAAACCCGCTCAACAGTCCCTTTTTATCATAACTTTGAAGTTTGTCCCCATTTCCAACTCTCTATACCAGCCAATTTCCAACGAGTGGGAAAGTTTTGACTAGGCCCTTCAAGAATCTGTAATTTAGGGCTTCAAATCAGCAAGAACAATATACAGATCTGCAATTAAGGATGTGCATTACCGATCGTATTCTCAAAATATGTGATCTAATATTCGAAATCAGTACTTAGATTTGCTTAAGAATGATCTCGTATACTTTGGGCAATGGACAAGATGAAATAGATGAAAACCAGCACAAAGTTTTTCCATCTCCATTTTATCCTTCATCCTGAAAGCATTAAATTCCAATCAGATTGGTTTTCGTAATAGCAAAAGGCGGCACCCTTCTCCTCTCCAATCATCTCTAACTGATAAATCGGACCCAAGGAGAGCACCGTTCATTCCTTCTCGCAAAATCAGAACCAAAAGACAGCAATAAATTTGGCTCACAGGGTAGTGAACTTCTCCATGTGTTTGGATTCAAAATTTTGCGCAGAATCTCGTGGAAAATTTACTCTGATATTGTGGATTTGAGGTTCGTAGCTTAGCTTAGCTTAGGTTACAAAAAAAATCTGGGAATTGTTTAAATTTTTTCTTTTCTCCACTTTTCAATTTTGTGTGTTTAGGATACATGTTTAGAGACTACATATACACACTCCACATTTTTTTCGCTCCACATTTATTTTCCAACCATATGCCTTAGAGTTCAAGGGGAGGAACCTTTTACCTAGACCATCAGCCTAGCATAAAGCTACCACCCTAGAAGCCTGGAATACCACACGTAGCCATTCTTTACCTACTCTCTTACCTGATAGAACTAGACCTGGAGCCAGATACCTGGAATCACGTTGCGTAGGATGGTCTTTCGTGTGATGATTTTTCATGGTTTTGTTTGAGGATTAATAAGCCTAATGGTCTTTTTTCCTGGATTAATTAGTTTTTGGTTGATTTTTTTTTTATTTCTTAGTGTTAAATGTCTTTTGAGATCTTTATTGTGTATGAGGTTGATTTGTCCAATGTTTCTAGTGGACACTCTATCCATCTTTAGGGACCAAATGAAGTAAAATAATTAGAAAAGAGTGCAACTTGGTTAATATAGATTGGGAAGGGGAAGATTAACAAAAAAAATATTTGTAAGAAGAACTTCAGCATAAATCACATGTAGAAAGACCTTTGTCGACGCGTTCCGAACCAACCAGTGTGGTTCATCGTCAAGACAAGTTGAAGAAACAGATCCAGCTTTCCATGTTAAATACTCTGAGCAGAGCCCCCAACGGCTATCTTGACCAACGACTAATTTTGACTTTGGGACCAGAGTCAAAAAGTCATTTTTATAATATAGTTATATTCGATGACCATTCCTTTAAAATATATAAAAACATATATATAAATAAAATAATTTAATAGGTGCTTACGTTAATAGTTAGTTAAATAATTAAAATTTTAAGTTATTAGAAATATTATAATAACAATATACATGGGGTATTTTTAGGATAATAGTTAGTTAGAACGAGAAAATAAGTCAAAAATAAACAAATAAATAAAAATAAAAATAAGAAAAATAATAAAAATATAAAAATGAAACTAAATAAATATAATTAAGAACGTAGCTAGTAAAGGTAAAAGTTAGTTAAAAATAAATAAAATAAAAGAGGGAATAAAAATAAAATAAAAATACATAAATATATAAAAAATAATAAAGAACATAGCTAGTAAAGGTAAAAGTTAGTTGAAAAAATTAAATAAATAAATAAAAATAAAAGTAAAGATAAAATAAATGAATAATTAGATAAAAATAATAAATAAATAAATATATCTGACAAAAAAAAAGAAAAAAACACACAAAATACAAAGGAGAGGGACAGGAAAAAGACCATTAAAAACCACAGAGCAAGACGGGGCGGAAGAAAGAGAAAGACTAAGACAACAGGGCAGGGATCCAATAGCTACTGATCATCCAGCCATCATCTCTATTGAGATTGTTAGGCCTTCTTTCAATCTCAATAGCTTCCCTGAATTTACGAAGATGGAATTGAGCAACTTTGGCAACAACCTTGGCCTCTAGTACTTTGATAGGGAAAGGAGGGCTCTAGTAATTAAATCAAGAATACACAATAGATAGAATTTTTATGTTATTACATTTGATGAAAAGAAATTTTAAAAAATTAAGAAGAAATGTACGGGGAGAAGATAAAATATAAGGGAATAGAGATTAGGGCATTAGGGGGTTAAAATAAATAAGACAAGTAAGTACATAAGAACAAGATAACCATAAGGAAAGCAACGTTGAAACACATCAATGGTGTAAGTGTGGGGGTGGAGGGTAAATGAATCAATTAAGAAAATAACTAGAAAATAAAGAGGCAAAGAGTTAGAAGGGGATGATCATGATTAAGGCTTCGAATGAAAGGATTCCAAGATTGGATTGACTTAACTTGTAACCATCTTCTTAATTAAAGTTATTTGTGTGCTTCTCGATTTCGAGGGCTTCGCGAATGGAATAAAAGGGAGCACAATTTTTTTTTTGCTTGGTCAAAGCATATAAGGCACTTAAAATTATATAAGTGCTGAGCAAGGGAATATTTTGAAAAATGATTATGGGTAGTATCGACTATATGTTTCTTTAGTCAGGGTTTAACAAATTTACTAGCTTGGCCTATATAAGAATTTCCGCACGAGCATGAGATTTTATAAACCCCAGGGCCCGACAATGGATTAAATTGATCTTTAGGAGATTTGAATAATTTTTTTAAAGTCTTGTAGGGTTTTAAAAGATTTTAAATGTTAATCTTGGCTAATATTTTAGAGATGTGATCAGTGATAACTAGTTTTATTAATGCAAACAATTCCTTCTTTATACTTTAATCAATAAGTAGTTATACATGAAAAACTTCAACAAACACAGTAAATAGAGATCACAGTGGACAATGAACAATAGACAATAAACAAGATACAATACACTAGTATTAGGCTCACAACAAGGAGAAAACCCAAAATTGTTTCCTTTTGAGAGAGAGATTATGTCCATCAAAGTTACATCAAAATGTTCCAACAAATCCAAACTGCCTTTAATGAAATATTGGCCAAATTATGTCAATATATTAGCTCCAAATTCACTATACTAGATTGCTCAATAAGGCCGAAATTAAGGCTTGTAATCATTGTTATTGAAGGCTGAAATTAGTGTTGTAGTTACCACAAAGATGTCACATACGCGAAACCAAAGCTCAAGGGGGAAGGGTCGAAGGTTGCTTTGAGGGAGGGTCTTGGGCTGCTTGGAAGGCCTTGTTGATTTGGAAGGGGGTTATCTGTTGTTTTTAAGGGCTTTAATTATGATTAGTATTAGTTATATGTTCCTAATAGAACTAGAACCAAAAGAAAACAATATTTTTGGCTCATAAGGTAGTAAACTTCTCCATTTGTTTGCAGTCAAAGTTCTTCACAGAATCCTGTGGAACATAAAGCCTTGATCATGTGTATGTGTTGGATCAATTCCATGATCCCCATGTTAAAGTCAAATTTACTATGATATTGTGGATTTGAGGTTTGTAGCTCCCCACTAATCATATAGTGTGCTTAACTTACAAAAAAATATAGGAATTGTCTAGTTTTTTTTCTTTTCTACATTATTATAAAGTGTGTAAGTTGTCAGTAAACATAGCTATTGAGACATATCTACTATCATTATCCAAAAATGAACCATACAAACCTTCAAGAAGTTTTGTTGTCACTTCAAAGGGCTCAAGCATGCTTATATAATTCTTGTCTAGGTCTCTCCAATGTCTTTAAAAGAGGCATTTTATCGCTAATGTTCACATTATTTTCAGAGACCATGCATAGATGAATATTAAGCTTAATATGATTAAGAAAAATTGGATGGCGTTGATGTTCATGGTTTGAACTTGACCCTATTCTAATATATCTACACTTGAATCAACAACATTGGAGACATCGCTTCTTCCTCGAAACTTATATACTTTCAACCTTCTAGAACCTTAATTTCGAGGAGGATCTGGCCCTTTTGGCATGTCTTACATAAATTTGTAATAATAGGTAACATGAATCCAACAACAAAGTATGGTCATTGTTGCCCCTCATATGCATATGAGTGGTAAAAGCGGATTTCAGGGATAACTTGCAACTTGTAGGGATGTTGAGCGACTACATTTACACATATTACACTTTTTATGCCTAGGATAGATGTTTAGGGACTACATATACACACTTCACATTTTTTTTCTTTGTGATAGTCCCTCTTGTGATCATTTTCCGTGGCTTTGATTGAGGATTGAAAAACATAGTGGTCGTCTCTCATGGATCCTGTGGTTGATGTTCCTGGTTGATTTTCTTTTATTTTTTTTTTAGTGGTAAATGTTTTTTTGGAGATCTTTATTATGTATGAGTCTGATTTGTCCAAAGTTTGGAGTGGACACTCCACCCATCCTTAGGGACCAAATGAAGTAGGATAATTAGAAAAGAGTGCAACTAGGTTAATATAGATGAAAGTGAGGCAAAATGAATGTTAGATTACTAAAATTTGATTAAGAATTTTGAAAAAATAAATCATTCTTGATCAAATTAAAAAATTATAATAAATTAGTTGGTTAGATTAATAAAATTAATAATTTACAATAAGTAAAGAAAAAATAAAACATAAAAAAGGGCAGATTATCAAAAAGAGGAAAGTTTTTTAAATTGAAAAGCTTCCTTTCATGGAATCTATTTCAGGTGCAACATGCAAGCATACAGACTGAGAAGATAGATTGTATAATTAAATTATCATGTAAGGTTCATCTTCGAATAATTTATGTCCTTTTAATATCAACTTTTGGGTGAAATGTAATGCTATTCTTGGATACCCATCCATAGTTCCCATTCTTTTAAAGCTAGAAAGAGGGGGATTTAAGCCAACAAATTCTACCTTGCTTTATGAAGAACTTTTGTTGGTTCAATCTCCTATTCAGTTGTTTTAAAGTCTAATATTAACCTCATTCAAGGTGTTGTCATGATGGATGATTTCAGAGTTGAATAGGGAGTGAAACCCTTATATTTGATTTGTTTTCAAATTAGCTTTTGAATTGCCTTGTGATTGTTTGTATCAAACCATGTTTTATTTTGGAAGGGGAGATAAATGCTCAACAAAAGGGACTTACTCTAACCTTTTACCATCTATGACAAATCATTTGAAGGCTAACATGAAAGATACACATGGTATTCTTCAACACCCTAATCAAGTGATGATTCACTTGGTTTAGGTCAAACCGGGAAACATGAGGAGACTCACCTTGCTTGACATGAATATGTGGCACTTTAAGACTAAAAAGGATAAGCAAAGTAGCCATTTTCATAAACTAAAAAAGTATAAGGTCAACCCTACTTGTATATTCACAATTTTAAAGTCAACCCTGCTTGTATTTGTTACCCCTTAACATCTAGGATTATCTAGAGGAGATTTTTCTCCTGCAATTATGATCACATACATTATTTCCACAAATGACATCCATGGTTATGCATAGAAAGTTGACGAATGATGCTTCCCACATTTTACTCATGTTACATTGATGATTATAGTGCTTGACATCCATGAGATACATTTGTTCATTATTTCATATTAAGTGTTAATGTCTTATGTATTAGACATGAAGTAGTGACCATTGGTTGAGTCAATAGATAATGGATCATGATGTCCTAAATTTGTGAATTCTGCCATGTTTCACCTTGATGGTCATCATCATCTTCTAGATAAGCGTTGTCACTCTTGGGTTTAGTTGTACTACTAGGGGCTTTTAAATATTTAGCATACCCATATCCCAATCCATACTTGACATTTTCAATCTTTCATAATTTCCAATATCCCACTTGTGATTGGTTTTCATATGTCACAAAAAGGTTTATGCTTCATAGTTCCATGAGGAGCTATAAGCTAGAGGTTGATGCATCTAAATAAAAGAAAGGAATATTGCAATATGTGAAAGTCAAAATGCAAAAGGAAAATGAAGAGATAGTAAGGAAATGTCAAAATCCAAACCAAACCTTGAGCAATTCCCCCTTGTTATGAGGCCATTACTCCAATTCCTATGTAATGAAATGCATATACATAAAAATAGAGACTCATTGGAAAAAAAAGACAACAACAATAACAAAAACTAAAACAAAAAGAAGAAAAACAAGGCAAATAAATGGGTAGTAATAAAAAATATCATGGAAATGGAAACTCAATGCCTAAGCATTCCCTCAACAAAGGCACCCATGTAAACAAATATCTTAAGCAAACTAGCATGACCATGCAACACAATTCATGAAGTTATCTCCGAAAACCATACCATATAAAGGTCCATGCTAAATAGTTCCATGAGGAGGAGCTAAAGCTTGAGGTTCATGCAATTAAATTTAAAAAATAAGAAGGAAAGAGCAAGACGTAAATGTCAAAAAGGTGAAAATAAATTGAAAGAGATATTAAGGAAATGTCAAGGTGAAAGAAAAGTTTGAGTAATTCCCCCTGACATTGAGGCCATGTTGACGGTGCTAGACCCGCCAAAATGTCAAGGGGATCTCCTTGACAAGAAGTCCCAATTAGACCTCAAACCGTTTGGTGTAGGAGTCCTAGCAGTGGGTCGTAAGGTAATGCCTTGACCGCGATGTCGCACAGAGGCAAGTAAGATAACTCTATCAGTAGCAAGGGTGTGACTGATGCAGTGAGTCAAGGAATGAGTATGAGAGGTTCCAACACTTCAAAGGGAGAGGAAGGTGAAGGTAAGTTCTAGGTTGAAAGGGATCAGTCCCAAATTTGCTAGGAACACACAACACAAAGGACATGCACAGCTTCCGGCAGAGCAGTCGACACGGATGCGACAATCACAACATACAACGTAAGATAACACGAACAACACTCACGAATCAGTCCGTGACGAGTGTGGCAGTTGATATAACAAGGTTCATAGAAATGTGTGTCTGATGTCCGACAGAGCAGTCAACACGGACGGTGACAACATTAACAACATATGCAACACCTTAACAACAAGATTCATATAATTGCATACAAATTAGTTCATATACAAGAACGTAAGTTAAACAACATATATCATTAAGGCAACTGGAGCAGTCCAACTACAATAACAACATATGCATGAAAATGTGTTGGCTTTTATTATATAAATAAGTGTAAGTCACAATCATACAATACACCATGTAAACATGCTAACCCCATCAGTGGAACATTACAGCCACATCCGCCTGCTCCTCTAAAGAGATGTACTAGCTCCGTGTAGCGGAGAAGCCAAGGCACGTTACAATACTGTCCAAGCCTTCTTCAAGATAGTCTTAGTAGAAGCTTGGCTAACCAAAAGCCTATATAATGAGTTATGAGGACTATTTATAGAAAAGGGTGGGGTGACCCTTAACATTCCCCTTTGTGACCATTCAACTACCCTCATGACTCTTCACCTATTCTATGATTGTTACATTCACTCTTGAGACTTGACTTACACTTGACATGACTCAACATTACAATGCACATGTACCCATGTGAACAATGGCTTGAGAAAGCCAAACTAGACACCACTTTGACTTAGACAACTATAGAAGTCCAATTGCTCGACATCCTCATGCTGATCAACAATAACATATTGGTGCCAAGATTTGTAGTCTCTGATAGTGTCCGTGTGTTCTGCTGTGACATCCATTTGGAACCTGAACCTTTCTTCCATGGCATCCGAGTACACTTCTTGGGCTCCGTTGTCCAACTCATCTGAAATCATATGCATCATTGTCCTCAATGTGGCCAAACCAACAACATACTTGTGCATGATGTCTGCACTGATAGGCAAGTTTGGACTGGTGGCGACGTGCATCAACTCGTCAAAGTACGAGTCAAGCTCCTATTAAACCTGCTTCTTGGTCTTCGCTTGGGTGAGAGTCCCAAGTGATGGAATCACATATGTGTGCACAACAACCTCCATGCTCTTGAATACTCTTGCATGGGAACCCTGTATGCCAGTGATGAGTTGCGATAGGTCCTCATAGTTTTGGATCTGACTCCGAATACGGCTTGCAGCTCAACCTCATTGGCCTTCATCATCTTTAGCAAATGAGGCAAGGCTCCTTTATACTTCATCATCCATGCTCGCATGCTATCAATGGCAACATGTATGTTCTTCAAGATGCGAGCTCTTCTCACACATGGATGTTGCCATCCGTGAAGATGAATGATTGCTTGATGCACGGTACCGAACTTGGAGTACAATGCTCGCATAACCATGTCCAAGGACAACACTTCCTCAAGTATTTCTTTCTTTAGTTCAGCTTAGGCGGATAGTGTCACCAAGTCTCCTACCTGCTTGGCCACCTGTAGTTCCTTCGCCATTCACTCATTATCAGCTATGAGGAAGCGAACAATGGAGCTAGTGGCTTCGACATACACTCTAGTTGCATCGGCCAAAGCAGCTGGGTCCTCGTACACATCGGTTACGATCACTTGTTCTTCAACTTGTGCAGGGGATAGGGTTGGTACTCTGTCAGGGTGCACAACTCTATGTTGAGATTCATCAAAGGAGTTGTCACGCATATCTGCTTCCGTCTGACTACCAAGGATATCAGTGCATCCTTGGTCATTCAAGACTTGCTCATCATCTGGATGCATTGCAGTGGGTGAGTCGACCTCTTTGTGGTGAGGCATGAGGTCAGTGTCCTGTTCCAATTCCGGTTGCTCCATGTCTGCATCCAACTATTCGAAATCCTGTTCTATCTCATGAGAAAAGTCTTGCCCCTGCGAGGGCTCACCCTGTTCACCTGATGCCAACTGTTCAGAAGAATCAACTACTTGTATGGGCATTTCCTCGTCTATCTGTACGTGATGCGCTCCCTGATGAATCTACTGCTGTTGTGCTTCCTTCTTCTGTTGGCGCAACTCTTGTTCTTTCCAAAGTTGCTCCCTCAACTCATGCAACTCCTTCTCTACTTCTTCCATTCTCTTCTTATCTCTCTGCCTTCATGCAATTCACTTTTTGCACTATTGCCTCTTATGTTGAATAGCCATAGCTGCTTGTTCTACAAGTGGATCTGCTCGAAACTTGCAGCTTTGTTCCTCTTCCATGTGGTCGACAATATTTCTCTTCCCTTTTTCGCGCGTAGGTATGCTTGGCTCTGTTGCCTTTGTTGTTGCTGCTACTGCTGGTGTTCTCTATGGTCCTCCTTCATACTGTCGTGCTAACCATTCTATGGCAAAACCGACCTGTTCATTGGGTCTAGAGTAATTGTAGTAATACCTCCATGAGTCTTCCTCAGCCCAATGAAATTCCCCATGGATTCGATTGAACTGAATTCTCATGCAGTGATGCTTCACATTGCAATGTGGATCATATGGGTTGAAGCTTCGGAGGTCGAACGGGTACTTCTTCATCTGTTCAACGTCGACATCCACTTGCTTGATGCTTTGGATCTCATATAACCCAATCCGCAATGGCAGAGTGGGCCAAGGTGCCTTCTTCTTTCGCTGCAACCTAGTTTTTAATCCTACTGAGATATGATACACTACTTCCTACATGACAAGCATGTCCAAAGAAAACTTTGGCAGAACATGCGAAGGCTTCTCCGCACTGAACACTCTGATGAATGTGCCATCTGGTGAGGCATACCAATCCGAAATGCCTAACAATGCCTTCATCGCTTCTTCTGACATGCAAGGTGGATCTTATTCAAATATCAACCTGTACACTGGGGTGACAAGATGGTCGAACAACTGTTTGATCACTCCTCTGAAGTTGCACTTGGAGAATAGCTTGAAATATGTGCTCACAATAGTCTCCATCAGTGACCATGCCCACTCTAAGCCCGGGAACTCATGTCGGGCACAGGCTACATCTAGAATGTAGGTGGACATGTAAATATTTGCATGCATGCCTTTGGGCGACTGTCGAGCCTTCATGACTTGCTCCTTCAACTGATGAGCCAGTATGTCGGACCAGTTGCATGGTCTTCCTTCTCTAGCTAGTTGGTCCAGCGCGACCACCCAACTCTGAGGGAAGGTCTCAGTGCTTGCTTGGCCACTCAGTCGACATGTGAATATGACCAAGTATTGGTATGCCTTCCTCAATATCTTCGTCTTATAGATCCAATTAGGGGTCATCTTGAAACGAGTTGGCTCCTTTACCCAATCCTTCAGAATGTCTCTAGAGTGGCCTTTGTTGTTGGGCAAGTTGAACGGAGGGGTCATGACAGTCATGGGCTCGTCCATCTGATACATCTCATCGTAATCTTGTGCCCAGAAGGTTGCAAGCTTCGTCCCACTGACACTACTCAAGGTCATCGTCTCGGGGTCAATGTGAGAGACGATCCAGTGAATCATGTCTGCACATGGGAACGTGAGGTATCTACATGCAATCCAGTATAGGCCGAACTTATGAATATTCAAGTACACCTGACAGTCTTCAAGGTCTTCCTCAAAAGGACCTGCGAAAGTTTCATTCACCTCTTGCCACTTTATTTTGACGTCCTTATCTAGATACAACTTTGTATCTTCGTAGATCAGCATGCTAGAGGACACCTGTTCAACTGTTGTTCCAACTGCAACACCATCAGTGTCCTGAGATCCTACTCTCTTGGAGGCCATGAGATAGATGAACACCTGAACGATCTGGAAACAAGCAGCATGCATGGCAAGAAATATGTCAGTGAAAACAAACAAATCCGGGAAGGACACAACACATACCTGGGGAACTAATGAGCAAGATTGCACAAATTTCACTGGGAGGCTGAGTGGCTGGCTGCTAGGATTGCATAAAAGGTAGTCTGGACTAAATGGGAGGCTGAATTGTTGATGGATTTGCAAAATTCACAATCTAGTTGAGCAATTGGCTGCTGGGATTGCGCAATGCACGATTCCAGCTGGGAAACACTGCTGGCCCAGGGACAGTTTTGCGCAAATTTTTGGGCCAAGAAGCCACTGACCTCCAGAAATGTGAAATTCAGTCCAGGAGGCCAGTGCTAGGCCAGAATGCACAAATCTGGAGAGGCAGATGAGCCTTCCTTCTCCAAATTGCGCAATGCAGCCTTGGTGAAGGCAGAGACCGAGCCAAGGTTGGCCCGACTCACCGAAGGGAAATTGAAAGAAAGTAAGTTGATGAAGTGCATGGTGATACTAAGTGATAGTAGAAGTGATAAACAATGCATGCTGAACATGAATGGAATATTGAGCAAACAAATCAAGACGCATGTGGGTGAGGTCGTTAGCCGGTTGGGCGAACGTCCGCGCAAAACAATTTCATGCATACGACAACAGTGAGATAGCAACGAAAATTGAAACAGGGCTAGGAAAAGCTAGAATATATGTAAACAACAACATGCATTCAAAGAAATCAAACAAACAACACTCACACAAGCGAATACACAAAAAGCGATAGAAATGCCGAAAAAGACAAGTTAAGGCCACTTACCCGTGAATAGTTGAGTCGGATATGTTGAAGAGTCCTGGATGTGCTATGGGATGTCAGAGCTCCAAGATCAATGTAAATGAATGATCTTTGATGCATCGAATAAATAAGTTTGGTCTCAAGACGCGTATGCCACAAATCTAGGAAAAAGCGACACTTGGAGGGAAACTTCTAAAACAACTTTGCATGTAATCCCTGGTTGCTAAAAATAGCTCCCCGAATCATGGGATGCCTTTTGCATGTTGTCTCTTGCTATTCTGGGAAGATCAAGTCATGCATACATGCAACTCGAGTTTCATCAGTTCTGGGTGGAACTGGTCAACCAGACTATCCATGCATGCTAGTGCTCAACTATTTGGGAAAATAAGCAATCCTAACTACAAGCTGGGCTGACTGCCCAAGGGGATTGCGCAATTTATGGGCCCGGTAGCTGACTACTACCCAGATTTGCACAAATCTTGTGCTGAAAAACTTGTTGATGGGAAAAATTGTGCAAATCCTGTTGGGAGGGTTGGCTAGTAGGATTGGGTAATCCTAGAGCCCAGCAGGCTATCAGAGGGAATTGCGCAATTCCTGGAGGGAAGGCTAGTTTCCCTCCAGAAATTCACAAATTTCACTAGAAAGTTGCTTAGCCTATAGCTGGACTAAGTCTGGATGAGCAGCGTGTGAGGAAAATGGATCAACTATGATCGACAGGCTGCCTTTGTGCGAGGAAAGCACTGAAGCTTGAGTACTTAACGAAGTAAGACAAAGTGTTGAGTAAGGTTGGTAGGGGAGGCTCCAAAATAGGGCAAGGAAAAATTTTGGAGGGTGGTTGTAGCCACTACAACAGGGCATTACCTCAAGTCCTATGAATTGAAATGCACACCTAAATGGGACTAAGTAAAATTATCCCAAGTCTTGTGTGATGAAATACATATACATAAAAAAGGGATTTAATTAAATGGAGTTAAGAAAAAACAAGGGAAAAAACAAAAAGAAAAATGGCACATAAACGAGTAGTAGGAAAAAATGTCGAGGAAAGGGGAACACAATGCATAAACGCTCCCTCAACAAATGCATTCATGTGATTGAATATCTTAAGCAATGTAACATAACTATGTAATACAATTCATGATAGTAAATCCCAAAACCATACCATCTATCACTACACCAACTTCTTGATGGGCTTTCTCGAGAACTACTTCTCTTCTTGGGTGTTGATAGATGTAATGAGGGTTAATGATGCCCCCACCATACCTAAACTTGGAAAATTATATGAATTTTATTAGTTAAATTGTGAAGTTAGAAGATGATGCTCAATGTGATCGACCTAATTGCATTTACATTTGACATGACTCCCTTTTTATGTTGCGTTGGACTTATGCACATACCTCTAGATTGATGTCTACATTTGGGTCATTTATACTTTGGACAATGTGCATAACATGGATATGATTTGGATTGAGTTTTGTCCCTTTAGAGAGTATTGAGAGGCTACTTAACATGGAGGAGGATTTTACACTTGTTTTGGAGGAAATTGGGATACTTTTGAGGTTGTTGCATCCTTTGGTAGAGGAGGTGCCACCTTTTGAGGAGGATGTTGCACTTGGAGGATTAAATGATGCACCATTTGGAGAGAATGTTTCAATTTGGAGCCCCTACACATGCCTTTTGCACATCATTTTTGTGAGTCATCCACTCTCGAGAGACCACATGCCACACATGTGACTTTGAACATGTATTCATGGAGGACGTCATAACATTAAAGTACTTTTACTTCATTTTGGGAACATCATTGGGGGTATTTTAACTCATCCACTCTTGTATCATAGATATTTGACGTATTATGGCCTTATCTCTAGGGCTTGTAAAGAGATAAATACATTTTTATATTTTTTTGGGGGTTTTGCAAGGAAAAAAATATTATTTTATTGAGAAGGGTGTTAGATCTCTCATACAAATAAGAGACACACTTCTCATTTGTAATGAATCTTAGGACTTGTGAGAACGATAACTAATCCAGATTGGATCAGTATATTGTTTGTCATCCACCTCAATGCTTTTAGAGTGGAAAAAGTGGAGGAATTAGCTCACAAACCATTTTTATAGGTGGGACCCAGTTTGGAAAAATGGGGTCGGGAAGCTTCCAAGAGCATTTTGAGGAATCAAATGATGTCTTTTGGGGTGTTGAATTTTTTATTTTTATTTTTTTGGTTTAAATTAAAAAAGGAAAAAACTTAAAATTTTGATTTTTTTTTTATGACTTTGATTTTATTTTAATTTTTTCTTTCCCTCTTGGGTTTTGACTTACTTCTTCTTCTTCTTTTTTTTAATTTTTTTTATTTATTTATTTATTTTATAATAAAGCAAAATTTAAAAATTAAAAGAAAAAAAATCATTTTTGTGACTCTCAAATTACTAAGGAATTAAATCAAAAGGAGAATTTGTTCTCATATTTATTTATTTTTTAAATTTTTATGTGGCCTACGGCACATTAAATTTTTAAATTTTACTTAAATTCTTTCGATTTTTTATTTTATTTTTGGTCACCACATTAATCTTTGCCTCATTAGCTTAACACATTAAAAACTTACCTAAGGGATAATTAAAATTCTAATCTAAAGTTCCTTGGTGTCTTTTGTGCTAAGTGCAAAATTATAAATTTTGTGGTAGTGATTTCTTTATTGTCAAGTGTGTTTAATGTTTTAAAATCACATCTAAAGATTGACTATATGAGAAATATAAATTCTAGATCTCGGATCATTGCTTATCAATTAAATTATTCACAATATTTAATTACTAGAATAGATTGCACGTTAAAGTTTTGGGCATTTACATTTAATCATTCATGATCATCACTTTCGCCACATTTATAAATTGATCTGGATAGCTTGTTTTTATTTAGTCTATGGTTAATTGAATATAAAGACACTAGTCTATAATCATTTCTATCTTGTGGTTGTGTCTTATTCATATTAATTGTTTGATCTATTCATCTTAGTCAACTAGAACTTGTTTACATCCATCAAGTTGTTCATCTTTAAGTCTCCTAGAGCCCGTATTCTATAGGTTATTCTCGTTCATTCACCTTAGGGACTATCCCCCTTGACTTGTCTAGGAGAGAGTCTAAACAGAGTGAGTAAGGATTAGAGTGAAAAACCTTACTCTGAGCATTGTCGCGCTGCCTAGACACTTTGTGCGACAACAGGGGGGTACAACTTTACCACTTCAGCATAACACCTTTTCATGATATTCTACACACATATATCTTTCCAACGATGTAAGAAGCAAGATAATCGAACTTCGTATGCAAAATTTTTTCCACTCATAAGTTGACCTTCTTATTTTCACCACCATGGTTCAAGAGGATGCCATGTCAACACCAATTATTCATGAAAATAGGGCTATCCACTTTATTATGATGTAGGAGACTCTAGAATATCCAATATTGTAACTCTGATTAAGATTTGATGTAGTCAAACCTAATCACTAGTAGGTTGTTGGGTTGTGCTATAACTGGGCCACTAAGAGGAAAAGGGTTTTCATTCTTTTGAGTGTATTTGTTCCATAGATGAGTAAAATATCCAAGAGGAATAGTAATTAGAGAACACATAGAGGATTTGTGCATTGTAGTAGCCCACGGGCCACAAGCCATACTTCTTTGTACTTTCAGCCATATTTCCAGACAAGGAAAAAGAGCAAAGCAACCTCACCTTCTAGCTGGATTTTCTCCCAAAAGGATTTCTGAGAGCATATGTTTTGTTATATGTGTGTGAGATTTTATTTTTCCATTCTCTATTTTCTACCTAATTTTCCATTTGCATGAATGAACTATTAACATTAAATCTATGGATCCAAAAATCTAATAAAACCGTAATAGTGTAGAATTTCATATTTTTAATATAATATTATGAGATCTGTTGTGATCAATTGTCTAATGGAATATCCATGGCAATTTACGGATCAATCACTTGTCTACTTTTACCTTTTTTCTTCTACTTTTGCATTACAAATTTGATTGATGCTCATGGCTAGGGTTTTGAAGATGAAACAATTTATTAAATAGGTTGTCTCACTTAATATTATTGGATTTTGTTTGCGAATGATAACTATGATTGTACTTTTCTAATTATAGGGGTGCATTTTCTTCATATTTTTCTTGAACAAGCCACTTCTTCAAAGGTCTTGGAAAAGTACTAGTGGAGTATCTTCACTTAAATTATCTTGAAGATTATAAGGCACTAGGGGGACTTCTAGTGTTTGTAGTGGACAATCCTATATATCACCCTACATGTACTTACATCTTATCAAAAGAGTTCTTGTTGACCCCATATGCCCTATTACAATAGTAGACACTGGTTTTATTCGTTATAATCAATCATAATTTTGTGAATCCAAATTCTTTTATATATCCAAGTTTTATTTAGGTTTTAGAGCAAACTTAGCGTTTTTTACAACATATATACAATTTGACCCATAACAAACCCTAGATGTTTTGGTTTTGTACATGTTTTAGATCAAAAAAACATTGTATTATCATAAATAGTATTGCTAACTTATATTATAGACATATTAGGGTTGGGTGTCTTCGTATTCTTGGCTGTTACACGCCTCTTAATTTTCATATTTTACATTTTACAAGTTGGATAAACACTATATATATATATCCATTGTTTAGCCCTAAACTTTAATATTTTATAACTTATTCAAAGGGTTAAAATATATTACTATTGTAACTTGTTTTCTACTATAATTTTCACCTAAATTGTAAGTCTTACAACCATTATAAATTTTCATATTTTCATTGTTTGGAGATAATTTTGCATTTGATAAAACAGACTTAAAATTACATTAAACTCAAATCTAGAATTTACGTTGAGTGACCACCTATTTCACGACTTTTTCATATTTGCATTGTTTGGAGATAATTTTGCATTTGATAATAACTTGATCAACAAATCACATTAAACTCAAATATATAATTTACCTTGAGTGACCACCTATTTCATAACTCGTTTAATATATTTCATTGGTGGTGAAGTGAGTAGCTACTTAGGAGAACTTAGAATTAATTGTATCTTGCCTTAGGAACCCTAAGTCCTATTAGGGAAGTCTCCCTTATGTTGGACTTGTCCTTCACTAAATCAAGGGAAGTTGTTGCTCATGTGATAGTGGAAAACCTTCTAATGTTCCACAAGTCTATACACCTTGTGAGGGCTTTCAACTAAGGTGATATATTTTGTGATAACTGTATTCATAATTTTGAGAGGTTGACCCTAACCTATTTTGAGATTTAAGTATGACTGGAAGGTTAAGAGGATTTCTTTCAACTTTAATTTGTCACCATTTTGGGGCCAAAAATATATATTTTAGTAGGGTAAACAATCAACAATCACAGTGAATTTTCTAATATTGTATTGTAACAGTTGCAAATAAGGGACTCAGAATAATGGAGATACGAAGAATGGAAATGACTTGCACACAAAATTAGAAAGAAGAATTATTTGAGTATCTATAGCAGGCCATGATAACACTAGAAATAAGATAGCACCTTTACCAAGATGTCATGATCATGACTTTAGGTGAGAAGTAAACACCATGATATGTATATCATCTTCCTATGAAATGAGGTGAATAACATTGTAGGTGTTTTA
This sequence comes from Pinus tabuliformis, assembly GCA_031772625.1. NCBI lineage: Eukaryota > Viridiplantae > Streptophyta > Pinopsida > Pinales > Pinaceae > Pinus > Pinus tabuliformis. The sequence goes on from CM062818.1 coordinate 816,702,736, forward strand.
AATGAAAATAAATTGATGTATTTAAAATAACCAACCAATGGTTCTGACTCATGGTTTTAGCCATTAGTTTTGAGCACATGGTTTCTAATCCCCTAGTTTTTTTTGGAAAAAAGTGATTAGGAAATTGATTAAGTGCCTACATCGCAACCAGAAAACTGGGGACTAATTGTGCTAAGAGGCACTCTCCAACTGAGTATGGAAGAGATGTTGTCTTGTCGTGTCATGTTATGTTATGTAAACATTTTTTCTTGGTAAAAAAAAAAACATAGAAAAAATAAGAGATGCAAATCATTGCATAATTAAACTTATAAAAATTAAAAATTAAAAAATAGTAATTACAATTTTAATTATATAATTATGAAGTTAAATAAATTTATTTTAAAATGGGTTTTCCCCATGGTATTCTTCTTTAGTCTAGCCTATTTAATAATTATAATTTTAACTATATAATCATAAATTTAACTAAATTAAAGTATAGAAATCCAACTTTTCACAACCTATGGATTTTATCATTGTTTTGGAAACCCATATATGGTTTTGATAATCCATAATTGAAATTAGAGGCTAAAATGTTTGCATAATTAAAATTTTAAATTTAATTAATAAATAAAGTTAATAATTATAATTTTAACTTTATAATTTAAAAGGTGAAAATTTTAAATTATGGGACTCCAACCTTTTCCCATAGTATTCTTTTTTAATGTAGCCTCTTTAATAATCACAATTTTAACTATATAATCATGAAGTTAAATAAACTAAATTATAGAAATCCAACTTTTCACAACCATGGTTTTCCCCATGGTTTTGACAACCCATAGTTTAAATAAGAAGCACAAGTCTTTGCATAATTAAAATTAAAAAAAAAAAAATGGAATTAATAATTATAATTATAATATAAAATTATAAATTTAATAGATTATTATGGGACTTTGGGTTTTTCTCACCGTATTCTTCTTTAATGTATCATATCTAATCATTATAATTTAGAAATCCAACTCTTCGCAACCCTTGACTTTTCTCACCGTATTCTTCTTTAATGTATCATATCTAATCATTATAATTTAGAAATCCAACTTTTCGCAACCCTTGACTTTTCTCATGGTTTTGACAACCCACATATGGTTTTTATAACCCATAGTTTTTCCCATGGTATTCTTCATTAATGTAACATATTTAAAGACAAAATTTCAATGAATTTTACTTTTATTAAAAAAAATGAATTTGATTTTAAATATCAACTATGTAATTAAAAAAATTAAACTAATCATTTGGACAAGTTTGGAGGCATGTCGTGGAGGAACAAGTTTGATAACAGGACTCATACATTAACCGCATGTTTTAGAACTTTTACTTCAACCACATATTTCAGGTAAAAAACACTATGAAATATGTATTGAGTTTTTCCTTCTTTTTTTTTGTAAATTTGGGTGGTATCTTTTTATTACTTCAAATTGTAGTAGACATTAGATCACAAGCATCTGTGCCCAGATGGTCTCAACCTTCCCATTGAGAAACTAGGCCTGTTGACCATCTGGTTGCATTATAGCCCGTCCAATATCGAAACTATCTAAGATTTTCCAACAAAGTTAAATGAGCATAACTATCTTTATAACCTCTAATATCATAAGCCTATACGAGATAACAAAAAAAACCAGATTATGCATCTAAGAAAGTTTAATCATCAGAAGACTTAACTGGCATTGGATCTTTAGCACTAAATCCAAGTTTTTTTCTCGGTAGTATGCACGGAATTCGCCTCTCGATACTAGCCAGGCGAGCATTCTACTACTAAATTTGACACTGAATCAGTTGAAGTTCTCTGTGGATATTTTTCATCTCCTCAGAAGATCCTGGGATACCTATTAGAGGCAACATCAATGCTTTGGACAACAAGGTCTTCATCATTAAATATATGTAAAGAGTTTGCAGGAACAGAGAGCAGTTGTCTTGCCTATCACCCGAGTCTAGGATAATATCTCTGAAATTGTCTAGAATCTCCTGCTCGCTGGGATCCATCTCAATAAGAATATTTGCCTCCCATTCAATGATGGCTTGACAGGGCATTGGATGGGTTCCCATTCCATATGCATTAGTTTCCAAATTTCCCGGATGCTTAAAGCTCTCATGACCACGACCGTTGATGGGTCTAGACTATGCACAACCTTGGCCACGACCATGTCCCTAGCCTAAACCTGAACTGCAGTTATGCAGAGATGACGACCTCACCATACCTACACTCAAATTTATGTTAGGGGTTTGTTTGAATACCTTAGTGAAGAGGGCCTGAGAGCCACTGACCTGCGTTGGGAGGAGGATGTGGGATGGCTTTGGAGGACGGTGAAATCCTCCAAATTTTTATATGGCCAGGTCCATAAAATCCCATATTGACTTGACTCAAGGACAATAACAACCCAACCATGCAAATTATGACCATGAACCATGGCCTCTCTTGTACTATGACAATCACAAGACTGCATGCATGACTGTTGAAATAATCTTATCCCTTTCCGAATACAATCCATCTCCCAGGTATATCGGCTACCCATAGACCCTGGGTTCATTAGATTTGTATCAACTTTATCCAAAGGAAAGAGACTATGGATGGTGATACCCAAACCTTCCCTCATGCTCCAAAGACCCCCTCGTGCCTTGGCTCCAAGCAGTTACAATAGAAAATGAAAACATAGAGCCCAAGGAAGAGGGGCTTGAGGATTTAGACAGAGGGGAAACCATAATTCGACCAATCCCCAAGATTGGGAGTTGTGAAGGGACTGAAATGCCAACAAATCATTGTGTGGCTAGACTTGTCCCATAACTAGATAAGGGTGCCAACACCCACCATCCATGAGTAATTAAGACAAATGCACATCATCAAGGACATTATATGAAGGAATGGTCCAACATGGACATACTTGTTGGAGCAGATGCTGAGAAAAGAGGATGCACGAATGCGAGCTTGGATTAGGGCCTTGAGCTCACCTCCTGCTGGGAATGCAATCGACATCCTCCGCCCCGAATTACCTGCAAGGAGTATCCTGCAATTTCCTCTCGGCTTACCTCCACTTACTATAACCACAACAACTTCAACCTTAATCACAGTAAAATGCCTCCACCCTCGCTTGTAATAATTCCTTGACGTTCTTTGCATGATTGTACATGTGTGGGGGTGGTCATGCCAACCCCAATCCTTTATGAACATAATGACCATTATTACGGACCAGATTCCACAATACTTTCTAACCTGGATCACACCCCGATCAAGGAGAGTATTGAGTTTTTAAAACCCTTATATTAACTTATAATTTTAGGGCCAGGGTTGTGCTTCATGAAGAATTCAGCCAACCACATGTTTCAGGTAAAAAGCACTATAACCTATGTGTGTATTGAGTTTTTAAAACCCATATATTAAATTATAATTTTAGGGTCAGGGTTGTGATCCATGAAGAATTCAACCAAATTTGTGTTTCAGGTAAAAAAACACTATAATCTATATGCGTATTGAGTTTTTAAAACCCTTATATTAAATTATAATATTAATGTCAAGGTTGTGATTCATGAAGAATTCAACCAACCACATGTTTAAGGTTAAAAGCACTATAACCTATATGTGTATTAAGTTTTTAAAACCTTTATATTAAATCATCAGCGCAGATCCATCTTAACTTTGGATATATCAAGCGCAGAGAGGGATAGAATCCCTCAAGGTGCAAACCTATTTTTTGAGTGCAAAACTTGAGGGAAGGTTTGCACCTCGAGAGATTTGTTCCCTCTCAGCGCTTGATAGATCCAAAGTTAAGATAAAAATAAGTTGGTTTAAAGTTAGGAGTCCCATACTTTCTACAACTCATTTATTATGCTAATTGAATCATTTATTATATTAACTGAATTTTTTAATGTTTTTTTATTATAACTTATTAAAATATTAAAATATTGGTCATATTAGATTGGAAATACAAGTCTAGACTATTTTTATTCTCAATTTGTTTGGTATTTTTACTTATCTGCATTTTGGTTTCCTCTCAACTTTGAAGTGATAACATTTATATGTTCAATTGATTATTTAATATATTGATTGTATTTTGAGTTAGATGATTTACTTTAATTTAAATCAGGTTTCAAATTTCTTGAGGTTGTTGAAGTTTATCCACTTCCTCATGATCTACGATTAAAAATATAGAAAAGGATATAAAATATATTGCTTACATAATATTTACGTTGTAAGGCGTTCCTCTGGGAAAAGCTTTCTTTCGGTGCCATTTTGTACCTGCTTGCACCGTTCATTTTGGTGTTAGATGATGGAGTTATTATGAATCATTAGATCATATTTACAAGTGTTAAGTGGAGATAAGTCAGACAATTTCTTAAACGGTTTGATAGTTTGAAAGAGAGTATGACTTGGCAAAAAGGACCTTTGATATGGTTATTGAAAAATGAGGAGTTGTGCAGAGTTGACATGGTTATTGAAGGACCACGAGCTGGGCTGAGCCAAGAGTGGCATCAGAATGGAGGTCAATCATGTTGTCTCTCATAAGCCTGGTCGACAAGGTCGTATGGATAATTGGGTTCGTATTTATATTAACTCATCTACTGCTTTTATATGATGCCTGCAACATTAGAAAATTAGAACTATATGTTCTTGGGTGAAGAATCAGTGTTATATTTTCTCATGGTTGTGTTGTGTTTTGCTATGTTACAAGATGTTGGTTATGTTGATATGCCCGGGTGTTATGCGCCATGAAATTTTGGTAGAGGTTGATGCAGATCTTGTCATAACTCCTCTTTACATAATGGAAATGAGTCATCGATGGCAGCTCCAAGCCATCCATAGGAAGATGAATTGTCTGCAAAGACACTGCAGAAGCGGTATGAGGGATTGGTGATAGTGCGCACTATGTACAATTAAAGGCAAAGGATCATGGTATTGGATACACCGTCAACCTATGCTATTTCAAAATCAAGATACTGGAGTTGCCAAGCCTGTGAAGTTGGGTCCGGGCAAACATAGACTCGCTTATGGACTTTTGGGGTAGGTCTCTTTAACAACTTCCATCGAACCTTGTGTCGGCGCTTGTGCATCTGCAGGCTTTGATCCCTTTGGAAGCCCTGGTTGCATATCTCATAGACATATCTATCATATTCCATTAAAGTCTTGGGCGCCAATGCCACCACTTTTGCATCAGGATCTATGGACACAAAATAAAACTCAATATCCCAGTAGAATATTTTGAAGTATGAAGCCATGGCTAAAATCGAAGGCGAGTCCTGCTACCATACTAGGTGTTCCTGCCAGACGAAGTTTGTGTTTGTCGTTATTGTTGGACGACATGGGAAATGGGGACAAATATTGAAGTGACAAAGAATGAAACCCTAGAACAGGTTGAATGTGCAGAGAGCTTCCATGGAGTGAGGCAGAAGTGCCTGAACTAGAGGTCATATCTGATAACGAAGAAAAAGCAGCAGTCTTGTTAGATCTGGGGTTTACAAAGAAACACAACTTATGAACTATTGCAATGATGCATGTGCCTATCAGATTGGGATTAGTGTTGTTAACAAACATCACACAAATCACTATGTCTAAGGCTTCGACGCCTTGAGTTTTATCATTGTTAATAAGTACCATGGAATTAGTTCAATAGCACGTTGACATGCATTACCTAAAATTTTGCTAATCTTTAATAGAATCATGCTTGCTATTAATTCTGTCAGCATTAACATTTGTAGAATTAACTTAACTGCAAACATGATAATCAATGTCAAACATCTTCCTATCTATTTGAATACCACAAAAGTAATGGAATATCACTAGCTACACAGATATAGTCTTATTTTGGGTGTGTTTTCCATAACCAATTTATAGTTCACGGGAAATAAAAAGCCCTCATTATTGGGGTTATACACATAGTAACTAACACACATTTATGCTTCTATTTGTATATGCACAATGTGGGGCTTTTAATGGATTTTGAGTCTGCATATGAAATCTTATGGTGTCCACAATTTTGTAAGTGATCTGCAAGCTGATAAAGGCGAAGGATAGACAAACCCCCCTTGGAAGGTAAGGTGAAGGGTAGACAAAACGCTCCCTAGAAGGTAAGGCGAAGGGTAGACAAAATGCCCCCTGGAAAGGTAAGGCGAAGGGTAGACAAAACGCCCCCTGGAAGGTGCATTCGACATTACCTAAGAATGTGTTTATCTTGGCATGAGTAGTTAATTTTATCACTATCTTGATATGGATTATATTGATAGGTTTCTATTGTTGTAAATCTAAAGATACCCTCCTTTTCTTATAAATTGAAATTGATTGAAAAAACTTGCAACCATAATTATAACTATAATGAAAGTGAAATCGATGATAATCAGTTGGCTAATGGATCTGCTAATGTAGTAGGGTCTAGCTATCGATCTTGACCTTCACTACTTGGATATTAACCTGGAACCTAGGGAGATGAAACTAGTGATGGTGCTTTTCCTGCTTCAACAAGGTGAACTACTGGATCGGATTTACAGATGCTACACCTTTGTTTGGACCTCTAATGTTGTTGGTTTTTGATGGTGAATCGTTGTGGAAAGTCATTTCTCAGTTGTTGATCATTCCTTTATCTATCGCTCATCGTTCATTTATCACTTATATATTGGTAATCCTTGATGTTTCTACCCACACACTACCATGGGTTGAACCCCGTTGAATCATGTATACTCGTCGTTCCAGTTGAGATAATTCCATCCTTCGGTTTGTCTACTTTCTATGATAGACATATATATATATATATATATATATATATATATATATATATATATATATCATTAATATGATGCATGGTATGGTGAGGCATGCAATCAATTATTAATGAGATGCAGTCTAGTATTCTTTCTTTTCTTTTTTACTCCAAGTATTCAACCCTTTCTTGTCTTTATGATGTTTTTTTTTTCTCGGCAAGATTAACTACTATTATATTAATATGTACAGATAACTTTACATTCAGAGAGGCTGGCGACCCAAGGCCTACTACGGCTCATGGGTTGCATTTTCAAACGAGTACATTTGCCGCGCTGGGCTTTACGATCAGTAGGATCAAAAATCAAAATGCTGAGAGTTTCCAGTATGACTCCATAACGACCCACGCAGGGGCATTTCCAAACAGACCTACAACCCAGACCAACTATGGAACCTGAAGACATAAACATGAACATACAAAGAACCAGGCAATCACCAAGGATTTGCGCCCAACAGGAGATTAAGTCCCCACTGCCGTGGTGGAAACCGCATGCAGTACCAGACAAAACAAAAACACAGACAACCATGTGACACATGAAATTGCGATTATTCTTACCCCAAAGCCCGACTTGAGTGCAAAAGGAAAAAACACAGAACCACCCGCCAGAGCTAATCCTCTGGCTCTTCTTCCATTGCTGACGGATTGTGCACAGGTTTCGGCTGCTCGGGAGCTCGAGGTTGGGATGGGGATTGAGAGCGGTCCGACCCTGAATTGCTCTCCTCACTCGCCGACTCCCCCACTGGGAGCTTCCCTCGACCACTTGCTGAGCCTTCCGCTTCAGTTGACGGCTCCCCCATTGGGAGTTTGCCCTTACCATGCACAACATTGTCCTCCGCCAGGACCAGAGACGATTCTTCTGCGTTCTCCTCCTCAATTTGGGTGAACAGCACAGAGATATGGGCGTTAATGCCTGGATTATCCCCAGAACTACCCAAAGTAAATATAACTGAACCAAATGCAGGTAACTTGTGCTCCCCACCGCTTGAGCTGCCCACTTCCATGACTTGACAGGGCTGGATAGGGGTGGCTCCCATCCTCCGGTGGCAGTAACAACAACAACAGTGATGATGAATATCAGCAGCTGGAGGGCGAGAGGATTCTCCACGCCAGGTTCCTCTGCGACAAGGCATTCTCTCACGCACCATGACAGCCACCAAGCTTTTGTTCCTTTCCCCGACAGACGAGGTCCAGCAATGGAGCTGCGCCTTCCCCACAACAAACACTCCCCAATTTGGGACAGAGCAACGCTTAAATAGGCTAAAGACCAGTCCGAGGAACGCAGGCGAGTTCTGAGTCGCGGCCCAACTCTCCACCTCCTGCCCTCCGCGCAGACGCTCAACGCTCTGCAAATTCCCTTTACCATAATGAGCTCCCTTCTCCAGGCATACCACATTCTTAAACCGCACTCCATTACCAATGAAAAGACCAGCAATGAATGCCTCCCGCAGGATAGCCATTCCCTCCCTCGGCTCCATTAAGAATGCTCAGAGGCCGCTTCAGATGAGAGGTACTAGCGGCGTATAGCATTTAAGGGTGGAGCTCTATCACGTGGCAGCCCATGGCCGTCATGTGGCTCGTCGTTGAATATCACACTGCCACCCGCATCCGGGGTTCTTGTCTTTATGATGTTACTATGCATTGTATTATTGTATTTATAATCTATTGTTCCCCTTGTATTTTCTATTGATCTATTGTGTATTGATGATTGATTCATGTATTGTTTCCTTGTCTTTCCTAACCTGGTATTATTTATTGACCTTTCGACACCTTGTCTTCACCCTTGTCTTATGTCTTCACCGGTAAATGAAAAAATAACTTGTCTTTGCTTTGCCTTGTCTCTTCCCCAATCAATTCATAAATAAATTATTTAAGGTGTCATAATGGGTGTGAATTATTAGGCTTGGAAGGGGCACCTACTTTACTTTATTCATTCAGATTGAACACAAATGAAGTGGTTTACCAAATTTACCAAGTGTAAGTAGAGGGAACTAGAGCAAGGGTACCAATTGCATTTGACCTAGTTGACTGAATTGATTGGATTGAATCTATTAACCTAGTAGCCATAGTTGCAGTTCCCTAGCAAAAGCCAACATCACTTGTATAAGGGTTTCAGTTGACCTGAAATCAGAAGTAGGAGGAGGAAAGGCAGGAGATCCAGAGCCCTTAGTAGTAGGCGTAGATCCATCAATAACAAGAGAATAAGTTTTGGCTTTGACCTTGAATCATTAGATCCCACAAAGTAACAAACAATGGCAGAGGCATAAAAGGATGGCTAGTTCTAGGTTTGCTAAAGTGGAACCTAATCCTTACACCATGTACCCTTTCCCGTTCTTAGGGCTACTCTTTGATCCGGGTATGGATTCGATCATGAGTGATGAAAATCCAATTACGATCTTGTGCGAAGCAGTAGTAAAGTAAGAACCCATTCCTAGTTCCAAAGCCAGTTCTTTACCTTGTTTACTCAACCCCTATAATAAATAACCCCATAGAAGCACATTTGGTAGCAAAGGTATATATTCCATCTTCCTCAATTTCATCCTTTGATTCTGTAAGTTAGTGTGCTGTCATACTTTCTTTTTTCAAGTTTTCCCCTTTTCCTTCTTTGGGTGATTTTTAGCCTGTGGACATGAATATCGTAGGTGACTTGTTTGAAAACAATTATGACATCTAAATGGTGTGTTTTCATAATCAAAACTTCGATTCCATTCATATTTTCCATTTGAATTTTGGGAGACAAAAATAGCTAGAGAATAGTAAAAACAAAGAAATCATCGCTTGTAATAATCATGAAAATTCCTTTTTTTTTCCTTTTCTTTCTATGCACATTCTTCCATTTACAACCCAAAGATTCCACCAGAATCCAAAATTGGCTCCACTTGGTGTTGGCCTTTGTTCAAATCTGAATTTCTTGATTCATGAGCTCTCTTTGTTACTGTAGCCCCATTTGCTTGTCTTGCCATCTATGTTGAAGGAATTCCATCTTGAGTCCTCCCCCCATTATGGTTAATATGTTTTGACTAGTCACTACTTTCTCCCCATTATGGTCAATCTATTCTGACTGGTAAGTACTTTCCATGTTCTAATTATCCTTAGTATCCTGAGAAGGGATATCTTCCATTTTCATCAACTTCCTACTTTCATTCTGTAAAGTTAGTTTGCTTCCAGACTTTGTTTTTTCGAGTTTCCCCCTTTTTCTTATTCGGGTGTTTTTTGGCCTATGGACATGAATATTGTAGGTGACCTGCTTGAAAACAAGTACGACATCTAAATGGTGTGTTTTCATAATCCAAACTTTGGTTCCATTCATATTTTCCATTTTTCAGCAGTATGTTGTCTGGTAAGCCTTTGCTCAAATCTATCTCTATATAAACCTAGGCAAAGGTAAAAAAACCTTGTTGTATTTGATCATTATCTATTTTTTTGTAAGTCCCTAAAGTATTCCCTATATCTTCCTGGACCTAATAATGCCAAAATGGTAGTGGGAGGTTTGGTATCCTCACCCGCACTGGCATCGTTGACACCAACATCTTTACAGGGTCAAATTCATGGTACCAATGGGTCATAAAGAGCTTAGCACGTCCCCTACCTGAAAACCTTTTGAACATAGGTAAATCTCACAATTTTTTTACCACGAGCAAAGCATCTGATTTGGGCCAAAACCCATTGAAACTATAGATGAGGGCATTAGAATGAAGAAGTGGAAAAAGATCAATTACCTGATGATTTTGGACCTCCAATGTTCACCTTTTCTCCAATTTCTCTGACCTTAATCCCTCCTTCCCCAAATGTACAGAGCCATCTCTTGCACCTGCAAAAACCCTCGAGCTCACTCACACCATTCCTCTGCCAAGGATTTAAGTATGTTATTTATCGAGATGTTGCGAGTTGCAAAAAATAACAAACAATATTTGATTGTGATGTTATTGTTTCTAGGACATATTTTATTATGATGAGTGGAACCTTATCTTCAATGTAAAACACAATTTTATTTGTAATGCAACTTCCATATTATGTTATCGTCTTACGATGTTTTCTTTGCAACATCTGGTGCAATTGCTAGTTATGAAAAGTCTTCTCATTTTTTTAGAAGCATATTATAAATATAGATTATGTATGTGATGGACTTAATAAATATAGATGATGTTCACTCTTATTAAGTTAAAAATGAGACCAAAAAAATAGGTTTATATTCTTTAAACTGTATTTCTAAATGTTAACGACTTAACCACTCCTAAGGTATATATTAGTATTATTTTGCAAGAAATGGATCTTGTACTCATTGATTAACAACCATCAAAATTTCTTCCATTTAATTTTATTATTATATTTGTTGAAGGCATAACTATATAGTGATTAATATTACACTGAATAGTAATAGTTTTAGTTTGAACAATAAGTTTAATACAAAGTTTGATTAATATTATATGGAAATACTTTTTCTAACATATGAAATATTGCATCATTTTTAACTTGCCAATCACACATTTTGGGGTCTTATTTGGCCTCATACCGAGGAAAGTGATATTTTTCTAAAATTAACTTAGGAAATGGACTGATGAGGAATAGTAATGCTATCATTAATTCATAACATTTTATGTTTTCTTTTTTTGTAAAGGAAATACTTTGGGCATACAAACCAATTAATTAATTTCTTTATGCTTTGCATTAAGGGAATTGTTCACTACACCAACTCTGCATTAACTTCTTTAATCTTATCGTCTTCTTTGTTGCCTTTGCCCAGATAACATTCCCAATCATCCAATTCCTTCTTCAACTATGAATGATTGTCTTCACCCTAGCCCCTAAGAAAGGAAGCAATTTAGATACAATATATGGTGATCAATCACACTTATGGCTTTTGAAATTATCCAGCCTCCAACTGAAGCTCCTTCATTGATGATATATTTTTAACAAAAAAAAATTTAAACAAAAATGAGTAATATTTAGATTAAATATGCACCCGGTCGCAGTAAATACTCGGGTAGTACATCGATTCGTAATCCACATTACATCGAATGAAAATTAGTTATAGACCCATTACCAATTAGATATTTCCTAACAACAATATTGCATCAAAATTACTACATATATATATTGACACGGTTACATCAAAATTCAACCACAAGGAGCCCTTCATACAAGTAGCAGGGACAAAAAACCAAAAACTAATTGCATATTGGTTAATCAAATTTAGAAGTTGGCAGGTTAAGATCTATATCCAACTTGTTTGCTTGTTCCAAAGGGTAATTTTACATGTTGGAAGAATCTTTGGCAAACTAGAGGTTTGACATTATCATCTTGAGTGCATCCATTTCATCTTCCAGCCTTTAAATATGTTGTGGCATTGCCAAAATGTGATCTTCTTGTTCAACCTAAGCATGATACATTTGACAAAGTTTTGCTTGGAGGTTGTCGTCAGCCCTTTGTAGGGCCTCATGTGCTGATAAACATTTGGAACGAGCATAGTCCTTAGAGTAGGAATTCTAGGGATGGGAGGACATCTAATTGATATATTCACTGGATAGATTATGCAAACCCAGCCAACCCGGATTTGATAAGAGCAACAAATAACTGACTAGCGCATAAAAAAGAGACCAAAGTGCCACATCCAAATTATGAATAATAGAACCTCTTTCCCAATGCCTAATGCATAGATAAAACCATAAATATACTTTAAACATTTCCTTAGCAATCGACTTCCACGAGAAGACAAAAGAAAGTTATCTCAAATTAGAACTCAAGTCCTTAGAAAAGAAACCAATTAACATGAACCTTCCCTTATGCTAATGAAGAGCGAAAGCCAGACTGGAACTAATTGGAAAAAAAGGACTAAGGTCTGCCAAGGAGCATTGCGAGCCTAAAATCCCCTTACGCCAAAAAACCCATGAACAGTAGTGTTGAACCCACAAATTCCAAATTTCCAAAGAAAGAGTCAGGGCCTTGAGAAGAAAATCCTCACAAAGCTTTCTAAATACAACCTTATTAGACGCTACAACTAAATTCCCAGACATATACCAAAATAAATTCTCCACCCACTGATGAGGGTAGCAAATGCTGAGAGTTGACACATTCATGAATGAATCCAGAGATGGGATTAGAGCCCATTTAAAACCACTATGCTTACCTTGCCACATGAGTTGCAACATGTTTACATTAATGTCACGTGTGTGACCTTCAAGGGAGTTCAACATTCTTATGAGTTAAAGGTGATTCCAAGAAGTTGGCAGAGGATCTTCGTAAATACAAGTGTGCGAGGAGATGTAGTAACCAAATGCATGGTTTGAATTTTGTTTGATGTCACGTTCATATATTTTTATGGGGTGACATTAAGCAAAGTATCAACCTTTCATGAATAACTATGGAGGAAAGGACAGCGCACGTGGATGCGACTAAAAAACATATGATGAGAATGAAATGGGAAGGGACAAATGACAGGGGAGCGGAACGAGGAGGGGGAAGGAGGGAGAAGAAAGAAAAGGGGAGGAGGGGGATGGGGGGAGCATGTGAAGGGGAAATGTCCATCAAAAAAAGGGGGGAAGGCCAAGGAAAAGTGATGCAAATCCACCTTTTTCTAATATTTTTTGGATGGCGGAACCACTGCAACCCTTCTGTCGACTCCATTGTCTCTTATGGTTTAAAGCTGACACCTCCATGGAACTGTTCTCTCGACCATGAATTCCAAGTTCCCACTCTACTTCTTAACACATAATTAATATGACTTCCGAGCTGACTCACTAGTACACTTCACCCTGTCAACAAAGACATGAGTTGTGTCTCGTAACCTTGCTCATTTTTATACCAAGTAAGCCCGCTTGCAACCTTCAGTCTTAATTCTTACACCTTCAGGATAAAAACCCTAGTTTGGCCCACTTAAAATTGGTGTTGAGCCGATGCCACATAAGTCTGACCGCAATGGCTTGGCGCGATGCAAGGGTGAATTAATAAAACCCTCTGGGTTACAAAACTTCTGTTATGGCCCAATTTCAACTCCTTACCATGTGAGCCCACTCACCCAAGCCTTACTCGATGGATGAAGGGATTACAAAAGTCAATGGTGTAGAAATCCTTCGGGTGGGATTCACTGAGACCTTTAACTTAGTCGAGTTTTGGTAAGATAATGACTTGCCAAATGATGAACTTTTGTCTAACAATTTCTCGTTGTTAATACATATGATCAAAATATAAGAGATTGCAAAAGGACAGGTTATAAAAAAAAATCTTGGTCTCCACACCATACACATAATTTTTATTAAAAAGAGGAATATAAAGATTATGTTGCAAATTTGGTCCAGATCCATGATCATAGGTTCTGAAATACCATTTTAGGAAAATTAATCAAAATTATAACAATTTTCCTAAATTAATAAATTACATAGCAAATCTTATCTAACAAACTACTCATTAAGGAACCAACTCCTTTAGAAAAAAAAAAATTGACCTTTCGACCAATCGAGCTTTTTACCGATGCCCCTGCATCATACTCCCGAGGAACAAAGAATTCATAGGCTCTTTTCCATGAGTTCTTCAACCATTTTCCACTTTTGTGTAAGAGTGTAGCAGTCATCCAAGTTGCATCAATTGCCGGATGGCTTTTCCATTTCACCAAGTATTTAAAGTACTCTTTGCCTCGAGTTTTGTTAATCAATCTTTTATCCAGAATTATTTCTGGCTACAAGGGTTATGCTATTAGTAGTTGCTTTTTCCACTAAATTTGTTATTATTTTTTTTGTTTTTTGCTACTTCATCTGCTGACATCTACTCTCCTGGTTGATATTTATATAAATATGCAAAGTTAAAAATAGGGGAAATACCAATCCCCAGGGGTAATTCCAACTCATAAGCATTTGCTGAGAATTTTCTAAGAATCCTGCAAGGACCAATCTTTTTCGGCTTCAAATTTTTATATTCTCCCTTGGGAAATCTTTTCTTTATCAAATGTGCTAGCACTTGATCTCCTACTTCAAAAATTTGCTCTCTCCTTTTAAGGTTTGCAATATTTTTATATTTAAGGCTGCTTTCCTAAAGTTTTTGCTTAAATTTCTCATGAATTTCCCGTATGGTTGTGGCAAAATCTTCACCTACTAAACTTCTCTGCTATGTTCTTCCAAAATTTCTAAGTTCATGTACTCCCCTCGGATGAATTCCATATAATATTTGAAAAGGGCTTTGAGATGTACTTGTATTGGCAGAGTCATTGTAGGAAAGTTCAGCTTGTGCCAAAACTTGATCCCAATGTTTAGGGTGATTACCAATCAGAGTGCGTCTAATATTACCCAAACTCTTATTTACTACTTTAGTTTAACCATTCGTTTGTGGGTGATATGCCAAAATAAAACTAAGCTCAGTTCCAAGCTTTTTTCATAATCTTCTCCAAAAGTGTCCCAAAAATCTAGTGTCTCAATCAGAGACAATGCTTTTGGGCACTCCATGTAGCCTTACAACTTCCTTAAAGAACAAGCTATCTATATGAGTAGCATCATTAGTTTTAGTGCAATGAATGAAGTGAGCCATTTTAGAAAACCTGTCTACAACCACAAAAATAGAGTCATGGCCCTTCTGAGTTTTTGACAGTCTAAACCAAAATCCATACTTACCGAATCCCAAGATCTTTCTGGAATTGGTAATGGAGTGTATAATCTAGTGTTTTGATTCGTCCCTTTAGCATATTGACAAATTTAGCAATTACTCACAAATTTGTGCACATCTACTCTTAATCCTAGCCAAAAATAATTCCTCTTTAACGACTCATATGTTTTATCACGTCCAAAATGTGCTCCAAGACTGCCACTATATTTCTCCTTGATCAAGTTTTCTCTCATCGGACGATTGGGAATGCAAAGCTAGTAGTTTTTAACTAACAACCCATCTTGAATCATGTAGCCAAGCCATGGACTTTGATCCTGAATTGTTGATTTTTTACAAGTTGCATAAGTTTCTCTGAAATCAACATCAATATCATATATCTCCTTCATGAAATCAAACCCAAGCACTTGGATTTGACTTTCCTACAAATATAATTGGCTCCTACTTAATGCAACAACGATTTTCTTAGACTGCCTGCTAATATGCTTTAACACAAATGTGAACTTTGTAAATATTCTACCCATTTAATGTGCTTTTGGTTCAACTTAGGATACGGCATAATAAATTGCAATGCGTGATTATCAGTGTAAAGAATAGACTCCCTGGACAACAAATAATGCTTCCATTTCTTTAATGCTTGGACCACCACATAAAATTCTTTGTCATAAGAGGTATATTTTCTTTTGGGCTTATTTAATTTTTCACTGAAATATGCTATGGGTCAGTCCTCTTGACCGAGAACTGCTCCAATGGCTTCATTATTGGCATCACATTTTACCTAAAATGGTTGTTGAAATTCCATTTTGACCTCATCAGTCTACTGCAACGGTTATTGATTTTTCTTGATTGTTTCTACAATAAGAGCACTCAGTTTGCTGAAATTTCTAATGAATTTCATATAGAAGCTAGCTAGTCCATGGAAGATATGAACCTCAAAAAAATTTCTAGGTGAAGGCCATCCAAGAATTGCTCTTAGTTTCTTAGGGTCCATCTTTAAACCTTCTCTTGAAATAACAAATCTTAGATATAAAAATTTTGATTTAAAAAAGGAACATTTCTTTAGATTAATCAACAATTTCTCCTGATGTATTCTTTTTAATACATACCTCAAGTGTCGTAGATGCTCCTCCTTTGTTCTACTGTAGACCAAGATATCATCCAAATAAACTATTACAAATTTCCCAATAAATTCTTTCATCACTTCATTCATCAATTGCATGAAAGTGTTGGGTGCATTTGACATTCCAAATGGCATAACCATCCATTCGTACAATCCATCATTTGTTTAAATGCGGTCTTCCATTTATCTCCTTCCCTCATTCTATTTTGATGATTGTCACTTTTCAAATCAATTTTGGAAACCCAGTTAGCACTGCTTAAACAATCTAGCAAATCATCAATACTGGGCAAAGAAAATTGTACCTAATAGTGATTTTATTCATATCTCTAGAATCGATGCATAGACGCCATCCTCAGAATCAACACTGTAGGCATAGCACATGGACTGTGACTCTCCTTGATTAGGCCGTTGTCCAATAATTCATGGACTTGCTTCCTGATCTCTTCATTCTCTTTGGGAGTCATCCTGTACGCTGCTTTATTTGGCAAAGTTTCTCCTGGTATCAAGTCAATGTGATGACTGATACTGATACTTCTGACTAGTGGTAGTTATTTTGGCAGATCATCCAATATAATGTCAGTATGTTCATTTAATATATCTTGGATTTTTAGAGGTAAATTAGTAATAGTGGTGGCAGTGAGAATTATTGTGGGCTTGCAAACTATAAAATAACTTACCTCTTCTACTTCCATTTGTTGCAGAAACTCCTTGCCACTTAACAACAATGCTTTATAGTCATTGCTATTAATTATTCCCTCTTTTTGTAATGGAAGCAAAGTATGATTTATGCCATATTTTTAGAACTTATAAGTATTCATTTTCCCATCATGCACAACACTCTTGTCAAATGACCACGACCCCCGTAACAAAATATTCCATACATCCATAGGCATCACATCACATAAAATTTTGTCTTTATAACTAACTATCTATAGTTCTATCTCACACTGCTTATGGACCAATAATTGGTGACCTTTTTGGAGCCACGACATTTTATAAGGTGTCAGGTGCTTTTGTTTCTTTAGCTTCAACTTTTCCACTACCTCTATAGACACCATATTATCAGTTCTTCCAATGTCAATTACCATCTTACAACACTTCCCCTGAACCTTACAAACAATTTGAAACAAAGCCTTTCTTTGAGTTGGCTCAATAATTTATTTTTCTTGTTTTATAAACACCTTCTTTAACATCAGAGCCTCTCTTATATCTGGCACATTCTGAACTACTTTCGGCTCTGATTTTTCCTCCTCTATTGGAGTCGAAACAACATTCTTTTGGCCCGTTTTGATGATTTCAAGACACTCATACACCATGTGCCCAACTTTTCCACATCTATAACAATGGATTTATCTTCCTCTGCCTCTTCCTCTTTCTATATAAAAGGACCTTCGGCCTCCAAATTCTCCCTCTCACTGCCTTGGTGCATTAGAAATGCTAGCTCCATCTCTTGGTGTTGTAGATATCCCTCTGTTAGATTGTTTCCCTCTTCCTCTAACAATTATGTTTCCCCTGCAAGATTGCTTCCTCACAAGTTTTTCTTCAATATTCAAAGCCAACTAATATGCCTCCTCCACCATATTAGGTCATATCACACTGATCTCGTCTTGAATGTATAGCCTGAGACAATTTATGTATCTTGTTGTCTTTTCTATAGAGTCCTCTACATATCCTGCCTTGATATTCACCTTGTAGAATTATTCTCTGTACTCTTCGACTGTCATCAACCTTTGTCTAAGGTTTTGCATATTTTTGAACAAAGTAAGTTGGTAATCTTTTGGTAGAAATTTGCCTCTAAGTTTCACTACCATCCTATCCCAACTTTTAATCTTCTTTGTTATTCCTTCTTTTTTTTTGTCTGTACGCCATCCCAACATAAATATTCATGATCTTTTAACTTTAGCTACAGCAAATTCAACCTTCTTTTCCTCATCCATCTCTTCATACTCAAAATATTTATGCATTTTTGTAATTCATTCAATAAGCTCTTATGGATTCATACCGCCTATATAAGAGGACAAATCTAGCTTGGGTTTCATAACAAATCCCAAAAATCCTTTCAATATTCTAGCTCTCTAGAGTTGCCTCCTCTTGAGGAGATTCTTCCTCTTTTGCACTTACATCTCTTGCTTCATGTTCCCTTTGTTTGCGAGTCTCCATCGTTTCCATTCTTTCTTCTAATCATTACATTACCCTCAATACTTTTTTACTAGATATAGGCCTATTTATGCCTCCTCTTGTGCCTTGTCTGATTCTGTGTGCCATATTTCTTCTTCTTCCTAGAGCAGAAGCAAGGATTACTTTGATACTACTTGATGTAGATCCACCTTTTCCTTATTTTTTTTTTATGGTGGAACCACCACAACCCTACTACTAATTTCACTACCTCTTATGCTTTAAATTTGATGCCTCACGGTATCATTCTCTTGACCGTGGCTTCAAAGTGCCCGCTCTTATTCTTAACACACAATTTGTATAACTTCCGAATAGATTCACTAGTACACTTCACCCTATCAACAAAGATGCGAGCCGTGATGCAAACCTTGCGTGTTCCTTATACCATATAAGGTCACTTTCAACCTTCAGTCTTAAATTCTTATACCTTCGGGACAAAAACCTCGAGCTGGCTCACTTTAACTTGGCATTGGGTCGACACTACATAAGCCCGACTCGGTTACAAAACTTCTAGGATGGCCCACTTTCAACTCCTTACCATGTGAGCTCAATCATCGAAGCTTGGCAAGACAGATGAAGGGTATACAAAAGTTGTTAGGGTAGAAAGCCTTTGGGTAGGATCCACTCAAACCTTTAACTTAGTTGGGTTTCAATTAGATAACGACTTGTCAAATGATGAACTTCAGAGGATAAGGAAATTGTGAAGCCTTTGTGTGTGCTCATCCTTTGTGATGGATCTGCTCCTCTATATGTTCTCAACTTTGCGACGTCCTTCAAGCCTCCTCTAATCCTTTCTTATGATCCTCCTGCAATCTCGGCATATATATATATATATATATATATATATATATATATATATATATATATATATATATATAAAGACTATGTATACATTATAATATATATGTTCTAAACATAAGAGATTGCAAAAGAAATGGTTATAAAAAAGAGGAATATAAAGATTACATTGCAAATTTGGTGCATATCCATAGTCATAGGATCTGAAAGACCATTTTAGGAAAATTAATCAAAATTATAACAATTTTCCTAAATTAATAAATTACATAACAAATTTAAAACAAATCATATCTAATAAACCACTCATTAAGGAACCAACTCCTTTAGTAAAAGTTTTTGACCTTCCGTCCAATCATGATTTTTACCTATGCCCCTGCATCAAAAATAAAAGAGAGGAGGAGGGAGGGAGGACCAAAAATTCAAACCATAGTCTTAAAATAGGGAGGAGAAAAGAAGAAAACCAAACACTTAAAGACATGAGGGCTTAGAGGAGGGGATGGTAATGAAATTGTCATTGAATTCCATCTTGCCTTCATCAAATGAGCAAGATTTTCTTTCCTCTGAATCTGATTCCACATTATTAATTCTAAGAATTTGATAAGCTTCTCTTGAAAGGAAAAACTTTGCCAACCCTATGATTCTATGAAGGATCTGAGAGAGATAATTATCCATTGGAGTTCCTTCTTCTGCAAGATACAAAATTGTGATTAGTGAATCTCCAAGGTTGATGATATCAATTATCCCTATCTCCTTTGTGATATATAAGCCTTAAAGGAGGCCATACATTTCTATCTAATTATTATTCTTCTTTCCCAAGCCCCATGCAAACTTGATTTCATTGACTCCGTCAGGATTGATTAAAATCCCTCCCTTCCACCCTTGAATTTTTCTTCTAAGCCCCATCAAAATGTAGGATCCATTATTGTTGTTGGGTTTTCCATTCATTCAACTCTTCCAAGGATAACTGAAGTTTGCAATTTGGGAGAGCAACCTTAGGAGGTAAGGTTGTATAAGGATGGGGAGAAATATAACCTACCCACAAATCCTCCAGATTGTCCAAGGCAAGATCTAAAAAGAGGGGATTAGTCACCAGAAACATAGAGAGATCCTTAAGAGCCACTAATTTCATAGAGCGCTGAGTCGATTTAAAGATAACTGAATTTCTAGAAATCCAAACCTGCCAACAAACATACTTGGGAAGGGAAAGCCATAAGGATTTAAAGGAGGATTTGGATTGAAGGGAGCCTACATACTGATTTTTCCAAAGAAAATAAGTTCTGGAGATTAGGAGGTTAACTCAGTCTAGAGAAAATAGGACCAAGAATAAGATACCATACCAACTTAGAATATGAACAATCCAGAAATAGATGTGAAATAGCCTCTTCATGATTCACATACAAAGGGCATCTTGAGGGGCTTGAAATGCCTCTCTTCTTAAAGTTATCAAAAGTCAGGATCTTTTTATGAAGGACCAACCAACATAAGGTGTCCACATTAGGTATAACATTAGGATTCCAAAATTTATTCTAGAGGGAGGATTTGGGAGGAATCTGGGACTGAAATAACTTGTCCATATACCCTTCTTTGATAATGTACTTGGATTCCTTCCAACCCAACTTATCCTATTGGAATTGATTAATGGGAGCCCTTCCAACCAATTTCTTAATTAATTCCTCCCCTGGAGGATTGAAATGGTCAGGTTGATTCCTGAGATTCCAACCATTCCACAATCCATCTGCGTTCCATGAAGATATATTGACCAGCGAGGAGATACCTTGAGAGTGCATCATGAGTACATTAAGATCATCATGCACCGCAAGTATTCATCATTATCCAGTGGTTGGAATTTGAGGATAGAGTCTTCCCATATATTAATATTATCTCCATTCCCTAGGATCCATCTAAGGTGAGATTGAATCAAAGGGGAGGCCGGAAGAAGAAGTTTCCTGATAGGAGAGTCGTGGATAGGGAGGATCTCTGTTGAGGATGCATGGAAGTAATTTTCCCTCATAATTTGAACCCACCAAGCATTTGGTTGGGTCTGAATCTTCTGATTGATTCCAATCACAATATTCATTAATTCAGGATCTCTGATACCTAGGTCCCCATGAAGCTTAGGCACTCTAACCATAGTCCATTTTACTAAATGAAACTTTTTTGAGCTTGTTTTACCTCCTTAACACATTTTTTTTTTCTCAAATATGTATCAATCTTGTTTAAAACGCTTTTTGGAGCCAATAAGGTCCATAACTAAAACAAAGGGATGGCAGATAACATGACCTTAGATAGGACTATCCCGCCTGCTAGATTGAGCCATCTAGCACCCCAATTCTCCATTCTATTCTTAATCTTGTGAAGAATTCCATGCCAAGATTTCGAAGAGGACCTCTTTAGACAGATAGGAATTCCTAAATATCTAAATTCAATCCAGCCCTTGCTTACTTTAAAATCGAGAACATATTCAATTTTATATTGTCGGATTATGTTAATGTTCTAAGAGTAGATATGATATTTGGTCTCATTGAATGAACCTCTAGAGGCCACTAGAAAGTTATCCAAGACCTTTTTATATATTTTGGAAATTTCCATAGATGCCCCCCAGGATCATATCATCAACAAATTACCCATGGTTAATGCTTTTGACTCTATCATAGAAAAAAATTCCTGGAATATTCCTAATATTTTTTTCATACACCAAACTTCTGCTCGAAGAATCTATCATAATAATTTATAGGAAAGGAGACAGAGGGAAGTCTTGCCTCAGACCCCTAGATGCTTTGAATAAACGAGTTCCTCTATCATTGATCAGCGGGGAAATATACGGAGAACCAACACAAAGGTCAAGCCATTGGATGAATTTTCCATGAAATCTTGTTTTCTTCATTACCTTGAAGATAAATTTGTGATGAACCCTATCAAACAGATTTTCCATGTCAATCTTTATGACCATAACTTGATGACCCTTTCTTCAACTAGAATTAACCGCTTCTTGGATCATGATCACATTGTCGAATATTTGTCTTCCCGGGACAAATCCTCCTTGATTTTCATTAATGATCCGAGGGAGAATTTTTTGGAGACTTAGAGCCAAAAATTTAGATATTACTTTGAAGGATACATTACATAATGAAATTGGCTGGAATCTGGAAAAGGACAACATATTTTTTCTTTGGGAATGAGAGCAAGGAAGGAGGAGTTGATACCTCCTCACATACAAAGCTGGTTGAGAGAGTATCTAATCATTCTAATCAAGTATTTGTGAATAATATCCCAAAAATGTTGGAAGAAGTGGGTCGAGAGACCATTAGGTCCCAAAGTCTTGTCCAGATGAAAGGAGAAGACAACCTACTTAATTTCTCTATTGAAAGGGGGAGCAATAAGAGAATTGTTCATATCTTTAGAGACTAATTTAAGAACATGCTCTAACATATATTACTCTTCCTCATCAAATGATTGAACTAAAGATTGGTACAAATTGCTAAAATTCTCTACCGATGCCTCTTGAATTAATTGAAAGTCTTTTATTTTATGACCTTGATGATAAAATTTTGCTATATTATTTTTTTGTTCTTATTTTTTGGCTTGATTGCGAAAAAAAATTGTGTTCATGTCTCTAGCATTCAACCGTATATTCCTTGATTTGAGCCTCCATTGCTCCTCTTCTTGATGGAGGAGAGCATGATAAGAATTGAAGATTCTGACTTCCTGACGTAACATCTATTATAGGAGAAGGCTCCAATTGGGATTGGATATTTGCCACTTGATTCTCCAAATATAACAACGATTCTCAATTTTCATATATTCCATGTTTCAAACAATTCTTGATATCTTGTTTGAGCCTTTTAACTTTAGTCTCCCAAATACCAATGGAACTCCCTTCCACCCACTTATTCCGTGACGCTGCTACTTCCTCAAAAAATCCCAAAGACTGTAGCCAAAGAGTAGAGAATCTAAACGGGATAGGATCGTAATTTTGGGGAGTGTTAATTTGTAACAAGATGTTAAAAACCTAGTGAACCCAATGGATATGAAAGGTGTCTATGTTATCCCATGTTCTTGTGGAACCTCATACATTGGTGAAACTGGTCAGTCTATAAATTAGAGGATTAAGGAACATGCAACTGACATCAAGCATGGGAGAACCCGCTCTTCAGCCTTGGCTGAACATGCTGAGAAGACAAAGCATCATATATGCATTGAGGAGGCTAAGGTTATTGCAAAGATTCCTCATTTTCATCACCGTAAGTTTAGGGAAGCCATTGAAATTGAGAGGAGATCGAGTAATCTAAACAGGGATGACGGGTGGAAAATTAGTAGTTGTTGGATTCTAGCCCTTTCCTCTTAGTTTTTCTCCTTCTTGGTCTATTGATTGTGGTTTTTCCTGTTTTTCCCCTTTTTTCTTCCTTGGTTCTAGTTTCTTTTGTTTTCTCCCCCTTGGATTTTTTCATTCCTCTTTGTGTTCCTTTCCTTTTATTTTATTCAATAATTTTATATATTATATATTTTTTTGGTCTAGAAATTTATTAGTTAGTTTATTTTCTTAGCTTTGTAATAAGAATTAATTTCCCTCAATTTGACTTTTA
This sequence comes from Pinus tabuliformis, assembly GCA_031772625.1. Taxonomy (NCBI): domain Eukaryota; kingdom Viridiplantae; phylum Streptophyta; class Pinopsida; order Pinales; family Pinaceae; genus Pinus; species Pinus tabuliformis. The sequence goes on from CM062818.1 coordinate 816,726,771, forward strand.
TCCCTAGCCTCTATTCATGAAAGGTGTTATAAGTCTTCATCCATCTATTTATCTTTATATATATATTTTAACTTATTTCATTACCTAACGATATTAATTTCTTCTAATTCTTAGTCAAGTCAAATGTTAGTTTAGGTATGTAGGGTTTTAATTAATCATATTTATATATTCAATTATTTAAATTATAATTAAAATATGAATTTTCTTAGGGTAGTCAAAATTATTTTTAAAATTATGATGGAAAAAAAAAGAATAATATTAAAATCTATTTATATACATTTGACTTAATTATTTAAATTTGATTAAATTAATTCTTCACATGTTTTCAACCCAGTCAAAAATAGTCGTTTATTGTTGTTTCTTTTTAGTCGTTGGAAGGATCTGTATATCTATTTAACCTGCTGCCATGATCTGATTCTTCATCTTGTCCTTACGATGAACCACACTGGTTTGTTCGAAATGCATCGGCAAAATTTTCCTTGATGTGATTATTTCTGAAAAAAAATTCTTATAAAGAAAACTATCAACAACCAAAAATTTGTTCAAACGGATGGTTATGTGATCGGGGTCCATCCTTTTGTTATTCCAAGTATATCGCAATTTATAGGGCTCTATATCTATCAAATTGAGAGAGTTGATCATGTCCTCCATGGCTTGTTGATGCAGATCCCTAATTAGAGATCCTCCCTTCTTTTCTTTCCGAAGTAGAATAGTGTTGAAATCGTCGCCAATGATGCAATTTGTGCCAAAAACAGTGTCTTTCAACTCCATTAAGGAGATCCAACATTCTTGTTTTTCTCTAGAAGAAATAGGTATATAAAGATTTACAATGGAGCATACATGAATAATTGTTGGAATTCTGAACAAAGTAGCAATCCAGTGTTGGGTTTTCTTACTATCCATAAGGATTAGCTTATTTGGATCCCATAATGTGCATAAACCTCTAGATACGCCTTGAGAACTAACCTCAAGATGACAACTCCTGTTCCATATCTTATTCTGTCTAGATGAGAAGTCATTCTCATCTAATTTAGTCTCCTAGAATAGGGCTACTATTGGTTATTCTTTCAATAGCAAATATTTTTCTTTTGTGATTCTTTTATTAGATCACATGCCCGTACAATTCTAGGAGACTGTATTCATTACTTACCTTTTGGAAGATAACCCCCCTTCATATGGCTTACAAATCCTCCTTTTTCCCCTTATTTATTGTCATGGTCTACCAACTATTTGGGTATAATGCTTTGATGACCAAATTCCTTTTCTTTCTATGCTTGAGCTACCCATATCTCCTTGTTAGTTTTCCTTCTAGCGCGTTTGGTTCTCCTATCAGTCTCTATGATCTTACTGAACTGGTTATTCATGATGGACCAATAACTTCCTTTCATGAGAGGTAGATGTCCTCATCATCTTTCGAGAAGTCTGCATATGCATTTTGAGAGGATTCAGGAGCTTGATTCTCCTCTTCCAGGGCTTTTTTCGGACTTTGATGTGGCATTGATTGAGAAATTGGCTCTGCATATTTTGGGTGACCTCCTCCTCATTCAAATATGCTAGAGCTTCATATTTGTTTTTTCCTTATTGATTTCTAGAGATATTGGTTCGTTCCTTGTTACTATTTCTCTTGTTAGGATTTGTCCCATCCTAAGGGTTCTGGGCACTCTTCTTGGGATGAGGACCTTACTATTTGTTATTATCTCTTCTCCTTTTGGATTATTTCCATTGATCCCCCTTGTTCTCCCTGATTTTCTTGGGAAGCTAGAGCTTTAGTGCAATTCCTTGAGAAGTGGTTGTATTTGTCACAGATATGACATTTAAATGGTAATTAATTGTAGCCTACTTCCTTGATGTGCGTCCAGTCATCCATGCATATATATTTTGTTGTTAGAAACCCTTTTTCCAAATCCAGTTCTACACAAATTTGGGTACAGGAAAACAACCCTTCCTGGGGCTCGATACAATTAATATATTTTAACACCCTCCTCCCACATTTACCCAAGTTAGATAGTCCGCTGGCGTAAATATGTGATGAGAGGCTACTATGATGTGATTCGACTCCCCATGTATAGTTAAGGAAGTGGAACCGACAAAACTAAACCAATCTAATCTTCCTTGGGAGCTACACACCCTTAAGGAGGAAACCAACACTTCAAGGTGCTTAACCCCTGAGATAACTTGTCATTTTACTAATATGGACCCTTAGCTACTCCCATAATAAGCCATGCATGCGACTCAAGCCTTCTAGTCACTCCCACAACAAGGCATGTCAGCGACTGTGGACTTTTCCAGGCAGTTATGAGCTAACGACCACGAATTTTGAGCCAATTTTTTAGGCTAGGTCTCAGGCCATTTGCCCAAAACTTCATGAAACTTCCAGAAATGACAAATAACATTGAAACAAGGATATTAATGCAAACACTTGAACAAGGACTTGATCTAATCCCTAATAGCCATGACAGCCATTCCGTCAAACACATCAAGAACATGTAATCTACATGTCATAACAACATATCTGAACATATAGATCACATACTTATCTAAGAATCATCTAGAAGGTATAATGATCCAGGTGGATGTTGGTGGCCACCCACCTATCCCATTTGGACCCCCACAACTGTCTCTTTCAGCTTTTTCAGTTTCCTAAATTGTAGCACAACTTACTATTTTTAGCAGTTTTTCGGGTCCTGAACTTCCGGAGCCGTTTTGAGGCCCTAAACGACGTTTTTTTGGGAATCTGGGGGCAACATGGGTCTATAGACCGATGTTGCCCTTCCCAAAGTGGTAGTGCTCGGATAGATCTTTCTAACAAGCTATTGTACGCGTCAAACGGAGATCGTATGCCAAAGTTACGACCCCGGGAAATTGATGTACCAATTTACCCAAACGGGGCCCACAATTTGGCGTTTCATCTTCTAGGGTTAGGTTTCGGGATGTGAAGGGTTTTCCATTGTTTCTCAACAATAAATAGGCCTTCGAGCCTCATTGTAATACAGTTCGGAACAGTTCAGAGGCATGTAGCCTCCACATCTCTTCTCAGAGATAAGCTACCATCGCCCTAGCTGGTTTCTTTCCATTTCTGTTTGTAAACATATTTCAGTATTTTACAGTAATGAAATGAAGTATTATTTCCGCTGCATCTCTGTATTTATGGTTATCGCATCTCTGTATTTATGGTTATCTCTGTAATCTATTGCGTTCCTGCTTAAATCCGGATCAGTGGTATCAGAGCGGTCTGTTTTTTCTCTGTTTTTCTTTGCATGTCCCCAACGAGGTCGGGATATAAGGAGTTAGGGCTTGAACTGGTCGAACCTTTGCAAGACCAGCCTCGCAAATCCCGACGGCCTCCCATGGCGGGTGAGAAGAAAGACGAGGGGGCAGGAGATCCTATCAAAATCTTGCTCGAAGAAGCGCTCGAGCGGCAAAGGAATGCGATGATGGATAGCTTTGCGCAGATCCTTCAGCGGCTACCCAGAGGCGACGCATCGGCTTCCAACAGCGACTCTGGAAATGCCACACCGTTCAAGGTACAAGTTAATTTTGAAATCCCCATCTTCGAGGGTCAAATAGACGCAGATGCCGTAGATAAATGGTTAAATCTGCTAGAGGGTTATTTTTCTGTTCATGAATTTTCAAGTCGGGAAAAGATTGTTTTTGCCCTTCTCAAAGCAGCCCCCCACGTCAAGGACTGGTGGGAAACCTACTGCGAGCAGAAGGATGAAAGTACAGGCTCACTATTTTCAGCCGCACCCACTTGGAATGACTTTCGGGATGCCATCAAGGAGCAGTACTACCCTGTCGGAAGCTATGAGGACAAATACATCAAATGGACCACACTGCGGCAGGGACGAGACCAAGATGTGCCGGAGTTCACAAACATTTTTCATACCCTTCTCACACAGTTGGGTATCAAAGATTCTGAGTTGCATCTGGTACTCAAATACCGTGGCTGCCTGCACAAATACATCCAGGAAGAGATGGTTTTCTTGAACATCTCCTCACTCGGCACAGCATACCGATACGCTGTCAAAATCGAGCAAAAGTTCAAACAGAAGAAGCGAGACTTTGGATCTGCAAATCCGAAGCCCAAAGGACAAAGCCAAGGCGGGGTGACCCAAGACAACCCGTCGAAGCCGCAAGAAAAGAACAACACCATGAAGCCGAAGAAGGACACAGGAAAGTGGTGTGAGTTCCACAAGAGTCCCACTCATAACACAAGTGAGTGTCGGACCAAGCAGTCGCTGGTGGCTGAGTTGAAGGCTTCCGAATCAGATGCATGTTCTGACCCTGAGCCAGAACCCGACAAGGGTAATGGAAAAGGGAAGCAGATCATTGATGCGGATCCCAGCGCCACTGTTGCCACTGCCAAGATCCAGAAAGATGAGCCCACAGATCCAGAAGAGGGGGAGCGTCTTTTCCACTCACAGATGTGGGTGAAGGGTTCGCCGCTACAATTCATTGTCGACAGTGGCAGCCAAAAGAACCTCATTTCAGCAGAGGTCGTGAAGCGGTTGGGCCTACCGACTACACCGCACCCGCAGCCGTACAGTATCGGGTGGCTTCATGAAGGGCGAGATCTGAAAGTTCGCCAGCAGTGCCGCCTTTCCTACAGCATCAAGCCCTTCACAGACGAGGTATTGTGTGATGTTACACCTCTGGATGTTTGTGATGTATTATTAGGCCAACCATACTTGTGGAGGCGACATGCTGTGTATGAGTCAAGGCCTCGTGCTGTCATTATTTCTTTGAATAATTCATTATACAGGATACCAGAGGTAGCCCCACCTACTGCCACATCCTTGATCACTACCAAGAAAGGCAGCAAGCTCATATCACAGACCAGGAAATTCATCTGTCTGGTTCACTCCCAAAGTAAGGGGAAGATCGTTGCTACATCCATGACCCCTGCAAAGGGTTCCTCCACGCAGCAGCAGCAGCAAAGGGATACGGTCATGACAGAACACAGGAACAACTTCTCCTCATCCACAAGGGTACCACACAAGTTTCATGTGGGCGACAAAGTTTGGTTACATCTGCAGAGAGAACGCCTTACCAGAACCCATCAGAAACTCAGGCAACTCCGACATGATCCGTACACCAATACCAAGGCTACGGGCAACAATGCTTCGAAGCACAGCATTCCTCCATTCCTTGGCTTGCACCGAGTGTTCAATGTGGACCGTCGTCGACCATGCTTCCCACCATCACTGGACACATCAGAGATTGCAGGACAAGTTCAGCAGATGGAGGAACTCAATGCAATGGGGACCATTTCTTCCTAAGGGGGGAGGAATGATCCAGGTGGATGTTGGTGGCCACCCACCTATCCCATTTGGACCCCCACAACTGTCTCTTTCAGCTTTTTCAGTTTCCTAAATTGTAGCACAACTTACTATTTTTAGCAGTTTTTCGGGTCCTGAACTTCCGGAGCCGTTTTGAGGCCCTAAACGACGTTTTTTTGGGAATCTGGGGGCAACATGGGTCTATAGACCGATGTTGCCCTTCCCAAAGTGGTAGTGCTCGGATAGATCTTTCTAACGAGCTATTGTACGCGTCAAACGGAGATCGTATGCCAAAGTTACGACCCCGGGAAATTGATGTACCAATTTACCCAAACGGGGCCCACAATTTGGCGTTTCATCTTCTAGGGTTAGGTTTCGGGATGTGAAGGGTTTTCCATTGTTTCTCAACAATAAATAGGCCTTCGAGCCTCATTGTAATACAGTTCGGAACAGTTCAGAGGCATGTAGCCTCCACATCTCTTCTCAGAGATAAGCTACCATCGCCCTAGCTGGTTTCTTTCCATTTCTGTTTGTAAACATATTTCAGTATTTTACAGTAATGAAATGAAGTATTATTTCCGCTGCATCTCTGTATTTATGGTTATCGCATCTCTGTATTTATGGTTATGGTTATATAATGTCCTCTCATATTAGTTGCAATAACATCTATTAATTCATGCATTCGATAACCAATCACATATGCATCAAAAATGCAAGAGACATAAACATTATACATCATATAACCAACATATAAACAACTAATTACCAACATATAACCCATGGCAACTCAGCCATAATGTCACCATCATAATCAATACATATGCTCATAGATCACAATAGAAAATACCACTTATTAGCATATGAAAATAACAACCAAGTCGGGGACTTCCATGTACCACCCGACCATAGACTGGGTTGAACCAACTATTTCTTTCATCCAGTCACCCTCATGCCATATTCTAAGCATGAATGTGGGATCTCATGGAACAAACCAAGCAAAACTAAATTGGGACTTCCAGAGGCCAAACCACTTCAACTCTTAACCAGTGATTCCACCTCACAATCGAATATCACTAACCATCACTAGATCGATCTCCATCTAAGTTTTCCAAGGCTCCAGAGCATTTGTTCCAGCCCGACTTCCAGAACTAGTAACTCAACCCACATTTGCCACCAGGCTCCAGAGCATTTGTCCAACCAATGCTCCGAGGACTAGTAACTCAACCCACATCCATAAGGAACATAAGAACCAACCAGAAAATGAAGACAAAACCCACAACACCATGGTTATCTAGGAAATGACAAGGTTAGGCAAAACCATTGTCAATCCATGCAATCCTCCATGTCAATGACAAATCATAACCAAGAAATCGCATGCATGTGTCATGCATCCCAAAACTAGCAAGGAAACCATACATGCTGTTGGATACCTATAGTAATAGGTTTCATATTTCATGATTGATTATTGAAAATCCAAATAGGCTCTGCTTTGTTAGCACAAAGATCCCATATTTCCAGGTAATCAGAGGTGTGTGAAATTACTTCAGATATTGAGGACCTTATTACATTTTTGTGGATGATTCAACAGCCTAATCTGGATCAGGCCATGTTTCAATTTTGAGTTGTAGAATAGAGAAAGAAGTCTGTCCAAACAGCTTAATCTTGGCAGACAAGTAGTTCAGGTAGAGAAACAAAGGTTCCCAAAAGCCTAATCTGGGACCTTGGAAGAGATAAGGGTAGAAGCAGATAGAGTAAAAAAGGAAAAAGCCAAAGAAAAGAAAAGGCAATTGAAGGTTGCAAGTCTAAGTGCCCCTCCAAGAAGAAACTAAAAAAATGTTAGGTGAAATAGTTGGGTAGGCAGTTGTGGTTGCAGAATGGACAGGTTCACCATTACATAGTTGTCAAAGATATTTTGCCAAGGCAATGGACATATCAGCAAAAAAGGTGGTGAATTTCATGGATTCACAGCAGAAAGCATCACTAACTTCACTTTTTCCCCCTTACTCCATCATTAACATCCCCTTTCTCAAAGATTCCCCTCCTTCACTTTACTAACTCCTAATTCTACTATTTAACTCCCTTATTCTACCCCTTGCCCTAATAGTAATAACACTAAGGTGTATAAAGCCCTAAATGTTATATATTCCCTCCCCTAGGCATAATAGCCGAGAAATCTGCAAAGAGGGATCATAGTGGCATCTGGCCACCATGGTGAACCTATCTCTGATACTCTCCCTTTGCTGCAGATCATTTCCCCTCAAAAAATACCTTTGCATGGGTATAAACCCCTCTCTAAACCCCTCTAGCCCACAAACCCTCCGCAAACCTTATAAAAGGCAAAATCCCGCCTTCAGAATGCCCCCAAATGCAAGCGCGGGTGGTCAGAGGTTGAAACATTTGAAAACCTTGTCAAAAAACCCATAAACGTTAAATTTTTCCGCCGCCCTATCCGCCGTGCACCTTACACCTCCGCCAGCCGTCGGATCAAGCCCTCCAGATCCGACGGCCCACCACAATATCGGAACGCCGTCCACGTCCGCGCGTTAACTCCCGAGAACATGACGTTGCGCCTCGTCATGCCTCTGCCACGCGTCGCCCGTTAGACCGTCTCGGAGCTCCCTCTGACACCCTGGGCGCCGTACTCTAACCGCCCCGAGAGACCGTGACGGTTAAAGCCTTAACCGTAACCTTCACGGCTTAACCTCCGCCCGTCCGCTATTTGACCGTCCCGCCGCGTCCAGCTCACCGCTGACTGGGCTGCCACCTCACCCCCGTTGACCGGTCGTCTGCTGCCACGTCCTCCCCGATGACGTCTGCTGACGTCACATCACCGTGACCCACCAATGACGTCATGCTGACGTCATCCTATAAAAGCGCCAAATGGGTAAAAATCTCATATTAACCAAATTTCACGCATTTTTTACCATTTCACTGTTATTGTCTGCCGAACTCTCTGTTTAACCGTTTCTGCCCGGATTTCCGCCAACCTGTAAATTCAACAAAGGCGACCACTCCAGCAACTGCAGTACACCTTGTCACGACTTCTGCACGTCAAGTTACAGGTATTTACCCTACCCTGCCCTCCATTCGACCTGCATTCTGCTCTAAACTGCTCACAGGCATAATAGGACCGTAAAACAGATTTTTTCACCGCTAGAACCGGGTTATACCTCCACCATTGTCTCTGTGAAGTCCAAAAATTCCCTGCAGAGTTGTAACAAACTGCAATTCATCTGAAAACCCCTCGTCCTGCGTTTTCTCGGCTAATGCCCCGCTGAATACCTCTGAATTACTACCAGGAGCTAAATTGGGCCCCAAAAGAGTCTCTGTAACCAATTACCAGCAGTATTTCAATTTCTAGCTGGTAAATTCCCCTCTGACAGTTCAGAAAATCAAGTTTTTACCACAGAGGGCAATCTGCAGTCTGTCTTTGCCAACTCACTTGTCAAATTGCATTAGTTTATCCCTTCACAAGCTATGGAGACTCCCATTGCTCTCAATATTAAGCCTATCAATGCCCCCCACCAAGAATTAGCATGGAAACCCCTGGGAGACATGGATTACCAGATGTTGGACTGGTTTCCTATGGGAACTAAGTATAATATCCAGATGTTAAATGAACTGAGAGCCCAGCACATGAGTGGAGCAGATATCCTGGGAATTTGGGAATCAAATTTGCCCATATACAACCTTCCCCAAGTTAATCCCATGCCAGAGCTTATCTACAGTTGCCAAGAGTGCTATGACCCCAGCCAAAGGGCAGTCATTAGCCCCACAGGCCTAGTCCTGTTTCAGATCACTCCAGAGAGTATAAATCAGATGCTGCATTTTCATACAGCCAAGAAATTGACCCCTCTCTCCATGCAAGATTTGATAAAGAGAGGAAATAACCTGTCTAATGACCAGATTGTGAAGATTAACCAGCTATTTGTCACACCTAGCTCTGAAGCAGTCAGAACCCCTCCCATTGGGTACCAATACCTGAATGAGTTGGGCAGGATGATGGTGGACTTGATTGGATATGTCCTGGGATTCAGAGGACTGGAAGATGTAGATGACAGCATATTGGCCATGCTGTCCATATTTGCCCCGGGTAAGCCTCCAGCTATCCACTATGATTATGCAACTTATATAGCTGAGAAGATTCATGACCAGTTCATGAACTTGAAGAGGGAGAGGCTGTTCAGATATACCTCCTACATATATCATCTGTTCTTGTTCAACCAGCCAGCTGCCTTCTCTGTCCCTTTGAGGTCACTCAACGCCCAAGGAACCCCAAGATCAGTTGTTTTTTGGACCCCTGTGTTCCATCGTACCTCACTATCACCTTATACATACTGTGAGTTTATTGATTTATTTGTTCATCCAGCCCTAACAGTGCTGCAAGGTGCCCCTCCTCCTAGACTGACCGATGACATGAAAAGAATTCTTCATTTGAACAAGCTTTACAACATCGGCAACTGGTACTTCTACCAGAATCACACAGTCATTAGGGTGTATGGATGTGAATTAAATCCATTTAGGCTGCCAAGGTACGTTCCCATGAGACTGTTTGCCTTAGAATATTTCAGGCAATTTGGGAACTCAGATTACCTACACTTTCAGAGTAGAAACAAGAAATCACAGTTGAAAGTGAGAAATCAGCTAGGTCCCTTCTTATACAACAGGAAGGAGGAAGGCTGGAAAGAGGCAGACAGGATCCTGGAAGGACTCCAGTTGAAAACTAGTTTTGAGTGGATTCCATATGACCCTAACCACTCTATTTCCCTCAGGAGGATCAGGTATAAGTTAGGCAACTATGCTCATGCCAGATTACCTGAAATTGAAAAATATGCAAATGCACCAGATTGGGAAGAGGGCACATTAGTAGAGCAAATGACTAATGAAGAAATACTTGAGCAAGAGGCTAGAAATGTCCAAAAACAAGCTGACTTGGAAACTTGTGGACAGGTGCCTATTTCCTACAGGAGGCAAATTGGGGCAGCCACCACAACACCAGCAACACAACAGCGAACTGCCGAGCAGACAACCCAAGCAGCAAGCAAGGACAAAGGCAAACAGGTGGAACAACCACCTATATTAACAGAAGAACAGGTTGACACCTTGCTACAGCAGCAAGAAGAAATGGAAGAACGGGAGTTGGGGCAGCAACAAGATAAACCACAAACTAGTGGGCAGCAGCCATTACAGCAAAATAAAGAGACAGATTTGCCCGGATCTACAGAACAGCAGCCCCAAACAGAGTTGTCTCCAAGAACAGACATCAATGTGGACAGCTCAGTCCTCCAAACACCTCAGAAGGAGGACTTAACCAGAAAGAGAGAAAGAGAGACTCCCCAGACTTCATCCTTTATCAGAGGAGAGAAGAGACAAAGATTGAATGACTCCCAAGAGGAGGACATAGCAGTAAGGCAGGCCATGGGCATGGGCCCACCCAGTGGAGAACTCTCGGCCAGCTCATCTCAAAGAGGACCAGATATGACAATGGGAGGAGAGGTCAGCTCTTCTGGCCAGCATAGAGAGGGGCACTCAAGTATAAAGCAGCAGTTCATAGAAATCAAGAGAAGGAGTGATCCCATAAAAGTGCAACTCTATGATCACTTGTTAAAACTAGCTCCCAGCAACCAGCAGAGACTAATGTCTGCTTTTGATGTGAGTGAGGGCAAAATGATAATGAGCCATTTTATGCCCACAACTCTACATCCTCAGTCCACCTCAGACTATTTAAGAATCAACATGGAGGTTCTGGCTAAAGATATTCACCCCATGGATAAGATAGAGTTACACAAACAAACGGGTGAAATGGTGTATGCCTCCCTGGCAGATGAGACACTGGAAAATTACAAGTTAAAGAGCAGCCTAGACAATACATCATCCCAGCTAGAATTGGAACGAGCATCCTCACAAGCCAAGGACAACAGGATCAAATCCTTGGAGGAGGTAATCATAGAGATAGGACATGATCCCAAGGATGTCAAAGGCATCCAAGAACTGCTGAAAATAAGGGATGCAGACATGGCAGCCCTAAGAAAGAAAATCAAACTCCCGGCCACCATCCATCCACAAACAGATGAAGTTGCCCAGCAACGGCAAGAAAAAGATACCACAGACTTGCTGGTATCCTTATACAAAGAGCTGGTTAGGACTCAAGACCAGCTAGGACAAACTGAAGCTGCAAAGGCAGCACTACAGGAAGCACTGAAGCAAAGAGAAGAGGGCCATCCCTCCCAGCCTCCTCCTGTGATAATAAATCTTGAGGAAGTCCCTCCAAAGACTGCTCCTCCTCCTCAGCAAACAGAAGCTACAGCACCAACTACAGCGCCATCCACAGCAGCAACAACTACAACATCAGAACAGGCTGCTAGTCTAGACATGCAAAAGCTGCAAGCAGAGATCCGAGCTATGGAAGCTCAAATGAAAGAGCTGGATGGGCTCAAACAGAACTTGGCTAATGTTAATGAGAAATTTGATAAAAGCAAACAAAATGAGGCAGCCAAGGAGAGAGAGGTGAAAACCCTTAAGAGAAGGATTGCTGAGCTGGAAAAAGAGCTTGCACTGGAAAGGGTGACAGCTGATATGAAAGCAGTGTTGTGGAGCAACATTGGAAGATCCATTGCCAAACAGTGGCAATACATTGAAACCATGGATGAACAAATGGTGCTCATCACCAAAGCAAACAAGGAGATACAGAGAGCCAGGGCAAGCCTTGGACACATGCCAGAAGCAGCTACCAGGATGATCAATATCCTGAATTACAAGACCAGCACTCAATTGGCTACCATGGGAATCAACAACAGGACAGAAACAATTGCCATAGCCAAGAGAGTTGTTACATTGAGAAACTTGGTTGGAACCTTGGAAAGAAGGACACAGGACATGCAGACAGAAATTAACAGGTTCCTGGAGAAGTTTGTAACACTGCAGAACAGAGGCCTCCCCAACATTTTGAGCAGCGTGGGAAGACTGCTCACCCTGGACAACTATAACAAGAGAATTGATGCACATGCAGTAGCAGAGATTGCAAAACCTCCCAGCACTTCAAAGGACACAGGGCCAGCCACAGGGCAAATGATGTATGACAGAGTGGAGAACCTGTTTTTTCTCATGAATGAGATAGAGCATCTGTTTGATACACCACCCAATTTCTTCAAGTTCACAGAAGCAGATGAGACTCTAGGGGCAATTTTGGCACATCAACTGCCCACACAGGATGTCTGGAGGCATTTGACCCAGACAATTTTAACGGGACAGAACCAATAGCGCAAAGGGAAAGAAGTAGGTACATACAGTGACAATTTTGGGAATTAATACCCACAGGAAAAGGCAGAGGCTGAGCCAACTCAGCCAGACCAATGACTCACCACCAGCGGCAGTCAAAGATACAGCTGACAGGCCCGAGACACAGTGTACCAGCCTACAGCCGGGTTTTCTATGCATTAACTCCGAATACTCAGACCGACTTAGCTATTCTTACAAAGCTAAAATATCTTCTGACAGAGCATTAAAATGCCTGTACTGTGTATTAAATGGGTAATAAATTTTCGACATAATATCTTAAAGAGTTGGTGAGAATGTAAAGACTGAGATAACGCAGAACTCAGATTTTTCTGTAGACCACCGCTAGTATATATACACCCTTCACAGATGCTGAAGGGGTTGCTGGAATTTTCTCTTGGATAACTTCCATCTGCTGTAATATTTTTCAGAGAGTTAATACAAAGGAGGAATGGAACTTCCAGAAGTTTGGTGTATTTGATGTCTTGTGGTGAAGGATGCATGTTACAGGATTCCATGGGTGTTGCATAAAACTATAAGTATTCTCAAATCTCTTGTCGTGTCTGTTTTGAGTCTTTTGTTCTCTTTGTCGTTCTAATGTGTTACACTTGATAGCAAGGTGAAAGGATAGTACCAGGATTTAACCATGTTTACCCTGGACTCAAACTGAGCTATTATAAATGTTTTCCTCTTATACAGTAACAGAATTGTAATTCTTAAATGCTGCAATTCAAGACTGTGTTTTTTATTGTAACAGTCATTCTCTGGGATTCAACTTTGCCCCTAAGACCTCTGTTTTCTCTTCTTAAAGCTATCTGTTGGGAACACATAGATAAATAGTGGAAATTCTTAAATGCTTTCACTATTCGTGCTACCTGTTTCCAGTCTTTTAATCAAAAATCTGTTCTATTAAACTCCCAAATGGCCCTGTAAGTCCCATCTTTCATCTCAAAACTTCAAACACATACAGCTACAGACTCCATTGCCCAATGGTACTCAACTTCTCAGAAAACTACTTCACTAGAACCTAAAAGGAATTTCACCAACCAAACATAAACAAAACACAGTGCATAATAGCTAGCCTAAAACCCTACAACAAACAGTTACAAATCATAAAGAGAGAGCCCTCTCTGATCACTGTTAGGCTAGAAGCAGTGATCCAAAGATTGGTTAGTGGTTACCCCGGCCGTATTCCCTTGGGAGTCATAGGGAACAACCTGGGTGTTAACATAATTGGCGACTCCACTGGGGACAAGACTATTCAATCACTATCTATCTTCCAAAGCTTTCATCAAGCCTGAAGCTAGCCAAGACATCTTAGGACTGTTTCTCTAATACAGGGGCAGTCTTAGGGAAGAGCTAACTAGGGAAACTTATCCTAGCCTTGAAACATATATAGTCATTCCAGAGTTCTTATTTTGCCCTTGTAAATACAAAACTTCTGTATAAAGTTCTGAAAGAACACTTAGAAGCTGGCTCCTAAAAGAAACCCAAGGCATACTAGGGCACACCCTGACCCTGATCAACCCATCATTGTTGATAACCCAAATATCATCCCAAAGAACATAAGGAAACAGCACAAGCAGGATAAACCTGCTGATTCAGATATAAGGTCAGACCAACCCATCCTCATTCCCACTCCTTGCAAAGTCCTTTTTCGTTCCACACCCAATTCCCCTAGTTCATCTTCAACCCCTCAAAGTCCTACCTTTCCATCTTCACCATCTGCACATACTCACTCAACCAATTCTCCACTTGTTACCCATCCTATTAACCCCAGTACACCTGTAATCCCAGTTGTCCCATTTGTTCCTATCAACCCTATTAACCCTATAAACATGGCTAACAGATATGCACCATTGCAGATTCCAGCCAATGCTCCAGCCCTACCCCAAGATTATCAAACCAGACTCTCATTTTTTGATTCCCATGGCCCTTTGACAGCCATCCAGCATGCTAAAAAGATGCAAGACCACTTTGAGACCTATGAAATTGATGATGATAGTGTCAGGATGAGAATTTTTGTCCAAAGCCTAACTGGGGATGTCAGAACTTGGTTTAGATCCTTGAATGCAAATTCCATTGCAACCTCTGAAGTTCTATACCAGGAATTTACCAACAGATGGGAGAAAAAGAGAGATCCACACCATATACTGGGTGAATATAACACTATTAAAAGAGGTCCCCAAGAAACGGTGTTGGAATATTGTGCTAGGTTTAACAACATATACAATGCTATTCCCCAGAACTTAAGGCCCCCTCCTGATTTAGCCCTTTATAACTTCCCTGATGGTTTTGACTCTGATATGGCCTATCAGTTGAGAGAAAGAGATCCTCCAACCCTTGCAGAAGCCCAAAGAGTTGCAGTCACTGTAGAGGCCAACCTAATTGCCAAAAGAAACAGGGCAAAGCTGGAAAAGAAGGTTGGTTTCAAGGAAGAGCCCTTGGGCTTCGATCAGAAGTTGGATGCAATACTAAACAGCATGAAAAGACTAGGTGAAAGAGTGGAATCAGTAGAAAGAAAGTCATCATGGGAAGCACCACAAAACAATACTCCTAGAAACCCAAATTTTAGGAGAACACAGAACCCCAATATAGGAAAAACAGGTGCTGACCAAGATATCAGACCACCTTTTCAAGAAAATTATGCAGAAACTTCCTCGGCTAATCAACTCAATGAAGATCCAGAGATCAATTTAATAGGTCTGGATGGTAAAAGCCATGTTTTCCTAACACAAGAAGACCATGATGAGGATGAGAACAAAACATTCCAAACACAATCAGGAGAATCCTTTGACTTTAAGCAAGGATATGATACTGCTGTCTATGAAGTCCATAAGCAGTACAAACTAAGAAGTCGGACTGTAAATGCAAATCAGCCTGAAAAGGTAAAGGAGAAACAGCAATCTAAAGAAGCCTCAGTCACTGAACCTAATGACAAAACAAACTTGCCTGCAAAGGAAGTAGTGGTTGAGGAGGTCACTGAATTTCTGTCCACACCACAAGAGCCCACAGCAACCTCATCCTCTCACCCAAATCCGAACATCACCCCTCAAGACATGGACATGGGGGGTAGGTTCCAAAATCAAGATGAAATCCAACAAGAAGATTCATTGAACAAGAAAAGGACTGCTGTCCGTGACCCTAAAATTCAGGTGGATAAACCCTTTGACCTAGGAACAGAGATTGGCAAGTTAAAGATAGCAATTCCCCTTTTAGAGCTAGCCAAGCATGACATATATAAGCAACAGATCAAGAAATCCCTTCAGCTCACCAACAACAAAGATGATGTAAATGTGCTAGATGACACTCCAGAATTACTGTTTGGTCCAGAGGTAGATGGAAAAACAGTAGTCACAGGGGTTTTACCTTTTTATGTCAGCTTACACGTTCATGATAAAATACTGCACAATGCAATGTTTGACTCAGGTGCATCTCACAACCTCATGCCAAAAGCAGTCATGGAAAGATTAAATTTGGATATAACAAGACCATACAAAGACCTGTTTTCTTTTGATTCTAGTCAAGTAAAATGCTTGGGCCTGATTAAGGATTTATGTGTGTCCCTGGTTCAATTTCCCAACAAAACCATTTTAATGGATGTTGTTGTTGCTGATATCCCACCCAAATATGGAATGCTCTTATCAAGATCATGGGGAGCCAAGCTCCAAGGCTCCCTGCAATTAGACATGTCATATGCAACCATCTCTGTCTTTGGACAACCCAAGAGACTTTATAGGGAAACACTCATGAAATACATGGTCAGCAGTGAAGAAAAGCCTCAAAATTTTCCAATATATGCTGTCCATTCAGACGTAGACTCTTACATCCTCTTTAATGACAGCATAGGCCTCTCGGGCAGTCACATTAGCACGGAGACATTTAAACCAGAGCAAAACATCCATCAAACAAATGGCACCTGCCAAAATTTAATCAGCCCAACAATACCCATTCACCCTCCTTTAGTTGTCAAAAATTGTCAAACAAATGATGAAGCTACCCTGGAAAACAAATGGGAGAAGAAACCCCAACTCATGCTCACACTGCCATCCCATGAACAGAACGTCAAATCTCCTGAACAGCAAGATAGTCTGTGGGTCCTAGAGTTTGACGGCTCAGTTAACAAGTTAGGGGCAGGAGCTGGAGTATGGATACATAACAAAGAGAAAGCCTGTGCACAAGGCAGGGCATATAGACTGAACTTTAAATGCACTAACAACATGGCAGAATATGAAGCTCTGCTACTAGGTCTCAAGATTGCTAAATCATTACAAGCACATAGCCTCTCAATCATGGGGGACTCTGATCTAGTAATTCAACAAGTAAAAGGGGATTTTGTCACCAATGACAAAAGATTAAGGTCCTACAGGTCTGCTGTAATTGAAATACTAGAAACTTTCTCCGAGTTTGTTCTCACAAAGATTCCAAGGGGCCACAATCTCCATGCTCACAGCTTGGCAACATTTGCCAGCACCTTCAAGTTCCCATTACAACCCAACAATTGTTTCACAGCAGAGGTCAAATATAGACCTTCTATCCCAAACAATGTCAAAGAGTGGCAAGTATTTGAGAATGATAGGCAAATAAACAACTTTTTAACCTTGCAACAAGAGTTTACAGGATTAAATATTGATCTTGAGACAGCAAGTCAATCTCAAATTGTTGATGGAGCAAGTCAATCACAATTACAGTTTCAACAATCTGTTCACCCAATGTCACTTAGGACAGCAAAACAACTGCTCAGCCCAACCATTTTCAACAATGAAAACATTCAACAAATTAAACAAATGGACTGTGAAGAGATGAGTAACATTGAAACTGAAATCATACAACTCAAAGACAATTTCCTCCCAGTGGGCCTTACCCCATTAGAGGATATTTTTGACTCAAATGACATCCCTAGGAAGCCAAAGATGCAGCCATTAGATGCAAGAGTTGAAGAATGTAATATTGGCACTATGGAAAAGCCTAAGATAGTCAAGCTGTCCGCCTCTTTGCCCCCCGATCAAAAGCCCAAATATGTTGATCTCTTTAAAGAATTCCAAGATGTCTTTGCCTGGGGTTATGAAGACTTGAAGTCTTATGACACATCTGTCATCCAGCATACCATCCCTCTCAAGCCTAATCAAAAAACATTCAAACAGAAATTGAGAAGGATCAATCCTGTGCTCCTTCCTTCCATTGAAAAAGAGTTGCATAAAATGTTCAAGGCTGGTATTATAGCACCAATCAGATTCTCGGAATGGATTTCAAATTTAGTCCCTACCAGAAAGAAAACTGGTGAAATCAGACTTTGTGTAGACTTAAGGAATCTGAATCAAGTTTCACTCAAAGACAACTATCCCTTACCCAAAATGGACCACATCCTTCAAAGAGTAGTAGGAGCCTCAAGAATATCATTGTTGGATGGCTTCTCAGGTTTCAATCAAATCCTGGTACACCCTGACGATCAAGACAAAACTGCATTTACTACCCCATGGGGTACTTTCAAGTATGTGAAAATGCCCTTTGGATTGAAGAATGCAGGGGCAACATTTCAAAGAGCAATGGACATTGCTTTTGCAAAAGAAATTCATGATTTCCTGGTCATTTACTTAGATGATCTTACACCCTTCTCAAAATCTGACCAAGAACATTTGAAACATTTAAGACAGATTTTCATAACATGCAGAAAATATGGCATTTCCTTAAACCCCAAGAAGTCTTTATTTGGTTTGGAAGAAGGGAAACTTTTAGGCCACATCATTTCAAAAGATGGCATAAGAATTGATCCAGATAGGATACAAGCGATCCTACAAATGCCTCACCCTAGGAGTGTCAAAGAGTTGCAAGGATTCTTAGGAAAACTCAATTTTTTAAGAAGGTTCATCCCAAATTTAGCAGAATTGATCAGACTGCTAAACAATATGCTAAAGAAAGATTCAAAGGTTAAGTGGACTGTGGAAGCAAAGCAAGCCTTTGAAAGCATAAAACTGGCTTTAACCCAAACCCCAATATTAACTAACCCTCAGTTTGACAGAGACTTTATCATTTTCTCCTTTGCCTCCCAACATACTATTGCTGCTGTTTTATTGCAGAAAGATGATCAAGGGAATGAAAAGCCCATTGCCTTCTTCAGCAGAGCTCTTAGAGATGCTCCTTTGAAATACCAAATAATGGAAAAACAAGCCTATGCATTAATCAAAGCTATCAAAGATTTTAGGATCTATATCCTTTACTCTCATGTTGTGGCTTATGTACCAAGTCCTATTGTCAAAGACATTCTCACCCAAGAAAACTTAGAGGGTAGAAGAGGAAAATGGATTGCAAACATACTTGAATTTGACATTGAAATAAAGCCTACAAAGTTAATAAAAGGGCAAGGTTTGGCTAAGTTAATGACAGAATCAAATTTCCAAGCCTTAGATATCAACCAACTGGACAGTGAAACAGAGCTGGCGACTCCAAAGATCAATGTAGCCTTTGAACAATCTCCATGGTACTCTGATATCTGTTATGTGTTACAAAACCTGTGTGCTCCCCCAGGACTGTCCAGAACTAAGTCTAGGTTCCTAAAAATGAAAACATCCAAATTTTGTGTGTTAGATGAGAATCTACTCTGGAAAAACCATGAAGGTATTTTGCTGCATTGTTTTCTTGAGAATGAAACTGATAAAATTATGCAAGAATTCCATGCTGGAGACTGTGGTGGACATTTGTACTGGAAGTCCACTGTGGACAAAATATTAAGGGCCGGTTATTACTGGCCCACCATGTTCTCAGATGTGAAGAAATTCACAACATCATGCCACAAGTGCCAGCTGTTTGAAGGCAGAAGACAGTTGCTGCCACTTCCTTTGAGGCCCATTTCAACAGAAAGACCTTTTCAACAATGGGGTTTGGATTTCATTGGAGAGATTCATCCCTCATCTTCAGGACAACACAGATGGATTTTGACTGCAACAGACTACTTCACCAAGTGGATTGAAGCTGCCCCATGCAGACAAGCAAATGACTCAGTGATCATTCAATTTCTAGAAAACAATATACTGGCTAGATTTGGCTGCCCAGAAAAGATAATAACAGACAATGCTGCTGCCTTCAAATCCAAGAAAATGATAAATTTCTGTCATAAATTTCACATCACTTTGGGCCATTCTACAGCTTACTATCCTCAGGGAAATGGTCTTGCTGAATCATCAAACAAAAGCTTGATAAACATCATAAAGAAAGTATTGGAAGAGAACAAAAAGAACTGGCACAAGAAACTAGTAAATGCTTTATGGGCAGATAGATTAACCACCAAAAGATCAATTGGTACCAGCCCATATGAGTTGGTCTATGGATTAGAGGCCAGATTTCCTTCATCACTAGGGGTGCCAGTTATGAAACTTCTACAAGAAAGTCAAGCAGAGCCAAATGATATGCAAAGAAGGATCAACCAGATAATCTGTTTACAGCAGACCAGAGAACAAGTTTTCAGCAGAGTGCAAATATTACAAGAGAAACTGAAAAAGGCCTTTGACAGAAGAACCAAAGCAGAAGACTTCAATCTAGGAGACAAAGTTCTAAAGTGGGATGCAAGAAGAGAAGACAAAGGGAAACATGGGAAGTTTGATTCTTTATGGAAAGGACCATTTGCTGTCCAAGCAGTGCAAGGTAATAACACTTATTTCCTTAAAAGCTTGACTGTGACTGAACTAGATGAAGGTCCTGTCAATGGCAGGATGCTGAAGCACTATTATGATGATTCAATATGACAAGGATCCAAAGGTTCATTGTATATATGCAATTGTACATATTCTCTTTTGATTTATATTGTATAAAGAGGTTTTCCCAAGTACTGCAACTAGCAGCAACAGGCAGATAATATCAGAGGTTCTCCAAGAAAGAAGCACACTATTTTGACAGGTTACATGCATCAGATCTCAAAGATTAAGATGGACATTCAAGGAACAAGGCAATCTGACCTGCTGTTCTTGGTCTTTCAAAAGAAAAACCATCCCCATGTGGAGCCACTGTTGGATACCTATAGTAATAGGTTTCATATTTCATGATTGATTATTGAAAATCCAAATAGGCTCTGCTTTGTTAGCACAAAGATCCCATATTTCCAGGTAATCAGAGGTGTGTGAAATTACTTCAGATATTGAGGACCTTATTACATTTTTGTGGATGATTCAACAGTCTAATCTGGATCATGCCATGTTTCAATTTTGAGTTGTAGAATAGAGAAAGAAGTCTGTCCAAACAGCTTAATCTTGGCAGACAAGTAGTTCAGGTAGAGAAACAAAGGTTCCCAAAAGCCTAATCTGGGACCTTGGAAGAGATAAGGGTAGAAGCAGATAGAGTAAAAAAGGAAAAAGCCAAAGAAAAGAAAAGGCACTTGAAGGTTGCAAGTCTAAGTGCCCCTCCAAGAAGAAACTAAAAAATGTTAGGTGAAATAGTTGGGTAGGCAGTTGTGGTTGCAGAAAGGACAGGTTCACCATTACATAGTTGTCAAAGATATTTTGCCAAGGCAATGGACATATCAGCAAAAAAGGTGGTGAATTTCATGGATTCACAGCAGAAAGCATCACTAACTTCACTTTTTCCCCCTTACTCCATCATTAACATCCCCTTTCTCAAAGATTCCCCTCCTTCACTTTACTAACTCCTAATTCTACTATTTAACTCCCTTATTCTACCCCTTGCCCTAATAGTAATAACACTAAGGTGTATAAAGCCCTAAATGTTATATATTCCCTCCCCTAGGCATAATAGCCGAGAAATCTGCAAAGAGGGATCATAGTGGCATCTGGCCACCATGGTGAACCTATCTCTGATACTCTCCCTTTGCTGCAGATCATTTCCCCTCAAAAAATACCTTTGCATGGGTATAAACCCCTCTCTAAACCCCTCTAGCCCACAAACCCTCCGCAAACCTTATAAAAGGCAAAATCCCGCCTTCAGCATGCCCCCAAATGCAAGCGCGGGTGGTCAGAGGTTGAAACATTTGAAAACCTTGTCAAAAAACCCATAAACGTTAAATTTTTCCGCCGCCCTATCCGCCGTGCACCTTACACCTCCGCCAGCCGTCGGATCAAGCCCTCCAGATCCGACGGCCCACCACAATATCGGAACGCCGTCCACGTCCGCGCGTTAACTCCCGAGAACATGACGTTGCGCCTCGTCATGCCTCTGCCACGCGTCGCCCGTTAGACCGTCTCGGAGCTCCCTCTGACACCCTGGGCGCCGTACTCTAACCGCCCCGAGAGACCGTGACGGTTAAAGCCTTAACCGTAACCTTCACGGCTTAACCTCCGCCCGTCCGCTATTTGACCGTCCCGCCGCGTCCAGCTCACCGCTGACTGGGCTGCCACCTCACCCCCGTTGACCGGTCGTCTGCTGCCACGTCCTCCCCGATGACGTCTGCTGACGTCACATCACCGTGACCCACCAATGACGTCATGCTGACGTCATCCTATAAAAGCGCCAAATGGGTAAAAATCTCATATTAACCAAATTTCACGCATTTTTTACCATTTCACTGTTATTGTCTGCCGAACTCTCTGTTTAACCGTTTCTGCCCGGATTTCCGCCAACCTGTAAATTCAACAAAGGCGACCACTCCAGCAACTGCAGTACACCTTGTCACGACTTCTGCACGTCAAGTTACAGGTATTTACCCTACCCTGCCCTCCATTCGACCTGCATTCTGCTCTAAACTGCTCACAGGCATAATAGGACCGTAAAACAGATTTTTTCACCGCTAGAACCGGGTTATACCTCCACCATTGTCTCTGTGAAGTCCAAAAATTCCCTGCAGAGTTGTAACAAACTGCAATTCATCTGAAAACCCCTCGTCCTGCGTTTTCTCGGCTAATGCCCCGCTGAATACCTCTGAATTACTACCAGGAGCTAAATTGGGCCCCAAAAGAGTCTCTGTAACCAATTACCAGCAGTATTTCAATTTCTAGCTGGTAAATTCCCCTCTGACAGTTCAGAAAATCAAGTTTTTACCACAGAGGGCAATCTGCAGTCTGTCTTTGCCAACTCACTTGTCAAATTGCATTAGTTTATCCCTTCACAAGCTATGGAGACTCCCATTGCTCTCAATATTAAGCCTATCAATGCCCCCCACCAAGAATTAGCATGGAAACCCCTGGGAGACATGGATTACCAGATGTTGGACTGGTTTCCTATGGGAACTAAGTATAATATCCAGATGTTAAATGAACTGAGAGCCCAGCACATGAGTGGAGCAGATATCCTGGGAATTTGGGAATCAAATTTGCCCATATACAACCTTCCCCAAGTTAATCCCATGCCAGAGCTTATCTACAGTTGCCAAGAGTGCTATGACCCCAGCCAAAGGGCAGTCATTAGCCCCACAGGCCTAGTCCTGTTTCAGATCACTCCAGAGAGTATAAATCAGATGCTGCATTTTCATACAGCCAAGAAATTGACCCCTCTTTCCATGCAAGATTTGATAAAGAGAGGAAATAACCTGTCTAATGACCAGATTGTGAAGATTAACCAGCTATTTGTCACACCTAGCTCTGAAGCAGTCAGAACCCCTCCCATTGGGTACCAATACCTGAATGAGTTGGGCAGGATGATGGTGGACTTGATTGGATATGTCCTGGGATTCAGAGGACTGGAAGATGTAGATGACAGCATATTGGCCATGCTGTCCATATTTGCCCCGGGTAAGCCTCCAGCTATCCACTATGATTATGCAACTTATATAGCTGAGAAGATTCATGACCAGTTCATGAACTTGAAGAGGGAGAGGCTGTTCAGATATACCTCCTACATATATCATCTGTTCTTGTTCAACCAGCCAGCTGCCTTCTCTGTCCCTTTGAGGTCACTCAACGCCCAAGGAACCCCAAGATCAGTTGTTTTTTGGACCCCTGTGTTCCATCGTACCTCACTATCACCTTATACATACTGTGAGTTTATTGATTTATTTGTTCATCCAGCCCTAACAGTGCTGCAAGGTGCCCCTCCTCCTAGACTGACCGATGACATGAAAAGAATTCTTCATTTGAACAAGCTTTACAACATCGGCAACTGGTACTTCTACCAGAATCACACAGTCATTAGGGTGTATGGATGTGAATTAAATCCATTTAGGCTGCCAAGGTACGTTCCCATGAGACTGTTTGCCTTAGAATATTTCAGGCAATTTGGGAACTCAGATTACCTACACTTTCAGAGTAGAAACAAGAAATCACAGTTGAAAGTGAGAAATCAGCTAGGTCCCTTCTTATACAACAGGAAGGAGGAAGGCTGGAAAGAGGCAGACAGGATCCTGGAAGGACTCCAGTTGAAAACTAGTTTTGAGTGGATTCCATATGACCCTAACCACTCTATTTCCCTCAGGAGGATCAGGTATAAGTTAGGCAACTATGCTCATGCCAGATTACCTGAAATTGAAAAATATGCAAATGCACCAGATTGGGAAGAGGGCACATTAGTAGAGCAAATGACTAATGAAGAAATACTTGAGCAAGAGGCTAGAAATGTCCAAAAACAAGCTGACTTGGAAACTTGTGGACAGGTGCCTATTTCCTACAGGAGGCAAATTGGGGCAGCCACCACAACACCAGCAACACAACAGCGAACTGCCGAGCAGACAACCCAAGCAGCAAGCAAGGACAAAGGCAAACAGGTGGAACAACCACCTATATTAACAGAAGAACAGGTTGACACCTTGCTACAGCAGCAAGAAGAAATGGAAGAACGGGAGTTGGGGCAGCAACAAGATAAACCACAAACTAGTGGGCAGCAGCCATTACAGCAAAATAAAGAGACAGATTTGCCCGGATCTACAGAACAGCAGCCCCAAACAGAGTTGTCTCCAAGAACAGACATCAATGTGGACAGCTCAGTCCTCCAAACACCTCAGAAGGAGGACTTAACCAGAAAGAGAGAAAGAGAGACTCCCCAGACTTCATCCTTTATCAGAGGAGAGAAGAGACAAAGATTGAATGACTCCCAAGAGGAGGACATAGCAGTAAGGCAGGCCATGGGCATGGGCCCACCCAGTGGAGAACTCTCGGCCAGCTCATCTCAAAGAGGACCAGATATGACAATGGGAGGAGAGGTCA
Organism: Pinus tabuliformis; assembly: GCA_031772625.1. Taxonomy (NCBI): domain Eukaryota; kingdom Viridiplantae; phylum Streptophyta; class Pinopsida; order Pinales; family Pinaceae; genus Pinus; species Pinus tabuliformis. Next base: position 816,751,402 of record CM062818.1, read on the forward strand.
GCTCTTCTGGCCAGCATAGAGAGGGGCACTCAAGTATAAAGCAGCAGTTCATAGAAATCAAGAGAAGGAGTGATCCCATAAAAGTGCAACTCTATGATCACTTGTTAAAACTAGCTCCCAGCAACCAGCAGAGACTAATGTCTGCTTTTGATGTGAGTGAGGGCAAAATGATAATGAGCCATTTTATGCCCACAACTCTACATCCTCAGTCCACCTCAGACTATTTAAGAATCAACATGGAGGTTCTGGCTAAAGATATTCACCCCATGGATAAGATAGAGTTACACAAACAAACGGGTGAAATGGTGTATGCCTCCCTGGCAGATGAGACACTGGAAAATTACAAGTTAAAGAGCAGCCTAGACAATACATCATCCCAGCTAGAATTGGAACGAGCATCCTCACAAGCCAAGGACAACAGGATCAAATCCTTGGAGGAGGTAATCATAGAGATAGGACATGATCCCAAGGATGTCAAAGGCATCCAAGAACTGCTGAAAATAAGGGATGCAGACATGGCAGCCCTAAGAAAGAAAATCAAACTCCCGGCCACCATCCATCCACAAACAGATGAAGTTGCCCAGCAACGGCAAGAAAAAGATACCACAGACTTGCTGGTATCCTTATACAAAGAGCTGGTTAGGACTCAAGACCAGCTAGGACAAACTGAAGCTGCAAAGGCAGCACTACAGGAAGCACTGAAGCAAAGAGAAGAGGGCCATCCCTCCCAGCCTCCTCCTGTGATAATAAATCTTGAGGAAGTCCCTCCAAAGACTGCTCCTCCTCCTCAGCAAACAGAAGCTACAGCACCAACTACAGCGCCATCCACAGCAGCAACAACTACAACATCAGAACAGGCTGCTAGTCTAGACATGCAAAAGCTGCAAGCAGAGATCCGAGCTATGGAAGCTCAAATGAAAGAGCTGGATGGGCTCAAACAGAACTTGGCTAATGTTAATGAGAAATTTGATAAAAGCAAACAAAATGAGGCAGCCAAGGAGAGAGAGGTGAAAACCCTTAAGAGAAGGATTGCTGAGCTGGAAAAAGAGCTTGCACTGGAAAGGGTGACAGCTGATATGAAAGCAGTGTTGTGGAGCAACATTGGAAGATCCATTGCCAAACAGTGGCAATACATTGAAACCATGGATGAACAAATGGTGCTCATCACCAAAGCAAACAAGGAGATACAGAGAGCCAGGGCAAGCCTTGGACACATGCCAGAAGCAGCTACCAGGATGATCAATATCCTGAATTACAAGACCAGCACTCAATTGGCTACCATGGGAATCAACAACAGGACAGAAACAATTGCCATAGCCAAGAGAGTTGTTACATTGAGAAACTTGGTTGGAACCTTGGAAAGAAGGACACAGGACATGCAGACAGAAATTAACAGGTTCCTGGAGAAGTTTGTAACACTGCAGAACAGAGGCCTCCCCAACATTTTGAGCAGCGTGGGAAGACTGCTCACCCTGGACAACTATAACAAGAGAATTGATGCACATGCAGTAGCAGAGATTGCAAAACCTCCCAGCACTTCAAAGGACACAGGGCCAGCCACAGGGCAAATGATGTATGACAGAGTGGAGAACCTGTTTTTTCTCATGAATGAGATAGAGCATCTGTTTGATACACCACCCAATTTCTTCAAGTTCACAGAAGCAGATGAGACTCTAGGGGCAATTTTGGCACATCAACTGCCCACACAGGATGTCTGGAGGCATTTGACCCAGACAATTTTAACGGGACAGAACCAATAGCGCAAAGGGAAAGAAGTAGGTACATACAGTGACAATTTTGGGAATTAATACCCACAGGAAAAGGCAGAGGCTGAGCCAACTCAGCCAGACCAATGACTCACCACCAGCGGCAGTCAAAGATACAGCTGACAGGCCCGAGACACAGTGTACCAGCCTACAGCCGGGTTTTCTATGCATTAACTCCGAATACTCAGACCGACTTAGCTATTCTTACAAAGCTAAAATATCTTCTGACAGAGCATTAAAATGCCTGTACTGTGTATTAAATGGGTAATAAATTTTCGACATAATATCTTAAAGAGTTGGTGAGAATGTAAAGACTGAGATAACGCAGAACTCAGATTTTTCTGTAGACCACCGCTAGTATATATACACCCTTCACAGATGCTGAAGGGGTTGCTGGAATTTTCTCTTGGATAACTTCCATCTGCTGTAATATTTTTCAGAGAGTTAATACAAAGGAGGAATGGAACTTCCAGAAGTTTGGTGTATTTGATGTCTTGTGGTGAAGGATGCATGTTACAGGATTCCATGGGTGTTGCATAAAACTATAAGTATTCTCAAATCTCTTGTCGTGTCTGTTTTGAGTCTTTTGTTCTCTTTGTCGTTCTAATGTGTTACACTTGATAGCAAGGTGAAAGGATAGTACCAGGATTTAACCATGTTTACCCTGGACTCAAACTGAGCTATTATAAATGTTTTCCTCTTATACAGTAACAGAATTGTAATTCTTAAATGCTGCAATTCAAGACTGTGTTTTTTATTGTAACAGTCATTCTCTGGGATTCAACTTTGCCCCTAAGACCTCTGTTTTCTCTTCTTAAAGCTATCTGTTGGGAACACATAGATAAATAGTGGAAATTCTTAAATGCTTTCACTATTCGTGCTACCTGTTTCCAGTCTTTTAATCAAAAATCTGTTCTATTAAACTCCCAAATGGCCCTGTAAGTCCCATCTTTCATCTCAAAACTTCAAACACATACAGCTACAGACTCCATTGCCCAATGGTACTCAACTTCTCAGAAAACTACTTCACTAGAACCTAAAAGGAATTTCACCAACCAAACATAAACAAAACACAGTGCATAATAGCTAGCCTAAAACCCTACAACAAACAGTTACAAATCATAAAGAGAGAGCCCTCTCTGATCACTGTTAGGCTAGAAGCAGTGATCCAAAGATTGGTTAGTGGTTACCCCGGCCGTATTCCCTTGGGAGTCATAGGGAACAACCTGGGTGTTAACACATGCAACTCGATACCTGCAAACAAAACTTGTTATAGTTGTTGATCCGATGTCCTCTTGTGCTTTCCTACTCTTCCTTTGCATTCTTGCTCCAAATCCTAAGTATGCCACAATCCTCCAAGAGTGCTCTAAGAAAACTCAAGGTGTGCAAGAGTATGAGAGAGAGAATAAAATGAGAGCTCTAAAATTGAACTAAAAAAAGATAACACTGGAAAAAGCCTCATAATTCGTTTTATTAATGAGGCCTCTATTTTCTTCAATTTTCCATTGTTTTCCTTCCTTTCCCTCCTCATATGCAACCTATGGCCTTTCACCTTCCTTTTCTCCTAATTTCCATTATTTTCATAAATAAAATTCCAATCAATGCCCCTTACCTTTTCAAATTCCTTTACCAATTTCCTCAACCATAATAAACCAAAATGAACACCCACTAGGATGTTTTTCCCACCATTTAGCTTGAAATACGTGTCCTATGACCTTGGTCTTATATTTTTACATGAATTTTTAACTGAGGTTGTTACAGAACCCTCCCCCTTGGGGGAACATCGTCCTCAGTGTTCAATGACACCAATAAACCAAAAAACCAGTGAAAACAAAACATATTGCCTATGTTGCTTTATAACACAACTCATTGTAGCATTTACAATGACCATTGTTGAAGATATGACAACCATACCGTTTACTGGAGCTTTATAACATAGCTCGTTATGGTATTTACAATAATAACCACATATACACTCATACACATTTGCTTCAACCAACAAATAATCATATTGTGTATGGAGCTTTATAAATCTAGATCGATACAGTATTTACAATAACATACACATATATACATATGCACATTTTCTCAACTAGCAAATAAAAGGATACAGTGCCCATATCAACAACAAGGGAATCTAGAGGCTCACACCTCCACCCTCAAAGTAATACCAGGATTCACCTCCTTCCCAAGAAGTCCACAATCCACTACCAAAGTCAAAGTTGCATTGATCCAGGTGGATATTGGTGGCCACCCGCCAATTCCACTTGGACCCCCACCATTACTTCTTTTAGTTTTCAGTTTCCTTAATTGTAGCACAGTTTACTATTTTTAGCAGTTTTTCGAGTCCTAAACTTCCGGAGCCGTTTTGAGGCCCTACACAATGTTTTTTTGGGAATCTACCGCTATCAATTTTTATTTAAAATTGTCTTTTCCGTCGTAGTCCTCGGAGATATCTTTCCAACGGGTTATCATGCACGTCAAATGGAGATAATATGACCAAGTCACGACGCTGGGAAGTTGGCTGTCCAACTCACCCCAACGGGGCCCATAAACTCTTGGTGTTACTTCTCCTCGGGTTAGGGTTTTGGTTGTTTAGGGTTTGCTCTTATTGTTCAATAATAAAAAGGCCCTTAAGCCTCATTGTAAGGCAGTTCAGAGGCATGTAGCCGCCACATCTCTTCTCAGAGATAAGCTACCATCGCCCTAGCTGGTTTATTTTCATTTCTGTCTGTAAGCATATTTCAGTATTTTACATTGATGAAGTGAAGTATTATTTCCGCTACATCTGTGTTTATGGTTATCTCTGTAATTTTTTGCGTTCCTATTTAAATCCGGATCAGTGGTATCAAAGCGGTCTGTTTTTTTCTCTGTTTTTATTTGCATGTCCCCAACGAGGTCGCGATATAAGGAGTTAGGGCTTGAACTGGTGGAACCTTTGCAAGATCAGCCTCGCAAATCCCGATGGCCTCCCATGGCAGATGAAAAGAAAGACAAGGGGGCAGGAGATCCTATCAAAATCTTACTCGAAGAAGCCCTCAAGCGACAAAGGAACGCGATGATGGACAATTTTTCCCAGATCCTTCAGCAGCTACCCAGGGGCGACGCGTCGACTTCCAATAGCTACTCTGGAAATGCCACGCCATTTAAGGTACAAGTTAATTTTGAAATCCCCATATTCGAGGGTCAAATAGACATAGATGCCATTGATAAATGGTTAAATCTGCTAGAGGGTTATTTTTATGTTCATGATTTTTCCAATCGGGAAAAGATTATTTTCGCTCTTCTCAAAGTAGCCCCCCACGTCAAGGACTGGTGGGGAACCTACTGCGAGCAGAAGGATGAAAGTATAGGCTCAGTATTTTCAGCCGCACCCACTTGGAATTCATTTCGGGATGTCATGAAGGAGCAATACTACCCTGTCAGAAGCTATGAGGATCAATACATAAAGTGGATCACACTGCGGCAGGGAAGGGACCAAGACGTGTCAGAGTTTACCAATATTTTCCATACCCTTCGCACAAAGTTGGGTATTAAGGATTCAGAGCAGCATTTGATATGCAAATATTGCGGATGCCTGCTCAAGTACATCCAGGAAGAAATAGAATTCCTGAACATCTCCTCGCTCGGCATGACATATCGATATGCCGTCAAGGTCGAGCAAAAGTTTAAACAGAAGAAGCGAGAATTTGGATCTGCGAATTCGAAGCAAGGGAAAGGTGCCCCAAACCGCAGAACAAAGGACAAAGCCAAGGCGGGGCGGCCCAAGACAACCTACCAAAGTTGCAAGCAAAGAACAATGTTGCGAAGCTGAAAAAAGGACACAGGAAAGTGGTGTGAGTTCCATAAGAGCTCCACTCACAACACAAGTGAGTTTCGGGCCAAGCAGTCACTGGTGGCCAAGCTAAACGTTTCAGAATCAGATGCATGTTCCGACTCTGAGTCAAAACCCGACAAGGGGAATGAAAAAGGGAAGCAGATTATCGATGCAGAGCCCAACGCCACCATTGCCACCACGAAGATCCAGAAGGAGGAACCTGAAGATCCAGAGGAAGAGGAGCATCTCTTCCACTCCCAGATGTGGGTAAAGGGCTCCCCGCTACAGTTCATTGTTGACAGTGAGAGCCAAAAGAACCTCATTTCAGCAAAGGTCGTGAAGTGGTTGGGCTTACCGACCACAGCACACCCACAATCATACACCATCAGGTGGCTTCACCAAGGATGGGATCTTCTCGTGAGCCAGCAGTGTCGCCTTCCATACAACATCAAGCCCTTCACAGATGAGGTATTGTGTGATATTGCTCCCCTTGAAGTTTGTGATGTATTATTAGGACAACCATACTTGTGGAAGCGACATGTTGTGCCCCGTGTTGTTATTGTTACTTTGGGAGACAAGTTATATAGGATACCGGAGGTAGCACTGCCTGCCATCGTCTCTTTGGATACTACAAAATAATGCAGTAAGCTCATTTCCAAAACCGAGAAATTTTTTTTCCTGATGATACGCCCTCAAGGAAAGAAGAAGACGGTGGCCACGACCTCGAGACAGGGACCCTCCGCACAACAATTACATATGGACAAGGTCGTGGAGGAGTACGAGGACATCTTCACCTCCCCCGCAGGGGTTCCTCTGCACTGTCAAGTTAAGCACTCCATCGATCTGACCCCAGGTGCACTGCTGCCCAATGGAACAATCTATCGGTGCTCCATTCTGGAGAATGATGAAATCAAGAGGCAGATTCAGCGCTGCTACAGAAAGGTCACATCCATCCGAGTTCATTACCCTATGGGTGCCCGATCATGTTGGTACAGAAGAAGGATGGGACTTGGAGACTCTGTATTGACTATCGGGCGGTGAACAAGATCATTGTTCGTAATAGGTACTTGATCCCACGGATTGATGACCTCTTGGACCAACTGAAGGGAGCAAAATATTTCAGCAAGATCTATTTGAAGTTAGGATGTCACCAGGTACCAATCGAACCCTCCAATGTGAGGAAGACTACCTTCAAAGCCAAGGAGGGCCTTTTTGAATGGTTGGTTATGCCTTTCGGATTGATGAATGCTCCTGCAACCTTCATGAGGCTAATGGATGACATCTTGCGACCATTCACCAACTCATTTGTAGTGGTATACTTGGATGACATCTTGATCTTCAGCTAGAGTTGGGAAGAGCACCTCCACCACATCCAACAGGTTCTCCAAACACTGCGACAACACAAGTTATGTGCCAATTTGGAGAAATGCACTTTTGGCATGACCCAGGTTTAGTATCTAGGATACATTATTGATGAACAGGGGGTGCATGTGGATCCAGCCAAGATCCAAGTCATTCGGGATTGGCCATCTCCAACCACTCTGACAGAGCTCTGCAGCTTTCTAGGTCTTGCCAACTTCTACCGCAGGTTCGTGTTGGGATTTTCTCATATCACTTGGCCCTTGAGTCAAGTCACCAAGGGAGGAGCGAAAGAAAAATTCTTTTGGTTTGAACCTCTATAGAAGGCATTCACAGAGTTGAAAGATCGCCTTTGATCGGCACCAATGCTCGCATTACTAGACTTGCAACAACCATTTGAGGTCGAGATAGATGCCTCTGATTGTGCTATTGGGGCAGTCCTTATTCAATGCGAGCATCCAATGGCATATCACAGTGAGACACTTTCAGACACAGTCCGGAAGTATCCCATTTATGACAAAGAGATGTATTCCATTGTGCACGCCTATCGATAATGGAAGCATTACATTTTGGGGAAGGAAACGGTAATCCACACAGACCACTAACCCCTGCAGTTCATACAAACCCAAGGGAAATTGCAGAATGATCGCCATCAGAAGTGGTCCACATACCTGCAACAGTTCCATTTGAATATCAAGTATAAGAAGGGCAGCACCAATAATGTTGCAGATTTCCTCAGTCGACCACCGATCATGTTGTAACCACCGTGCTCAACTCTTGTGGGCACAAGACTTCTGATTGGCCACTTCTCTACAAAAGCAACCCAGAATTCAGCCACACATACCAGACACTCTTGGAGGGTCAACATGTTCCAGATTTTCACCTCCAGGATGCCTTATTATGCCACCTGGGTCACCTTTGTGTTCCTTCAAGCCAGCGTGCCAAGATGATTTGGGAAGCACACTACAGTCGGGCTGCTGGGCATTTTGGGGTCAAGAGAATGGTGGAAGTAATGCAAAAGTATTTCTATTGGCCGAATCTTCGACAGGATGTCGGCAAGTACATCAAATCATGCACTGCCTGCGCCATTGCAAACCGACCATCAAGAAGCAAGGCCTTTATACCCCGCTGCCTACCCCCAGTCAACCTTGGGAATCCATCTCCATTGATTACATGTCAGGCCTTCCTTCCACTAAGCATGGAAATGACTGTGTTTTTGTGGTTGTTGACAGGTTCTCGAAGATGGCCATTATGGCGTCCTGCAAGAAGAATATCACAACAGAAGCCAATGCTAAACTCTTCTTTGAACGAGTGTGGGTACACTTTGGGATCCCACAATCTATCATCTCAGATCGGGACAACAAGTTCTTCAGTACATTTTGGTCGAGTCTCTGGTTGATGCTGGACACCAAACTCACTAAGTCCACAGCCTTCCATCCTTAAACTGATGGCCAGACAAAGGTTGTCAACAGGATGATCGTACACATTTTGCACATGTACAACTCAAAGCGTCCACGCACATGGGACAAGAGCCTCCCCTATGTTCAACACAGCTACAACTGGGCTCTCCATAGCTCGACTGGCCACAGCCCTTTTCAGGTGGGCTTGGGATTCCAGCCACTGTGTCCCATTGATGTGGCCATGCCATTTGCAGCTACTCAGGCAGATTCAGCTCATGTCCAGTCTACAACAAATAAGGCAAACAACTTCATTGAGCACATCCAACATATTCGCCATCAGGTCCATGACATTCTGGAGAAATCAAATGCCAAGTACAAGCATCGACATGATCAACATCGGGTGCCACGCAAGTTTCAGGTGGGCGACAAAGTCTGGTTGCATTTGCAAAAGGAACGCCTTACCGGAGCCTATCGGAAACTCAAACCACTCTGATATGGTCCTTACACCATTACTAAGGCTGTGGGAGACAATGCAATTGAGCTCAGCATTCCCCCATTCCTTGGCATGCACCCAGTGTTCAATGTGGACCGCCTTCGGCCATACTTTCCACCATTACTAGACACATTTGACCTTGCAGAACAGTTCACACCCACAGAGTTGAATCCAAATTGCATGGAACAATCTGCAACTGACAGATCATGGACACACAAATCAAGCACACTCACCAGCAGAATATCCAACTGTATCGAGTTGTCAAAGTAGGCCAACTCCTTCACCAGGGCAAGTGGCTCACCAGGGACCAAGTTCAGCAAAAGTTCCCTCATCTCATGGAGGAACTCAACGCAATGGGGACCATTGCTTCCTAAGGGGGGAGGAATGATCCAGGTGGATATTGGTGGCCACCCACCAATTCCACTTTGACCCCCACCATCGCTTCTTTCAGTTTTTTAGTTTCCTTAATTATAGCACAGTTTACTATTTTTAACAATTTTTTGGGTCCTAAACTTCCGGAGCCGTTTTGAAGCCCTAAACGACATTTTTTTGGAAATATACCGCTAGCGATTTACTATCTAAAATTGTCTTTTTTGTTGTAGTCTTCGGAGAAATCTTTCCAACGGGTTATCATGCGCATCAAATGGAGATAATATGACCAAGGCACAACCCTGGGAAGTTGGTTGTCCAACTCACCCCAACGGGGCCCATAAACTCTAGGTGTTACATCTCCTCGAGTTAGGGTTTTGGTTGTTTAGGGTTTGCTCTTATTATTCAATAATAAAAAGGCCCTTGAGGCTCATTGTAAGGCAATTCAGAGGCATGTAGCTGCCGCATCTCTTCTCAGAGATAAGCTACCATTGCCCTAGCTGGTTTATTTCCATTTTTGTCTGTAAGCATATTTTAGTATTTCATTAATGACGTGAAATATTGTTTCCGCTGCATCTCTGTGTTTATGGTTATCTCTATAATTTGTTGCGTTCCTGTTTAAATCCGGATCATGCATCCAATGTCCAGCGCTACAATAATGTGCCACCCATCCTCTCATTGAACAGTTACTGGCTCATTGTTCCAGGGAACACTCCCAATGTGCATTTGATTCCGTCTAGAAATGCTAATGACAAAAAAAAATCCATCCCTGGCCTTCCCTTCTCTACTACATTGACCCTCAGTCAATCCGCTCACCCGGACACACCTTCCAAGTTCCGCGAGCATCCCCTTCTCTGCTACACAGTCCCTCTAGCGACCCCTCCCTTGATAATGTTTCCTCGCATTGGAAGTCAAAAAACCAAGGTATATACCTACCTAAAAACCATCATGCCAGTCATAACATGCTCATGGAAATCAATAGACACTATTGAGTACCAGTGTCCCACAATGGCCCTGCTCCTGAAGTGTTTTACTAGCATACTGCTACACGTTCCCATTCCTTTCATTGGCGCTGTTAATTCTTGCAATGAGTTTCAACCACCCAGTTTGGGCACTTCCATGCTTTCTTGTACCAAGCACATAATTCCCATTAGATTCAAAACGAATTGAAATAAATTCAAATCATACCTCATCGGTGGCCCGCTAATAAGGTACACTTGCACTTATGTTCACTTCTTGTCACAACAAGCCAATCCATATCTTGATCAAATCATCATGTATAAACATATCACATCTGATTAGCTCAAAACACAACCATCATAGATCAAAATCATGAATCACATGCAATAATCATAAACTAGAATCATAGATCACATGTAACCATCATAAACCAAAATCATAGATCACATGTAACCATCATAAACCAGAATCATAGATCACATGCATAATAAAACCAAAATAAAATACTAATATGTATCCTTCATTCGGTCCTTTGCTTCTAACTTTATCCTTTGTCCTTTTGTACACACACCAGATTGGTTTCCACACCTGACAAGCACCCATTGCCTTTTTCTCTTCTTCAATCACGTACACATACACAATGAACATCACAACACATACATCCATAGAATACATACACTTGCACTTGATATATATAATGACACGTACATCTACACCCGGTGTACAACACAACACAATAAATACTCCTACATGTGATGTACAACACAATACACATAGTACAACACAATGAATACACATGTCATGATGCCACGACTACATAATGCACATACATAGTATTGCATGAACACAATACAACATTTACAAAATGCACACAATACCACATGTACACCAGTACCACATGTACAACATGTACGTAGTACCACTTGTAAACAACACCACCGACACAACGTGTACACATCACATGTACATGACACCACTTACACAACGTATACACATTGGCACATGTACACCACACCACCTGTACATGTACCACTTACACTTAAAATCTATGAGGTTAGTATCATGTGGGCACCACCTATACATGTACAACACATAGCACCACATACACGACATGTACACAACACCACCTGCACATAACACCACATGTACAACATACACACAACACCATATGTACATAGCACTGCATATATAACATGTACATAGCACCATATGTACACAACATTGCATATCCAACATGTGAACAACACCATATGCACACAACACCACATATCCAACATGCGCACAATATGATATGTACACAACACCGCATACAACATGTCCATAGCACCATCTATACCCAGCACTGCATATGCAATATACACACAACACCATATATACAACATGCACACATCATCATATGTACACAATACTACATATGCTACATGTACACAACACCAATACTACACATCCTAAGTCCACACTATCCTTACCAGGCAACCTTGGTTCTAATGTCTTTCACCATTCATGCTTGCCCCAGCATGTCGCAGATCACACTGCTTTCATCTTGCTGATATATGCCTCAACATTACCTGCCATAACATAGACATAGTATAATCACATAATTTTAATTCATGCCCACATGATACTAACCTCGTAGATTTGTTTGAGCTACTCTTCCTGCTTGATTCTTCATAAGACCAAGAACCTCTTCATGCCATTCACCTGCATAAGCAATCATTCCTCCAACAAAATGATTCCTAATGACCCTGTCAGACATCAACATACAAAAATACATATATACATATAAGCATTACCATAAAACAATCATGATCTCTGATAACCTGTCAGAAAATGACATACATACATACATGTATACATATAAAGACATCAACGTAATCATGATCACAACATAATTACCAAATATCATAATGTCAAGGTTAAGAGAACTCCCTTTATCTGTGCAATGCATGCACAACATTGAGAACAACAGTTCCCAACATAGCCAAGGCATATGAATCCTCAATTCCATTTACTTTACCTTTCTTGGTTACCTTTCTCATGTCTACCCTGCCACCATCCATTTACTCCAATGGACCCAACCAATCCAACTAGTTGTCATACTCTTGCCTTTTGATGCCCTCTACATGCACCAGGCTTCATATGAGTCTTACATTACCTGTTGGGTTTCATTCAACTCCCCCCAAACTCCATTAAATTTCTCTTTCCCCAACCAATTCCCAATGCCCTTAAAACATAAAAAACAAGACCAAGAAGCAAACAAGAGAGAACCATGAAAAACCAATAGCAATACGACACCACAAGAAAAGTGGCATGGTCATGCAATAGGACGGAAACAAGACACCACCCAAAGAGAATGAAACTCGCTTTGATACCACCCTGTAACACCCTCCTCCCACATTTACCCAAGTTAACCAGTCCGTTGGGGTAAACATGTGACGAGAGGCTACTATGATGTGATTCAACTCCCCTTGTTTAATTAAGGAAGTGGAACTGGAAACCAATTTGACCTTCCTCAAGAGCTACAAACTCTTCAGGATGCAACCAACCCTTCTAAGTGCTTAACCCTTAAGACAACTTGTCATTTTGTTGATTCTGGCCCTCAGCTGCTCCCATAACAAGCCATGCATGCGACTGAGGCCTTCCAGTCGCTCCCATAGTAAGGCATGGCAACAACTGTGGACTTTTCCAGGCAGTTATGAGCCAACAACCCCAGATTCTGAGCCACTTTTTCAGGCTAGGTATCAGGCCATTGCACAAAACTTCATGAAACTTCTAGGAATGACAAATAATATTGAAACAAGGATACTAATGCAAACAATTGAACAAGGACCTCATCCGACCCATACTAGCCATGACATGCATTTCGTCAAACACATCAAGAACATGTAATCTACAGGTCATAACAACAGATCTGAACATAGGGATCTCATACTTATCTGAGAATCATCAATAAGGTCTAATGCCCTATCATATTAGTTGCAATAACATCTATTAGTTCATACATTTGATAACCAATCACATATTCATCAAACATGTCAATATCCATAAACAATATACATCATATGAACAACATATAACTAGTTAATAACCAACATATAAGCCATTGCAACTCAACCATAATGTCACCATCATAATCAATACATATGCTCATAGATCATAATAGAAAATATCTCTTATTAACATATGAAAATTCCAACCAAGTCAGGGAATTCCACGTACACCCGACCATAGACTGGGTTGGACCAAATATTTATTTTAGCCAGTCACCCCCATGCCATATTCCAAGCATGACTGTGGGATCTCATGGAATAAACCAAGAAAAAACAAACCAGGGTTTCCAGAGGCTAAACCACCTCAACCCTCAACCAGTGATTCCACCTCATGGTCGAACATCACTAAACATCACCATATCAGTCTCCATCCAAGCTATCTAAGGCTACAAAGTGTTTGTTCCAACTTGACTTCCAGGACTAGTAACTCAACCCACAGTTGCCATTGAGCTCCATAGCATTTGTACTAAGGCTTCTAGGACTAGTAACTCAACCCACAGCCATAAGGAACATGAGTACGAACCATAAAATAAAGATAAAACCCACAACACCATGACTATCTTGGAAATGGAAAGGCTAGGCAAAACCACTATCAATCCAGGCAATCCTCCATGCCAATGACATATGATAACTAAGAAACCACATGCATCCCAAAACTAGGAAGGAAACCATACATACAACTAGATAATTGCAAACATAACCCATTGTAGCTGTTGGTCCCGATGTCCTCTTGCACTTTCCTGCTCTTCCTTTTCCTTCTTACTCCAAATCCCAAGTATGCCACAATCCTCCAAAAGTGCTCCAAGAAAACTCTAGGTAACCAAGTGTATGAGAGAGAGAGAATAGAATGAGAGCGCCAACATTGAACTCACAAAAGCTAACACTAACAAAAGCGAGGAATTGATCCTCAAAATCCTTTTTATTAGTGAGACCTCTATTTTCTTCAATTTTCCATTATTTTCCTTCGTTGTCCTCCTCACATGCAACCTGTGACCTTTCACCTTCCTTTTCTCCTAATTTCCATTATTTTCATAAATAAAATGCCATTTAATGCCTCTTGTCTTTTCAAATGCCTTTGTCATTGCTTTTGCCAATTTCCTCAGCATAATAAACCAAAATGAACACCCACTAGGATGTTTTTCCCATCATTCATCTTGGAATACGTGTCCCATGACCTTGGTCTTATATTTTTTACATGAATTTTTAATCGGGGTTGTTACATATATTTTCCAAGAGAATTACCAATGAGTTTAAAGGTTGCGTCATTCTAGCAATGGAGAGGAAGGTTGGGAAAATTTACCCAAACTGGGACTGTCATGGGAATATCATAGTTTGGGTTGAAGTTAGGGTTCCATCTGTCCAAGTAAAACCCTTTGGGACCCATGAAGTAAGGGCCACTTCTGAAAATTAGGTCCATATCTTCCTTGCGCTCGAAATAGAAGGTGAAAAAATCCTTCCCAACAAAGGAGGAAACCACCTCCCCTTTCATTTTTGGTTTCCAATTGTTCTTGATCCATGTTTTGAATGATTTCAGTGAAGGCCAAAGGCCAGTAGATTAGCCAATCAATCCCTGATCAACTAGTTGAAGGGCTTTAGATCAGGCTTGGGGGGCAAAGGTCACAACTTCACAACTTTAGGAATGCCATCTAGCTGCTTAACAAATATAGATGAAGGGGTGTTACACAACATTTTGTCACTATCCCTATACTCCCCATTCCATGATCCTAGAGGACCTCTACAGTGAACCCTACATGCTTTCCCTTCATGAAGAAACTCCCATTGTGTCCCTCTTCATGAGCAGAACAATTCCCTTTTGCATCATTTCCCAAAAATATTCTATTTTTCCCAGTTTACAAGACCGACGCTAATGGCCCATGTTCTCCTCACGCCGATATGAAGGGATTAAAACTGTCCCTAGCGTTGACTAGAGCAGCTGAGCCTTGTTCTAGTCACGCCGATCCTCTTTTGGAAAGTTTTTTAAATAAGGAGTCGAAGCTTCTAGCTCTAGAAGCTTCATAACGGAAGCCCGGTAAATGGTTGGGCTGGATGGAGTTGAGGGTGTCAGTTTGGGTTCCTTTCCCCTATTAGGATGGAACTACCTCAAGAGATAAGACCTTCTCCCATGAGAAGAGGAACCATCTCCCTTCCATCCATGCTATATAAACCTCCCTTTTTCCTAAGCACAAGCTAGTGTTGGTGTGTTAGTGCTAATTAAGTTTGGAGTAATCAACAAGTTATTCATAGTTGTAGCTCTCTAGTTGTGTGTGAGGGAGAAGTGTGAATTTGGTTTAGTGTGAAGACTAAAGGGAAGAGCCTTAAAACTACCATTGTTGAGGCCATCATGGAATGCTAACAGAAGTGTGTGGGAACCCGGATTTGTCGGAGGAGAACAACAACGTCAAGACAACAGTTGTAATCTCTTCTTGATTTAATATATATGCAACTATCGATTGATTTCCTACATAATATGTCATCTCACATGTTTATGGCTTAATGTTTCTTGACCTGTTAAGTAGGTTGAATACAATTTGTCTATTATCACGGTTGTTGTTTACTTGTTTCAGGTGTTCGAAGAAGGAAATGGGAGATAGCTTGAGCGAACAAGAAAGGTCATCATCAAACGGGATAAGCATATTGAGAGGTAGGCCCTCTTAATTGGTTCTAACCTAAGGAAATATTCCATAGAATGTATTGTTTGTGGCTAGACCCATTATCGGGCTAGAGGAATTGTTTGTGACCGCACTTAGAATTTTACTTCACCACAAGGGGCCTTTTGAAATTTAAGTCCATTGGCTCCTCAATTATTGAAGGTTGAAGCCTTTTGAGCAAGTTGAGAGCTCTAGGTCGGATCAGCCATGGTGGTCGCTCGACCAAGATGAAATTATCAAAAACTCATAAGCGGATCACTTACCTTTTATGAAGATAGAATCCACTGAAGCAAGGAGTGAAAACTCGAGGCTCAGTCATTCCATCTACGAGGAGAAATTATTTGAGGGGAGATCGAACGTCTACGTAGAATCAGAAGGCATCATGTGTCACATGCCTAAATCCTAGGCCTCACGACCTAGGGTTTCCACAGAGCATTCCACCTGAGTGAACCACATAGCTTCTCATTTTCTTAACATCGCCTATTCATTTTATAACATATATAAATCATTTAGCAATGAATTCGATAACATTATATTAGAAAATCCTTCATAAATGGAACCCGAGTGGGTAGAAGATTGAGTATCTTAGTGGTGGAGACTACCAAATCAAATGAACAAGGGCCTGAATCATTGGAACAAATGTTTTCTTATGTCATTCTCTTTATCTTTTATGATAGGTAGGTCACTAGTGCACCAAAATAGTTGGAACCTATCATTGTTTAGCCTTCATATGCTTCTATTATAACAGTGTGTGATACTCAAAAATCATGTTTTAGTTAATAATATAGTATTATGCAAGTTATCTAGTTATAAAATATAGGGAGAGCTTGCAAAATGCCGCTCCATATTCATCAAGGTTTTAATTCCTCTTTGAATAACACACATTATATTTCTTCTCGATCTTTTCAATATGACACACCTTAAGTCTTCGTCTTTCTTTCTTAAATATTACAACCTTCTTCCTCCAATAATAAAGGGCTATTCATAGAAAGAAGGAATTGATTATGAAGACACTTTTGCACCTATAGCTAAATTGAATACCATTAGATTAATGTTTGCATTAGTTACTAAGTATAATTGGAAACTACACCAATTGGATGTTAAATGAGCTTTTCTAAATGAGAATTAAAGGAAGAGGTTTATCTTGTTCAGCTAGAACGGTCTAAAAGGTAGGGTCAAGAACAACTTGTTTTCAGGTTTAAAAAGGAATTATATGGACTTAAATAGACACACGGGCTTGGTATATGAAAATTGACGCTTTCTTCTCTGATAAAGGTTTTATTAAAAGTAAAGTGATTCAAATCATTATATTAAGAAGGATGAAAATGGAAATATTGCTTTGATTCCTTTATATGTTGATGACCTGATTATAACAAGAATGCTAACTAGTTAATTGAAGAAATTAAATACAATTGTCACAAGAATTTGATATGAAGGACCTTGGTTAGTTACATTATTGTTTAGGCCTTGAGGTACAAATAGAAGACGGTAAGACATTAATCACACAAAACAAGTATACAATAGAGTTAATTAAGAGGCTTAATATATGTCAAGGTTAACAAGTGTTTATTCCATTAGAACATAATGTGAATCTCAACAATGATGATGAAACAAAAAAAGTGCATAGTACTTTATATTGACAATTGGTGGCCAATTTGAATTATCTAACAACAACCATGCAAAGTATTGCATATTTAGTTAATATACTTAGTCATTTCATGGATAAACCTTATGATAGTTATTGGAAAACAAAAAGAGATTCCTTCAATATTTGAAAGGGACTCTTAATTTTGGTATTGAATATACTAATGATTTAAATGTTAAGTTGACGGGTTATTCAAATTCAAATTGGGTAAGAGACCTGGTGACAAAAAGTCAATCGTAAGCTATGCATTCAAAATAGGATCCAGGATCATGTCATGGAGCAATAAGTAGCCAAATATTTCCCTGTCATCCACTTAAGCTGAGTACAAAGGGCTATGCAAGGTCACTTGTGAGGCAATTTGGTGTAGGAAAATTCTTGAAGATATGAGGGAAAAACAAAAAGTAGCAACAACTATCAAATGTGATAACCTTAGTCCCAACAAACTAGCAAGCAACCCAATATATCATGCAAAGTCCAAGCATATTAAGACACAACACCCTTTTGTAAGATAGAAGATGTAGTGAAAGGAAATTGACTTGATCTATTGCAATATAGATGATAATGTGGTAGGCATCTTTCTAAATCCTCTTGGGAAGGTGAATTTTGAAATTTATAGAGACAATTTAGGTGTTGTAGAAAATACATTTTTCAATTAAGGGGGAGTATAAGAGTGATTGAAAAAAAGAATAGGTGCAAATTAGGCGTTGATTTGTTAGAGTAATTCCAATTCATTTTAGTAGAGAATTACTATTTTTAGCAATATCAAATCCACAAGTTTTGCAATTTCTTGAACCAGATTTCCTTGACAAATGTAAATAATTCCAAGCAATAATATTCAAATGTGTGTGTGAGAATTCTATCTCACTTCTATGTGAGTTTTGTGATCTCTTATTCCAGACTCAATATGCATGTAAGTTTTCTTGGTCAATGGGAAATTCTTGAACTACATAGCCTTCATGGTTTCTAGTTTTCCCTCAACCTTTCACCACTATATATGAATCACAAGTATAATGGTGAGGATTCCTAGCTGAGTAACTTAATATTGAGCTCCCTTGTGATTGGAATTATACCTACTAATCTCTAATTTTAGATCCAAATTACTCTTGGTCTCACTTGATATTCTAATGTATAGATACAAGTGGTTATAGTTTTATAAGTGTCTTTGATGGCCTTCGAAATTGACCATGTGCAGGCTCATTAATTACTACGAGGATCAAACCTTGTATAGACTCCCTTACTAAGACAATGGGGTCTTGAAAGCTCTTTAAATAGTGTTAATTCATATGGTTGAACAAGCCTTAGATGCAAGGATTATGGATTATCGAGCTAGTCACTTAGGAAAATTGAAAGTATATGTCATGGCCTCAAGTCAATGATTCAATGCATGAGTTTGTTGATTAGAAGGAAATAACAATCTTCCAAAGCTAATAAGGCATATTGATGGGTGTCATCTAATAAGGTAAATGCCATTCATTGAAAAAATGTATATCGAAGTGTGATAGGTACTAAGGATTTAGTCTTATTGTCTATGAATCATGATTATGGAATGAGACATGGAAGAGACATAATATCATCACAAAGGAATCATAATTGTGAAGAAAAATGGGGAAAATAAAGAATATTATCGCTAAGGAATGACGATTATGGAGCGAATTGGGGAAAGGACAAAGTCTCATCGCCTAGAAATCAAGATTGAAGGGAAATATGGGTTTTCCTTCGACCAATGATAGGCATTGCTTGGATGTGACAACCTTCAATGATATTCATTTTAGCTAGTGACACATATCATTGAGTTTAACAAATCCTTAGCGATAAGGGTTTCCCATTGAACCAACATCATATAGCTAAGCTTCGTCCATTTGTGTAGAATAAGGTTTTTCTCTACCACAATGACTCATTGTCTAAAGATGTGGCTAGAGCTCAAGGAGGTCATGAGCCAAGAAGAGTATACCATGTTGAAGTGTGGACAAATGTGATAATGAGAAATCATGAACAAAGTCATCACTTAATATATTTTGTTGGACAAGATATGTTGCCTATAAATATTACTTGGATGTGATCACTCACATCATGATAGTCTTCCTTGACTCAATACTCACATTTGACCAACAATAACCTTGCTAGCACAATAGAATTAAGGTAAAATTGCGTCACTAAGATGGAATTTGAAGGGGTGAGTCTTTAGGAGTTAAGGTTGCCAATAATAATGGGAACACGTAATGTTACACTTCGACAAAATGTCTTGCATTTGAAAACATGGCAAGGCATGATGCCAACATTGTCATTGGAAGGCCATCAGAAGATAACTCCTTGTGAGATCATTTGTTAAAACCAAGGATATCAGAGATCAATTGTAATCAATTGTCGTTACAATGGATGAACAAGTTACAATGGTTATAACTTTCAAAAGTTTGCCTTCTCCCGATGCAAATCTAATGAGATTTTGAACATTACTAATACTAATAAAGATATGGCATATCGGTGGTTGAGCACTAAGATTTTGCAACAAAACAAATGGCAAAAGTAGTTTGGGAATAATAATGCTAATGAGTGCTTTGAGATAACGCTTGCCACACAGTTTAAGTGCAAGGGAAATAAACATAGAATAGAGAAGGATGGTCACTCTTTTGAGTCAAGTGAAATAGAAAAGTAATTAAATGCTTTTGTTGTGGAAAGTTACGACATATAATTAATGTTTGCAGGAAGCAGTTGTGGGATGAAAAGAACATTGAAAAAAATTCTTTCAACTATCGTTTCAAAAATAAACTTGCTAATGTGGCTAAACAAAAGGAGGAGGAAGAGTTGCAGGTGGTCATTGCTAGTGATAAGGATTCAAAGAGTGGTAAAGTTGTTTGGTAAGGTGATTAATAAGCATCTAAACATTTTACTAACAATATGGATTGTTATATTGATTTTTAAGAGTACAAATCTCAGTCCAATTATAATGTATTGAGTGGCGGAGAAAAATATAAGGTTAGAGGAAAAGGAAATGTCCTACTTCAACTAAGAAGTAAGAAGATAACCCTTGGGAAAAAGGTAAGAAGACAATGATTAAAGATGTTTATTATGTTCCTTATTTGAAGAAAAAACCACTTTCGATAAGTGGTGTAATAAAGCATAACACACAATCACATATACATTTCAAAATTAATTGGTGTTTTATTGTCAACAAGAATAGGGAAAAGACGGTTGCTATGGTTTTTTATTTTGATATATAGGAATTGAGAATGCAAGGTTAGTTCAATGAAAATATGGTTGCAATTTCACTAAAAATTTAGTCATAATGCCTAGGCCAAAGAGATTCCTCATGAGATGAAATTCAATAATTGAACCCCTAGGTGATGTTATTATTTAAACTAGTTGAAATCAATGAAGAAGAGAAGGCAAACAACAAGTGTATTATGCATTATTTATTGAATTCACAACAAGAATACCCTCAAGTAGGTTGAAAATGACGTGGTAAAGAAGAATACCCTTAATGAGGGTGAAGATGATGGTGCTTCTTTACAGAGGCAAACACAAAATCTTGATATATTGGACTACCAAGATGTGGAGAAGGCAACATCAATAAACACACCAAGTTCGATGTCAATGGTGGAAATATTGGCTACTCAAGCAATATTGGCTCTCCTTTGACTTGTCAATTAATGGTTAAAAAGAAAGATGATGATGTAGATTGTGCTTCATCAACCTTGCCAAATACAATTCACTTCCAATCACTATTTTTAAAATCTCATCTTGTGCACTGCAAATATCTTGTTTGTTTTAAGCTTTTGCCTTTTCGTAATTTGAAAAAGCATTTAAATGATCATTATGGAAGGGTGTTGGAGATGATGGTCATGTTTAGAACATAGGACTTAGATGAATAATAAACGCTCACTAATAAAGTGATGAAATGTTAGGGCATTTTATGTAGTCATTAAAGAAGTTTTTTTTTTCAAAATAATATATAATGATTTTTATATTAAAAGGAAGAACTAGAAACTGGGCCAGTGACCCTTACATATTTCTAGCATGTTCCAAATATGTACTGCTTTCAGAAGTCTAAAACATGGAAAAACTATTTTTATGGTAACTTTTACCTACTATTTTAAATATATGTTAGCTATATACTTGCCAAAAAACTCCTAGAAACATTCTAAATCGACATAGCATCAAAATTTAAAAATGTAACATAGTTATCTATTAAAGAAGACTCTTGGTATACTAGCCTCGCCATGCAATTGTATCTGCATCCTCATCATGTTATTCCGATCTCCATGGTGCACTTTGGCTTCTTCTTGTTAGGTTCTCAATTGGTACCAACGACTCCCACATTGAACAAATCACCACCAATAACATTCTCCTCAAACTTAGCCACCCTGATGTCCAAAGTTGTAAGCTTGGATCAAATTTTAGACAGAAATTGTTCCAATTTCCCTTGCATTAATTCATGCTTAATATCCATGAGAAGATGATATGATTTGCACTCCTTCTCCTCTATGGTGTTCTTTTGTTGGATGGTGTGCAACAATCCTTCAACTGAATCCGTGCCAATAGTCTATTAGTTTTAACATGTTCATCCTCCTCAGGTTGGTATCCCAAATTCACCATTATTGAACTATAGTGCTCCACGAATCAAGCTTCCATGAGTGGTGGCCACCTCTATTCACGACTTTGAACGCTTAACAGGAATGTGGTGCGGGACTAGAATACCACACAACACAAAATATAAGAACATTTTCTCCTTAGATGCCTCTTGAAGTTATTGTGGAGTGAATTTACCATATTCATGATTGAGTCTCGAGAAACGTCGCGAAATGTTAGTTGCATGATACATAAGAATAAGAGAATTAACACTGGTATTAAGAACAATGAAGACATAAGCAAGAATGAGGCATCCCACGCATGTATTAATGAATTCTAACTATGCCGCATTGAAGCTTGATGCTACTTGTTGTGTCGCTTCGCTGCCTCAAAATGATAGATGGTTGTGTGGTTTAAACAGGGGTACGTTCCTTTCTAGTTATGTCGCTGGAACATTAATGAGAGCCCCCAATCCTTATTAATCCATGCCAACTTTTGAGTTGTAACTCGCATGCTTGAAGAGAGAGGTGTGCAGACAAGATATGCCTTATAGCTTTGATCAATTATTTGGCTTTGAAGGCAATTAATTTCTTTATGTAAGCCATAGTAAATAGTTTCAATGGTCATGGCATGGGTGAGTTGTTTAACATTCCATGATCCACTTCTAGTTTACCTTGTTCCAATTTTACACCTTCAATGTCCACAAAGTCTGCCATTGTATTCATCAGTCTAGATACACGATATAATTCAATTTTCTCAAAATTCCTTATTTGCAAAAGTATCCTCTACGGGATGGAAGGAGAAGTTTCACTTTGTAATCCTTTGGCTTTCCACTTCTTATGTATAACAATAATTTAATCTCCTTATACTATTATTTTGGTGATTTTTTTGGCCAAATCTATTTTGAATCCCTACCAAAGCGCAATATATTCAACTTGATTTTTGGATGCCATTCCTAACCCCCAAGCGTATTGTCTCTATTTGTTCACTGGGGCATAGGATAACCCCTCATGCTCCTGCCACCCCTTCATTAAATTAGTTGTTAATAGTTAGGTAGGTGGGAGTTATGCAATGTACTCCTTTCGCCTACTATGTAATGAGACAACACATCGTCTAATAAACCAAACCACTCTTTCTCATAAATGTGTATTGTTGTCCATGCATGTGTGTGTAAAATCTCATAGATATAGCTTTAAAGAAATCACTCTTCATGAACGCAAAATAAACATTAAATTAGTCCTAGAAACTAGGCTTCCTGTATTTTACACTAGTGCTTCAAACTACATCTAATCATTTTCCAAAATTTGTTGTGCACATTTCATGGGAAACATATAAAGACACTCTTTTTAGATACTTAGCTTGTAAAAAGGAAACCCTTCTTCCATAATATGTCTCGCCCAACATCTTTCATGTTGCCCCAAATCCTCAAAAACATCACCTTCATTGCATGAAAAAAATGTATCAAGGTAACCAAATTAAACTACAATGCTCGTCATCTTTGATAGTTTTCACTAATGTCTCCAACAAGGTTTCAATAACCATTGATTGAAGCCAACTCCAAAGTTACTTTGCTTATTGATCAAGTAACTTCTCCATTATTACTTGAAGCACCAATGCCACCACCAACACACGAATATGTATAATGATAATCTAATTTAATTGATATCTTAACTAGACAAATGGACATATCTATGCATAATAGTATGATATCCCTGATTAATGGGACAAGGGGCCCCCTTGGTGGTGGGACAAGAGACTCCCTCACCACAATGATTTGACTATTTAGTGTACAAAGTGTGTTAAATTGATGTTGTTACATTCTTTATCAAAATAGATCTAAGTAAATTCATTTGTTCACCAACAAAATACAATTAAATGCTGCTTATAAAATCTAATTTGAAGTGCTTCTACGAATGAGTAAGCTTGTACAAGCATATTTTTATTTTTTATTTAAAAGGAAAGGGTAAGGGTTTTATATTAATAAAAATTGGGTTATGGGACAAAACCGTTACAATTTTTTTTCCTTCTGATTTTTGACAAAAGAAGTGTTCATTAGCCCACAAAATATGATTTTCATCTCTAGGGTTGCATTTCCTTCCTACATTGGATACATTTCTACTAGTAATTCGCACAAAAGTCCAGAGTATTAAAAGATATTTACAAATCATCATAGATATTTAGAATTGTATAAAAAACCTACAAAAACGACATATTTAAACAATGAGCCCATCCTACAGCAAAGTCCAAGGCCAAAAGTACTAGACCCCCATGAGTGGCGAGTCTTTTTCCTTGCCAGAGCAACGTTGGATTTAGTGCCCCCCAAGTCGAGTTGAGTGCTTCCATGCTTGAAGTCATCCAAAGCAGAGACCCGAGCACTGAGATAATTAATCTCCATGCACAAAGAATTTAGAAATTGTTCTAGATTGCTATGTTATCGGGCTAACTTGGCTTCTAAGAAGAGTTGGAATGATTACTTTTGTATATCTACCATATCTTCCAATTTTTGCATGGTTTCCAACAACGTTTTGACTAAATCCAATAACTTTGAAGGATTTAAACAAAATAAAAACACTAAATTATCAAAGACATAAACATGGCGGAAAAGGCCTAAGAGCCTCATTACATTCCTCTCATTCTCATTATCATTATAAAATAATGTGTATAATACAAATATAAATACAAGAGGATATTTGTCTCAAGATAGTGCGTCTATCTTGGACACTTTGGTTGAGAAAATATCTCAACCATACACTAATCTAGGAGCCTAACTAGTTGGAGAGAATCTCTCAACCAACTAGACCTAAATTGACTCCTAACTTTGAGGAACAAACCCAATCTAGAAAGTTAGGAATTAAATCCAACTTTCATGATTTAATTAATTTAATATTTTTGGACTTATTATTGTTTTTAATGTGAGAGTGAGGCTAACACTCCCCCCCTCAATTATAAGTCCAAAGTAAGAACCTGATACCATGTCCAAGTCCTCATGCTAAAATTGTTGATCCTCAATGAAAACTTGTCTGAAAAAAGCCAAAGCTGGATGCCGAAAAAACTCCAATCTGAAGAGAACATGAATCAGCTGCAAGTCTAATACATCTCTGAAAATTGCTTGACAACTCCATTAGGTGCCAAGCTGCAAAAGGATCCATCTGTCCTTTGCTTTCAATCAGCATCCCAATTGCTTGTCCATTGACAAAATGTTGATAACGCCCATTGGCAAGTTTGATGATGTCGAAACTGCCCACTGGCTACTTTGAAGTTGACCGCCCACTAGCTGCTTTAATGTTGACTACCCACTGGCTAATTTGATGATGCCTATTGGTTGATTTGTTGATGATGCCCATTGGTTGATTTGATGATGATGCCCACTCGCTGATTTTGTTGATGTTATCGAAACTTTCAGTCTGACAACCACCTTCAATTCTATTATAATTTCCCCCTTTTGTCAGCGGAAAAGAGAGATAATCGTCTGCATTTGATTTCTGAACTCCCCCCCTTCAGGTGTAGGAGAGTTTCACTGTTGTACTTCCCTGTTTAGGTGCACGAGAGTACCCATCTTCATTTGACTATTGGCTGCAATAGGTGAGATTAAAGTCTGTGGTAAAACTTATACAATCGTTTTACTATTGACGACCATTCCCAAGGATCAATCCTGTTGAAATGTGGCAACAAGAATATTCCAATTTTAATTTGTCCCTGAATTAAAATTGTGAACTAAAATCGAATTTAGCCTCACTAGCTACTTGGAAATAATTAATTAATTCATCATGGATTAATTAGTTGGAGAAATTCAAGTTAGAAGTCTTTCTGAAGTCATGCAAGAGTTATCCCTTAAATTAAGGAGATAAGATTGAGTTATATTTGAGTTGTAATTAGTTAACTCAGTCTACTGAGTTAAGTCTAGTTAAATTAGTTCCAAACTATTTGAGGAACTAATTGTGAGTTATTAGTCAGTTGATGCATGCATGCACTCAACCAGTGTACTCCAGATAACTGAAGATTCCCTCATCAGTAACTCATGCATGTCTATTCTGAGAAAGACCCAGTTGAACTAAATGTCAAGGACAGTGTACTATCAGTTGCATGTGTTTTCCTATAAAGAAAACTCATGCATGCAGAAGAAAAGATTCCTTGAGGATTGCGGAGTTCTGACAGGGTGTGAGATCAATTTTCCACTTGGTTGGAGGAGATCATCCTAGAGGAACTGTGCAAGGAAATAGGAGCTTGGAGGGCAGAGGATTGTCTATGAGCATCTGTGAGGATTGTATTGAGAGATGGCTAGCTGTGAGAGCTAAGGCTTTGTATAATTCCTATATATTTCCACCTTGTATGATAATACAGATAGTGGGGTTTTTAGCTGAGGCTTTCCTCGAAGTATTCTCATGTGTATTGTGCATTGATTTCTTCTTCTTCTGGTTATATTGTTCAGCTCGATCTTTAAGCTTCCGCAAATTGGTAGTAGAAGTAGATTATAGTATTTCTTTGGTTATATTACATTATCGGGTCAATCTACAGTTAGAATTTCTACATGGTATTAGAGTCGTGAACAGCATATGGAGAAGATAATTCGAAGTTTGAAGTTCGGGGTTGCAGGTGCAAAATCAAATTCTTATCATACATCAAGGTTGGCCCATGGTGTTCTATGGCTTGAGACTCGAGTATGCCTTGGAAGGTAGCTCAAATTACATAGCATGGAAAGATCGCATGGAGGTTGTATTAGAAGACAATGGCTTGAAGGAATTCATTGACTAAGGAATCCAAAAACTAGCTTCAACTAATGCACAAGAGTTGGATGAGTGGAAGAAGTGTGTGGCGAAGGCAAGATGGATCATCCTTGAGGGATTTCGAGACCATATTGTCTCGAGTCTCCATGGGAAGGATACTCCATTTTCTATGTGCAAGACATTGAAGGACCTTTACCATAACAGTAGCGACCAGAGGAAATTGGTGCTCAAGGATAAGCTTCAAAGAATCAAGATGGAGAAGGGCGATACTATTTCCACATATCTGAACAAGCTCACCACCTGCAAAGATGAGCTTAACAGTGTGGGAATAACTACTACCGATGATGATATGGTGAGCCTCACTCTCCTTGGCCTTCCAAAGAGTTGGAATAACTACCAGGACTCTGTGAATGGAAGGGAGAAACTGTCGGATTGGGAAGGACTATGGTCGGATCTCATGCAGGAGGAGATGAGGAGGAGCGCACGAGATGGTTCTTCATCCACGAATGATGATGAAGAAAATCTGGCCTTAACAAGTTAGACAAGGAAAGGGAAGGGGAAGGCTTCCCATTCCAAATCAAATTCTTCTCATGGAGGGAAGAAGGTTGACAAGTCTAAAGTGAGATGCTTTAATTGTCATGAGATGGGACATTATGCGACTAATTGCCCATCGAAGAAGTCCAAGAAGGGATCCTCGAAAGGATCGGAAGGTGGGGCGTTAGCCTCTCAGTTTGAAATGGACTTTACCCTCATCGCATGCATGGTGTCATTATTGATGGGTTGTGTCTGGTATCTTGACAGTGGAGCCTCATTCCACATGACCTGTGATAAAAAATTATTCAGTGCCTTGGAGGAGAAAGACCTCAAGATGCACATAGAGACAGGTGACGATGGAAGGTATAGTGTTTCAGGAGTGGGCACGGTTGCTTTTCAGCGGGAGCATGGAGCTCCTCTCACCTTGATAGATGTGATGTATGTGCCTAAGTTGAAGAAGAACTTGGTATCAATCACAATGTTGGAGGGCAAAGGCTATGATGTTGTCTTCAGTAAAGGAAAGGTGTTCCTAAGACACATAGCCACGGGTCAGACCAAGAGGATAGGGATTCGGGTGAAGAATTTCTATAAACTAGAGGTAGATGATAGTGCAACATTGAGCATGAAAGCAGAATTGGTGCAAAGCCAAGACATTGGCGAGTTGTGGCATAGGTGATTGGGCCATTTGCATCATGGGGCTTTGAAGATAATGCAATAGATATCTACAGGACTTCCCAGAGGTAAACTTGAGCAAGTTGACACATGCAAAGGTTGTACCTTGGGAAAGTACATGAAATATTCCTTTCATGATCGAGACAGTCGAGCAGAGGCTATCTTAGAGCGAGTTCATACTGATTTGTGTGGACCATTCTCGATAGCATCCACAACGAAGCAAAGGTATTATGTGATTTTCATTGATGATTATTCTAGTAAATGCTGGCTTTATTTCATGCAGAAGAAGGACCAAACCTTCACAAAGTTTTGTGAGTTCAAATCTTTGGTCGAGAAAGAGTCAGGGAAGAAGATCAAGGCTTTGAGAAGTGACAATGGTGGAGAATATGTCTCTCAAGAGTTTAAGGACGTTTGTGCAGCGGAAGGAAATAAACAGGAGTTGAGGGCACCTCATAACCCACAACAGAATGGGGTGGCCAAGAGGAAGAATAAAACTATTGTAGGGGCAGCACGGGCGATGCTACATGACCAAGGCCTACCATTTCACTTATGGGCTGAGGCATGCAACACAACAGTCTATTTGCAGAATAGAAGCCTGCATCGCATACTTGGGATGAAGACACCAGAGGAAGCTTTCTACGGTAAGAGACCAGATGTGGATCACTTCAGGATCTTTGGCTCATCGGTATATTGCCATGTGACAAAGGATGCACGGAAGAAGCTTGAGCCGACAACAGAGTTGGGGATACTTGTGGGGTACATTGATACACCTCACAACTATCGGGTGTACTTGCCTACTAGTTGAAGGACAGTGGTTCTCAGAGATCTCAAGTTTGATAAGCACAAGGCCATGCGAGTTTCCCTTGAGAGGGAGCTCCAACTACAGGCTGTGGAGGAATTGTTGGTTCCTAAGGAGGAGGAGCCATACACTAATGCGGAGCAGCCCCATGCAGAGGTTCCAGGAGTGGCGACATCCACTCAAGCAGAGTCTTCCATAGATGGACGGAAACACACAAGAGAAGCTGATAGATTGCTGGAGGATGCGAGAGAGAATATGGGAGCACCATCTTCTCAGCACAGATAGAGGAGGTCGCCTCAGAGGTACACTGGATACATGGCCCTTGTTGGGGAATGTGATGGAAATGAGATCTTGGGGGTTAACCAAAATCCTTTTCCTTTAAAAAATTGATCCTGAGGCCTGTGGGTTATGGCCTACAAAGCCTATCAGAAGCGTTTCTTTAGGCTCTAAGCCTTTTAAATCATGGACTTACATTGGACCCGAACCATATAACTTTATCGGGATTTTATACCATTGGAAGCATACATATGGGCCTTAAGCCTTAAGCCCCCTTTAACTATTCAACTATCGGGAGCTTTAAATTAAGCGTTCAAGCTTTAACCCTTTGACTACACATATTATGAAATACATGGAAAACAATGTAAATCCCACTCCGAACTATATGTCGGATTTCAAAAAACATACACCTGCATCTATAAGGGTTACCGGGTCTATTCTTTCCCGATGCTCTGACGCCGACCTCCGACTATCGACAACTCCAATCTTCAATTGTCGATCAGCTTATCGGCGATATCGCATTATTGGCCCATTGTCGTATCGACGTCACATTGTTGCCAACCTTTCACCTTCCGACCGCCTATTAGCGATCCCATCACGGTCGTCGATATGATTCTAGATCCAACGGTCGTTGCTTAATCGCAACGTCGCATTCTCAATCGAACTTCACCCGGTTCTGATTACTCATAAATAGTTCCGTCGATGCGAATCTTCCGCTTACTCCTAGCGAGATCTTCTGGACCGTTGATATGGAAGATCCAACGACTCCTGTACATTCTTTCATTCGTTCCTCTTGGACTTGATCCCTTTCGATTTGATGAGTTTCTGTGTTAAACACAATTCTGCCACACTCTGCAAAATACTCGTATAAACAATATCTCACTAATCAATGGATCGCCATCGACCCTACAGTGGTCGATGGTCGATCACATGCATGCAATCGGGATTTAAGCCATTCATGCATATATACAACATAACATGAAACAACATCATTACATAACACACACAGGCGCATCAATCAACACTTAACCACACGCTTTTCTATTATATACAGAGTGATTACAAGTTAAGGCATTTTAGCCTTAGAGACAAATTCCCTCTCGACTACATCTTGTACACACACTGGTTACACAATTTCTATTCTATATCACTGTGCCTCCTATCCCTCTTAAACGCGCAAGTTCGTATATATATATATATATATATATATATATATATATATATATATATATATATATATATAGAAATATTGTTTCATTGTTACAGGAATGTTGGATCGAATCACTGTGAAGGGTCCGATCAATCCTCTCCTTGATCTCTTCACCGCTCCATAATGCATGCATGGCAGATTAGTCTCCTCGAGACTTTTATCCATTCCATATTTTACGTTGTTTTAAAACATAAAAGTCCCCTGTTTTCTCCTTGGTCCACGTCTTCCTCTTCGCTCCGCTTTGGATTCCTCCATTAATTAAGGTGTTGGATGCTCCTGCATCAGAATGTGTTGAGACCGAGCCATCTTCCTTTGAGGAAGCAGTGCAGCAGCCGATTTGGGTTGATGCTATGGTGGAGGAGTACGACTCCATAGTTCGTAACAATGTTTGGGATGTGGTTCCAAGACCGAAGAACAAGTCAGTTGTGAGTTCCCGTTGGCTTTGCAAGGTAAAGCAAACTGTTGATGGTAGTGTGGAGAAGTATAAGGCAAGATTTGTTGCCCGTGGCTTTTCACAGGTCGAGGGGATTGACTATGATGAGACTTTTGCTCCTGTCACAAGGTACTCATCTATCAGATCGATGTTGGCACTATCAGCGCAAATGGGTTGGAAGGTCCATCAGATGGATGTGAAGACTGCATTCCTCAATGGTAAGATTGAGGAAGAGGTGTACATAGAGAAGCCGAAAGGTTTTGAGACCTTCGATCGTGAGTCGCATGTGTGCCGACTCAAGAGAGCGTTGTACGGGCTTAAGCAAGAACCTCGTGCTTGGTACACCAGGATAGACAACTACTTCACCGGGTTGTGCTTCACAAAGAGTGAAGTGGATGCGAACTTGTACAACATCGCGGTGAAAGGTAAGTTGTTGATCATCGTAATTTATGTTGATGATCTCATATTGATTGGTGATGATCAATTGATCATGTCCTACAAGGAGGACCTTGCAAGAGAATTCCAGATGAAAGACATGGGTCTCATGCATTACTTCCTTGGCATGGAAGTGTGGCAAAAGGATGGGGAGTTGTTGGTGTCTCAGAGAAAGTATGCCAATGAGATACTCAGGAGATTTCACGTGGAGAAGTGCAAGCCCATGCAGACTCCTCTAGCTGGTAACTGGAGGAAGGAGGATGCTACTTCAAGAGAAGTAGTGGAGGCTACTGTGTATAGGCAACTTGTGGGTTCACTGATGTACTTAGTGAACACACAACCATATTGTGCTATGCGGTGAACCAACTGATTCAAGCGATGGTTCAGCCTACCAAGATGTTCTGGAAGGCAACAAAGCATGTATTTAGATACCTCAGAGGCACCTCTTAGTATGGATTATGGTACAAATGGAAAGAGGGAGTGTTTGGTCAATTTAGAGTGTCCTAAATTGCTATATTAATTGTCAATCCGAGAGTCGTAAACTGCTGAAGTGAGGCGCACTATATATGCAAGATAACCAATTTCTTATTTTTTTGTCGTTTTTTATTTTTAGTTGGTTTTTGGTTTTATCTTCATTGATTCCCTAATGTAAGATGGCAATCCTAAAAGACAAGTATGGATATAAGTGTTCAAGGCAATGGTGTCCTTTAAAATGATTTCCAAAACTTCAAACTTTTCAAAAAGGTTTTAAAACATGCAATGATGAAATTAATTCCTAAAAGAGAATGAAAATGTGCCACTATTCTAATTAAACAAACAGTGAGCTATTGATCATGAAACCCAGTATCCTTGCTGCTGTCTAAATATAAAAGAAACTGAACTCAAAGAAATCCAAAAATTGCAAGCAAAGTAAGCTAAAATCAAATTACATCAACTCATATTCTGACCCCTCACCATTCGTCTCGCTCTGGCTTTCGGAGGTAATCATAAACAACTTGAGCAATCTGATATCTAATTTGCAGAAAATAAAACTAGTATCAAACTACACACTCATACTTCAATCCCTCACCATTAGTTTTGCTATGGCTTTCGGAGGTAACTAAAAATGACATGAACAATTCAATATCTATCTTGTAGAAAAGTAAACTAATATCAAACTACACACTCATACTTCAATCCCTCACCATTAGTCTCGCTATGGCTTTCGGAGGTAACTGAAAATGACATGAGCAATTCAATAACTAACTTGCAGAAAAATAAACTAATATCAAACTACACACTCATATTTCAATCCCTCACCATTAGTTTCGCTATGGCTTTTGGAGGTAACTGAAAATGACATGAGTAATTTAATATCTATATTGCAGAAAAGTAAATGAGCAAAACTAAAATAAATAAAACAGTGCTGGAATTAAGAACTAAGAAAAATAAATCAGCAGAAGGACAAGAATAATTCCATGTCATTAGTCATTGTAAAACTATGTGCAAATGCCCGGGCTGCCTACTGTAATCTGAAACAAAGACACTGATCAGTTAACAGCATTGTAAAGCATAAAAAACTATGGACAACAATCAACGTTAATACCATAAGAAGTGCAATATATACAAGTGAATGATTATGGCATAAGGAACGTAAAGAAATAAAGTAGGAAACTATACAGCAATAAACAAAACCTCGGTGTGTACAAGGGCCCTCTGCACAACCTTGGGCAATCAGCTATCAACCACGAATTGAGCTTATAAACAAAGTCTTCTAATGTATTCAAAATGTAGTCATAACACAGAAATAATGTCACGGCCCAGTGGGCTCGTTAACAGTTAAAATTACATTACAAAAGCTAGCTATTATGCGTATGAGAACGCATTATTTATAACAGAGGATGACATAACTAATTTCCTAAAATCTACGCTGATAAAAGACACATGAACAACCACGTCCAGGAATCTAGCATTATGGCTGCCGTGAAGATTAAATCTATGGAGGGTGGCTGTTGGATTCAGCTTATGGAGCAGTCTATAGGTGTTGATATGTCCCCTGAGATTTAGGAACGACCACGCAAGTCTTCACGTGGTGAAAAACGGAGTTCTGTCACCGTAGGACTCTTAGGTTGACCACCGCTTGACTACCTTTGACCACGGCCTTCTTTGGTGAATTCGACTGAGCCAATAGGACTCGGTCCATATCCACGTCATTTCCAACTTGCCCATGTGGCTCGATTTGCCTGAAGACACCTACAATATAGACTTTAACAAAAAGGCTGCGGAAAGTGGCAAGATTCCGCAGCTCAATGAGCAAAAATCTAATTCAAACAGCAGACACAAAACATAGTTAGGAAACCACTTTATATGCTCTTTTAAACTAATATGCAATGATGTTGACAACTTAGGAGGTCCAGGTAAATGGAAAAAGTCTAGAAAGGTGTATAGGAAAGATGCAAGTTTGGGACTCAACATAGGGAGTGAAGCTACAGGGCTTCACTGAAGCAGATTGGGCAAGGAATCCATCAGATCGGAAGAGCACATCAGGAGGAATTTTCAACCTTGGGTCAGTGGTAGTTTCTTGGTACAACAAGAAACAAAGGTCGGTTGCACTCAACTCGGTAGAGGCTAAATACATGGCTGCAAGTCAGGTAGCATGTGAGGCCATATGGATGCGGAAAATCCTAGTTAGTTTGTTTGATCGGAGGATGGATCCAACTGTGAACTATTGTGATAATCAGAGTTGTATCAAACTCTCTGGGAATCCAATATTTCATGATAGGTCCAAGCACATCGACATCCGGTATCATCATATCAGAGACTATGTAGCGAGGAGGATCATGTTGCTGCAATATATTTCCACAGAGGATCAAGATGCTGACATTTTGACAAAGGCATTGTCAAAGTGTAAATTCAAGTTCCATAAAGACAGGATTGGGGTGGCAGATAATCCCTTTCTTGTTGAGAGGGAGTGTTGAAATGTGGCAACAAGAATATTTCAATTTTAATTTGTCTTTGAATTAAAATTGTGAATTAAAATCGAAAATTTAGTCTCACTAGCTACTTGGAAATAATTAATTAATTCATTATGGATTAATTAGTTGGAGAAATTCAAGTTAGAAGTCTTTCTAAAGTCATGCAAGAGTTATCCCTTAAATTAATGAGATAAGATTGAGTTATATTTGAGTTGTAATTAGTTAACTCAATCTATTGAGTTAAGTCCAATTAAATTAGTTCCAAACTATTTGAGGAACTAATTGTGAGTAATCATTCAGTTGATGCATGCATGCACTCAACCAGTGTATTCCAGATAACTGAAGATTCCCTCATCAGTAACTCATGCATGTCTATTATGAGAAAGACCCAGTTGAATTAAATGTCAAGGAAGTGTACTATTAGTTGCATGTGTTTTCCTATAAAGAAAACTCATGCATGCAGAAGGAAAGATTCCTTGAGAATTGCACAGTTCTGACAGGGTGTGAGATCAGTTTTCCACTTGGTTGGAGGATATCATCCCAGAGGAACTGCATAAGGAAATAGGAGCTTGGAGGGCAGAGGAGGAGGCTTGTGAGAAGCCAGGATTGCTTGTGAGCATCTGTGAAGATTGTACTAAGAGCTGGCTATCTGTGAGAGCTAAGGATTTG
This sequence comes from Pinus tabuliformis, assembly GCA_031772625.1. Taxonomy (NCBI): domain Eukaryota; kingdom Viridiplantae; phylum Streptophyta; class Pinopsida; order Pinales; family Pinaceae; genus Pinus; species Pinus tabuliformis. Next base: position 816,786,181 of record CM062818.1, read on the forward strand.
TATAATTCCGATGTATTTCCACCTTGTATGATAATACAAATAGTGGGGTTTGTAGTTGAGGCTTTCCCCGAAGTATTCTCATGTGTATTGTGCATTTATTTCTTCTTCTTCTGGTTATATTGTTCAGCTCGATCTTTAAGCTCCACAAATTGATAGTAGAAGTAGATTATAATATTTTGTTTTGGTTATATTGCATTATCAGGTTAATTTACAGTCAGAATTTCTACACATCCATGCATAATTGACCTTCAATCTAGCTAGTTGGTTTTATTTGCAACATTTTTTTTTTCTTTCTGATGAGTGATTCTACTTGCCACAATGGTGACAAGGATGGATATCAAAACAATTATTTTTAATGTGACCTGTTCTTTGACAATGTTTGCATGTGGGTTTGTCTTCAACTTTCACATGGCTTGCTAATGTTACTTGATCAATAAATCTTGCACTGATGAATTTGATTGGATTTGAATAATCTGGGATATGCAATTTGTTGTCATCTTTGTCATATCCTAATCCACATTGATTTTTGTTTCTTAGGATTTCTTCCCACGACTTGATGATTGGCTTGGAAGAAGAAAGTTGAACTTGATCATGAGCAACTTCTACACTTGAAGTTGTTTAGATGAGTGATTTGAAATCATCATTTTTATCTTCATTTGTATGGTTGAATGAAGCATCACTCCTCTGTTGCAACTTATCTCGTTGTAATTGTGACTCCAGTTGAAGAAATTCAATTGTCTCATGTGCCTCATGTAGATGCTTTGAAATATTAGCAAGAGTTGCTTTGTTGATTTGCACCATGTCTTCAGCAGTTGATAGGATCAGATTGTTAAGAATTTGTAACAACTGAATGTTTTTCTCCATGTGAACTTGCTTGAACTATGTGAATGCTTCAATCAACTTCACGCTCGCTTGAACTTTGTGAATGCTTCAATCAACTTCATGCTCGCTTGATTTATTTTATCACGCTTGCTTGCTTTTGTATTTGCTTGATCTCTCTAACTTGCTTGGTTAAACTTGTTTGCTTTGATTCATGCTCACTTGAATAATTGAATACTAGAACTCACGCTCGCTTGTTGTAGATTTGAACTTGCTTGATTGTTGTTTGAATATCACATTTTCTTGCTTTAGAGTTGAACTCGCTCGCTTGATGCTTGGTTGATTGTTGCATGAATGTCACGCTCACTTGTTGTCTTGAACTTGTTCACTTGCACTTTGCACTTGCTTGAACTCGCTCACTTGATTGAGCTTATTTGCAAAAGAAGGGTGTCAAATACTATCGAAAATGCACCCAAGAAAATTCTTACAATGATTTGATGACAAGTTCAAATGAATTTGATGACTCAATTGAAAACAATGGACTCACTTGACTTAATTGACTCTTTAACAATTCAAAGCTTGGGTGTTGGTTTCAACCGAGAATGCACCCTTACAATTCGACTCAAATTGATTACAAATTATGATTTGCAAGTTACTATTTTGTTTTGAGTTGACTCTTACAAAAAATGTTGCAAGTACATTGTCCAAAAGTTGATGTAGATGACAATTTCAATAACTTTATTGCCTTGATTGAATGATGTTGATGTCGAATTGTTAATTTTTTTTAATTTTTTTTTTCTTTCTTTAATGCTGATGTTGACAACTTGATATACATTGTGAATTCTCAATTAAAATTTTAAATTTGACTTGACTTTGAAGTGAACTTAAGCCATCTCAAAGTAAAACATTACTTCTGATTATAATAGTGACCTTTCCTTTTAAAAAGAAATTTGAAATCACTTATCACTCCAAAAAAGTATTTTCAATGCTTTTAATCACCCTTTAAAATTATTTTACATGCTTCCCTTTTCGTTGCAAACAACATAACAACATGTATTATATGAGTGAATTTACAAAACAAGATGACTTACATATATATCAACAAGGTGAGTGAGAAACTATATCTGGTGATACCATTCCAGTTTACATGGTTGTCGCTCAAGATTATGTCGAAGCGATTGGGTCGGCAACATGTCATGTGCAATACGGGAGAATCTGGTGCGAATACGAGTCCAATAATTCTGTGGGCGACCTGTCTATGGCATTTTCAGGCACAAGGAAGAGCTTTGAATTTACTATCGTGAAAAAGATTGATCCATCACATTAGCTTCTCCATTGGGCGTTCTTCCCGTTGTCGGGCTTGCAACAAATCAACATTAATTTATTGGAGAGATTTTAATTTGTTGTATGTTGATGGTTTACCACATGAATCTCCATGCTAGCTTTCTTTACACTTGGCTTTACTCCTGCACCAAGCTTTCACCCATCATCAATGATCAAATGATACAACTCCAATGATTGAATAACTCAAATCCAACGATTGAATGGTGAATGAGTCGAGCTTTAGGTTCACTCCAACTTATCCATAAGCTAGGAGTACATCAATATTTTAAGTCACTTCTTTGGATGGTCCTTCCCCCTCCTCGGCCATTGATTTTATCACTCTCTACTAGCACCTCAAGACTACAAAACGAACTGGTTGGGCTTATCGTGGAATAAGGGATCTTGAATCTATTACTGGTCACGTGTATTGGATGGCTACCATGGCTCTAATTATTGTGGATATTCTGAGGATCTGATCCAACGTCCCAAATGATATTCCGCTTGCAAAATCTAGAACAACTATTAATCCTGAGCAATTGGCAGCGATGTTGTCCACTTGCATTGAAGGCCAGAGGTTCTCAAATGCTTGTAGGCTTTGCTAGACAGAACTGAGAGCCGAGTGATGCTTAACGACATGGATCATATCACTAATATGAGTTCAACATATTTTAGCTATAACCGGGCATTGTATACTCCATAGAGGATGTTATCGACCTCCACAAGGAGAGCGCTCTCGGCCTTAAATGATTGTTGTTGCACACAATGTCAGTCCGTGCCACTAGTTCTAGATGTTGAAATACTCTCTCCTCGATAGATCCACAATAGATCTGCTGAGGTTCCACTACGAAATCGAGGTTCACCTCTAGTTTTACTACACTAAACAATAAAACTCACTTCACTACCCTAAAAAAATGCACTACTCCGCATATTTAAAAATGATGGAGAAATTTATTGTCTGACGGTAGATCGCATGATGTTCATTCTTGACATGACATTTCTTGATTAATCAAGGTAGCAGATTGAGATACATTTTTTTCTTAATTCCTAATGTAGAAGATGAGAAATCTATTTTGAAAAGGAAAACTCACTTATTTATACACATCCAAGTGCCATACTCCTTTTATTCTAAGGAATTCAAAATTCAAAACCATGATTCACTGAACAATGTGGATGATTTATTTAATGTATATAAATATCCATACATTTACAGTATCATTTGTACAGTTACCAAACGTTGTAATTCTCGCATCGCTTGAATAGTTAAGAGGTCTGTAAATATGTACCCAGCGTTGAACCTTCCATAAAATATTTGTTAGCAGATCCTCTTACCCAGAACAACAATGTGGATGATTTATTTAATGTATATAAATATCTATACATTTACAGTATCATTTGTACAGTTACCAAACATTGTAATTCTCGCATCCTCTGAATAGTTAAGAGGTAGATATGTACCTGGCATCGACCCTTCAACAAAATATTTGTTAGCAGATCCTCTTACCCAAAATGTTATCCTAAACAAAGAGACTCCAATTCGTAATAATAATTAGATGGATAAAAGCGGTCAACATCAATTTCTGATTGTACCCACGAATTTTGTAGTGCAGAGAGTGAAGAAAGGCGAGCCAGAGAATACGCAGAGTTCAATAGCTTCTCTACCACGGTCACTACATGCATTATGAAGGACTACCAATCTGCCGCTGACTTCTATCATAAACCCAACACAAGGCTCCGATAACACATGTGTTAGGGTCCCACCCTAACCCCCTTATTTATGTAATAGGATCAAGTCATAGTTATAGTTAAGTAAAGAGTCAATAAAGCCCATATTAATTATTGTAAGTGGTTAACCCGCATTTAATGAAGGGAGCACAGTTAGTTTCAAATGGGCCATGGTATTAGATAGATGGTATTAATAAGAACCATGGTATTACCCCACAGTATTGCATGTATGAATCCTATATAAAGGATAGAGACTCCCTGCGAGGAGCATCATGTCTTATTTTGTAATCAAGCTATGATCTATTGGAGGTTGCCCCCTTGAAGAGGCAAGTGAACATTGCTTTCTGAATAATAAAATATTTGCCGTTATTTCTCACTGTTCTATGTTCTGGGTATATTTCTTAGCATATTTGTTATTCTGGTATCGTCTTGCAGGTTAAGGGCATGACAAGTGGTATCAGAGCGCTTTCCAGGGCCGGTGGGATCTCCATTTTTTAGCAATTTTTTTTTTTTTGGCTAGAGACGTGTTCCGACGTCTTTAAAACACGGGATCTGTCATTGAGCGCATAAACCTGCGGATTTGGGGAGGCATGCACGCAGGAAATACAAGAGGTGGTCACACTTGTTGGACTCCCTTGTAACCCCTGTGGGTACCCCTTCGAGTAGTAGCGCATTAGACAGAACCACGCACGGACTGTCTTCCAAGTACCCTCTGGGTATATCGGCAGCCCCTAGCTCCCTTGAAACCTCACCATAGATAAATCGTTGGCCGTCTTGCTGCTACAATACACCAAGAATAACACTCAGAGAGATTACTCAACCGTACGATAGGGTAGTCATGTTGTACGGCTAAGGGTACGATTGATCCTCCTTGGTTAGTGCCCTGAAAAATTGGGCTGAGTACTACTGTCACACCCTTATGTACATTGCGATCTGTAGCACCTGACACTCCTCGAGACCATAGTTCCCTTCTCTATCTCTGGATCACGCACAATCTCTGCCAGATCAAATCTCGCAAGTGGAGTTTTGCAGCCGCAACAGCAATCAGTCCCGCAGTTTAGATTTATCAGAACAGCCAGTCAGATCTATTCGATCCATCAGATCTATAGCTGTAATTTGTTCCGTCATTCAGATCTATCCGATCAGCCATTCAGATCTCTCAGACCCATCAGAACCGCCATCCAGATCTGAGTAGTTGTGTGGGTTCCTATACCTGGGCGTGATTTTCGCAGGACTTTTGGCAGCATTGACATTTCGGGGATTCGGCTACTGCAGTATTCCTAAGCAACGAGTAAAACTCTGTTTGGAGTTAAAAAAAAAATGAAAGAATCTAAGACCCCTCGGCGCGCTTATTGGTGACTTAGCCCATAAGAATCAGGACGACGAGCTGAGCAAAGTGGTAACATTCAATTGTTAGTGCCAAAAAAATTCGGGTGGTCCCAAATTTCAAGTAAATCGGCTCGGTGCATGGTACAAACTAGAAATAAAGCTATGGCGAATGAAAGGATGGACACCCTTGAAGCATCCTTGAAAGACATCCAAGACCAGCTGACAAAAATAACTACAACACTCTCTATGGGCAAGGCGGAAGCCCACGAGGAGGCATATATTAGCAATGAACACAGTGAGGGTGAGTCTAGCCACTCTCTTCACCTCTGGGGCACCCACCAACAATCCCATCCGTGACCACCCAAGCTGGACATGCATAAATTTGATGGCTCTCACCCGACAACATGGATAGCACAAATGGAGCAATATTTCAATTTGAATTACATCCTGGATAATGCCACTCAGCTTAGTGTGGGGAGCATGTACTTGGACAATGAAAGATGGCAATGGCATCAACATTACTATAGAAGGCCCTTGACTTGGGACACATTCAAAAAAGCTCTTATGGATCGCTTTGACCATGACTCTGCTTTTTTGGGTCATCTCACTAAGCTTCGATAGACTGGAACAATGGATGAATATATTACAGCCTTTGAAGCCTTAGCTTTCCGCACTTTAGGTCTACAAGATGAGTTCTACACAGAATGTTTTATCAATGGTCTTAAAGAGGCCATACAAGCTCACGTCCGACTACACCACCCTCCCTCATGGCTGGAGGCTTGCAGGATAGCTCGTGAAGTAGAACGTGTGTTAGCGGCCCAGTCCAATCGCCCAAACTTCACCGCCAAGGGTCGCCCCTACAGGCTCACAGCACTACCCAAACACTTAAGGTTCAAAAGGTGTCACTTGCAGAAATGGCGGAAAGAAGAAAGTAGGGATTATGTTACTACTGTGATGAAAAATACTCCCCCGAGCATAAATGCAAGGAGCCCAAGTTTTTTCAAATTGATGCTACTGATCACAACGCATCGGAGGAAGTCCCACCACTTGAGGAACCAGAGGAGGAAGAAGAGGACAACCAGAAGGACAATGTACCTGAAGAACCAGTTATTTTCACTGCATGCTTTGGCAGGGATTTCTTCGCCTCAAACTCTCAAAATCAGAGGTTTTATTAAGCATCGCCCAGTAGTAGTCTTGATTGATAGTGGAAGTACACATAATTTTATCCATCAAAGAGTCGCGGAAGCAGTGCATTGTTTTGTACGAGCAGTTTCTAATTTCCAAGTCCAAATCGCTGATGGGGGAACAATGAAATGTGAAGGCCGCTGAGAAAATGTCAAACTTCAAATGGGGCTCAATTCTTCACTAAGCTTGATCTTTGCTCAAGCTACCACCAAATTCGCAAGAAATAAGTTGACATTCCAAAGACTGCTTTCAGAACTCATGAAGGCCATTATGAGTTCCTGGTCATGCCATTCGGTCTTTGTAATGCCCAATCTACTTCTCAGAGCCTTATGAACCACCTGCTCAAACCATATCTCATAAAATTTGTCCTTGTTTTCTTCGATGACATCCTCATCTACAGTCGCACTTGGGCCGCACATCTTCAGCATGTAGATTTGCTCTTGCAACTGCTCCGCGAGCATAAATTATTTGTTAAGATGTCCAAGTGTTCTTTTGGCATGGAAGAAGTTGAGTATTTGGGCCACATTGTGGGGCGTGAAGGTGTCAGGGTGGACCCCAAAAAGATCCAGGCAATGCAGGATTGCCTCAACCTAAGACCTTGAAGAGCCTGAGAGAATTTTTGGGTCTTACAGGCTACTATTGCAAATTTGTCCGCAATTATGGTCGCATTGCGAGGCCCCTCACTCAACTCCTCAAGAAAAATTCATTCCTCTGGAATGATGAAGCACAACAGGCCTTTACAGCTCTAAAAAATGCCATGTGTTCCACTCGAGTCTTAGCACTACCCGACTTCACCAAATCTTTTGTCATTGAATGCGATGCTTCCTCACATTCAAATTCGCGCGGCCTCCAACCAAAACAAAACTCCAACTACTTGACCTAAGAGGCAATTAGGATAGTCCTTTGGAGAATGGGAGGGTGGTCTGAACTTGACACCTTCTTGGCCTTGATCATTTGTCGAATAACAAACATTAAGTCAACGAAAACCATTAGTTTGAATATTTTCTTTGCAAGAGCTATTTCCAAACCCTTCCATAGAGCAAGGTTCTCAATGTGGTTATTGGTTGCGAGACCAAGTCCCCAAGCATATTGCAGTACAATTTTTCCTTTAGGGCTGAACAATGCCCCTCCCACTCCTGCCTCCCCCTTGTACAAGTATTTTAATCACTAACATTATGAACATTGACTATGGTCTACAACAATTACACCATCTGGATAGTTCATTCTAAGTATTGAAATGGTGATGACCATATCTCCAACTTGTGAACAATAGGATCATTAGATGTTAGGAAGCTTCAAATCTCCATTCCTATAACCAACTATACAATTTAAAAGCATAGACATAGTAATTGAGACTCACATTGCAACCATTAACTCCGGACATAATGAACAACTTTGAAAATTTTGGTTTTATTTTCTCGGTAGCCATGTAGGAATATGCAAGTCACTGGGTTTCATGGTTATCACTTCCACCATGCAATGCATTTTATTTTCTAGGTATATAAATTACTATTTGTAAAGTGAAAATAATAATTGTACATCAACTTTATGTTAAGATAGTTGAAAGAAACAATGTGGTTTCATCCCACATGCAAATGGTGACAGATAAGATAGGGAAGGGTGGGTATAAAAGGGGAAAAAGGGAAAGAGGAAAACATACTTACCTGGGCGGGGTCAATCGATGATCAAGAAGGTCGATGGCCTAGGAAGACCACTTCCATTGCACTTGGGAGGGGGGTTTACCTAGCATCTCCCACTTAAGAGAGTGCACATCATAATTGTGGCAGCGGAGGCTTGCGTTCGCGCGGCCTCCAACCAAAACAAAACAAGTTACATAATCCCCTCTAATTTATCGGTTATTTTGGCATCAACGTTGCTATGGAAAGCCCTTGACTTGGGACACATTCAAAAAAGCTCTTATGGATCGCTTTGACCATGACTCTGCTTTTTTGGGTCATCTCACTAAGCTCCGACAGACTGGAACAGTGGATGAATATATTACAGCCTTTGAAGCCTTAGCTTTCCGCACTTTAGGTCTACAAGATGAGTTATACACGGAATGTTTTATCAGTGGTGTTAAAGAGGCCATACAAGCTCGCGTTCGACTGCACCACCCTCCCTCATGGCTGGAGGCTTGCAGGATAGCTCGTGAAGTAGAACGTGCGTTAGCGGCCCAGTCCAATCGCCCAAATTTCACCGCCAAGGGTCGCCCCCCACAGGCTCACAACACTACCCAAACACTTAAGGTTCAAAAGGTGTCACCTGCAGAAATGGCGGAAAGAAGAAAGTAGGGATTATGTTACTACTGTGATGAAAAATACTCCCCCGAGCATAAATGCAAGGAGCCCAAATTTTTTCAAATTGATGCTACTAATCACAGCTCATCGGAGGAAGCCCCACCACTTGAGGAACCAGAGGAGGAAGAAGAGGACAACCAGAAGGACAATGTACTTGAAGAACCAGTTATTTCGCTGCATGCTTTAGCAGGGATTTCTTCGCCTCAAACTCTCAAAATCAGAGGTTTTATTAAGCATCGCCCAATAGTAGTCTTGATTGATAGTGGAAGTACACATAATTTTATCCATCAAAGAGTCACGGAAGCAGTGCATTGTTTTGTACGAGCAGTTTCTAACTTCCAAGTCCAAATTGCTGATGGGGGAACAATGAAATGTGAAGGCTGCTGTGAAAATGTCAAACTTCAAATGGGGCTCAATTCTTCACTAAGCTTGATATTCGCTCAGGCTACCACCAAATTCGCAAGAAATAAGTCGACATTCCAAAGACTGCTTTCAGAACTCATGAAGGCCATTATGAGTTCCTGGTCATGCCATTCAGTCTTTGTAATGCCCCATCTACTTTTCAGAGCCTTATGAACCACCTGCTCAAACCATATCTCAGAAAATTTGTCCTTGTTTTCTTCGATGACATCCTCATCTACAGTGGCACTTGGGCCACACATCTTTAGCATGTAGATTTGCTCTTGCAACTGCTCCGCGAGCATAAATTATTTGTTAAGATGTCCAAGTGTTCTTTTGGCATGGAAGAAGTTGAGTATTTGGGCCACATCGTGGGGCGTGAAGGTGTCAGGGTGGATCCAAAAAAGATCCAGGCAATGCAAGATTGGCCTCAACCTAAGACCTTGAAGAGCCTGAGAGAATTTTTGGGTCTCACGGGCTACTATCGCAAATTTGTCCGCAATTATGGTCGCATTGCGAGGCCCCTCACTCAACTCCTCAAGAAAAATTCATTCCTCTGGAATGATGAAGCACAACAGGCCTTTACAGCTCTAAAGAATGCCATGTGTTCCACTTGAGTCTTAGCACTACCCGACTTCACCAAATCTTTTGTCATTGAATGTGATGCTTCGGGTATGGGTATTGGGGCGGTCTTAATGCAGGAAGGTTGACCCTTGGCCTTCACAAGCCAACAACTAAGTGGGAAGAATCTGGGACAATCTACCTATGAGAAGGATATGATGGCCATCTTACATGTAGTAGATACCTTGCGACCTTACTTATTAGGGCAATGCTTCCAAATCCGCACAGACCATCAAAGTCTTAAATATTTTTTGGAGCAACGCCTATCCTCACCACAACAAAATAAATGGCTCCCCAAAATGCTGGGATATGATTATGAGATAATTTACAAGAAAGGGCGCAAAAATATTGTAGCAGATGCATTATCTCGCCAATTTGAGGAGGAAAGTACCCTACTCACAATTTCCCTTCCCATTCCAGAATGGATTGAAGAGGCTCGCAGGGAATGGTTTTCACATCCCTGGCTCTCCCAACTCATTACTCAATTGCAGGCGGATCCAAATTCCACCAAGGGCTACTTGTGGCAGGATGAGATTCTTCGCTACAAGGACAGAGTTGTAATATCACCAACATCCACCCTCAAAAGCTGCACTTTGGCGGAGTTGCACTCATCCCCCACTGCTAACATTCAGGCTTTCAGAAGACGCATGCTCGCACTCGAAGATCATTTTTTTGGACAGGCATGAAAAAGGACATTCTTACTATTGTAGCGGAATGCGACGTCTGTCAGCTCCACAAAGGAGAGACAGTCAAAGCGCAAGGCACATTACAACCATTGCCCATCCTGACATCAATATGGACGGAGGTTTCTATGGATTTCATTATAGGTCTTCCAAAGTTAGGAAACAAGTTAGTCATCATGGTGGTTGTGGACATACTTTCTAAGTATGCTCATTTTTGCACCCTACCCCACCCTTTTACACCGATTTGGTTGCTCAATCTTTCATGGATCAGATCTTCAAATTGCATGGCATACCCACTTCCATTGTGTCTGATCGTGACCTGGTCTTCACCAGTAATTTTGGCAGGAACTCTTCAGGCTACAAGGTACCCAACTAAAACTCAGTACTTCCTATCATCCACAAACTGATGGTCAAACTGAAGCAGTCAACAGATGTTTGGAAACCTACCTTAGGTGTTTCACTTCAGAAAAGAAACATCTCTGGGTATAGTGGTTACCTCTAGTTGAATGGTGGTATAACACCAACTATCATGCCACCACCAAAATGACTCCATATGAAGCAGTTTATGGTCAACTCCCTCCTTCCCATACTTCTTATATCAAGGGTGCTCAAAGGTACAAGCAGTGGATCAACTCCTACAGAACCGCACAACCATGCTCGCCCATCTTAGAGAGGATCTTCATCAAGCTCAAAACCACATGAAGCAACAAGTAGATCAGCATCGCTCAGAACACCAATTTCAAGAAGGGGATCAGGTATTTTTGAGGCTGGAACCATATAAGCAAACATCACTCAAAGACAAGGGTGTTAGAAACTATCTCCAAAATTCTACGGACCGTATCAAGTACTTCAGCGCATTGGAGAAGTGGCCTACAAGCTAGCTTTGCCACCCACTGCAAAAATCCATCCAGTTTTCCATGTCTCATGCCTCAAGAAAGTGATTGGGAACAATTGCAGAATTCAAACTAGTCTACCTGAACTGGATGAAGAAGGGTCAATTTGGCTCCAACCTGAACAGGTCCTGGACACACGAGAACAGCACCTGCGTGGCCGCATGATCAAGGAAGTCCTCATCAAGTGGAAAGACACCTCTCCGGAAGATGCAACCTGGGAACCAACCACTATTCTTCAGCAGTTTCCGCAGCTTCAGCCTTGAGGACAAGGCTATTATTATGGGGGAGGGCATGTTAGGGTCCCACCCTAACCCCCTTATTTATGTAATAGGATCGAGTCATAGTTATAGTTAAGTAAAGAGTCAATAAAGCCCATATTAATAATTGTAAGTGGTTAACCCGCATTTAATGACGGGACCACAGTTAGTTGCAAATGGGCCATGGTATTAGATAGATGGTATTAATAAGAACCATGGTATTGCCCCATGGTATTGCATGTATGAATCCTATATAAAGGATAGAGACTCCCTGCGAGGAGCATCGTGTCTTATTTTGTAATCGAGCTCTGCTCTATTGGAGGTTGCCCCCTTGAAGAGGCAAGTGAACATTGCTTTCTGAATAATAAAATACTTGCTGTTATTTCTCACTGTTCTATGTTCTGGGTATATTTCTTCGCATATTTGGTATTCTGGTATCGTCTTGCAGGTTAAGAGCATAATAACATGAAGGATTTAAATAAAATAAACACACTAAATTATGAGAGACATAAACATGGTGGAAAAGGCCTGAGAGCCTCACTATATTCCTCTCATTCTCGTTATCATTATAAAATAATGTGTATAATACAAATATAAATACAAGAGGATATTTGTCTCAAGATAGTGCGTCTATCTTGGACACTTTGGTTGAGCAAATATCTCAACCATACACTAATCTAGGAGCCTAACTAGTTGGAGAGAATCTCTCAACCAACTAGACCTAAAATGAATCCTAACTTGAGGAACAAACCTAATCTAGAAAGTTAGGAATTAAATTCAACTTTCATGATTTAATTAATTTAATATTTTTGGACTTATTATTGTTTTTAATGTGAGAGTGAGGCTAACAAACTTGTCAAGTAACTTATTGGCTTTGAAATTCTCCAGAGTTGACGGGGCTTCCGCCATTTCAGTATAGAGCCATTGCACCCAACAAGCCAATGGATAAATAAGTTTTATCCTTGCACTAGTACCTACATGAATCAACAACACACGATAGTTACGGAAGGCTAATTGTTTCTTTAAATAACCAAAGTTGAGACCCTACCACGAGCTTGACTGAAGTAAAAATTTCAAAGCCCGAATAAGATCCATTGAAAGATAGAGAATAGACAACTGATGGGTACAACCAAACAACAAAATTAACTCCATCCCATTGCACATTGAATGCGTCTCCATGGTCGAGGCGATCCACACCAACTCCCACCAAAGACAAATTAAATACTTAGATCGCCTTGTATTGGGGAAAATTGTATTGACACACCACTTGTTGAAGAGCATTAGACACCGAGAAGAAGCATTGAGGTTCCAAAGTCCATTCATTCTTTGCATTCAAGCCAAAGGTCGAGCTGAGCAGGAGGCAAATGGCCTCACACCTATTCGAAACAATTTGCCTATGATGACATATTTATTAATGAAACTAATGTGTCATGGGATTCCAATCATAATTAAGGGATGGGGACAAAATTAAGAAAACTTTGATCCAACTCTATTCTGCCTTGTCCCGATGCTGATCCTTTTTTTGCCACAGCATCAACCATTGAATTTAATGCCTATACACGTGAAAAAACTCCAACTACTTGACCTAAGAGGCAATTAGGATAGTCCTTTGGAGAATGGGACGGTGGTCTGAACTTGACACCTTCTTGGCCTTGATCATTTGTCGAATAACAAACATTAAGTCAACGAAAACCATTAGTTTGAATATTTTCTTTGCAAGAGCTATTTCCAAACCCTTCCATAGAGCAAGGTACTCAACGTGGTTATTGGTTGCGAGACCAAGTCCCCAAGCATATTGCAGTACAATTTTTCCTTTAGGGCTGAACAATGCCTCTCCAACTCCTGCCTCCCCCTTGTACAAGCATTTTAATCACTAGCATTATGAACATTGACTATGGTCTACAACAATTACACCATCTGCATTAATAAACGTGGATAGTTCATTCTAAGTATTAAAATGGTGATGACCATATCTGCAACTTGTGAACAATAGGCTCATTAGATGTTAGGAAACTTCAAATCTCCATTCCTATAACAAACTATACAATTTAAAAGCATAGACATAGTAATTGAGACTCACATTGCAACCATTAACTAGGGACATAATGAACAACTTTGAAAATTTTGGTTTTATTTTCTCGACAGCCATGTAGGAATATGCAAGTCACCGGGTTTCATGGTTATCACTTCCACCATGCAATGCATTTTATTTTTATATGTATATAAAATTTTATTTGTAAAGTGAAAATAATAATTGTACATTAACTTTATATTAGGATAGTTGAAAGAAACAATATGGTTGCATCCCACATGCAAACTGGTGAAACGAAAAGGTAGGGAAAGGTGGGTATAAAAGGGGAAAATGGGAAAGAAGAAAACATACTTACCTGGGCGGGGTCAATCGATGATCAAGACGGTCGATGGCCTAGGAAGACCACTTCCATTGCACTTGGGAGGGGGGTTAACCTAGCATCTCCCATTGAGGAGAGTGCACGTCATAATTTGTGGCAGCGGAGGCTCGCGTTCGCGCGGCCTCCAACCGATACAAATTAAAGTTAAATGCAGCCAGATGTTTTCAGTTAAATGCAGTTGTTTTCTGTCTTTATATGTTAGTGTCTTTTAACGTTTTCAAAGGTTATTACCTATCCAGCTTTTTTAACGTTTTTGAGAGGTTATTACCCATTCTGCGTTCGCGCGGCCTCCAACCGAAACAAATCAAGTTAGATAATCCTCTAATGCTCATCATTTTCTAAATGCCCATGTTTTCTGTTTTCGTATGTAGGTCTGACGATATTTACGGGTGTGAAGATATTTACATCTTACAGGATTGGGAAGTGGGAGATGACCGTCTCTTTTATGACTCCGTTGTCTTTAGATAGTTTGCATCTTAAGTCTACCATGATCTTTGCCAATGAAGAATTTAACTCTGAAAGCAACCAAGGGTTTTATGGGTTTTATCTTCCGCTCATGGACCTTTTCCGTGGATCACTGTGGCTTTGGTTGTGCAATAACGGTAAAAGCTCATTATTGCTTTGTTATTAACGTGTAATATGGGCTTACTTTGTTATTAACTTGTTATTAATATGTAATATGGGCTTTACTTTGTTATTAACTTGTAATTAACTTTTTATATGTTGTAATTAACTTGTAAGATGTAAGATAGGTTTGTATGTGATGGGTTTGTATGTGAATGTGAAATAAAGGGATATTAATTAAGTTTAGTTTTTGGATAGAAATCTTATATAAGAGAAATTTTTTATCTAAATAATATTAATTAATTAAAGTTTTTCCATAGAAATTACATAAGAGAATTTTTCATTTAAGTGATATTAATTAGGCAAAGTTTTTTTATAGAAATCACATAAGAGAATTTTTCATTATGAACCAAGTTCGAAACTCAGCCAAAAATATCTCTTATATGATTATATGATTTCTATCAAAAGACTTTGCTTAATTCATTATGGATCACAGGAACCCTGAACTCATTATAAATCACAGAAACTAAAATACAAATTGTAAACCAAAAAAAGTAATATTAACTTTTAATGTGTATTTTTGTATTCAAATAAAGTGATATTAACTTCTAATGTGCTTGTATTTGAAATCACACCAATGGTGGCTGTACAAAGTGATACTAACTTCAAATATGTTTGTATTTGGTTGACCGTGAATCAATGAGGCTATGGTTGTGCAATGAAATTTAAAGTTCCTATTAATCTGATGAGAGCAAAAGTTCCCTATTAATTTGATATTAATTTATAATGCGCTTTGTATTGAAATCACACCACTGATGGCTATAATCACTGACGGTTGATTTGAATGGAACACTGAATTATAATATTTTTTTTTGAATTGAACGCTGAATTATAATAGTCGTTGTTCTGAATTAAAAAATGAACAATGACAAGTGAATTCAGATAGATTTACCATAAATTTATGGTTATGATAGACTTGTGATTTACTACGAAAATATGCTTGTATTAGAAATGATGAACAATGACAAATGAATTCAGATAGATTTACCATAAATTTATGGTTATGATAGATTTGTGATTTACTACGAAAATATGCTTGTATTAGAAACGACACCAACGATGGTTGCAATTACTGATGGTTGACCAATGAATTTATAATGTGCTTGTTTGAAATCAGATCGTTATGATAGATTTACGGTTGACCCCTCAAATATTTTTGTATTTGAAATCAGGTCAATGATGGCTCTAGTCACTGATGGGTTATCACTGAATTTATCATGTGCTTGTTTGGAATCACATTGTTGTAGATTTATGATTTACCACTAAAATATGTTTGGGAATGTTTAGTTATTCTATATTTTTGAGTTGGAATTTAGTGAAATTATGTTTTTTTAGTTATTTAAAATTTATTTTTCAAGGTCTAAATCAATTTAGTTAACTGATAAATTTTTGGAGCACTTAAATTCATCAGAATTGATAAATCAACTTGTAATTCCAACAATTTTTTACCTAATTTCCAACGTATTTAAACGCGAAACCCTATAAAACTTGAAACAATTAGAATATGGCATAAGGCTGTATTTGAAATCGCACAAAAAAGTGTATAAAACCTCCAAAACTTGGTTATATTTGAAATCACACCAACACCTTGAAAACGCACCAACAATCAATGTAATTACTTGGTTGTATTTGAAATCACACCAACAACGACTGTAATCACTGATGGTTGGCCACTTAATTTACTGTTGTTCCCGGATCCGAGTATTTAACAATGTGATCGGTATGTGGGCGGCTTGGTGGGTTGGTGCGTGGCTTATTGCTACCGCCACTCAGCGTCGTGACGGTCATTAATTCCTCTGCTTTCAATTTCAATGCTGCGTTAATGCAGCTCGTCCCTCCACACCAGCCTGTTAATTCTTCGATCATGGCGCCCCTCCCTGGACTCATTCACGCTCCTCCCCTGCACTCGCGTTATTCCCTTGCTGTCGCAGAGCCGCGCTCTCGGACCAGCCCAGGGAAACGTTGGGCTCTGGATCGCTGTGTGGATTTATCGCCGGGCCTTCATGTTTCTCACAACCCTTTCTGCAATTTCAATAGTAGTTCGTCCTCTGTCCTTCCCAGTGCCCCTCTGTGTGCTAAAGCTAAGCCCCTTTCTGTCCCCCTCTGCCTCCACAGTATTGCAGCCCGTTCAGAACCTCTTGTTCTTCTCACTATGCCCAGATTGCGCCAGAGAATGAGTTGCAGGAGGGGAAGCTCCCGGGGGCGAGTTATCCGCCAGCCCTCCTCCTCCACTACGGACTCCTCGTCATACTCCTCGGACTTCTGCTCTGACCGCTATCCTGTTACCAGAAGTGGTCGTGGGCAGCTTAATTCAGCAGCGCGCTCTCTCAATTCTCCATCTCATACCGCTCGTTTTCAGTTCCCCTGTACTCTCAGTAATTTCTCCTTCTTAGCTTCAGTCACCATTGAGCTTCGAGAGGTTACTTCTGGTCAGGTTGCTGTGACCCCTGGGGTGACTCTGGAGACGAGGGCGGAAGATAGGCATGGTACTTCTCAGATTGACAACAAGCAGAGTAAGGATCCTGGTCCGAGTAAGGGCACTACAACCCAGGTCATGAATAATCAAGCTGGTCCGAGCGTCCCTACTGGTGGCGGTTCTTCAGGCAAAGAGGGCCATCCCTCTGAGGACGAAGACCCCTACAATTATGGGTGCCGCATCATTGAAGAGCAACCTTCCACCTCTCATGAAGCTTAATCAGGTCTGCGTTCAATGGTTTTTGTTTCTCCGTTGCTCGAAGGTGCTCAATTCCCTCCTATTTTATCGCCATTATATGTTATACAGTTCTCATACTCAACTTTGTTCCAAAGTCAAATCGCCGGTTTCCCTGTGTGGGTGGCATTCTTCTCGCTGTGTATTTGGGTCTTGATTTCGGTCACAGTGGTTTTTGGGGTCTGAGTTCAGTTTTGATTTGGGTAGCGCTTCTATGTTTTCTTGCCTGGGCCCAGGTACCCTGTTCTGGTTGCTGAATTACTTCTGGTCAGTCTTCAGTTTTGATATTGGAGTTTTCTGTTTCTATGAACTAGTCATGGTCATGATCCTAGAAGCCCTTCTGGTCAGTCTTCAGCAGGTCTTTTTGGTCAGTGTTCAGCTATGTAATGTGAGCACGCTGCATCTCTGGGCTAGACTTCTTGAGGCCAAATCCTCTTTGTAAAATTATTTTGTATCAATATAGGAGTATACAAATTCAGAAAATAAAAATAAATAAATAAATAAAAATAAAAATAAATTTAAACGGGCTTGTGTTTGAAATCACATTAATTGATCTGATTTTCATAACTAAATTATGATAGATTTATCATAGATATATGGTTGATTACTGAAATAATTAAAAACATACTGAATCATAATATTTTAATGAAATAATTAAAAACATACTGAATCATAATATTTTAATAAAAATAGTTGAATTGGTAGCTTAAAAAGCGTAAAAGCACTTTAAAAAACTTAGTTTTGGAAGCATTTAAACTCAACAAAAAGACTATAGAACTACTGTTCTTCCTCAGAAATGTTTAATTACAATACACATAAATAAACAATGGCCTTTAGGCTCTTCCAATACAGGCTTGGATCACAATCTTCTCAATAAAAACAAAAAAAAAATCAAACAGTACAGATTTATCAGCACCCCCTGCACTTTTTGGCCAGTTGCTGTGGCTAATCTCATCATCGGGTGTTAGTCATATAAGCCTGTGGTAGTGGCTGGGAGCTGGGACCCTGCCTCGTTTTCCTTTGTACCAAAAATCCCTGTACTAACAGACAGGAGTTTATTTTAGAATGATCTACAAATGCGTGGAAAACATCTGTTTGTTTTTTTCAGGGGACGAAGATTTTTTACCTTCCAAAATTTTTTAAATTTCTTTTGCTTTCTAATTTTTGTAGGATGCATTTTCGATCTTTTAGGATGCATATTCGATGTATCCTAAAAATAAATAATTTTTCAACCCATAGAATCTGACTAGATAACCCCAATGTTTATAAAGAAAAGTCAACAGTAAATTCTTTACTAATATTGATTCTTTACTAATATTGTAACATTACTAAATTTTTAGCGATTATGGATTCTTTTCATTCCTTTCCAGGATTTCGTTGGGGGACTTTGAGGTCTGTTTTTTCGCAGGGGATTTTAAATAAAATTAATAATTTACAAAAAGTAAAGTAATTATAAAACATTAAAAAGGCGGATCATCAAAAAAGGAAAGTTGGGAAGGGGTTTACTAACCAAAAAAATATTTGTATTAATTTGGTAGGGAAAGGAGGGCTCGAATAATTAAATCAAGAATAAGATAGAATTATTATATTATTATATTTGATGAAAGAAAATTTAAAAGGAATTAAGAAGAAAGGTATGGGAAAAGATAAAATATGAGGGCGAAGAGATTAGAGGATTATGGGGTTAAATTAAATAAGACAAATAAGTACAAAAACACGAGATAACCATAAGGAAGGAAAGCAAGGTTGCAAAACATCAATGTTGTAAGTGTGGGGATGGGGGGTGAAGGAATCAATTAAGAAAATAATTAGAAAATAAAGAGGCGGAGGGTTAGGAGGGGAAGAACAATTAAGGCTTTGAATGAGAGGATTCGAAGATTGGATTAACTTGTACCCATCTTCTTGATTAAAGTTATTTGTGTGTTTTCCGATTTTGAGGGCTTCACGAATGATTTAGGTGGAAAAGAAGGGAGCATATGCACGGATTTTTTTTGGTCAAAGCGTATAAGGTGCTTAGAATTATAGGAGTGCTCAACAAGGGCATATTTTGAAAAATGATTATGAGTAGTATCGACTATCTGTTTCTTTAGTTGGGCTTCTACAAGTTTACCAGTTTGGCCTATATAAGAATTTCCACAAGAGCATTAGATCTTGTAAACCCTAGGGCTTGACAATGGATCAAATTGATCTTTGGGAGATCTGAATAATTGTTTTAAAGTCTTGTAGGGTTTGAAAAGAGTTTTAATGTTATTCCTGGCTAATATTTTAGAGATGTGATTGGTGATGACTACTTTAATTGATGCAAACAGTGTGTTCTTAATACTTTAATCAACAAGTAGCTACACTTGAAAAACTTCAACCATTAGTTCTTCAACAAGAGCAGTAAATAGAGATCACATTAGACAATGAACAATAAACAATAAATAAGAGACAAGAGACACCAAGATTAGGCTCACAAACAGGGAAAAAACCACAAGGGTAAAACCCAAAATTATTTCCTTATGAGAGAGATTTTGTCCATCAAAGTTACATCAAAATTTTCCAACAAATCCAAACTGCCTTTAATGAAATATTAGACAAATTCTATCAATATATCAGCTCCAAATTCACTGTACTAGATTGCTCAATAAGGACGAAATTAGGGCATGTAATAACCGTTATTGGAGGCTAAAAATAGTGTTGTAGTTACCACAAAGACGACATAGAAGCGAAACGAGAGCTCGAGGGGGGAGGGTCGGAGGTTGCTTTGAGGGAGGGTACTAGGTTGCTTGGAATGCCTTGTTGACTTGGAAGGGAGAATATCTATTGTTTTTAAGGGATTTAATTATGATTAGTATCGACTATATGTTCCTAACATAACCAAAACCAAAAGACAACAATATTTTTGGCTCATAAGGTAGTGAAATTCTCCATTTGTTTGCATTCAAAATTATGCACAAAATCTGTGGAACATAAAGCCTTCATCATTTGTATGCGTTGGATCAATTCCAGGACCCCCATGTTAAATTCAAATTTACCATGATATTGTCGATTTGAGGTTCGTAGCTCCCCACTAATTAAATAGCATGCTTACCTTACAAAAAAATATAGGAATTGTTTAATTGTTTTTCTTTTCTACATTATTATAATGCACGTAATTTGTCAGTGAACATAGCTATTGAGACATATATACTATCATTATCCAAAAACAAAACATACAAACCTTCAAGAATTTTTGTTGTCACTTCAAAGGGATCAATCATGTTGATATAATTCTTGTCTATGTCTCTCCAACATCTTTAAAAGAGGCATTTTGTCGCCAATGTTCACATCATTTTCAAAGACCATGCATAAATGAGTATAAGTTTTAATATGATTAAGCGAAATTGTATGGTGTTGATGTTCATGGTTTGAACTTGATCCTATTCTAATATATCTACACTTGAATAAAAAACATTGGAGACATCGCTTCTTCCTCGAAACCTATATGATTTCAACCTCCTAGAACCTCGATCTCAAGGAGGATCTAGCCCTTTTTGCATGTCTTACACAAATTTTTAATAACAGGTAACATGAAGCCAACAACCAAGTATGGTCATTGTTGCCACTCATATGCATATGAGTGGTAAAAGTGCTTTTCAGGGATAATTTGCAACTTGCAAGGATTTTGAGCGACTACAGTTACACACTTCACACTTTTTTGTGTTTAGGATAGATGTCTAGGGACTACGTATACACAGTTCACATTTTTTTTTGCTCTTTGGGCTAGTCCCTCTTGTGATGATTTTCCATGCATTTGCTTGAGGATTGATAAGCATAGTGGTCCTCTATCACGGATCATGTGGTTGATGTTCTTGGTTGATTTTTTTGGTTTCTTAGTTGTAAATGTTTTTTTGGATATCTTTACTGTTTCTGAGGTTGATTTGTCCAATGTTTCGAGTGGACACTCCACCCATCCTTAAGGACCACATAAAGCAACATAATTAGAAAAGAGTGCAACTAGGTCAATATAGATGCGAGTGAGGCAAGAGGAATGTTAGGTTACTAAAATTTGACTAAGAAAATTGGAAAAAATAAATTATTATCGATCAAATTAAAAATTTTAATTAATAAATTATAATAAATTAGTTGGTTAAATTAATAACATTAATAATTTACAATAAGTAAAGAAATTATAAACATTAAAAAAGACGGATCGTCAAAACAAGGAAAGTTGGGAGGGGTTTTACTAACAAAAAAGTATTTCTATTAATTTGATAGGGAAAAGAGGGCTCAAGGAGGAATTAAATCAAGAATAGACAATAGATATAATTATTATGTTATTACATTTGATGAAAGGAAATTTAAAAGGGATTAAGAAGGAAGGTACGGGGAGAAGATAAAATATGAGGGAGAAGAGATTAGGGGATTAGGGGGGTTAAAATAAATAAGACAAATAAGTACATGAAAAAAAAGGATAACCATAAGGAACGAAAGCAAGGTTGAAAAACATCAATGTTGTAAGTGTGTGAGTGGGGGGTGAAGGAATCAATTAAGAAAATAATTAGAAAATAAGGATGCAGAGAGTTAGGAGGGGAAGATCAATGGTTAAGGCTTTGAATGGGAGGATTCCAAGTTTGGCTTAACTTGTAGCCATCTTCTTGATCAAAGTTATTTGTGTGCTTTTTCATTTTGAGGGCTTCACGAATCATTTAGGTGGATTAGAAGGGAGCAAGGGCAAGGAATTTTTCTTGGTCAAAGCATATAATGTGCTTTGAATTATAGGAGTGCTCAACAAGGGCATATTTTGAAAAATTATTATGAATACTATCGACTATATGTTTACTTAGTCGGGCTTTAACAAATTTACTGGTTTGCCCTATATAAGAATTTCCGCATGATCATGAGGTTTTATAAACCCTAGGGCCCCACAATGGATCAAATTGATCTTTGGGAGATTTAAATAATTGTTTTAAATTCCTATAGGGTTTGAAAAGAGTTTTAATATTATTCTTGGCTAATATTTTAGAGATGTGATGATTGATAACTACTTTTATTGATGCAAATAGTTCCTTCTTTATACTTTAATCAACAAGTACATATTCATGAAAATCTTCAACTATTAATTCTTCATCAAGAGAAGTAAATAGTGATCATAGTAGAAAACGAACAATCGACAATAAACAAGAGACAAGAGATACGAGGATTAGGGTCACAGCTAGGGAAAAACCCACAAAGGGAAAACCCAAAATTCTTTCCTTATGAGAGAGATATTTTGTCCACCAAAGTTACATCAAAATGATCCAACAAATCTAAACTACCTTTAATGAAATATTAGCCAAATTCTGTCAAGATGTTAGTTCCAAATTCACTATATTAGATTTCTCAATAAATTCAAAATTAGGGCTTGTAATAACTGTTATTGGAGGCAAAAAATAGTGTTGTAGTTACCACATAGATTTCATAGAAGCGAAACCAGAGCTCGAGGGGGCAGGGTTGGAGGTTGTTTTGAGGGAGGGTACAAGACTACTTGGAACACCTTGTTGATTTGGAAGGGGAAATATTCATTGTTTTTAAGGGCTTGAATTATGATTAGTATCGATTATATGTTCCTAACAAAACCATAACCAAAAGACAACAATAATTTTAGCTCATAAGGTAGTGAACTTCTCCATTTGTTTGCATTCAAAATTCTGCATAGAATCCCGTGGAACATAAAGCCTTCATCATGTGTATGCATTGGATCAATTCCATGACCCCCATGTTAAAATAAAATTTACTATGATATTATGGATTTGAGGTTTGTAGCTCCCCACTAATCAAATAGTCTGCTTAACTTACAAAAATATGTGGGAATTGATTAAACTTTTTTATTTTCTACATTATTATAAAGCGGGTAATTTGTTAGTGAACATAGCTATTGAAACATATCTACTATCATTATTAAAAAATGAACCATACAAACCTTCAATAAGTTTTGTTGTCACTTCAAAGGGCT
The DNA here is from genome assembly GCA_031772625.1 of Pinus tabuliformis. Taxonomy (NCBI): domain Eukaryota; kingdom Viridiplantae; phylum Streptophyta; class Pinopsida; order Pinales; family Pinaceae; genus Pinus; species Pinus tabuliformis. The sequence continues at coordinate 816,809,410 of CM062818.1, forward strand.
CAAGCATGCTGATATAATTCTTGTCTAGGTCTCTCCATCCTCTTTAAAAGAGGCATTTTGTCACCAACGTTCACATTCTTTTTAGAGACCATGCATAGATGAATATAAGGTTTAATATGATTAAGGAAAATTGGATGGCATTGAAGTTCATGGTTTGAAATTGACCCTATTCTAATATAACTACACTCGAATCAACAACATTGGAGACATCACTTCTTCCTCGAAACCTATATGCTTTCAACCTCTTGGAACCTCAATTTCAAAGAGGATCTAGCCCTTTATGCATGTCTTACACAAATTTGTAATAACATGTAACATGAAGCCAACAACCAAGTATGGTCATTGTTGCCCCTCATGTGCATATGAGTGGTAAAAGCACATTTTAGGGATAAGTTGCAACTTGCAGGGATGTTGAGTGACTACAATTACACACTTCAAACTTTTTTGTGTTTATGATAGATGTTTAGGGACTACATATACACACTTCACATTTATTTTTCTTTGGGGTAGTCCATTTTGTGATGATTTTCCACGACTTTGCTTGAGGATTGATAATCATAGTGGTCCTCTCTCATAGATCATATGGTTTATGTTCTTGGTTGATTTTATTGTTTCTTAGTGACAAATGTTTTTTTTGGAGATTTTTACTGTGTATGAGGCTGATTTGTCCAACGTTTCGAGTGGACACTCCACCCATCCTTAGGGACCAAATGAAGTAAGATAATTAGGAAAGAGTGCAAATAGGTTAATATAGATGCGTGTGAGGCAGGAGGAATGTTAGGTACAAAAATTTGATTAAGAAAATTGGGAAAAAAATATTATTATCGATCAAATTAAAAAAATTAATTAATAAATTAGTTGGTTAGATTAGTAAATTAATAATTTACAAAAATTAAAGAAATTATAAAACATCAAAAAAGGCATATGATCAAAAAGAGGAAAGTTGGGAGGGGGTTTTCTAACAAAAAATTATTTTTATTAATTGGATAGGGAAAGGGGGGCTCGAGGAGGAATTATATCAAGAATGGAAAATAAATAGAATTATTCAGTTATTACATTTGATGAAAGGAAATTTAAAAAGAATTAAGAAGGAATGTATCCGGAGAAGATAAAATATGAGGGAGAAGAGATTAGGGGGGTTAAAATAAATAATACAAATAAAAACATAAGAACAAGATAACCATAAGGAAGGAAAGCAAGGTTGAAAAACATCAATGTTGTAACTTTGGGGGTGTTGGGTGAAGGAATCAATTAAGAAAATAATTAGAAAATAAAGAGGGAGAGGGTTAGGAGGGGAAGATCAACGATTAAGGCTTCAGATGAGAGGATTCCAAGATTGGCTTAACTTGTATCCATCTTCTTGTTTAAAGTTATTTGTGTGCTTTTCGATTTTGAGGGCTTCATGAATGATTTAGGTGGAATAGAAGGGAACACAAGCAAGGATTTTTGTTTGGTCAAAGCATATAAGGTGCTTAGAATTATATGAGTGCTCAACAAGGGCATATTTTGAAAATTGATTATGAGTAGTATTGACTATATGTTTCTTTAGTCGGGCTTTAACAAACTTACCAGTTTGGCCTATATAAGAATTTTCGCACGAGCATTAGATTTTATAAACCCTAGGGCCCGACAATGGATTAAATTGATATTTAGGAGATTTAAATAATTGTTTTAAAGTCTTTTAGGGTTTGATAAGATTTTTAATGTTATTCTTGGCTAATATTTTAGAGATGTGATCAATGATAACTACTTTTGTTGATGTAAACATGTTGAAAATGCAAAAAGAAAATCATAATTTAGTTTTGTCCTTGAATTAAATTAGGAATAAAATTGTAATTCCGCATCACAAGACAACTTGTACGAGTTAACTATGTTAATTTGACTTAGTCGGCTTAGTTAATTCGAGTTGAGGTTCTAACTAGAGTCATGTAGAGTGTCTCCTACATTATAGGAGCCCTGGTTGAGTTTATTTTGAGTTGTAATTAATTAATTCAATTTAATTGAGTTAAAGTAAGTTAAATTAGTTCCAACTAATGGATGAACTAGTAGGAGGTCAGAAAGAGGGGTGTTGATTCATGTATTCAACCAATTAAATGATGATTCACTCATAAATAACTCATGCATGTCACATCTGAGAGTTACCCAGTTGAGATTGGAGTTAAAGGGAAATGTACTATCAATTTTATAATCCTCTAAATCGTACATGTGGTGCATGCAGTCAGAGGAAGGCTTATGAAGATTGTGCAATTCATATTCAGGAATTTCCCTAATTAATAGGGGGCTAATTCCCAAGGAAACAATGCAAGGAAATAGGGACTTGGGCAAGACAAAATTTGGTTAAGTATTGGCCTAGGCTTGTTTAGGGAGCTGTGAGATAGAGAGAGAAAGTGTAGAGGTTGCTCGGGCTTGAGCAAAGCATTGTAATATTCTCACATTTTCTGACTAATGCAATATACAGATAGAAGGGTTTTTTAGTTGTGGCTTTCCCTAGGAAATCATCGTGTAATGTGTTGATTGAATTCTTTCTCTTGTATGCTTCATGACTTCACGATCATTTAATTGTTTTCGCTGATGAGTAGAGTAGATTCAAGTCTATTTTTTTAGTAAATTACAATTAGAAGTTTGAATCTACGAGGAATTTCTACATGGTATCAGAGCATAAATCACTCTAGAAGAGGAGAATACGAATTTGTCTTTGCAGGTTAAACCGAATTTGTAGTATCATTCTTCAGATCCAACATAATGTCGTTCTACGGATTGAGACTCGAATATGCTCTTGAGGGTAGTTCGAACTATATTGCTTGGAAGGACAAGATGGAGGTTGTGTTGGAAGACAAGGGTCTGAAGGAATTCATAGACAAAGATATTCCTAAGCCTCCAATAACAGATGATCAAGATTTGGCAGAGTGGAGAAAACGTGTTGCAAAGGTGAGAAGGATCATACTAGAAGGAGTTAGAGATCATATTGTCTCATACCTTCATGGGTAGGATACACCATATGCAATGTGGCAAGCCTTGATTGACTTGTTTCAGAACAAAAGTGAACACAGGAAGCTAGCACTAAAGGACAAGCTTCGAAAGATCAAGATGGAGAAGGGAGACAAAATACCAAAATACTTGAACAGGTTCACCTAATGTCGGGATGAGCTTGGGAGTTTCAGTATTACAGTTGTTGAAGATGATCTGGTCAGCCTAACACTTCTAGGCCTTCCCAAGAGCTGGAATAGCTACCAGGATTTGGTAAATGGGAGGGAGAATATACCAAAGTGGGAGCGTTTGTGGTTCGACTTGGTGAAAGAAGAGATAAGGCAGAGCACCAGAGATGGAACCTCATCCAAGCATGATGATGAGGAGAATTGTGCCTTAGATGGAAAGGCGAAGAAAGGGAAAGGAAATAAATTCCAATCCAAAGGAGATTCTAGTTAGGGAAGTAAGAAGAAGGACTTGTCGAAGATTAAATGTTTTCACTGTCATGGGCTAGGACACTATGCCATGAAGTGTTTGCACAATAAGGTTGGCAAGAAGCCCTTTGGAGGAGTGGTAAGTGAAGCTCTTGCTTCAAAATTCGAGTTGGATTTCACCCTCATTTCTTGCATGGTGACATCAGTGATGGGTAGTGTGTGGTATCTGGATAGTGGAGCCTCATTCCATATGACCGAAAATAAAGAAATTTCCAGTGACTTGGAGGAGAAGGACCTCTAGATGCACATCGAAATGGGAGATGATGGAAGGTAAAGTGCGACCGACATCGATACTGGTACCTTTCAGAGGGAGACTAGTTCTCCTTGCCCTTTAAAAGTTGCCATGTATGTTCCAGGTGTGAAGAAGAATTTAGTTTCAATTATTATGTTGCAAGACCATGGTTAGATTGTGATACTTAGCAAAGGAAAGGCTTTCCTTCGTTACATAGCCATAGGACAAGTGAACCATATCAGGGTTCGGGTGAAGAACATCTACAAATTGGAAGTAAAAGACTTTGTTGCTTTGAGCACAAAAGCAGAGAAGGTGCAGAGTTGAGACATCGGTGAAAAATGGCATAGAATATTGGGTCATCTTCACCATGGAGCTTTGAAGATCATGCATCAGATTTCTATAGGATTTCCCAAGGGTGCACTAGATCAGAGAGATACGTGAAAATGGTGTACATTGGGGAAGTACACCAAAGCCACCTTTCATGATATGGACAGTCAAGTGCAAGCGATCCTTGAAAGAGTTCACTCAGATGTGTGAGGACTGTTCTTGAGAACCTCCATGACAAAGCACAGGTATTATGTAATATTTGTAGATGATTTCTCATGTAAGTTCTAGATTTTCTTCATGTAGAAGAAAGATCAGACGTTCCCTAAATTTTGTGAATTTAAAGCACTAGTTGAGAAATAAACTGGCAGGAAAGTGAAGGCTCTTAGGAGCAATAATGGTGGAATATATGTGTCAAATGAATTCAAGAACTTCTGTGCATTAGAAGGCATTCGACAAGATTTAATAGCACCCCATAACCAACAACAGAATGGGATGGCTAAAAGGAAGAACAAAAGTATTGTGGGAGATGCACAAGCGATGTTACATGATCAGGGCTTATTGTTGCACTTGTGGGCTAAAACATGCAACACAACCATATACATGCAGAACAAGGGTCCTCATCAGATTCTCGGGATGAGTACACTAGAAGAAGCTTTTTCAGGTAAGAAACAAGATGTGGCACACTTCAGAATCTTTGGTTCATCAGTGTACTATCATGTTACCAAGTATGCAAGGAAAAATGTAGAACCAACAACTAAGTTGGACATATTTTTTGGGTACACTGATACACCTCACAACTATTGGGTGTACTTGCCATCTCACAGAATGACAATGGTTCATAGAGATGTGAAGTTCGATGAAGAGATGGCCGTGAGATGTTCCCTTGAGATAGAGCTTTAGTTACATGCAGATGAGGAGATTTTGGCTCCAAAGGAAGAACCTCAGGATGATGTGGAGCAGCCACATGTAGAGGAGCAAAGAGTGGAATCACCCAAAGTAACCGGCCAACTGGTGTAAACATGCGACGAGAGGCTACTATGGTTGGTTTCGACCTCCTATGAGACCTTAAGGAAATGGAATCGATGAAAACACAACAAAGAGACCTTCCACATCAGCTATAGGACCCCTAAGAGCCATGCCAACACTTCAGGCAACTTTCCCCTCGGACCCACTGGAAATTTTGATCACTTTCCCTTTGGACGCTCTCATGATATGGGCATGCCAGCATCTAAGGACCTTTGGACGCTCTCACAGGACTGCATACCAGCATCCAAGAAGCAATTTGTCCAGTTTTGTGCAAGCGTCCCTAGGATTTGAGCCACTTTTCTAGCCTAGAGCCCAGGTCACTGCCCAGAATGGAATGATATCTTAAGAGAAGTAAAATAAAAGGGAAATAATTAAATATAAGCAATTATTTAAAAAAGCCCTTAACCAAACCCCTACTATCCATGATAGGCATTTCATCAAACATATCGCAAACATGTAATATACAAGTATAAATAACATAATTAAGCATAGGGATCTCATACTTATTTGAGAATATATAAGAACCATTGTTACCTCATGTCTTTCATTGCATTATCATCTATTAGGTCATAGATACATTGTCCATTGATTTACCAATAAAAACATACTAAGAGCCATACATAGCTACTGTCATAAAACATACATATAACCAGCATAGTAACAATAGAAATACCATAAATATATCAGCCATAAAATCCACATATAAACTAGTACATTTACACATGAAAACCAATGGAATGAATTTCTCATTAATGAATGTAAAAACCAACCGGAGATGGGTTCACCACGTTTCTCCTGACCATAGATTGGCTGAGCCAAGTCTCTCTTCAGCCAATCACCCCCATGCCATATTCCAAGCATGAATGTGGGACTCATAACGAACTAAAAAGAACTAAATAAGTATGGATGCTATCGGAGCTCTCCACCTACATCGTGAGGAATTTGAGTGCCTCCTAGTCTCTTAGGCTTTACCGTAATCCATAGTCTCATACAGGGATCACTAGGCCCTACACTGGGACCCACTCTCTAGGCATTATCGTACATATCATCTCGGGACTACTAGGCTCAATGGAGAGAAATACACCTCTTGGCTTTACCGTATATCCCACCATTCATTGGCAAGGATTCCTAGGCCCACCGAGGCACACAATCTTGGCTTTACCGCAATCCACAGTCTGGCTCAGGGGTTACTAGGCCAATGGCTTTACCTTGGTCCATAGTCTGGTTCAGGGACCACTAGTCCATGTGTTTTCTATTTCAGATATCCACCCCACTAAACTTTGAATCCATATGACAATTCAACTCAACCAAAGTATGACAACCCATCTCCTCAAGGCTATTAGGAAATGGAAAAGCTGGGCTGAAAACATTGTCACACTAAGAAAAACCCATGTCATAACAACAAAAGAACCACATGCAATACCATGCATGCCAAATCTAGCAAGGAAATCGCACATGTAATTCAATACCCGCAAAGAACCCTGTTGTAGCTACTTGATCTTGCTTTTCCTTGCTTGGTCTTCGCTTCCTGTTGTCTTCTTTGCCTTTCTTGATCAAATTCCCAAGTTCTCCAAGAAAACTCTAAGCGTCGAAGAGTGTGTGTGTGTGTGTGTGAGAGAGAGAGAGAGAGAGAGAGAGAGAGAGAGAGAGAGAATAATGAGAGAGCTCCAAAACTGAACTGACCAAGCTCACCAATTGATCCTCAGAAGCCTTTTTATCAATGAGGCATCTATTTTCTTCATTTTCGTCCTCACATGCAACCTATGACCTTTCACCTTCATTTTCTCCTAATTTCCATTATTTTCATAAATAAAATGTTAATTAATGCCTCTTTCATTTCCAAAGCCTTAGTCATTACCTTTGTCAACTTCCTTTAGCCATAATAAACCGAAATGAACACCCAATAGGATGTTTTTCCCACCATTTAGCTTGGAATACGTGTCCCATCAACTGTGGTCTTATATAATTTTACATGGATTTTTAACCAGGGCTATTACAGAACCCTCCCCCTTGGGGGAACACCATCCTCAGTGTTCAATGACACCTATAACCAACATGGATGCTGAAAACAAAACATACTGCCCATGGAGCTTTATAACACAACTCATTGCAGTATTTACAATGACAACTTGCTGAAACATGACAATCACACAGTTTATTGGAGTTTTATAACACAAATCATTATGGTATTTATGCTAATACCCACATATGCACACATACACATTTGCTTCACCCAACGTGCATCTGATTCCATATGGCAATGCTAATGACCAAAAAAAATCCATCCCTGACCTTCCCTTGTCTGCTACACAGTCCCTCGAAAAATCTGGTCACCCCCTTCCGTGCAGTCACACACCTTCCAAGTTCTGCTGGCACCCCCATCCCGGGCAGTCCATCCCTTGGCAAGGCTTCCTCACATCAGAATATAAAACAACCAAGACATATCCTTGCCTTAAAATCATCATATCGGTCATATTATGCTCATGGAAATCAATGGACACAATTAGGTACTAGTGCCCCACAATGGCCCTGCTCCTGAATACTTTCCCATAATACTATTGCATTTTCCAATTCGTTTTGTTGTTGCTGCTAATTATTGTAATTAGTTTCAACCACCCAATCTAGATTTTCATGCTTTCTTGTAGCAAGCACATAACTTCCATTAGATTCATATTAAATTGAAATAACTTCAAATCATACCTCATTGGTAGCTCGTCAATAAGGTACACTTTTGCAATCTTGTTTACTTCCTGTCACCACAAGTCAAAGTAATTGTTTGATGAAATAGTCATGAATAAAAATATCACATCTGGTTAGCTCAAACTCAACCATCATAAATTAAAATCATGAATCACATGCAGTCATCATGTAAGCATCCAAGACCAGAATCATAGATCACATGTAATCATCATAGACCAGAATCATAAATCACATGTACAATAAAACTAAAATAAAACACTGATACTTATCCTTTAATCAATCCTTAGCTTCTACCTTTTTCCTTATTCTATATGCACTCTGGATCGGTTGCCACACCCGACAAACACCGAGTGCCTTCTCCTCAGCCATGTACACATACACATAGTATGCATCACACACATACAACCACACACAACATACAACGCCATGCAATACATGCATCTACACCTGACACACAACACATATACCTACAACCAATGTACAACACAACACAATACATTTGCCTACACCTGGTGTACAAAACAACACGATACATATGCATGCACAAAGTACAACATAACAAATACACATGTCACGATAGCGCAACTACACAATGAACATACATAGTATTGCATGCCTGAAAAATAGTATGTACGACATGCGCACAATACCACATGTACACCAATACCATATGCACAACATGTACACAATACCACTTGTACAAAGCACCACCTGCACAATGTGTGCACATCATCACATGTACATGACACCACCCGCACAACATGTACACAATGCCACATGTACATTTTACCACCTGTACAACATGTACACAATTCCAGACGTACACAAAACCACATGCATGACATGTACACGACACCACATGTACACATCACCATATGCATGACATATACACAACACCACCTGCACACAACACCATATGTACAACATGTACATGGAACCACATGCCCACAACACCACTTGTACAATCATGCACACAACACCATATGTACATATCATCGTATGCACAACATTCACACAACACCATATGTACATAATGCTGCATATACAACATGTACATAGCACTCTATGTACACAACACTGCATATCCAACATGTGCACAACACCATATGCACACAACACATCATATCCATCATGCACACAATACAATATGTACACAACATTGCATATCCAACATGTACATAGAATCATCTATACCTAACACTGCATATGCAACATTCACACAACACTATATTTACCATCATGTACGTAACATTGTATAAACAACATGTACACACACTATATATACACAACACTGCATGCGCACAACATCACAGATGCAACATGTACAACATATACAACATATGCACAACAATAGTAACACACATCCAAATCCACATTGTCTCTACCAAGCAACCTTGCTTCCAATGTCTTATCGATGCTTGTCCCAGCATGCCATAGACCACACTGCTTTCATTTTGCTGATCTATCCCTCAACATTACTTGTCATAACATGAGCATAGGCATAATACAAGTATACAATATCAATTCATATCCACATGATATTGACCTCATATATTTGTCATGACTACTCTTCCCACTTGATTCCCATAAGACCAGGAACCTCGTCATGCCATTCACTTGCATATGCAATCATTCCTCCACAAGAATGATCCTTGACCGCCCTGTTGGACAATGACATAGATACATAGATACATATACATAAACATTAGCAACAATCATGATCCTGCCAAACAATGACAAACATACATACATACGTGCAGACATATAAACATCAACATAAAGAATTCATGATCACAACATAATTACTAGATCTCAAGGTCAAGGTTAAGAGAACTTCCTTTATTGTGCACACCATGCACAACATTAAGAACAATCATTCCCAACATAGCTAAGGTGTCTAACACCTCAACTCCATTTACTTCACCTTTATTATTACTTTTCTCATGAATGTACTATCACTGTCCATTTGCACCAATGGACCCAACCAATCCAACTGGTTGTCATATTATTTCCTTCAACTACCCTTTACTCATGCATTGAGATTCATCTGAGTCTTACATTACCTATTGGGTTTTAATGAGATCTTCTCGAGCTCCATTAACTTCCTCTTTCCCAAACCAAATCCCAAGACTCTCAAAACATAAAAGGCAAGATCAAGAAGAAAACAAGAGAAAACCATGAATACTAATAACAATATGACACCACAACAAAGTGGCATGATCATGCACTAGACATAACAAAACTGAAAATCAAGCGCAAGAAAATCACAAAATACCAAAAGCACAATACTAACAACAGACACCATGACTCAATCCCATGGTTCCCAGTGCTTCCAAAGGAAAGCTCAACCTAAGCCTTCTTCAAGATTCCATGGAAATTTATTTTCCATGCAATCCCTTGCAACATACTACCATCAACACATAACTGTCAGTGCATAAATAAACATAACAACATACTAGTTACCTTACTTTGTTGTGCCAAGCAAATTGCCTTGTAACTGACACATCCATGCCATCTCTCAAGGGACTCCAATTCCCTTGACGAATCCATCCATAACTGGAAACTAGATGATATACATGTCAAATACATGTTCACACAACCATATAATGTCAAACAAAATCAAGGTTAAGAAGACTTCCTATATGCAAAGCACTCACTCGTTTGGGATTAGGGTTTCCAAACATAACTAAAGGAATTCTTTTCCAAATCCTTTCTTCTACCTTTTTACTTTGTTGGAATCGAGGCTTACTATGAGCTGTCACATCACCCAACTATTAGTTATATAAACACATCAACCATTACCTTGTCATGCTAATACCAAGCATGTTTCCTACAATTCTTCACACATGTCAACCACACATTCCAAATATCAAGACGATCATATCTATCAATTTGAAATCGACCTTTACCAAGACTAACAATCATGTCATAATCCATAGTCAACTCATAGTCATTAGATATAATGCCACAACTGTCACCTACTACACTCAAGTACATATCAACTATCTCAACACATGTGTTAGTACAATCATCTTCAAACAAGAACATTTGAACACATACTCATATTACGTAATTCATCAAACATTCAACCAACTTGAAAACATACCATGTTAAATTAATCAACTAGATGACATAATTAAACATTCAAGCACAAAGTAGACGACATAAGCAAGATCATACCTTAATGTATCTTAGGGGAGGCTATCTTATCTGCACAATCAATCTAGTTAGCATGATATAACTTCACAACACATCAGCTCAAACACAAATAATATCATGATATCCATAATAGTCACTAACTAACATGTTCACATCATAAACTCATAAACAATTATCATTCATACATAATAATCACATATGCATAGTCAGTCTAGATTAGTATGACATAATATCACAACATATTAACTCATACTTGAATTTCATAACCCTAACCATTTGCATAGACCAATCCAACTTAGTATGATACATATAACAACAAGATCTTAATGTAATAACCCTAATCATCAAGTTACTAGCATATAACAACAACAAGTTATATATCATGCTCATCAACAACATATAACCTAATCATCAAGCTAACTATCATATAACAAATAAAATTTAACTTATAACATACTCATCAACCACACATACCATAATCATCAAGTTATCTAACATAAAACAAAAATAGCAACGCATACAACCACATGTTACTATCATTCATGACTATCTGACACATGTGCATATGACTATACTAATCAACTATCATCTATCATGTATGTAACCATAAACTTTATAGACATGTACATAAACCTAATGTATATAACCCTAATGCATATAACAATCATTAACCTACATACCTGCATTCCCAACATACAAAATGGTATGACGGCATGCCCTTGCCTCAAGGTCCAATGTTGCAACTTCACTTTAATGATCTGAATCTTCTGCACTATCTCAATCAACTCATTAGCATCATAAGATACCAATAACATCATGATGACCTAATTGCATACAATGACCTCACAATGCATGGTTGACCTACTATACATGCAGGACCATAACCGTGACAATGCATACATAACAACATATAGACACTGACATGCATAAAAAATGCATATACAACCATGCACTCATGACGACACATCCCACAACAGCATCATCAACCTTCACATGGTGACATCACTATAAACATGATAAACACCATGCAAATTCAACAAGCACGTGGAATACAAGCATAAGGAACACATATGAAACTGACATGAATGCATGACCAACACACCACCCATCCAGTATGAGGGGTGAACCATGCTCTGATACCACTCTGTAACACCCTCCTCCCACATCTACCCAAGTAACTAGCCAACCAGGGTAAACATGTGACAAAAGGCTACTATGGTTGGATTCGACCTCCTATGTGACCTTAAGGAAATGGAATCGATGGAAACACAACATATAGACTTTCCACATCAGCTACAAGACCCCTGAGAACCATGCCAACACTTCAGGAAGCTTGCACCTGGGTCCCATTGGAACTTCTGATTAATTTCCCTCTAGACGCTCTCATGCTATGGGCATGCCAATGTCTTGGGACCTCTGGACGCTCTCACAGGCCTGCATGCCAATGTCTAGGGACCAATTTGTCTAGTTCTGTGCCAACATCCCCAGTATTTGAGCCACTTTTTCTGGCCTAGATCCTAGGTCACTGCCCAGAATGGAATGATATCTTAAGAGCATTAAAATAACAGGGAAAAAATGAAGTAGAAGCAATTAGTTAAACAAACCCTTAGCCAAACCCCTACTAGTCATGACAGGCATTTTGTCAAACATATCGCAAACATGTAATCTGCAGGTGTAAATAACATAATTAAGCATAGGGATCTCATACTTATCTAAGAATCGCTAAACACCATTTTTCCCTCATGTCTTTTGTTGCATTATCATCTATTAGGTCATAGATACGTTGTCCATTCATTTACCAGTAAAAACATACTGAGATCCATGCATAGTTGTTGTCATAAAACATATTTATAACCAACATAGTAATAACAGAAATACCATAAATATATCAGTCATAAAATCCACATATAAACCAGTACATTTACACATGAAAACCAAGGGAATGAATTTCTCATTAATGAATGCAAAAACTAACTGCAGATGGGACTACCACGTTCCACCCAATCATAGGTTGGCTGAGCCAAGTCTCTCTTCATCCAATCACCCTCATGCCATATTCCAAGCATGAATATGGGACTCATAACCAACCGAAAAGAACCAAACAAGCATGGATGCTACCAGATTTCTCCACCTACACCATGAGGAATTTGAGTGCCTCCTAGTCTCTTAGGCTTTACCGTAATCCACAGTCTAATCCAGGGATCACTAGGCCCTACACCAAGACCCACTCTCCAGGCTTTACCATACATCCCATCCCAGGACTACTAGGCCCAACGAAGAGCAATCCACCTCTTGGATTTACCGTATATCCCACCATTCACCGGCAAGGATTCCTAGGCCCACCGAGGTTACTGCAACCCATAGTCTTGCTTAGGGGTTACTAGGCCAATGGCTTTACCGTGATTCACAATCCGATTTAGGGGCCACTATACTATGTGTTTTTCATTTCAGAGATCCACCCCACTCAACTTTTAATCCATTCGACAATCCAACTCAACCAAAGCATGAGAACCCATCTCATCGATGCTATCAGGAAATGGCAAGGCTAGGCTAAAAAACACTGTCACACCTGGCAAAACCCATGCCATAACAGAAAAGAACCACATGCAATACCATGCATGCCAAATCTAGCAAGGAAATCACACATGCAAATCAATACCTGCAAAGAATCCTGTTGTAGTTGCTTAATCCTACTTTTCCTTGCTTGGTCTTCACTTCCTTTTGCCTTCTTTTCCTTTCGTTATCCAATGCCCAAGTGCTTCAAGAAAACTCTAAGTGTCCAAAGCCTTAGCTATTGACTTTGCCAATTTCCTTTAGCCATAATAAACCAAAATGAACACCCGCTAGGATTTTTTGCCCACCATTCAACTTGGAATATGTGTCCCATCAACCGTGGTCTTATATAATTTTACATAGATTTTTAACCAGGGTTGTTACAACCTGCTCATGCAAATACTTCCAAATATGGAAGGAAGCACACCAGAGAAGCTGGGATATTTATGCATGATGCTAGAGAGAATGTGGGAGCATCCACATCATAGTGCAGGTAGAGGAGGTCACCATATCAGTACACTAGCTATATGGCTCTAATGAGAGAGAGTGTAGAGATTGAGCCATCCTCATTTGAGGAAGCAATGCAGCAACCAATATGGGTTGATTCCACAGTAGAGGAGTATGACTCCATTATCAAAAACAATGTTTGGGAAGTGGTCCCAAGACCAGCAGACAAGTCAGTGGTAAGTTCCAAATGGCTTTAGAAGGTAAAGCAAGCAGCATATGGGAGTGTCGAGAAACACAAGGCCAGATTTATGGCCAGAGGGTTCTCTTAGGTGGAGGGAATTATGAGGAGGCCTTTTCTCCTGTAGCAAGGTACTCTTCAATTAGATGTATTCTAGGACTTTTAATGTAGATGGGATGGAAGATACATTAGTTGGATGTGAAGACAACCTTACTCAATGGAGTGATTAAGGAAGAGGTGTATATTAAGCAGTCGGAAGGATTTGAGACCTTCAATAGAGAGTCGCATGTGTGCAAAATCAAGAGAGCGTTGTATCGATTGAAACAAGAACCCTGTGCTTGGTAAACCATGATCGACAACTATTTCACCAGGTTGGGCTTCACCAAAAGTGAATCAGATGCAAACCTTTACCATATTGTGGTTGAAAGTAAATTATCAATTATAGTATTATATGTCAATGATTTAATTCTAATAGGTGATGAGAAGTTGGTAAAATCTTGCAAAGAGGATCTTGCAAGAGAATTCAAGATGAAGGACCTGGGGTTCATGCATTATTTCCTTGGTATGGAAGTATGGCAAGGAGATGAAGAATTATTTGTCTCTTAGGGTAAGTATGCAAACGAGATACTAAAGAAGTTCCACATGGAGAGAAACAACCCCATGGAGACTCCTATAGTAGGGAATTGGAGGAAGGAAGATGATACTTCAGGTGAAGTAGTGGAGGCTACAATTTATAGGCATCTTGTGGGTTCACTTATGGATTTGGTGAACACACGACCAAACATATTCTTTGCAATTAACCAACTTAGTCAAGCAATGGTTAAACCAACCAAACTCTATTGGAAGGCAGCTGAACATGTTTTGATATACCTCAGAGGCACCACTCAGTTTGGTCTGTGGTACAAAGGGACAAAGGAAGTGAAGATGCAAGGATTCACAGATGGTGATTGGGGAGGGATTCCATCCGACAGAAAGAGAACATCGGGGGTTGTCTTCAGTATTTGGTAAGCAACAATTTCTTGGTACAACAAGAAGCGGAGATCAGTTGCACTCAGTTCGGTAGAAGCATAGTACATGGCTGCTAGTCACGCAACTTGTGAGGCTATCTAGATGAGGAAGATCCTTGTTGGGTTATTTGGTCAGCAAATGTATCCTACAATGATTTACTATGACAAACAAAGTTGTATTAAACTCTATGAGAATCCATTTTTTCATGATCGATCCAATCATATCAACATTCGGTATCACCATCTACGATATTGTGTGTAGAGGAGAATCACGTTGTTGGAGTACATTCCTACATAGGAACATGATGTAGACATTTTGACTAAGGCACTGTCAAGAGGTAAATTCGAGTTCCATAGAGGAATGCTTAGGGTATCTGATAATCCCTTTCTTGTTGAGAGGGGGTGTTGAAAATGCAACAATAAAATCATAATTTAATTTTGTCCTTGAATTAAATTATGAATAAAATTGTAATTCCACATCACAAGACAACTTGTACAGGTTAACTAAGTTAAATTGACTTACTGGTTCAGTTATTTCGAGTTGAGGTCTAACTAGAGTCATGTAGAGTGTCTCCTACATTATAGGAGCCCTGGTTGAGTTTCTTTTGAGTTGAAATTAATTAATTTAGTTGAGTTAAGGTCAGTTAAACTAGTTCCAATTGATGGATGAACTAGTAGGAGGTTAGACAGTGGGGTGATGCTTCATGTGTTCAACCAGTTAACTGATGATTCACTCATAAATAACTTATGCATGTCAGATATGAGAGTTACCCAATTGAGATTGGAGTTCAAGGGCAGTGTACTATCAGTTGTATAATCATTTGAATTATACAGGTGGTGCATGCAGTCAGAGGAAGTCCCATGAGGATTGCACAATTCATATTGAGGAATTTCCCTAATTAATAAGGGGATAATTCTCAAGGAAACAACGCAAGGAAATAGGGACTTGGGCAAGCCAAAATTTGGTTAAGTATTATCCTAGGCTTGTCTAGGGAACTATGAGACAGATAGAGATAGTGCAGAGGTTGCTCAGGCTTGAGAAAAGCGTTGTAATCTTATCATATTTTCTGAATAATGTTATATACAGATAACAGGGTTTTTAGTTGTGGCTTTCCCTAGGAAATCATTGTGTAATGTGTTGATTGAATTCTTTCTCTTGTATGCTTCATGATTTCACAATCGTTTAATTGTTTCTGCTGATGAGTAGAGTATATTCAAGTCTATTGTTTTAGTAAATTACAATTAGCAGTTTGAATCTAAAAGGAATTTCTATAAAACAATTCATTCTTTATACTTTAATCAACAAGTAACTATACATGGAAAACTTCAACCATTAATTCTTTAATAAGAGCAACGAATAGAGATAATAGTAGACAATGAACAATAGATAACAAACAAGAGACAAGAGACACTAGGATTAGGCTCACAACCAGGGAAAAACCCAGAATTTTTTCCTTATGACAGAGAGATTATGTCCATCAAACTTAGATTAAAATGTTCCAACAAATACAAACTGCCTTTAATGAAATATTAGCCAAATCCTTTCAATATATCAGCTCCAAATTCATTGTACTAGATTGCTCAATAAGGCTAAAATTAGGGCCTGTAATCACTATTGTTTGAGGCCAAAAATAGTGTTGTAGTTACCACAAATGTCACAAAATCAAAATTAGAAAGGGATGGGGGGAGGTTCGGAGGTTGCTTTAAGGGAGGGTACCTGGCTGCTTAGAACGTCTTGTTGATTTGGAAGGTGGAATATCCATTTTTTTAAGGGAGTTAGTTATGATTAGTATCAGTTATATGTTCCTAACATAACCAAAACCAAAAGACAACAATATTTTTGGCTCATAAGGTAGTGAATTTCACCATTTGTTTGCATTCAAAATTCTACACAGAATCTTGTGGAACATAGAGCCTTGATTATGTGTATGTGTTGGATCAATTCCATGACCCCCATGTTAAATTCAAATTTACTATGATATTGTGGATTTGAGGTTCGCAACTTCCCACTAATCAAATAATGTGCTTACCTATTGACGATGTTGGGCCTACCAACATTCAAGCAGATCTCCACGATATGAGGTCCCATTTAGACCTCACACCGTTTGGTGTAGGAGTCCCATCCGAGATATAGCTAAACTGTTGTTTGCTTAAAGATTTTCCTTGGATTTTACTATCAACAAGAGAGAGAAGTGCATATGTGCCTTTGAAAAAGCAACCAAATGTGTCTGGTGAATGTTCAGTTGTATGTGTATCAAGGTTCTTCTACCACAAAGTGAAATAAAAGTGAACCTCTAAGAGAGAGGTAATAATACCACCATAGTAGAGGCGCACGTAAATAGAAAATATTCATCTAACATCAAGCATAATAGTCCACATAGATGCGACGATATTTACAACCATTACTCCACATTCTCAACATGATAAGTACTAAAATAACTGAAATAGTTCAACTAATTTAATACAGGTGAAAGAAAAACATGAATCATAAACATTTATAGAACAACCTTACAAATATTCGCAATCCATGCATGAAAGCATGTTGGCCATCAGGATTCAAATATTAAGTAAAATTCTCAAGATACATGAATACAACGGACATCACTAGCTCCAATACTGGAGCGTTGAAGCCACTACTTGCTCCTCAAAAGTACTGAATCTATCTCTATGATGCCTTATGGGAGAATCCAAGGTGAAAAGTCATTTTCATGTACAATTAGGGTGTATATATAACAAATGGGGTGATCCTTCAACTCCCGTATGACTCTTGGACTATCCTTATTACTGTTTGACTTCCCCATGACTCTTCACATTTTGTACATGTCCCTTTGACTTCCACTTTACAATACATTTTCAAATAAGAATTTACATAATCCACAAATGATGTGGCACATGATGACTTGTGACATGACACTGATGACATGGACTACATGATGACATAAAAATGTCAAGAAATTCCTTGTTTTGCTTTCTTTGTGTCTCCTTGAAAGATAGAACATGATATCTTCTTCCACCTCCATACGACTTAGAGATAAGGAGTATTTAGTGTTATCTGGATCTTAAGTTATTATCATAGTTTGATGTCCCTTTGCTTACTCTTGATTGATCAACTTGTGCTTTCTGCTACAAAGGTGTCTTCTAGTATGGTCTCCTTATCTATCTCCTTCTCCATCATCCTTTCATAACATGAAGGAATACCTACGACTGCAATCCACTCATGAAAAGACGACATCAGTCCGATAAAACCATAGTCTAAGATGTTGCATTATGATCTATTGACTGAGATGGAGCTGGGTTCCATGCTCAGAGAGAGGCTCAAGGACTGCACAGTTGCGAAACTCAAGTACTCAAGGGTTAGGATTGAGCCTTAAGATTGTGAAATGTGCAGTTTAGGCTGGACTTGGTTTGACAACCGCATAATTGAGGGATTCAAGGGGCTAGATTGAGGGCTTAAGTACTGAGTTTTCTGACTGTGTAGTACTAGATGGACAGAAGGCTATGTAATTATGCAGTTGTGCTATTGAAGAGCTCAAGGCTTAGGCTTGATTACTAAGACTATGCAATGCGCAGTTCAGGCTAGGCTAGAGAAAAAAGATTGTGCAATTCTGGGGCTCAGGGGATGGGCTTGAGCAATGCACAGCTCTGGGTGGAAGAGAATACACATTTCACAGTTCCAAGAGGCAAGGTTGTGTGTTTGAGGACTGAGACTACGCAATGCATAGTCTAGAAGGGTGGAATGACGCTGAGTGGCCCAGTCAGGGAGTTTTACTAGTTTTGACTAAGTGTTGGATTAGTGAGATGAAGTTGAACAAAAGAAACACTTGAACATGATCATGCACTTAGATCACTTGAAAACACAACATGGAACACTCATAACACATGAAAAATCATAGTTTCCTCATTGAGACAACTCACTCCAAGTGCGATAGTGACAAATACACTTTGCGACGACAATGACGACACTCATGCGACAATGATTGAAACTTTGGAAATGAGTGTGATATATTCTTACATGATAAAACCGACTCATTTACACAAAGCTTACCCCTAAAACAAACCAAAACTAGATTTGATGCAAGTGCAACACTCAACATGCTAGAAGACGAAACTTTGATTTTCTATAACACAGGACAAGAACGCTTAGAACTCAAGCAATAACTCTTAATACTTGTGACAACAACATGAAAATTCAAAGTAGGCTCTGAAATTTAAATGTAGGCCACAATTTTGGAGGGTATTGTAGCGGCGACAACACTTGATGAAACACTGGTAGAATTCCAACTTCTCTGCTTTGTTTAATTCTTTTGTGTAGGATCTAGTTCTTCAAGGAGTATTGATTCATTGTTCTGATCACTTTGGTTTCCCCACTTACCCCGTGCATAAACACCCTTTTTCCTTTCTTGATCAAGCACAAACATAGAGTTAGCCATATCACAATGTTTCAAATCAAGAGAAGGGTATGAAATTCACGAGCTATAGATTTTCAGAGTATAGTTTTTCATCTTTGGTGTTGCTCCACACCAGAAGGCCTAGAAAGTACCCCAACGGAGTCACTTTAGGGACACAAACATTGCTGTGCTTCGAGTGAGCCTGGACATTACCCTTGTGAATTTTCTTGCTTCACCTCCCTGCGCAAGAAGCCTTTATCTTATTTCACCCTTTATTTATTTGTTTTAAATAACTGTGTGTCAACACTTTTTTATTTCATGGGCGGAAGAGGGATCTCGACTTATTGAGAGCAGAGGAGTTTTTCCCTTCAGAGAAGTATGCATATAAAACCTCTAATATTGATTTTCTCATTAATATTTTCCCCTTGTCCTTCTCTACTGATTGGATTAGCGTGGAAAATTCCAAATATAAAGAACTGAGTGAAGGCAAAAGGTTTCCAGGATAGACACAAATATCATGGCTCGACACAAATATCTCCTTACACAAGGATCATATTTTCCGTTAGAACATCATCGACCAAAAGGCATAACCAAGGTGAAGAAGAAGGAATGGAGGTTAGCCAAATTTTGTGGTGTCTCAAGACACTCTTCAATTCAGCCACATGCAATGAGGCCAAAAAACACATTTACACACGACAATTATTTACATAAATGGAAAGAAAATAAAATATAAGACTGAACAAAGGAAATGAAGAAAGAACAGAGTATGTACATAGTGTAGGGAACAACCCTAGACCATCATTGAAAGTATTTTTTAAATATTGGACATTAACAAGAAGAGAGTCAGTCTTCCCATCTGAAGACTAGAGATGATATGTGTGATGCCTTAGCTTTTCATGCATGGTGTATAGTCCGATCCACAGGGACTGGAACTTAATATGTTTACCTTTGTCTTCGTCGGCTTTATCTCACTTCAAGACCAGATCACTCACATTGAATTTATTTTTCCCTGCAGAATTCTTTCAAACCATCTCTTGACATGACTTTGATGAAGCGAAATTTTTTCTTTAACTTTCTTTCTTTCTTCCTGTAGTTTGAGGAGGGTGTGTATCCTATTATGAACCAATAGGTATGGATTACCATGGGATTCTTGTGAAAGTTGAAGGGTAGGAAGGTAGATGTTCAGAGGTAGGAAAAATTCTTTTCCATACACCAGGAACTAAGGATACATATTCAAAGAAGGTTTAGGTGTGACACGGTCATCCGATAGGGCATTAACCAAAGCAGAGTGTCAGTTACTTTGTTCGGAGAAAACCATCCATTTGATAATACGAATGAGGTTATTGTTGATTGAGTCAGTAAGGTTGTTTCCCTGTGTGTAATAATTAGTTGAATGTTTCAATATGATGCCATTTTCCAATGCAAAATCATATAACTTTAACAATGAAAAATATGTTGCATTATAAAAAAAAGTGAAGTCGGAATGCAAAACCTGGTAATGATATTTTGTTTGAGGAAGTTGATGACTTCTTGATCATTCACTTCCTTGAGTAGAACCGCTTTTGTCCATTGCGTGAATTTGTTTGTGGAAGTAAGAATATAGCGGTGTTGCTTCGAAGAGTGCGGAAAGATCCCACTAATAACATCTAATCCCCATTGTTGAACTGGTTCTTCCACAATGATCAACTACAATGGGGCGTTTGACTTCTTTTCTTGTCCAACACACTTCTGGTAGATTAGAAACTTTCAAGCATAAGCGAGAGAATATTTAAAAAGTGTGGGCTAGTAAAAATTGGCCCGCATAACTTTGTTGGCTGCAATGTCACCGTGAAGTTCCCTCTAGCTGGTCCATCATGGAGGTCACACAACACATTTTCTAAATCTAGTGCTTCCAAGCATCTAAGAAGGACTCCCTTATGGTTCTCAAGGAGGAATTAAATCAAGAATGGACATTAAATAGAATTATTGGGCTATTACATTTGATGAAAGCAAATTTATAAAGAATTAAGAAGGAATGTATCTCGAGAAGACAAAATATGAGGGAGAAGCAATTAGGCGATTAGGGGGGTTAAAATAAATAAGACAAATAAAAAAATAAGAAAAAGATGACCATAAGGAATGAAAGCAAGGTTGAAAAACATCAATGTTGTAACTGTGGGGGTGTTGGGTGAAGGAATCAATTAAGAAAATAATTAGAAAATATAGAGGTAGAGGGTTAGGAGGGGAATATCAATGATTAAGGCTTTTGAATGAGAGGATTCCAAGATTGGCTTAATGATCCAAGTGGGTCTTCAGAAAGTACCAGTGGCATGGTAAAAGGCTCAAAACTCAAAGTGGCAGAATTTGGATAAAGTTAGCATCAGATCAAAGTGCTCATCATCCTGATTCCAATGGTTCAAACAACACTCAAATTTGAGTTCATATTCAAAAGTTAGAACAAGTTAAAGATCAAGTTTGACCTGTCCAGGTGGCAGGAGGAGATGACATGGTAAAATTTTCAGCGAATGGGGAAATGCCAAGTGGTAGGCTTCCATTGGTCCCACATATTGCATATCAGAGCAAGAGGAAGAAGCGACTTAAGGAGAATCTCCCCTAGCAAGATCCCGGTTGCGATATCGCATATCGCAAGTCAGAGGAGGAACGAGTATTCAAGAATTGGCCCTTGGCGAAGCCCGGTTGTGATTTGCGATGGGGCTCTGGATGCGATATTTTATAAACTGCATTTTATTATCCCAGCGGGTCCGCAATCATCACAAAGCGTGGGTCTGTCTATTGATTGCGAACACCAATGAGACAAACGCCGATAAAAAAGACCATCGGTTTAAACACATAGTTAAGGGAGTTTCACCATATTTGAAAAGGTTGTTGCAATGTCTTATTCAGGGCCGAGAATCTCTATTGGAAAAATTCTCACCTGCTAAACTTTGATGTTTGTTTGGAACTGCTCGGAGTTTGACGGATTTACTGCCATGCTTATATAAAATACTGTGTGTCAGAAGAAGTCAGAGAGGACTGGAGGTATACTTCAAAAGCATTGCACGTAGTAGACCTTGACATGGCAGCAGGTCGAGACCTTGCCTTGAGTAGCAGGGAGGTTTCGAGAAGTTGCAGAAGGCCTAATTATCCAAATTGGGTGTTTGGATATGGATAGGCGTTTTTGCACAATTTTTTGCTAGGATTTCAGTGGTACTATTTGTTTCTGAAGTTGGGCTCTCCATTCTTTGTCCATATCCCAGCTTGGAGGTATAAGGATTGTAAATAATGTTGCTTGTACTTTTATCTCTTTTTATGCCACTTAATAAATGAAGGCCTCCCCACTATTGAGCAGGGCCCAGAGACGTAGTCCAAATTGGATGAACACCGTAATCAAATATTTGTGTCATGGTTTCTTGCCTATCGTGTTATTTTCGCATTGTTTTATGTGAATTTTAAGTTCCATGTTAATAAGCTTTGTTTTAAGTAATTCTGATGCATCTATAAATAAAATATCTTGGATCAAGTTTGGTATCAGAGCAGGTTTTTTGATGTGGATTTCATGATTATATGCTAACCCAAAACAAGCTACGAAAAGGAGAAGGAACGCTTAATCCCTTTGATCATGAAGCAAGACGTGCAAAGCAAAGAAGAAACATGGCCAATGAAGAATCTTGTTGGGAACATGAACAAAGTTTCTATAAGGTATTCTACAATATGACATAGAAAGTGGACAAGTTGCTTTTAGAATATGAGAAGGCACTTGGGCATGAGAAGGAAGGTTTCGATGGTAATACATTAGCAAATCATGAAGGTGGTGAAGAAGAGCCTCCTCCCTCTCCTTCTTCAAGTGATATTTCTCATCACTCCCATCGAGATTCCAAACATTCATCTAAGAAACAATTCTTCAAGTTAGATGTAAAGTTTGACCTGCCCATGTATAATGGAGAGTGTAGCGCAAAAAAACTTAATAATTGGATTAGATAGGTAGATGTTTACTGCCATATCCAACAGATCAAAGAAGATGAGGTGAAAGTCTAGTTAGCATCTCTTTGGTTGAGCGGCACTGCTCTTGTTTGGTGGGAGAGAAAGTTGCAGAAGGGAAGTACAAAGTCTGAAACCTTCTGTCCTCTTGGTCTAGTTTTATTTCTGAATTGAAAGACCAATTTTACCCTTTGAGTTATAAACAAAAGGCACTTACGGAATGGAAATACCTAAGACAAGGTAAAGGTCAAAATGTGCAAAGCTTCACTGAAGAATTTCATAAACAAGCATTCAAGTTGGGCATCTCATTAGATTCGCCCGAGCCTGTAATTAAGTATGTTGGTGCACTACATAGTTACATAAGACACTCACTGTTATTGTTCGAGCCTACTACAATTGATGCGGCCAACGTAAAGGCTATTCATCTTGAAATCCGAGGTAAGAATGATAGAGATGATCAAGCCAAGAAAACACCATTCAAACCTCAACATGGAAAATTCCAGAAGAAAGGCAAGGGGAAGGATAAGAAGTCTGTCGCAGCGAAGAAAGGGGACAGAGCAACATCTTCTTGCACTCTTTGCAAGAAAGATGGTCATGATGAGGACCACTGTTGGAAGCTGCATCCGGAGCTGAGACCGAAGAGATTCAACGAAGAGGGCAAGCAGAAGACATTGGAAACAATGCAGGACCTTGGATCAGATTTAGGCAATGAGACATTGATCACAGTCATGGGAGAAAAAGGTACTCTTTCTGTTAATGATATTTCTGATTCGATTGCAAGTACTAGTTATTTGAATGAGCGTGTAAGTAATGAGAAAAAGAGAATTGAGTTATTCCACATTAGAGTTGTTATAAAACATACGAAGGTGGAAACTCCGTTCGATTCAGGTTCCCAAGAAAACTTAATCTCAGAGTCCTTCGTGAAAAAGTTAGGCCTTGAAACTAAGCCTCATCTGAGTCCATACCAGCTTGGTTGGGTGAGCGATAAAGCAAAAATACAGGTAACCAAGCAGTTTAGTGTCAAATTTGTTATTGCTTCCAAATTAGTTGATGAGGTCGAGTTAGATGTTGTGCCTTTGGACATCTATGGAATCATCTTGGGAAGCTCGTATTTATATGACAGAAAAGTGGTTTTCTATAAATACCACCTCACGAAGGATGGGGTAGAATATATAGTCAGAGATCATCATGCAAAAGTTAGTTTATAGCCTTGTAAGCGCATGACAGATTAAACGACTAGTTAATTCCAACAAAGGGTGCATGCTCATGATAGTGAGAGCAAAAGAGGCTGAGATGGCTGACGCTTTCAAGGGTTGTAATCCTGATCAAAAGGAAGAATTGTTTGAAATTATTTTTGACTATGATGGATTGTTTCAGGAACCGAGAGGATTGCCCCCAAAACGAGAAATCCAACATGAGATCCATTTACAACTGGATGCTCCTTTACCGAATGTTGGCATGTACAGGATGGCTTCTATCAAGGTGGAGGAGATCAAGAAACAGGTGCAGGAATTGTTAAATCAGGGAGTCATCAGACCGATTTATTCTCCGTGTGGCTGACCGATCGTGTTGGAGCCAAAGAAAGATGAAACATGGATAATATGCATAGACTACAGGGCGCTAAACAAGATTACGGTGAAGAATCGATACCCTCTTCATCGCATTGATGAATTGTTAGATCAGTTGAAAAATGTTGTCTACTTTAAAAAAATATATTTGCGAAGTGGATATCACCAGGTTAGAATCTCATAGTAAGACATTTGGAAGACTGCATTTAAAACCAAACAGGGGTTGTTCGAATGGATGGTGATGCCATTCAGATTGTGCAATGCTCCGACCACTTTTATGAGGTTAATGAATGATCTGTTTAGGCCTTTTCTTGATAATTTTGTGCTTGTATATCTGGATGATATTCTTGTTTATAGTAGGACATGGGATGAAAATGTATGTCATGTGAAGAAAGTGCTTGATGTTCTGAAATGAGAAAATTTGTATGTAAAACTGTCAACATGCAAGTTTGGGAACACCTCTCCAGTTTATTTAGGCCACATAGTTGGTAATGGGAAATTGAGGATAGATCTCTCTAAAGTAGATGTGATTATGAAATGGCCTGAGCCCACAAATGTTACAGAGGTGTGAAGTTTTTTAGGCGTGGTACAGTGTTGGAGAAGGTTCATTGCAACTTCTTTGTCATCGCTGCCCCCTTAAACGCATTGACCAATGTGAAGTAGACCTTTCACTGGGGAGGAAAGCAGTAGAAATCCTTCAACACGCTAAAAGGGAAGATCAGAACAACACCAGTGTTAGCCTTACGAGACCTTCAACAACCTTTTGGATATTGAAACAGATGCTAGTGGATATTCCATGGGCATTGTGTTGATGCAGCAAAGAAAGCTTGTATGTTACCATTCAAAGACTTTCTCCCAGGTTGTTGTGAATTATCCCACATACGAAAGGGAGTTGTACACCTTGGTCCAGAGTGTAAAGAAGTGGAAACACTATCTGGTTGGAAAGGATACCATAATCCATATAGATCATCATCCCTTGCAGTACCTTCAGTCACAGACCAAGCTTCAGCAAGCCCATAATTTCTGATGGATGGGATTCCTCCAACAGTTTCATCTAGTAATAAAATACAAGAAGGGCGCCAACAACAAAATAGAAGATATTCTTTCTCACCCTCCTATTTTTGCATCTGTAGTTTTACAAAATGTTTCTTTATCATTAGAAATTTATGCTGAACAATATGCTAACGATGATGATTTTAAAGACATCTATGCAAAAATAACTCGTGGATCGCAGGTGGACAATTATTATTTGCAGGGAAAACTATTGTACCACCTTGGCAAGCTGTGCATACCCATTGGTGAGAGGGTACATGTAATCTGAGGGGCTCATACCTCTCTGGTGTTTGGTCATTTTGGATTGAAAAATCTTTATGTCATCTACAAAGGTTTTGTTTTTGGCCTCATATGAAAAACATTGTGACTCACTTTGTAAATATTTGTGTGTTGTGTTCTATTTCAAATCCCTCTAATAGAAAACTTGGGCTCTACACACCACTCCCTATTTCGAGTCGACCATGGGATAATGTGTCCATAGACTTTGTAGGTGGTTTTCCTATGTCTAGGAAAGGTCACGACTATTTGTATGTCGTCGTGGATCGTTTTAGTAAAATGTGTATTTTAATGCCTTGTAAAAAGCAGGTCACTGTTGAGCAGACTGCTTATCTTTTCTTTCAGCATGTTTGGTTCCATTTTGGGTTGCCCACATCTATTGTGTCATACCGAGACTCTCGCTTTCTTTGAGATTTTTGCACCAGCTTGTGGAGAATGATGGACACTAAGCTGAAAAGAAGTATGACATTTTATCCATAGACTGATGGGAAGACAAGGGTCATCAACCGCACAGTGGTAAACTTGTTACGAGGCTATTGTGGAAAACATCCCATGTTGTGGGATGAACAATTTCCTTATGTGTAGCATGCATACAATCGAGCAACACATTCATCTACACAGAGCTCACCGTTTGATACATGTTTTGGCTATCTACAAAGGGATCCCTTAGACATGGTCTTTGGGAAGGATAAGGATGGAAATGGATGAGATGATAGGGACAAAACACATAATTTTATTCAACGGATATGGTGATTCATCAGGCAGTATAGGAGCAGTTGGAGAAAAGTCAAGCTCAGTATAAATCTCGACATGATAAGAACCAAGTTGACCATCAGTTTCAAGTTGGGGACAAGGTATGGCTCCACATCAACAAGGATTTAATGAAGGGAGAAGGGAAGAAATTGAGACCCATTCAATATGGTCCCTTCACCATATTGGAAAAAATTGGAGACAATGCTTTCCATTTTGAATTACCTGCTTATATGCAAATGTACTTAGTGGTCAATGTTGAAAACTTGAAGCTTTATGAACCTCCATTGATTATGGATACCAAAGAGGTTGCAAAGATCTCTACAGTGCATGATTTTGCACCAGAATATCTAGATAAGTTGCCTGAAGATATCATTCTTGACAGGAAAACCAAAACTTCACAAAGCGTGGGTCTGTCTGCCGATTACAGACACTGATGAGACAAACCCTGATAGCAAAGACCGCCGGTTTCAATGTGCAGTTAAGGGAGTTTCGCCATCTTTGAAAGGGTTGTTGCCATGTCTTATTCAAGGCTGAGAATCTCTGTTGGAAAAATGCCCGCCTGCTAAACTTCAACAATTGTTTGGAACTACCCCGAGTTTGAGGGATTTTCCACCATGCTTATATAAAAGACTATTTGTATCGGAAGCAGGCAGAAAGGACTGGCGGTATAGTTCAGAAGCATTGCACATAGCAAACCCTGACCTGGCAGCAGGTCGGGACCTTGCCTTGAGCAACAGGGAGGTTTCGAGAAGTTGCAGAAGGCCCGATTATCCAAATTGGGTGTTTGGATAGGCGTTTTTGCACGATTTTTCGCCAGGATTTTAGTGGTACTGTCTATTTCTAAAGATGGGCTCTCCATTCTTCATCCATCTTCCATCTTGGAGGTATAAGGATTGTAAAGAATGTTGCTTGTACTTTTATCTCTTTTTATGCCACTTAATGAATGAAGGCCTCCCCACTATTGAGCAGGGCCCAAAGACGTAGTCCAAATTGGACAAACTTCGTAATCAAATCTTTATGTCATGGTTTCTTACTTATCATGTTATTTTCACATTGTTTTCTGTGCTTTTTAAGTTCCATGGTTAATAAGCTCCGTTTCATGTAATTTTGATGCATCTATAAGTAAAAGATCTTGGATCATTTAACTTGTAGCCATCTTCTTGATTAAAGTTATTTGTGTGCTTTTCAATTTTGAGGGATTCGTGAATGATTCAACTGGAATATAAGCGAGCATAGGCAAGTATTTTTGCTTGGTCAAAGCATATAAGGTGCTTAGAATTATAGGAGTGCTCAGCAACAGAATATTTTGAAAAATGATTATGAGTAGTATGAACTATATGTTTCTTTAGTCAGACTTTAACAAGTTTACCAGTTTGGTCTATATAAGAATTTCCGCACGAGCATGAGATTTTATAAACCCTAGGGCCCAACAATGGATCAAATTGATATTTGGGAGAATTGAATAATTGTTTTAAAGTCTTGTAGAGTTTTAAAAGAGTTTTAATGTTATTCTTGGCTAATATTTTAGATATGTTATTAGTGATAACTACTTTTATTGATGGGAACAATTTGTTCTTAATACTTTAATCAACAAGTAGCTAAACATGAAAAAATTCAACCATTAGTTCTTTAACAAGAGCAGTAAATAGAGATCACAATAGACAATGAAAAATAGGCGATAAGCAAGAGACAAGAGACACCAAAATTAGACTCACTGGCAGGGAAAAACCCATAAGGGGAAAACCCAAAATTCTTTCCTTATGAGAGAGAGAGATTTTGTCCATAAAGTCACATCAAAATTTTCCAACAAATCCAAATTGCCTTTAATGAAATATTAGCCAAAATCTGTCAATATATAAACTTCAAATTCATTGTACTAGATTGCTCAATAAGGTCAAAATTAGGACCTGTAAAAACCGTTATTGGAGGCTAAAAATAGTGTTGTAGTTACCACAAAGATGACACATAAGTGAAACTAGAGCTCGAGGGGGGAGGGTCGGAGGTTGCTTTGAGGGAGGGTACCGAGCTGCTTGGAACACCTTGTTGACTTGGAAGGGAGAATATCCATTGTTTTTAAGGTCTTTAATTATGATTAGTATCGTTTATATGTTCCTAACATAACCAAATCCAAAAGACAACAATATTTTTGGCCCATAAGGTAGTGAACTTCTCCATTTGTTTACATTCAAAATTTTGCACATAATCTTATGGAACATAGAGTCTTCATCATGTGTATGTGTTGATCAATTCCATGACCCCCATTGATCTGAAAATGGAATGTACTTGTTTAAGGGTGCAAGGTATCCATTTCCAATAATTTCAACTGTGAGCTAGACACTCCAAATGACCTCTAAAAATGTATAAACTTCTTATTTCTTATACAGAGATAGATTGTAGGGGCATTCACCGGACATGTCACCTCTAAAAAGAGGATGAGTTCCAGAGGCTACCTGGCCCTCTACAGGCTCTGCCTAAAGAAATAACAAAGTAAACACTTGAAAGTCTTTGACATACGCATACTTGAAGTTTAAGGTCTTGCGGAATAAGACAAGTAACTTTCTGCAGCTGAACAGGTGATTATGTGTGTATGCAAGTTATATCTATTTGCTGTTTAAAACTTTATATCAGTTTTGTTTAGCATCTCCTCTTCAGCAAATAAAGACATCAAAATGATAAAGCAGTTCACCCTTTCTGGGTTACATCTGCTGGACCAAACCTCTCCAACTAGGCTTGTCCTCTTGTATTAAAATTGCTACAAAGGCTAATACAAGAATATGGGTGTCTCGAAGGACGGATCTGACTGTAAATACAGAATCAGAAGATAGGAATTAGCTAAACATGCTTTTTCCCAAACACTAAACAATGAATTTGTACCTTTTACAGTACTTTCCCCAATTGGCCCTGGTGGCCCTTTAGACTTGCATGGAGAATTTCGAGGTGAAGATGACCTCAATTGGTTCTGAAACCTCTGCCATTAGACTCAGAAGGTCAAAAATAGCAAACATAGGCTTTTGAATCATAAAAAATGGATGAACATAGCCCCCAAACAGCTCAAGCACTGAAATGGCCCTGGTGGCCCTGAAAGCTTCCCTAAAGCTAAATAGTGAGAAGAATGCCTCAGAAGGAAAAAAAAGCTGTAGAAATGGATTCAGAATGCTGAAAACCTTCAGGAATGACCTTCGTTCCACATTCACTGGCTGCACAATTCCCAATGTAGCTACCAAACTGATTTGGCCCTAGTGGCTCCTGGAACTTCCACGAAGCAAAAACCTCTGCAAATGACCTCAGATGGCTGTGAAACCTGTGCCAATGGCTTCAGAAGGTCGAAGAGACCCAAAATCAAAAAAAAATTCCATCCAAAACCGCCTTTCCTAGCCAAAGTTATGGCCAATTAAAGTTTCTCTAGTCTGCCCCTAGAAAAACTCCAGCTAACTGTAGTTGGGGCCAGTTAGGCCCGCCAAATATGGCGCTCCTGCCAAATTTCTGCTAACTTAACTGCAGTTATAATAAATACATGTGACCAAAAATTTCGGCTGGCAGTTTGCATTGGATTTCGTGCCCGACGGTTAAGGGGGTTGAGCCCACGGTTATGGGCCGAGGGTCACATGAAATGGGGGCTGGCCCCCTTCGGGCCCTGCCAAAAGCCAGTTTAAAATTCATATAAAATTCTGCCACCATCCTAACAAGAACTGTCCTGTGGTGCAATGGTAAGGCGTGGGGCTTGTTGTCAAGAGGTCGTAGGTTCGATCCTCCATCCGACCAAAATTTTAATATGCACCCAACACGCTTGCTGACGTCATCATGGGCCATGTGGTGGCCTCCGGCTTGCCACATGGCAGCTTTTGATTCGCTGCCAAAAAAGAATATTCCAAGGAATATAATATATATATATATATATATATATATATATATATTTTTTTTTTTTAAATTCAAAAATTAAGGGTTATTGGGCGATTTTGTGTTTGGCATAACTTTCTCATACGACGACCGTTTTTCGAACCATTTGCGGCGCCAGAATCAGAAAGACGAGCTCTATCTGGTCATTCAGGTTCTAATTAGTTCTGAGCACTTTCATTTTTGACCATTTTACGACACTTGGTCCTGAGCTCCTGATCACCCATGTTAAATTCAAATTTACTATGATATTGTGGATTTGAGGTTAGCAGCTCCCCACTAATCAAATAGTGTGCTTACCTTACAAAAAAATATAAGAATTATTTAAAAAAAAATCTACATTATTATAAAGTGCATAATTTGTGAGTGGACATAGCTATTGAAACATATCTACTATCATTATCCAAAAAATAACCATACAAGCCTTCAAGAAGTTTTGTTTTCACTTAAAAGGGCTCAAGCATGCTGATATAATTATAATTCTTGTCTAGGTCTCTCTAGCCTCTTTAAAAAAGGAATCTTGTAGCCAATGTTCACATTCTTTTGAGAGACCATGCATAGATGAATATAAGGTTTAATATGCTTAAGAAAATTTGGATGGCGTTGATGTTCATGGTTTGAACTTGACCCTATTCTAATATATCTTCACTCGAATCAACAACATTGGATACATCGCTTCTTCCTCAGAACCTATATGCTTTCAACGTCCTAGAACCTTAATTTCAACGAGGATCTGGCCCTTTCTGCATGTCAAATTTGTAATAATAGGTAACATGAAGCCAAAACCCGAGTATGGTCATTGTTGCCCCTCATATGCACATGATGGTAAAATCACATTTCAGGGATAACTTGCAACTTGCAGGGATGTTGAGGGACTATAGTTACACACTTCACCCTTATTTGTGTTTGATAGATGTTTCGGGACTACATATACACACTTCACAAATTTTTTTTTTGTTATGTCTCTCTTGTGATGATTTTCCGCGGCTTTGCTTCAGGATTGATAAGCATAGTGGTCCTCTTTCATGCATCATGTGGTTGATGCTCTTGGTTGGTCTTTTTGGTTTCTTAGTGGTAAATGTTTTTTGGAAATATTTACTCTATATGTGGCTGATTTGTCCAACGTTTGGAGTGGACACTCGACCCATCCTTACAGACCAAATGAAGTAGGATAATTAGAAGATTGCACAACTAGGTTACTATAGATGTGAGAGAGGCATGAGGAATGTGAGGTTGCTAAATTTGACTAAGGAATTTGGAAAAAAAAAATATTATCAATCAAATTAAAAATTTATAATAAATTAGTCGGTTAGATTAATAAAATTAATAATTTACGTCCGCATGGGATAGCTCAAGTGGCAGTGGCCGTGGAAATGAAGTCTCACCGAACCGGAGGTCTTGGGTTCAAATCTTGGGCTACCCTTCCCCCGTAGCGGGGTGTGTAATGGACATGAAAATCGAAGAGTCCTACCAAGCTTACAAAAAAAAAATACGATAAGTAAAGGAATTTAAAAACATTAAAAAGGATGGATCATCAAAAAGAGGAAAGCGGGGAGGGGGTTTACTAACAAAAATTTGTTTCTATTAATTTGATAGGAAAAGCATGAGGGCTCAAGCAGTAATTAAATCAATAATAGATAATAGATAGAATTATTATGTTATTGCATTTGATAAAAGGAAATTTAAAAGAATTGAGAAGGAAGGTATGGGAAGAAGATAAAATATGAGGGAGAAGAGATTAGTGGGTTAGTGGGGTTAAAATAAATAGGATAAATAAGTACGTAAGAACAAGATAACCATAAGGAAGGAAACAAGGTTGAAAAACATCAATTTTGTAAGTGTGGGGGTGGGGGTGAAGGAATCAATTAAGAAATAATTAGAAAATAAATAGGCAGAGGGTTAGGAGGGGAAGATCAATGATTAAGGCTTTGAATGAAAGGGTTCCAAGATTGTCTTAATGTGTAGCCATCTTCTTGATTAAACTTACTTGTGTGCTTTATTTTTTTATTTTGAGGGCTTCATGAATGATTCAGGTGGAATAGAAGGGAACACATGCAAGGATTTTTTCTTTTTTCATAGCATATAAGGTACTTAGAATTATAGTAGTGCTCAATAAGGGCATATTTTTAAAATTGATTATGAGTAGTATCGTCTATATGTTCCTTTAGTCGGGCTTTAACAAATTTACTAGTTTGGACTATATAAGAATTCTTGCATGAGAATGATATTTTATAAACCCTAGGGCCTCACAATGGATCAAATTGATCTTTGGGAGATTTGAGTAATTGTTTTAAAGTATTGTGGGGTTTGAAAAAAGTTTTAATATTATTCTTGGCTAATATTTTAGAGATGTGATCGGTGATAACTACTTCTATTGATGCAAATAGTTCCTTATTTATACTTTAATCAACAAGTAACTATACATGAAAAACTTCAACCATTAATTCTTCAACAAGAGAAGTAAATAGAGATCACATTAGACAATGAATAGTAGACAATAAACAAGAGATAAGGGACATCAGGATTAGGCTCACAGCCAAGGGTAAACCCACAAGGGGAAAAACCAAAATTCTTTCCTTACGAGAGAGAGAGAGAGATTTTTTCCATCAAAGTTACATCAAAATGTTCCAACAAATCCAAAATTCCTTTCATGAAATATTAGCCAAAGTTTGTCAATATATCAGCTCCAAATTCACTATCCTAGATTGCTCAATAAGGTCGAAATTAGGGAATGTAATCATTGTTATTGGAGACCGAAAATAGTGTCGTAGTTACCACAGAAGAAAAACTAGAGCTCGAGGGGAGAGGGATGGAGGTTGCTTTGAGGGAGGGTACCGGGTTGCTGGGAATGCCTTGTTGATTTCGAATGGGGAATGTCCATTGTTTTTAAGGTATTTAATTATGATTAGTATCGATTATATGTTCCTTCATTTGAGCTTTAATAAATCTATTGGTTTGGCCTACATAATAATTTCTGCAAGAGCACGACATTTTATAAACCCCAAGGCCCGACAATGGATCAAATTGATCTTTAGGAGATTTGAATAATTTTTTTAAAGTCTTGTAGGGTTTAAAATGAGTTTTAATGTTTTTCTTGGCTAATATTATAGAGATGTGATCAATGATGCCTTTTATATAGGGAAGTGAAACCACAACCTGAGGGGGGATGGCCAGAGGTTGCTTTGACGGAGGGTATTGGGATGCTTGGAACACCTTGTTGATTTGGAAGGATGAATATCTATTGTTTTTAATGGATTTAATTAGATGTTATTTTTCCTTCTAAGGGATCTGAGGATTGGTAATACAAATTTCTCTAGTAATGAGGGCATTAAGGATAACAAATTTTTGAGCTAGATCGATAAAAAAGACATCCCCCTTAGGCCCATAGTAAACGCCATTAGAGCTCAAACTCATGTTCTCGCTCTATTTCTTACTAAAAAGCTTCAGCCCTTTGTAGGGCACTCCTTCTTACATTAAATATTCCACCCATTTTATTCAAAAAACATTACACCTTTGCCTTGAACCCAACAACATCATGGTTAGCTTTCATATGGTGTCCTTTTTCACAAAAATCCCTATGCCTGAAGCCCTTGATTTAATTGACAATATGTTTGATCCTAAAACCTTTAGACTCATAAAAATTTGCCTAAACTCTACTTTCTTCTCCTTCCATGGAATTTATTAAGAACAAACTAAAGGCACTAAAATGGAATCATCACTATCTCTAGCGATCAAAAATATTTATATCGAACAATTCAAATCAAGGCCATCAACCCTTGGCACCTCAAGCCTAAATGTTAGCAGCAAGTTTTGGATGACATCTTTGTGTATGATTCCTACCCTTCATGCCTTCTTTAATGACCTCAACAACATGTCCCCTCATGTCCAACTTACTATGGAATTAGAAGAAAACTCTTTTTTACCATTCTTTGATGTCTTGGTCTCTCATCTTCTTGATGGTTCACTTTCTCATCGAGTGTTCTAGGAAAAGACTCACACTAATCAGTACCTCCAAGCCCATCTTCATCACCCTCTAGCTATAAAATCATGTGCTCGTGTGGAAATTCTCTTATAGGCCAAATTGGTAGATCTGTTAAAGTACGACTCAAGGAATGTATAACTTATACTACTCATAATATTTTTTCAAAACATTCACTTACTATAAATATAAGAACCATCTACGTTTTGACAAAGAAAAAATCATTGCCCCTACTCCCTTCTATTTCACCCAGATAATTCGCGAAGCCCTCAAAATTGAAAATCACCTGAATAATTTTAATCGAGAATATGGATACAAGTTATGGCAATCATGGAAGCTTTTTATTCAAAACCTTAATCATTGATCATCCCCTGCTAACCGTCTACCTATTTGTTTTCTAATTATTTTCTTAATTGATCCCCCCCTACAACTTTGATGTTTTTCAACCTTGCTCTCCTTTCTTATGTTTATCATGTTCTTATGTTCTTATTTGTTTTATGTATTTTAACCCCCTAATCCCCTAATCTCTTCTCCACCCTCTTCTTTGGTTTAAATTTTAAATCAAAATTCTTTTAAATTATTTATTTTTACAATATCCTCATACCTTATTGTTGATATTTTTTCTAAAGCCTTGCTTATTAATTATTTTTAAATTTCCTTTCATATGATGTAATAACATAATAACTCTATTTATGATCTATTCCTGATTTAATTCCTCTCGAGCCCTTCTTTCCCTCTCAAATGAATAGAAATATTTTTTTGTTAGTAAGAACTTCACCTCCCATTTTTTTTGAACTTTTATATTTTTAATGACTCCCCTCCCATGTTTTATAATTTATTTACTAATTATTAATTATTAATTTTATTAATTTAACCAACTAATTTATTAATTAAAATTTTAATTTGACAAGTAATAATTTATTTTTCCAATTTCTTAGTCAAATTTTAGTAACATGGTTTACCAATTAGCTTTGAAATCTAACGTTCTTCTTGCCTCGTGTCACATCTATGTTAACCTAGTTGCACTCTTTTGTAATCATCTTACTTTTTTTGGTCCTTGAGGATGGGTGGAGTGTCCACCCGAAACATTGGACAAATCCTTGCACCACATACAAAGTAAATATCTCCAAAAAACATTGACCACTACGATTATGGATTATGGAAGCCTACATGCTCTTATTATTTGGTTTCCTATAATGCACACTCTATCACATCATGGTGCTTGGATGATATGATCTTTAGTGCTACATTTCACTTGGCATGGATTAGCTCACTTGATGTCTATCATATAAATTTATGCTTGGTCCAAGAAGAAATGGTTGCTTTGTTGGAATATTAAGTCTAGAATATAGAAATGTGTCATGGAAAACCAACGAGAATGAAAATACCAAATTATAGTTCCCAGAACAAAAATTTATATCAAATTTTAAAGAGGAGAAATTTATAAAAGTTTTTGGTCATGAAACTTGTGAGGTTGAGACCAATCAAGACAAATTTGAAATGTTATGAATAAAGGAGCTTTGCAAAAATTGTAGATCAACCTCACACAATTTGTTGCTAAGACATTTCCAAATAAAAACTAAGCAGACATACAATACTATAATTTCCTTTTTGGAATTGAAAAGATTCCTTTCGTGGAATCTATTTCAGGTGCAACATGTAAGCATACAAAATTAGGAGAAGATAGACAATATAATTAAATTGTCATGTAAGGTTCATCTTTGAATAATTTATGTCCTTTTGATATCAATTGTTGGGTGAAATGTAATGTTATTCTTGGATACCCATCCATAGTTCCCATTATTTTAAGCTAAAGAGGGGGTTTTA
This sequence comes from Pinus tabuliformis, assembly GCA_031772625.1. NCBI lineage: Eukaryota > Viridiplantae > Streptophyta > Pinopsida > Pinales > Pinaceae > Pinus > Pinus tabuliformis. Next base: position 816,846,255 of record CM062818.1, read on the forward strand.
AGCCAACCAATTCTACCTTGCTTTATGAAGAAATTTTGTTGGTTCAATCCCCTATTCAAGTGTTTTGAAGTCTAATATTAACCTCATTCAAGGTGATGTCATGATGTATGATTTCATAGTTGAATAGGGTGTGACAACCTTATATTTGAGTTGTTTTCAAATAAGCTTTTGAATTTTCTTGTGATGTTTTGCATAAAACTGTGTTATTTTGGAAGAGGAGGTAAATGCTTAGAAAATGGATTTACTCTAACCTTTTCTCATCTATGAAAAATTATTTTTAGGTTGATGTGAAAGATACACATGGTCTTCCTCAACACCCTAATCAAGTGATGATTCACTTGGTTTAGGTCAAACCAAGAAACATGAAGAGAATCACCTTGCTTGAGATGAATATGTGGCACTTCAAGCCTAAGATGGATAAGAAAAATAGCCATTCTCGTAAACTAAAAAATTGTAAGGTCAGCCCTACTTGTATATTCACAATTTTAAGGTCAACCTTGCTTGTATTTGTTAGCCCCTGACATCTAGGGTTATCTAGAGGAGATTTTTCTCCTACAATTTTGATCACAATACATTAGTTCCACAAATGACATCCATGGTTCTACATAGAAAATTGACAAATGATGCTTCCCACATTTTTCTCATGTTACATTGATGATTATAGTGCTTGACATCCATGAGATACATTTTTTCATTATTTCTTATTAAGTGTTAATGTTTTATGTATTAGACATGAAGTAGTGACCATTGGTTGAGTCAATAGACAATGGATCATGATGTCCTAAATTTGTGACTTTTTCCATGTTTGACCTTGATGGTCATCATCATATTCTAGATAAATGTATTCACTCTTGGGTTGAGTTATACTACTAAGGGATTTGAAATATGTAGCATACCCATATCCCAATCCATACTTAACATTTTCAATCTTTTGTAATTTCCATCATCCCACCCATGATTGGTTTTCATATGTCATAAAAAGGTTCATGCTGCATAGTTCCATGAAAGGATCTATAAGCTCGAGGTTGATGCATCTAAATAAAAGAAAGGAAAAATGCAAGATGTAAAGGTCAAAATGCAAAAGAAAAATGAAGAGATAGTAAGGAAATGTCAAAAGCCAAACCAAATCTTGAGCAATTCCCCCTTGCTATGAGGCCATTAATCCAAGTCATATGCAATGAAATGCATATGCATAAAAATGGGGACTCATTGAAATGAAATCAAAAATAAAAAATATAATAAGAAGAAGAAAATAGGCAAGTAAATGGGTAGTAATAAACAATTTCGAGGAAAGGGAAGCTCAATGCCTAAGCATTCTCCCAACGAATGCGCCCATGTAAACAAATATCTTAAGCAACCTAGCATGACCATGCAACACATTTCATGAAATTATTTCCCAAAACCATACCATCTAAAGGTACATGCTAAATAGTTACACGAGGAGGAGCTATAAGCTTGAGGTTGATGCAATTAAATTTAAAAAAGAAGAAGGAAAGAGCAAGATTTAAAGGTCAAAAAGGCAAAAGGAAATTGAAAGACATATTAAGGAAATTTCAAAGTGAAAGCAAATTTTGAGTAATGCCCCCTAACACTTAGGCCATTGCCTCAAGTCCTATGAAATGAAATGAATACCTAAAATGGACTAAATAAAATTATCTCAAGTCCTATGTGATGAAATGCGTATACATAAAAAAATGGGATTAAATGAAATGGAGTTAAGAAAAAACAAGGAAGCAATAAAAAGAAAAATGGCAAGTAAACGGGTAGTAAGAAAAAAAGTCGAGGAAAGGGTAACTCAATGCATAAGTGCTCCTTCAACAAAGGCATTCATGTGGATGAATATTCTAAGCAATGTAACATAGCTATCTATCACTACACCAACTTCTTGATGGGATTTCTTGAGAACTACTTCTCTTCTTGGGTGTTGACACATGTGATGCCCCCACAATACCAAAACTTGGAAAATTGTATGAATTGTATTAGTTATTTTGAAGTTAGAATATGATGCTTAATGTGATCTACCTAATTTCATTTACGTTTGGCATGACTCCCTTTTTATGTTGCATTGGACTTGTGCACATGCCTCTAGATTGATGTCTACATTTGAATCACTTTCACTTTGGACAATGTAAATAGGATGGATATGGTTTGGATTGATTTTCTTCCCTTTGGAGAGAATTGAGAGGCTACTTAGACACTTGAAGGAGGATTTCCCACTTGTTTTAGAGGACATTGGGCTACTTTTAAGGTCATTGCATCCTTTGGTAGAGGAGGTGCCACCTTTTGAGGAGTATGTTTCAATTGGAGGATTAAATGTTGCACCATTTGGAGAGAATGTTTCACTTTGGAGCCTCCACACATGCCTTTTGGGCATCATTTGAGTGAGTCGTCCACTCTCTGAGACCAATTTCCACACATCTGACTTTGAACATGCATTTATGGAGCATGTCACAGTTTTCAATTACTTTTACTTCATTTGGGAACATCGTTAAGGGTATTTTAACTCATCAAATCTTGTATCATGGATATTTTATGTATTATGGCCTTGTCTCTAGGGCTTGTAAAAAGACATTTTTATATTTTCTTGGGGTTTTTGTAAGGAAAATATATTATTTTATTGAGAAGGGTGTTAGATCTCTCATATAAATAAGAGACACACTTTTTATTTGGAATGATTTCAGGACTTGTGAGAATGATCATTGATCCAGATTGGATCGTTATATTATTTTTCATCCATCTCGATGCTTTAAGAGTGGAAAAAGTGGAGGAATCAGCACACGAGACCATTTTTACAGGCAGGACCCCGTTTGGAAAAGTGGGGTCTGAAAACTTCTGGGAGCGTTTTGAGGAATCACATGATGTCATTTGGGGGTAAAAATTTTGCACTTTAGTGTAGCGTATTTTCATGTTATTCTACTTATATATATATCTTTCCAATGGCACAAGAAGTGCATCAATCAAAGTATGTATGGGAAAGTTATGCCACTTAGAAGTTGACCTTCTTGTTTTCTCCACCATGGTTTGAGAGGATGCCATGTCAACCCCCATTATTCATGAAAAAGGGGCTAGCCACTTGATTATGATGTAGAATACTGTATAAGAGTCAATATTGTAACTCTTGTTAAGAGTTGATGTAGTCAAGCCTAACCATTAGTAGTCTATCGGGTTGTGTTATAATTGCGCCACTAGGAGGAAAAGTGATTCCATTCTTTTGCATTTGTTCCATAGCTGAGCAAAAATAGACAAGAGGGATGGGAGGTAGAGCACACAAAGAGGATTTGTGCATTGTAGCAACCTACAAGCCACATGCCATACTTCTTTGTACTTGTAACCATATTTCCAGACATAGAAAGAGTGGAGTGGACTCACCTTCCAGCTGGGTTTTCTCCTAAAAGGGTTTCCTGAGCATATGTTATGTTATATCTATGTGTGAGATTTTATTTTATCGTTCTCTATTTTCTGCATAATTTTTCATTCGCATGCATGCACTATTAACAATAAATCTACAAATCCAGAAATCTAATAAAATTGTAATAGTGTAGAATTTCATATTTTTAATATAATATTATCATATCTGTTGTGAAGAACTATCCGGTGAAATATCCACGACAGTTTACAGATCAATCATTTGTCTGCTTTTACCTTTTTTCTTCTACATTTACATTACAAATTTTATTGATGCTCGTGACTAGAATTTTGAAGATTAAACAATTTCTTAAATATGTGGTCTCACTTAATCTTGTTGGATTTTGTTTGTGAATAACAAGTGAAATTGTACTTTTCTAATGATAGTGGTGAATTCTCTTCATATTTTCTTAAACAATTTACTTCTTCAAAGTTCTTGGAAGATTAGTAGTGGAGTGTCTTCACTTAAATTATCTTGAAGATTATAAGGCACTAGGGGGATCTTCTAGTGTTTATAGTGGACAATCCTAGATATCACCCTACTTGTACTTACATCCTATCAAAATAGTTCTTATTTGACCCCATATGCTCTATTACAATCTTAGGTAGTGGTCTTCTTCGTTATAGTCAATCATAATTTTATAAATCCAAATTTTATTAGTCAATCATAATTTTATATAGCCAGATTTTATTTATGTTTTAGAGCAAACTTAGGGTTTTTAACAACATAAATACATTTTCATCCATAACAAACCCTAGATGTTTTGGTTTTGTACATGTTCTAGACCCAAATAAATCATTGTATTGCCATAAATAGTACTACTAAATTGTATTACAAACATATTAGGGTTGGATGTCTTAATATTCTTGGTTGTTACATGCCTCTTAATTTTCATATTTTACGAGTTGGATAAACACTATATCTATCCATTGTTTAGCCCCAAATTTTACTATTTTATAACTTATTCAAGGGGATAAAATATATTACTGTTGTAACTTGTTCTCGCTATAATTTCCACCTAAATTGCAAGTTTTACAACCATTAGTAATTTTCATATTTGCATTGTTTGGAGATAATTTTGCATTTGATAATAACTTGCTCAACCCTCTAAACAGACTTAAAAACACATTAAACTAAAATCTAGAATATACTTTGAGTGACCACCTATTTCATAACCCATTTAATATATTTCATTGGTGGTGAAGTGAGTAGTTACTTAGGAGAACTTAGAATTGATAGTACCTTGCCTTAGGAACCCTAAGTCCTATTAGGGAAGTCTCCCTTGTGTTGGACTTGTCCTTCACTAAATCAATGGAAGTTTTTGCTTAGGTGATAGTGCAAACCTTCTAATGTTCCACAATTATATACACCTTGTGAGGGATTTCAACTAAGGTGATATATTTTGTGATAACCGTATTCATAATTTTGAGAGAATATCCCTAACCTATTTTGAGACTTAAGTATGAATCCAAGGTTAAGAGGATTTCTTTCAACTCTAATTTGTCACCATTTTAGGGCTGTAAAACCTATTTTAGCTAAACAATCAACAACTACGGTGAATTTTCTAGTATTGTATTGTATTAGTTGCAAATAAGGGGAATTATACTCACAATAATGTAGATACGAAGAATGGAAATGACTTGCACACAAAATTAGAAAGAAGAATTATTTTAGGAGTGCTTATAGCAGGCCATGATAACACTAGAATAAGAAAACACATTTACCAAGATTCCACGATCCTGACTTTAATGAGAAGTAAACACCATCATATGCTTATCATCTTCCTATCAAAGGAAGTGAATAACATTGTAGGTGTTTTAAAGGAGAATAAGGTCATGTATTTGAAAAAACCAACCATTGGTTTTGGCTCATGGTTTTAGCCATTAGTTTTGAGCACATGGTTTCTAATCCCCTATTTTTTTGGACAAGAGTGATTAGGATTTTGATTTTAAGTCTGTGCAGCTAGAAACTGGGGATTAATTGCACCAAGAGGCGCTCTCCAGACAAATATGGAAGTGATGTTGTCTTTTCATGTCTTGTTATGCTATGTAAACCTTTTTTCTTTGTCAAATTACATAAAACTAAAAATAAAAATAAAAAACTTAGAAAAAACAAGAGGTGCAAATCATTGCATAATTAAAATTATAAAAAAATTAAAATTAAAATTAGTAATTACCATTTTAACTATATAATTATAAAGTTAAATAAATTAAATTATAGTTTGGGTTTTCCCCATGGTATTCTTCTTTAGTGTAGCCTATTTAATAATTATAATTTTAGCTATACTAACCTAGATCCATCATAACCCCAGATCTATAAGTGTTGAGAAGGATCAAATCTCTTGAGATGCAAACCTCTTTTAAAGTGAAAAGAGATTTGACCCCTCTCAGCGCTTGATAGATCTACGGTTAAGATGGATCTAGGCAAGTTTTTATATACACATACCAAATATAGGTTGGATCCATCTCTCCATCTCTCTATCTTCCCTCCTTCTCTACTCTCTCCATCTGTCTCTCCTTCTCTCTCTCAAGTCCTCTCTCTCTTCCTTCCTCTCTCTCCTTTTCTCTCCCCCATCTCTCGCTCTCTACCCACCAACTCTGTTACTATCTCCCTCCCTCTCTCTTCTCTCTCCCCCCTCTCTCTCCCCTCCAGATCTATGTCTCCCTATCTCTCTTACCTTTCTATCCCTCTCTCTCACCTCTCCTCTCTCCTCATATACCTTGTCACTTTGTCTCTCTCCACCTCTATCTCTCTATGTCTTTGTTCTTCCCTCTTCTCTCTCCCCCTCCAACTACGTCTTTATCTCCCTCCCTCTCTCTCTATCCCCTACCCATAATTCTCTCTCTCTACCCGACTCTCCTTTTCCCTCTCTCTTCCTCCCTCCCTCCAGCCATATGATGGAAAATTTTCACTCTATGTAATCAATGTTATATGTAATGTCTAAAATATTTTACATTTTAATTTTTTATTGTGAAATGAATTATGGTTTTCCAACATGTCGTATTGATAAGGCGTGTATTGGCCCATGGTGTTTTAACAAAATCTATTTACATGTTAATAATATCCATGGTAAAGTGGAGGTGGATATCAATTGTTAAGAAACTTTTCATACTATAAGTATTAAGTTTTTATGTGCTTATTAATTAAATTTAAATATGGTTATGGAATCATTATTAGTCCTTGCCAAAGCAAGACTCTAACTATTGATTTGTCTATTGATCACTATTAATTTAGCATTGACTAATGCAAATTATAATGTTTAACTTTGAAAAATAAATATTTGTTTTTTAGTATTATTAAAAGAAATAATTTTCAAACATTGATTGGAACATAACTTGAAGGCCTTATTGCCGCATTTGCACAATATAATTCCATGTGGATAACTAGGTTACATATTTTATGCTATTATTTATGGATATGGTTGCAATATTCATGCATGCTTTTTAGATATTTTAGTGATTTTTTATTATTAAGCTTTGCAAGAAAACAATCCAAAAATAAAATACTTGAAAATAACTTATACTACCAAAGCAAGATCATAGGATGATTTGTGTACTAACCATTATTAATTTAGCATTGACTAATGTAACTTATAATTATTTATGCAATTTTTGTTGTAGCATAATTTCTAACGTGAGTTGGAGGGGCTAAGTTGACCTGCAAAATAAATTTATAATATAACAAATTGAATTTTATTATATTATTAATTGAGCCAAGATTTGAATGTTTACACTACAACATCTCCATCATACTAGACTTTTTATTACTTTTAACCTTTTATTATTTTTTAATTGAGTCGACATATAAATATTAAATGTTTATGTGTAGTGTTAAACATTTACGGTTACACATCTACCTCTATATCGATTTAATTAGGGCTCACAATTTTTCACAACCCATGGTTTTGACAACCTATAGATGGTTATGATAACCCGTAGCTTAAATAGGAGACACAAATATTTAGATAATTAAAATTATATATATATATATATATATATATATATATATATATATATATATATATATATATATGTAAAATTAAATTATGGAACTCCCCGTCTTCCCATGGCATTTTTCTTTAATGTAACATATTTAAAGACATAAAATTTCAATGAATTTTATTTTTATTCAAAAAAAATGAATTTGATTTTAAATATTAATTTTGTAAGAAAAAATTAGAGGGACACGTTTGGTAACATGAATAATACACTAGTCACATGTTTCAGAACTTGTACTTCAACCACATATTTAAGGTAAAAATCACTATAAGCTATATGTGTATTGAGTTTTTAAAACCCTTATATAAACTTATAATTTTAGGGTCAGGGCTATGATCCATGAAGAATTCAACCAACTACATCTTTTAGGTAAAAATCATTATAACCTATATGTGTATTGATTTTTTAAAACCCATATATTAAATTATAATTTTAGGGTCAGGGATGTGATCCATGAAGAATTCAACTAGCCGCGTGTTTTATGTAAAAAAACAACTATAATCTACATGTTTATTGAGTTTTTAAAACCTTTATATGAAATTATAATTTTAGGGTTAGGGTTGTGATTCATGAAGAATTCAACTAACCGCATGTTTCAGGTTAAAAACACTATAACCTATATGTGTATTAAGTTTTTAAAACTCTTATATTAAATCACTGACGTAGATCCATCTTAACTCTAAATATATTAAGTGTCGAGAGGGATAAAATCCCTCAAGGTGCAAACCTATTTTTTGAGTGCAAAACTTGAGGAAAAGTTTGTACCTCGAGAGATTTGATCCTGCTTGGCGCTTGATAGATTCGGAGTTAATATGAATCTAAGCTAGTTTAAAGTTAAGAGTCCCATAATTTCTACAACTCATTTATTATTCTAGTTGAATCATTTATTATATTAATTGAATTTCTTAATATTTTTTTCTTATACCTTATTAAAATAATAGTCACATTAGATTGGAAATACAATTTTAGACTATTTTTATTCTCAATTTATTTGGTATTTTTACTTATCTTCATTTTGGTTTCCTCTCGACTTTGAAGAGAGAGCATTTGTATATTCAAATGATTATTTAATATATTAATTGCATTTTGAGTTAGATGCTTTACTTTAATTTAAATTGGGTTTCAAATTTCTTGAGGTTGTTGAAATTTTATCCACTTCCTCATGATCTACAATTAGAGTATAGAAAAGGATATAAACTAGCAATTGTAGCGAGAAGTGCAAAGAAACACCAATAGGAGGAGTGGGTGAATATGGAAGGCAATAATCAAGTGAAATTTATGGACAATGAAATACAATAAAAAATTGAGTTTTTATATATCTTCTGAAGAGTGTAGCGGGAGGTTAAATTTAAGAAGAAAGTTACACTAACATAAATGTCCCAAAGCAATGGAAATCTTGTAGGCAAAAGGTACATAACATAGGAGTTCAATTTCTTTGGGTTTTTTAAAATGGCATGAAATAAGTTCTGAACATAGAAATTATGAGGTCTCTATCAACTAAAGTTATCACTGGCACTTGGGAGAAACAACTTTTATTATTAAGTTGTTGCGAAAAAAGAGCAAAAAATCATATTATAGATAGAATTGGTGTATCAATGGATGACGTGAAATTACTTGTGAAAAGCTTTGTGATTGGGGCAACTAAGTCGGGTGTGCCTTTTAACAAATCTTACATTAGCATCACTGTGAAAAGGTGGTTGGATGAATATGCCATTTATATACAATAGTCCTTTGCAAAAGAATTGAAATATTGGTTGAGACGGCTCTCTTGAAATCCACAAACGGTTCATCATCTTGAGAAAGTAAGGAATGAAGCACCTACTCAATTAAATTGATCTCCAAGCATCATGGTGCCCACTATTCTATTTTGTACTCTTAGTTTGAAGAAATAATTGTGTGGCATATCTTCTTATGTCATTTATGTTGTTTGTAAGAATTATTGAGATACAATAAGAAATTCTTGATATATATATTTCTGTACTTCAATGTAATGAAAATATTTGCAATATTTTGAGTATATATAGTGTTCCTTGTTTATGGAAACATAATATTCACAACAAAATGCACATAAATATTGTGTGAAAAGAAAATTAACAAATTTGGAATTTGGAAATAATAGTAGAAACCATACCTATATTAATATTCAGAAACCATATGTATAATAATATTTGGAAGCATGCAATTATATTTGACATCTAAGCTTCAACAACTCAAAAAGAAAGATTTGTTTTGAAAATGTAATTTGCAATCATTGTAAATCAAAATGTAGCTCAGTTATTTATGAAACTCTTCTACAACAATGATGATATACCTTAAGAAGAGTTTCCTAGTAGACATCAGGACCTTCGATTTTAGAAAGAATGTGCTCATTTATGGATTTTGCAAGTTTAAATATATGAATTATACAATCTCTCAGGCAAAGCACCTTTTTACTTGTTTGATATGAAAGGACATTCTCAGGTACTCTTAGAATTGACAACTATGATTTTTTTTCGTTTCACGTTGCTCTTATGACCAATGTCATTTATTATGGTTTTAGCTCCTTCAACATACCAAAATTCTGTGTGGTTGATGTTATCCAGAGACTCCTTCAAGTATCAAACATCAGAAACAGTAAAAAGTTATTAAAAATAAGCTTACAAAAAGAGAGTTGTCATGACTGTGAGACAAATCAAGTAGCAGAGAATGAAATAGTTATGTGCCTACAATGAATATTGCATCAAATTTTCTCAACGCTGGAAGATTCATGTGGATCTTAGAAAGATGCTTGGGTTTCGCAAGCTAAAAAAAGTAAAATACTGGCAATTCTAGAATACATTTTCATATTTTTACAATATTTTCGTAAGGCGAAGAAGTGAACCAAGAAATTAACATGTTTCAACTGGTGTGACATTGTTGAGAATTGGTTTGGAACATGTTGCTTCTTATTTGGAGGAAATGAACTTCTTCAGATAAACACATCAATTGATGACTTTCCAACTAAATGCAACATGAAGAACGGTAATTTGGTTGAGAGCAAAGAATTTTTTAATAGGGAAAAGTGGAAATTTCTTTAAAGTCATGATGTTATCAAAAACATTAGCAATTTTCATGATGGTAGAGGGAATGGTGTGGAAAAATTAAATAAGAAATAAGATTATAGTAAGAACCATGTTTATGTTTCAGGCTCTTTGCTTGGGTTAACTAAGATGGAAAATGTTAATCCCATCCATGATCAGGAATTGGTAACTATGGTATGTGCCAATGAAAATGGAATGGTTATTACAACATTTGATTTTTTTGGTCTTTCTCCCAGTGAAACAAATTTGTGGGAATTATCACTGACCCAAATTTTCAATCTTTAGATGAGAAATTTATTAGAATTATAACACTAGGATATCATGTACAAAATCATATGGAGGATTATGTTATTGTTGATTATGGTTTGCTACCAAGTTCCCACGACACCTTTAGTAGCATTAACAATTCAAAGAATGCTTCTCTTTGGTAGCTTCAAATCACTACAAAACCTTAGAAAGAAAGGACAAATGCAATAACTTTTATCTTGGAAATGGGTTCATGATGGGACCTCTTTATGTTTCAAATACTACAGAATGGGTTGTAGTACAATGTTCTTCATGTTTTTCCTTGATTGGATCATATCCCAATGTTAAAGGCAAACCTTTGTCAGCAAGTGAAAGCATTCAATTGTTCAAATGAAATATAACAAGTGAGGCAGTTAGTGGAGCCAATGATTTTTTAGGAAACACGCCATTTAAAGGATTTTTTGTATCAAGCTAGTGCAAAGGATGAGTCGTCATACTGGGCAGTCATACGTAACCTAAAATTAGTAAAATTTTGATGTTGCAAGTGGCCCTTATAAATATAAATACATGGTTTTGTCGTGGTGGTTGCTAAGAAATGACCTTCCACTTAAAAATGCTACATGGATGACAACTTCATGGTAACAACATTGATGAATCCATAGACAAGAACCTATGAAGAAGCCTTTTGTTCCTTGGTATTCTAATGCAAGTGCATTATTAATACATGTTTTATTGTTTTTTTTGTCATAGGTAGGAGTATTTTTGGGTATGCTACCCACCACTTTGTGGATGATATCATAGGAGAATTTTTTTCTCCTAGATGGTCCTCAGTCAGTAGCCAACAACACCTTGCAGCCACCAGATAGCTCAATGTGCCATTATCTCTGCCACCTGAGCTAGCCATGTGGTCCCTCGCCCATCTGTTATGATCGTATGTTTGAAGGTGGGCCTCTCAACCCTGAAGGTATGGCTTTTCATTGGTATAGTTGAGTAATTTTGTTTACTTATCATGGAGACTTTTGGGCATGGATTGGTGGGGTGATTTGGTGGAAAGAGTGGGCTAGGTATGTACTCTTCTCTCCTCTGCCCGATTTGGTGGTTAACCTTGTATCATAGTTTCGTGGGATCTACTTTATTAGCCATTAGCTTTAGGGCTAGCACTAAATGGAAAATCATGATTTTGGTTGCCTGGTACTGTTTCCCAACATCGTATACATCACTCCCTTCTAATCATTTTAACCTCATTCATTAATGTTACCATTTGGGTCCACCTGTGTCCACGAGGTCCACATAGGGTTAGCCTCCCCCTCCCTTTATTCACACTCTAGGTCGGGCTTGGAAAGATGCCCTGAAGGTTGATGTAGCTAAAAAGAAAAGAAAAAGCATAATTTGGCCACTCTCAACAGGATATGTACCATAAAATGCAAAATATGGACGAGACATATAGATTTAGCACGTGGGAAAAACCCAAGCATGAGCTCTACCTCTTATTTGTGGCCATCACCCTAGTTCCTATGGGCCCTAGATGAGCCCACTCCACATTAAGAAACCCATGATTGTCCCAACCCCTAGTTGGTAATGAAATTGCCCACCTTAAAAGGGGGTACTTACTGCTACATCCTATGCATCATGCTCTCTTCCCTTGGAGCCCCCAGTTGTTATGCAGAAAACCCAATTAAAGGAAAAAGGCATATGAAGAAGGGTGGAAAAACAAAGGTCGGTGTAACTCATGTACCACGATTTTCTCCCTCCTACACTCATGTACCCAAGTGTGGGCTTCCCTCATTATAACTACCCTTGTACCATGACATGTGGCTTGGATCATTCTCCTAATCCCCAATCTGTTCCATCACTACATCACATGCCACCTACCCATTGACGGATGTACCATGGACATGTCACCCCTTTAAAGGTTGAAACCACCTAATAGGGTCCTTGGTTAACCCTCTTATTGAGCTTGGAGACACTTGTACATGCCAAAGCCCACTATGGAAGGGCATGCCACCATGAATTTCTCACTTGATTCCATGATTTGTAAGCTCTTTTACTTGATTACTCTAATGATTTATTGTATTGAAGGGCAAGGGGACTCATTGGATCTTATGTAGGATTTCAGGTGGGTCTCTATTTGGGGTTTGGTCTCCCTAAACGGGGTCCAATCCCTCCAGAGAGCCACATGGGCACTTGTAGGTAGAGCGTTGAGAGTCATAGGTCTCCACCATAACAGAGAGTACTTCATGGATACCCAACACCATTCAATGATTACTCGTGTTCCACCTTTTGGATGAGGATGATGCACCTACACCGCCATGCCCAACTGGCTCCACACATTTACCACACACTTGGCAGAGGTTCCAGGGTCCAGATGAGGATGTGTTTCACTTTAGGAGACAAAGAGATGGATTATGTCATCATCCTAGCCCTTACAAATGATTTACAAGCATTATCGATCTACTTGGAGACCCATGAGGATTTCATAGTGCCCCCACACCCACTTGGGGACACCACATGTGACTTTATTAGATATCAAGAGGTGAACCCCTTTTCCACTATATTTGGAGTCTATTTTCTCACCATGGCACACTTTGGACTTCATTAGGCCTTATCAATCGACCAACGACTCATTCTGTTGATTATTCTGCCCTCTTAAGAGGCTTCTTTTTATGTTATTGGGCTATCTTGGTGGGCTTGTCACCAAGGGATATTATTATTGCACATTATTTTATTATTTTGGGCTTAATTAGGCCTAATTAGGCAAATTGAACTCTTTAGAGAGGATATAAATTGATGAGAGGCTCATTCATTCCTCTCATCATCACTTGTTTGGGATTAGTAGCTCTTGTGACTTTTGGAGGACGAGTTTGGTTTCATGGATGAATTTTGATGTTTGGATTTTATTCTCTTGATATTGGAGCTTCAAATTTGTCTTAATTGGATGATTGGATATAATCGTTGTACATGTAGGTGCTCTTTTCATGTCTATTCTTTACTTTATCTTGTCACGTGAATGTTGCTGGGATTTTCACTATCTAGGTCTGAAATTGACTCTAATTTATGTGAAATTGTGGCATTTTTTATTATATATTATAGTGTTTCATATGTTACATGTGTAATGTATAATGAATGAATGTTCCTTGAGGTTAATTTCCATTGAATACACCTTGGTAAGTCATCAATTCTTGCACATCCAAGTATAAAATCTTCTAATAGCTGCTCTCATGCCCTAATTGCCATGTGAAGTTGCCTAGAAGTCTCCCTGATTGGTTATAGTCTCTCTAAATAAAAAATTCACCTTAACTCCATCTCTCCCAAAGGCAAGGCACTGATCCAACCACTGGTGGTCATTTAAATGATTATTTTTCTCGCCTTTTTCCTCTCCTTCTAGGCCTATCCCTAAAGGGTCATATAAGGCATCAATAAAATTCCTTTCTATCCATCCAAACACCTCTATTTTTGGTCCACTACTGCATTTGGGTTATCTCTAGAGGTCCTCCAAGTTTCAAGAAAATCCGAGGGTGGAATCTCGAGATATAGGAATCCCTAGCCATAAGACCAATTCTTGCCCTAGGCTGATTTTGGTTAGTGCCCTCACTTGGATCATTGCATTCAAATATAAAAACAAGACTAGTCCTTTGATCTTATTCTCTTCCCTAATTAGTTCAATCCCCTCGATTGATCAGCTCCATACCCTTGACCTAATTTGGGCCCACTTGGGTTCTTTGTGGTACCACAACTCTACAAGTCAAATTCCACAAGGATTGTACCATAGAATCCATTTCTTCACAAGGATCCTTAAGCCTAGGAAGCCATGTGAAAAGGCATATCATCAAACCCTAGGCCTAGGCATCCTTATATCCCTTCTTAGAGAGCCAAGCACCTTGTTTTCAAACAAAGCAAGCCATTTAGTTGAGCCTCTCTTGTGAATAGGCTTTAGGAATCACCTCATATCTTATCATTGACCCATCCATTCTTGTGATTCCTCTGATACTAAGACTCCTCCCATTGGTTAAAGTTCGTGAAGGGCAGGGATCCTTAGCTGAGGTGACAACGGGATATCACTCCATTGTTTCCCCTTGACCTAGTAGTTTCTCTATAGCATCCCCTCTTAGGACCCCTGCTAGTTTGAGCAGTAACATTTTGGCATTGTTGTCGAGGAGGAAGCATGTCTACCTCCCTAGTGAATCATTGAGGAATTGATTCATAGATGACATTTCAAATATTCCTCTTGCTCCATTCATTTTTCAATCCACTAGTTTTCTTGAAGGTGATGACATTCCTCCTTTAACTAGGGTTGTTGCAAGAAGGGTAGAACGAATTCCATCACCTGTTAGAACCATCACCTATTAGAAATTCCCTTCTCCCTAAATTTGAAGAGGTCAGTAATCCTACCCAAAATATGGTAACAAATTCTAGCACCGACCTAAACCAAGACCAACCAAAAATGACATGAAGTGAAAGGTGTTTGGTTAGTGTCTTTGCCCCTTTGAACTTGAGTAATGATCCCAAGCCTTAACCTGAGAAATACAATAACTGGCTACCCAAGTTCAAGGGTGATGCTACCATAAGTGCCCATCACCATGTTCAAGAATTCTATTGGAACATTTCTCCTAGGTTAATATTTGACGAACACATGATCATGATGTTGTTTGCCTTATCTTTTGAAGGACAAGCAAGGGAGTGATACCTTAGTCTACCCCTAGTATGCATAAACAACTCTGACCAATTTGAGGATGTGTTCATGAGAAGATGGTCATGTGATGTGCAAGGAACTTTCAACATTGAGAAATTTTACGAAATAAGTAGGGGAAGGGAGGACATCAAAGAATTTATTCAAAAATTTGATAGGGTAGTTAGGGATATCCTGGACCACTCGAGACCCCCTAATGCTAGTATACTTGACAAATTTATCGAAGTCATGGATGTTCATTTGATGTATGCATTAAGGGATAATAAACCTAAGACCTTGGCTGAGGCTAAAGAGGTAGTCATGGAATTTGACTAAAACCTACAAATTTCCAAAATGGATACAAATGAACACCCTAAAGCTAAGGGGTAAGAAAAAAAGGAAAAATCTAAATACCAAACCGAAGAGACCCTTTTAGTGCTCCTTAATAAATTCAATAAGCTAAATGAGGAGATGAACTCATGAGATAGGCTCTACATGAACAATCTCACCACCTTGGAAAGAGCCAAAAAATCAAATTATGTCCCTCAAGGCAAGCCTTTCCCTAAGAAGAAATGTGATGAAGAAAAACCAAGCTCATCTCAAGTCCCCGACACTTTGGCTCTGAAAAATGTTGTGGAGCAAGACTCATCCTCTAAGGACGAGCAAAGTGATGAAGATGAGAGTGAAGATGAATAAATTAACGAGTAGGCTAATATTGTAGAATCTGAAGCCTTTAACATTTTGATAGGTGGTTCATATACTCATCTTCCTTTTAGTGAGGTGACTATTAAAGAAGAGAAAAGGGAGTCAATCCTCAAATTTAATGATAGTGGAAGCTTTAAAGGGGTTCAATATTCATGAAAGAATAATGATGAAAACCCCAATACCTCCAAGGAAACCAATCAGAATGAATCTATTCCTAAGGAGGCTCCTAAAAGAAACCTCTCCTTAAAGAGCCCCCTAAGAAGGATCCCCCAAAGAAATTCAATCCCAAAAGGAATCCTAAAAAAGGGGAACCTGCTAAAAGGGATAAGGATAAATAGGTCGAGCTTGATGTCGATTTAGAGACCATTATAAGAAAGATGATCGTGCAAGTTCCATTAAAGGAGATTGTGAAGCTTCCACGACAAAGAGGGCAAGATAAGGAAATCCTCTACTTTGAAGAGGAAAACTTGTCTGTAGCATTACAAAATATCCAAGATCTGAACCCAAGGCATGAGCCATTCATGTTCACCTTAGTTGTTAATGACCTCCTATTGAATAACTGCATGTTATATTCAGGGGCTTCCATAAATATTATGAAATTAAAATTCATGAAGCAATTGAATCTCAACATCACTCGTAGGTACAAGGCAGTTTGTGGGTTCAATTCTCAACTAATTGAAGTAAAGGGCCTCATAAAGGATCTTAAGGTGTATTTAGCTATGAATCATGATATATCATTACTTATGGATGTTGTGGTCATAGATATTCTTGATGTTTGGGGGATGCTTTTATCAATGAAATTGGGAGCCACTATTGGTGGTCAAATTTAAATGGACTTATCATATGTCACTATTCCACAATTTGATGGGGCTCCTTTCATTATTTATATATTCCTCTCATACTGGGACTCCTCCCATCAGTGAAATTCCGTAAAGAGGAGGGAGCTTTAGTTGAGGTGACAGTGGGCTATCACTCCATTGTTGCCCCTTGACCTATTTGTTACTCTATAGGATCCTCCCCTAGTTTGAGTGGTAACAAGGTACATAAAAATGTAGAGGAATTTGTATAAATTCATTATGCACCCATAACCTCCTCCATCTCACATGATGAGCTAATGGATAATAATTTACTTGTTTAGCATGTATTGTTGGATATATTGAGAGCGGGGTGAATAAATATTTCTTAGCAATAAATACTTATAAATGTTTTCAGAGCATTATTTAGTATTTAACATTAACCAATATTATATAGAAAAAGCAGTAAACAACACCATTCAACAATGCACAATAATCAATGGACATAAAGGATTTTAGGTGGAAAACCCCCTCTGGGTCAAAAACCACCTAATGCTTCTTAATATTTGTCTTCTTCTTTAAAATAATAATTACATCAAGTTTTCAGCTCCAACTGAAGGAGGCTCCAACCTGTAGGATGCTCCAACACCCTATTTACCAATTGCAACTGGGAGAATTCTCTAATTCCCTAGATCTTAGGCTCTAACCAGGCAGATGCTCCAATGCCCTGTGTACCTACTGTAACTAGAAAAGCATTCCAATGCCTTGTGCGAGATCCAACCTGTCCTAGCACAACGCTGCCACCATAAAGTGTTCTTAGGATCCAACCTAAAGGTGACTCCAATCACTTGCCTTGTATCACCATACCACCTTGAAGAGATGGTGGACCATGTTTCACAATTTTCAGACTGGATCCCTTATGCTATGAATTAATATAAATAAACTATAATGAAGATTTTTCTACTCTTGTCAGTATGAATGTCACTGTCAAGTTCTGGCAGCCACACTGCACAACTCTGCTCAAATTGGCCACTACACAACCATACCAAAAATTGTCCATAACTGCCTATGCTCAATCACAACATCAAACCCTAGAATCTGCTCCTGCATCAACTATACTGCCAAACCATAGTTTGCACATCAATTATCTACTGCACAAGGTTGCTACACAATAAACACTGACTTTGAATAGTCAATGTCATTGTACTGCAATGTTCATGAATGAATAGGCGTTAAATGGTTCATAGAGAAATCATCCAAATCATTGTGGCAAGTTTCTTATGTTGTTGTAAGTACCAAGTATTGATGTCCAATGATGACACAATCCTAGATGCCTTAGGTCATCCCTATGAACCTCTTGCAATAGTCTCAAAATTTGCCCAAGGAGGGATACCAACATATGTCTTATAGCTGCTCATATATGGCTATGAAGCACCTTCTAGATTGTCATACAATGTTGTCCATGTCAATACGTTGTCACAAACCACTATGATATAAAACATATCATTGTCATGTCAATTTCATTGTGTGTGTCAATGTCAAAACTATATGTCAAATAATTATCAACTCTTATGTGTTACTATCAAGCATGTATGTCAAATTTATATCTCAAGTCACTGACAAGTTACTATTATTGTACCATTGTTACATCACATGAACAATAACATTGTTGTTATCATAGGTATCTGAACCACACTCCCGAAAGTAGTTAGTTACTTCTTTATAAGAAAAATAGGATAATCACCATCTTGTTGACATACATCATTGTATCTATCACTAAATGAAGATCACCAACTGATGATGAATATTTGTGTAAGTGAATGTCAAAATATGAGGATACTCTAACTACTACTTCCTTGCAATTGACTGGAAGAGATCCTTATTGTTCCATATATTTATGAGTGTATACGGTTCTCTTTGTGTCAATAGTACTGGCTAAGAATAATTTGAAATACTTGAATAAATAAGAGTTGCCCACAAATCCAAATCAAATGTTGGTCTTGATATATGGATACCCTAACTAGTGATCACCGTACAATTGTCCATACCTTGCATACTCTTTAAGCGAAGCGTATTATTCCTTCAACTAATGTTGTAAGCAATTCAACTTTTGGTTGCCAATAATGCACAAGACCATACTTCAAATCATTCATTATTCATTTTATAGGTCTGAGTCTTCTAGCCCGAGACCTTAGATCTTCCACCTTTGCTACCTCAGGATAGATGACTAAGCTCCAATCAAGCAAGACACATATATTATTTACTGTTGGAGGTAGGAGGTCTACTACCCAACTTATATTACATAAGTTCAAGGTTATTCTAAAGGTTGGGGTCTTGTTTGATAAGTACCAAGGTCTGATACAAGAATTCCTAGGGAGTCAAGGTACTATTGAACCTCAGAATTGCCCTCTCCTTGACATTTTTTCTCACCTTTTTCCCTCACTTTCTCATAAGATTACAGACCCAATCAATGATAAATGCTAGGTTTTGTCTTAAGGAAAGCATTAAAATGATCGCCATATTATATTTTCATGTCCTTGCTATTTGAATATATTTTTGCAAATTAGCTACAGAATGCAGCCTATTCTACAACTAACTGTGGATTCTGTAGCTACTCTCATGGTTTTGCAGGTTCCAAGTGTCAAATGAAGAATTGGGCCACATAGGCATTTCTAGTATCATCTCCACATGGATTCTATCATATTCACTTGGTCTTGATCAACGAAAAAGCAATCCTAAGGTCATGGTCAAAGATGGAGTCAAAGTACGTTATCTGAAAGCAGTAGGACTCTTGATTTGCTCTTTCGTAGCTAATCAAGAGTCTAATAGTTCTGTTACAAGTCTATTTCGAATTAGCCACCTGTAGCTAATAAAAAGTTTAAACAGTCCTATTGCAGTTTGAATTAGCCACCTGTAGCAAGTTTATCTCATAAACAGTCATGTTAAATTTAATTCGAACTAGCCACATGTAGCAAGTTTATCTCATAAACAGTTATGTTATTTTCCTTTAAATATCGGTTGCATGGAACCGAGTTGGAAGTTAGAAGTTAGAAGTTAGAAGGAATTATGTGTTAATTTGAGGGTTTTTGCTGATACTCTGTATTCAGACTTCGTTTTTTTCATAATACAAATTTCGTGTTGCCAATGATCATTTAAAGTGTATCCTTAACTAGCTAGCATTCCAGCCACGTCAGTTGCAGAGGGCCCCTGCACTGAAGGAGGTTTTTCATTTGTTGTTTTTAGTTCAATTTCCATTACTTTGTTTTCAGCAAATCTGTTTTCTAAATTAGGATGATATTTCATTTCATTTTTTAATCAATAGCATAATGATAAATCACAACTGTGCAACCTTGTTCTTCTAAGATATTTCGTGGAGAAAAACGACTCTGTTTCCAAACTGAATTAAGATTGAAGTAATAAGAATACATAGTTGCTTAGTTTTCTTACTATTTTGTCAATCATTTTCTTATAACAGAATTGTCAATTAACTGTGTTAATGGATGTTTTCAAGGGCCATTTTAAGATGATGATTATCCTAAACTAAATGGTTAAATGTCTAATTCATGCAGTGATTGAATTTACTCAGTATATTGTTATTTTCCTAGGAACTTAGGAACTAAGGTATAGTTGATTTCTTGCACAGCACTTCAAGAGGGTAATGCTTCACATTTGAATGTTGGAGAAAGTCAAAAATACATTAGTTGTTTATAGTTAGTTTTACATTTTGTTACCTTTTTGCTTTCAGATCCTCACTTAGTTGCATCACTGATATTCCCAATAATCATTTCAAGGAGATTTATTTAATCATATTCCAAAATTGAATGGTTGAATGTTTAATGAATGCAATTACTGAGTTACCTTCTGCATCAATTTCATTCTTGGTTTTAAGAATTAGATCCATGGATTAGGACTAATGAAAGATAAAATAGATGCTCTGTTTTTTTTTATTAGGTTTTAACTAGCCAACAATTCTTCGTCCATTTTTAGGAAATTAGATTAACTTAGGAACATTTCCTTTCCTTTAAAATTCATTAGATTCACTTAAATTTTCTCATAGTTTTAGGTTGTACATTCTTAGACATCAAAGAAAAGAAACCCCCCAAAAAAAACATAAAATACAAAACAACAATGTAAGAAAAAGGTTAACTAAGCACATATAGTGCACCACACTTCATTAACTTACAAACCTTGGTTGATAATTTATGCAAGCAATTTAGGACACTAAATTGACTAAACATTTTGGCACCATTGCCGGGGAAGTGTAATTAGGTAACCTCATCTCTTACATCTAAAAAATGATATGTGTAGAGAAAGAGACTCTAGGGGTAGATTCATAGCTAGAGGCAGGAGTTTAATTCCTACAACACCACTTACTCCACCAAGACTAAGAAGAGATACACCTCCATCTCAAACTCATATTCCACATTTCACTAGCCATAGACTTCCTGAAGTTCTAAGGTCAGAAATCCAATTAAGAGGATCTCCTACTTCATCTATTGAGGCAGTCCTAGAGGAAGAAAATATTGGATCTCCAATAGAAGGAGTAGCCTTTTTCACCTCTATAGGGGAACATATTTTAGCTAAAGAATTAGAAATTCCTAGTGGAGAGGGAGAAGTAGAACCTTTCTTCCACATACCATTGATAGAGGAACCAGAGGAAGAGAAATTAACCTTGCAGGTTGAATCTTATATTAACCCTGAAGAATCTATAATGGCAGGAAGAGAAGAAGAAGGAGAGGGAGTTCTGAATGGAGAATTTGCACTATTTGGAGGAGGAAGAGGTAGAGGAAATGATGGAGAAGGTAGAGGAAATAGGGAAGTTGATAATTATTTTGGATTCCCTATAGTTGATGAAGAAACAGATGCCACAATGAAAAATATCTCACATTTTATCCTCCCAAATTTTCATGGATTAAAAAGTGAAGATCCTAAAACCTTTTTATTTGAATTTGAAGTCTTGTGCAGAACTTATGATTATTCACAAGACTCTCAAAAACTTGAATTGTTTCCTTCAACATTGAAAGAAGCTGCATTAAAATGGTTCATGGGATTGGTCACTCAGTCTATTAGAACATGGAATGACATGAAGAGAGAATTTTTGGATAGGTATTTGGATTATTGCATACCTATCAATCACAAAGATGAAGTGTTTAAAATGATGCAAAGAGAGGATGAAAATTTGGAGGATTTAATTGAAAGATTCAACTATAACTTAAAAAGAACAAAAATGGAAAAATTAGATCAAGATACTTTAAAAACTCTTTTATTAAATTCCATTAGAGATGAGTGGATATACATCCTTAACATGATGGGGAAGGGAGATATCTCTCAACTCCCATTAAATGACATTGGAGAATTATGTTTTCATCTTTCAAGAGGAAAATCCAAAACTGGGAAAGGTCCAAGAGATCCTTCTCTTGCTAGAGTGAATAAACCTGCAATTGGATCGGTGAGTAGGGCAGAAATTAGAAACATGCTTGATGAATTTAAAATAGATATTCTAGGGAGCCTTAGTGAATAGATAGACAACCTCAAGTTACAAAACAAGCAGAAAGTTGAGACTGATGCTTTAGCTATATTCTGTCCCAAATGCAGAAAGAAGCATGCTTTAAGAGAATGCCCTTTGGATGCAAAAATCATTAAAGACTTGTGTGATTTGTTTAGAAAACCATGAGACCAAGTGTTGTCCTTCAATTCCTGGTCTTAAGGTTGTTTTTCAAGAGGAAACAATTACAAATCCAACGGAATCCCTTTGCTTTGTCTCTAGAAGACCTTGGCATGGGCCACAAAACCAGGGTTTTAACAACCAAATGTATATTCATCCCCCACTAAATTGGAATTCTTGGCAGCAACCTTGGCCTCAATCTCAATCTCAACCTTGGGCTCAAGGAATGCAAAATCCCTATGGAAGATTCTCTTAGTACTATCAATATCATCCATCATATCCAAACTATCCTCCCCAACAAATTCCTCAACAAAATCAACAACCCCAACTTCAAAACCAAAATCCTCAACTTTCACTACCATTCCCATAGAGACCAAATCAGTTACCTGCCCAACCATTACCAAACCCCAACAATAAAAATCCTCAGAATACCTACATGGTGGAAGGACAACAATTTCCAACTTATATGATCACTCCTTTAGATCTCAATGATGTCCAACTAAGATCTGGTAGGATATTAGAAAAGAAAAAGCCTTTTGTAGTTATTCAAGAACAAGACAATTCTGAGGAAGATTCTCTACAACCAAATAAAAGTTTAAAAGGAACATCTCTTCAAAACCAGAATACTGAAAATGAAAAATGGAAAGAACCAATAAACTCAACTCCTATCATAGAGCAACCACCAGTATCTACTTCTACACCTCCTTTTCCTGAAAGATTACAAGTTGATAGAGGGGTTGACAAACTTATTATGTTGCCTAATTATGTTTTTCTAGATGAATTGAAAAATGTCTGTATCAAAATCCCTTTGTTGCAAGCCATTAAGGAGATTCCAATTCTAGCTAAAACAATAAAGGAGTTGAGCATGAAGAAACCAGGAAGAAAAACAAAAGA
Organism: Pinus tabuliformis; assembly: GCA_031772625.1. Lineage (NCBI taxonomy): Eukaryota > Viridiplantae > Streptophyta > Pinopsida > Pinales > Pinaceae > Pinus > Pinus tabuliformis. The sequence goes on from CM062818.1 coordinate 816,869,688, forward strand.
CTTCAACTGGCAGGAAAAATAGTAGACATAATGATGGGAAAAATTGCCGTACAAAAATATGTAGATCTGGGAAGTCCAGTTGGAAAAACACATATCAATGGAGTTGAAATTCCAAATACATTGATTGATTTAGGAGCAACAATAAACATCATGAGCAAACAAACCATGGAACAGCTCAAGCTTCCTAATCTTCTTTATACACCTACATTACTGCAATTGGCAGATAGATTTGTAATCAAACCAAATGGTGTGTTAGAAGATATTTCAGCGTCCTTAGACTCTTGGGAGTACCCTGTTGATTTTATGATCTTAACCCCTAATAAAAATCTAGGAGGACATACACTTATATTAGGAAGACCTTGGTTGGCTATAGCTGATGCTTTCATTAGCTGTAGATTTCGTGATATGTATATCTCTGATGGTAATTCAACTAAGAAATTCATTCTATATCCTCCAACAAGAATAATCACAGAGATAGATGAAAAAGAATGGATTAATGATGAAAATGATATTCAACCTCTCTTTACTATTTCAACCATTAGTGAAGATAGTCAAATCTTAAATATAATGGAAAATTTTGAATCATCTCCAGAATATGAACATGATCAATTTCAAGAAAAATCCAGTATTGAATATTTGTCATCTAGGAAGATGTCTCTTTATTCTATGGAAGAATTTGGTAGCTCTACAGTTGAAATATTTCCAGGGAAAACATTTAACATAAACAATAACTTGGAAAAATTACAACAAGAAAAGCTAATCAAAACATTACAACAACATTCTTCTGCATATGCATGGGAATACACTGACATGAAAGGAATTAGTCCTAAGACTTGTATACATCACATCTACATTGAGGAAAATTGTAAACCTATCAGACAACCTCAAAGAAGGATGAATCCAAATCTTAGGGAAATTATGAAAGAGAAGTTGCAAAAATTGTTGAATGTAAACTTCATTTACCCAATTTCAAATACCCAGTGGGTTTCTACTCTAGTGATTGTGCCTAAAAAGAATGGTACATGGAGGGTATGTATTGATTATCGAGAATTGAATAAATCTACCCTAAAAGATAATTTTCCTTTGACCTTTATAGATCAAGTGTTAGATACATTAGCAGGTAAGAAGTATTTCTCATTTTTGGATGGTTTTAGTGGTTACAATCAAATTCAGGTAGCACCTGAAGATCAAGATAAAACCACATTCACCTGTCCATGGGGAACTTATGCCTATCAAGTACTTCCTTTTGGATTGTGCAATTCACCTGCAACATTCCGAAGAGCAATACTAAGAATTTTTTATGATCTAATACATGATTGTGTAGAGGTGTATATGGATGACTTTACAGTTTATGGGAATACATTTGAAGAAGCTTTAGAAAATTTGGAAAAAGTTCTTAAAAGATGTAAGGAAGCAAACCTTTCACTAAGCCATGAGAAATGTTTTATGATGTTTACAAAAGGGATTGTTTTAGGACATCACATTTCAAGAGATGGAATTAAAGTTGATAAATCTAAAGTTGAAGTCATCTCTAAACTATCAATTCCAAGTTTCCAAAAGTATGTTAGAAGTTTTCTAGAATTCACAGGATATTATAGAAGGTTTATAGAAAATTTCACTAAACTAGACACTCCTCAAATTACTCACCAAATATTTTGAATTCAGTTGGAATCCTGATTGCCAGTTGGCATTTGAGACTTTAAAAGCAAAAATTTCTGAAGCACCCATCTTAAGAGGTCCAAATTGGAAACTACCTTTTCACATTTCAACAAATGCTTCAGATACAACTCTGGGAGTTGTATTAGGACAAAAATATTTGATCCCCTATGCCATCTATTACACAAGCAAGAATTTGACTCCCACTGAGTTAAATTACACTGTAACTGAAAAGGAATTCTTAGTTGTTGTTCATGCTATCAACAAGTTCAGACATTACATAACAGGCTATGAAACCTTTGTTCATACAGATCACTCTGCAATTAGGTACTTAATGAATAAACCTATTACTAATGGCAGAGTTACAAGATGGTTATTACTCCTGCAAGAATTCAACATCACTATTCTAGATAGACCTAGAAAACAAAACACAATTGCTAATTTATTGTCTAGAATTCAAAATATCAAAGATGACACTCCAGTTGAAGATAAATTTCTTGATGAATATCTTTTTGTAGTAACTACTCAGACCCCTTGGTTTGTAGATATTGCCAATTACTTAGTCACGGGAAAATTACCTTCACATTTGTTTCCTAAGGAGAAAAGAAAAAGCATTCAAACAAGTGCAAGTTACTCATGGATTACTAATGAATTGTATAAAACAGGTTCAAATCTCATGATCAGAAGATGTGTTCGAGAAGATGAAATGCCTGAAATTCTTAAGGCATGTCATGATGAACCTTGTGGTGGACACTTTGCTGACAAGAGGACAACCTATAAAATCCTTCATTTAGGATATTATTGGCCCTCCATCTTCAGAGATGCCAAAGAATATGTCAAAAGGTGTGATAGCTGCCAAAGGGTAGGAAAACCTGCTCCTTCAGATGAAATGCCACTACAAACTTAGGTACTCATTAAACCTTTTGAAAAATGGGCCTTGGATTTTGTTGGACCAATTAATCCTCCATCTAAACAAAAGAAATATATTTTGGTATGCACTGATTATGTCACTAAATGGGTAGAGGCTAAAGCATTACCTTTTGCTAATGAAAAATCTGTAGTTAATTTTCTTTTTGAGGACATCTTCACTCGTTTTGGTGTTCCAAGAGAAATTGTGACAAATCAGGGATCTCAATTTACATCTAAAATGGTGGAAAGGCTTGTGGAAGATTACAAGATCAAACACAGAAAGTCTACTCCTTATCATCCACAAGCAAATGGTTAAGTTGAATCTACCAATAAGGTGATTGAAGGAATTCTCACTAAGACTGTACATCTACACAGAAGAGATTGGGCAGAAAGGCTTCCTGAAGCCTTATGGGCCTACCGAACTACATGGAGGAACACATCAGGACAGACTCCCTATGATCTTGTTTATGGGAAGCAAGTCCTGTTCTTTATAGAGTTTCAAATCAAAACCTTCAAGATGGCAGTCCAATTGGGACTGGATTTATCAGAAGCACAGAAACATAAATTGGAGCAACTCAATGAGCTTGATGAAATCAGACAAGATGCAATTCAAGAACCAGTATAGTCTAGAAGCAAAGGGCTAAATGGCATGATAAGTATATCAAGGAGAAGAAGTTTCAAGCAGGGGATTGGACACTTTTGTTCGATTCAAAATTCAAAGATTTTCAAGGAAAGTTTCAAACTCATTGGCTTGGGCCATATGAGATTGAAGAAGTCTTTAATAATGGAGCAATGAGAATAAGGACAATAGATGAAAGAAAGGTACCTCTTCTTGTGAATGGTCATCGGTTGAAGATATATCATAAGCCAATTTCAAGAGAGGATTTTATCAAGATTTTCCAAGATAACACTGAAATGAAGTTAGTGAAGAAGAATTCTTCTTCTCCACTAACTTAGCTTTTATTTTTCCTATATATATATATATATATATATATATATATAATAAAAAAAAAAAATCATAAAAAAAATAATAATAAAATGTATAAGTATGAAAACCAATCATTAATTGGCATACTTATGCAGAAAATATAGGGTGAAAACCAAAGATTTCTGACATCCTATATTTTCCATTTCCTTTATGTAATAAGTAGTGACATACAGCTACATTCATTTGCAGTTCATAATCTGCAAATTCATTTCATTTTACAGTCTCATTCCATCTCACCCCATTTTCATTTTATTTTACAGTTTCATTCCATCTCACTCCACTTTCATTCCATTTCACTATCATATTCTGTTTCCATTTCATTTCACATTCATGTTCCATAGCCATGCTTCATTTCTTATCATGTTTCGTAGCTGATTCCATTCTATAGCTAATTTGATTCTGCAGCCATATCTCATTCAGAAGCTCTGGCATAATTATACAACTTACAAACAAATGATGATTGCAGGAAATTGAAGAATCTTGTTTTGAAGACCAATATGCAAAAGGGTACCTACGGATCAACACCAAAGAAAACAACAAACAAAAAGGTTAAGTTCTAGAAGGTAAAGTGAAAATTTTTATTTTAAATAGCAAGGTTAAAACATAAAGCATATATAATATGGATATTCATATGTTTCCTTGATGAATCATCATTTGATTTGATTGCAATCTCCATCATACTACATATCTGCCACATCCTCCATATTTTGTCACATAACGGTCCATAATTATCTCCCTCGTTGATTATTAACGGTCATGACTACGACATGACATACTTTTCTACGTTTCTCCAAAACCCCTACCATCTACTTATTTCATGCAAACCCGCAGTTCCTTTCACCATATTCATAGCCAATTCATTTCATAAAACTGGGAAGGGTAATTCTAAAGTTTGAGAAATCTGCGTAGTATAAGTCATGGGGCTAATTGTCAGATCAGAACCAGAAGGAGCAAAGTACATGGAAGGATACCCACAGCTCAAAGAAATGTAGCAGAAAGCTGGATGGCTTAAATTCATCAAGAAATTTGATGGTTTTCATAAGGAGATTACAAAATCCTTTGCTCGATCTTTTGATGGCATAGAGGTATAAATTGGAGATATCAAGTTTGCAGTGACTAAGTCATTCATGACCGAGGCTACAGAACTTCCAAGGCATGGTAAAAGATGGTTCAAGAATAAGAAGTTCCACAATGAATCATGGAAAGTAATACTAAAAAACCCAGGTATGGATGTCTCTATTTTTAGAAAAGGTATTCCCATTTCAGCTCTTAAAAGTAAGTGGAGGAATATGCTCTTGGTTTTACAGAAATTTATCACTTGTGAGGGGAGGTTTGGTTGCATGTATGTCTACCATATCCATTTACTGATGAATTTATTAGAAAATGGAGAAATCAATCTTCCTTTCTTCCTACTAAGTAGTTTAAGAAGGATGGCCTCAAATGCGCAAAAGAGAATACAGTGCATAGATACAACCATGTATCATCATGGGCTGATAAAGATATTGATTGAGTTTCATTTAAAAAGTGTAGGAGATACCTGGGAGAATTTCCTTATTAGAAACCATTTCCAAGAAGCACCAGAGTTACCTAAAGAAGATAATGTCAGAAGAAGTAGAAGAAAGAAGACTGGCATAACTATTGAAAACAGGCCTGAGTCTTCATTGCAGAAAGATGATAAAAAGTTAATCTGTAAAGAACTAACAGAAATCAGGAAGAAAATCAAGGCAAGAGGGAAGATAAGAAAGGAGAAAAAGGTCACAAATGAGGAGAATGTAAGTCCTCCACAACTTAGAAGGAGCTCTAGACTCTGAGGTTTGGTAAAGAAAACATCATGAAAAGGGACATAGTTTAAAAATTTAGACGAGGAAACCCCATAACCATCTCCTGTTAACATATCTTCTGCACATAGTCCTCAAAATTCTCATGTTCATCATTTTGAAGGTAGCCCAAGCAGAATATCTCCAGGCATAGACCCAATGCAGCAACAAATATATGACTATATAGATCACTGGAGAAGAGAAGTGTCTCAATGAACCTAGAACCTTCTGTCAATCCATAAGAACCTCTAATTCATGCTCTAAAACAGGAAATTTATGAATTAGAGATATTGAACAAACATATCAAACAGAAGAATGAAACATTGAAGGAACAAAATAAATTGGACAAGGCAATTCACGATAATACCATTCTGCATCTAGGACCGTGGTATAACAAAAACGGGAAATTGTAAAGAAAGAATAAGATTTTGAACAGAGCAATCATTAACCTTAGGTACAAGCTTCTTATGAGAAAGCCCAGAATGATAGTCACTTCAAAGAAGAACAAAAGAAGGAAATCAAATGTACTAGCATAGGTGTTTGAGCAAATGCAGTAGGGAGGAAGAACTCACATTTTTGGCAAATTGCATGAGGACGTGCAATGATTTTGTAGTGGGGGTATGTTGAACCTCAGAATTACCCTCTCCTTGACATTTTTTCTCACCTTTTTCCCTCACTTTCTCATAAGATTACAGACCTAATCAATGATAAATGCTAGGTTTTGTCTTAAGGAAAACATTAAAATGATCGTCATATTATATTTTCATGTTCTTGCTATTCGAATAGATTTTTTCAAATTAGTTACAGAACATAGCATATTCTGTAGCTAACTGTGGATTCCGTAGCTACTCTCATGGTTTGCAGGTTCCAGGTGTCAAATGAAGAATTGGGCCACATGGGCATTTCTAGAACCATCTCCACATGGATTCTATCATATTCACTCGGTCCAGATTGACGGAAAAGCAAGCCTAAGGTCATGGTCAAAGATGGAGTCAAAGTATGTTATTCGAAAGCAATAGGACTCTTGATTTTCTCTTTCGTAGCTAATCAAGAGTCTAACAGTTCTGTTGCAAATCTAATTCAAATTAGCCACCTGTAGCTAATCAAAAGTTTAAACAATCCTATTTCAATTCGAATTAGCCACCTGTAGCAAGTTTATCTCATAAATAGTCATGTTAAATTTAATTCGAATTAGCCACTTGTAGCAAGTTTATCTCATAAACAGTTATGTTATTTTCCTTTAAATATCAGTTGCATGGAACCGAGTTGGAAGTTGGAAGTTAGAAGGAATTACGTGTTAAGTTCAGGCTTTTTATTGATACTCTGTATTCAAACTTCATTTTTTTCATAATACAAATTTTGTGTTGCCAATGATCATTTAAAGTGCATCCTTAACTAGCTAGAATTCCAGCCACGTCAGTTGCAGAGGGCCCCTGCACTAAAGGAGGTTTTTCATTTGTTGTTTTTAGTTCAATTTCCATTACTCTGTTTTCAACAAATCTGTGTTCTAAATTAGGATGATATTTCATTTTAGTGTTTAATCAATAGCGTAATGACAAATGACAATTGTGCAGCCTTGTTCTTCTAAGATATTTCGTGGAGAAAAATGACTCTATTTCCAAACTGAATTAAGATTGAAGTAATAAGAATACACAATTGCTTAGTTTTCTTATTGTTTTGTCATTCATTTTCTTAGAACAGAATTGTCAATTAACTGTGTTAATGGATGTTTTCAAAAGCCATTTCAAGATGATGATGATCCTAAACTAAATGGTTAAATGTCTAATTCATACAGTGATTGAATTTACTCAGTACATTGTTATTTTCCTAGGAACTTAGGAACTAAGGTATAATTGATTTCTTGCACAACACTTCAAGAGGGTAATGCTTCACATTTGAATGTTGGAGAAAGTCAAAAATACATTAGTTGTTTATAGTTAGTTTTACATGCTTTTACCTTTTTGCTTTCAGATCCTCACTTAGTTGCATCACTGATATTCCCAATAATCATTTCAAGGAGATTGATTTAATCATATTCCAAAATTGAATGGTTGAATGTTTAATGAATGCAATTACTGAGTTACCTTCTGCATCAATTTCATTCTTGATTTTAAGAATTAGATCCATGGATTAGGACTAATGATAAGATAAGGTAGATGCTCTGTTTTTTTTATTAGGTTCTAACTAGCCAACAGTTCTTGGTCCATTTTTAGGAAATTAGTTTAACTTAGGAACATTTCCTTTCCTTTAAAATTCATTACATTCACTTAAATTTTCTCATAGTTTTAGGTTGTACATTCTTAGACATCAAAGAATAGAAACCCCCCAAAAACAACATAAAATACAAAAAAATGAAGAAAAAGGTTAACTAAGCACATATAGTGCACCACACTTCATCATCTTACAAACCTCGGTTGATAATTTATGCAAGCAATTTAGGACACTAAATTGACTAAACAGGTACAGCAAGGGAACTCTAATGAAGGCCAAAACGTTTCCTTCACTTGCCATAATGAAATTCCCATACGCATCACCATAACCCCAAAAAAAAACCACCCTTGTTATGTTAAATTAGAAATATAAATTTAAACCAAAACAATTGATCGAAAATTTCTATGGAGAAAGAACCAGGTCTGAGCTGGTGATGCCCTAATGAAGAGGGTGATGGTTTGCAAGAAAATGTCTACACGAACAATGAAATAATATTTATATCAATCCCTTGAACAAAAATTAAAACACAGTTGAAACCATACCTTCTATAATTTTTGCTTGTTCTATTTAGGTATTGAGGTTGAGTTAAAATATGCAACGAGTTTGTGATGAAGGTCATGCTTCAGACCTTAAGGAGAGGTTGAATAGGAAAAGGAAGGCTAGAGTTTCTACCCAAATGAAACATTCAAGCCAAAATAAAATTACTAAAAATGAACCCTCTACAATTCCCCAGGTAGGATGAAATTTTCTTCCACAGGTAGACCAAAAATTTCAGAGAGGATTACATAAGATCAAAGTTTATATCTTTTGAGAGGTGCCTAGGATCTCTTTTTATAGATTGAGTCAGGGAAATTGGAGGGGATTCTTAGTGTGAACGTTGGAGGAAACTTGAGCCCTAAGACATATTGAATTGTTGATTCTTTTTTATGAACATTATTAATTGGTTTCCTTATGCCCTAAGGAAGAAAACACTTTAGCCATTAATGGAATGGAGGAACCTTATAGGTGCAACAAACTTGTGATGGTATTTTTTAAGGTGATTTTTCCATGAAACATGACAAAGATCCCTTATTTCTGATATTTAATGCCTAACAACCAATAAAAAGATGCCAAGTCACAACCCCTTAGGGTTTTAGCCCAGAAATTGGGGTCTTCACCTTCAAATGTGAATATCTCTCAAACCAAGAGGCCTCTCGGGTCTTACCACATACCATCGGAAACATTTCAACAATGAGAATCCAATGACATGGATCTCTAGGACAAACTTATTGATTTTCCACTTCAAAAATCTTCAACAAGTTCAGGGTATATCCATTAACCAAGGAACCCTAGCCTAGACCTTAGGGTTTTCAACCATCCAACAGTGGAGCTTCCAACTTGATGTAATACCGATAATTATTAAGAAGCGTTCATTAACTATTTGACATCAATGACATGTGATTTTTTCAAATTCAAACCTTAGGGTTGACATCAATGACAACACCATTCAACATGTATTTAGGGGTTTTAGAGTAAGCCTAGAATTGGTTTTCATTTCTATAATAATCGAAGATCTCATTATATCTGTTGGGTTTGATTTATCACCCTCATGATGTGTAAAATGAGTTGTAATCTGTTTATTACAAGAGGGAATGCGAACGAGTTTAGAATGAGATAGTGGATGTGTTCAATTTTTGCAAGCTCTATTGTATATTTGGAATTTATTATTATGGTTTTTTTTTTTCTCTTCACTTCACTATTACTATACTTTGAATTGGTTGAATAATCAATCTAACAAAGAATTAGAGATTCAAAACTCCATCCAACTAATCATTCCAAGTGAAATTGAGGGTTGCACTCTGGCCAGCTTGTCATTCCAAGTGAATTTAAGGGCCAAAATTCTAGCCAGCACGTCATTCCAAGTGGAAGTATAGGCCAAAACTTTGCCTAACAGTTTATTTGTTTGAAATTAAAGGTCGATTTCACCCAACGAGTTTATCCAAGCGAGTTTTGTCAAGGTTGTAGCAACTTTAATGAGAATACAATAATGTATTGAAGAACATGCTATAGTGTTTTTAGATAAACAATGAGGAACGAGGGCCTTTGCTAGTTTTAATGACATGGTGCTATAGATATATGTTTTCTCCTCAAAAGGGAATCAAAACCCATACCTCGTGGCCATGGGTTATAAGAGCGCTAGGCTTGTATGAGGAAAGAATAATAACCCTCCAAACTAGCCAAAAACCACACGATATTCCTCAGGCTATCCAGGAAAAGGTTGATCCAAACAAGTAGAAAACAACTAAATGTGAAGTGAGAGGAGAAATTTGGCGCAGACTTTGGAACCTGATATGAAAAATTTAATTTTTAATTATTGTTGCTTCTATTAATGAAGGAATAGTTTTGCAAAGCTCTAAGGAGAATTTTATTGTGGGTTAGCACATAGTAGAGATTTAAATGGGGTTTGTGCAAGTTGATATTAAAATCTAAGATCAATGTCCACTCTCACACACGTATATATACACCCCTGCACCACCATTCAACCAACAAACCCCATTACCCAACTGACCATTCAATGAATAGACAACAAACATGTCATACGAGTTTTTAGTACCAATGTAATAAGAGTATTTAGTATCAATTTATTTAACTTTATATCACAAATAATAAATAAATATGAAAAAAGATTGAGCCTTATACACCATGAGCAATTAAAGTTGATGATAAACTAGAAGTGGAAGTAGCATGCTATAGCAGAGAAAAATTCTTATGAAAACCAAACAAAAATGTAAAGCCAATCATAAACATGAACAAGAGCTCTGCAATAAGCTAGAGTAGGTAATTTTTCCCTAGCACTTAAATCCACACCTTAGAACCTATTTTGGATTTAAGGATTCCAAAAACCCTTAAAACATTAATTTACAAGTGTTCACATGTTCACTTATAAGAATTTAATTATTATGATACATATGTTGTACTTGATGGCAACCCACTCATCTCAGATGATAAATTATAGTGCAGCAAAGTTCACGCACTTTCATGAAGATAAAAGTTTATTTCATGAAGATAAAAGTTTATTTCATGTAGAGAAAAGTTCACACACTTTTATGCAGAGAAAAGCTTATTTCATGTAGAGAAAAGTTCACGCACTTTTATGCAGAGAAAAGTTTATTTCATGTAGAGAAAAGTTCACGCACTTTCATGCAGTGAAAAGTCCCTTTCATGAAGAGAAAATTTCACACACTTATATGCAGAGAAAAGTTTATTTCATGTAGAGAAAAGTTCACGCACTTTTATGCAGAGAAAAGTTTATTTCATGTAGAGAAAAGTTCACGCACTTTTATGCAGAGAAAAGTTTATTTCATGTAGAGAAAAGTTCACGCACTTTCATGCAGAGAAAAGTCCCTTTCATGAAGAGAAAAGTTCACGCACTTTCATGGTTGGCTCATGGTATTAGTCCGACAGTTTTTGATCCTATGGTTTTGGTCCGTGGTATTGCATCCAAAAGTGTTGATCTCACGCACTTTCATGGTTGGTTCATGGTATTAGTCCAACAGTTTTTTGATCCTATGGTTTTGGCCCGTGGTATTGTGGAAGGCCTAAGACTATAAAAGAGGAAGGATATCATTTGGCAAAGTATCATCGAATAAATTGAATATCTAATAAGTGCTAGATCTGAAATAATTGTGATTGGGTTATGGTGCAGATCTGGATCTGAATGAAGGAGGAACCTTAGCGCATAAAGAAGGATAAGTTCTATTGATGGGTCATAATCTTTATGCTTGAATAATAGTATCTTTGCATGATTTTGATCTGTTATATGAGGTGCATGCTTGATCTATAAATCTGACAATCTGGGTTAATTAGTGTCTGGATATTTGAAAGAATGAATTATCCTTTATAGATCTGCACGCAGGTTTCAGGTTGTTGAAGTAGCGTATATCTTTAAATTATGATCTAGCTGCCTCTGTCTATTGCTGCAGTATTCTGGGTTCAGAATTTGGTGTGTGGTTACTGTTACTGTGTTCTGGGTACAACTGTCAGAGAAGTGTTTACTTGATTCAGTGCTAATTGGGAAAAGGAGATTGTTTGATGTAGATATACTTGATGATTGATTGATGTTCATGGATCCAGTCTGAAAATTTATGAAACGTGGTCCCTGGAAGAAAGAGAAGGTTGTATCCTTTAGTAGGCCAGCACCTACGTACTAGTATCTTGGCTAGTACAAGAGCTAAGGGGGTTGTAGCTCCCTTCCAGGAGAAGCTGGAGAACGAGAGAGGGTTGTAGCTCTCTGCAGGTTGTAGCCTGCGTACTAGTAAAGGACTGCACCAGTACAAAATCATTGTAAAAGGAGTTTCTAATTGAAAGAAGATAGAGTCATATTGCAGCAGGTGGTTTTCACCCACATTGGGTTTCCACCTTATATCTGGTGTTCTTTTGTGTGACTATTTTCTTTTCTTGTTCCTGCTCATTATTTTATGATACTGACATACAAAGTAATGATCAATATTTGAAGAATTATTCAAAGTATAATAAGGAAGATAGATTGAAAAGAATTTGATAATACTAATTCACCCCCCCTCTCAGTATTATTTCCAACAACCTCACCCTCAAGCATCAACTTGTATTGTATATATTGTGTTGATTTAAGCACAATTAAATAGAGACATTCATTCGCACTTACAAGACCCCTAGAATTAATATATTTTTTTTTACAATAAAATCATATGCTAATCTCTAACAATAAACCATATAAGCAAAACCATAAGCAATATTCTTGAGCATCGACTCATGGAAAATCTCATTTTCTATAATAGTTGCGTTGGTGGAGAAGAAAACCCTAAACCCTCGATTAAAGGCATCCTTGGACGTTGTATTACAACAAATATTTGTTAGCAAAGAGTGTTCTCCGAACCCATGCATGCTTGTGCCATGTGTCTATCAAATAATGTAGCTTTTATAGAATACAAACAAATTGATTAAGAGACAAATAAATGGTCTATGGTTCCATTAACTATAATATCCTCATTGATTTAATTTATTCCATTCTTAGCTTGTTCATTAGTCTTCATATAGATGGATCTCAGAATATGACAAACTAAGAGAATAGAGACCCTTTTGGAGAGATAATAAATTTGTCTAGAGATTGATTTGAGATTGAGGTCCATGGGAAATATCCTCCCATAAAGTACTGAAGAATAATCATAAAATCTCCCATGATGATTAGATTGTTAATGCCCATCAAAACCTCCTGATTGAGCCATTGTAATAGAGTGTATGTCTCTACTTGATTATTAATAACATGACCGAGTCATTAGGAATAAGTATGTTCATTTTGTTCTTTAGGGTAAAGAATCACCCACCCCTACTCCAGTCACCCCTAAAAAACTTTTAATAGATTTTAATATAAATAAGATCTAAAAGAACCAATTAAATAAACTTGTAATAGATTTTAATATAAATGGGATATAAGAGAATCAATTGAATGCCCCCAACATTAATGGTTCATGTATATAATCACAATTTTTAGAAACTCACAATTTATTTATATAGTGTTAAAGCAAAAAAAAATTATGTCGAAACTAGGCCTCTCAATACTATAGGGTCTGTGTATATGAAAAAATGTTTCAATGTAGAAGAAAGACACATTTCACACACATCAATCGAGGAAACAGTGTGATCGATAACATATCCATTGTGGAAGAGTTGTTGTGAGTACATAATATTGACATAACCAATGAAAATATTATAAGTGATTCTCGTGAATACTACTCCATCATACTGGCGATAATAGTATCAAAAGGATATGTCAGTAAACTATTTTTAATTATAATAAGAGCAGTCGTTCAAAATTTTAATGTTATGAAAATATATACATATCATAATTGGAATCAATCAGTACAACTCAAACATTGACTTTAACCGCCAAAATTATTGTAGGTTATTCTAGTGAATGATACTCCATTGTCCACTGCATAATGTTAATCTTATAAAAAGCCACCTTTACCTCTTCATGATTTCGAAATACTATTTATTAAATTAATTTTTTTTGAAATACTATTTATTAAATTAATTTTTTCCTTTTCAAAAATTAATTTTGATTTGTATTATTTTTTCATTTCAAAATGTGTTTGTGAGTAGTTTATAATTATCTATTTATTATTTTATTTTCATGTCATTTAATAAAATAAATAAATGTAGATTTTGTTATTTAATATATATATATATATATATATATAATTTTTAATTTTTAACCTTTAATGAAAATCTTTATCAATATACTAATTACTTGATTGTTAGAGATTTTAGCAAAATCACATAGAGAGTCATTTGTCGACCCGTTTCGAACCAACTAGTGTGGTTCATCGTCAAGACAAGTTGAGGAACAAATCTGAGCGATCCGTTAAATAGAGTATGCAGGTCCTTCAACGGCTATATGAAATATTATTGTGTTATATCAACTTCAAGCTAATATTACTATATTAATTTTAAATTAAAATTTTTGAATATTATTATCAATAATAGATTAGGGTAATTTATATTTTATTTTTATATTTTCTTCTTATTATTATTATTATTAATTTTTATTTATTTATTATTATTATTTTTATTAATTATTATTTTTATTTTTATATCCAGAGCTTTGTCCTCAGCCCGTCTCTTGCCAAAGCTTTGGAAGAGGTTTGTAGATGACACTGGTGTCGTGTGGTCTCATGGTCATGATGAGTTGGATCTCTTCTTCCGTCATCTCAATGAACAATCCTCCGCCATTAAGTTCACTATGGAAAAGGAAGTCAACGATTGCCTTCCCTTCCTTGATGTTCTCATCTCAAAGAATATTGATGGTTCCTTCTCCCACCAGGTCTTTCGAAAAAAGACTCATACCAACCAATATCTCCATGCTAGCTCTCGTCATTTCCCTGCTTAGAAGTTAGGCGTTCTCAACACGCTGGCTACTCGTGCATTAAGAATCTCTGATGAGAAAAACTTAGCAAAAGAGAAGGCTCATCTCTTGGATGTCTTCGTTAAAAATGGTTACAGTAGACACCTAGGTCAAAAAGCCTTCCTGAAGGCCCGGAAGGAGCCCTCTGTCCAAAAAGATCCTAAAGACCGGATCCTAGGTGTACACCTCCCCTACATCCAAGGAACCACTGATAGGATCGCCAAGATTCTTAAGAGGCATAATATTCCCTCGACCTTTAGACCTCTTAACACCATCAGTAGCTCGTTGAGATCTGTTAAAGATCCTGTCGACCCTAAAGACATGAAAGGGGTCTATGTCATTCCCTGTTCTTGCGAGGCCCCATACATTGGTGAAACTAGTCACTCAATTAATCAAAGGATCAGTGAGCATGCAGCAGACTTGAGGCATGGTAGGGCCAAGTCCTCAGCCCTTGTTGAGCATGCCGAGAAAACTAAACATCAAGTATGTATCGAAGAGGCTCAAGTTATCGCAAGAGTGGCGCAATTTCACCATCGTAAATTGAGGGAAGCCCTTGAGATTGAGAAAAGACCTTTGAATCTCAATAGGGATGACGGCTGGAAGATTAGTAGGTGATGGATCTCAGCCCTTTTACCTTAGCCTCTTCTTCGCCTAACCCCTCTCTGTTTGTTTAGCTGGTCATTGTTTTCTCTTTATATCATTGGTTTAGTAATAGTAATATCACTCTTTTAATTATTCACCCTAGACCTGGATTATTAATAATTAACTATTGCAATTTTATTCATTTCGCTCATATATTAAAAAAAAAAATTAAAATAATTAAATTAAAATAATAATAAATTTACCTGAGACTAATATTATTAATATTAATTGGAAATTAACATTATAATATTAGCTTGGAGTTAATATTATAATATTACTAAAGGTTATTACAATAATATTACTATTAATGACAATATTTTAATAATTTGATATAAAAATAAAAATAATAATTAATAATAATAATAACAAATAAATAAATAAAAATTAATAATAATAATAAGAAGAAAATATAAAAATAAAATATAAATTACCCTAATCTATTATTGATAATAATATTCAAAAATTTTAATTTAAAATTAATATAGTAATATTAGCTTGAAGTTAATATAATACAATAATATTATTGTAAATAAATAAATAAATAAATAATAATAATAATAAAAATAATATATATATATATATATATATCGTTAAAGGATTTTTTAACCGTTGTTTGTTCTTATAGCCATTCATATAGCCGTTGAAGGACCTGCATACTCTATTTAACAGATCGCTTAGATTTGTTCCTCAACTTATCCTGACGATGAACCACACTAGTTGGTTCGAAACGCGTCGACAAATGACTCTCTATGTGATTTTGCTGAAATCTCTAACAATCAAGTATGGATCAAAAAAGTCTAAACTCTTTAATACTAATTACTTATTTTAAATTTATTTTTTTATAATTCTTTAATTTTAAAACATTTCATAATTTTTTCTAAATTCCTTTTCAATTAAATAATATTAAGTTGAATTAACACTATTTTAATTGATTTGATTTCATTAATAAAATATATTTTATATGGTTCAGTTTTTTTTAATTATATAAATTAATTTAATATATATTATATTAAAAAATCTTATACTATTAAAATGTATATTGTTATACTATTTCCTATAAGAGCAAGATTGTATGTTCAAATTCTAGAAAATATTTTCAATTTGTGTTTAAAGGCCTTATCATATTGAAAATAAACTTCCATATATTTCAATTTTCTAATAAACTTTTATTATATTATAAGTGGTTGGACACGTCCACACTTATTCATATTGTTGTTGGACATTTCCATAATAGAGTTGTGTAATATTTGTGATCCTTTCAATATTTAAGATAATAACTCTATCCATCATCATGGACCAAAGAGCTTTCATTATATTTTCAACATGCTCTTCAAGTAAGTACAATATTATATTATTTTAATTTATTAAAAATATTATTTTAAATTATTTAATTGATTTAAATTTTATTAATAAAAAATATTTTGTATTATTTATAATTAATTATTTATTAATTTTTTGAATTATATAAATTAATTTATTATTTATTATATTAAAATTTATATCATTAAATAAAATAAAATGGAACACAATGAGAAAAGGTCATACAATATAGTAAAACAAAATTGCGTGATCACATTTTAGAAAACATTTCTAATATGGTTTTAAAGTCTATGGCCCTATTGCAAATAAACTTTCAATTAAAAAAAGTGTTGTACATTGTTTTTTGTAATAAAACATATTTCTGATTTGATGTTAAATCCTATCATTGTATCGCAAAAAAGGCAAAAAAAATGTCTCAGGCATTAGGTATTTGGTAAATAATGTTGAATTACAAATAAACAAAAACTTCAATTTACCAATCACTGGAATCTAAATTGACCTAATTCTAATACTAGCTTGAATTTAATATTTTTACTTTGATTTAATTAAATTTAAACTAAGTGATCACATTCCAGAACATATTTCTGATTTGATGTTAAATCCTATCATTGTATCGCAAAAAATGTCTCGGGTATTAGGTATTTGGTAAATAATGTTGAATTACAAATAAGCAAAAACTTCAATTTACCAATCACTCGGATCTAAATTGAGCTAATTCTAAACCTAAATACTAGCTTGAATTTAATATTTTTACTTTGATTTAATTAAATTTAAACTAAGTGGCAGGCAGTAGCTACTGTGTAACCCTTGTTTGTGTTTTATGTCATTAAATGTTATTTTCTATAAATATATATACATATTATTTATATTCTAGATATTTTTTCTCTTTAAAAAAATTATTTTTTTAAAATGAAAATTGTTATTTGTTATGTTGTGATTAAAGTATAATTTTGTTTTTCCATCCTTATTTTAAAAGATATTTGACATATTGTAACACTAAAAGTGTAAACAAACATGAATAAGATTCTACTTAATAAGATTCCACCACTCTAATATGACCAGACATCTTGACATTCACCATAGTTAAAGTTTAAAAAAATAAAATAAAAATAAATAAATCCATTTTTCATATTTAATCTCTTATTATACATTATCATATGGCCTTATGGCATAGTCAAAAAAACAATCCCATAATTTTGACTCATATTTGCAAGAATCTGAATTGAACACATAAGGCTAGGAAATGGGAAGGAATAGAATCTCATATATATATATATATATATATATATATATATATATATATATATATATATATATATATATATATATATATCTTAGGTGAAGCTACACTTTGTACCTGAATAAGATTCTACTTAATAAGATTCCACCACTCCAATATGACCAGACATCTAGACATTCACCATAGTTAAAAGTTAAAAAATAAAAATCCATTTTTCATATTTAATCTCTTATTATACATTATCATATGGTCTTATGGCATGGTCAATTGCAATGAGATCGTTTTAGATCTGACGATTTACTAGGTCCCAATTAACGAGTTTCATTTTTCCTTTAGAACCAAAGTTTAAAAACAAATCATTATATATAAATTAGTTGTAATTTATCTTTCTTGACATTGATTAGATAACAAAGCTAAAGCCTTATTTTTGGGACCAACGGTGGGATCCCATGCATTAAATTGGTCAATAATATTGTTGTCTATAATTCCAGTACAAATTCTTTGACAATTAGAGTCCTAGCATGTCGCGTAAACTATGGCAAGTGCCATGACATTCTAGCACACCCTCTTTGCTGTTTAGCACATGTCACTTCTTACCAATCATTTGTAATGTTGCATGTGTTACACTTGTTGTTGGAGAGGACTCAGTTCTTTTTCACAAAGAAAAAAAAACTACTTTCATTATGAGAATAAAAGAAGTTACATAATTCCTAGAATGATTTTGCATACTCCAAGATCTACAAAAGATCCAAAGCCAGTGAACACCAAAAACATCCAAAAGGATCATTCAAAGCTTACACAAGGAGTATTGTGTAAGCAGGATATAGAGATAGGAAAGATAAACAAATAGAGCATAGAGAGATACACCAAAGTCTAAATGCCTCTAGAAGGCTAATAAACAAAAAAGCCCAAAAAGTACAATGCCATAAACATCTTACAAAAACAAGCCAAAGCCTGCGAAAAATGTAGTTGATAGGCTTTTTTGTCCATGATCAAGAAGCAAATCCGTGGGAAAAAAACAAAGACACAAAATGTAAAAAAAAAAAAAATAACTAGCATAAGAGAACATTAATTCCTGCCATATATTAAACAGAGAAGGCTCTGAAATTACAAATAGAGCCATTGATGGAGATGCTGAAGTGGATGACACCAGGCTGCATTGAAACACCCCTCTTGGAAAGGGAATCTGTCATGCCATTTTGCTATATGTAGATGTGGCTTAAGTTAATATGTTGAAAGGAGTCTTTTAAAGCCAAAATTTGTTGTTGCTAGTGATGTAAGGAGGGAAAAACCAATGAATTTCATACCCGCATCCATTCTATAATGGAACTGGAATCCCTGACAATATGAAGTTCATCAATAGCAAGCCCAGATGCACATTTCAACACTCCCCAGAGTGCCACAACCTCTACCCTATAGTTAGTGCCTGGACCCCCGTAAACAAAAGAAATTAAAAGTGTATGAGGGTTCACTAACTAAGTAAACACCATAGCCACATCCCCTCTTGGAGGAAACTCCATCAAAGAAACCCAAAAAACTAGAGAAATTGATCTCCCTGTGTTCAACACATCGAATGTGGGCTTTTGGCCTCCATGAACCTTTCTCCAAAAAAAAAAAAAAACCCACAATTCTCAATCAGATAGATCTCACTTATGCGAAAATATTCTCGAAAATGTGCTTGTTTCTGCACCACTGGATACCCCAAAAAATGTAAAGCGGAACCACCCTATATTCTTTCTATTCGGAGCTCAAGTTGATCAAACATTGTGCAATGGAAGATGACTCAGCTCTTATACTTTCACTTTGTAACTTTAGACATGTATAGTAAAAATGTCTAACCATGCCACTATACTAAATTATCTAATACTCATTCGATGTATATTGAATGTTGATTGCCTCTATAGACAAAGGCACAAGAAGCTTGCGGTGAGATTTCATATACAAATCATTTAGTTGCAAATTTGGAGCTACATCGAGATGAACTTGAACTGGTGCCATGTTGTATTGATCATGTAAGAAATTCTGCAAGCTTATATCAATATTGAGCCCCTATGTTTGAACAAGAGAGGGAAAGAGAACGAAAAAATTAATACACAGGTGGAACTCATTCTAGAACCAGATGATCTCCATTTGAACTTGTAAGTGGGATTGGAAATCAAACTAGGAGGTCTAGTATACTCGAATGCCTGTATACCATGTACTTTGCAGGTTGCCACATCTCATCATAAATGCACTTTTATTAACCTTGAGCGATGCAGAAATAGAAATGGATCAGGAGATGACCCCAAGTGAGATGGAAACGGAGGACCAAGAACTTCAGGCGATTCTTGAGAAAGAGAATCTTGACATGGAAGATTTCTTGATTCAAGGAACTAAAGAAGGGTTAGACTCTTTACCTCCAAAGGAGTTCAATAAAGTCCAGCAGCTATATATATGGAAAACCCAAAACAAAGGACCGGAGAGGCAAAGGAGCAAGGAAAAGCAGAGCAATGAGGGGGTAAAAATGATAAGACCCATACCTGTATTAGCACCCAGAAAACCAGGAAAAAAAAGAGGCAGGAAAAAGCAGAACGAGTTATTAGTGGAATGTGGAAATCTAATGATAGACTCAGGTAAGATGAAAGATCTAGCCAGCTACTCTTTCACCAATCTTTAATAATGAAGTTTACTTCTTGGAATATCAGAGGTCTTGGTAGTAAAAGGAAACAGAGACTGATTAGTAACAGAATGAAACAAATAGCTCTGGATGTGATCTTCATTCAGGAAACCAAATGTTCCATTCATAAATTAAAAGAGATTCATAGCAAGTGGCTCAATAATTATGAGTTTCTGGAAGTCAAAGCGGAGAATACAGCAGGAGGTATTCTTACCCTTTGGAATCCCAAGAAAATAGAAATTTTAGATGCTGAAGCATCTCGAGATTATCTCTCCGTGGTCATCCAGCCTGTCAGAGATAAGGAAACCTACCTAATCACCAATGTGTATGGACCCCAAAGATTGGAAGGAAAACTAAAATTTCTTGATTCTCTGGAGGAACTAAGGGACAGACATGCAGGTAAGCCATGGATACTGGGAGGGGATTTTAACATGATTAAATCGCTTTCAGAGAAAAAAGGTGGAACTAGAATTCAAAGTCAAGACTCTCTGAGGTTTCAGTCTTTCACAGACATTATGAAGTTAGTGGACATTACAACCAGTAATGGAATTTTTACTTGGAACAACAAAAGAGGAGGAGAGTCTCAGGTGGCTTCAAAATTGGACAGATTCATGATATCTGAGGATCTTATGCTCAATAATAAGGAAATTTCAGCAAGAATCCTACCCTTTGGAGGATCTGACCACTGGCCGATTTATCTGGAGGTGCAGAGTATTGGTACTCCAAGAAATAGACCTTTTCGCTTTGAAAACATCTAGCTCTCTCATCCAGATTTCAACAGTAATATTGCTAAATGGTGGGCAGAAGATTTGAATATCCAAGGCACCAACATGTTCCTTCTTCAAAAAAGACTAAAACACATTAAGCTTAAGCTCAAGGAATGGAACAAGAATGAACATGGCAACATTTTCGCAGCCAAAAAAGCAGTAGAAGGAAAAATGTAGGAACTCAACCAAGCCCTTATCACAGATGGCTTTGATGAAATCAGGAATGATTAGGTCACCAAATACCATCAAGAATGGGAGGAATTATGCAAACAAGAGGAAATATTTTGGAGGCAAAAATTGAGGGTTCAATGGCTCAAAGAGGGAGAAAGAAATACTAGCTTCTTCCATAGATCTACAATGGCAAATAGAGTTCATAACAGAATTTCAGTGATCAAGGATGAGAGAGGCATTCTTCACAACTCTCATGCTGAAATTGAAAAAGCTCTGGTCAAGCACTTTCAAGGCATTGCCAAAGAAACTTGTTTTAACAAAGAGAATTCCATTAGAAACTTCACAAGACACATTCCTAGGCTGGTGTCTAGTGAGGACAATTTCAACCTCAACAAGCCAGTAACCGAGGAGGAAGTCAGCGAGGTGCTCAAAGAGATGCAAAATGGTAAAGCACCGGGCCCAAACGGTTTCAATGTTGATTTCTTCAAAGCCTGCTGGAGCATTGTTAAAAAGGATATTTTAAATGTGGTAGAAGATTCCAGGATGAATAAAACTATTCTGAAAGCTCTGAACACTTATTTCATTGCTCTTATCCCCAAACAGGAGGCTGCTCAGACTCCAGACAAGTTTAGACCAATAGCTTTATGTAATGTGGTCTACAAGATAATATCAAAAGTGGTGGCCAATAGACTCAAACCTCTCCTTCCATCTCTGGTTTCTGTGGAACAAGCCGGTTATGTGGAAGGAAGGCAAATTCTCAACAATATTATTCAAGCTCACGAGGTGGTTCACTCTCTGACTATCAACTGAAAGGCTGGTATGATCATGCAATTGGACATTGCTAAAGCCTATGATAAACTAAGTTGGAACTATATCAGGAAAATACTTATTGCCTTTGGGTTTGATCACAACTGGGTAAGATGGATCTTGGCCCTGGTTACTTCCTCAAGTTTCTCTATTTTGGTCAATGGCTCTCCCTCTGAAACATTTCTTCCCTCTAGAGGCCTCAGACAGGGGGACCCACTCTCTCCCTTTCTCTTCATCCTTATGATGGAAGGACTGGGTCGATCTATCAATCATGCCAAAGAAGTTGGTAAGATCAAAGGTCTCCAACTCTCTGACAGGGGCCAGGCTTGGACGCATCAACAGTTTGTGGATGACACGATGCTGCAAGGAATCCCTACAGTCAAAGAAGCTCATGCATTCAAACAAATTCTAAATGAATTTGCCAAGGCTTCAGGTATGGAAGTTAATCTCACCAAATCCAAGATATTTTTCTTTAATACTAATATTGCCATTCAAAAGAACATTGCCAAAATTTTGGGCTTTCAAAGAGATTCTCTTCCCTCAAAATATTTGGGGATACCTCTTACTTCTAAGCCACTACACAAAAGCATCTGGGAGCCAATTATCAACAAACTGCAAGACAAAATCAGAAAATGGACGGTTAGATCCTTAAACCTGGCTGGCAGACTAGTGCTCACAAAGGTTGTTCTACAAGTAATCCCAGTTTTTATGCTTGTTGTTCTCCCAGCTCCTAAAGGAGTTATGCAGCTCATCAGAAACATTCAAAGAAACTTCCTCTGGGGAAAAGGGGAAGTAAGGAAAAAATGGGCCTTGGTAGCCTGGGAAAAAATCTGCAAACCCAAAAATTATGGAGGACTAGGATTGGATGACCTTGAAATTTTAAGCAAAGCTCTAGGGGCTAAATTATGTTGGCGCTGGCTAAAAGAACCAAAGGCTTAGTGGGCTACAATTTGGAAAGAAAAATATGCCAGTTCATGGCCTAGTGAGGATCATATAAGAATGGATGGTAATATCAAGGGATCACACATATGGAACAAGGCCTAGGACAATAGAGATCTAGTTCAACAGAATGGCTTCTGGGAAATTAGAGAGGGAAACTTGGCTCTGTTTTGGGAGCACAGATGGCAACAGGAACCCATTCTTTTGAAAGAATAATTAAAGGAACTGAAGTTAGAGACAGATGCTAAAGGATTAATCAAAGTTAAGGATTTTTGGGATGAGACCAACAATGCAGGAAAGTGGAGACAATGGAGAAAATTAGATCTTAGAAATGACAACCCTTTAAAAGACAAAGCTGATGTAATAATGCAAGAGTTAGATAGAAGGAAAATTTTTATTTTAGAAGGGAATGACTATCCAAGATGGGGTAATAACAATGAGGGCGCCTTTAATCTTAAGGAGGCAAAAAAAACTCTCCTTGGTTTGGCTTCCCATGCTCCGGATAAAGCATGGCAAAGACTTTGGAAACAACAAGGATGGATGAAAATTAAACTCTTCACTTGGCTGGTGCAACACAGGAAAATTTGACTTGGGACAACATTAGGAAAATAGGTATTCTGGGGCCCTCCAGGTGCCAACTTTGTGAAATGAAAGAGGAAACAATGGAGCATATTCTCAACAACTGCTCCTTTTCCTCCAAGCTGTGGGATTCTTTTACCTCCATATTCCAACAGTTGGACATAGACCTTGGAAGCATCACCAACACCCTGAGCAATTGGAGAAGAAATTTCACGAATAATGAAGTTCTTAGCATTGCCTGGGTTCTAACACCAGGCTTCATAATCTGGAACACTTGGAAAGAAAGGAATAACAGGATATTCAAGGAAAAAAAAAATTGCCCCTATAACTTCATGATCAGATCCTAAAACAACTACAAGAGACTGTAAGCTCCATTGTCCGAAATCTTCCTGTGAATCCTCCCTCGCTTTTGAGTGGAGGATTATCTGCTAGCTTGGGCTACAAAGGTTGACTCCTTAAAACCTGGGAGGGAAGAATCTTTTCAAAGACTCAAAGCTTGAATTTTGGCAACCTCCCCCCAAAGGATTTTTGAAGTTCAACATTAACGGAGCCTCAAAGGGAAACCCGGGTACTGCGGGTCATGGCAGAGTTTTAAGGGATGAAAAAGGGAATATCTTGTTTATATTCCATGGCCATCTTGGAAAAGCCACTAACAATATGGCAGAAATTCTGGCTATGGAGCATTCTTTAGAATATTTGCTTCTAGATAATCGACACAATGTGATTGTTGAAGCGGATTCTGAGTTAATCATTAACTCAGTCAAGAAGATCAGTTGGGGTACTGCTCCGGAAAAGGTCTCTAAGAACTGGAGGCTCAATCAGATCTTTCAAAGGATCCACAACCACCTTCAAGGCCTCTGTACCATCACTTTTAAACATGTTCGAAGGACGACCAACAAGCTGGCGGACCTCCTGGCCAATCAAGGAGTGAATTGCGTAGAGGAAAAGTTTGCAACAAAATGGCAAGAGCTAACTCAACTGACTCTTAAGGCAAAATGCCATGATCAAGCTGAAGAAGATTGGTTGATGTTCAGAAACAAGAACATGGAAGGTAACACTGACAACCCAGAAGTGGCATGAGCAGAGGAGTGAACTCTTTTAGTTTTACAGTGTATAGTAAGCTTGGGAGGTTAATTGGTCGAAGAAGCAAGCGCATTCAGAGCCTCTGTGGCTGCAAAGTGGGTGACTTACAGCTAAGGGTTTCAGTCAGGCCAGTTAAGGCCTCTTATCACAATATCTCTAGCAAACTGGTTTGTCGTGTGGATGGGAGCAGGACACTCTTGACACCCCCGACTTTCGTTTTCTTTCGCCTCCGAAGGTTTCTAGTTTCCCGACCAGTTTTCGCAAGCCCCGCGAGTGGAAAGCGGTTTCTTATTTTTCGATGTGATCACAATCAACAATTGACGCGTGGCAGGAGGACAGGTTGAAAAACCGCCATGATCGCATGTTAAATGGCGGCATATAGGGTTCAATGATATTACTATCCGTCGTTGGATCGTTTGTTTTAGACCTACGGCCGATGTTCATCTGGCTTGTTTGTGGGGCCAGGGTGATTAAGGAGGACCATGAGTGTAATTAAAGTTTCGTGTCATAGAATTCTGTATCGAGCACCTGTTCGTTTAACTTTTAACTGCGCTTTTTGGGTTGCTCTTTTCCCGAGATTGTAGTCCTTTGGTTTTGGTTGTTTTTTTCCGTACCATTGGTTGACTTCACCATGGTTTGATGCCCACTACGTTCGTGGGGTGTGTAACATATGTAAATCAGTTTTGAATTAATGACATAGAAGGATCGTCTCTTGCACTATCAAAAAAAAGATATATATAGAATACACAAAAATTGAGCTAAGGGAAGGAAAGCTCGTGTGAAGGAAAGTTCTATTTGAATGTTATTTATGTCGAACTAGACTGTTATTGTGATATTCACCATTATTTTTTTGACAATTGTTGAGTCAAGGGGCCCATATTGTTTTTCGAAATCACTTCCTATCAAAGTTATTTTAGCAGAGTGAATAATGTTGGATGTAAAGTCATTGCCTACGAGAAGCTGGATAAGAGAGCCATCACTTTGTGCAGAGAGGAAGATCCCTACCTTGAAATAAAAGAGAAGTCATTTGGCGCCATTGTTGAATGATGTGAGGATAAGAAAATTGAACTGTCAAAATCAAGCTATGTGAAAGTTATTCCTGCCATTGTTGTTTCTATTCTAATCACTAAAGGTAGCTCAATAATTTTTTAAAGGAAATTTGTTGATTTATTGATTTAGAAGTTATATGAATTATTTTTTTCAAATATGGAAATTTGTTAATCGATTCTTACTTGAATCCACTAACTTAGATGTGGAAAACTATGTGAAATGAAAAATGAAGTTGCAGACTTTGATAAAAGGCTACAATATTTGGTTTATTATATATGGAACCAAAGCCAAACCTACAACCCCTCTAGTTACAACTCAATAATGGAAGCGACAATAGAGAAAAGCAAAGGTACTCTTGAGAATGTTTGTCAAATACAATATTATTCCACACATTAGGGAATGTTTTCCAAAGACAAATGTCTTAGGAAATATGGGATACATATAAAGGTTTTTATGAGACAATTATACAAATCAAGTGTTATTTTTAAAAACTAAGCCTCTTTCACTTAAATGGAGAAGAATGGAAATATTAGTAATTTTATTTCTAGAATCAAAGAGCTTGGAGATAAGCTAGGTGATATTGGAAAGAATATTTCAAGCACAAATCGCATATTTGTAACATTTAATGGCATGTTATATGAATATCAAATGTTTATTACTAGTCTCATTGCTAGAGAGAGAATATACATTTGATGAAATAATTGTTATTCTTTTACAAGTGTAAGAACATAGAAATAATCTTAACTACATGTCTAGAGTTCATATTTGGCATTATTAGACACAGGAAAAAAACCATACAAATCCATGGGAAAGGAATAAAGAAGGTAAGATAAATGAAAAATCACATCAAAGTGAGTCTTCATCAAGAAAAAAGAGGAATGATGCATGTTCTTATTGTAGTAACTTTGAACATCTGCGAAAGAATGCCTAAAAATGAAATTTAATGAGTCCAAAAATAAAAATTGAAGACATACAAGTCATTTTGTTGATCAAGAAGCAACATTGAATTGTGATCTTCAAAATCTCAAGTTATTCATTTTAGATGCAACATTATTAGCAAAAATAGATGATTATAATGCATGGTTTATTGATTCTAGTGCTTGTAGTCATATGCCTTGTCATACAAATTGGCTTGAATCTTATCATGAAATTGATAATAGTTCTAATATCTATGTAGAAGATGATAGATCACATCAAATTAAAGGCTATGGAGATTTATGTGCAACATTTCCTAGTGGTTAGGTGAAACAAATTTAGAATGTGATGTACATGGCATGTGTTATAGGTCATTTTGTTGCATTCATTCAAATGGCCTAGAAAATGGATCAATCAACAACCTTAACATCTTGTCATTATCCCTTTGCAAAGCCTCAAGCATTAATTCTCCAAAAAGACCAAGAATTATGGGATTATCAACTCAAAAACTCATTTTTGGCCTGAATGCACCCTGCCTTTGGTCCACCTGTGATGGTCGCATGTTGCGTAATTGAGCACCTGCACTGACCAACACAGGTTGCTATACTTTGCAAGTGTGGTGGTTCTATAATTTCCGGAAAAATAAAAATTATTTACGAAACTTCTTCTTCCAGAAGCTTCTAAGGTGGTTTTAACCATTTACTATTGATTGAGATATTGAATTCCTATCATATCCTATCTTGGAGGTCTGATCTCTTATCCCTAGAGCTTACCCTCCCTCATATGTGGATCTCAAGCCTAGATTGGTAAATCCTAAATTACCACTTTTACCCTATAAATTCACCGCCTCCCATTGAGTCTGGGTTAGATTTTAGAGACTCTTAGATATGCCTTGATGTTGTTGCTTTTACCTAAGGATCCATTACCATTCTTGAGTTGTGATTGAAGGCTTGCCTTGTGGCTAAGGAAGGACAAGTTTGGTGGGAAATTCTACATTGTCGAGAACTGCTAAAAAGGGTTGTAATATTCTCCTGCATTTCATTAATACAAGAAGCTTTGTTTTACTATGCTTTGTGTCTATTTGATGCATATGTATTTCAATGCCCACTTAACTCATTGAATAAATATATTAGTTTATGGTATGGATGTCTTGTTTCTCTCTTGTTTGTTGTGATTGTCTTGTAGGTTCCATTTATAGTACTTGGAGTTGAACTCAAAGACTACAAGCCAAAATAAGAGGAAGACTAGCATTGGAATCTAGGTAGGTCCTTCCTCCATTTATTAATTTCTCTAAGGAAAACATTTTCCTTTTTGGTTATGTTGTTTCTAGGTCAGCCACTATACCTAGGGGATTCACTTCTATTTGCAGGAGAGAATTTTCCATAAAACAACATGGATAAAAAAAATTCAATTTTCACTATTGCATATCAATATTTAAAAGTTGAATTTATTAAAGCACAATGTGTTATGAAGGACATACATGATCGCTATGAAGTTGTTGCAACAAGAGCTAGAGTTGAAAGACTCTAGAAGCATGATGTTACAAGGAAGAATCATCGAGTATTGGCATCTACAACTATGTCAACAAAAGAAATATGGAATCAAAGGTATGGACACCTAAATCATAATGACCTTATGTTACTTCAGAAGAAAGAAACGGTGGAAGGTCTTCCGATTTTTGAGAATGAACATACTAAATGTGAATGTTGTGTCTTATGTCAACATCATAGAGAAGAGTTTCCTACACATACAGAGAAAAGGGAATTATAAATTATTGAGCTAGTGTATATCAATGCATGTGGTCCCATGCAAACTAAGTCTCTTGGTGGAGCATATTATTTCGTTATCTTTATTGATGGTAGAACTAGATACACTTGGGTTTGTTTCATCAGAAAGAAAAGTGATGTGTTTGAATATTTCAAAGAATTTAAAAACTTAGTTGTCAAGAAAATAGAAGGATACATTAAAATCCTTCAATAATATCAAGGAAAAGAATACATAACAAGGGCATTTATCAATTTGAAAAAATAATGGGATTCAATAAAAGTTTACAGTGCCACATACTCCATAGCGGAATGGAGCATCTGAGAGGAAAAATAGAACCATAGTTGAATGTGCTCAGAGCACGTTTAAAGGTAAAAATATCACTAATGGTTTTTGGGATGAAGTAATAAGTATTGTTGTATATATGAAAAATAGAAGTCCCATAAAAATTTTACAACACATAACTCCTTTTGAAGCACTTTTTGGATATAACTAGTAGTAAGTCATCTAAGAATTTTTGGGAGTAAAGCATTTTTGCATGTTCCTAAAGAAGATGGGAGAAAGTTTGTTGCCAATGCAACAAAATGAATCTTTATAAGGTATTTTACTAATTACAAAGCTTATAAAATGTATGATCCTAGAAATCATAATGATTTTGCAAAGAAAGAGGTATTATTTCATGAGCATGTAGATAAAGGTCAAAAAGAGGATAGTCATGATGTATGGCATCTTCTTGAAGATAATGATGAGAGTGTCAAAGAATAAGAAGATGTTGAACATGTTCAAGTTGAAACCTCAAATTACATGGACACTTCAAGTAGTCATAGTACACCCAGAAGAGATGAAGGAACTCCACAAACCAGTATAACACCAAGGAGATAAACATGGCAAACTCAGACACTTGTAAGATATAAAGATTATGCATTAATGACTCAAGTTATGAATGTAGTGGAGCCTATAAATTACAAGAAAGCTAAATACCATAAAGAATGGATGGATACCATGAAATAAGAATATGATTCTATCATGAAAAATGAAACATGGTGTTGTCACCAATTCGATCCCACTTAGATCTTGGCTCCTTCTGTTGGTTTTTCCATGCACCTCCCTCATCATATGACTCCCTCTTATATTCTTGAGATCAAAATTTCTCCTTAGAATATTCATGTTTGTTGGACTGTTTATCCCAGGAGTTTAATTTGTGAAGAATTTTCCCCTTTCTTCAAATTAATGGTTGATACACGCCATCAGGAGGGACATGCTCACTAGTTAGACAACTCACTTTTCCTCGATAAGTCATGGCTGTTAGATTTGTTCTCATTCGATGGCTCTCATTCCCATTAGACAGGAAGGATAAAGGGCATTAACACGCTGCCCTCCACCCGATGAGATCTGATCGCCCATCTTGTTGGGCGCAACCCAACTTGGCCTATTTTTTGGCAAAGACTCCGTGTTTTGTGGAGTGGAGCACACAACAGAGTGTGAAGTGGAGCGCGCAATAGAGAAGTTTGAATATACCATGCGGTATAATGGCTTCAGGATAGGGTGAAGCCCCTTCTTTTTGTAATAATGTAAAAGATCAATGGGTTTTGAGACCATATCTTCTTGTATTAGGGAGTCCATGGTATCTGGACCATGGTATTGTAATGATGTACCCTTCGATGTAATAATATATATAGGGTCAAATAATAAGAAGAGAATCATCGTTATGATCCAGATCTGTGTTATGGTCGAACTTTTGTGATCTATTGCTTGAGAAAAGAAGGCGAGGCTCTACAGCTAAGTGCGCAAAGGCCTGAGTCTACTGCTGAGTGCACAGACGACCTGCAACTGAGTGCGTAGGTCAAGAACTATTTGTTGTACAAAGAATCATTTTATTATCCCCACATTGGGGTGAACCCCAGTAATTTGGTGTCTTCATGTGTATATTTGCTTATTATCGATTGTAGTGTAGCAGTTTTATTACAATAGCAATTTATTTCAACACAGTAATGATTTATGGCTTTATATGATATGTTTAAGTGGTTAAACGAATGAAACGAAGTAATTTATGAATGATAAGAGTAAGAAAACAAAAAAATATCACATATGCATGTTCCTCAAGGCTGCAGAAACCTAGTTCTACATCCTTCCATAGTCACTTCGGGTGAAACTACGATATGCTTGTAGGTCATTGCGAAAGGGCCAATGATTGAGGGTTTTGTTGGTGCGCAATATAGATCGAACCTGGGTTAGCCCAAATCATAGCCAAAAAATGGTTTCGTTGCTCGGACTGGGATTTGTTTGAGGTATATGTGGATGTGGCACCCATAAAAGAAGGAAATTCAAGACTAGCTAGAATTGAAAGAGCGAGAATTTGCAGATCAAGAGAACGTAAATCCGCGTTTGACATCTAAAGCCTTGTTACAAAAGTATATTTTTGCAGATCAATATGATATTTTCTTCGCATCATTTCCTATTGAGTTGTACGAGTGGATATCAAGGTTGAACAAAAGAAAGAATTGTTTTAAAGGTGGAGAACCTATGGTGTGGACTTTGAACTAATACAATGACTCAAGAGCATTAACAATAGGATTTCAAGGGCTGTCGATTTCTCGATTGATAACATCTTAGGAGGATTCATTACTGAGTTCACAGTGGACTCAACGAAGTGGAACAACGATTATTCAAAGGACCATGAGGTAAGTATTTAAAGTCTTTGAAACTTTGGATTAAGATTCTTCTGTGTGAAAAAGGAGTTTTACAGATGTAGTTAGATTGCTAGTTTACTTATGTTTCGACAAAAAGAGAATAAATATGAGCTATAGATTGTAGTAACGCGAAGTGGAAAGAGACATAAAGTAGATACCAGAAAGGGAGCTCATGGAAAAGACCCAAACACCTTTGTAGAGACTGACTCTTTTGAGTGAATCTGAAAGTGAAAGAGGAGATAGCCACCTTGATAAACTCCAGGTAACTTTGCAGTATTCACCTTCCCAGCTTGAGAGTTCATAGAAGCCAGAATTCGGTAATAGCTAGGGTTTTTTTGTCTCTCCCCCTCCCCCTTCTCCCCCTACCCGCTATCCCCCTCCCCTTACTCATCCCCCTCCCCCTCCAAGAAGAAATATGGTTGATGATATTAAGTTGCTTGTTTTCAAAGGAACTAGATCGAAGGATCTAGAACAATTTTGGTTCTTATGCGAAGCTGTATGGATGCAAAGCAGATCAACGATGAAAATATAAAGAAAGTGCAACTCTGTACAACATTCCGAGATAGATCATTGGCATGGTATATGAGGTATTCAAATAATTAGATCAGAACATTTGCAGATATTAAAGCAGTGCTAATAAGAGAATTTAAGAAGCCGAAGTTTGAGTCACAGTGCATCACTGAGTTGAAAGAAATTAAACAGAAACCTACTAAGTCTGTTTGGGAATTTGATTAGAGATTTAAGGTATTATTGGATCGAGTGAGCTTTGACATAGCTCCGCAACAACATCAAGAATGGTTTATAGTTGCATTGTTACTGCATATCAGATTACCATTGACGTAACAAAAGATAACGAGTCAAGTCGAAGCTCTACAAATTGGGATGAAGTTCGAAGATTTGCCTATAGGAGATACTAATGCAAGTATGCAACAGATTCAGAGTCAGTTGGCGAACCTAACCCTGTAGATGCAAGATATCAATAAAATCAAAGAAGATAGAGAAGAAGTACGGTGTACAAAGTGCATATCGAAGGGCCATTCTAAAGAAGAATGTCATATCTTCAGGGATTCCATGGCTAGTGGGGCACCGAATCCCTTAAATGTAGGATCCAACCTGTGGTGTGAGATATTTAAGATCAAAGGGAAACATCGCTTAGAAGAATATTACCTTGTTACATAAATATGTGCAGACTCCAAAGAACCTATATTGCAACTTCTGTAAATTAGTAGGGCATGATGAGAATAATTGTCGAGCTTATGAACTAATGACGGAGTGCAATGCTGACACTTATAGAATGCAAGCGAAAGAACATGGACATGAAGGCATTGGAAAACACGATGATCAAGGAGGCTACCAAGGAAGAGGTCGAGGTGTTGGAGCTAGTCGAGGATGTGGACAAATCATTTTCTATAACTGTGGCCAAGTAGTTCATTTTGTGAGATATTGTCAGAACCCTGCAACGACATGTAAGTAATGTAAATCCTTTGACCATGTAATTGAAGAAAACCCTGTACTTATGGCAAAGATGCAAGGAAAAATAAATCAACAGCCGACATAGAATATTCAAATGATGACTACTAAAAGGAGGACCGACGAACCTCAAATTAGTATTTTCACTAGAAGTGGAGTTGCGATCGAAAGTGATAAAACATATGAGAAGGAAGAATATGAATGTACATGGGTTAGAAAAATTGTTGAAAAAGTTCCCCTTTTTATATTCAGAAAGAAAAAGAGGTATTTGTGGA
This sequence comes from Pinus tabuliformis, assembly GCA_031772625.1. Lineage (NCBI taxonomy): Eukaryota > Viridiplantae > Streptophyta > Pinopsida > Pinales > Pinaceae > Pinus > Pinus tabuliformis. Next base: position 816,902,559 of record CM062818.1, read on the forward strand.
AGCAAAGCAAAGTTTTATGGATGTTGGGGCTTTGACATCTAGTGCACAGCCAAAGCCCGATCAGAAAAGTAACTACGACATGTCATCAGCTTCAACACAGGACTGAGTTTCGACACATGATCGAGCTCTGACAGAAGACTAGGATTCAACAAATCAAGCAGGTATTTTAAATTTTTTTCTACAAACTTGTATGAAATTATTAAGAGATCAAAAGGTTGTAGAAGGGCTTTAGGAGTTGATAGATTCCTGTGCATCCAAAGAAAAACTGCGAAGTAAGATGCGCGCAGTCAATAATTTGCATTGGAAAAAAAGAATCGGAAGAGAGATGAGACTTAGTGCGCATATATGAGTATATGAGATGGATCAAGTTATCTTGGATCTGGGATCTTATGCTAATGTCTTGACGAAGAAGACATGGGAATTAATGGGTAAGCTAAAGCTACAATGGTCATCTATTCAGTTAAGGATGGAAAATCAACAAAAGATATTCCCTCTAGGAAGACTACCAGGTGTCATAGTAGATATTGAAGGAGTTCACACTATTGCTTATTTTGAAGTAATAGAGATCGTAGATGACAACAACCCTTACCCTGCATTTCTGGGAATTGACTAGGCATTTGATAACATGGTCATAATTAATCTAAAGAAGAGACAAATGATATGTGAAGGAAAAAATATAAGAGTAATTGTTCCCTTAGATCCCTAAGAAGAAGTAAGATACAAAGGACCAGTCAAAGAAGAATACTATGCAATTGATATAGACAATATCTATCAAATGACAACAAAGGAACAAGATTTTGTTAACCCTACTGTAGAGGGAAAGTTGAATTGGGAGCATGATAGTTCTTGTACCTCAGACTCAGAAGAAGAGTTGGAAAATTGGCAGAATAGGATGCATGAAGTATCCACAAGGCGATGTGCAATAATTACTAAATCAGTTCGATGTATGATATCCGAGGTATGTAACCTACCTTCTTATGATGGTTTAGGCGGTGTAAATACTTTTCTTGATGAATATGAAGAATAAGTTCTAGAAAATCAAAGGTTTCCAGCCTTGGATATAGCCCTGAAATCTACCCCTGCTAGATGATGGAATGCACATAAGAAGAATATAGAAGGTTGGCAGGAATGTCGAAGATAGATGTGGATAAGGTTTGGACAGATAGATACAAAGATAGAGATAAAATAATATGGTGAAATTAATCCTAGGAAGCATATCTAGCTATGCACTACAACATGGAAGGAGATTCCATAACAAGAATGGGTACACAGATTCATTCATTAATTAGAGACAATCCCTAAGAACTGGTACCTAGAAACAAAGCTTCAACATGGTATAGTAAACTGGACAGACATGGTTGATGGATTCATATTAACATTCAACTTTGAGGATGATTTTCCATACATAGATTTGGCCCTTCAAACAGTTAAGAAGAATATAATTGAGAATGTAACCCCACTGACATGGCAATAACCTAATTGGGCTGTGCAGATAGAAAATGCATTAGAGTGCTATAACCTTACTGCAGATGAAGAAGAAGATCCTCGCAACATTGACATAGTAGAATCAGAAGGATACAACGACATAACTAGACTTGAGCCAAAAATACCAGATATAATGAAGCCACTAAAGACCAAGAAGGTGAACATAAGATCAGAGAAGGAACCTAAGTTTGCAACAATATGAGACTGTTGGGATGAAGAGATAGACGGTAAAGTTACAAAGTTACTTCATGAATACCAAGAATTGTTTCCCACCAAGTTTTCAGAAATGAAGGGTACATTAGGAGATCTAGGAGTTATGAAGATTCCCCTTAAGCCTGATGCGAAGCTAGTCAAACAAAGACCTTACAGGCTGAACCCGAAGTATAAGGAGAAAGTGAAGGTAGAGCTTGATAAGATGATAAAACAAGAATTATTAAACTAGTAGAAGAATCATAATAGGTAAGTCCTATGGTGGTGCAAGAAAAGAAGACTCGAGGAGAAATTAGGATCTGTGTTTATCTGAGAAAGTTGAATGATGCATGTTTACGTGATCCCTTCCCTCCCCCTTTCACAGATGAAGTGTCAGACAATGTAGGAGGTTAGGAAATTTACTCATTTGGAGATGGATTTTCACGGCATCATCAAATTAGGATTGCACCTGAAGATCGACATAAAACCACATTTGCTAAAGAATGGGGCTCATATCAATACACAATAATGCCTTTTGGATTAAAGAATGCCCTTGCTATATTTTCGAGGTAGGTGATTGCAACTTTTAAGGAATATATCCACAAGTTTTTAGAAGTATATTTTGATGACTGGACAATATTTGGATTGTTAAGAAAACGTATTGGAAGTTTAAGACTTATGCTCGACACATGTAGACAGTATAAAATTCTTTGAACCTAAAAAAGTGCATATTTTGTGTACCCTTCGACATATTGTTTGCAAACAAGGACTAATGGTGGACCCTGGTAAGATTGTTATCATTGTGAATTTGCCTCTACCAAAGACAGTACGACAGCTTCGCACTACATTGGGACATACTGGGTATTACAGGAAATTCATCAAGGGACATGCGCAGATCACTACGCCTATGGAGAAATTGTTAAAGAAAGATGTACCTTTTTAGTGGAATGAATAATGTCATAAGAACCTCGACATATTGAAAGAAAAAATGGTAGTTGTGCCTATATTAGTGTTCACTGATTGGAATAAGGAATTCCATGTCCATGTGGATGCTCTTGTATAGCTTTGGGAGTAGTGTTGACACAACCTGGTGCAGGAGAAATTGATCATCCCATAGCTTTTGAAAATAGGAAGTTATCTAAATTAGAAAAGAATTACACCACTACAAAAAGGGAAGGACTGACCATGGTGTATGCTTCGCAGTTTAGACACTATTTATTGGGATCACACTTTAAAATGTTTGCAGATCATTCTGCACTAAAGTATTTGGTTAATAAGCCTGTCTTAGGAGGAAGGACTTGCAAATGGTCACTGTTATTCCAGGAATATGACTTTGAAATCATTGTTAAAACAGGAAGACTGAATACAGAACCTAACCATTTGTCAAGATTAGAAACAGGGGAAGAACCAACCAGTATAGAGGATAATTTCCCTGATGCACAATTATTTACAATCAAAATTGCAGATGACCATTTTGCAGATATCATTCAATTTTTGACCACGGGTATGGCTCCTTCAGAGTATACTACACAGAAAAAGAGAGAATTAGTGGTTAAGGTAGTTGACTTTTCATTAATAGTAGGACCATTATATAAAATGGAACTAGATGAAATATTGCGCACATATGTTCCTGAACATGAAAGACAAATGATTCTAGCAGAAGCTCATGGTTAGGTAACTCATGGACACTATGCAGGAAAAGCTGTTGCGCAGAAGATTTTGAGAGCACGATAATGGTGGCCCACACTACACAAAGAAGCAAAGGAGTATGCAGAGCATGTGATGTGTGTCAAAGAATAGGAAAAACTTCAAGAAGAGATTAGATGTCATTAGTACCATAAGTTACATTGCAGGCCTTTGATAAGTGGGCCATTGATTTTTTTGGACCTATCAACCCACCTGGAAAGAGGACTGATGCGAGGTAAATAATTACAACAGCTGATTACTTGACAAGATGGGACGAAGCACAACCAATAAGGGACTACAAAAATACTACAACGAAGTTTATTTTTGAGTACATATTGTCTAGATTTGGAATAGTAGAAGCATTTGATAAGATTTTGGAAAATGCTCTTACTAAGGTATGCAATGTAAATATAGATGATTGGGACCTTATAATTCTAGTAGTATTATGGGCTTATAGGACCACATGTAAAATGTTGACATCTTAGACACCCTTCAGGTTAGTTTATGGGCAAGAAGTTGTGATGCCCATGGAGTATATCATCCCTAGCTTGAGGATTGTAGCTTTTATAGATATGGCAGACCCTGACATAATGAAGGAAAGAATGTCGCAATTGATTTCTTTGGAGGAAGATAGATTTATAGCAAGATTTCATCAACAGGTACAGAAAGAAAGAGAAAAAGCCTGGCATGATAGACATATTAACCAGAAAAAGTTCCAAGTAGGAGACCTTGTTCTCCTTTATGACAGTAAGTTTGTAAAATTTCCAAGAAGATTCAATATGCATTGGTTGGGCCCATATATTATCAAGCATATTACTGATGGAGGCGTAGTTCAATTAGAAAAGTTAAATGGAGAATTGATTGAGGGAAGAGTAAATGGCAGTAGGTTGAAGTTGTATAGGGACAACCTTGTCCCTACAACCTTGCTCTAAATAAGAAAGGAGAAAAGTCTTAATGCCACCTACAATTGAAAGTGGACACTGGACTATAAACTATGCTACAGAAAGCTTCGACGTAGGAACTTACTTTGTTACAGTCTGGATTATGTTGAAGTACATAGGAGCTGCGACGTAAGAAGGGGTGTGCACTACAATATGGGATGCGTTGAAGTTCGTAGAAAAATATGAATTTTAAATGTGAAATTAACGTTAAAATACACGAAAAGTTGTATTTATGATGACAAATAGACAATATCTAAGGATAGATATGAAATTAATGAACACAATCTGAACACAATATGAACAAAATCTAAGCTAATGATGGGGTTAGAAACTCGAAAGTGCTATAAAAAGCCGCGTCCCACCAAGATTTAACACTTTGTTGAATTCAGATTTCGAGTGTTGCTATTGTGAAGAAATTGTAGAAAATTTCTACATAAACATCCTGTCAACTGAGGAATTCATTTATATATTCAACGAGAAGGACTTAGCCAGAGTTATGGAAGTAGTAGTTGATACACCTGCAACAACATCACCTGCAGGAGCATCATCACAAAAACAACAGAGATCCCCATGGAAGAACCCAACCAAGGAACATAGAACAAAGAAGAAACAAGACAAGAAACTTGTCGAGCCTCAACAACAACCCCAACAAGTTAGATAAAATGAGGAAGAAACGGAGCAAGTAGAGCAGATGGAAACTAATGGCGCAACATTTCCATCACCTCTCCCACCATATATTCCGTCGAGAAAACCAATGCAAAACCAGTGAAAGACTCGAAGGATGAGAAGTTTGGCATCTTCAGACCCCTATTGCCAAAGAAAGTACCATTTACTGGGGAAATATTGCAGCTGAAGTTCGCAGACTATGACTTCAACGACACGAAGAAATACCCATAGTTCAAACTAGATAGATATATGAAACAAGTAAACTACCCAAAGAGTGGTGTGATGAGGTTAGAGCCGCATCAATGGGCAAATGGATTGGCGCAGTCAATATTGATGAACACGTTAAATGTGTTGCACTTTGACAAAAGTTCGGGGAGCACAACTTATGTGCGACAACTGCTCATACTGGTGCACAATGGATGCATATGGATGGGGAAGAGGATCCCTATAGACCCAATGTTGACATGGAGAATCACAAGACTTCCGTATCAAGGGCAGAACCCCCCAGAAGAATTTGTTGGAAAAGACCAGGACCGCGCCATAGCTGAAAACATCAAGAAGAAATTTGGATTGACAAAAGGGAAGTGAGGGTATGACATAAGCTCAATTTGTGACCAAGGAGTTCACTTCGTAGCACACATATTGGCTAGGAAGATCATGAGAAAGTGTTGGGCTAATGAAGTCCCTGCAGCGATAGTTTCATTAGCTGCGCAGTGCACCAATGGGGTTTAGTACAACTGGGTTGAATACCTTTGCAAAGAATTTCTGGACGACTGTCGCGAGGTCTAGGAGAAAGGTACCACATTCCATTATGCATGGTTGATATTGATAATTGCAATGCTAGCATGGAGAGAGCCAAAGGATTCGCAGTTCCCTCTGATAGCTTCAGATGTTTGTGAAGCTGCGCGGTATGCCTCGCTGTGGTATACCACTCAACCATCACGAGTAATGGAGAACCAGATGTTTTTTGTATTATACCATATGGATTTGCATATGTTAGTGAGCTAGTACCCTCACTTGTCGCTGAGCATATACGAACAGTATAGCGTTGTTATGAAGTTTAAGGCCGATTTCCACGAAGTTCATATACAGACTCGCAGGGACACAAAGAAGAAATGGCATCCCCTACCATACTTAGTGACAGAAGATGATATCCTCACACAAGTACATCAGTGGTCCACGGAATGGATGACTGTGCGAAAACACAAGAAGAAGATAATGCGATAGAGGAGGACACAATGCAACATGGCAAAGCGAGTAGAAAGGACAAAGAAAAGAATGAGCATGAATTAGAGGAAGAGGAGCAACATGATGAGGGTCACTAGGATCCTCCTGAGGGATATTAACAAAATAAGGACTCGGAAAAGACAGAGACAGACCCCGTTGTTGCAGAAAAGAGGAAGGCAGGCACCGAAGTTGCCTCAGGAACTAAAAGAAGCAGAAAGCAGATAAGACGAAGGGTATAACACCAATGGTCCTCATTGAAGGGGACTTAGACCAAATTGGGGGCAGGATACAAGAAGCAACCACATAATCATGGAGCAATTTAGAAGATCGCTATGACGCACTTCTAATAGGTGTTGAAGAGCAGATTGCAGAACTAAAAATATTGGTGCAAACAATTAGACATCCAACGCAAGTTGTGGAGAAGATTGGAGAAGAAAGGAAAATATAGCCTATACTTGCAGCACAATTAGCATCGATACCTATCGGATCCCTGCAGTTTGACTCCGACAAGGTTCAGTAGTAGACTAAAGAATGGAGGAATGCGAACATGAACATCACAATAGTACCATTGCAAAGATTACATAAGTTGCACTTGGAAATAATAGAGGAGTTGAAGCTCCTTGTTCAGCTCCTTGTTCAGTCAGTTCCCCTTTGGATCTCGGTCCAAAGAAAGCCTCCCATATAGTCCATCAATTTCCTTCATTTATGTCATCTATTTCATTACTTCTTACCATTCAATCTGCCAGTAGCCTTCCACCTATCCTAGTCATGGCAGGCCAGCAAGCTCCCACGAAGATGGAAAGAATCATAACTCCTTGTTCAGTCAGAGATTCATACAGCTCCTTGTTCAGTCAGTTCCCCTTTGGATCTCGGTCCAAAGAAAGCCTCCCATATAGTCCATCAATTTCCTTCATTTATGTCATCTATTTCATTACTTCTTACCATTCAATCTGCCAGTAGCCTTCCACCTATCCTAGTCATGGCAGGCCAGCAAGCTCCCACGAAGATGGAAAGAATCATAGCTACTACGTATGGACCCTTGGTCTTGCCTGTTCCTTTGAATGCTATGCCTGTAGGGGAATATCAGAAATATATGCCAAAATTCACTGGTACAGAGGGAGTGACAGCTGAAGAACACCTTGAGTCTTTTAATAGTTATGTTGATAACTTAGATATCAGTGAGGATGATGTGTGGATGAGAGTGTTTGTTCAGAGCCTTGATGGAGAGGCTAGGATGTGGTTCAGATAATTGCCCCATAGGTCCATAACAGACATTGAGGCATTGGATGATGCATTCCTGAAGCAATGGGGAGATAGAAAATACCTGCTCTACTACCATACAAAGTTTGGAAACCTAAAGAGGGAGAATGGGGATCTTTGCCTAACTTTAATAAAATATTTAACCGTATGTATGGTAAGATACCAACTGAAGTAAAGCCTACCCCCACCTCTGCCAATCTCACTTATGCCAATGCTTTTGACTTGGATTTCTGCCTGCTTTTGAGAGAAAGAAGATGTGCCACTCTAGCTGATATGCAGGATGCAACACTAGAGGTGGAATCAAATATCATGGCTGCAGAAAAGCTTAAAACACATGCTGATAGAAGAAGGGAGAGAGGTGAGGCTTCTTCTTCCTTTGCTTCATCTTCAAAACCTAAATTAGATAAAATGACTAAAATGATAGAGTCATTAGCTGTTGAGATATCTAAGCTGAAAGTTGAGCAGAGTTATGGGAAAACAAGGTTTCAAAACACATTTGCTCCAAGAAATCCAAATCCATTCATAAGAGCAAATGAACAGTTGCGAATCATTCAAAGGACTAAAGAAGCGAATGAAGAACAAAAGGTTAAGGCTTCTTTCCAAAATGTAGTCATGGAGGAGGAGCAGTTTGATGAAGAGGATGAAATTCATTGCATGGCAGACAAAGGTAGTGCTACCTTTTTGACATTGGTTGCATATGAAGAATCATTACTGCTGGACCAAACCAGTCAAGATTGGGACAAAGAGGCTGTTATGCAAACTAGTGAATAGCAAAGATATAATTTGAGGTCAAAAGCAAACAATGTCAAGGAGAATCCTGCCCAAAGAGCTGCTGTCCAAACAGAGTCACAGAATATCAGACAGAAGAAGCCAGTAGCTGATCCAGTCATCCTCAAAACGCCAGCTCAAGAGGTAAGAGGTCCTGATAAGTCCCCTTCCCCTTTCAGTTTTGAATCAGAAGTCCAGAAGTTAAAAATAGTTGTGCCTCTGTTAGAACCAGTAAAGAGTGAAGTTTTTAGAAAGCCTATCCTTGAGGCCCTTGAGCTGAAAGCCACACAAACCCCTACTGACTATGTCAATTTGCAAGATGACAAGCCTGTAGTTGTGCTTAGCCCTATGATCGAACATGCTAATAATAATTCTCCATCATTTTATGTCTCCTTGACCATTAATGACAAAATCCTCCACAATTGCCTGCTAGACACAGGGGTCAGCCACAATTTGATGCCTAAAGCTGTCATGGAAGAGTTAGGCCTTGATATCACTAGACCATATCATGACTTATTCTCATTTGATTCAAGGAAGGTAAAATGCCTAGGATTGATCAAAGACTTGGCCATTACCCTAACTCAGCTGCCCATGAAGAGTATGATGATGGATATTGTGGTAGCAGATGTCCCTCCTAAGTTTGGCATGCTGTTGTCTAGAGGGTGGATTAAGAGACTAGGTAGGACACTACAGAATGATTTATCTTATGCCACTGTCCCAATTTTTGGAGGGGAAAGCAAGAGATTGTACAGAGAAGCACAACTGGCATACATCATCAGTGACGAGAAGAATCCTTCTAATCATCCCATATATGCCGTGGACACTGATTTTGGAGCTTGTATTCTCCAAATTGAAGAATCCCAGAAGGCCTCGATGCAGATCAAGAAACCAGTAAATCGGGCCGAGGCAGGGCAAGGAGGTCTGGTTTGGGAGATGTTCTTTGATGGAGCATGTTCCAGAGAGACTGCAGGAACAGGGGTGGTGCTGATATCTCCAAAACAAGAAAGCACACATCTGTCTTTCAAGCTGGCTTTTCAAGTCACCAACAATATAGCAGAGTATGAGGCTCTGCTATTGGGCCTTAACACATCCAAAGACAAAGGAATCAAAAATATAAAAGTGTTTGGAGATGCTGATCTTATCATTTAGCAAGTGAATAAAACATTTCAAGCAAAGCACCCAAGGCTGAAAGCATACAGAGATGAGGTATGGAGACTTAAAGACTCTTTTGACAATTTTTGCATCTCATATGTCCCTAGAGCCAAAAATCAGCTTGCTGATTCCCTTGCCGTGTCTGCTAGCATGTTTATCCCTCCCATGCCTCCCAGACTAGTTTATGAAGTCCAAATGAAATATAGGCCATCCTTGCTTGATAATGTCTAGCATTGGAAATTTTTTGAAGACGATGATGAAGTGAATAGGTTTCTGCAAGTCATTGATGAATTTTCTGAAATGAAAATTGACCAAGAAAATGAAGTCTTGCAAGAAAGTCCCCAATCCCAGCTTAGAAACAAAATTGGCAAAGATAACATTGTCCAACTGCCCAGCAATCATATACCTAAGGGTCTAGTTCCATTAGAAAAGCTGTTTGACCAAAATGATGTCCCTTATAAGGCTGCCCAAAAAGAAGACCAATCTACAGTCTATAAGCATAATATATGGTGTCAAGATTAGCCCAGATACATAAATCTGTCCACCCATCTGTCTGCTGACCAATGTTCTGAATACTGCGACTTAATGAAGCAATTTGCTGATGTCTTTGCCTAGGAATATAACGACCTGAAAACATATGACAAAAATATCATCCAGCATAAAATTCCTCTAGAAAAAGACACTATCCCTTTCAAACAGAAGTTGAGACCAATAAACCCTTTGCTCCTTCCTCTGATTGAAAAAGAAATGAAGAAATTACTAGCTGCCAAAATCGTAGTTCCTCTCAGATATTCAAATAGGTAGCCAACTCAGTGGTAGTGAGGAAGAAAAGTGGAGAAAATAGACTCTGTGTTGATTTCAGAAACTTAAACAAATGCTCTAAGAAAGACAACTATCCTCTGCCCAAGATGGAGCATTTGCTGCAGAAGGTCTCAAGGGCCAAAGTAATGTCTTTCTTGGATGGATTTTCAAGGTATAACCATGTTACTGTACATCCAGATGACCAAGAGAAGACTGCATTCACCACTCCTTGGGGAACTTTTATGTATTCCAAGATGCCTTTTGGGTTGATGAATGCTGGAGCCACCTTTCAGAGAGCTATGGATATATAATTTGTGGGGGAGAAGGACAAGTTTGTCCTTATTTACCTTGATGATATAACAGTATACTCCAGCAGCCATCATGACCATTTGCAGCATTTAAAGAAAGTATTCCTGAAGTGCAGAAGGTTTGGGATTTCAGTCAATCCTAAAAAGTCACAGTTTGCTTTAGAGGAGGGCAAGTTGTTAGGACATGTTGTGTCTACTTCAGGTGTCCGAATTGACCCAGAAAGAGTAAGAGCAATACAAACCTTGTCTGTCCCAAGATCAAAGAAGGATATCCAGTCCTTCCTAGGCAAAATAAATTTTGTGAGGAGGTTTATCCCAAATTTTGCAGAACTCGTAAAGCACATTACCTCCATGTTGAAAAAGGGGTTGGAGATCAAATGGACTGATATAGCAAGAGGATCCTTTGAGTCCATTAAGAAAGCCATTATGGAGGCTCCCACTTTAATAAGTCCAAATTACAACAAGGAGTTCCACATATTTTCTTTTGCCTCTGAAGACACCCTTGCAGCAGTTTTATTGCAAGTAGATGAAGAAGGCTCATAGCATCCAGTGGAATTTTTTAGCAAAACATTAATGGATGCTGAGCTGAGGTATGATATCATTGAAAAACATGCATATGCTCTTATCAAGTCTTTGAAAGCCTTCAGGGTTTATATTCTGCATTCCAAGATAATTGCATATGTACCCTCTGCTTCAATAAAAGATGTCTTAACACAGCCTGATGTTGATGGGAGGAGGGCTAAATGGATTGCAAAGTTAATTGAATTTAATATAGAATTGAAGCCCACCAAGCTTGTCAAAGGTCAAGGCCTTGCCAGGTTATTGGATAAAGAAAATTGCAGATCATTGGACATAAATCTCATGGGTACAATTGCAGAAAATGATCAAACAGAAGAAGAGGAAGCAGTTGAACCAGGGAAAGAATAGTCATTAGCAGAAAATCTAGCTTCTTGTGATTGGTACTCTGCAATAGCTAAATTCTTGCTGAAGCTAGAAATTCCTCCAGGCCTTACTCAAAGTCAAGCCAGAACTGTTAAGCTCAGGGCAGCAAAATATTGCATTCATGAAAATCTGCTCTATTGGAGGGACTCCTCTGGAATTCTTTTGAGATGTTTGGACAAAGAACAATTAATGGAGGTTATGCAGCAGTTTCATTCCAGCATGTGTGGAGGGCATCATTATTGGAAAACTACAGCCCACAAGATCCTCAGACCTGGGTACTATTGGCCCACCTTATTTTCTAATGTCTTTTCATTTGTTAAATCTTGTAACAGGTGCCAAAGATTTGAAGGAAGACAAAAATTGAAGTCCCTGCCCTTGAAACCAATACATGCTAATGGACCTTTTCAGCACTGGGGCTTAGATTTCAGTGGAGAGATCAATCCACATTCTAGTGGCTAGCACAGAGGGATATTAGTAGCCACTGACTACTTCACTAAGTGGATTGAAGCAATCCCTACCAGGAAGGTTGATCATCATGTGGTCATGAAGTTTTGACAGAGCATGTCTTCACCAGATTTGGTTGTCCACATAAATTAATCACAGACAATGCAGCAGCCTTCAGGGCAAAAGAATTGGTGGAAATGTGTGACTCAATGGGCATTAAGCTGGTTCATTCCACTTCATACTACCCTCAAGGCAATGGCTTAGCAGAATCTTCCAACAAAATCCTTATAAGGATAATTAAAAAGTTGTTGGAAGACAATAAAAAGAATTGGGATTCTAAGCTAAAATATGCATTGTGGGCTGATAGAGTAACCACCAAGAGATCCACAGGAATTCTCCATTCAGGTTGGTATATGGAACTGACGCTGTATTCCCAATTCAGTTAACTCTCCCTGTGGCAAAAATCCTACAAGAAGAACAGAATGAGGAAGAAGACATGGCCAAAAGGATCACTGATTCAGTAGAGGTACACCAAATCAGGGAACAACTGGTTGAAAAGTCTGCAGCACATCAGAAGAAGATCAAGGAAGCTTTTCACAGAAGGAAAAAAACAAATAATTTCCAGGTTGGAGATTTGGTTCTGAAGTGGGATGCATTGAAAGAAAAGAAAGGCAACCATGGGAATTTTGATGCCTTCTGGATCGGGCCTTTTATTATTTCTCAGATCCAAGGGAACAATACCTTCATGTTGAAAAGTATGGGAGGAGAAGCAGTTTTTGATGGCCTAGTTAATGTGTGTTTTCTGAAAATTTATGTGGTTTAAGGTCTTTTGGCCTAAAAGTTGTAAATATGTTGTTTATCAGTTTTAGTGTAAGATCAGTTAGACTCCATGCCCAATGGAACACTAGGAAAATTTTGCTAATTGGTTTTCACAGGGAAGGCATTGATCTGCAAGTTCTTGAGACCTCACAGGGAGGATCTCATCCCCAGAAGGAGCCAGTGTTAGCTCTGCCATATAACAGTGATTTGCCAAAGTCAGAAGCATATTTTGTCCGTGGTCACATTCAAAAGAGCGACTATGGTGGTTTCCCTCACATTCCCCTCTACCCTCCTCACCCTCCATTGGTCTTTATTTCCCGTGTTTTCATCGAAAATTATATTAAAAGCCCTTTTCGAGTCCCGGGCGTTAATACACACAAAACCTTATGAAACTTGCGCAACCGTTCCCCACCGTCCGATCATATTCCCCTGCGATCGAACGACAGTTGCTTTCCCCGCACCATCAAACTGACCGCATGATAACCAGCGATCAAAAGCAGTTTCTTCATGTCTCGTCCACCACGCGTCACGCGTTGACTCGTATCGCACCCCGTTGTACGATTACCACTTCCCCCCCAAAGGCGATGCGATAAATACCGCTCACCACTTAAACCTTTTTCCTCGGTCATTAACCCCTGCGCGTCTCATCCGCCCGATGACCGTTGGATATGTCCGCCAGAGATCCGACGGCTCATGATTGTCCGCTCCCGCTTCCGCCCGATACCTCCCGCCGAGAGATCTCCGCCGTCCATTCACTTGATCCAACGGCTGATGTCTATTCCCGCCTTGCTCGTACAATCCGCCATGCAGTCCACTGACCTTGATCATGCCATGCAACCGAAGGACGAAGGCGATCACTTACTAGTACCCGACACGTTTCATCTTCAACAACTGCATTCAAGAAACCATATGGCCGAGAAGGAAAGGTACAAAGTCAAGCAGGTGAATGCATTCAATGGTTATGGGATTGCATCCCATATGACAGTCCACCTGCTTTAGAAGGACATCAGAGCATCCAAGAAGATAGGACAATAGAGCATCCAAGAAGATCAATTTTGTTCACTGTAGCAGACAGATTGCACCAAAAACTCTATCAGACAGTTAAAGCGGTTGGTGGTCCATTATGACCCCTCCACGCATATAATAGCAGAAAATTCTTGTAATCAAACTCTATATATACCCAAAAAAGAGAAGTAATCAGGGTTGATGGTTGTTGTTTTGATGTAAGGTTCAACTTCTGGAGACTGTGACTGCTTTAATACTCGCAGTATCTCGTCTTCATTTTTAGCTAATACAAGCTTCTTTTGTTGTTAATTGCTCACTTTCCATCTCTTTTCTGTTCTAGGTTGTGCTTGGTATGCATTCTTCCTAAACTCTTGATGTTTAGCATGAGAGGAACTGTCATCCCACCTCTGTGTTATAATCTTACATGTATCAATGAATCTGTTAATCAGGATTCTTTTCACTTAGTGGCAGAGAGCTGTCATCCTGTCTGTGCACTAGGGAATTAGATTTGCAGACCTTTTACTGGTTTCAGCCGGCCATCACAGGGTCCTATGCATCTGCTAGTGTGGTCAGTATTCTCCATATTCACCCAATCCTTAAACTGTGAGTAATTGGTGGTCTAAAGCCTTGTCGTCTAGGGGTGTTCACGCATGTCTGGAGTCAAGCAAAGTAGGAGTGGTTATCTGGCTTGAACAAGCATCATTCCTTCCATTCATCCATTTCCAACATTAATTTGAGTTTGTAATGTCCCCGAGCATCTCCGAGCTACAACCTAGGAGAGTTTCTTGGGGTGATAACAGGACGTTGCATCGATATTGGAGAATCTTCAATCCCTATCTGATTGAAATCATGATAGGTGTCCTATCCGTATTTAGCAGGGCATATCTAAAATTAAATACACCTATCCACAAACTTTCAAGTTCATTTTCTTCCTAGTTTCCTTGCATGTCATTCTGCACCATTTTCTCCACAGCAATTGTCGCCTCTGCGTCATGATTGAAAATCCAACTCGTTCTTGACATCCTTCATTTCCAGGTTAGTACTTTCTCACTACCAGTCTGCCCTCCTTGAGTTCTTGAGTAGGTTTAGCCTTTGAATATTAAAAATGCTTAAAAGAGCTTACGAAAGGGGTTTATATCACGAGTCAACAGGTGTGAGAGACACCCAAGTTCATCTCATCGATGTTTTGACCTTAAATCAAAAATCCTAATTTCTCTTCTATATGATGATGGTCTTATCCAATCAAGGGTTTAAGTTACCTCCCTACCTCATGTTCATTTTAATCATCTTCAAAAATCAGGCTACCTTTATGCACCCTCACCCGCGCAAGCCTTTTTCTGCTACGTCTCGCCTGGTTCGACTCTCTAAAATACAAAAGACAAATCAACAAAAGGGATTAAGACAAACCTAATTAGGGCTAATAAATAAGCGACACTAAAGAAATGTCACATTATAAATATGCATATGAGATACTTTATTATGATTTTAATTCTATATATCACATATAAATTCAAAATACAAACAATTAAAAGATTAAATATCACTAACTAGTATATGTGATTAAACATAATTGGGATATTACCACTATCATAAGAAGTCCTAAAAATGGGGAAACAATGTTTGTTAAAAGGGGAATAGTGTCCAGAAGTAATAAATAGTATAAAATATGGTTTCCACTAAAAGGGGAATAGTGTCCAAAAGTAACAAATAGTATAAAATATGGTTTAATGAAGGGTAGAAGTTTCCTACCACGTATGATCTTACCTGTGATTTACTTTTTGAATATCATCTTTTACTTTCATATCTAAATGTCATAAGGTTGAAATATAACACAAAGTTTAAAAATCATCTATTTAAATATTTATTATTTTAAAGGAATGAATATATAAATAATAAAGAAACCTAACTATTAACCTCGAAAACTTTACTCTCTATTATTCAAATCCATTTATGATCGTTAAACAAGTAAATTTTAATCCATTTATATTTAAAACCACTTATCAAATTTTTAATAAGTTTATTCATAGATGCACGAATGGTATTGGATAAAGACTTATTTTAAAATATTAATGAATCATTTGATTTCAAATTTAAAGTTTTGAGGCCCTAGTCCACTCGTGTTGACGTCATTGGGTCAAAAGAGGGAAGTTAATTCACCACCACCTTACCACCCGATATGAAACGACCATCGTCCGATTAAAAAGGGGTTGATTTCAAATTTAAAGTTTTGAGGCCCCAGTCCACTCGTGTTGACGTCATCAGGTCAAAAGAGGGAAGTTAAATCACCACCACCTTGCCAACCGATATGAAACGACCATCGTTCGATTAAAAAGGGGCTTACCATTAAGATTTCACCAGATCGCTAATGGTTCATCAACTTCCACTTAGTTCTTCACCCGATATAACATCTCAACCTTCTGTTAAAAATGGCTCTAATCCCTAGGTTGGTTATTCCTGCACCTTAGCTGGGCATTTAGGGATTTTTAGGTGTGAAATTCATTTATTCATCCTTATGAAAAAGTTTATTTAGACTTTGTTCTGGTTAAAGGATTTATATCGAGCTATGTTCACCCACGTGAAATGTATTTTAGAAGCTAGAGGTATGAGGTTTCATTCAATTATTTCCTTATAGTGTTTTGGGAAGTCATTTCATAAACAAAGGTGCATGAAAAAATTATATTACAAAAAATATTGGTGAAGTAAAGAGAGAACATTTACTTCTTTTATTTACACGTTGTTATCTAATTATCCAAAGGATTAACTCTAATTTGTTTACGTAGAAATTGGGTTTCAACCGGTTAACACGAGACAAAAGGCCCATCAACGAATTACATATATTTCTAATTGTCAAAGACCACGAAGATGAATGAATAAAGTTTCAAAGTTATTAGGAATTATTTGTTAAACAAATGGTTATGTAACAATTATTAAAAACAAATATTATAAACTTTGTATAAAACCCCTGATTTTCACATTCGAGAGGGGGGTTGGAGGGACAACTTTGGAGGCAAGAATAGACTTATGTTACAGGATGGTCTAATTGCACTTGTTGCACAAACCGATCAATAGTGTGTTTGTAACCTTCTATTATGCAATTTGAAGATTGTAAATTTTTAGTCTTCCTTTTCATTTTCATTCTATTTTGTGTGTATACATTGATGCATTATGTGATTTATACAAGGGACCCGATTTCTTGTTTACATTACAGTACCTTACATAATTTTTTATGCTTTCAGATATTAATATTAAGAGAGGAATCAAAGTTAGGAATTCTGCATTTTGTATTGTTTTATTGACTAAAAACACTTGTTGTTCATTAGTTTAACTACAATATTTCATGCAGATATACATATTACAACAATGTATGCTCCTTCATTTTTATTTCTTGTAATTTATGTGCTTGAATGCAAATATATGTTGGAAATCTGGTAGTTGACTTGATTAGCACCATTTTGTCACAACAATTAGATGATTTGTTTATTTTCAAGTATTCATACTATCAGCAAATGAACATGTCTTAATGCTTGCCTTTTGAGGGAGAATGGAATGTAATAATATGTGATTTTATTTTATTTTGTTCTTATTCATTATGATGAGCAACCGATAAATGGAGTACAAGTACAACTAATATTTCTTTCATTTTTCCTTTTCTTTTGTCATATTCATCTCTAATTGGTGTTATGGCCTTTCTCATTGCATACTTAAGGTTTTAATCATGGTTATTGATATTTTAGTTACTATAAGTTCCCTATCCCAAAGTTTAACCTCTATTCCTTTAAACAACACACTTCCATATCTTTAAATCAACCTTATTTATTTGCCTAAATAGAACAATCCTTTAATTAATATTAATTACAGGGAAGACCCCCTAAGGTTAAGGGAGGCCAGCCCTTTGGCCTAAAGTGGGAGGATTCTTGGAATCCTCAGTGATGTGGTCTCAGGTTGTCCTTAGTTACTAGGACAATTTGAGCACCAACACATGGAAATTAACTAAACTATATGGGAATAAAGTTCCTATATAATCAAAATAGTAGCTCAAGTTTAAATTTAAATTTGATGGTAGTATCACGAGGGCTTCACTCAATGAACCTCTAACATATCACATGCATTCGTGGCATACTAAACAATACCCTTTTTTTGCCTGAATTTTGGAAATACCTCTAAAAATCAAATTATTTATCCACCTACCAATACGAATCCAATACACCTTCCCAATTTAAAAAACCCCTACTTTCACTAGATATTGTAGGTATCCATTTTTTCATTAACATTTTTTATACCCCTTTATATTTTTTCATTAACTTTGAGCTCCATTTTTATACCTGTCAATATAAACACCCTTTATCCCCTATTATATGTTCAACATATTATGTCATTTTTTCCTCAATATATATCCCCAAATATGAATGCATGTGGTATGGTACTTCGCCCCCAGTGAAGCCCCGGTGGGTAGTATATACAAGTGTAACACTAGATTGATTGCAAAGGGTTATTCACAGAAATAAGGAATTGATTATGAAGACACTTTTGCACCTATAGCTAAATTGAATACCATTAGATTAATGATCGCATTGGCTTCTAAGTATAATTGGACACTACATCAATTGTATGTTAAATTACCTTTTCTAAATGGAGAATTAAAGGAAGATGTTTATCTTGTTCAACTATAAGTGTCTAAAAAATAGGGTCAATAACAACTTGTTTTTGGTTTAAAAAGGCATTATATGGACTTAAATAGGCACACGAGCTTGGTATATGAAAATTAATACTTTCTTCTTTCATCAAGGTTTTACTAAAAGTAAGGGTGATCCGATATTTATATTAAGAAGGATGACAATGGCCATATTGCTTTGATTTCTTTATATGTTGATGATCTTACTAGAACAAGAAATGCTAATGAGTTAATTGAAGAAATCAAAAGACAATTGACATAGGATTTTGAGATGAATGACCTTGGTTAGTTACATTATTGTTTAGGCCTTGAGGTATGGAAAGAAGATGGTGATACCATAATCACACAAAGCAAGTATACAATGGAGTTAATTAAAAGGTTTAATATGTGTGAATGCAAACAAGTGTCTAGTCAATTAGAACAAAATGTTAGGCTCAATAGTGACGATGAAATATAAAAAGTGAATGGTACTTTGTATCGACAATTGGTGGTAAATTTGAATTATCTCACTAGAACCATGTCAAACATTGCATATTTAATCAATACACTCAGTCAATTCATGGCTAAGCCTCATGATAGTCATTGGAAAGCAACAAAGAGAGTCCTTCGATATTTGAAAGGGATTGTTAATTTTGGTGTTGAATATACTAATAATTTTAATGTTAATTTGACAGGTTATTCAAATTCAAATTAGGTAAGAGATCCTAGCAACAAAAGGTCAACTATAAGCTATGCATTTGAAATAAGATATGAGATCATGTCATAGGACAAAAAGAAGTAGCAAACTATTTCCTTGTCATCCACTTAAGCTAAGTACAAAGCTTTATGCAGTGCTGATCATGAGGCAATTTGGTGGAGGCAAATTCTTGAAGATATGAGAGAAAAGCATAAGGTACCAACAATATAGCCAAAGTTCCAACAATCTAGAAAACAACCTAATATATCATGCCAAGTCAAAGCATATTGAGACACAAACCATTTTGTAATAGAGAAGATATAATAAAGGAAATTGACTTGAACTATTGCAATACAAATGATAATGTGGCAAACATCTTTATAAGGCCTCTTTGAAAGGCAAAATTTGAATTTTGTAGAGACAAGTTAGGTGTTGTAGAAAATACATTTTTCAATCAAAGGGGAGTGTAAGAATAAATCTAAAAAAGAATATGTTTCTATTAGGTGTCAATTTATTAGAGTAGTTCCAATTCATTTTGGTAGAGTATTGCTACTTTTAGCAATATCAAATCCACAAGTTTAGGAATCTATTGAACCCTATTTCCTTAATAAATGTAACCCATTCCAAGCAATAATATTCAAATGTGTGTGTGAGAATTCTATCTCACTTCCACAGTGAGTTTTAAGATCTCTAATTCTAGAATCAATATGCACGTAAGTTTGCTTGGCCGATGGGACATTCTTGAAGTACATAACCTTCATGGCCTCTAACTTTTCCTCAATCTTTCACCACTATATATGCATCACAAGTATAATGGTGAGGGTGCCCAATTATATAACTCAATGCTTGAGTTCCCTTGTGATTGGAATTGGGCCTATCAATCCCTAATTTTAGATTCAAATCACTCTTGGTCTTACTTGATCTTCTAATGGATAGATACATCCAATTACAATTTTATAAGTGTCTTTGATGGCCTTGGAAATTGACCATGTGTAGTCCCATTAATTACTATAGGGATCAAACCTTGCAGATACTCCTTTACTAAGACAATGGGGTCTTGAAAGCTCTTTAAACATGGTTAATTCATATGGCTGAACAAGCCTTGGATGTAACGATTATGGATTATCAAGCTAGCCTCTTAGGAAATTTGAAAGCATATATCACGGCCTCAAGTTAATGATTCAATGTATTAGTTTGTTGATTAGAAGGTAATAACAATCTTTCAAATCCAACAAGGTATATTGATGGGTGTCATCTGATAGGGTCAATGCTATTTCATTAGGAAATGTATATCCCAATACGATAGGGGTTAAGGATTTAGTCTCATCATCGAGGAATCATGATTTTGGAGTGAAACATGGAAGATGAAAAATCTCATTGCTAAGGAATCACAATTATGAAGCATAATGGGGAAGAGAAAGTGTCTCATCACCGAGAAATCATGTTTGTGGAGCGAAATGGGGAAAGGATAAAGTATCATCACCCAGAAATCAAGACTGTAGGGCAATATGATTTTTCATTTGACCAATGATAAGCATTGTCGGGCTTTGACCATCTTCAATAATAACCTTTTTAGTTAGCGACGCATATTAGTGAGTCCGACAAATCCTTGGTGATAAGGGTTTCCCATTGAACCAACATTATATAGCTAGGCTTAGTCCATTTTTGTAGAATAGGGTTTTTCTCTACCCCAACGACTCATCACCTAAGGATGTGGCTAGAGCTTAAGAAGGTCATGAGCTAAGAAGAGTATACCATGTTGAAGTGTTGACTAACATGATAAATGAGAAATCATGAAGGGAGTCATCACATAATATATTTCATTGGGAAATATATGTTACCTCTAAAGATTACTCGGATGTGATCCCTCACATCATGATACTCTTCCTTGACTAAATACTCACTTTTGATCAACAACAATCGTGACAACATAGTAGAATTAAAGTGAAATTGCATCCATAAGATGAAATCTGAAGGGGTGAGGATTGAGTTATTAAGGTTGTCAAAATAATGGGAACATGTTATATTTCGACAAAATGCCTCGCCTCTAAAAACATGGCAAGGAACGATGTCAACATTGTCATTGGAAAGCCATTGATATATGATTCCTTGTGAGATCATTTATTAAAATCCAAGGATATTAGAGATCAGTTGTAATCAATTGTCATTACAATGGATGAACAAGATGCAATGGTTGTAACTTTTAAAAGTTTTCCTTCTTCCCATGCAAATTTAATGAGATTTTGAATATTACTAACACTAATAGAGATATGGCATTTGATTAATTGAGCACTAAGGTTTTGCAACAAAACAAATGGAAAAAGCAATTTGGGATTAACAATGCTAATGAGTCCTTTGAGGTAGCACTTGCAACGAAGTTTAAGAGCAAGGGAAATAAACATAGGAAAACAAATAATGGTTACTCTTTTAAGTTAGATGCGAATAGAAAAGTAATTAAATGATTTTGTTGTGGAAAATTAGGGCATATAAGCAATGCTTGCAGGAAGCAGTTATGGGATGGAAAGAACAACGAAGAACATTCTTTCAATGATCATTTAAAAAAGAAACGTGTTAATGTGGCCAAACATAAGGAGGAGGAAGCGTTATAGGAGGTCATGTCTAATGACAAAGATTCAAAGACTAGTAAGGTTGATTGGTTATTTGATTTATGAGCATCTAAACATTTTACTAACAATATGGATTGCTATATTGATTTTGTAGAGGATAAAACTCAGTCTAATTATGTTGTATTGAATGGTAGAGAAAAATATAAGGTTAAAGTAAAGGGAAATGTCCTACTTCAACTAAAAAGTAAGAAGTTAATGATTAAACATGTTTCTTACGTTCCTTAGTTGGAGAAAAAATTTCTTTTGATAAGTGGTATAATAAAGCATAACACACAATCACGTATAAATTTCAATAATAATAGGTGTTTTATTGTCAACAAGAATAGAAAAAAGATGGTTGCTATGGTTGGTTTCTATTGATATATAGAAGTTGAGAATGCAAGGTTCATTCAACAGAAATATGGTTGCAACTTCACTAAAAAAATAGCCATAATGCCTACGCCAAAGAGGTGTGTGGTGAGACTGAACTCAAGAAATGAAGCCCTACATGATGATATTATTCAAACAAAGTCAAAATCAACGAAGAAGAGAAAGAAAACAACAAGTATATTGTGCATTATCTATTTAGTTACTAAGAAGAAGATCCTCAAGGAGGTTGAAAATGATGTGGTAAAGAAGAAGACCCTTAAGGTGGGTGAAGATGATGGTGCTTCTTTAGAAAAGCAAACATGAAATCTTGATATCATGGAATACCAAGATGTGGAGAAGGCAAGATCAATGACCAACCCAAGTTCTATGCCAATTGTAGAAATATTGACTACTCAACCAACATTGGCTCTCATTTGGCTTATCAATTAATGGTCAAACAAAAGGACGATAACATAGATTGTGCTTCATCGACCTTGCTAGATACAATTCACTTTCCAATCACTATTTTAAAAAACTTATATAGTGGACTGCAAACATCTTGCTTGTTTAAAGCTTTTGTCTTTTTATATTTTGAAAAAGCATTTAAAATGATCATTATGGAATGGTGTTGGAGATAATGGTCATGTTTAAAACATATGACTTAGATGAATAATAATTGCTCACTAATAAAGTGATGAAATATTGGGGCATTTAATGTAGTTATTAAAGTAGTTGTTAATAGTTAGGTAGGTAGGAGTTATGCAATGTACTCCTCCTTTCTCCTACTATGGAATGAGACAACACATAATCTAATAAATCAAACCACTCTTTCACATTCACGTGTATTCTTTTTCGTGCATGTGTGTGTAAAATCTCATAGAACATACTATATCTATCTTTAAACAAAACACTCTTCATGAATTTAGAAGAAACATTAATTTAGTCCTATAACCTAGGCTTCTTGTATTTGACACTAGTGCTTGAAACTATCTCTAATAACCTTCCAAAATTTGTTGCACACATGTCATGAGAAACATATATAGACACTCTTTTTAGATAGTTTGGATTTTAAAAAGCCAACCGTTCTTCCATGATATGAATCGCCCAACATCTTCCATGTTGCGCTAAATCCTCAAAAACATCACCTTGATTGCATGAAAGAAAAACTATATCAAGGTAACCTAATTGAGCAACAATGTTCAACATCTTTGATATGTTGCACTAATGTCTCCAACAAGATTTCAATAAGCATTAATTGAAGTAAACTCCAAAGTCACTTTGCTTAATGAACAAGTAACTTCTCTTATTGCTTAAAGCATTAATTCCACCACCCAAAATAAGGATATATATATTCATAATATTGTAACAATAATCTAATTTAAACCAAAGCTTAACTAGACAAATTGACATATGTATCCATAATAGTATGAGATCTGCTTGTTAATGGGGCAAGGGATGCTCTAGTTGATGGACAAGAAAACCCCTCAATGAAATAATTCAACTACTAGTATACAAAGTATGTTGAATTAACCATGTTAAATTAATATGATTACAATTTAAAAAAAATAAAATAAATAAATAAATAAAAATAAAAATTATCCATTCGCCTTATGAAATATAACTAAATATTACTTATGAAATCTAATTTGAATGCTTCTGCCCATCAATAATATACACAATCATTTTTCATTACTAATATTGTACACATTAACTACGTTCTTCATCTATTACATCACTTATATTAACAAAACCAAACCTTGATGGCTCATTCTAAGTATTCGAATAGTGATAAAAAAAAGTCTCCAACTTATAAACAATATCCACTCATTTCATGTTAGGAACTTCAAAATCTCAATTACTACAACAAACCATACAATCATAAGGCATGGACATAGTAATTTAGAGTCACGCTATGGCTATCGATTATGGACACAATAACCAAGTTTGAGAATTTTGATTTATATTTTTATGGCCAGGCTTTGCTCGTTAATGCTGCTTCCGCACTGCATTTTGTTTTTATACAATACATGTATATAGAAATTTATTATTAAAGTTTAAATAAGTAGTGTGCTTTAATTTTAAAATAGGGTATAGAATAATATTATTTTAAAGTTTAAATAATTATTATATATTGATTTTAAATTAATGAAGCTGAAGAATTGTTTGGATGGTTAAGAGTGACTGAAATCCAGGTAAAAAAAAATTTCAAAAAATCTTGTAGAGTCAGTGTTTGAATCATGTTTTTGATGGTGAAAATGGATTCAGTGCCATCAAAAACATCTAGGGCACCTAAAATTTTGAAGTTTAAGAATTATAACTTGGATTTACAAAAATTCTTGCCAGATTTTCTCTAAATATCATTGGAATTTCCATAACTTTCCGGACAACTCCTCTGCCTTCTTAGACTACGCGTTTTAAAAAATAAGATAATCCAAAGAAATAACTTTCCGGACAACTCCTCTGCCTTCTTAGACTACGCGTTTTAAAAAATAAGATAATCCAAAGAAATCTTGTTTTATCCCACATGCAAACTAGGAAATCAAAAGCCCGGGGAAGAAGAGTATAAAAGGGGGAAATAAGAGAATAGAAAACATACTTACCTGGGCGGGGTCAATCGATGATCAGGAAGGTCGATGGCCTAGGAAGACCACTTCCATTGCACTTGGGAGGGGGGCATCTCCCACTGAGGAGAGTGCACGTCATAATTTGTGGCAGCGGAGGCTCTTCGCGCAACTTAGAGGAGAGGATGCAAACGTGAAACGATAATCGATGAGGAAGACCACTTGCGTTCGCGCGGCCTCCAACCCAAACAAATCAAATTAGATGGTTTATGGCTTATTTTGCCGATTCCTCGATGCAGAATTTCTGAGGTTTTAATAATTTTTGAGGTTGTCAATGACTCTGGTTTCTAGTGTATTTGATACTGTGATGTTTTGTCAACGAATCTGCCTTTAATGAGTCTGAAAATCTCTATGTTAACATTGAGTCTGCTTTTACGGAAGGATAGTGGTTTATGTTCTCACTGCATCTGTGTAACAAAAAGTTGGGCAACGATTGCTGGTCAACACTTACGATGATGGTGGCGTAAATATTGGAAAGATGGGCCTTTTCCTATTTTTGTATTATTGTCAAAGACTCTGGTTTCTAATGTTATGATATTGTTTTTGTATCACTGAATCTGCGTTTCCGAATCTGGTTTTAAAAAGACTGAAACTCTTTGTGTTATCACTCTGGTTTTAGTAAGTCTGAAACTCTTGATGTTATCACTGAATCTGCTTTTACGAAAGGATAGTGGTTTATGTTTTCACTGAATCTGTTTTACAAAATGTTCGGCTACGATTACTGGTCAACACTATGATGGTGCGGCGATAAATATTGGAAAAATGGTAATCTAACTCCGTTCTTGGCATTCTTTGTGTGAGAGAGATGATAATGTTTGTGTTCAAACCCTATCATAGCTTCTTTTGCAGAGTACCTATCTTCCTGACCCTTTCCATGCTCTTTTTTCACATATTTCCCGTGTTAGGACATTGTTAGAAATGGATAACCAAAGGAAAAGTCTAGTTTTTTATTTTTCAAATGGTTTCTACCACCACCAATGTCCCGTCATACCTCTTCCAAGAATGTACCTTATATCCTAAATGTGCAGTGTAATTTTCCAAGGAACTAATTCTGGATTAGATTGTTTCATCTTCCTAACTGCTAAACCTTATTGTAATCTGTTGTTGTCTTTGCACGAAGAGCTTCAAAACTTGTGCCTCCTTTCCTCAAAGTAGCAGACTATCTGCTCATTTCCATCATTGGTTCCAAAGAAAGATCTGGGTCTGATAATCAGAGGGTGAGGTAATCTGTGATTTCCAGCAAAACCCACTAAAACAGTCCTTTCCTATCATAACTTCGTCCCCATTCCCAACTCTCTATGCCAGCTAATTTCCAACGAGTGAGACAGCTTTGACTAGACCCTTCTAGTATCTGTAAATCAAGGTTTCAACAGAACAACAGGCAGATATGCGATTGAAGCATGTGCATTACCAATCGTATTCTCAAAATATGTGATATAATCTTCAAAGTCAGCACATAGACTTTACTCAAGATTGATCTCGCATACGTGAATGATTGGTGCTAGGTTCAAGTGGGCAATGGAGAGATGAAATAGATGAAAACCGGCAAGGTAGTTACAAATCTGATCTTGTTGATTAAAAGTATTCTAGAACTGAATCATTAAAGCAGGGGAAGCAAGCACAATGTGAATGAATTTTCAATAGTGAAGAATTGGTGTAAAACTAGCTAAGTTGACTTCCGTTAATCATAGATGACAGAAGTACATAGCTGTGATAAATTTCATATACAAACTTGTTCCAGACTGATTGTCGCTACTTCGGACCTCGTTGATATGCAAAGATCCTTAACATGAGCCTTTTGACTTGCAGATTGGATGAATAAACAAGAAGATAAGAGTACTCATATAATAGAAGATGAAAAACATTGAACAATGAGTACACACCTCAAATGTAGTGCCAAAAGGTCACGATCATCGTAGATAATCTCTATTCTATCCTTCAACCCTACGGCGTTATGATTCCCATCTTCATTTTATCCTTCATGCTAGGCTAGCAGCATTACATTCCAATCACATTAGTTTTCGTAAATAGGAAAAGGCACCCAGGGAGGGCACCCTTCATTATTCACGCAAAATCAGAACAAAAAGACAGCAATATTTTTGGCTGAAAAGGTAGTGAACTTCTCCATTTGTTTGCATTCAAAATTTTGCACAAAAATCCCGTGGAACATAGAGCCTTGATCATGTGTATCGTTGGATGAATTCCATGGCTCCCATGTTAAAGTCAAATTTACTATGATATTGTGGATTTTGACGTTCGTAGCTCCCCACTAATCAAATAGCGTGCTTACCTTACAAAAAATTATGGGAATTGTTTAGTTTTTTTTGCTTTCTTATGAAGTGCGTAATTTGTCAGTGAACATAGCTATTGAGATATATCTACTATCATATCCAAAAATGAACCATACCAATTTTCAAGAAGATTTGTTGTCACTTACTCCAAAGGGCTCAAGCATGTTGATATAATTCTTGTGTAGGACTCTCTAGCCTCTCTTCAAAAAAGGCATCTTGTCGCCAAATATTCACATTCTTTTCAGAGACCATGCATAGATCAAGATAACGTTTAAGATGATTAAGCAAAATTGGATGGCGTTGATGTTCATGGCTTGAACTTGACCCTATTCTAATATATCTACACTCGGATCAGCATCATTGGAGACATTGCTTCTTAAAAAGTATATGCTTTCAACCTCCTAGGCCCTCAATTTCAAGGAGGATCTGGCCCTTCCTGCATGTCTTACAAATTTGTAGTAACAGATAACATGAAGCAAACAACCAAGCCACGTATGGTCTCTGTTGCTCCTCATAGGCATATGAGTGGTAAATGCACATTTCAGGGATAACTTGCAGGGATGTCGAGAGACTACAGATACACACTTATTTTTTCTTTAGGATAGTCCCTCTTGTGATGATTTTCCATGGTTTTGCTTAAGGATTGATGAGCATAGTGGTCCTCTTTCATGGATCATGTGGTTGATTTCTTTGGTTTCTTGTAATGCATACTCTCTCACATCATGGTGCTTGGATGATATCATCTTTAGGGCTACATTTCACTCTGCATGCTCTAGTTCACTTGATGTCTATCATACAGATTTACGCTTGGTCCAAGAAGCTATGATTGATATGTTGGAATATTGAGATTAGGCTATAGAAATATGTCCAGGAAAACCAATGAGAATGAAAGTACCAGCATAATAGATCCTGGAACAACAATTTTGTATAAAATTTTAACCTTCAAGGAGGAGAAATGTGTAAATGTTCCTGGCCTTGAAACTTGTGAGGTTGAGATCAGTCAAGACAAATCTGAATTGGTAATGAACAAACGAGCTTTGCAGATATTGTAGATCAACCTCACAGGGTTTGCTGCTGAGACACTTCCAGATGAAAACTAAGGGGACATACAATAATAGAATTTTTATTTTTATTTTGAAAAGGGAAAGCTGCGTTTCATGGAATCTATGTCAGTTGCAACATGTAAGCAGACAGGGTTGGGAGAAGATAGACAGCAGAATTGAATTGTTATGCGAGCTTCATCTTTGAAGTATTTCTGTCCTTTTGATATCAGCTACTTGGTGAAATGTAATCCTATTCTTGGATTCCTATGCATATTTCCAGTTCGTTTAAGCTAAAGAGAGGGTGCTTTAAGCCAGCAAATTCTGCCTTGTTTTATGAAGAATCTTTGTTGGTTCAGTGCCCTATTCGACCTCAATCTGGGCACTTTAATGAAGGATGTATTCAGCTGTTTTAAAGTCTAATATTAACCTCATTCAGAGTGCTGTCAGGATGGATGATTTCAGACTTGAATAGGGATTTGGATTCGCTCTTCCAAGCATTGCCTTGTGATATTTTGGATAAAACTGTGTTATTTCGGAAGAGGAGATAAGTGCTCAGCAAAAGAGATTTACTCTAACCTTTTCTCATCTATGACAACCATTTCTAAGCTGACGTGGAAAATACACATGATCATCTTCAGCGCCCTAATCAAGGAAGACAACTTGGTCATGCTTTGACTTGGTTTAGGTCAAACCAGGAAACATGAGAAGAATCACCTTGCTTGACATGAAGATGTGGCACCTCAAGCCTAAAAAGGATAAGCAAAGCAGGCATTGTCATAAACTATAAAAGGGTTAGGTCAGCCCTACTTGTATATTCACAATTTTAAGGTCGGTCCTACTTGTATTTGTTACCCCCTGATATCTAGGGGTAGCTAGAGGAGATTTTTCTCCTACAGTCCTGATCACAAACATTAGTTCCTCAGATGACATCCATGGTCCTCCACTAACAGTGGACGAATGATGTTTCCATTGTTTCATATTAAGTGTTAATGCCTTCTGTATTTGAGATGAAGTAGTAATGCCTTATGTATTTGACATGGAGTGACCATTGGTTGAGTCAGATAATGGATCATGATGTTCTAAATTTATGCCTTTTGCCTTGTTTCACAGTGTCAGTCATCATCATCTTAAATTAAAGTGTTGTCACTCTTGGATTGAGTTCTGACACTTTGGGGCCTTGAAAGGTGTAGCATACCCATATACCGTGTTGTCACTCTTTGGTTGAGTTGGACTACTGGGGAATTTGAAAGGTGTAAGCATAACCATATCCCAGTCCATACTTACACTTTCATATTTCCTAATTTCTCTTATTCCACTCATGACTGGTTGTCATGTCACAAAAAGGTTTGTGCCTCATAGTTCCATAAGATGGAGCTATGAGATCGAGGTTGATTCAATTAAATTAAAAGAAAAATAAAGGAAAGAGTAAGATGTAAAGGTCAAATGCAAAAGAAAATGAAGAGATATTAAAGAAATGTCAAAAGCCAAAGCAAAGCTTAAGCAATGCCCTCTCACGGTGAAGCCATTACCCCAAGTCCTATGCAATGAAATGCATATCTAAAAAGGACTAAATTAAATTATTTCAAGTCCCATGTGATGAAATTCATATACATAGAAAAAGGGGCTCAATGAAATGAAATTAAAAATAAAAACTAAACAAAAAGAAAAAAGGCAAGTAAAGGGGTAGTGAGAAACAATGTTGAGAAAAGGGTAACTCAATGCATAAGCTCTCCCTTAACAAATACACCCATGTGAACATATATCTTAAGCAACCTAACATGACTATACAATACAATTCATTACGTTATCTCTCAAAACCATACCTTCTAAAGGTTCATGCTTCATAGAGCTTTGAGAGGCTACTTACATACTTGAAGGAGGCTGTCCCACTTCTCTTGAAGGACGTTGGGCTACTTTTGATGTCCTTGCAACCTTTGGGAGAGGATGTACCACCTTTTGAGGAGAACGTTGCACTTGGAGGCTTAAATGTTGCACCCTTTGGAGAGAAAATTTCACTTCGGAGCCCCTACATATGCCTTTTGGACATCATTTGATTGAGTTATCCACTCTTGGGAGACCAAACATGCCACATATGTGACTTTGAATATGTATTGATGGAGGATGTCATAACATTGAGCACTTTTACTTCATTTTTGTTAAAATTGGAAGCTAGAGCCAAATTCCACCTTGGGACAACTCATTTGATGGAGATGATGATTGCATTAAATTCCTCTTTTCGAGAGGACCAAAATTGATATAAAGATCATCTAATTTGGACAAGTAGAAGTGTGTTTTTGAATTTATGCCCACACATGTGCAAATTATTCAGGGCGGCGGCATATCATGTAGGCTCATGAAGCCCAATAGACATGACTCTTAATCCTCATCAACTTGTATAAATACAAGTGTCCCTCCTCCTCATTTGGCACATTCATCACTCGCTCATTGTCTTTCCTCTCGTTGGTTGCGCAGAGAGGCCCTCTACAACCCAATATGGGGGTGGATTTCACATAAACATGTAAAGGTAAACGTGAATGTAAACATTTAACATGTAATGTTTAACATTTAACATTTTTAATCTAATGTCGACCCTATTTATAAATCAATCTAATTATTATTATGTATAAACACAATATAAATTTAAAATATTAGGAGGTTTATGAACACAAAAAATAAGTATGGTAAGTAAATAAAAATATAAATAAACTAGAGTTATGGTAAATAAATAAAAATATAAATAAACTAAAGGTATGGTAAATATATAAAACCTCTTTTTATATTTAGTCCATAAACCTCTTTATATTTAAAGAAGACTCAAAAGAGAGGTTTTATTTAGGTGAAGCATATGGGCCAAATACCATTTTTATAAAAAAGGTTCGGTAAATTAATAAAAATATAAATAAACTAGAGGTATCGTATATATATATATATATATATATATATATATATATATATATATTATACTCCATAATTCACTTTATATTTACGAACACTCAAAAATAAGGTTTTGTTTAGGGGAAGCCTATGGGCCAAATACCATGGGCCAAATTATTATTAATATCATGCAAAAAAAATTTATTAACCCTAATATTAATATTAATAAAAATAAAAATTGCACGTGGTATTAAGACCCAATGGTATTGACCCATGGTATTCACGTGGAATGTAGTGTATTTAAAGGGGGCAATTAAACTAGCATAGATCCATCTTTACTATGGATCTACTAAGGGTCGTGAGGGATCAAATATCCTAATATGCAAACTACCATAGAGCTAAACAAGATTTGATCCCTCTCAATGCTTAGTAGATCCAGAGTAAAGATAAATCTATGCTAGTTCATACAACTTTGGGCACTCTTCTCTCTCTCACACCTGTGTCAAGAAGGACGAGTTTTCTGGGTTGAATTGTAGGTCTGAAATTTCATATAGCAGACCAAGTTTGACCAGCGTTGACCAAGGATTGTTGACTTTCTGGGTTGAATTGTAGGTCTGAAATTTCATATAGCAGACCAAGTTTGACCAGCGTTGACCAAGGATTGTTGACCAACTTTGATTGTGATTTTTGGAGGAATTTTTCTATCTGCTTAGGCTCGATTTCTGAGCACATAAATCGAGGGAATATGGATAGTTTGACTAGCGCTTTACTGCACTTTGACCGCAAAAATTACAACAGGTTTTCTCTCTCCTTCAGTTTGACTAGCGCTTTACTGCACTTTGACTGCAAAAAATTACAACAGGTTTTCTCTCTCCTTTGACCGATTTGTTTTGGGTTGACTTTGACCTCATGATTATGCTGAGATTCACTGTGGAACACTGAGTTGCTTTGAGGATGATTTATTGCTGATTTGATCAATGTTGACTTTTTGGTTAGGGCTGAAGTTTGATTGCAGTTAATTGCAGAAATTTATAGGGTTGTTTTGACTTCGAATTGGGCAAGTCAATTTGACTTTTGCACTCTCTCTCTCTGTTGAACTTTTGATATAATAATAAGAAGAATTGATGAAAGGATTTTCCCCATATTGGGTTTTTCCCTCGCATGTGCCAAATTTGGTGTCCTCTTGTCTTGGCTTGTCTTTTGCATTTTGTTTCATGTTCTATTTGCTTTTACTATCAATGTGATTATTGTGATTGCTATTGGAAATTAGAAATTGTTATTGGGATGCTAAGGAACATTGAAGTAAATTGTGTTAAGCATAGAACATACCATTGTTAACTAAAATTAACATGGAATCAGAGCTCAGGTGAAGACAAAGCCCAAGAAAGTGTGAGAAAAACAATCACTAAGAAGAGTTGTTGGACAAGAATATTAGTCTAGCTTCAATGAAATTCGAGGATAAGCTCAAGGACAAATCTAACTATCATGCATGGAATATGACTTTGGACTTGAGTTTGGAAGAGAATGATGCTATGGACTATGTAAAGGGAAGAGTGGTGGAGCCTCCTTCAAATGCACCTGCTACTGCAAAGACAAAGTATAAGAAATGTGAGGTCAAAGTCAAGAAAATTATCATAGAATCCATTCAAAAGCATTTGTTTGTGTATATTTCTGATTTGGAAACATCTAAGGAGATGTATGATAAGTTGGTTGGGATGTTCAAAGTAAACAGTGCAAATCAAATCCTTTTTCTCGAGAACAAGTTGAAGGACATCAATGGATAAAGGAGAATCTATTCAATCCTACTTCATGAGGATTACCAAAATCAAGAATGATATTGTATCTGTTGGAGAAGTTGTTGTTGACAGGTTGCTCACTCTCATTGCACTTGGAGGTCTTACAAGAAGATGGGAATTTTTTAGCACCCCCATCCTCAACAATGACAGGATTCCCGGTTTTAATGAATTATTGGCTAGATACAGTCAAGAAGAAACAAGGATGATGGAGAGAGATAAGCCTTCAAATGGAAATGATCCTACTGCTTTCTTTGCTCATGCTAAGAGGAAGAACAATGTTGGTCCAAGGAATAAGGTCAAGGATTTAAGTTGGGATTCAAAGAAGGGAGAAAAGGAAGATGCTACAATTGCAACAAGTTTGGCCATTATGCTAGAGAGTGTCCTCACAAGAAGGATACTCTAAGCGATGATGACAACAACCACAAAAATTTCAAAGGCTATGGCAATCAAAGGAACAACAAGTTCAACAACAAAGGAAAGAGGAATGCTCCTGCTGCTTGATATGGAAATGGTTAACCTCGCAAAAGATCAAGAAATTCCAGTGGAGCCTCAAGGCACTTCACTAGGTACAAAGAGGCCCTCTCAAATTTGGTTGAAAAGAAGACTAACCTAGAAATCATACTTGGAGATAATGCCACCTATCCCGTGAAAGGAATAGATACTGTCACTCTTCACTTGAATCAAACTCAAACCATTCATCTACAAAAAGTATTGTATGTGCCTGATTTGAAGAAGAACCTGGTATCTATTTCTGCGATGGAAGTTAAAGGCTTCAAGGTAGCATTTATTAATGGAAAGGTATGTATTTGGAAAAGATACCCTAAAGATGAATTTACACTTGGATATAGGGTTGATGGTCTTTATCAAGTTGGAGGAAGTCCTTTGGGAGCCATGTCTTGCGATACTTCTCTTCAATTTGAACTATGGCATCGAATATTTTCCCACCTTCATTACAAAGCCTTACCTGGGGTAAGGAAGATGGTCACAGGTATGCCTGAATTCAACATGAATCATGAAGGAATTTTCCATGGTTGTGCAACTGGGAAACTTACAACTCTCACAGTGATCCGACAAATCTCACGTAGAGGCTGATGCAGGGCCACACAAAGTTTGAGAGAGAGTCTGAAATTTTGTAGCAGAGTCAGTTTCACAAGCCGAGAGCCGAGGTGTGAGACCAAGAGGCTGAGAGCAGTGAATCCGGGCAATAAACAAATCAGGTGGCTGGGTGATGTAGTGCTTAGAGGGGTTGACGCAGGGACTGCGTGAGGATTGTGCAGGGCCTACCAGAGGCACCTCATCCAGTGACCAGATCAGTCGGGATTTTTCTCAATGATTATGTGAGATAATCTTACAAATATTTCTACCATTATTTATCGCTCTATAACTGAATAACCCTTGAGCTATTCAGAGATGTATTGAGAATTTTCCACTGCTTAATAATAATAAACCCTCATATCTGCTGCACTGGTTTTCCCGCATTGGGTTTTTTCGGGGACATTTGTCCAAAAAAACGGTGTTATTACGTTGCATTTTCTTTTTTTCTTATTATATTGTTTCCACATACAAATTAATTAAGTGAAGGCTGCAATGTATGTATTTCAATATTTGTCTTAGGAAAGTGCAAATAACTCGTTCATGTAAATCTAGCAAGTAGGAGAAGTATCTTTAGTTGTTGTAGTAGGAATTCTGGTTTAGGAATTTTCACATGGTATCAGAGCTGCATGTGGAACAAGAAGAGCAGTGCCAGAGAACCTAGCCTGAGCAGAAGAGGGAGATCGAAAAGTTGTAGGAGGCAGTGGTTCGAAACCCCAGAGGATTTGCGTATTTCTTAGCCGGAGAGCTGAAATTTCGAAGCAGTCTCTCTCCAAGTGAGTCGACGGAGAGAAGGGATTCAAAATTGAGTTTTTGCCAAGGCAGAGGGAGCAACACTGAAGTCTCAGTGTGAGGAGAAGCTGGTGGGACGCAGATTTTTCTACAGGCAGTTTGCTGGGCAGAAAATTGTTAAAAGAGAGAGGAGAAGCACAGTTGAGGGAATTTCTTCCTCAGAGAATTCCTAGCCAAGGAATTAGAATTCTCTATAGCTAAGCAAAAGAAAGGGGCATTAGTTTTGCTAGCAGAGGGACTGCTAAGGAGATGTGGGACGCTTTGTCTACAATATATCAGGGATCTTTTGAGCAGTGGAAGATGTACCTTGAACAAAAGTTGAGATCAGATGCAGAAGGGGGAGCATGTGGATCCATTCCTCATGAAGCTTCAGGGGACCTGTGATAAATTGTTTGTTATGGGGCATATATCTCAAGACTTAGAGTTGGTTAGATTGGCCCTCAAATTTGTCTCAGATGAGTGGCATATCTTTGTCTAGAGTATCCTGGGTAGGGTGAATTTGCCGAATTGGGATGAGATGTGGGCGACTCTAAAACAGGAGGAGCTGAGGAGAGACTTAGTCAAGGTTAAACTTGATGGAAGCAACGACAGTGGGTTGAAGCCCAAGGAGATGGAGGAAGAGAATGCAACGCTTGCATCGAAGGGACAATAGAAGCAAT
Organism: Pinus tabuliformis; assembly: GCA_031772625.1. Taxonomy (NCBI): domain Eukaryota; kingdom Viridiplantae; phylum Streptophyta; class Pinopsida; order Pinales; family Pinaceae; genus Pinus; species Pinus tabuliformis. Next base: position 816,937,743 of record CM062818.1, read on the forward strand.
GAAGACATAAGAAGGACGTCTCAGAGATCAAGTGTTTCAGGTGTGGTGAGATGGGTCACTACGCTACACAATGTCCTATCAGGAAGAAGGACAAGGATAAGAAACACGATCTGAAGGCTGCGCCTGCGAAGATCGAGGAAGAGGAGTTCACCATAATAGCCAAGATACCTCCAGGAGGGAGGTGGCCTGATTTGGAGATGTAGTTAGAAAGAACTACATATGGGTAGGATCCTTGAGGAGCCCACCTCTTGGATCAATTCCTTGCTATGGGAGCCCAGTTCAGAGGTAGCAGGATGGACTAGTGTCCGATGGTGCTGATGAGTGTTGGAAAGATAGTTGCAGTGTCTAGGAGTACCAGAGACTGAAGATTGCAGAGCAGAGTTGGCAGTAGTGCAGATGGCACAGAGCAGAGGTCAGCAACAGTGCAGTAGATTCAGAGGGTCAACGTAGAGACTAGCAACAGTCTGGCTTCAACATTCACGTGGTATCATACTAAACATAGTTAATTTAGTAATTTGGGATGTTTTTCCATTGTTGATGGAGTAGCAACAATAATTTGCAATGCAGGGGCAGTTGGCAGTGCCAATGCCAACAACAACACGAATGAAAAATTTCAGAGGGAGTTGCAGTATGGATGCAATGTTGAAAGTGGTAGGGTTAGCAGCAGTAAAGATGCAACATTTGCGTAGTAGTTGGTGGAGAGCATGTCAGGCATCAACAACACAGAGGACAATTCTTTAGAGTCAGAGCAATATGAAACAACGTATATTGCTAGAGTACATCCTCGCTAAGAGGGAGTGTTGATTTTGTTGATTTGGGGTAGCATTGGATGTGCTATAGGACTAAAATTTTGCAGGGAGGCTTGGGCACATGTATTCCAAAGAACCCAGAAAGCATTTTGGGAAATTCCATAAAAATCAGTGGACTAAATAGTAAGCAAATCTCACTATTAAGTAGAATATTTAAAACTTAGCAAATAAGAAATCCCAAATAACAAAAAAACGTTTTAAATAGCTAAAATTGCATTTAGAAATATAATAATTATAATTAATAATTAACCAACCTAGATCCATCTTAACTCTGGATCTACCAAGGTGTGAGAGGTATCAAAACTCTTTTTACTTTAAAAGAAGTTTCACTCCTCAAAAGATTTGATCCCTTTGGGCGCTTGGTAGATACCAAGTTAAGATGGTGCTTGGTAAATACTAAGTTAAGATGGATCTACACTGGTCAATATTCCAACACTCATGAGTATTGAAATCAACCAAATATCTAACACTCCTAAGTATTAGGATCAAAAATAAAATTGTTGCATTTTTCATTGCAAAACAAATTATTAAATAAAATGTAAAATATAGATTTACTAAATTTATAACAGTTTAATATAAATATATCATATACATTTTATAAAATATTTAAATAATTTAATAAATAGAAAATTTCATATCAAAAAATTAAATTATATATTTGTTTTTTTATAATTATATATTTATTTTACAAAAATAAGATTGATATGATGTGGGTATAGCTCAAGTGGTAGGAGGAGTCGTTTGATACATTATATATTATTTTACAAAAAAAGATTAATATGATGTCAAGTGGGTGTAGCTCGAGTGGTAGGAGGAGTCATTATTAGCCTCCTCACCCGAGTTCTAGATTGGACCATTAGGTAGAGGTGCATTAGAGTTAGATCTATGAATTCTTTACTTGACATTGCAAAGGTGTGATGTCCCCTGGTAACTTCCTAAATTTTCAAAGGTGTGATGTGTCTTGGTAACTTTGTAAATTTTCATTTACTATTTATTGCACTTAAAAATGTTGTTATTGGTGGGCTAAGAAGGATGAAACTAAGTAAACATATGTTTTAATATTTATTTTATTTTATTTTAGGTTCTTTGCATAATGATTATGTGTGAAACAAGGTTGGGAAGTAATGCGAGAGGAAGCTCATACCCAGGTAGTTAGAAAGTTGTGGGGAAGTAGTTACCCACCCAAATTCCTCTATCAGAAGGAGAAGAAACTTTCGAGAGGAAGCCAAGAGGGTATTAAGAACCTGAGGTGAGAGGAAGAAAAGGAACAAAAAAAATAGAGAAAAACTTGAACAATGAAGGAATCGAGAGTTGGTTTTCTAGTGAGAGCCCAGACTGATAGTCAAGGCTAAGTCTAGTTGTGATCAGATAGCCTCGTAAGAATATTCCAGTACTATCTCTTGTATTGCAAAGAAAATTGTATTCCATACTATCTCCTGTATTGCAAAGAAAATTGTCCTGGGTATGCAGCAAGCTTGGGGGGGGGGGAGATGTAGTAGCAAAGACTAATCTCACGGTTGGGTGGAACATTGTTGTTCCTAGTGGTTTGCGATTTAATAGAGTTTGTAGGAGACTCAGATAAGCATTAATATAATATTTAGTGATTGTTTAATGATGATTGTTTTGTTAACTTGAAATCATTAAAGAGAGGAAAAGTTACAAGTTTCATAACAATGGCTAGAAGTAAGACTGTATGAGTCGAACATGTTATTGTGAAACTGTAATTAACAGACTGTTAGTTGGATTATGTTCTCCAAGGAATGAAGTAAGAATGCTATGAGGGCAAGGTGAAATGATCCCTCCAGGTCAAGAGCATGGACGTAGTTCCATGGTCATAGTTTTATCTCTAGTCGAATTAGAAAGATATTATGAGTCACAGAAAGAAGTTGTGGATGTTAATCCATAATTAAATTTGTTACTGAACAAGAAATGTTAAATTAGTATTATAGAAAAGTGAGGCTACAAAACTATGACTCTGGGTTTAACCTATTGCAGGTGCAGGTGTATGCACATGATAGGCTTGAGTAGAGTCAAGGTGAAAGATAAACCCTACAATTAACCTTCTGTAAGAAACAAACACAAAAGAAAAGAAAAAACCACAACAGGTTTGTGGAGGCCTGAGTTAGTTATCGGGCACAACTAATTGAATAGCCACCTGGAAAAACAATCCCTGGTTCTCCTATGGGACGAATCGAACCAGACTCAGTAACTGACCACAACATTTATTTGTTTATGTAAAACAAAATACATAATACCCAAAGTATAGAGCCTATACTTAATAAGAGTTAACAAACAAAAGCCAAAATCCTTTGCAACATTTAACAAAGGTTGTTGAATAACACAATTATCTCATGAGGGAATAATGCGCTATTATGATTGCATCACTTCAAAAGTTATTAACATAAACATTGAACTCTCAGACCAGGTTGAAACTATATATAAATAGAAATGTTTGTATAAAGCGAGAATAAACAAAATTACCCATAGGGTTTACACCTATTGTACCCGGGAATTCTGAATAACATATTACTCAACTTTAAAGAAACAGACTAACAACCTTGCCATTGCGCAAAAACTACTTGCTAAACCCTAACTACTGCTAAATGGAGTATTTAACTTCAAAACCCAAAACCTATTATATCATGTACCATTCGGCATGGAAATCAAATATAGTCCAATATTAAAGAACCTGTTGGGACTGAGCGCAAAAAGCACAACGGAAAGTCCAGGCAACCACCATACCTTCTTCACATTCGAAATGAGATTACACAATTTAGAACATTTAACACACCAGAAAAAAATCAGTAAAGTAAATAGGAACACCATCACAACAAGTTATGCCTCTTATGGGAACTTATGTTGAGACCTTTCCATGAGGCAGAACCTGTTAGTCAGAAATTCAGAATGTTAGTTAGAGAAAGGAAAACCCTGTAACAGAGCCATGTGTCAACCCTCTAGGGTTTCGAACTGTTGCCTCATGTAGCTTTTTCAAACTCCCTATTATGCTCATCATTGGATCTACGGCTCTGCTCTTCTTGCTTCACCTGCACTGCTCTTATACCATGTGAAAATTCTAGAACCGGAATCCCTACTGCAACAAGCTGATGTTACTTCTCCTTCTTGTTAATCCATACAAGTTATTTATTGTGTTCTATAGTAAATATTGAAGTAAATACTATTGTAGTCTTCACTTAATTAAATATTATGAGGAAACAAGAGACTGAGCAAGAAAGAAAATACAACACAAATGACACCGTTATTTTTGGAAAAATGTCCCCAAAAAAACCCAATGTGGGAAAACTGGTGCAGCAGCATTGAGGGTTTTATATTATTAAGTAGTAATTTCTGAATACAACTCTGGATGCCCTCCCGACAATCCAGTTACAGATAAATACAACTGGTAGAGAAGAATTGTGAGATTACCTCACTCTATCGGCAAATCCCAGTTGTTCCGGCAGCTGAATCAACTGTCCCCGACTACAACTACGTTGCCCCTGCGCAGTAGCTACATGGAACTCTTTGAGTTTCAGCGTCAGCTCAACTAGGAAACGTCTTGTCTTCTGGAGCAGTTTCCAACCCTCCCGTCTCATAAATGTTAGCTCCTCTGTAAAACTCAGACTTCTACACGGGTGACTGAGCTGATTCTGCGTGAGCCCTTCTAGCTCAACATCAAGCTCTACGTGGGCCCTTATGGCTCAACGTAAAGCTCTATGTGGGCCCTTGTGGCTCAGCGTCAAGCTCTACGTGGGCCCTTATGGCTAAGGAGTTCATCGCAGGCCTTTTCCAATGGCTAGCGGCTTGCCACGGACCCCAAAAAACGCCGTTTAGAGGGTCAAAACTGCTTTGGAAGTTCAGGACCTGAAAAACTAATAAAATTAGTAAATGCCAAATGAACAAGGAAACATATCAAAATGACAGGGGGGTCTAGGTGGAATAGGCAAGTGGCCACCAACATCCACCTAGATCATTCCTCCCCCCTTAGGAAGCAATGGTCCCCGTTGCGTGCAGAGCCTCCATGAGGTCAGGAAATTTATGTTGAACCTGGTCCTTGGTGAACCACTTGCCCTGGTGAAGGACTTGGCCTACTTTGACAACTCGATATAATTGTATCCTTTGTTGGCGAGTGTTCTTGATTTGTGTGTCCATGATCTGATTAGTAGTGACCTGTTCCATGCAGTCTGGGTTGAGATTTGTTGGTGTGAGTTGTTTTGCAATGTCATATGTGTCCAACAATGGTAGAAAGTATGGCCGAAGGCGATCTACATTGAACACTAGCTGCATACCAAGGAATGGTGGGATGTTGAGCTTGAAGGCATAGTCACCGATGACCTTGGTGATGGCGTATGGCCCATATCGGAGCGGGCAAAGCTTGTGGTGGGGTCCAACAAGACACTACTTCTGCAAATGTAGCCAAACATTGTCTCCCACTTGGAATTTGTGCGACACTCGATGTTGATCATGGTGCTACTTGTACTTAGCATTGGCTCTGTCCAATATATCATGGACCTGTTGGCAGATGCGTTTGTTAAGATTAGGTATGTTCTATGCTAGAGCAATTTATTTAAATTTTCACAGTTAGCAATCACATCAGCATTACGATAAACTGCCGATAGAACATAAATATAAAACGCAGAAGACAAGCCAAGACAAGAGGACACAAGATATGGCGCAAGCCAGGGACAAACCCCACAATGTGTGGGGAAACCCTTTGATCAAATCTTCTTTTATCTTCAAAGTTCAGCAGAGAAAGAGAGAGAGAGATAATACATTTACAACAAAAGTCAACACTTTGACTTATCTGGATCTGAGCATAGTTTATTTCCTATAATAATGAGATCAGTTGAAGACATTCTGCTTCAACTGAATCTCCCAAGTGACGACTTCACCTATCCATTTCATTCATCTACTGCACCTTACCGTGTAGCACCATCATGCTGCATCATGCATATTCATGCTGTTCATGATCATTGTACTGCCCATACATCGAATTGTCCATGACTTCATACTTCATGCTGCCCATGTGTCGTGCTACTTCATGATTTCATCATACAACCCACACTTGTGATTACTAACCATGACAAGTGTATATATAATCATGACTACCCAGCGTATATACATGTCCAGCGTATATATATAACTTATGTACTATAGCGTATATTGTCCAGCGATTACTGCCCATCGTCTGTACAGTCTAGCCTATATATAAAGACCATACACATCAAGACCAGATACATATTAAGACCCTATATACTGCTGGAGCAAGATCATACATATCGAGACCATATATACTTAAGTAGCGAGATCATACATATTAAGACCATATATACTGCTGGAGCAAGATCATACATATCGAGACCCTGTCATATAACGCTTATGCCATAAATCTTTGTATCAATTTTCACACCAGAGCAATATCACATACCATCACAGTATCGCGATCATATGCCATTGAGGGATGTAATCATATGCCATTATAACCAGGGATATCATGTGAATGTCATACCACATCAAAGAGACGAAGGAGACCATATACCAATGCGATTGTATAAAACCTCCGCAGCCTTGACGAATATACATAAGAGACATTTGCATACTCTGTTTGTATATATAAGAGTCTTTGGCATCCTCTGCGTGTATATATATAACCTCTGTGATGTGTACAGGACCTCTGTGACTTATATAACATTGTATAAAACATCCGCGGCTAATATCACTCCTCTGCGATGCAACAAGACTTCTGCGATGTGTATATGACCTATATGAGTTATATAATATTGTATAAAACTTCCGCGGCTAATATAACTCCTCTGCGATGCGTACAAGACTTCTGCGATGTGTACAGGACCTCTATGACCTATATAATATTGTATAAAACTTCTGCGGCTAATATAACTCCTCTGCAATGCATACAAGACTTCTGCGATTTGAATTGATGCCATAACATGATGTGTGAACTCAAAAATGCCAGGTCATTATCCATAGATGCGAGAGTCCTGTAGCAAGCTAATCCATAGATGCAAGAGTCCTGAAGTGTTAATTTTGCTTCATTGCACTGGTTTCATAACTGCGTATAGATCCATATTATATGACTGCGTTGAATGCCTACGTGTAGAGTATAGGGCATGCTGTGCATGTAACATGTTTGCTGCGTTGTATGCCTGCGTGTAGTAGGGCTAGCTGTGCGTGTAAAATGTTTGCTGCGTATATAGCTAGGGCATCATCCACGCATAAGCTATGGCATCATCGAATGTATCTTCTTGTGTGTCTCTCCTTCACCAAAAACCCAAGACGTGGTGAGGAGAAGATCACACGAAGAGTGTGTAAATGATATCAAATCCTCATCTATTTATACCACAACGAGGATGATGAATAGACATGTCGGTTGGGCTTCTAGACCCTACATAAGGGCTGTTCGGCTTGATAATAATTACATAAACAAAATAAATTCATATCTCCATAAATTCTTATCGGAATCGGATGATCTTTGGATCAATCCTACACCTCTCGACGAGAGGGATCCAATAAAAATATCAGCTGCCATAAATAAGCCGACCCACATGGAGTTTGGCCCTAGTTGCCAATTTAACACTCCCTCTCAACTAGGGAGAAATCCATCCATTGATCCATAAGTTCGACTCTAGTATCTCTGCCATCAGTGCCCTGCACTGTTCTGCCCAAATCTGCTCAGCTCTGTTGGCTCTGCTCTACTCTGCTCTGCTCTGCTGGCTTTCCTCTGCTCTGCTCAGCTCTGATGGGTCTGCTCTGCTCAGCTCTGCTCAGCGCTGCTCGCTCTGCTATCTCTACTCAACTCTGCTCAGCGCTGCCGGCTCTGCTAGCTCTGCTCAGCTCCGCTGGCTCTACTCTGCTCAAAGTTGCTGGCTCTGCTAGCTCTGCTCTGCTCAGCGCTGCTGGCTCTGCTAGCTCTGCTCTGCTCAACTCTGCTCAGTGTTGCTGGACTATGAAGAAGAAGAACTGATCGAGAATGTCTCATGCCATTCTCCACTGACCCAAAGTCAGACTCAGAGTGCGTACCACTGGTCCCAGACCAGTCTCAACCGACCCAAAGTCAGCGTCATAGTAGGTACCACTCCTACTACTGGTCCCAGACCAGTATCACAGTCTCAGAGAGTGTACCACTGGTCCTAGACCAGTATCGTAGTCTCAGAGAGTGTACCACTGGTCCTAGACCAGTCTCAGCGGACCCGAAGTCAGCGTCATAGAATGTACCACTCTCACTGGTCCTAGACCAGTACTACACTGACACGAAGTCAGTCTCGGAGTATGTACCATTGGTCCCAGACCAGTCTCAGCCGACCCAAAGTCAGCGTCATAGTATCTACAACTCCTACCACTGGTCCCAGACCAGTATCGCAGGCTCAGAGAGTGTACTACTGGTTCCAGACCAGTCTCAACTGACCCGAAGTCAATGTCATAGTATGTACGACTCTCACTGGTCCCAGACCAGTCCTGCACTGACACGAAGTCAGTCTCGGAGTATGTACCACTGGTCCCAGACTAGTCTCAGCCGACCTGAAGTCAGCGTCATAGTATGTACAACTCCTACCACTGGTCCCAGACCAGTATCATTGATCCCAAATCAATGGAGGACATCCTAGCGTAGGGAGTATGGTAGATACAACGATGCGTCCATCGGCACTACTATGGTCCCTAACTTCATTTCCCTGCTCATTGATCAGATGAGAGGTCCTTCCCATGAGTCTCAGATTGCATGGGTAGGATGCCTTGACAGGAGAACTTAATCAATCCTATCCTCACAGGAGAACACATCAATCCTGCTACAATCGCCATGGAGAACACATCAATCCAGGCTACCATGGAGAACACATCAATCCAGGCCTCACAAGAGAACACATCAATCCTGCTACAATCGCCATGGAGAACACATCAATCCAGGCCTCACAGGAGAATTAATCATCCTGCTACACAAGAGAGCGATCATCTTGTCCCACAAGAGAGCGAATCATCTTGTTCCAGCGCACACCACCAGGGGAGGGTGAGTCACCCTATGGTCGTATGCTGCTCCATTAGAACTGCAAGCCCCCCAAAGCTCCCAGAGCTCAATGTATGCAACATGCAGGACCATTTTACAAAGGTCTCTCGACGACTCCAAGTCGTTCGGGAAAATCACAAATTTGGTCTTTCCTCAGGGCTCTGTCCTGTACATCATATCAGTGCGATGGAGCCTTCTTGATCATCGACTTACCATATCCCAGATAAGGCAGTATTTGATGTCTATCTGCTGGAGCAATTGCCAAATACGGGATTCCTCAATAATCGAATCCCATCTCTGGTTGTCACAGAAAATCACAGTGGTATTCATCATATGTACAAACAACTCACTGAAGAGCTTCAGCAACCAGACTGCCTCACAGAAAGCCATACTATCAGCAATGTATTCTGCCTTGGTGGTGCTCAAAGTCACCGACTTCTGCTTCCTGCTCATCTAGGATATCGAGGCAGATTCCAAAGAGAAACAACATTGAGAAGTGCTCTAGTGATCCTCCATACTGCCTGCCCACTCATCATTCGAATAATCATGTGGTTTCATAATTCTGGCAGTGTATCTCAATTCATGAGAGATTGTGCCCTGAAGATATCTTAGAATATTATTGGCACCAATCTAGTGAGGCTCAACCAAATATGAGCTCACCATGCTAACTGCAACACAGATGTCCGGACAAAGGTTCTCCAAGAACATCAACGCGAATGAGTTTATGAAACTCAGAGGCATTTCCCAAATCTGGTCCGACATCATTACCATATAACTTCTGAAAGTTAAGATCCTCGAGGCAGTCACAAGCTTGCAGCTTATCTTCCCACATTCAGAATCCAACTCCCTCCGTCTCCTATAAATGAGAGGGTCTGCACCTGTCAGACATAGGTGTCGGTACGAGAGGTTTATCATCCACAACCTTCGAGTAATGGTTTGGATCGGTTTCACTCCTAGTGAATCTTAGCTGCATTAGATAGCTATCAATCCTCTCATACTATGCCCGAGGTGTTTTTCTTCAAGCCATAGAGAGCTTTCTTCCACCTATACACATGAGATTCCTTGATCATAATTCTCAAACTCCTCGGGTTGTTCCAAACTTGTGAACCTACTGCATGAGGGAAATGGTCCCCTTATAATATTTTCCTTCGGTACATGTACCTTCATGCTTCTTTTTGAATTTAGGCATCCTAGTCACCATTTGACTCACAGACCTCCGCTACTGAGTCAATGGACATGGTCCCCAGTGGACTTCCTGCAACTTGATACAACCCTGAACTCAAAAACATCTTTAAAAGATCTGTTTTCAAACACGTACCTTTCCATCGATAAGTGCCACCCTGTAACCTTTGACTTCCATTTCCGAGATGGACATCAGGTTCGATCAGGTACATAAAAGAGATTTTGGGGTTCCTTGCTTTCGTGGAAGAGTCGACCATTTCCTTGATGACCTGCATTACCAGTCATTCTTTTGATCATTGAAGATGTCCCAGGAATGATTGTTATCTTCATCAAGAGATGTGTCTTTGCCATTCGGACACTCCTTCGCATAACGGCCGAACTTATTTCAACAAGGCATCCGCCTTTCCTTCCACCCTTAGATCCGAACTTCCCAATGAAGTGATCTTAAGATGGACCATCAGAATCTTCCGCTGCGCCATTCTAATAACATTCTCTGCTTTGACTTCACCCTAGGTGAATTATGAGGAACCCATTGATCCTTCTGTCTTGTCCCAACTGTCTTCGGTGATTGCTCTTTCACTCTTGCTTGGGCATTGTCTTCACCTCAGCTCTGATACCATGTTAAGATTAGGTATGTTCTATGCTAGAGCAATTTATTTAAATTTTCACAGTTAGCAATCACATCAGCATTACGATAAACTGCAGATAGAACATAAATATAAAACGCAGAAGACAAGCCAAGACAAGAGGACACAAGATATGGCGCGAGCCAGGGACAAACCCCACAATGTGTGGGGAAACCCTTTGATCAAATCTTCTTTTATCTTCAAAGTTCAGCGGAGAAAGAGAGAGAGAGAGAGAGATAATACATTTACAACAGAAGTCAACACTTTGACTTATCTGGATCTGATCATAGTTTATTTCCTATAACAATGAGATCAGTTGAAGACATTCTGCTTCAACTGAATCTCCCAGGTGACGACTTCACCTATCCATTTCATTCATCTGCTGCACCTTACCGTGTAGCACCATCATGCTGCATCACGCATCTTCATGCTGTTCATGATCATTGTATTGTCCATACATCGAATTGTCCATGAATTCATACTTCATGTTGCCCATGTGTCGTGCTACTTCATGATTTCATCATGCAACCCACACTTGTGATTACTAACCATGACAAGTGTATATATAATCATGACTGCCCAGCGTATATACATGTCCAGCATATATATATAACTTATGTACTATAGCGTATATTGTCCAGCGATTACTGCCCATCGTCTGTACAGTCTAGCGTATATATAAAGACCATACACATCAAGACCAGATACATATTAAGACCCTATATACTGCTGGAGCAAGATCATATATATCGAGACCATATATACTTAAGTAGCGAGATCATACATATTAAGACCATATATACTGCTGGAGCAAGATCATACATATCGAGACCCTGTCATATAACGCTGATGCCATACATCTTTGTATCAATTTTCACACCAGAGAAATATCACATACCATCACAGTATTGCGATCATATGCCATTGAGGGATGTAATCATATGCCATTATAACCATGGATATCATGCGAATGTCATACCACATCAAAGAGACGAATGTGAGACCATATACCAATGCGATTGTATAAAACCTCCGCAGCCTCGGCGAATATACATAAGAGACATTTGCATACTCTGTTTGTATATATAAGAGTCTTTGGCATCCTCTGCATGTATATATATAACCTCTGTGATGTGTACAGGACCTCTGTGACTTATATAACATTGTATAAAACCTTCGTGGCTAATATCACTCCTCTGTGATGCATACAAGACTTCTGCGATGTGTATAGGACCTCTGTGAGTTATATAATATTGTATAAAACTTCCGCGGCTAATATAACTCCTCTGCGATGCGTACAAGACTTCTGTGACGTGTACAGGACCTCTGTGACCTATATAATATTGTATAAAACTTCTGCGGTTAATATAACTCCTCTGCAATGCATACAAGACTTCTGTGATTTGAATTGATGCCATAACATGATGTGTGAACTCAAAAATGGCAGGTCATTATCCATAGATGCGAGAGTCCTGTAGCAAGCTAATCCATAGATGCAAGAGTCCTGAAGTGTTAATTTTGCTTCATTGCATTGGTTTCATAACTGCGTATAGATCCATATTATATGACTGCGTTGAATGCCTACGTATAGAGTATAGGGCATGTTGTGCGTGTAACATGTTTGCTGCGTTGTATGCCTGCGTGTAGTAGGGCTAGCTGTGTGTGTAAAATGTTTGCTGCGTATATAGCTAGGGCATCATCTACGCATAAGCTATGGAATCATCGAATTTATATTCTTGTGTGTATCTCATTCACCAAAAACCCAAGACGTGGTGAGCAGAAGATCACACGAAGAGTGTGTAAATGATATCAAATCCTCATCTATTTATACCACAACGAGGATGATGAATAGACACGTCGGTTGGGCTTCTAGAGCCTACATAAGGGCTGGTCAGCTTGATAATAATTACATAAACAAATTAAATTCATATCTCCATAAATACTTATCGGAATCGGATGATCTTTGGATCAATCCTACACCTCTCGACGAGAGGAATCCAATAAAAATATCAGCTGCCATAAATAAGCCGACCCACATGGAGTTTGCCCCTAGTTGCCAATTTAACACTCCCTCTCAACTAGGGAGAACTCCATCCATTGATCCATAAGTCCGACTGTAGTATCTCTGCCATCAATGCCCTGCACTATTCTGCCCAAATCTGCTCAGCTCTATTGGCTCTGCTCTACTCTGCTCTGCTCTGTTGGCTTTGCTCTGCTCTGCTCAGCTCTGCTGGCTCTTCTCTGCCCAGCTCTGCTGGCTCTGCTAGCTCTGCTAGCTCAGCTCTACTCAGCGCTGCCGGCTCTGCTAGCTTTGCTCAGCTCTGCTGGCTTTGCTCTGCTCACGCTGTTGGCTCTATTAGCTCTGCTCTGCTGGCTCTACTAGCTCTGCTCTGCTCAACTCTGCTCAGCGCTACTGAACTATGAAGAAGAAGAATTGATCGAGAATGTCTCATACCATTCTCCACTGACCCGAAGTCAAACTCAGAGTGCATACCACTGGTCCCAGACCAGTCTCAACCGACCCAAAGTCAGCGTCATAGTAGGTACCACTCCTACTACTGGTCCCAGACCAGTATCACAGTCTCAGAGAGTGTACCACTGGTCCCAGACCAGTATCGCAGTCTCAGAGAGTGTACCACTGGTCCTAGACCAGTCTCAGCGGACCCGAAGTCAGCGTCATAGAATGTACCACTCTCACTGGTCCTAGACTAGTACTGCACTGACACGAAGTCAGTCTCGGAGTATGTACCACTGGTCCAAGACCAATCTCGGCTGACCCGAAGTCAGCGTCATAGTATGTACAACTCCTACCACTGGTCCTAGACTAGTATCGCAGGCTCACAGAGTGTACTACTGGTCCCAGACCAGTCTCAACCGACCCGAAGTCAGCGTCATAGTATGTACGACTCTCACTGGTCCTAGACCAGTCCTGCACTAACACGAAGTCAGTCTTGGAGTATGTACCACTGGTCCCAGACCAGTCTCAGCCGACCCGAAGTCAGCGTCATAGTATGTACAACTCCTACCACTAGTCCCAGACCAGTATCATTGATCCCAGATCAATGGAGGACATCCTAGCGTAGGGAGTATGGTAGATACAATGATGCATCCATTGGCACTACTATGGTCCCTAACTTCATTTCCCTGCTCATTGATCAGATGAGAGGTACTTCCCATGAGTCCCAGATTGCATGGGTAGGATGCCTTGACAGGAGAACTTAATCAATCCTGTCCTCACAGGAGAACACATCAATCCTGCTACAATCACCATGGAGAACACATCAATCCAGGTTACCATGGAGAACACATCAATCCAGGCCTCACAAGAGAACACATCAATTCTGCTACAATCGCCATGGAGAACACATCAATCCAGGCCTCATAGGAGAACTAATCATCCTGCTACACAAGAGAGCGAATCATCTTGTCCCACAAGAGAGCGAATCATCTTGTTCCAGCGCGCACCACCAGGGGAGGGTGAGTCACCCTGTGGTCGTATGTTGCTCCATTAGAACTGCAAGCCCCCCAAAGCTCCCAGAGCTCAATGTATGCAACATGCAGGACCCTTTTACAAAGGTCTCTCAACGACTCCAAGGCGTTCGGGAAAATCAAAAATTTGGTCTTTCCTCAGGGCTCTGTCCTGTACATCATCTCAGTGCGATGGAGCCTCCTTGATCATCGACTTACCATATCCCAGATAAGGCAGTATTTGATGTCTATCTGCTGGAGCAATTGTCAAATACGGGATTCCTCAATAATCGAATCCCATCTCTGGTTGTCACAGAAAATCACAGTGGTATTCATCATATGTACAAACAGCTCACTGAAGAGCTTCAGCAACCAGACTGCCTCACAGAAGGCCATACTATCAGCAATGTATTCTGCCTTGGTGGTGCTCAGAGTCACCGACTTCTGCTTCCTGCTCATCCAGGATATCGAGGCAGATTCCAAAGAGAAACAACACTGAGAAGTGCTCTAGTGATCCTCCATACTGCCTGCCCACTCATCATTCGAATAATCATGTGGTTTCATATTTCCGGCAGTGTATCTCAATTCATGACAGATTGTGCCCTGAAGATATCTTAGAAGATTATTGGCACCAATCTAGTGAGGCTCAACCAAATATGAGCTCACCATGCTAACTGCAACACAGATGTCCGGACAGAGGTTCTCCAAGAACATCAACACGAATGAGTTTATGAAACTCAGAGGCATTTCCCAAATCTGGTCCGACATCATTACCATATAACTTCTGAAAGTTAAGATCCTCGAGGCAGTCACAAGCTTGCAGCTTATCTTCCCACATTCAGAATCCAACTCCCTCTGTCTCCTATAAATGAGAGGGTCTGCACCTGTCAGACATAGGTGTCGGTACGAGAGGTTTATCATCCACAACCTTCGAGTAATGGTTTGGATCGGTTTCACTCCTAGTGAATCTCAGCTGCATTAGATAGCTATCAATCCTCTCATACTATGCTCGAGGTGTTTTTCTTCAAGCCATAGAGGGCTTTCTTCCACCTGTACACATGAGATTCCTTGATCATGATTCTCAAACTCCTTGGGTTGTTCCAAACCTGTGAACCTGCTGCATGAGGGAAATGGTCCCCTTATAATATTTTCCTTCGGTACATGTACCTTCATGCTTCTTTTTGAATTCAGGCATCCTAGTCACCATCTGACTCACAGACCTCCGGTGCTGAGTTAATGGACATGGTCCACAGTGGACTTCTTGCAACTTGATACAACCCTGAACTCAAAAACATCTTTAAAAGATCTATTTTCAAACACGTACCTTTCCATCGATAAGTGCCACCTTGTAACCTTTGACTTCCATTTCCGAGATGGACATCAGGTTCGATCAGGTACATAAAAGAGATTTTGGGGTTCCTTGCTTTCATGGAAGAGTCGACCATTTCCTTGATGACCTGCATTACCAGTCATTCTTTTGATCATTGAAGATGTCCCAGGAATGATTGTTATCTTCATCAAGAGATGTGTCTCTGCCATTCGGACACTCCTTCGCATAACGGCCGAACTTATTTCAACAAGGCATCCGCCTTTCCTTCCACCCTTAGATTCGAACTTCCCAATGAAGTGATCTTAAGATGGACCATCAGAATCTTCCGCTGCACCATTCTAATAACATTCTCTACTTTGACTTCACCCTAGGTGAATTATGAGGAACCCATTGATCCTTCTGTCTTGTCCCAACTGTCTTCGGTGATTGCTCTTTCACTCTTGCTTGGGCATTGTCTTCACCTCAGCTCTGATACCATGTTAAGATTAGGTAT
The DNA here is from genome assembly GCA_031772625.1 of Pinus tabuliformis. NCBI lineage: Eukaryota > Viridiplantae > Streptophyta > Pinopsida > Pinales > Pinaceae > Pinus > Pinus tabuliformis. The sequence continues at coordinate 816,953,662 of CM062818.1, forward strand.
GTTCTATGCTAGAGCAATTTATTTAAATTTTCACAGTTAGCAATCACATCAGCATTACGATAAACTGCAGATAGAACATAAATATAAAACGCAGAAGACAAGCCAAGACAAGAGGACACAAGATATGGCACGAGCCAGGGACAAACCCCATAATGTGTGGGGAAACCCTTTGATCAAATCTTCTTTTATCTTCAAAGTTCAGCAGAGAAAGAGAGAGAGAGAGAGAGATAATACATTTACAACAGAATTCAACACTTTGACTTATCTGGATCTGAGCATAGTTTATTTCCTATAACGATGAGATTAGTTGAAGACATTCTCCTTCAACTGAATCTCCCAGGTGACGACTTCACCTATCCATTTCATTCATCTGCTGCACCTTACCGTGTAGCACCATCATGCTGCATCACGCATCTTCATGCTGGTCATGATCATTATACTGCCCATACATTGAATTGTCCATGACTTCATACTTCATGCTGCCCATGTGTCGTGCTACTTCATGATTTCATCATACAACCCACACTTGTGATTACTAACCATGACAAGTGTATATATAATCATGACTGCCCAACGTATATACATGTCCAACATATATATATAACTTATGTACTATAGCGTATATTGTCCAGCGATTACTGCCCATCGTCTGTACAGTCTAGCGTATATATAAAGACCCCACACATCAAGACCAAATACATATTAAGACCCTATATACTGCTGGAGCAATATCATACATATCGAGACCATATATACTTAAGTAGCAAGATCATAGATATTAAGACCATATATACTACTGGAGCAAGATCATACATATCGAGACCCTGTCATATAATGCTGATGCCATACATCTTTGTATCAATTTTCACACGAAAGCAATATCACATACCATCATAGTATCGCGATCATATGCCATTGAGGGATGTAATCATATGCCATTATAACCAGGGATATCATGTGAATGTCATACCACATCAAAGAGACGAATGTGAGACCATATACCAATGCGATTGTATAAAACCTTCGAAGCCTCGACGAATATACATAAGCGACATTTGCATACTCTGTTTGTATATATAAGAGTCTTTGGCATCCTCTGCGTGTATATATATAACCTCTGTGATGTGTACAGGACCTCTGTGACTTATATAACATTGTATAAAACCCCCGCGGCTAATATCACTCCTCTGCGATGCATACAAGACTTCTACGGTGTGTATAGGACCTCTGTGAGTTATATAATATTGTATAAAACTTCCGCGGCTAATATAACTCCTCTGCGATGCGTACAAGACTTCTGCGACGTGTACATGACCTCTGTGACCTATATAATATTGTATAAAACTTCTGCTGCTAATATAACTCCTCTGCAATGCATACAAGACTTCTGTGATTTGAATTGATGCCATAACATGATGTGTGAACTCAAAAATGCCAGGTCATTATCCATAGATGCGAGAGTCCTGTAGCAAGCTAATCCATAGATGCAAGAGTCTTGAAGTGTTAATTTTGCTTCATTTCACTGGTTTCATAACTGCGTATAGATCCATATTATATGACTGCGTTGAATGCCTATGTGTAGAGTATAGGGTATGCTATGCGTGTAACATGTTTGCTGTGTTGTATGACTGCGTGTAGTAGGGCTAGCTGTGCGTGTAAAATGTTTGCTGCGTATATAGCTAGGGCATCATCCACGCATAAGCTATGGCATCATCGAATGTATCTTCTTGTGTGTCTCTCCTTCACCAAAAACCCAAGACGTGGTGAGGAGAAGATCACACGAAGAGTGTGTAAATGATATCAAATCCTTCACCAAAAACCCAAGACGTGGTGAGGAGAAGATCACAAGAAGAGTGTGTAAATGATATCAATCCTCATCTATTTATACCACAACGAGGATGATGAATAGACACGTCGGTTGGGCTTCTAGAGCCTACATAAGGGCTGGTCAGCTTGATAATAATTACATAAACAAAATAAATTCATATCTCCATAAATACTTATCGGAATCGGATGATCTTTGGATCAATCCTACACCTCTCGACGAGAGGGATCCAATAAAAATATCAGCTGCCATAAATAAGCCGACCCACATGGAGTTTGGCCCTAGTTGCCAATTTAACAGTGTTGAATGCACTCAATGAAGCAATTAGCCCTTTCAGCTTTAGACTGAACGTGAGTCGAATCTACTTGAGTGGCTGCAAATGGTATGGCCACATCAATGGGGCATAATGGTTGAAATCCCAACCCTACCTGAAAGGGGCTGTGGCCTGTTGAGTTGTGGAGAGCTCTGTTGGACATAGGGGAGACTTTCATCCCACATGCGTGGATGATTTGAGTTGTACATGTGCAGAATGTGTATGATCATCATGTTGACAACCTCTGTTTGGCCATCAGTTTGGAGATGGAAAGCCGTGGACCTAGTAAGCTTTGTATCCAACATTAACCAAATACTTGACCAAAATGCACTTAGGAATATGATGTCCCGATCTAGGACAATGGACTGTGGGATCCCAAAGTGTACCCACACTCTCTCAAAGAAGAGGTTAACAGTGGCCTCTGATGTGATACTCTTCTTACAGGCTTCCATGATGGCCATCTGAGAGAATATGTCAACGACCACTAAAACACAATTGTTGTCGTGCTTAGTAGAAGGAAGGTCCGACATGTAATCCATGGAGACAGATTCCTAAGGTTGTCTAGGAGTAGGTAGAGGAGTATATAGGCCTTGCTTCTTGATGGTTGGTTTGGCAATGGCGCAGGCGGTGCATGATCTAATATACTTCCCAACATCCTGACGAAGTTTCGACCAATAAAAACACTTCTACAATACTACCACTATTTTCTCTATTCCGAAATGTCCAGCGACCCAATTGTAGTGTGCCTCCCAAATCATCTTGGCACGCTCACTTGAAGGAACACAGATGTGTCCCAGGTGGCATAACAGTGCATCATGAAGGTGAAAATTCGGAACTTTCTTCCCTCTCATGAGTGTTTGGTATATGTTGCTGAATTCTGGATCACTCTTATAAAGATGAGGCCACCCCGATGTCTCGTGCACATAGGAGTTGAGCACAGTGATCAACGCCATGAGCGGTGGTCTGCTGAGGCAATCAGGGACGTTATTGGTACCGCCCTTCTTATACTTAATGTTCAAATGGAACTGTTGCAGATAGGTGGACCATTTCTAATGGTGATCATTCTACAACTTCCCTTGTGTACGTATGAACTATAGAGGTCTGTGGTCTGTGTGGATGATTGTTTCCTTCCCTAGAATGTAATGCTTCCATCAACAACAAGCCTACACAATGTAATATCATTTTTTGTCATAAGTGGAGTACTTTCGGACTGTGTCTAAAAGTGTCTCACTACGGTAAGCCACTGGATGCCCATGCTGAGTAAGAACCACACAAATAACATAGTAGGAGGCATCTATATCAATCTCAAATAGTTGTGGCAAGTCTTGTAATGTGAGCACTGGTGCAAAACATAGGCGATTCTTCAACTTAGAGAATGCTTTTTGTTGGGTTTCCGATCAAAAATCCTTTACTTTCGCTCTGTGCTTGGTGACTTGACTTAAAGGCCAAGTGATATGAGAGAACCCCAACAAGAACCTATGGTAGAAATTGGCAAGACCCAAAAATATGCGGAGCTCTGTTAGAGTGGCTAGGGCTAGCCAATCCCGAATGAATTTTATCTTCAATGGGTCCACATGTACACCCTGCTCATCAATGATGTATCCCATATATTGAACCTGGGTCGGGCCAAAGGTGCATTTCTCCAAGTTAGCACACAACTTGTGTTGTTGCAGGGTTTGAAGGACCCGTCGAATATGGTGGAGGTGATCTTCCCAAATTTGGATGAAGATCAAGATGTCATCTAAATACACAACCACGAATGCATTGGTGAAGGGTTGCAAGATGAAGTCCATCAGTGTCATGAAGGTTGTAGGGGCGTTCGTCAATCGGAACGACATGACCAACCATTCGAAAAGGCCTTCCTTGGATTTGAAGGTAGTCTTCCACACATCAAACGGTTCGATGGGCACCTGGTGATAACCTGACTTCAAGTTAATCTTGCTAAAATATTTGGCCCCTTTGAGCTGGTATAGAAGGTCATCAATCCGCGGGATTGGGTACCTATTCCAGACAATGATCTTGTTCAGTGCCCAATAGTCAATATAGAGCCTCCAGGTCCCATCCTTCTTCTGTACCAATACAATTGGGCTCCCACAAGGTGATGAGCTTGGGATGATGTGCCCTTTCTGCAATAGTTCCTGAATCTGCCTCTTGATCTCATTATTCTACAAAATAGAGCGCCAATAGATCGGTCCATTAGGCAGTGGCACACTCGGGTCAGATTGATAGAGTGATTGACCTGACAGTGCAGAGGTACCCCTGTGGGTGAGGTGAAAATATCCCTGTACTCCTCCACAACCTTGTCCATCTTTTGTTGTGCAGAGGATCCCTGCCTAGAAGCCGTGGCCACAACCTTCTTCTTGCCCTAGGGATGCTTCATAGGGAAAAACAATTTCCTGGCCTAGGAAATGATCTTCTTGCATTGCTTTGCAATGATCAAAGAGATGGCAGTAGGCGGGGCTACCTCTAGTATCTTGTACAACCTATTAGCCAAAGTAATAATCACAAAGCGAGGTCTAGAATCATATACAACATGTCACTTCCACAAGTATGGTTGTCCTAACAATGCATCACAAACTTCAAGAGAAGCAACGTCACACAGTACCTCACCCGTGAAGGGCTTGATGCTGTAGGAAGGTGATATTGTTGGTTGACGCGAAGATCTCGTCCTTGATGAAGCCACTCGATGGTGTAAGACTGTGGATGTGCTGTAGTCTTTAGGCCCAACCGCTTCATGACTTCTACTGAAATGAGGTTCTTTTGGCTCTCGCTGTCGATAATGAACTACAACGGAGAACCCTTCACCCACATCTGTGAGTGGAAGAGGAGGTATATCTTCAGGCTCAATCTTCTGGATCTTAGTGGTGGCCACGGTGGCATTGGGCTCTGCATCAATAATCTGCTTCCCTTTTTCAGTTCCATTATCAGGTTCTTATTCAGAGTCAGAACCTGTGTTTGATTCAGAAGCCTTCATCTCAGCCACTAGTGACTGCTTGGCCCGACACTCACTTGTTTTGTGAGTGGATCTCTTATGGAACCCACACCATTTTCCCGTGTCTTTCTTCGTCTTCGTGGTGTTGTTCTTTTCTTGTGGCTTCAACGGATTGTCCTGGGTAGCCTTGCCTTGGCTTGGTCCTTTGTTTTGTGGTTTGGGACGCCTTTTCCTTACTTGGGATTTGTAGATCCAAAGTCTTGCTTCTTCTGTTTAAACTTCTGCTCAATATTGACAACGTATTGATACACCGTGCCGAGCAAGGAAATGTCCAGGAACTCCATCTCATCCTAGATGTAATTGTGTAGACAGCCACGGTAGTTGAGCACCAAATTCCGCTTAGTATCCTTGATACCTAGCTTTGTGCAAAGGGTATGGAAAATATTTGTGAACTTTGGCACATCTTGGTCCCTTCCCTACCGTAGCGTGGTCCACTTTATGTATTTGTATTCATAGCTCTTGCCAACGTAATATTGTTCCTTGATGGCATCTCGAAAAGAATTCCAAGTGGGTGCGACTAAAAACAACAAGGGTTCACCCTCATCCTTTTGTTCATAGTAGGTTTCCCACCAGTCCTTGACGTCTGGGGTGGCTTTTAGAAGTGCAAAAGTAATATTTCCCTAATTGGAAAATTCATGAACTGAAAAATATCCTTCGAACAGATTTAACCATTTATCTACGGTGTCTGCAATTATCAGACCTTCGAATATGGGAATATCAAAGTTAACCTGTACCTTGACAGGAGTGGCACCTCCAATGTGGTTTCTGGATGAAGATGCATCGCCTGTGGGTACCTGTTGAAGGATCTGGGCAAAATTATCCATCATTGCATCCCTCTGTCGCTCGAGGGCTTCCTCGAGCAAAATTTTGAAAGGATCTCGTGCCCCCTCATCTTTCTTTTCTTCCGCCATGGGAGGCCGTTGAGTTTTATGAGGCTGACCTTGCAATGGTTCAACCAGATCAAGCCCTAACTCCTTATACCCTAACCTCGTTGGGGACATGCAAAGAAAAATAGAGAAAGAGCAGACTGCTCTAATATCAATGATCCAAACTTAAACGTGAATACAATAACTTACAGATATAATCATAAACACAGAGATGCAGCAGAAAAACATTTCATTTCATTAATAGAAAAATATTGAACTATGCTTACAAACAAAATGGAAATAAGATAGCTTGGGCGATGGTCGCTTATATGTGAGAAGAGATTTGTTGGCTACATGCCTCTGAATTGTGTTACAATGAGGCTCAAGGGCCTATTTATTATTGGAAAACATGAGAAAACCCTAAACATCCAAAACCCTAACCCTAGGAGATGTAACACCAAGAGTTGGTGGGCCTCGTTGGGGTTAGTTGGGCAGCCAACTTCCCGGGGTCGTAACTTGGTCATATTATCTCCATTTGGCGTGTACGATACCTTTTTGGAAAGGTCTTGTTGAGTACTATAGGTTTCATCTCAGGACCATACCTACAACTTTGAGCCTACCGTGGACCCCAAAAACCGCCATTTAGGGGTCAAAATTGCTCCGGAAGTTCAGGAATCGAAAAAATGCTAAAAATAGTAAATGTTGAAATGAACAAGGAAACAGATGAAACCGACCGAGGAGGTCTAGGTGGAATAGGCGGGTGACCACCAATATCCATCTAGATTAGACACTTGCGTTGTCTGGTCTCATGGTAAAGAAAAGTTGGAGTTGTTTTACCATCATCTTAAGAGGCAATCGTGTTCCATAAAGTTTACTATGGGATTTGAAGCTGATGGAAGCCTACCTTTTATTGACATTCTCATTTCAAAAAAGATGACAGTTCTTTCTCTCATCAGGTTTTTTGGAAGAAAACTCACACAGAGCAATATCTTCATGCTAGTTCCTATCATTTCCCTGCTAAAAAACTAGGTGTACTCAACACCTTAGCCACTCGGGCGTTGCGAGTTTCTGATGAAAATCACCTCAAAGATGAAAAACCTACCTCCTTAAAGTTTTTAATAGGAATGGTTATAGCAGATCCCAGGGTCTTAGAGCTTTCCTTAAGGTTGAAAAAGGTCCTAAGATTAAGAATGATCCCAAGGATCAATTTTCCGAAGTTCATCTTCCTTTTGTTCAGGGGACCATGGATAAAATTGCAAGGATCCTAAAAAATCATAAGATTCCTTCAACATTTAGGCCCCTTAGCACTATTCAGAGTTCTCTTCGGTCAGTTAAGGATCTAGTAAACCCCAAATATGGGAAGGTTGCTTACATCATCCCTTGTTCATGTGGGACCCCTTATATTGGTGAGACTTGTCGATCAATTAATGAAAGGATTTATGAGCATGCTGCGAACATCAAGCATGGGAGGTCTCGCTCCTCCGCTTTGGCAGAACATGCGGAAAAGACCAATCATCACATTTGCATAGAAGAGGCTAGGGTCATTGCTAGGATTGACCATTTTCATCATCGTAAATTTAGAGAGGCCTTAGAAATTGAAAAGAGGCATGTTAATCTGAATAGAGACGATGGCTGGAGTAATAGCAGGTGTGGATCCTTGCTATATATTCCTAAGTTTTTATTTATTTATTAATTCTTTATTTATCAATCAATTAATTAATTAATTTTATTTTAATTAATTAATTTATTAGTTTAATTTATTTACTTATTCATATTAAAAAAAAAAAAAACCTATGTGATTAATGATACCAGCTGTAAGAATATAAATTTAATATAATAATAATTTAACAATATTATCTATAATATTATTATTTTTCATAATACTAATTTTTCATAATAATATTGCCCTTTTTTTTCATAATTTTATTAAGAAAATCAATTGGATTAATAATATTAATAATAGATTTTATTTTAATAATATTATTTATAATATTAGAATTCAATTTTAATAATAATTGTACTTATAATAAATTTAGTTTGGTTTCCTTATCCTTCTTCGGTCAAATCATAATATTAAAAATTATTAATAACGAGTATTAAGTCAAACTAGTTGTTATATTCTAACGACTAGTTAGCTTCTCTCTTCATCTATTTATTTCGTTGCCTAGATATGGTTCCTCATCTTGTCCCGAAGATGAACCACACTGGTTGGCTCAAAATGAGTCAACCTATGTGATTACCGAAAAATGTTGTCATAAAAATTTCACTTTTATAAATAATTATTAATTTCATTTTTATATTTTATTTATTTATTTAATTGTATTTTACAATTATTATTTATTGTTATCTAATTTGACTGAGTGGAAATGCTTACATAATATAACCTTACAACATCTCTTCCATACTAAGCTGGAGAGCATCCCTCGACACAAAAATAAATTATAATAATAATAAAATATAATTCATATATTTAATTATTATGATTTATAAGAGAATATAGTAAATAGGTATAAACTATATATTTAATTATTATGATTTATAAGAGTTTTATTTTGTTTATAGATATTTTATGGGTCATTTGTAAAAAATGTCTTATATTGTCAAAAATAAAATTAATATATGATAAATATTAAAGAAGAGAGATGAGTATCAAAAGGTTATATGTATTAGGGTATCTAGTAAAACTAGATGATACATGGGTTGAATGTATCTAATAAGTTTGAACATAATTGTATGCTAACTTTAACAAGGACTCATAACAAATGTATGATGCAAAATAAGAATAGAGATTTACAAAAGATAAGCAGCTTGATTATGGTTTTTTTACAAATTTTAATGTTGTTTTATTAAATAGCAATAATGAATTAATTATTAACTACTAATAATTTTTTGGTAAGTTAGTTGTCTTTATAGGAACAAATTTATAATATAGCTAAACTTCTAAAGTAGTGGCCTTATACATGGGAAACCAGACCAACCACAAAAACAAAATGATTTTTTCTAAAATATCGAAAACCTAACATCACAATGACATGGTTTATACAAATATAATTTGTTGTTAATGTGACTAAGCTTGCTTGGTTGGAAATTATGAGAGGGGGGTGAATCAATATTTATCTTCAAATAGTATATTTTAACTTTACAAAGCATTAACTAACATTATCACCAGATTAAATATAAATCAACAGTAAATAACACCATTCAACAATGTAGAATAATGAAGACAATAGACACGAGAATTTTAGGTGGAAACCCTTCCGAGAGAAAAACCATCAAAAGCTTCTTAATATTTGTCTTCAATAAAATTTACATCAATATTTTCAACTCCAAATGAGGGAGGCTCCAAACCCTTGGTTTATAGGCCCCAACATAAAGGATGCTTCAACGCCCTATTTATGAGCGAGAACCGAAAAGACGCTCCAACGCCCTAGTTTACAAGCTCCAACTTGAAGGATGCTCCAATACCTTGTTTACTAGTTGCTACCGAAATAACCCTCCAACGTCCTATGCAAGTTCCAACCTTCCCTAGCACCACCTTTCCACCCTAATCAGCCAATGAACCATGTTTCACAATTTTGAGACTGAATCCACCTATGCTCAATAAAGAAACATTGATTCGTCGATTGGAAATACAAACACACAATCATCAACAACAATAACTTCCTCTGCTCAAATATCAACCCTTGCTTCATAAAACCTAGTTTACTTCTGCTCAAGTTATATCAACCTATGACTAGTACAATTTCAAATAGAAGTATGCAAGTCAATGATATATCTATCTACAATGTCAACAATATGCCAACCATCAACAAGCTCTACCTTCTATACTTTACTAGTCATACTACATGTAGCTACTATTGTTGTCCTCAACATTGTCACTTGTATGATCAGTAATGGAAATTCATAAAGATGCACATGAGGTTGTTGCTTGAACAAGTATGCCAAGCTTCTCTTGACCCCACACTGTTGCACAAGATGTCACACAACATATCTTTCAGCGTGCTACTTCATCGACCGATCTAAAAGATGTTGATATTGTAGTCCAATGATAACACAATCGTATATGCCACAAATCAGACATGTGACCTTCTTTCAATTGTTTTTGTTGTTGCCTCAAGAGGTACATTATCATATAACTTGCTGATATAAAATGATTCACTTTCTAGAACGATTTGATAGTCTTCCTGTTCTGCTAATGTCTAGTCTGAAAAAGTTGTCACTGACTTACGATGATCCGATACTTCTTTTGAACAACAACTTGATTGCATAAGCCTTGAACAGACTGCTACAGATTAGGGCGTGTTGACTCTAAATTTTTTTATGTTTCAAATCTCAGATAAATAAATGATTAACACTGGAACGCATGCCCTACCATTTTGGTTTTAACCAGTTCTGGACACATAGAACCCTCATAGTGCCAATCACAATATGCAGTTGAATAATGACCCGCTTGCTGGATCAGACTTCTGTAACAGGTATAACTATAAAACCCTTACAAGACTTTAACACATCATATGACATTGGGACTCTTTCCAAACTACTGCAAAATAACATGAACTGCTACAAAATGATATTATACTTGAAACCCTAGCTCATCAGTATATCACTACTTAAGGTGCATTATGTCACAAGGAACTCAAAAGACAATCAGTCATATATTATGTAGTCAAGACAACAAGGAATTCAACCTTAGCTTGCAATAACACATTGCTTATACACTAGAAAAACCATGAAAAGTTCATCAACCATATACAAGAATTGCTTCTTAATCTACAGTTATATGTTACATGACAGCTCGCATGGCTATTAGTAATGGTAGCAATTTACATAGTCCTTTGAATTTTTGTCATAGCGAAATGTTATTCCCTTTACCAAATATCTTCTCTCATAAATCGGTTTCTTCCAGGACTGTAATTTGAACTGCGTAGAGGGTATACCAAAAATTTTACAGCCACATTTGGTCACTATCAAGATTCATTGCCTACAATAATAACGATATCATCTTGAGATCGGAATCAACTCACTCCATGCTTCGGTCATATATGCGATGCCACTTTTTTAACAATGAATACATATGATTGTCCAATATATGTTTGCATTTCAGTTTCACAGTGATGCTCTGCTCATAATGATTCAATTTTCAACATGTATGCACAACACAATTTCTGCATATTAGTGTATTCATGACCAAGATGCATTTCATGCACTATTAAGTGTTCAACGTCTCGTGTGTTGACTAGTTTGAGACAAATCCATCGTGGCCAATCAACATGGTTTTACAACACCAAATAATTTTATAGACAATTCTTCCTTCATTAGATATATATAGTGGCAGTCAAAATGAATCATGCAGTTGTTGTGACGCCGATGATTCTCAACACAGTTCCATGTATATGCTGTATCATAATACCTGCGGAGATCATATAACACTTTCCACATCGTACGTTTTGATTTTACTCCTTAATCCAACTTAAATGAGTATATTATTATGTTGATCATTCCAGAGGCACTCTTCGAAGGGAAACAATCTCTTCAAGATTTATTGGAACTTCACTACATACTTTGTTCACATTGTATATGAACTAAGTAGGAGCATCCTTTCGTCGACTAATAACAAGTTGGATCTTTGTTTGTAAGATTTGAATGGTACACAATGAAAACATTGATCAGTTAAACTTCACCACAGAGAAGCTTCAACAGATTCGTATGGTATTCATTTTGGCTTAGACTAGCCCCAATGCAGAGAGTCGAAGTCAACGAATCACCCTGACCAAAATCATGAATCAAATGCTTAGAATTTCCTCAAGAGATTCGACATTCAAACGGATTTACAGAATTTCAGAAAGAGTTTTCCAGATTGTTTCATATTTGAGAGAATTTGAATGCCTTTATATATTTGTTGAATAGGTTTCATAAGGGATCCAACTTGTGAAATTTAATTTTTAAAATTAAGTTTTGAAGCCAAGACTTCATTCACCTTTAGGACCGACACATGATTTCCAGACATTGCAGATGGTCAAAGATTTTAATGTTTTTTTTTGAATACAACGACCCTGTATATTGGCATGTCTTCACCATATAAGTTACTATGCATGAGACTTTTATAGGGGTTTTCTTGGCACCATTACATTAACCTTGAGGAGGGCCGACAAATTTAAACCAACAGAATTTGTGCAAGCTGAACCACCATAAAATTGAACATAAATTAAAACAACCATAAAATGAAAGTCAATCACCTTTGAACATTTTGGCTTCCTTATTTAATGTGGCTTAGACCAACCTATAATGTCATGCCACATCATCTCTCTTTAGGGTTTTCGCCCACAACTTAGGGCTTTTTCCCTCTAAAGGGCATATCTCACAAATTGTAAGGAGCCACGAGGCATACTATATATTGTTGGAATCAACATGACGAGGAGCATTAACTAGTGATGGTCTTATGAGCAGATACACTGATCTTTCAACCTCAAAATCTTCAATAAGTGAGAGGTTTCTAGGGTTTCCTGGGATTCTTAACCATTGGAGCTTCAACTGATGCAAATCAGATAAATATCAAGAGTGTTCAAGAATTGACTCTGACATCAATGACAACACAATTCAACAATCTCCCCCTTTGTCATTGATGACAACACATACTCCCCCTGTTGTAACACCCTCCTCCCACATCTACCTAAGAAACCGTCTAGCCGGGGTAAACATGCGACAAGAGGCCAATATGATATGATTTGACCTCCTAAGTCACATTAAGGAAGTGGAACCGACGAAAACACACCATACGGACATTAATCATCAGTTACAAGACCCTCATGAACTAATCCAATAATTTAGACAACTTACTTTGGGGTCCCACTGAACTTTTGGACAACTTAAGCCTTAGTCGCTCCCATGCTATAAGCATGAGTGTGACCAGAAACCCAAATTCGCTCTCACAGGCTTGCCTACCAGCGACTAGAGACCAAAACTATCAGTGTTATGCCAACGACTCTAGGATTTGGGCCACTTTTTCAAGCCCAGAGCCAAGGTCCTTGCCCAGAATTGAACCATCTCTTCAGATCATTAAAATTACATGGAATTAATAGTACTAAAGAAAATAGTTGTTCAAGACCTTGACTAGACCCCTACTAGCCATGACAGGCATTTTGTCAAACATATTGTAAATGTGTAATCTACAGGTGTAATTAACTGTTCTGAGCATAGGGGTCTCATACTTAGCTGAGAATCGCTAAGAGACATTGATGCCTTGACACATCAACTGCCATTCCATCCAGTAGGTCATAGATATTTTGATTATTCAATTACAAGTAAAAACATGATGAGAGCCACTCATGGCTGTGGTCATAAAACATGTAAATAACCAACATAATAGGGACATAAATACTAATGAAATCGCAACCATATAAACAACATATAATCCATCATAATTCTCATAGAGATACAAGGAGAAATAATCTTTCATTAATGATGCAAATCTAAACCCGAGATGAGACTCCCACGTTAAACTCGACAGTAGAATGGTTGAGCCAAATCTCTCTTCAACCATTCACCCCCGTGCCATATTCCAAGCATGAATGTGGGATCTCATAGAACACATCAATGAAAACTCATCCAGGGCTTCCAGAGGTCATCCACCTCAACCCATCAAATAGTGATTCCATCTCATGGTTGGACATCACAAAACCATTACGAAATCGATCTTTATCCCAGCCATTCAGGGCTCTAGAGCATTTGTCCAACTTGACTACGGGACTAGTAACTCAACCCACAGCTTTTACTGGGCTCCAGAGTGTTTGTCCAACCAAGGCTACGGGACTAGTAGCTCAACCCAAGTTATTCCAAGGCTCCAGAGCATTTGTCCAACAAATGCTACGGGGCTAATAACTCAACCCAAGCTAAGGAAACATGAGAACCAACCAAAAACATAACAAGGAAATACACCCACAAACACTATGGCTATCCAGGAAATGACAAGGCTAGGAAATCCACTGTCAATCCTGACCATCTTCTATGCCAATGACAGATCCTGACAAAAAATCCATATGCATATGCCATGCATGCCAAAAATAGTGAAGGAAACATACATGCAACTCGGTACCTGCAAGAAAATATGATATAGCTATTGATCTCGGTACCCTCTTGTGCTTTCCTGCTCTTCCTTTGCCTTCTTGCTCTAAGAATCCAAGTATGCCACACCCTCGAAGAGTGCTCCAAGTAAAATCTAAGTCTCCAAGAGTATAAGAGAGAGAGAGAGTAATGAGAGAGCTCCAAAACTGAACTGATCAAGTCTTGCCCGCTGATCCTCAAAAGCCTTTTTATTAATGAGGCTATTTTATTCATTTTCCATTATTTTCCTTCATTTTCCTCCTCACATGCAACTTGTGATCTTTCACCTTCAATTTCTCCTAATTTTCATTATTTTCAAAAATAAAATGCCAATAAATGCCTCATGCCTTACCAAAGCCTTTGTCAATTTCCTTAACCATAAACAACTAAATGAACACCCCCTAGAATGTCTTACCCAACATTCAGCTTGGAGTATGTGTCCCATCACGGCCTTATATATTTTCACATGGATTTTTAACCAGGGTTGTTACAGAACCCTCTCCCTTGGGGGGACACCGTCCTCGGTGTTTAATGGCACCTATAACCAATAAGACAGTTGAAAACAAAACATACTACCCATGGAACTTTATAACATAGCACGTTATAGTATTTACAATGACCACTGCTGAAACATGACAAACATATTGTTTATTAGAGCTTTATAACACAACTCACTATGGTATTTACACTAATAACAACATATACTCATGCACATTTGCTTCACCCAACAAATAATCATACTGTCTATGGAGCTTTGTAAACCAGCTCGATACAATACTTACAATAATATACACATGCACATTTGCTAAACCAACAAATAAAAGTATACGATGCATGTATCTACAACAAGGGAATCCAGAGGCTCACACCTCCACCCTCAAGGTAATACCAAGATTCACCTCATTCCCAGGAATTCCATAATCCACTGCAAAGTCAAATCTGCATTCAATGTCTAGTGCTACAATCTTGTGCCACTTGTCCTCTCAATGAACAGTTACCATCTCATTGTTCTAGGGCACACTCCCAATGTGCATCTGATTCCATTTGGAAAAGATAATGACAAAAACAATCCATCTATGACCTTCCCTTCTCTGCTATATAGTCGCTCGGCCAATCTGGTCATCCCCTTCCATGCAATCACTCACCTTCTAAGTTCTACTGACACCCCCATCTCGGGCAGTTCATCCCTTGGCAAGGCTTCCTTGCATAAGAAGATACAAAAACCAAGGCATATCCCTACCTCAAAACCATCATATTGGTCATAGCATGCTCATGGAAATCAATGGACACTATTAGGTACCAGTGTCCCACAATGGCCCTACTCCTGAATACTTTACCAACAGACCACTGCATTTTCCAATTCCTTTTGTTGTTGCAATTTCTTGTAGTCGATTTCAACCACTCAACTAGGCATTTTCATGCATTCCTGTTCCAAGAACATAACTTCCATTAGATTCAAAATAAATTGAAATAACTTCAAATCATTCCTCATTGGTAGCTCATCAATAAGGTACATTTGCAATTTTGTTCGCTTCCTATCACAACAAGTCAAACTACCATCTTTGACCAAATCATCATGTATAACATATCACATCAAGTTAGCTCGAAACACAACCATCATAAATCACATGTAACCATCATAAACCAGAATCATAGATCAAATGTAATCATCATAAATCAGAATCATAAATCACATGCATAATAAAACTGAATAAAATATTGATACTTATCCTTTAATCAATCCTTACTTTTGCCTTTGTTCTTTCTGTATACACACCAGATCGGTTTCCACACCCGGCAAAAACCTAGTGTCTTCTCCTCAACCATGTGCACATATACGTAGTGTGCATCACACACATACAACCACACACGACATATAGATCCATGCAATACATGCACCTAACCCTAACATACAACACATACACCTACACCCAATGTATACAATACACTACAGACGCCTATATCCTGTGCATAACATAATACATACACCTACACCTGGCGTACAACACAACACAATACATCTATACCCGATGTACAACACCACACAATGCATGCACCTACATAATGCACATATGTAGTACCACATTCCTTCAACACAACATGTATGACATGCACACAATACCACACATGTATCAGTACCATATGTACAATGTGTACATGGTACCACCTCTACACCGCACCACCTGCACAATGTGTGCATAACATCACATGTACACGATGCCACCTGCACAACGTGTGCACAACATCGCATGTACACAGTGTCACCTGCACAACGTGTACACAACGCCACATGTACACTACACCACTTGTACAACGTGTACACAATACCAAATGTACATAGTACCATATGCATGACATGTACGTGACACCACATGTACACAGTGCCACATGCACGATATGTACTCAACACCATCTGCACACAACGACACTTGTACAACATGTACACAACACCACTTCTGTAATAATGCACACCACACCATATGTACATAGCACCACATGTACAACATGCACGCAACACCACATGTACATATCACTGCATATCCAACATGTACATATCATCATCTGTACATAGCACCACATATCCAACATGCGCAAAGCACCATATGCACATATCCATTATGCACACATTACAATATATACACAACACCATATATCCAACATGTACATAGCACCATCTATACCCAACACTGAATATGCAACATTCATACAACACTATATGTACTAACACCATGTACATAACATTGCATAAATAACCCGTACACACACTAAATAGACGCCACACCACATGCACACAACATCACAAACACAACATGTACAACAGTAGTACCACACATCCAAAACCACATTGTCCTTACCAAGAAACCTTGCTTCTAGTGTCCTTTCCCTGCTTATCCTAGCATGTTGCAAACCACACTTCTTTCTCTTTGTTGATGTATCCCTCGGTATAACCTGTCCATAACATAAGCATAGGCATAATACAAACATATAATATAAATTCATAGTCACATGATACTGACCTCATATATTTGTCATGACCACTCTTCCCACTTAATTCCCCATAGCCAGGAACTTCTTCATGCCATTCGCCTGCATTAGCAATCATTTCGCCACAAAAGCGATTCTCGATGATCTATAAGACAATGACATAGATACATGGATACATACATACATATACATAAACATTAGCATAAACAATCATGATCCTATCAAACAATGATATGCATACATACATATATATACACATAAATGTTAGTGTTAATAGTCATGATCCATGACGACCCTGTCAAACATGACATACATACACACCTACATGTATACATATATAAACATCAACATAATCATGATCATAACATAATTACCATATATCAAGGTCAAGGGTTAAGAGAACTTCCTTTATTCATGCAACACATGCGCAACATTAAGAATAGTCGTTCCCAACATAGCCAAGGCATCTAATGTCTTAGATCCATTCACTTCACCTTTCCTATTACCTTTCTCATGACTATACTGCAGTTCAGGCTAGGCTAGAGAAAAAATATTGTGCAATTCTGGGGCTCAGGGGATGGGCTTGAGCAATGCACAGTTCTGGGTGGAAGAGAATACACATTTCACAGTTCCAAGAGGCAAGGTTGTGTGTTTGAGGACTGAGACTACGCAATGCATAGTCTAGAAGGGTGGAATGAGGCTGAGTGGCCCAGTCAGGGAGTTTTACTAGTTTTGACTAAGTGTTGGATTAGTGAGATGAAGTTGAACAAAAGAAACACTTGAACATGATCATGCACTTAGATCACTTGAAAACACAACATGGAACACTCATAACACATCAACAATCATAGTTTCCTCATTGAGACAACTCACTCCAAGTGCGATAGTGACAAATACACTTTGCGACGACAATGACGACACTCATGCGACAATGATTGAAACTTTGGAAATGAGTGTGATATATTCTTACATGATAAAACCAACTCATTTACACAAAGATTACCCCTAAAACAAACCAAAACTAGATTTGATGCAAGTGCAACACTCAACATGCTAGAAGACGAAACTTTGATTTTCTATAACACAGGACAAGAACGCCTAGAACTCAAGCAATAACTCTTAATACTTGTGACAACAACATGAAAAGTCAAAGTAGGCTCTAAAATTTAAATGTAGGCCACAATTTTGGAGGGTATTGTAGCGGCGACAACACTTGATGAAACACTGGTAGAATTCCAACTTCTCTGCTTTGTTTAATTCTTTTGTGTAGGATCTAGTTCTTCAAGGAGCATTGATTCATTGTTCTGATCACTTTGGTTTCCCCACTTACCCCGTGCATAAACACTCTTTTTCCTTTCTTGATCAAGCACAAACATAGAGTTAGCCATATCACAATGTTTCAAATCAAGAGAAGGGTAATGAAATTCACGAGCTATAGATTTTCAGAGTATAGTTTTTCATCTTTGGTGTTGCTCCACACCAGAAGGCCTAGAAAGTACCCCAACGGAGTCACTTTAGGGACACAAACATTGCTGTGCTTCGAGTGAGCCTGGACAGTACCCTTGTGAATTTGCTTGCTTCACCTCCCTGCGCAAGAATCCTTTCTCTTATTTCACCCTTTATTTATTTGTTTTAAATAACTGTGTGTCAACACTTTTTTATTTCATGGGCGGAAGAGGGATCTCGACTTATTGAGAGCAGAGGAGTTTTTCCCTTCAAAGAAGTATGCATATAAAACCTCTAATATTGATTTTCTCATTAATATTTTCCCCTTGTCCTTCTCTACTGATTGGATCAGCGTGGAAAATGCCAAATATAAAGAACTGAGTGAAGGCAAAAGGTTTCCAGGATAGACACAAATATCATGGCTCGACACAAATATCTCCTTACACAAGGATCCTATTTTCCGTTAGAACATCATCGACCAAAAGGCATAACCAAGGTGAAGAAGAAGGAATGGAGGTTAGCCAAATGTTGTGGTGTCTCAAGACACTCTTCAATTCAGCCACATGCAATGAGGCCAGAAAACACATTTACACATGACAATTATTTACATAAATGGAAAGAAAAGAAAATATAAGACTGAACAAAGGAAATGAAGAAAGAACAGACTATGTACATAGTGTAGGGAACAACCCTAGACCATCATTGAAAGTATTTTTTAAATATTGGACATTAACAAGAAGAGAGTCAGTCTTCCCATCTGAAGACTAGAGACGATATGTGTGATGCCTTAGCTTTTCATGCATGGTGTATAGTCCGATCCACAGGGACTGGAACTTAATATGTTTACCTTTGTCTTCGTCGGCTTTATCTCACTTCAAGACCAGATCACTCACATTGAATTTATTTTTCCCTGCAGAATTCTTTCAAACCATCTCTTGATATGGCTTTGATGAAGCGAAATTTTTTCTTTAACTTTCTTTCTTTCTTCCTGTAGTTTGAGTAGGTTGTGTATCCTATTATGAACCAATAGGTATGGATTACCATGGGATTCTTGTGAAAGTTGAAGGGTAGGAAGGTAGATGTTCAGAGGTAGGAAAAATTCTTTTCCATACACCAGGAACTAAGGATACATATTCAAAGAAGGTTTAGGTGTGACACGGTCATCCCATAGGGCATTAACCAAAGCAGAGTGTCAGTTACTTTGTTCGGAGAAAACCATCCATTTGATAATACGAATGAGGTTATTGTTGATTGAGTCAGTAAGATTGTTTCCCTGTGTGTAATAATTAGTTGAATGTTTCAATATGATGCCATTTTCCAATGCAAAATCATATAACTTTAACAATGAAAAATATGTTGCATTATAAAAAAAAGTGAAGTCGGAATGCCAAACCTGGTAATGATATTTTGTTTGAGGAAGTTGATGACTTCTTGATCATTCACTTCCTTGAGTAGAACCGCTTTTGTCCATTGCGTGAATTTTTTTGTGGAAGTAAGAATATAGCGGTGTTGCTTCGAAGAGTGCGGAAAGATCCCACTAATAACATCTAATCCCCATTGTTGAACTGGTTCTTCCACAATGATCAACTACAATGGAGCGTTTGACTTCTTTTCTTGTCCAACACACTTTTGGTAGATTAGACACTTTCAAGCATAAGCGAGAGAATATTTAAAAAGTGTGGGCTAGTAAAAATTGGCCCGCATAACTTTGTTGGCTGCAATGTCACCCGTGAAGTTCCCTCTGGCTGGTCCATCATGGAGGTCACACAACACATTTTCTAAATCTAGTGCTTCCAAGCATCTAAGCAGGACTCCCTTATGGTTCTCAAGGAGGAATTAAATCAAGAATGGACATTAAATAGAATTATTGGGCTATTACATTTGATGAAAGCAAATTTATAAAGAATTAAGAAGGAATGTATCTCAAGAAGACAAAATATGAGGGAGAAGAGATTAGGCGATTAGGGGGGTTAAAATAAATAAGACAAATAAAAAAATAAGAAAAAGATGACCATAAGGAATGAAAGCAAGGTTGAAAAACATCAATGTTGTAACTGTGGGGGTGTTGGGTGAAGGAATCGATTAAGAAAATAATTAGAAAATATAGAGGTAGAGGGTTAGGAGGGGAATATCAATGATTAAGGCTTTTGAATGAGAGGATTCCAAGATTGGCTTAATGATCCAGGTGGGTCTTCAGAAATTACCAGTGGCATGGTAAAAGGCTCAAAACTCAAAGTGGCAGAATTTGGATAAAGTTAGCATCAGATCAAAATGCTCATCATCCTGATTCCAATGGTTCAATCAACACTCAAATTTGAGTTCATATGCAAAAGTTAGAACAAGTTAAAGATCAAGTTTGACCTGTCCAGGTGGCAGGAGGAGATGACATGGTAAAATTTTCAGCGAATGGGGAAATGCCAAGTGGTAGGCTTCCATTGGTCCCACATATTGCATATCGGAGCAAGAGGAAGAAGCGACTTAAGGAGAATCTCCCCCAGCAAGATCCCGGTTGCGATATCGCATATCGCAAGTCAGAGGAGGAACGAGTATTCAAGAATTGGCCCTTGGCGAAGCCCGGTTGCGATTTGCAATGGGGCTATGGATGCGATATTTTATAAACTGCATTTCATTATCCTGGCGGGTCCGCAATCATCACAAAGCGTGGGTCTGTCTGTTGATTGCGAACACCAATGAGACAAACGCCGAAAAAAGACCATCGGTTTAAACACATAGTTAAGGGAGTTTCACCATATTTGAAAAGGTTGTTGCAATGCCTTATTCAGGGCCGAGAATCTCTGTTGGAAAAATTCTCACCTGCTAAACTTTGATGTTTGTTTGGAACTGCTTGGAGTGTGACGGATTTACTGCCATGCTTATATAAAATACTGTGTGTCAGAAGAAGTCAGAGAGGACTGGAGGTATACTTCAGAAGCATTGCACGTAGTAGACCTTGACCTGGCAGCAGGTCGAGACCTTGCCTTGAGTAGCAGGGAGGTTTCGAGAAGTTCCAGAAGGCCTAATTATCCAAATTGGGTGTTTGGAAATGGATAGGCGTTTTTGCACAATTTTTCGCTAGGAATGCAGTGGTACTATCTGTTTCTGAAGTTGGGCTCTCCATTCTTCGTCCATATCCCAGCTTGGAGGTATAAGGATTGTAAAGAATGTTGCTTGTACTTTTATCTCTTTTTATGCCACTTAATAAATGAAGGCCTCCCCACTATTGAGCAGGGCCCAGAGACGTAGTCCAAATTGGATGAACACCGTAATCAAATATTTGTGTCATGGTTTCTTGCCTATCGTGTTATTTCCGCATTGTTTTATGTGCATTTTAAGTTCCATGTTAATAAGCTTTGTTTTAAGTAATTCTGATGCATCTATAAATAAAAAATCTTTGATCAAGTTTGGTATCAGAGCAGGTCTTTTGATGTGGATTTCATGATTATATGCTAACCCAAAACAAGCTACGAAAAGGAGAAAGAACGCTTAATCCCTTTGATCATGAAGCAGGACGTGCAAAGCAAAGAAGAAACATGGCCAATGAAGAATCTTGTTGGGAACATGAACAAAGTTTCTATAAGGTATTCTACAATATGACATAGAAAGTGGACAAGTTGCTTTTAGAATATGAGAAGGCACTTGGGCATGAGAAGGAAGGTTTCGATGATAATACATTAGCAAATCATGAAGGTGGTGAAGAAGAGCCTCCTCCCTCTCCTTCTTCAAGTGATATTTCTCATCACTCTCATCGAGATTCCAAACATTCATCTAAGAAACCATTCTTCAAGTTAGATGTAAAGTTTGACCTGCCCATGTACAATGGAGAGTGTAGCGCAAAAAAATTTAATAATTGGATTAGATAGGTAGATGTTTACTGCCATATCCAACAGATCAAAGAAGATGAGGTGAAAGTCCAGTTAGCATCTCTTTGGTTGAGCGACACTGCTCTTGTTTGGTGGGAGAGAAAGTTGCAGAAGGGAAGTACAAAGTCTGAAACCTTCTGTCCTCTTGGTCTAGTTTTATTTCTGAATTGAAAGGCCAATTTTACCCTTTGGGTTATAAACAAAAGGCACTTACGGAATGGAAATACCTAAGACAAGGTAAAGGTCAAAATGTGCAAAGCTTCACTTAAGAATTTCATAAACAAGCATTCAAGTTGGGCATCTCATTAGATTCGCCCGAGACTGTAATTAAGTATGTTGGTGCACTACATAGTTACATAAGACACTCACTGTTATTGTTCGAGCCTACTACAATTGATGCGGCCAACATAAAGGCTATTCATCTTGAAATCCGAGGCAAGAATGATAGAGATGATCAAGCCAAGAAAACACCATTCAAACCTCAACATGGAAAATTCCAGAAGAAAGGCAAGGGGAAGGATAAGAAGTCTGTCGCAGCGAAGAAAGGGGACGGAGCAACATCTTCTTGCACTCTTTGCAAGAAAGATGGTCATGATGAGGACCACTGTTGGAAGCTACATCCGGAGCTGAGACTGAAGAGATTCAACGAAGAGGGCAAGCAGAAGACATTGGAAACAATGCAGGACCTTGGATCAGATTTAGGCAATGAGACATTGATCACAGTCATGGGAGAAAAAGGTACTCTTTCTGTTAATGATATTTCTGATTCGATTGCAAGTACTAGTTATTTGAATGAGCATGTAAGTAATGAGCAAAAGAGAATTGAGTTATTCCACATTAGAGTTGTTATAAAACATACGAAGGTGGAAACTCTGTTCAATTCAGGTTCCCAAGCAAACTTAATCTCAGAGTCCTTCGTGAAAAAGTTAGGCCTTGAAACTAAGCCTCATCTGAGTCCATACCAGCTTGGTTGGGTGAGCGATAAAGCAAAAATACAGGTAACCAAGCAGTTTAATGTCAAATTTGTTATTGCTTCCAAATTAGTTGATGAGGTCGAGTTAGATGTTGTGCCTTTGGACATCTATGGAACCATCTTGGGAAGCTCGTATTTATATGACAGAAAAGTGGTTTTCTATAAATACCACCTCACGAAGGATGGGGTAGAATATATAGTCAGAGATCATCATGCAAAAGTTAGTGCTAGCCTTGTAAGCGCATGACAGATTAAACGAATAGTTAATTCCGACAAAGGGTGCATGCTCATGATAGTGAGAGCAAAAGAGGCCGAGATGGCTGACGCTTTCAAGGGTTGTAATCCTGATCAAAAGGAAGAATTGTTTGAAATTATTTTTGACTATGATGGATTGTTTTAGGAACCGAGAGGATTGCCCCCAAAACGAGAAATCCAACATGAGATCCATTTACAACTGGATGCTCCTTTACCGAATGTTGGCATGTACAGGATGGCTTCTATCAAGATGGAGGAGATCAAGAAACAGGTGCACGAATTGTTAAATCGGGGAGTCATCAGACCGAGTTATTCTCCGTGTGGTTGACCGATCATGTTGGAGCCAAAGAAAGATGACACATGGATAATATGCATAGACTACAAGGCGCTAAACAAGATTACGGTGAAGAATCAATACCCTCTTCATCGCATTGATGAATTGTTAGATCAGTTGAAAAATGTTGTCTACTTTAAAAAACTATATTTGCGAAGTGGATATCACCAGGTTAGAATCTCATAGTAAGACATTTGGAAGACTGCATTTAAAACCAAACAGGGGTTGTTCGAATGGATCATGATGCCATTCAGACTGTGCAATGCTCCGACCACTTTTATGAGGTTAATGAATGATCTGTTTAGGCCTTTTCTTGATAATTTTGTGCTTGTATATCTGGATGAAATTCTTGTTTATAGTAGGACATGGGATGAACATGTATGTCATGTGAAGAAAGTGCTTGATGTTCTGAAATGAGAAAATTTGTATGTAAAACTGTCAACGTGCAAGTTTGGGAAGACCTCTCCAGTTTATTTAGGCCACATAGTTGGTAATGGGAAATTGAGGATAGATCTCTCTAAAGTAGATGTGATTATGAAATGGCCTGAGCCCACAAATGTTACAGAGGTTTGAAGTTTTTTAGGCGTGGTACAGTATTGGAGAAGGTTCATTGCAACTTCTTTGTCATCGCTGCCCCCTTAAACGCATTGACCAATGTGAAGTAGACCTTTCAGTGGGGAGGAAAGCTGTAGAAATCCTTCGACACGCTAAAAGGGAAGATCAGAACAACACCAGTGTTAGCCTTACCAGACCTTCAACAACCTTTTGGATATTGAAACAGATGCTAGTGGATATTCCATGGGCATTGTGTTGATGCAGCAAAGAAAGCTTGTATGTTACCATTCAAAGACTTTCTCCCAGGTTGTTGTGAATTATCCCACGTACGAAAGGGAGTTGTACACCTTGGTCCAGAGTGTAAAGAAGTGGAAACACTATCTGGTTGGAAAGGATACCATAATCCATATAGATCATCATCCCTTGCAGTACCTTCAGTCACAAACCAAGCTTCAGCAAGCCCATAATTTCTGATGGATGGGATTCCTCCAACAGTTTCATCTAGTAATAAAATACAAGAAGGGCGCCAACAACAAAATAGAAGATATTCTTTCTCACCCTCCTATTTTTGCATCTGTAGTTTTACAAAATGTTTCTTTATCATTAGAAA
This sequence comes from Pinus tabuliformis, assembly GCA_031772625.1. NCBI lineage: Eukaryota > Viridiplantae > Streptophyta > Pinopsida > Pinales > Pinaceae > Pinus > Pinus tabuliformis. The sequence continues at coordinate 816,978,776 of CM062818.1, forward strand.
TTTATGCTGAACAATATGCTAACGATGATGATTTTAAAGACATCTATGCAAAAATAACTCGTGGATCGCAGGTGGACAATTATTATTTGCAGGGAAAACTATTGTACCACCTTGGAAAGCCGTGGATACCCATTGGTGAGAGGGTACATGTAATCTGAGGGGCTCATACCTCTCTGGTGTTTGGTCATTTGGGATTGAAAAATCTTTATGTCATCTACAAAGGTTTTGTTTTTGGCCTCATATGAAAAACATTGTAACTCGCTTTGTAAAGATTTGTGTGTTGTGTTCTATTTCAAATCCCTCTAATAGAAAACTTGGGCTCTACACACCACTCCCTATTTCGAGTCGACCATGGGATAATGTGTCCATAGACTCTGTAGGTGGTTTTCCTATGTCTAGGAAAGGTCACGACTATTTGTATGTCATCGTGGATCGTTTTAGTAAAATGTTATTTTAATTCCTTGTAAAAAGCAGGTCACTGTTGAGCAGACTACTTATCTTTTCTTTCAGCATGTTTGGTTCCATTTTGGGTTGCCCACATCTATTGTGTCATACCGAGACTCTCGCTCTCTTGGAGATTTTTGCACCAGCTTGTGGAGAATGATGGACACTAAGCTGAAAAGAAGTATGACATTTTATCCATAGACTGATGGGAAGACAAGGGTCATCAACCGCACAGTGGTACACTTGTTACGAGGCTATTGTGGAAAACATCCCATGTTGTGGAATGAACAATTTCCTTATGTGTAGCATGCATACAATCGAGCAACACATTCATCTACACAGAGCTCACCGTTTGATACATGTTTTGGCTATCTACAAAGGGATCCCTTAGACATGGTCTTTGGGAAGGATAAGGATGGAAATGGATGAGATGATAGGGACAAAACGCAGAATTTTATTCAACGGATACGGTGATTCATCAGGCAGTATAGGAGTAGTTGGAGAAAAGTCAAGCTCAGTATAAATCTCGACATGATAAGAACCGAGTTGACCATCAGTTTCAAGTTGGGGACAAGGTATGGCTCCACATCAGCAAGGATTTAATGAAGGGAGAAGGGAAGAAATTGAGACCCATTCAATATGGTCCATTCACCATATTGGAAAAAATTGGAGACAATGCTTTCCATCTTGAATTACCTGCTTATATGCAAATGTACTCAGTGGTAAATGTTGAAAACTTGAAGCTTTATGAACCTCCATTGATTATGGATACCAAAGAGGTTGCAAAGATCTCTACAGTGCATGATTTTGCACCAGAATATCTAGATAAGTTGCCTGAAGATATCATTCTTGACAGGAAAACCAAAACTTCAGAATGGGGAGATGTGGAGTAAATTTGTGTTGGCTTCAAAGGAATGCATCTAAATAAATCTCGATGGATGGAGAAAGAGAGGGAGAAATTTCCTCACTTTCCAATTGACTAAAAGGGATTTTGGCGGTCCAAAAGCTCTTAGTGGGGAGGATTGATCCAGGTGGATCTTCAGAAAGTACCAATGGCATGGTAAAAGGCTCAAAACTCAAAGTGACAAAATTTGGATAAACTTAGCATCGGATCGAAGTTCTTGTCATGCTGATTGCAGTGGCGCAAACGTCACTCAAATATGAGTTCATATGTAGAAGTTAACGCAAGTCAAAGATAAAGTTTGACTTGTCCATGTGGCAGGAGAAGATGACATGGAAAAAGTCTCAATGAATGGGGAAACTCCATGTGGTAGATTTTCATTGGTCCCGCATATCACATATCAGATCAAGAGGAAGAAATGGCTTAAGGAGAATCAACTCCGACACGATCCCGGCTGCGATTGCAATATCGTATATCACAGGTCGGAGGAGGAATGAGTATTCAAGAATCGGCCCCAATGAAGCCCGATTGTGATTTGTGATGGGGGAATTTCGGACATGATATTTTTGTAATCTGTATTTTATAACTCCGATGGGTCCGCTGCTATCGCAGTGTATGGACTTGGATATTTGCCGAGGGAAGTGCCGATTGTTATTTGTGATGACTGTTGGATGCGATATTGTTCTATGTTGTGTTCATAATCTTAGCGGGTCCATAGTTATCACAGAATGCCTGTTTGGGTCTTTATGCCGATGGATCTACCAATTGTGATTTGCGATGATGAGGACTTCCGGATGCGATATTTCTCTATGTTGTGTTTTATAAACCCGGCGAGTTCACAGTTATCGCAGAACGCCTGTTCAGGTCTGTATGCTGATGGCTCCGCCAATTGTGATTTGTGATGGGGCTCTAGATGCAATATTTTATAAACTACATTTTATTATCTCGATGGGTCCGCGATCATCACAAAGCGTGGGTCTGTCTGCCGATTACAGACACCGATGAGACAAACCCTGATAGCAAAGACCGCCGGTTTCAATGTGTAGTTTAGGGAGTTTCGCTATCTTTGAAAGGGTTGTTGCCATGTCTTATTCAAGGCTGAGAATCTCTGTTGGAAAAATGCCCGCCTGCTAAACTTCGACAATTGTTTGGAACTGCCCTGAGTTTGAGGGATTTTCCACCATGCTTATATAAAAGACTATTTGTATCGGAAGCAGGCAGAAAGGACTGGCGGTATAGTTCAGAAGCATTGCACATAGCAAACCCTGACCTGGTAGCAGGTCGGGACCTTGCCTTGAGCAACAGGGAGGTTTCGAGAAGTTGCAGAAGGCCCGATTATCCAAATTGGGTGTTTGGATAGGCGTTTTTGCACGATTTTTCGCCAGGATTTTAGTGGTACTGTCTATTTCTAAAGATGGGCTCTCCATTCTTCGTCCATCTTCCATCTTGGAGGTATAAGGATTTTAAAGAATGTTGCTTGTACTTTTATCTCTTTTTATGCCACTTAATGAATGAAGGCCTCCCCACTATTGAGCAGGGCCCGAAGACGTAGTCCAAATTGGACAAACTTCGTAATCAAATCTTTATGTCATGGTTTCTTACTTATCATGTTATTTTCACATTGTTTTCTGTGATTTTTAAATTCCATGGTTAATAAGCTCTGTTTCATGTAATTTTGATGCATCTATAAGTAAAAGATCTTGGATCATTTAACTTGTAGCCATCTTCTTGATTAAAGTTATTTGTGTGCTTTTCAATTTTGAGGGATTCGTGAATGATTCAACTGGAATAGAAGCGAGCATAGGCAAGGATTTTTGCTTGGTCAAAGCATATAAGGTGCTTAGAATTATAGGAGTGCTTAGCAACAGAATATTTTGAAAAATGATTATGAGTAGTATGAACTATATGTTTCTTTAGTCAGGCTTTAACAAGTTTACCAGTTTGGTCTATATAAGAATTTCCGCACGAGCATGAGATTTTATAAACCCTAGGGCCCGACAATGGATCAAATTGATATTTGGGAGAATTGAATAATTGTTTTAAAGTCTTGTAGAGTTTTAAAAGAGTTTTAATGTTATTCTTGGCTAATATTTTAGATATGTTATTAGTGATAACTACTTTTATTGATGGGAACAATTTGTTCTTAATACTTTAATCAACAAGTAGCTAAACATGAAAAAATTCAACCATTAGTTCTTTAACAAGAGCAGTAAATAGAGATCACAATAGACAATGAAAAATAGGTGATAAACAAGAGACAAGAGACACCAAAATTAGACTCACTGGCGGGGAAAAACCCATAAGGGGAAAACCCAAAATTCTTTCCTTATGAGAGAGAGAGATTTTGTCCATAAAGTTACATCAAAATTTTCCAACAAATCCAAACTGCCTTTAATGAAATATTAGCCAAAATCTGTCAATATATAAACTTCAAATTCATTGTACTAGATTGCTCAATAAGGTCAAAATTATGACTTGTAAAAATTGTTATTGGAGGCTAAAAATAGTGTTGTAGTTACCACAAACATGACACATAAGTGAAACTAGAGCTCGAGGGGGGAGGGTCGGAGGTTGCTTTGAGGGAGGGTACCGAGCTGCTTGGAACACCTTGTTGACTTGGAAGGGAGAATATCCATTGTTTTTAAGGTCTTTAATTATGATTAGTATCGTTTATATGTTCCTAACATAACCAAATCCAAAAGACAACAATATTTTTGGCCCATAAGGTAGTGAACTTCTCCATTTGTTTGCATTTAAAATTTTGCACATAATCTTATGGAACATAGAGCCTTCATCATGTGTATGTGTTGGATCAATTCCATGACCCCCATTGATCTGAAAATGGAATGTACTTGTTTAAGGGTGCAAGGTATCCATTTCCAATAATTTCAACTGTGAGCTAGACACTCCAAATGACCTCTAAAAATGTATAAACTTCTTATTTCTTATACAGAGATAGATTGTAGGGGCATTCATCGGACATGTCACCTCTAAAAAGAGGATGAGTTCCAGAGGCTACTTGGCCCTCTACAGGCTCTGCCTAAAGAAATAACAAAGTAAACACTTAGCTGTCTTTGACATACACATACTTGAAGTTTAAGGTCTTGCGGAATAAGACAAGTAACTTTCTGCAGCTGAACAGGTGATTATGTGTGTATGCAAGTTATATCTATTTGTTGTTTAAAACTTTATATCAGTTTTGTTTAGCATCTCCTCTTCAGCAAATAAAGACATCAAAATGATAAAGCAGTTCACCACTTCTGGGCTACATCTGCTGGACCAAGCCTCTCCAACTAGGCTTGTCCTCTTGTATTAAAATTGCTACAAAGGCTAATACAAGAATAAGGGTGTCTCGAAGGATAGATCTTACTGTAAATACAGAATCAGAAGATAGGAATTAGCTAAACATGCTCTTTCCCAAACACTAAACAGTGAATTTGTACCTTTTACAGTACTTTCCCCAATTGGCCCTGGTGGCCCTTTAGACTTGCATGGAGAATTTTGAGGTGAAGATGACCTCAATTGGTTCTGAAACCTCTGCCGTTAGACTCAGAAGGTCAAAAATAGTAGACATATGCTTTTGAATCATAAAAAATGGATGAACATAGCCCCCAAACAGCTCAAGCACTGAAATGGCCCTGGTGGCCCTGAAAGCTTCCCTAAAGCTAAACAGTGAGAAGAATCCCTCAGAAGGAAAAACGAGCTGTAGAAATGGATTCAGAATGCTGAAAACCTTCAGGAATGACCTTCATTCCACATTCACTGGCTGCACAATTCCCAATGCAGCTCCCAAACTGATTTGGCCCTAGTGGCTCCTGGAACTTCCATGAAGCAAAAACCTCTGAAAATGACCTCAGATGGTTGTGAAACCTGTGCCAATGGCTTCAGAAGGTCGAAGAGACCCAAAATCAAAAAAAAATTCCGTCCAAAACCGCCTTTCCTAGCCAAAGTTATGGCCAATTAAAGTTTCTCCAGTCTGCCCTTAGAAAAACTCCAGCTAACTGTAGTTGGGGCCAGTTAGGCCCGCCAAATATGGTGCTCCTACCAAATTTCTGCTAACTTAACTGCAGTTATAATAAATACATGTGACCAAAAATTTCGGCTGGCAGTTTGCATCGGATTTCGTGCCCGGCGGTTAAGGGGGTTGAGCCCACGGTTATGGGCCGAGGGTCACATGAAATGGGGGTTGGCCCTTAGGGGCTGGCCCCCTTCGGGCCCCGCCAAAAGCCAGTTTAAAATTAATATAAAATTCTGCCGCCATCCTAACAAGAACTGTCGTGTGGTGCAATGGTAAGGCGTGGGGCTTGTTGTCAAGAGGTCGCAGGTTCGATCCTCCATTCGACCAGAATTTTAATATGCACCCAACACACTTGCTGACGTCATCATGGGCCATGTGGTGGCCTCCGGGCCTGCCACGTGGCAGATTTTGTTTCGCTGCCCAAAAGGAATATTCCAAGGAATATTCTATGGAATATTCTTTTTTTTTTTTTTTTTTTTTAAATTCAAAAATTAAGGGTTATTGGGCGATTTTGTTTTTGGCATAACTTTCTCATACGACGACCGTTTTTCGAACCGTTTGCGGTGCCAGAATCAGGAAGACGAGCTCTATCTGTTCGTTTAGGTTCCAATTAGTTTTGAGCACTTTCATTTTTGACCATTTTACGACACTTGGTCCTGAGCTCCTGATCACCCATGTTAAATTCAAATTTACTATGATATTGTGGATTTGAGGTTAGCAGCTCCCCACTAATCAAATAGTGTGCTTACCTTACAAAAAAATATAGGAATTATTTAAAAAAAAAAACCTACATTATTATAAAGCGCATAATTTGTGAGTGGACATAGCTATTGAAACATATCTACTATCATTATCCAAAAAATAACCATACAAACCTTCAAGAAGTTTTGTTTTCACTTAAAAGGGCTCAAGCATGCTGATATAATTATAATTCTTGTCTAGGTCTCTCTAGCCTCTTTAAAAAAGGAATTTTGTAGCCAATGTTCACATTCTTTTGAGAGACCATGCATAGATGAATATAAGGTTTAATATGCTTAAGAAAATTTGGATGGCGTTGATGTTCATGGTTTGAACTTGACCCTATTCTAATATATCTTCACTCGAATCAACAACATTGGATACATCGCTTATTCCTCGGAACCTATATGCTTTCAACGTCCTAGAACCTTAATTTCAACGAGGATCTGGCCCTTTCTTCATGTCAAATTTGTAATAATAGGTAACATGAAGCCAAAACCCGAGTATGGTCATTGTTGCCCCTCATATGCACATGATGGTAAAATCACATTTCTGGGATAACTTGCAACTTGCAGGGATGTTCAGGGACTATAGTTACACACTTCACCCTTATTTGTGTTTGATAGATGTTTCGGGACTACATATACACACTTCACAATTTTTTTTGTTTTGTTATGTCTCTCTTGTGATGATTTTCCGCGGCTTTGCTTCAGGATTGATAAGCGTAGTGGTCCTCTTTCATGCATCATGTGGTTGATGCTATTGGTTGGTCTTTTTGGTTTCTTAGTGGTAAATGTTTTTTGGAAATATTTACTCTATATGTGGCTGATTTGTCCAACGTTTGGAGTGGACACTCGACCCATCCTTACAGACCAAATGAAGTGGGATAATTAGAAGAGAGCACAACTAGGTTACTATAGATGTGAGAGAGACATGAGGAATGTGAGGTTGCTAAATTTGACTAAGGAATTTGGAAAAAAAAAATATTATCAATCAAATTAAAAAATTATAATAAATTAGTCGGTTAGATTAATTTATTAATAATTTACGTCCGCATGGGGTAGCTCAAGTGGCAGTAGCCGTGGAAATGAAGTCTCACCGAATCGGAGGTGTTGGGTTCAAATCTTGGGCTACCCTTCCCCCGTAGCGGGGTGTGTAATGGACATGAAAATCGGAGAGTCCTACCAAGCTTACAAAAAAAAATACAATAAGTAAAGGAATTTAAGAACATTAAAAAGGATGGATCATCAAAAAGAGGAAAGCGGGGAGGGGGTTTACTAACAAAAATTTGTTTCTATTAATATGATAGGAAAAGCATGAGGGCTCAAGGAGTAATTAAATCAAGAATAGATAATAGATAGAATTATTATGTTATTGCATTTGATAAAAGGAAATTTAAAAGAATTGAGAAGGAAGGTATGGGAAGAAGATAAAATATGAGGGAGAAGAGATTAGTGGGTTAGTGGGGTTAAAATAAATAGGATAAATAAGTACATAAGAACAAGATAACCATAAGGAAGGAAACAAGGTTGAAAAACATCAATGTTGTAAGTGTGGGGGTGGGGGTGTGTTATCACAAAATCAAGCACTGAAGGCTGCTAATCAGTCAGACTCTGTGTAACTATTTCAAACCAGACTTTTGACTAAGGCTTAGCCTCCTTAGCCTGAGAGGGCTCTCTCAAAGGGTTATTGATTTTAAATATTGATGAGATGGCTAACTCTTGCAAAGTAAATTTAACATATAAATTGGCTGGACGGACCTTACAAAGATTTCCATTGGGCTCATGGAGTTAATCATCATTTCAGCAAACTATAAAACCACTCATTCATAGAAGTCAGGGCATGTAATGTTTAAACACTCAAGACACCTCTCAAATAAACCTCAACTTACAAATACACACAGGAAATCAGAGCAGCAGAGTGAATTCTGAGTGATTGTGTATCTATAAAGCTGTAAAACATAAAGGATAAAACAAAACCACATATATCTTGAGCATCTGAAACAATGTATGAATCCTAAGAAGAAAAAGCAGTCCTTTGTATTACTGAAAACAAGTTCTTACATAAGCCAAAATAAACTCTGTTTCTCAAAAACATCCAACCCTAATTACATAGATCATTCAGCTATATATAGACACATCCTTCTAACTACTTAGAGCTTCCTCCTCCAGCATGAGGGGAACTCGATGACTGCTACTAATTACCCTTATCTGCTATTTAACTGACTCATTAAATACAACAAGTGCTAAACTGGAATTTTAAAGAGTCCTAATTAAACTAAAGCTCTAATTATATCCTCCTCGTAGAATGATTCTTTCTTGCTCCTTGACACCTGTCTCCTTTCAGTTTGGCCGAGATAGCTGAGAGGAGGATTCAATGTTCCATGCTAGCTTTGGATGCTGGATGCGTTGATGGTTCAATAATGTTAGGAGACAAACCCCTGTTTTTCCGGACTCTGTCTTCCATCACCTATTCGAAAATGTAGCAGCATGTTTCCAACTCTTTAACACCCCAAAAATGAAGAGCACCATCATGATACCAGATGCGCTGGAGGCTTAGTTGATGAACAGGTGTGCAAGCCAAAACAATACTCCTCGTATGCACCTCCTTCCAAACCCTAATAACTGAACATAAAGTGCCTTTATAATAAAAACTTTTAACTCGAGACAAAACACTTCACTTTACAAAAAAGGTACACCTGTCATCATTTGAATGGCTTATGTTAACTTCATGTGGTCTTCTTAATGTTCCTTAGGTGTTTTCTTTGGCAAATATCTGATCCTCCCATCAAACTGTTTGTTTTCGTTCAAAAACAGCACCTACAGCAGTTTCGTAGCGCGCTACGAAACTGCTGAATTTGCTAAAACAGTGTGTATTTGCCCTGAGGTATTTACTGCTTAGACCTTTAATTGCTAAAACACCTTTACATATGGGATCACTGAATGTATAGCATTCGTATGTAACATCATGAAATAATCACTACCTACACAGAGATCATGGGAAACTGACAATTCCTCCACATCAGCTTCACAGTAAATAATTTTCATCATCTCATCAGGTGAAATCCACTCGAACCCTTCACTGTTTCATCATATTTTCTCAGTTTGTAGCAGCAAACAGCACGATTGGCAAAACCCATTGAACGGACTTCGTTGGCCATGGGATCCTCTGGGGCAATTTCCAGTGCACTTGCATAGTGTGCCAAAGCTGCTTCATATTCTCCAGCTGCAAATGATCTATTTCCCAGCACAGAACAAGCAATATACTTGCATGTTGTAGACACATGACCTTGAAGTTCATCTTCAATCCTCAGGGAATGCAATGTCATCCTTACAGTCCAATCATTCTCCTGCTGTATAAGATTCACCTTTTGGATATCAAAACCTCTGTTGCTTATGGCTGCACTTTTCCCAACAGTGACATCCAATGAGACTTGTAGCATGTCAGGAGGCCACTTCATTCCTCTAACTTTATCAACAACTTGGATTGCATGCTGAGCTTGTGGTATTGCCAAACCTGTGAAATAGGCCGTTACCTCCTGAATGAACCTGTACAGAAAAACAATCTGTACAGCTGAAAGTCTGGCAATGAGACTGTAATCATGGCCTTCAAAATCATCATCATCTACACTGAAAGACTGAAACTTCCACTTTACAAGTGAATCAGAACCTGTGTCCCGTATGTCACAAAGCCAGCCCCACCAGTGATCTGGACCAAGGGACATGTCACAGATCCTGAGGTTCCCTAACATCCCCTCAATGGAAATAGAATTTGGATGAACTTTCACATCCATCTGAAACTTCTCTTGTACCAACATGGCCAACTGAGAACCATCGTCCTTGTTAAGGAAAATACAAACACTATTGACATTCACCTTCAGCTGAAACACAACTCTAGATTTTCCGGTGCCCAATAGCCCTTTAACAAATAAACGATCAGTGCTCCTTATCGGAAAGGACAAAGACGTTCTCTGCAGAATGGTAGCTTAAAAGTTCATTAAGCTTCTTCCTCAATTTCTATGATTTCTTTGTTTTTCAGTCTGGGTACTTGTTGCAAAAACCCTGCATAGAGCTGAACATACTTCCTACGAAGGTGACAAAGGCGAGAAACATTTTCCCATGATAGGCGGTGCCATGTCTTGTTCTGTAGATGCAGGCTTGCCTGACAGGCATAATGCCACCGAACTCGAGTGTCTTTGGACAGTGAAACCAGTGGCCGGAAGTGTGACACCTCAATGCTTGAAACTATTTCCAATAGTTTCATTCCATCACAATATTGAGCCTCTGACACTGTCGCTGACACATCATTTAGAGTGAGGGACATTTTCTGAGAAGGAACACTTGCGTCCCTCTTATCGTCTGTCATGGCATCCTCATAGCTATCTTCGATATGCGCAGAGACCGAGGGGGCTTCGTCTTCATTTCCACCTTCGCTGGCAGTCTCGGCACCCCATTAGATTGCAGGGCTTCAGAATTGTGTAACGTCGGCACCGCCCTGAATTTCTTAACATCTTTTCCAAGAGAAAAATTACAATGGTTTTCACATCCTCGTTCGCTTCATAAAGGCCATCGCATATAGGGGTTCAAAGCATTTCTCGCTTGAACTTATCCTCTAACAACAACCGCATATATGCACAATATGCGAGCTCTTTTAATCTCTCATCCCCCAGGCATGATTCGATCAAAGTGATTGTAGATGGAAAATCATTTGGAAATGTGATAATAAGCTTTTCTGCTAAGCTCAATGCAGCTACCTTGAGCTATGGTGTTTCTGAATGGAACAGACACTCTAAAATATCCTTGTAGTCCTTTGTCAAGTGGGAACTTGTTGGCATGTATTGACCAAGGTTTTTTGTAGCTGCTACTCTTAAGTCTATTGGAAGATTTTCTGCTTGCACAAGCTCTCTCAGAAAAGGAACATAACACCCTGGGACAGAATGTCCATCTAGAAACATCTGAGCATAACGGCCAACTGCATCTTCTTCCATTGCTCTTAGTTCATCCTGCTTTGAGTAACACGGCCAGGACCTTGGGTGCCCACTTAATGATTTGTTTCTTGACATCTGTCTCTGTTGTGACATCACTATCTGATTCTTTCTCCAACTTTGATGGGGCTGTACATCCTCTCGCATAATGACATGTTCACTTTTGTTTCTATCTTTGCATAAGATTGCATTTCTTTGACTATGATTTGAATCACCACGCGCTCTTTTAATGTTTTGCTGCTGTGGTGCACCTCCTTGAATTGTATGATCTGTAGTATCTTTTCCATCCTAGTTAATATCAATTGCAGTCTTTTGGCCATGATTTGGATCATCTGACCGACATTCCCAACTCTGCTCAACTAGTTCACCTTCTTCTAATTCAATTTGATTGGTGAATCTTTCCTCCATCAGTCAAACCAAATAAAGCATTTATCATCTCACACTAACTGAACATATAGATGAATGGGTTCCAAGACCTTTTTCATGTAGCTTTCAATTGACAATTTACTTATGAATGGCTTAATCCGGATCATATCTGATGGTTTGGCAAGGTAGCCATAAATTGTCCGCTTTCCATCATCTTCTACAAGGCCCTTTCTGTTCAATTGTTCCATATCATGAGAAATATAAGCCCAAAAGCACAATCTTGATAGAGAAGAAACAAGGGACTTTCATCCACAGGAACCTGTAAAGGGACTACCACCAGAAGATGAGACAAGAGTCTGATGAAATAGGTAACATGATGATCCATAATGATAGAAGAATACGACTTTTCAGAACCATTAAAGACCATTTTATGAACTGCACGAAAAGAACTCTGAAGCTGTAAATTCTTTCACAATCATTCATGCCAGTCCAGTTTCTTGAAGAGTTAGACAAATTCAAACCAAAGCCGATATATTCTGCAAGGGGCATTTTCCTATCCATCTGAATGCAAACCAAATGGATTTTGATAAACATGACAGCTGGGAAAGGTCTGCTATGGATTAGGATAAATCCCCGATTTCGTAGCGTAGCCAGTGCAAAATATGAATTATGCGCTACGAAATCACTTAAAACATGCTGCGCTGCGAAACTGATAGAAACGATTTATGTGCCTTTGACAAACACTCGAACTGTTGTGAAAAATTTAAAATTTTTTCCTTGAGTGATAACAGGGTGAAGGAATCAATTAAGAAATAATTAGAAAATAAATAGGCAGAGGGTTAGGAGGGGAAGATCAATGATTAAGGCTTTGAATGAAAGGGTTCCAAGATTGTCTTAATGTGTAGCCATCTTCTTGATTAAACTTATTTGTGTGCTTTATTTTTTTATTTTGAGGGCTTCATGAATGATTCAGGTGGAATAGAAGGAACCACATGCAAGGATTTTTTCTTTTTTCATAGCATATAAGGTGCTTAGAATTATAGTAGTGCTCAATAAGGGCATATTTTTAAAATTGATTATGAGTAGTATCGTCTATATGTTCCTTTAGTCGGGCTTTAACAAATTTACTAGTTTGGACTATATAAGAATTCTTGCATGAGAATGATATTTTATAAACCCTAGGGCCTCACAATGGATCAAATTGATCTTTGGGAGATTTGAGTAATTGTTTTAAAGTATTGTGGGGTTTGAAAAAGTTTTAATATTATTCTTGGCTAATATTTTAGAGATGTGATCGGTGATAACTACTTCTATTGATGCAAATAGTTCCTTATTTATACTTTAATCAACAAGTAACTATACATGAAAAACTTCAACCATTAATTCTTCAACAAGAGAAGTAAATAGAGATCACATTAGACAATGAATAGTAGACAATAAACAAGAGATAAGAGACATCAGGATTAGGCTCACAGCCAAGGGTAAACCCACAAGGGGAAAAACCAAAATTCTTTCCTTATGAGAGAGAGAGAGAGATTTTTTCCATCAAAGTTACATCAAAATGTTCCAACAAATCCAAAATTCCTTTAATGAAATATTAGCCAAAGTTTGTCAATATATCAGCTCCAAATTCACTATCCTAGATTGCTCAATAAGGTCGAAATTAGGGAATGTAATCATTTTTATTGGAGACCGAAAATAGTGTCGTAGTTACCACAGAGATGCCACAGAAGAAAAACTAGAGCTCGAGGGGAGAGGGATGGAGGTTGCTTTGAGGGAGGGTACCGGGTTGCTGGGAATGCCTTGTTGATTTCGAATGGGGAATATCCATTGTTTTTAAGGGATTTAATTATGATTAGTATCGATTATATGTTCCTTCATTTGAGCTTTAATAAATCTATTGGTTTGGCCTAGATAATAATTTCTGCAAGAGCACAACATTTTATAAACCCCAAGGCCCGACAATGGATCAAATTGATCTTTAGGAGATTTGAATAATTTTTTTAAAGTCTTGTAGGGTTTAAAATGAGTTTTAATGTTTTTCTTGGCTAATATTATAGAGATGTGATCAATGATGCCTTTTATATAGGGAAGTGAAACCACAACCTGAGGGGGGATGGCCAGAGGTTGCTTTGACGGAGGGTATTGGGATGCTTGGAACACCTTGTTGATTTGGAAGGATGAATATCTATTGTTTTTAATGGATTTAATTAGATGTTACTTTTCCTTCTAAGGGATCTGAGGATCGGTAATACAAATTTCTCTAGTAATGAGGACATTAATGATAACAAATTTTTGAGCTAGATCGATAAAAAAGACATCCCCCTTAGGCCCATAGTAAACGCCATTAGAGCTCAAACTCATGCTCTCTCTCTATTTCTTACTGAAAAGCTTCAACCCTTTGTAGGGCACTCCTTACATTAAATATTCCACCCATTTTATTCAAAAAACATTACACCTTTGCCTTGAACCCAACAACATCATGGTTAGCTTTCATATGGTGTCCTTTTTCACAAAAATCCCTATGCATGAAGCCCTTGATTTAATTGACAACATGTTTGATCCTAAAACCTTTAGACTCATAAAAATTTGCCTAAACTCTACTTTCTTCTCCTTCCATGGAATTTATTAAGAACAAAATAAAGGCACTAAAATGGAATCATCACTATCTCTAGCGATCAAAAATATTTATATCGAACAATTCAAATCAAGGCCATCAACCCTTGGCACCTCAAGCCTAAATGTTAGTAGCAAGTTTTGGATGACATCTTTGTGTATGATTCCTACCCTTCATGCCTTCTTTAACGACCTCAACAACATGTCCCCTCATGTCCAACTTACTATGGAATTAGAAGGAAACTCTTTTTTACCATTCTTTGATGTCTTGGTCTCTCATCTTCTTGATGGTTCACTTTCTCATCGAGTGTTCTAGGAAAAGACTCACACTAATCAATACCTCCAAGCTCATTTTCATCACCCTCTAACTATAAAATCATGTGCTCGTGTGGAAATTCTCTTATAGGCCAAATTGGTAGATCTGTTAAAGTACGACTCAAGGAATGTATAGCTTATACTACTCATAATATTTTTTCAAAATATTCACTTACAATAAATATAAGAACCATCTATGTTTTGACAAAGAAAAAATCATTGCCCCTACTCCCTTCTATTTCACCCAGATAATTCGCGAAGCCCTCAAAATTGAAAATCACTTGAATAATTTTAATCGAGAATATGGATACAAGTTATGGCAATCATGGAAGCTTTTTATTCAAAACCTTAATCATTGATCATCCCCTGCTAACAGTCTACCTATTTGTTTTCTAATTATTTTCTTAATTGATCCCCCCCTACAACTTTGATGTTTTTCAACCTTGCTCTCCTTTCTTATGTTTATCATGTTCTTATGTTCTTATTTGTTTTATGTATTTTAACCCCCTAATCCCCTAATCTCTTCTCCACCCTCTTCTTTGGTTTAAATTTTAAATCAAAATTCTTTTAAATTATTTATTTGGACAATATCCTCATACCTTATTGTTGATATTTTTTCTAAAGCCTTGCTTATTAATTATTTTTAAATTTCCTTTCATATGATGTAATAACATAATAACTCTATTTATGATCTATTCCTGATTTAATTCCTCTCGAGCCCTTCTTTCCCTCTCAAATGAATAGAAATATTTTTTTGTTAGTAAAAACTTCACCTCCCATTTTTTTTGAACTTTTATATTTTTAATGACTCCCCTCCCATGTTTTATAATTTATTTACTAATTATTAATTATTAATTTTATTAATGTAACCAACTAATTTATTAATTAAAATTTTAATTTGACAAGTAATAATTTATTTTTCCAATTTCTTAGTCAAATTTTAGTAACATGGTTTACCAATTAGCTTTGAAATCTAACGTTCTTCTTGCCTCGCGTCACATCTATGTTAACCTAGTTTCACTCTTTTGTAATCATCTTACTTTTTTTGGTCCTTGAGGATGGGTGGAGTGTCCACCCGAAACATTGGACAAATCC
This sequence comes from Pinus tabuliformis, assembly GCA_031772625.1. Taxonomy (NCBI): domain Eukaryota; kingdom Viridiplantae; phylum Streptophyta; class Pinopsida; order Pinales; family Pinaceae; genus Pinus; species Pinus tabuliformis. The sequence goes on from CM062818.1 coordinate 816,994,253, forward strand.
TTGCACCACATACAAAGTAAATATCTCCAAGAAACATTGACCACTACGATTATGGATTATGGAAGCCTACATGCTCTTATTATTTGGTTTCCTATAATGCACACTCTATCACATCATGGTGCTTGGATGATATGATCTTTAGTGCTACATTTCACTTGGCATGGATTAGCTCACTTGATGTCTATCATATAAATTTATGCTTGGTCCAAGAAGCAATGGTTGCTTTGTTGGAATATTAAGTCTAGAATATAGAAATGTGTCATGGAAAACCAACGAGAACGAAAATACCAAATTATAGTTCCCAGAACAAAAATTTATATCAAATTTTAAAGAGGAGAAATTTATAAAAGTTTTTGGTCATGAAACTTGTGAGGTTGAGACCAATCAAGACAAATTTGAAATGTTATGAATAAAGGAGCTTTGCAAAAATTGTAGATCAACCTCACACAATTTGTTGCTAAGACATTTCCAAATAAAAACTAAGCAGACATACAATACTATAATTTCCTTTTTGGAATTGAAAAGATTCCTTTCGTGGAATCTATTTCAGGTGCAACATGTAAGCATAAAAAATTAGGAGAAGATAGACAATATAATTAAATTGTCATGTAAGGTTCATCTTTGAATAATTTATGTCCTTTTGATATCAATTGTTGGGTGAAATGTAATGTTATTCTTGGATACCCATCCATAGTTCCCATTATTTTAAGCTAAAGAGGGGGTTTTAAGCCAACCAATTCTACCTTGCTTTATGAAGAAATTTTGTTGGTTCAATCCCCTATTCAAGTGTTTTGAAGTCTAATATAACCTCATTCAAGGTGATGTCATGATGTATGATTTCATAGTTGAATAGGGTGTGACAACCTTATATTTGAGTTGTTTTCAAATAAGCTTTTGAATTTTCTTGTGAGGTTTTGCATAAAACTGTGTTATTTTGGAAGAGGAGGTAAATGCTTAGAAAATGGATTTACTCTAACCTTTTCTCATCTATGAAAAATTATTTTTAGGTTGACGTGAAAGATACACATGGTCTTCTTCAACACCCTAATCAAGTGATGATTCACTTGGTTTAGGTCAAACCAAGAAACATGAAGAGAATCACCTTGCTTGAGATGAATATGTGGCACTTCAAGCCTAAGATGGATAAGAAAAATAGCCATTCTCGTAAACTAAAAAATTGTAAGGTCAGCCCTACTTGTATATTCACAATTTTAAGGTCAACCTTGCTTGTATTTGTTAGCCCCTGACATCTAGGGTTATCTAGAGGAGATTTTTCTCCTACAATTTTGATCACAATACATTAGTTCCACAAATGACATCCATGGTTCTGCATAGAAAGTTGACAAATGATGCTTCCCACATTTTTCTCATGTTACATTGATGATTATAGTGCTTGACATCCATGAGATACATTTGTTCATTATTTCTTATTAAGTGTTAATGTTTTATGTATTAGACATGAAGTAGTGACCATTGGTTGAGTCAATAGACAATGGATCATGATGTCCTAAATTTGTGACTTTTTCCATGTTTGACCTTGATGGTCATCATCATATTCTAGATAAATGTATTCACTCTTGGGTTGAGTTATACTACTAAGGGATTTGAAATATGTAGCATACCCATATCCCAATCCACACTTAACATTTTCAATCTTTTGTAATTTCCATCATCCCACCCATGATTGGTTTTCATATGTCATAAAAAGGTTCATGCTGCATAGTTCCATGAAAGGATCTATAAGCTCGAGGTTGATGCATCTAAATAAAAGAAAGGAAAAATGCAAGATGTAAAGGTCAAAATGCAAAAGAAAAATGAAGAGATAGTAAGGAAATGTCAAAAGCCAAACCAAATCTTGAGCAATTCCCCCTTGCTATGAAGCCATTAATCCAAGTCATATGCAATGAAATGCATATGCATAAAAATGGGGACTCATTGAAATGAAATCAAAAATAAAAATATAATAAGAAGAAGAAAATAGGCAAGTAAATGGGTAGTAATAAACAATTTCGAGGAAAGGGAAGCTCAATGCCTAAGCATTCTCCCAACGAATGCGCCCATGTAAACAAATATCTTAAGCAACCTAGCATGACCATGCAACACATTTCATGAAATTATTTCCCAAAACCATACCATCTAAAGGTACATGCTAAATAGTTACATGAGCAGGAGCTATAAGCTTGAGGTTGATGCAATTAAATTTAAAAAAGAAGAAGGAAAGAGCAAGATTTAAAGGTCAAAAAGGCGAAAGGAAATTAAAAGACATATTAAGGAAATTTCAAAGTGAAAGCAAAGTTTGAGTAATGCCCCCTAACACTTAGGCCATTGCCTCAAGTCCTATGAAATGAAATGAATACCTAAAATGGACTAAATAAAATTATCTCAAGTCCGATGTGATGAAATGCGTATACATAAAAAAATGGGATTAAATGAAATGGAGTTAAGAAAAAACAAGGAAGCAATAAAAAGAAAAATGGCAAGTAAACGGGTAGTAAGAAAAAATGTCGAGGAAAGGGTAACTCAATGCATAAGTGCTCCTTCAACAAGGGCATTCATGTGGATGAATATTCTAAGCAATGTAACATAGCTATCTATCACTACACCAACTTCTTGATGGGATTTCTTGAGAACTACTTCTCTTCTTGGGTGTTGACACATGTAATAAGGGTTAAAGATGCCCCCACAATACCAAAACTTGGAAAATTGTATGAATTGTATTAGTTATTGTGAAGTTAGAATATGATGCTTAATGTGATCTACCTAATTTCATTTACGTTTGGCATGACTCCCTTTTTATGTTGCATTGGACTTGTGCACATGCCTCTAGATTGATGTCTACATTTGAATCACTTTCACTTTGGACAATGTAAATAGGATGGATATGATTTGGATTGATTTTCTTCCCTTTGGAGAGAATTGAGAGGCTACTTAGACACTTGAAGGAGGATTTCCCACTTGTTTTAGAGGACATTGGGCTACTTTTAAGGTCATTGCATCCTTTGGTAGAGGAGGTGCCACCTTTTGAGGAGTATGTTTCAATTGGAGGATTAAATGTTGCACCATTTGGAGAGAATGTTTCACTTTGGAGCCTCCACACATGCCTTTTGGGCATCATTTGAGTGAGTCGTCCACTCTCTGAGACCAATTTCCACACATCTGACTTTGAACATGCATTTATGGAGCATGTCACAGTTTTCAATTACTTTTACTTCATTTGGGAACATCGTTAAGGGTATTTTAACTCATCAAATCTTGTATCATGGATATTTTATGTATTATGGCCTTGTCTCTAGGGCTTGTAAAAAGACATTTTTATATTTTCTTGGGGTTTTTGTAAGGAAAATATATTATTTTATTGAGAAGGGTGTTAGATCTCTCATATAAATAAGAGACACACTTTTTATTTGGAATAATTTTAGGACTTGTGAGAATGATTATTGATCCAGATTGGATCGTTATATTATTTTTCATCCATCTCGATGCTTTAAGAGTGGAAAAAGTGGAGGAATCAGCACATGAGACCATTTTTACAGGCAGGACCCCGTTTGGAAAAGTGGGGTCTGAAAACTTCTGGGAGCGTTTTGAGGAATCAAATGATGTCATTTGGGGGTAAAAATTTTGCACTTTAGTGTAGCGTATTTTCATGTTATTCTACTTATATATATATCTTTCCAATGGCACAAGAAGTGCATCAATCAAAGTATGTATGGGAAAGTTATGCCACTCAGAAGTTGACCTTCTTGTTTTCTCCACCATGGTTTGAGAGGATGCCATGTCAACCCCCATTATTCATGAAAAAGGGGCTAGCCACTTGATTATGATGTAGAATATTGTATAAGAGTCAATATTGTAACTCTTGTTAAGAGTTGATGTAGTCAAGCCTAACCATTAGTAGTCTATTGGGTTGTGTTATAATTGCACCACTAGGAGGAAAAGTGATTCCATTCTTTCGCATTTGTTCCATAGCTGAGCAAAAATAGACAAGAGGGATGGGAGGTAGAGAAAACAAAGAGGATTTGTGCATTGTAGCAACCTACAAGCCACATGCCATACTTCTTTGTACTTGTAACCATATTTCCAGACAGAGAAAGAGTGGAGTGGACTCACCTTCCAGCTGGGTTTTCTCCTAAAAGGGTTTCCCGAGCATATGTTATGTTATATGTATGTGTGAGATTTTATTTTATCGTTCTCTATTTTCTGCATAATTTTTCATTCGCATGCATGCACTATTAACAATAAATCTACAAATCCAGAAATCTAATAAAATTGTAATAGTGTAGAATTTCATATTTTTAATATAATATTATCATATCTATTGTGAAGAACTATCCAGTGCAATATCCACGACAGTTTACAGATCAATCATTTGTCTACTTTTACCTTTTTTCTTCTACATTTACATTACAAATTTTATTGATGCTCGTGACTAGAATTTTGAAGATTAAACAATTTCTTAAATATGTGGTCTCACTTAATCTTGTTGGATTTTGTTTGTGAATAACAAGTGCAATTGTACTTTTCTAATGATAGTGGTGAATTCTCTTCATATTTTCTTAAACAATTTACTTCTTCAAAGTTCTTGGAAGATTAGTAGTGGAGTATCTTCACTTAAATTATCTTGAAGATTATAAGGCACTAGGGGGATCTTCTAGTGTTTATAGTGGACAATCCTAGATATCACCCTACTTGTACTTACATCCTATCAAAATAGTTCTTATTTGACCCCATATGCTCTATTACAATCTTAGGTAGTGGTCTTCTTCGTTATAGTCAATCATAATTTTATAAATCCAAATTTTATTAGTCAATCATAATTTTATATAGCCAAATTTTATTTATGTTTTAGAGCAAACTTAGGGTTTTTAACAACATAAATACATTTTCATCCATAACAAACCCTAGATGTTTTGGTTTTGTACATGTTCTAGACCCAAAAAAAATCATTGTATTGCCATAAATAGTACTACTAAATTGTATTACAAACATATTAGGGTTGGATGTCTTAATATTCTTGGTTGTTACATGCCTCTTAATTTTCATATTTTACGAGTTGGATAAACACTATATCTATCCATTGTTTAGCCCCAAATTTTACTATTTTATAACTTATTCAAGGGGCTAAAATATATTACTGTTGTAACTTGTTCTCGCTATAATTTCCACCTAAATTGCAAGTTTTACAACCATTAGTAATTTTCATATTTGCATTGTTTGGAGATAATTTTGCATTTGATAATAACTTGCTCAACCCTCTAAACAGACTTAAAAATGCGTTAAACTAAAATCTAGAATATACTTTGAGTGACCACCTATTTCATAACCCATTTAATATATTTCATTGGTGGTGAAGTGAGTAGCTACTTAGGAGAACTTAGAATTGACAATACCTTGCCTTAGGAACCCTAAGTCCTATTAGGGAAGTCTCCCTTGTGTTGGACTTGTCCTTCACTAAATCAATGGAAGTTTTTGCTTAGGTGATAGTGCAAACCTTCTAATGTTCCACAATTATATACACCTTGTGAGGGATTTCAACTAAGGTGATATATTTTGTGATAACCGTATTCATAATTTTGAGAGAATATCCCTAACCTATTTTGAGACTTAAGTATGAATCCAAGGTTAAGAGGATTTCTTTCAACTCTAGTTTGTCACCATTTTAGGGCTGTAAAACCTATTTTAGCTAAACAATCAACAACTACGGTGAATTTTCTAGTATTGTATTGTATTAGTTGCAAATAAGGGGAATTATACTCACAATAATGTAGATACGAAGAATGGAAATGACTTGCACACAAAATTAGAAAGAAGAATTATTTTAGGAGTGCTTATAGCAGGCCATGATAACACTAGAATAAGAAAACACATTTACCAAGATTCCACGATCCTGACTTTAATGAGAAGTAAACACCATCATATGCTTATCATCTTCCTATCAAAGGAAGTGAATAACATTGTAGGTGTTTTAAAGGAGAATAAGGTCATGTATTTGAAAAAACCAACCATTGGTTTTGGCTCATGGTTTTAGCCATTAGTTTTGAGCACATGGTTTCTAATCCCCTATTTTTTTGGACAAGAGTGATTAGGATTTTGATTTTAAGTCTGTGCAGCTAGAAAATGGGGATTAATTGCACCAAGAGGCGCTCTCCAGACAAATATGGAAGTGATGTTGTCTTTTCATGTCTTGTTATGCTATGTAAACCTTTTTTCTTCGTCAAATTACATAAAACTAAAAATAAAAATAAAAAACTTAGAAAAAACAAGAGGTGCAAATCATTGCATAATTAAAATTAAAATTAGTAATTACCATTTTAACTATATAATTATAAAGTTAAATAAATTAAATTATAGGTTGGGTTTTCCCCATGGTATTCTTCTTTAGTGTAGCCTATTTAATAATTATAATTTTAGCTATACTAACCTAGATCCATCATAACCCCAGATCTATAAGTGTTGAGAAGGATCAAATCTCTTGAGATGCAAACCTCTTTTAAAGTGAAAAGAGATTTGACCCCTCTCAGCGCTTGATAGATCTACGGTTAAGATGGATCTAGGCAAGTTTTTATATACACATACCAAATATAGGTTGGATCCATCTCTCCATCTCTCTCTATCTTCCCTCCTTCTCTACTCTCTCCATATGTCTCTCCTTCTCTCTCTCAAGTCCTCTCTCTCTTCCTTCCTCTCTCTCCTTTTCTCTCCCCCATCTCTCGCTCTCTACCCACCAACTCTGTTACTATCTCCCTCCCTCTCTCTTCTCTCTCCCCCTCTCTCTCCCCTCCAGATTTATGTCTCCCTATCTCTCTTACCTTTCTATCCCTCTCTCTCACCTCTCCTCTCTCTTCATATACCTTGTCACTTTGTCTCTCTCCACCTCTATCTCTCTATGTCTTTGTTCTTCCCTCTTCTCTCTCCCCCTCCAACTACGTCTTTATCTCCCTCCCTCTCTCCTCTCTCTTCCCTCCTCTCTCGCTTCATTCATCTCTCTCCCTTTCTCTTACACCTCCCTCTCTCTCTATCCCCTACCCATAATTCTCTCTCTCTACCCCACTCTCCTTTTCCCTCTCTCTTCCTCCCTCCCTCCAGCCATATGATGGAAAATTTTCACTCTATGTAATCAATGTTATATGTAATGTCTAAAATATTTTACATTTTAATTTTTTATTGTGAAATGAATTATGGTTTTCCAACATGTGGTATTTATAAGGCGTGGCCCATGGTGTTTTAACAAAATCTATTTACATGTTAATAATATCCATGGTAAAGTGGAGGTGGATATCAATTGTTAAGAAACTTTTCATACTATAAGTATTAAGTTTTTATGTGCTTATTAATTAAATTTAAATATGGTTATGGAATCATTATTAGTCCTTGCCAAAGCAAGACTCTAACTATTGATTTGTCTATTGATCACTATTAATTTAGCATTGACTAATGCAAATTATAATGTTTAACTTTGAAAAAGAAATATTTGTTTTTTAGTATTATTAAAAGAAATAATTTTCAAACATTGATTGGAACATAACTTGAAGGCCTTATTGCCGCATTTGCACAATATAATTCCATGTGGATAACTAGGTTACATATTTTATGCTATTATTTATGGATATGGTTGCAATATTCATGCATGCTTTTTAGATATTTTAGTGATTTTTTATTATTAAGCTTTGCAAGAAAACAATCCAAAAATAAAATACTTGAAAATAACTTATACTACCAAAGCAAGATTATAGGATGATTTGTGTACTAACCATTATTAATTTAGCATTGACTAATGTAACTTATAATTATTTATGCAATTTTTGTTGTAGCATAATTTCTAACGTGAGTTGGAGGGGCTAAGTTGACCTGCAAAATAAATTTATAATATAACAAATTGAATTTTATTATATTATTAATTGAGCCAAGATTTGAATGTTTACACTACAACATCTCCATCATACTAGACTTTTTATTACTTTTAACCTTTTATTATTTTTTAATTGAGTCGACATATAAATATTAAAAGTTTATGTGTAATGTTAAACATTTACGGTTACACATCTACCTCTATATCGATTTAATTAGGGCTCACAATTTTTCACAACCCATGGTTTTGACAACCTATAGATGGTTATGATAACCTGTAGCTTAAATAGGAGACACAAATATTTAGATAATTAAAATTATATATATATATATATATAATTGTAAAATTAAATTATGGAACTCCCCGTCTTCCATGGCATTTTTCTTTAATGTAACATATTTAAAGACATAAAATTTCAATGAATTTTATTTTTATTCAAAAAAATGAATTTGATTTTAAATATTAATTTTGTAAGAAAAAATTAGAGGGACACGTTTGGTAACATGAATAATACACTAGTCACATGTTTCAGAACTTGTACTTCAACCACATATTTAAGGTAAAAATCACTATAAGCTATATGTGTATTGAGTTTTTAAAACCCTTATATAAACTTATAATTTTAGGGTCAGGGCTATGATCCATGAAGAATTCAACCAACTACATCTTTTAGGTAAAAATCACTATAACCTATATGTGTATTGATTTTTTAAAACCCATATATTAAATTATAATTTTAGGGCCAGGGATGTGATCCATGAAAATTCAACTAGCCGCGTGTTTTATGTAAAAAAAACACTATAATCTACATGTTTATTGAGTTTTTAAAACCTTTATATGAAATTATAATTTTAGGGTTAGGGTTGTGATTCATGAAGAATTCAACTAACCGCATGTTTCAGGTTAAAAACACTATAACTTATATGTGTATTAAGTTTTTAAAACTCTTATATTAAATCACTGACGTAGATCCATCTTAACTCTAAATATATTAAGTGTCGAGAGGGATAAAATCCCTCAAGGTGCAAACCTATTTTTTGAGTGCAAAACTTGAGGAAAAGTTTGCACCTCGAGAGATTTGATCCTGCTTGGCGCTTGATAGATTCGGAGTTAATATGAATCTAAGCTAGTTTAAAGTTAAGAGTCCCATAATTTCTACAGCTCATTTATTATTCTAGTTGAATCATTTATTATATTAATTGAATTTCTTAATATTTTTTTCTTATACCTTATTAAAATAATAGTCACATTAGATTGGAAATACAATTTTAGACTATTTTTATTCTCAATTTATTTGGTATTTTTACTTATCTTCATTTTGGTTTCCTCTCGACTTTGAAGAGAGAGCATTTGTATATTCAAATGATTATTTAATATATTAATTGCATTTTGAGTTAGATGCTTTACTTTAATTTAAATTGGGTTTCAAATTTCTTGAGGTTGTTGAAATTTTATCCACTTCCTCATGATCTACAATTAGAGTATAGAAAAGGATATAAACTAGCAATTGTAGCGAGAAGTGCAAAGAAACACCAATAGGAGGAGTGGGTGAATATGGAAGGCAATAATCAAGTGAAATTTATGGACAATGAAATACAATCAAAAATTGAGTTTTTATATATCTTCTAAAGAGTGTAGCGGGAGGTTAAATTTAAGAAGAAAGTTACACTAACATAAATGTCCCAAAGCAATGGAAATCTTGTAGGCAAAAGGTACATAACATAGGAGTTCAATTTCTTTGGGTTTTTTAAAATGGCATGAAATAAGTTCTGAACATAGAAATTATGAGGTCTCTATCAACTAAAGTTATCACTGGCACTTGGGAGAAACAACTTTTATTAGTAAGTTGTTGCGAAAAAAGAGAAAAAAATCATATTATAGATAGAATTGGTGTATCAATGGATGACGTGAAATTACTTGTGAAAAGCTTTGTGATTGGGGCAACTAAGTCGGGTGTGCCTTTTAACAAATCTTACATTAGCATCACTGTGAAAAGGTGGTTGGATGAATATGCCATTTATATACAATAGTCCTTTGCAAAAGAATTGAAATATTGGTTGAGACGGCTCTCTTGAAATCCACAAACGGTTCATCATCTTGAGAAAGTAAGGAATGAAGCACCTACTCAATTAAATTGATCTCCAAGCATCATGGTGCCCACTATTCTATTTTGTACTCTTAGTTTGAAGAAATAATTTTGTGGCATAGCTCCTTATGTCATTTATGTTGTTTGTAAGAATTATTGAGATACAATAAGAAATTCTTGATACATATATTTCTGTACTTCAATATAATGAAAATATTTGCAATATTTTGAGTATGTGTGGTGTTCCTTGTTCATGGAAACATAATATTCACAACAAAATGCACAGAAATATTGTGTGAAAAGAAAATTAACAAATTTGGAATTTGGAAATAATAGTAGAAACCATACCTATATTAATATTTAGAAACCATATGTATATTAATATTTGGAAGCATGCAATTATATTTGACATCTAAGCTTCAACAACTCAAAAAGAAAGATTTGTTTTGAAAATGTAATTTGCAATCATTGTAAATCAAAATGTAGCTCAGTTATTTATGAAACTCTTCTACAACAATGATGATTTACCTTAAGAAGAGTTTCCCAGTAGACATCAGGACCTTCGATTTTAGAAAGAATGTGCTCATTTATGGATTTTGCAAGTTTAAATATATGAATTATACAATCTCTCAGGCAAAGCGCCTTTTTACTTGTTTGATATGAAAGGACATTCTCAGGTACTCTTGGAATTGACAACTGTGATTTTTTTTCGTTTCACGTTGCTCTTATGACCAATGTCATTTATTATGGTTTTATCTCCTTCAACATACCAAAATTCAGTGTGGTTGATGTTATCCAGATACTCCTTCAAGTATCAAATATCATAAACAGTAAAAGGTTATTAAAAATAAGCTTACAAAAAGAGAGTTGTCATGACTGTGAAACAAATCAAGTAGCAGAGAATGAAATAGTTATGTGCCTATGATGAATATTGCATCAAATTTTCTCAACGCTGGAAGATTCATGTGGATCTTAGAAAGATGCTTGGGTTTCACAAGCTAAAAAAAGTAAAATACTGGCAATTCTAGAATAAATTTTCATATTTTTACAATATTTTCGTAAGGCGAAGAAGTGAACCAAGAAATTAACATTTATCAACTGGTGTGACATTGTTGATAATTGGTTTGGAACATGTTGCTTCTTATTTGGAGGAAATGAACTTCTTCAGATAAATACATCAATTCATGACTTTCCAACTAAATGCAACACGAAGGACGGTATTTTGGTTGAGAGCAAAGAATTTTTTAATAGGGAAAAGTGGAAATGTCTTTCAAGTCATGATGTTATGAAAAACATTAGCAATTTGCATGATGGTAGAGGGAATGGTGTAGAAAAATTAAAGAAGAAAGAAAATTATAATAATAACCATGTCTATGTTTCAGGCTCTTTGCTTGGGCTAACTAAGATGGAAAAGGTTAATCCCATCCATGATCAGGAATTGGAAACTATGGTATGTGCTAAGGAAAATGGAATGGTTATTACAACATCTGATTTTTTTGGTCTTTCTCCCAGTGAAACAAATTTGTGGGAATTATCACTGACCCAAATTTTCAATCTTTAGATGAGAAATTTATTAGAATTATAACACTAGGATATCATGTACAAAATCATATGGAGGATTATGTTATTGTTGATTATGGTTTGCTACCAAGTTCCCACGACACCTTTAGTAGCATTAACAATTCAAAGAATGCTTCTCTTTGGTAGCTTCAAATCACGACAAAACCTTAGAAAGAAAGGACAAATGCAATAACTTTTATCTTGGAAATGGGTTCATGATGGGACCTCTTTATGTTTCAAATACTACAGAATGGGTTGTAGTACAATGTTCTTCATGTTTTTCCTTGATTGGATCATATCCCAATGTTAAAGGCAAACCTTTGTCAGCAAGTGAAAGCATTCAATTGTTCAAATGAAATATAACAAGTGAGGCAGTTAATGGAGCCAATGATTTTTTAGGAAACATGCCATTTAAAGGATTTTTTGTATCAAGCTAGTACAAAGGATGAGTCGTCATACTGGGCAGTCATATGTAACCTAAAATTAGTAAAATTTCGATGTTGCAAGTGGCCCTTATAAATATAAATACATGGTTTTGTCGTGGTGGTTGCTAAGAAATGACCTTCCACTTAAAAATGCTACATGGATGACAACTTCATGGTAACAACATTGATGAATCCATAGACAAGAACCTATGAAGAAGCCTTTTGTTCCTTGGTATTCTAATGCAAGTGCATTATTAATACATGTTTTATTGTTTTTTTTGTCATAGGTAGGAGTATTTTTGGGTATGCTACCCACCACTTTGTGGATGATATCATAGGAGAATTTTTTTCTCCTAGATGGTCCTCAGTCAGTAGCCAACAACACCTTGCAGCCACCAGATAGCTCAATGTGCCATTATCTCTGCCACCTGAGCTAGCCATGTGGTCCCTCGCCCATCTGTTATGATCGTATGTTTGAAGGTGGGCCTCTCAACCCTGAAGGTATGGCTTTTCATTGGTATAGTTGAGTAATTTTGTTTACTTATCATGGAGACTTTTGGGCATGGATTGGTGGGGTGATTTGGTGGAAAGAGTGAGCTAGGTATGTACTCTTCTCTCCTCTGCCCAATTTGGTGGTTAACCTTGTATCATAGTTTCGTGGGATCTACTTTATTAGCCATTAGCTTTAGGGCTAGCACTAAATGGAAAATCCTGATTTTGGTTGCCTGGTCCTGTTTCCCAACATCGTATACATCACTCCCTTCTAATCATTTTAACCTCATTCATTAATGTTACCATTTGGGTCCACCTGTGTCCACGAGGTCCACATAGGGTTAGCCTCCCCCTCCCCTTATTCACACTCTAGGTCGGGCTTGGAAAGATGCCCTGAAGGTTGATGTAGCTAAAAAGAAAAGAAAAAGCATAATTTGGCCACTCTCAACAGGAAATGTACCATAAAATGCAAAATATGGACGAGACATATAGATTTAGCACGTGGGAAAAACCCAAGCATGAGCTCTACCTCTTATTTGTGGCCATCACCCTGGTTCCTATGGGCCCTAGATGAGCCCACTCCACATTAAGAAACCCATGATTGTCCCAACCCCTAGTGGGTAATGAAATTGCCCACCTTTAAAGGGGGTACTTACTGCTACATCCTATGCATCATGCTCTCTTCCCTTGGAGCCCCAGGTTGTTATGCAGAAAAACCAATTAAAGGCAAAAGGCATATGAAGAAGGGTGGAAAAACAAAGGTCGGTGTAACTCATGTACCACGATTTTCTCCCTCCTACACTCATGTACCCAAGTGTGGGCTTCCCTCATTATAACTACCCTTGTACCATGACATGTGGCTTGGATCATTCCCCTAATCCCCACTCTGTTCCATCACTATATCACATGCCACCTACCCATTGATGGATGTACCATGGACATGTCACCCCTTTAAAGGTTGAAACCACCTAATAGGGTCCTTGGTTAACCCTCTTATTGAGCTTGGAGACACTTGTACATTCCAAAGCCCACTATGGAAGGGCATGCCACCATGAATTTCTCACTTGATTCCATGATTTGTAAGCTCTTTTACTTGATTACTCTAATGATTTATTGTATTGAAGGGCAAGGGGACGCATTGGATCTTATGTAGGATTTCAGGTGGGTCTCTATTTGGGGTTTGGTTTCCCTATACGGGGTCCAATCCCTCCAGAGAGCCACATGGGCACTTGTAGGTAGAGCGTTGAGAGTCATGGGTCTCCACCATAACAGAGAGTACTTCATGGATACCCAACACCATTCAATGATTGCTCGTGTTCCACCTTTTGGATGAGGATGATGCACCTACACCACCATGCCCAACCGGCTCCACACATTTACCACACACTTGGCAGAGGTTCCAGGGTCCAGATGAGGATATGTTTCACTTTAGGATACAAAGAGATGGATTATGTCATCATCCTAGCCCTTACAAATGATTTACAAGCATTATCGATCTACTTGGAGACCCATGAGGATTTCATAGTGCCCCCACACCCACTTGGGGACACCACATGTGACTTTATTAGATATCAAGAGGTGAACCCCTTTTCCACTATATTTGGAGTCTATTTTCTCACCATGGCACACTTTGAACTTCATTAGGCCTTATCAATCGACCAACGACTCATTCTGTTGATTATTCTGCCCTCTTAAGAGGCTTCTTTTTATGTTATTAGGCTATCTTGGTGGGCTTGTCACCAAGGGATATTATTATTGCACATTATTTTATTATTTGGGGCTTAATTAGGCCTAATTAGGCAAATTGAACTCTTTAGAGAGGATATAAATTGATGAGAGGCTCATTCATTCCTCTCATCATCACTTGTTTGGGATTAGTAGCTCTTGTGACTTTTGGAGGACGAGTTTGGTTTCATGGATGAATTTTGATGTTTGGATTTTATTCTCTTGATATTGGAGCTTCAAATTTGTCTTAATTGGATGATTGGATATAATCGTTGTACATGTAGGTGCTCTTTTCATGTCTATTCTTTACTTTATCTTGTCACGTGAATGTTGCTGGGATTTTCACTATCTAGGTCTGAAATTGACTCTAATTTATGTGAAATTGTGGCATTTTTTATTATATATTATAGTGTTTCATATGTTACATGTGTAATGTATAATGAATGAATGTTCCTTAAGGTTAATTTCCATTGAATACACCTTGGTAAGTCATCAATTCTTGCACATCCAAGTATAAAATCTTCTAGTAGCTGCTCTCATGCCCTAATTGCCATGTGAAGTTTCCTAGAAGTCTCCCTGATTGGTTATAGTCTCTCTAAATCACAAATTCACCTTAACTCCATCTCTCCCAAAGGCAAGGCACTGATCCAACCACTGGTGGTCATTTAAAAGATTATTTTTCTCGCCTTTTTCCTCTCCTTCTAGGCCTATCCCTAAAGGGTCATATAAGGAATCAATAAAATTCCTTTCTATCCATCCAAACACCTCTATTTTTGGTCCACTACTGCATTTGGGTTATCTCTAGAGGTCCTCCAAGTTTCAAGAAAATCCGAGGGTGGAATCTCGAGATATAGGAACCCCTAGCCATAAGACCAATTCTTGCCCTAGGCTGATTTCGGTTAGTGCCCTCACTTGGATCATTGCATTCAAATATAAAAACAAGACTGGTCCTTTGATCTTATTCTCTTCCCTAATTAGTTCAATCCCCTCGATTGATTAGCTCCATACCCTTGACCTAATTTGGGCCCACTTGGATTCTTTGTGGTACCACAACTCTATAAGTCAAATTCCACAAGGATTGTACCATAGAATCCATTTCTTCACAAGGATCCTTAAGCCTAGCAAGCCATGTGAAAAGGCATATCATCAAACCCTAGGCCTAGGCATCCTTATATCCCTTCTTAGAGAGCCAATCACCTTGTTTTCAAAGAAAGCAAGCCATTTAGTTGAGCCTCTCTTGTGAATAGGCTTTAGGAATCACCTCATATCTTATCATTGACCCATCCATTCTTGTGATTCCTCTGATACTAAGACTCCTCCCATTGGTGAAAGTTCGTGAAGGGCAGGGATCCTTAGCCGAGGTGACAGCGGGATATCACTCCATTGTTTCCCCTTGACCTAGTAGTTTCTCTATAGCATCCCCTCTTAGGACCCCTGCTAGTTTGAGCAGTAACATTTTGGCATCGTTGTCGAGGAGGAAGCATGTCTACCTCCCTAGTGAATCATTGAGGAATTGATTCATAGATGACATTTCAAATATTCCTCTGGCTCCATTCATTTTCCAATCCACTAGTTTTCTTGAAGGTGATGACATTCCTCCTTTAACTAGGGTTGTTGCAAGAAGGGTAGAACGAATTCCATCACCTGTTAGAACCATCACCTATTAGAAATTCCCTTCTCCCTAAATTTGAAGAGGTCAGTAATCCTACCCAAAATATGGTAACAAATTCTAGGACCGACCTAAACCAAGACCAACCAAAAATGACATGAAGTGAAAGGTGTTTGGTTAGTGTCTTTGCCCCTTTGAACTTGAGTAATGATCCCAAGCCTTAACCTGAGAAATACAATAAATGGCTACCCAAGTTCAAGGGTGATGCTACCATAAGTGCCCATCACCATGTTCAAGAATTCTATTGGAACATTTCTCCTAGGTTAATATTTGACGAACACATGATCATGATGTTGTTTGCCTTATCTTTTGAAGGACAAGCAAGGGAGTGATACCTTAGTCTACCCCTAGTATGCATAAACAACTCTGACCAATTTGAGGATGTGTTCATGAGAAGATGGTCATGTGATGTGCAAGGAACTTTCAACATTGAGAAATTTTACCAAATAAGTAGGGGAAGGGAGGAAATCAAAGAATTTATTCAAAAATTTGATAGGGTAGTTAGGGATATCCTGGACCACTCGAGACCCCCTAATGCTAGTATACTTGACAAATTTATCAAAGTCGTGGATGTTGATTTGATGTATGCATTAAGGGATAATAAACCTAAGACCTTGGCTGAGGCTAAAGAGGTAGTCATGGAAGTTGACTAAAACCTACGAATTTCCAAAATGGATACAGATGAACACCCTAAAGCTAAGGTTGAAGAAAAAAAGGAAAAATCTAAATACCAAACCGAAGAGACCCTTTTAGTGCTCCTTAATAAATTCAATAAGCTAAATGAGGAGATGAACTCATGAGATAGGCTCTACATGAACAATCTCACCACCTTGGAAAGAGCCAAAAATCAAATTATGTCCCTCAAGGCAAGCCTTTCCCTAAGAAGAAATGTGATGAAGAAAAACCAAGCTCATCTCAAGTCCCCGACACTTTGGCTCTGAAAAATGTTGTGGAGCAAGACTCATCCTCTAAGGACGAGCAAAGTGATGAAGATGAGAGTGAAGATGAATAAATTAACGAGTAGGCTAATATTGTAGAATCTGAAGCCTTTAACATTTTGCTAGGTGGTTCATATACTCATCTTCCTTTTAGTGAGGTGACTATTAAAGAAGAGAAAAGGGAGTCAATCCTCAAAGTTAATGATAATGGAAGCTTTAAAGGGGTTCAATATTCATGAAAGAATAATGATGAAAACCCCAATACATCCAAGGAAACCAATCAGAATGAATCTATTCCTAAGGAGGCTCCTAAAAAAAACCTCTCCTTAAAGAGCCCCCTAAGAAGGATCCCCCAAAGAAATTCAATCCCAAAAAGAATCCAAAAAAAGGGGAACCTGCTAAAAAGGATAAGGATAAATAGGTCGAGCTTGATGTCGATTTAGAGACCATTATAAGAAAGATGATCGTGCAAGTTCCATTAAAGGAGATTGTGAAGCTTCCACGACAAAGAGGGCAAGATAAGGAAATCCTCGACTTTGAAGAGGAAAACTTGTCTGTAGCATTACAAAATATCCAAGATCTGAACCCAAGGCATGAGCCATTCATGTTCACCTTAGTTGTTAATGACCTCCTATTGAATAACTGCATGTTATATTCAGGGGCTTCCATAAATATTATGAAATTAAAATTCATGAAGCAATTGAATCTCAACATCACTCGTAGGTACAAGGCAGTTTGTGGGTTCAATTCTCAACTAATTGAAGTAAAGGGCCTCATAAAGGATCTTAAGGTGTATTTAGCTATGAATCATGATATATCATTACTTATGGATGTTGTGGTCATAGATATTCTTGATGTTTGGGGGATGCTTTTATCAAGGAAATTGGGAGCCACTATTGGTGGTCAAATTTAAATGGACTTATCATATGTCACTATTCCACAATTTGATGGGGCTCCTTTCATTATTTATATATTCCTCTCATACTGGGACTCCTCCCATCAGTGAAATTCCGTAAAGAGGAGGGAGCTTTAGTTGAGGTGACAGTGGGCTATCACTCCATTGTTGCCCCTTGACCTATTTGTTACTCTATAGGATCCTCCCCTAGTTTGAGTGGTAACAAGGTACATAAAAATGTAGAGGAATTTGTATAAATTCATTATGCACCCATAACCTCCTCCATCTCACATGATGAGCTAATGGATAATAATTTACTTGTTTAGCATGTATTGTTGGATATATTGAGAGTGGGGTGAATAAATATTTCTTAGCAATAAATACTTATTAATGTTTTCAGAGCATTATTTAGTATTTAACATTAACCAATATTATATAGAAAAAGCAGTAAACAACACCATTCAACAATGCACAATAATCAATGGACACAAAGGATTTTAGGTGGAAAACCCCCTCTGGGTCAAAAACCACTGAATGCTTCTTAATATTTGTCTTCTTCTTTAAAATAATAATTACATCAAGTTTTCAACTCCAACTGAAGGAGGCTCCAACCTGTAGGATGCTCCAACACCCTATTTACCAATTGCAACTGGGAGAATTCTCTAATTCCCTAGATCTTAGGCTCTAACCAGGCAGATGCTCCAATGCCCTGTGTACCTACTGTAACTGGAAAAGCATTCCAATGCCTTGTGTGGGATCCAACCTGTCCTAGCACAACGCTGCCACCATAAAGTGTTCTTAGGATCCAACCTAAAGGTGACTCCAATCACTTACCTTGTACCACCATACCACCTTGAAGAGATGGTGGACCATGTTTCACAATTTTCAAACTGGATCCCTTATGCTATGAATTAATATAAATAAACTATAATGAAGATTTTTCTACTCTTGTCAGTATGAATGTCACTGTCAAGTTCTGGTAGCCACACTGCACAACTCTGCTCAAATTGGCCACTACACAACCATACCAAAAATTGTCCATAACTGCCTCTGCTCAATCACAACATCAAACCCTAGAATCTTCTCCTGCATCAACTATACTGCCAAACCATAGTTTGCACATCAATTATCTACTGCACAAGGTTGCTACACAATAAACACTGACTTTGAATAGTCAATGTCATTGTACTGCAATGTTCATGAATGAATAGGCGTTAAATGGTTCATAGAGAAATCATCCAAATCATTGTGGCAAGTTTCTTATGTTGTTGTAAGTACCAAGTATTGATGTCCAATGATGACACAATCCTAGATGCCTTAGGTCATCCCTATGAGCCTCTTGCAATAGTCTCAAAATTTGCCCAAGGAGGGATACCAACATATGTCTTGTAGCTGCTCATATATGGCTATGAAGCACCTTCTAGATTGTCATACAATGTTGTCCATGTCAATACGTTGTCACAAACCACTATGATATAAAACATATCATTGTCACATAGACATTGTCATGTCAATTTCATTGTGTGTGTCAATGTCAAAACTATATGTCAAATAATTATCAACTCTTATGTGTTACTATCAAGCATGTATGTCAAATTTATATCTCAAGTCACTGACAAGTTACTATTATTGTACCATTGTTACATCACATGAACAATAACATTGTTGTTATCATAGGTATCTGAACCACACTCCCGAAAGTAGTTAGTTACTTCTTTATAAGCAAAACAGGATAATCACCATCTTGTTGACATACATCATTGTATCTATCACTAAATGTAGATCACCAACTGATGATGAATATTTGTGTAAGTGAATGTCAAAATATGAGGATACTCTAACTACTACTTCCTTGCAATTGACTGGAAGAGATCCTTATTGTTCCATATATTTATGAGTGTATACGGTTCTCTTTGTGTCAATAGTACTGGCTAAGAATAATTTGAAATACTTGAATAAATAAGAGTTGCCCACAAATCCAAATCAAATGTTGGTCTTGATATATGGATACCCTAACTAGTGATCACCGTACAATTGCCCATACCTTGCATACTCTTTAAGCGAAGCGTATTATTCCTTCAACTAATGTTGTAAGCAATTCAACTTTTGGTTGCCAATAATGCACAAGACCATACTTCAAATCATTCATTATTCATTTTATAGGTCTGAGTCTTCTAGCCCGAGACCTTAGATCTTCCACCTTTGCTACCACAGGATAGATGACTAAGCTCCAATCAAGCAAGACACATATATTATTTACTGTTGGAGGTAGGAGGTCTACTACCCAACTTATATTACACAAGTTCAAGGTTATTCTAAAGGTTGGGGTCTTGTTTGATAAGTACCAAGGTCCGATACAAGAATTCCTAGGGAGTCGAGGTACTATTGAACCTCAGAATTACCTTCTCCTTGACATTTTTTCTCACCTTTTTCCCTCACTTTCTCATAAGATTACAGACCCAATCAATGATAAATGCTAGGTTTTGTCTTAAGGAAAGCATTAAAATGATCGCCATATTATATTTTCATGTCCTTGCTATTTGAATATATTTTTGCAAATTAGCTACAGAATGCAGCCTATTCTACAACTAACTGTGGATTCTATAGCTACTCTCATGGTTTTGCAGGTTCCAAGTGTCAAATGAAGAATTGGGCCACATAGGCATTTCTAGTATCATCTCCACATGGATTCTATCATATTCACTTGGTCTTGATCGACGAAAAAGAAATCCTAAGGTCATGGTCAAAGATGGAGTCAAAGTACGTTATCTAAAAGCAGTAGGACTCTTGATTTTCTCTTTCATAGCTAATCAAGAGTCTAACAGTTCTGTTACAAGTCTATTTCGAATTAGCCACCTGTAGCTAATAAAAAGTTTAAACAGTCCTATTGCAGTTTGAATTAGCCACCTGTAGCAAGTTTATCTCATAAACGGTCACGTTAAATTTAATTCGAACTAGCCACCTGTAGCAAGTTTATCTCATAAACAGTTATGTTATTTTCCTTTAAATATCGGTTGCATGGAACCGAGTTGGAAGTTAGAAGTTAGAAGGAATTATGTGTTAATTTGAGGGTTTTTGCTGATACTATGTATTCAGACTTCGTTTTTTTCATAATACAAATTTCGTGTTGCCAATGATCATTTAAAGTGTATCCTTAACTAGCTAGCATTCTAGCCACGTCAGTTGCAGAGGGCCCCTGCACTGAAGGAGGTTTTTCATTTGTTGTTTTTAGTTCAATTTCCATTACTTTGTTTTCAGCAAATCTGTTTTCTAAATTAGGATGATATTTCATTTCAATTTTTAATCAATAGCATAATGATAAATCACAACTGTGCAACCTTGTTCTTCTAAGATATTTCGTGGAGAAAAACGACTCTGTTTCCAAACTGAATTAAGATTGAAGTAATAAGAATACATAGTTGCTTAGTTTTCTTACTATTTTGTCATTCATTTTCTTATAACATAATTGTCAATTAACTGTGTTAATGGATGTTTTCAAAAGCCATTTTAAGATGATGATTATCCTAAACTAAATGGTTAAATGTCTAATTCATGCAGTGATTGAATTTACTCAGTATATTGTTATTTTCCTAGGAACTTAGGAACTAAGGTATAGTTGATTTCTTGCACAACACTTCAAGAGGGTAATGCTTCACATTTGAATGTTGGAGAAAGTCAAAAATACATTAGTTGTTTACAGTTAGTTTTACATTTTGTTACCTTTTTGCTTTCAGATCCTCACTTAGTTGCATCACTGATATTCCCAATAATCATTTCAAGGAGATTGATTTAATCATATTCCAAAATTGAATGGTTGAATGTTTAATGAATGCAATTACTGAGTTACCTTCTGCATCAATTTCATTCTTGGTTTTAAGAATTAGATCCATGGATTAGGACTAATGAAAGATAAAATAGATGCTCTGTTTTTTTTTATTAGGTTTTAACTAGCCAACAATTCTTCGTCCATTTTTAGGAAATTAGATTAACTTAGGAACATTTCCTTTCCTTTAAAATTCATTAGATTCACTTAAATTTTCTCATAGTTTTAGGTTGTACATTCTTAGACATCAAAGAACAGAAACCCCCCAAAAAAAACATAAAATACAAAACAACAATGTAAGAAAAAGGTTAACTATGCACATATAGTGCACCACACTTCATTAACTTACAAACCTTGGTCGATAATTTATGCAAGCAATTTAGGACACTAAATTGACTAAACATTTTGGCGCCATTGCCGGGGAAGTGTAATTAGGTAACCTCATCTCTTACATCTAAAAAATGATATGTGTAGAGAAAGAGACTCTAGGGGTAGATTCATAGCTAGAGGCAGGAGTTTAATTCCTATAACACCACTTACTCCACCAAGACTAAGAAGAGATACACCTCCATCTCAAACTCATATTCCACATTTCACTAGCCATAGACTTCCTGAAGTTCTAAGGTCAGAAATCCAATTAAGAGGATCTCCTACTTCATCTATTGAGGCAGTCCTAGAGGAAGAAAATATTGGATCTCCAATAGAAGGAGTAGCCTTTTTCACCTCTACAGGGGAACATATTTTAGCTAAAGAATTATAAATTCCTAGTGGAGAGGGAGAAGTAGAACCTTTCTTCCACATACCATTGATATAGGAACCAGAGGAAGAGAAATTAACCTTGCAGGTTGAATCTTATATTAACCCTGAAGAATCTATAATGGCAGGAAGAGAAGAAGAAGGAGAGGGAGTTCTGAATGGAGAATTTGCACTAGTTGGAGGAGGAAGAGGTAGAGGAAATGATGGAGAAGGTAGAGGAAATAGGGAAGTTGATAATTATTTTGGATTCCCTATAGTTGATGAAGAAACAGATGCCACAATGAAAAATATCTCATATTTTATCCTCCCAAATTTTCATGGATTAAAAAGTGAAGATCCTAAAACCTTTTTATTTGAATTTGAAGTCTTGTGCAGAACTTATGATTATTCACAAGACTCTCAAAAACTTGAATTGTTTCCTTCAACATTGAAAGGAGCTGCATTAAAATGGTTCATGGGATTGGTCACTCAGTCTATTAGAACATGGAATGACATGAAGAGAGAATTTTTGGACAGGTATTTGGATTATTGCATACCTATCAATCACAAAGATGAAGTGTTTAAAATGATGCAAAGAGAGGATGAAAATTTGGAGGATTTAATTGAAAGATTCAACTATAACTTAAAAAGAACAAAAATGGAAAACTTAGATCAAGATACTTTAAAAACTCTTTTATTAAATTCCATTAGAGATGAATGGATATACATCCTTAACATGATGGGGAAGGGAGATATCTCTCAACTCCCATTAAATGACATTGGAGAATTATGTTTTCATTTTTCAAGAGGAAAATCCAAAACTGGGAAAGGTCCAAGAGATCCTTCTCTTGCTAGAGTGAATAAATCTGCTATTGGATCGGTGAGTAGGGCAGAAATTAGAAACATGCTTGATGAATTTAAAATAGATATTCTAGGGAGCCTTAGTGAATAGATAGACAACCTCAAGTTACAAAACAAGCAGAAAGTTGAGACTGATGCTTTAGCTATATTCTGTCCCAAATGCAGAAAGAAGCATGCTTTAAGAGAATGCCCTTTGGATGCAAAAATCATTAGAGACTTGTGTGATTTGTTTAGAAAACCATGAGACCAAGTGTTGTCCTTCAATTCCTGGTCTTAAGGTTGTTTTTCAAGAGGAAACAATTACAAATCCAATGGAATCCCTTTGCTTTCTCTCTAGAAGACCTTGGCATGGGCCACAAAACCAGGGTTTTAACAACCAAATGTATATTCATCCCCCACCAAATTGGAATTCTTGGCAGCAACCTTGGCCTCAATCTCAATCTCAACCTTGGGCTCAAGGAATGCAAAATCCCTATGGAAGATTCTCTGAGTACTATCAATATCATCCATCATATCCAAACTATCCTCCCCAACAAATTCCTCAACAAAATCAACAACCCCAACTTCAAAACCAAAATCCTCAACTTTCACTACCATTCCCATAGAGACCAAATCAGTTGCATGCCCAACCATTACCAAACCCCAACAATAAAAATCCTCAGAATACCTACATGGTGGAAGGACAACAATTTCCAACTTATATGATCACTCCTTTAGATCTCAATGATGTCCAACTAAGATCTGGTAGGATATTAGAAAAGAAAAAGCCTTCTGTAGTTATTCAAGAACAAGACAATTCTGAGGAAGATTCTCTACAACCAAATAAAAGTTTTAAAGGAACATCTCTTCAAAACCAGAATACTGAAAATGAAAAATAGAAAGAACCAATAAACTCAACTCCTATCATAGAGCAACCACCAGTATCTACTTCTACACCTCCTTTTCCTGAAAGATTACAAGTTGATAGAGGGGTTGAAAAACTTATTATGTTGCCTAATTATGTTTTTCTAGATGAATTGAAAAATGTCTGTATCAAAATCCCTTTGTTGCAAGCCATTAAGGAGATTCCAATTCCAGCTAAAACAATAAAGGAGTTGAGCATGAAGAAACCAGGAAGAAAAACAAAAGACTTCAACTGGCAGGAAAAATAGTAGACATAATGATGGGAAAAATTGCCATACAAAAATATGTAGATCTGGGAAGTCCAGTTGGAAAAACACATATCAATGGAGTTGAAATTCCAAATACATTGATTGATTTATGAGCAACAATAAACATCATGAGCAAACAAACCATGGAACATCTCAAGCTTCCTAATCTTCTTTATACACCTACATTACTGCAATTGGCAGATAGATTTGTGATCAAACCAAATGGTGTGTTAGAAGATATTTCAGCGTCCTTAGACTCTTGGGAGTACCCTGTTGATTTTATGATCTTAACCCCTAAGAAAAATCTAGGAGGACATACACTTATATTAGGAAGACCTTGGCTGGCTATAGCTGATGCTTTCATTAGCTGTAGATTTGGTGATATGTATATCTCTGATGGTAATTCAGCTAAGAAATTCACTCTATATCCTCCAGCAAGAATAATCATAGAGATAGATGAAAAAGAATGGATTGATGATGAAAATGATATTCAACCTCTCTTTACTATTTCAACCATTAGTGAAGATAGTCAAATCTTAAATATAATGGAAAATTTTGAATCATCTCCAGAATATGAACATGATCAATTTCAAGAAAAATCCAATATTGAATATTTGTCATCTAGGCAGATGTCTCTTTATTCTATGGAAGAATTTGGTAGCTCTACAGTTGAAATATTTCCAGGGAAAACATTGAACATAAACAATAACTTGGAAAAATTACAACAAGAAAAGCTAATCAAAACATTACAACAACATTCTTCTGCATATGCATGGGAATACACTGACATGAAAGGAATTAGTCCTAAGACTTGTATACATCACATCTACATTGAGGAAAATTGTAAACCTATCAGACAACCTCAAAGAAGGATGAATCCAAATCTTAGGGAAATTATGAAAGAGAAGTTGCAAAAATTGTTGAATGTAAACTTCATTTTGTTGGAAATAATACTGAGAGGAGGGGGGTGAATCAGTATTATCAAGTTCTTTTAATAAATCTTTCTTATTTATACTTTGAATTATTTTTGCATGTCAGTACCATAAAATAATGAGCATGAACAAATAAAACAGATAGTCACACCAAAGAACACCATATGTAAGGTGGAAACCCAATGTGGGTGAAAACCACCTGCTGCAATATGTCTCTATCTTCTTTCAAATTAAAAACTCCTTTTACAATGGTTTTGTACTGGTGCAGTCCTTTACCAGTACGCAGGCTGCAACCTGCAGAGAGCTACAACTCTCTCTCGTTTTCCAGTCTCTCCTGGAAGGGAGCTACAACCCCCTACTTCTTTTCTTTCAAGGACCACTTTTCATAAATTTTCAAACTGAATCCATAAACATCAAGAGATCATCAAGTACAAGTAAATCACCCAGTCAACTGCAGTAACCAGATCAACAATAACAGTAAACTAAACCCAGAACACCTTATCAACAGAAAAATTCAGCCAACAAAAGGTCTTAAGACAGATACGCAGTTTTTCTTTATCTGGCCTGCGTGGCTTCGCACTTCACCTTCTGCTCCCCTACGTATACCCGCAGAGAGCCTTCTGCCGTACCACGTACCCACGCACTGTTTCTTCAATCATGCCGCGTACTGTTACTGTAGGTACGCACCCACATATGCTATCGCGTCGCGTACTGCTACTGTAGCCACGCACCCACAGATGTTATCATGCTGCGTACCTACGCACCTGCGGCTTCTGAAGCGCCGTGTACTTTCACTGTGCCTACGCACCTGAACCTCTGTCGCGCTGCGTACCCACGCACTGTGCCTTCTTCTGCTCTGCGTACCCACGCAGTGCGCCTTCTTCTGCTCTGCGTACCCACGCACTTTTATTGTTAATCACCTGCGTACCTCTGGTTAGGGCCGAATTGGCAGTCCACCAGTGTGCTACAGATCGAGAGATCACCCTTCATAGATTCGCTTTAAACTTCACTTTTATATAGATCAAGCTTTTAAAACAATAACCCAATATTTCAGATCTTAAGATATTCAATTTGCAAAAGATGCTTAGCCAAGTGATCTCCTTTGCTTTATATAGGCAATCTCTTCCTAAAATCATGGATCAATACCATAGATAACCAATATAAGGGGCCCAAAAACATGGGGCTCAATAATAATAATAATATAAAACAATACCACGGGCCAAAACCATAGAATCAAGAACGGCGGGCTAAATACCACGGGCCAGACATAAGAAACCCCACGTGAGCGCGCTTCTCTGCCTTGAAGTAAGTGAACTGGGGGTACGCACCTTCTGAACGGGTGACCTGCGTGTGCGGCCGCAGTCCCTTCACGGTGTACCTGCGGGTACGCACCTTTTGAACTATTCTCCTGCGTACCTCTTAATTTCCAAAATTTTGAGAGCCTGATCAGAGCATTGCTACTTGAGGGTGTTGCCATCAAGTACAACATCTGTATCATAGAGCCATACCAGAATCATAATGCCAACAATCTCCCCCTTTGGACTTGATGGCAACCTCAAAATCTTCAACGTCATTCTCCCCCTTTGACATCAAGGGCAAAGGGTTATGCTCCCCCTAAGAACATGCTCCTCCTGAATATAAACCAGATCTGCAAAGAAGAACCATAATCCACCAAACACCATAAATGACCATGAAAGAGATAGAGACATATTGCAGCAATATTCAGACCAGCATCCATGATCTCCTTCTGTACGTCCTCCATAATGCCAACAATGCATTATATGCTCCCCCTGAACCTGTGCCATTCGATCTTCAACCAATCCGCAACCCAGCACATGTACGCATATGCCCCAGATGAGCCTTGCGTACAACCAACCATCAGAAGAGATTCAACAAGATGATGCATCAACAACCCCCAGCTTTTTCCTGATGTATTGAAAGGTCTCCCTGGGCAATGGTTTGGTGAGTATATCAGCAACTTGTTCCTTAGAAGGAACATACTCCAACTTGACCTTTTGTTCAAGTACTTGTTCCCGGAGAAAATGATACTTGATCGGTATGTGCTTGGTCTTTGAATGCATGACTGGGTTCTTTGAAATGCTGATTGCACTTCTGTTATCACATAAGATGGAGATAGGTGGTGTACAAGTGATTTGAAAGTCCTGCAAGGTCTGCATCATCCAAAGGAGTTGAGTGCAACAAGATGCAGCAGCAACATATTCTGCTTCAGCTGTAGACAAGGCAATCGAACTCTGTTTCTTGCTGAACCAAGATACTAATATGGAACCCATAAAGAACGCACCACCACTTGTGCTCTTCCTGTCATCCACGCTTCCTGCCCAATCTGCATCTGTATAAGCATGAAGTGTGAGATCTGTATCTCTAGGATACCATAAGCCATAATTTTGAGTCCCTTGAAGATATTTAAAGATTCTCTTCACTGCCTGAAGATGAGTTTCCTTCGGATTTGCTTGAAATCTTCCAACTATTCCCACTGCATGCATGATGTCTGGTCGGGTACCTGTCAAATAAAGTAGACTTCCAATCATAGATCTGTAGGTTGGTTGATGCACTGCTGTTGATTCATCATTTGCACTGAGGCTACATCCTGTGACCATGGGTCTACATACTGGTTTTGCATCTTCCATGCCATATTTCTTCAAAATCTGCTTGAGATACTTGGTTTGAGACAAAAAGATCCCTCCTTCTTTTTGTTGGATTTGCAAACCAAGAAAATATGTCAGTTCTCCCAGCAAGGACATTTCGAATTCTTTCTGCATCACCAAGGCAAAGCTTTGACTCATAGCTTCTTCATTGCTGCCAAAGATAATGTCATCTACATACACAACAAGTATTAGCAATTTGTCATTTTCAACTTTTATATAAAGATTGTTGTCTGCTGATCCTTTTGAAAAACCTTGTTGATGAAGATATTTGTCCAAGCGATAGTACCAAGCCCTTGGAGCTTGTTTGAGACCATAGAGAGCCTTTTTCAATCTGCATACAAGATTTGGATCATTTCCAAGAATGAAACCATCTGGCTGCTTAATGTATACTTCTTCTTCCAAGTCTCCATTCAGAAAGGCTGATTTCACGTCCATTTGAAATACTTTGAAGTTTTGAAAGCTTGAGAGAGCAAGGAACATTCGGATGGCCTCAAGTCTTGCAACAGGAGCAAAGGTTTCTTCAAAATCTATTCCTTCTTGCTGCGCATACCCTTTACAAACAAGTCTGGCCTTGTTTCTAATTACTTCTCCATTTTCATTCAATTTATTTTTGAAGACCCATTTTGTCCCTATAACATTCTTATCCTTTGGTCTAGGAACCAGCTCCCAAGTGTTGTTCTTTTCAATCTGCTCAAGTTCTTCATCCATTGCTTTCACCCAACATTCATCTTTGCATGCCTCTTTCACATTTTGTGGTTCAGTGGAAGAGAGTAATGCCAAATAGCTTGAAGCTTCTGCAACTGTTCTTCTTGTTTGTACACCTGCTTCTTTCTGCCCCAAAATCTGAGATTCTGGATGATTCTTCTGAACATATCTGGATGGAGTCTTCTCTTCTATCCTTATCTGCTCCTCTAGTTCTTCTTGAGGTTCTTCTTCTTCATCATTCTGTCTTTGAGGGTAGTCTTCATCTTCTTCTATATCTTCATGATTTACTTGCCTAGGAATGTATCCCTTCTCATCAACCACTACATCAATGCTGTCAATAATTCTTCCAAGTCTTTTATTGTAGCACTTGTATGCTTTGCTGTGTGGAAAATAACCAAGAAGAATGCCTTCATCTGCTCTAGGTTCAAGTTTTCCAAGTTGCTCATCAGTATTCTTAATATAGCATTTGCTCCCAAAGATTTTGAAGTGCTTTACCGAAGGAGTCTCACCATACCAGAGCTCATGAGGAGTTTGAGTGTTGTTCACCCGGACATTTGTTTTGTTGAGAATAACAACCGCAACATATGCAGCTTCACCCCAGAAAGTTGCGGGAGTTCCAGACTCATCAAGCATAGCACGAGCCATTTGTTGGATTGTTCTGTTCATTCTTTCCACTACTCCATTTTGCTGAGGAGTTCTAGCTGTAGAGAATTCTCTTCTTATCCCATGTTCTTCACAGAAATCGAAAAATTCATTTGAGGTAAACTCCCCACCTCTGTCGGATCTGAGGCACTTAATTTTGTATCCTGATTCATTTTCAACCAAGGCTTTAAAGGATTTGAATTTTTCGAATGCTTCATCTTTGTGCTTCATAAGTCCTAACCAGACAAACCTGGAGAAATCATCAATGAATAATATCAAGTATTCTTCTCCTCGAGGTGTCCTTTTCCTGAATGGTCCACATACATCTGTATGTACAAGCTCAAGAGGCATGCTAGCTGATCCTTCCTTCTATGGAAAGTTAGTTCTGGTTTGCTTTCCAAACTAACATGATTTGCATATGGTGTTGTCTGGAATTTTGATTTTGGAAGACCGCGAACTACCTGATATTTGCATGCTTTCCTTATTTGTGAAAAGCTTAGATGCCCCAACCTCCGGTGCCATAACCAGTGTTCATCATCCTTGCTCAGATAGCATTGTTGTTGTCCTTCTTCAAATATGTATAGATTATTTGGAGTTCTTTTACCTTTGATCACCGTTTTACCTGTATCAAGATCACGAACAAGACATCCATTTGTTCTAAATATCACCTCGGTTCCTTGATCACACATCTGGCTGACACTTAGAAGATTATGTTTCAATCCATCAACATACAAAACATTTCCAGCTTTGACCTTTTCTTTTAACTGAGCAGTGCCTTTTCCTTTTATAGCTGCAGGAGTATCATTTCCAAAAGAAACTTTCTTTCCCTTTTCTAGAGCAGAATATGATTCAAGTTTTTCTTTATCACCTGTCATATGCTTTGAACATCCATTGTCAATGTACCATAGATTTTCCTGTCCCTCTGCATAAAATGCTATCCCACATCTTTCTGTTTGTGGTTCCTTTATTCTCCATGTTTTGGTGCTTGAGGCTTGTTCCTTTGTCTGCTGAAACCTGCTCCTGCATTCAGAATCTTCATGACCAAAATTATTGCAAATAGAACATTCAACTTCATTTTCAAGAACCGAAAAGTTGTTATAGGTCCTTTTTGTAATCCCGGTCATACTTCTTTGTTTTTGAGCTTCTCTAGTCATGATCGTTTTATATGCAACACATTGAGCTGCTTTGTGACCAAAGTTATGGCAAGAGAAGCATTGTCCATTGAAGAAACTTCTGCGGTTATCAAATCTTCCGGCCAAACGATTGTAATTTCTATTGTCATTCATTCTTGAAGCAAATTGAGAGGATTTTACCTGTGGCTGGTTGTAGCTTTTGTTCATCCTTAAGACGGATTGCCCCTGGTTTGCCTGATAGTCTTTGTTTGTAATTGGTCCCTGCTTTACCTGGTGATCTCCATTGTGCTTTTGCTCATTCCTTCTTGCTGCATCAAGATAACTCTTTGAGGTGGATGCTTGAGAAGTTTCTCCATTATAGCCCAGACCTGTCTTGTTTAGAGGAGAAAGTTGTACATTGATGATCTCATCCATAGTTTCAGATCCTTTGACAAACTTAAGATTAATAGCCTTTGTTTTCTCAATCTCTTTTCTAAGACCAACAATTTCACCTTCTAACTTTTCAAGATATTTTTCTTTTTCATCAATTTGAAGTTGTAGAGTATCAATGATCCTATTCTTTTCTTCTATACATGTCTTGAGTCTAGAAATTTCTTCATAAAAACTATCCACATCTATAGCATCCATGTAATCATCATCTTCAAATGCCATTAAAAGTTTATAATCATTACCTCATTCATCTTCATCACTATTTGATAGACCATCACTATCTTCATGAGTGTAGTAGCTTTTCTTATTTGCAATCTGTTTCTTGTTCCACCTAGCAGGTTCCTTTCCTTTGTCAATCTTATCCTTATGAGGACATTTCGCAGCATAATGACCTACTCTTCCACAAGCAAAGCATTTAAAAGGTAACTTACCTCTGAACCTTCCAGTACCCCTTTGAAGATTTCTGACAAAATTTGATTCTTCTTCTTCTTCTTCTGGCATGTGACTTGCTTCATAATAGTCTCCTTTGCCTGAAGCCTTGAAAGCAGCTTCTCTTCTGTCTGATGGACCTCCCTTTCTCATTTCATAAGCAGTTAGAATTCTGTGTAGCTGAGACATAGTAAGAATTCGTAGATTTTCCTTTTCTTCTATTGCAGACACTTTAGATTCAAACTTGGGGGACAATGATCTTAGAACTTTTTCAACCACAATAGCCTCTTTTATTTCTTCACCCAAGTTTTTCATGTAATTAACAATCTCATCTACCCGAAGGAAATAGTTAGCCACACTTTCATCATTATACATTTTGAGATTCTCATACTGAATCCTGAGGGTTTGAAGTTTAGCACGCTTTACCTGTTCATCTCCTTCGTAGCTCAAGACAATCTTATCCCATATTTATTTTGCGGATTTATATTGCATAACCTTCACGAATTCTGTTTGAGATAAGCATCCTAGCAGAGTATTGACTGCTTTAGCATTTGTTTCATATTTCTTCTTTTCGGCTGAATCTGTAGGAGTAGCTGAAGGAAAAGTGTAGCCTGTATCTATGATATCCCAAACTTCTGTACCAAGAGATTGAAGATAGGCAGTAACTCTTACCTTCCAATAATTGAAGTTTTTCCCATCAAAAATTGGTGGCCTGATTGATGCTTCCCTCTCGTAGTTGCTCATGATGAGTGATCTTCCTTCAAGCGATCAAGCTTCTCTGAAGGACCTGCTCTGATACCAATTGTTGGAAATAATACTGAGAGGGGGGGATGAATCAGTATTATCAAGTTCTTTTAATAAATCTTCCTTATTTATACTTTGAATTATTTTTGCATGTCAGTACCATAAAATAATGAGCATGAACAAAGAAAACAGATAGTCACACCAAAGAACACCATATGTAAGGTGGAAACCCAATGTGGGTGAAAGCCACCTGCTGCAATATGTCTCTATCTTCTTTCAAATTAGAAACTCCTTTTACAATGGTTTTGTACTTGTGCAGTCCTTTACCAGTACGCAGGCTGCAACCTGCAGAGAGCTACAACTCTCTCTCGTTTTCCAGTCTCTCCTGGAAGGGAGCTACAACCCCCTACTTCTTTTCTTTCAAGGACCACTTTTCATAAATTTTCAAACTGAATCCATAAACATCAAGAGATCATCAAGTACAAGTAAATCACCCAGTCAACTGCAGTAACCAGATCAACAATAACAGTAAACTAAACCCAGAACACCTTATCAACAGAAAAATTCAGCCAACAAAAGGTCTTAAGACAGATACGCAGTTTTTCTTTATCTGGCCTGCGTGGCTTCGCACTTCACCTTCTGCTCCCCTGCGTATACCCGCAGAGAGCCTTCTGCCGCACCACGTACCCACGCACTGTTTCTTCAATCATGCCGCGTACTGTTACTGTAGGTACGCACCCACATATGTTATCGTGCCGCGTACTGCTACTGTAGCCACGTACCCACACATGCTATCGTGCTGCGTACCTACGCACCTGCGGCTTCTGAAGCGCCGCGTACTTTCGCTGTGCCTACGCACCTGAACCTCTGTCGCGCTGCGTATCCACGCACTGTGCCTTCTTCTGCTCTGCATACCCACGCAGTGCGCCTTCTTCTGCTCTGCGTACCCACGCACTTTTATTGTTAATCACCTGCGTACCTCTGGTTAGGGCCGAATTGGCAGTCCACCAGTGTGCTACAGATTGTCAGATGCCCAGATCTAATCATGCGCTCGAGAGATCACCCTTCATAGATTCGCTTTCAACTTCACTTTTATATAGATCAAGCTTTTAAAACAATAACCCAATATTTCAGATCTTAAGATATTCAATTTGCAAAAGATGCTTAGCCAAGTGATCTCCTTTGCTTTATATAGGCAAGCTCTTCCTAAAATCATGGATCAATACCATAGATAACCAATACAAGGGGCCCAAAAACATGGGGCTCAATAATAATAATAATATAAAACAATACCACGGGCTAAAACCATAGAATCAAGAACGGCGGGTTAAATACCACGGGCCAGACATAAGAAACCCCACGTGAGCGCGCTTCTCTGCCTTGAAGTAAGTGAACTGGGGGTACGCACCTTCTGAACGGGTGACCTGCGTGTGCGGCCGCAGTCCCTTCACGGTGTACCTGCGGGTACGCACCTTTTGAACTATTCTCCTGCGTACCTCTTAATTTCCAACATTTTGAGAGCCTGATCAAAGCATTGCTACTTGAGGGTGTTGCCATCAAGTACAACATCTGTATCATAGAGCCATACCAGAATCATAATGCCAACACATTTACCCAATTTCAAACAGCCAGTGGGTTTCTACTCTAGTGATTGTGCCTAAAAAGAATGGTACATGGAGGGTATGTATTGATTATCGAGAATTGAATAAATCTACCCTAAAAGATAATTTTCCTTTGAACTTTATAGATCAAGTGTTAGATACATTAGCAGGTAAGAAGTATTTCTCATTTTTGGATGGTTTTAGTGGTTACAATCAAATTCAGGTAGCACCTGAAGATCAAGATAAAACCACATTCACCTGTCCATGGGGAACTTATGCCTATCAAGTACTTCCTTTTGGATTGTGCAATTCACCTGCAACATTCCAAAGACCAATACTAAGAATTTTTTATGATCTAATACATGATTGTGTAGAGGTGTATATGGATGACTTTACAGTTTATGGGAATACATTTGAAGAAGCTTTAGAAAATTTGGAAAAAGTTCTTAAAATATGTAAGGAAGCAAACCTTTCACTAAGTCATGAGAAATGTTTTATGATGTTTACAAAAGGGATTGTTTTAGGACATCACATTTCAAGAGATGGAATTAAAGTTGATAAATCTAAAGTTGAAGTCATCTCTAAACTATCAATTCCAAGTTTCCAAAAGTATGTTAGAATTTTTCTAGAATTCACAGGATATTATAGAAGGTTTATAGAAAATTTCACTAAACTAGACACTCCTCAAATTACTCACCAAATATTTTGAATTCAGTTGGAATCCTGATTTCCAGTTGGCATTTGAGACTTTAAAAGCAAAAATTTCTGAAGCACCCATCTTAAGAGGTCCAAATTGAAAACTACCTTTTCACATTTCAACAAATGCTTCAGATAGAACTCTGGGAGTTGTATTAGGACAAAAATATTTAATCCCCTATGCCATCTATTACACAAGCAAGAATTTGACTCCCACTGAGTTAAATTACACTGTAACTGAAAAGGAATTCTTAGTTGTTGTTCATGCTATCAACAAGTTCAGACATTACATAACAGGCTATGAAACCTTTGTTCATACAGATCACTCTGCAATTAGATACTTAATGAATAAACCTATTACTAATGGCAGAGTTACAAGATGGTTATTACTCCTGCAAGAATTCAACATCACTATTCTAGATAGACCTAGAAAACAAAACACAATTGCTAATTTCTTGTCTAGAATTCAAAATATCAAAGATGACACTCCAGTTGAAGATAAATTTCTTGATGAATATCTTTTTGCAGTAACTACTCAGACCCCTTGGTTTGTAGATATTGCCAATTACTTAGTCACAGGAAAATTACCTTCACATTTGTTTCCTAAGGAGAAAAGAAAAAGCATTCAAACAAGTGCAAGTTACTCATGGATTACCAATGAATTGTATAAAACAGGTTCAGATCTCATGATCAGAAGATGTGTTCGAGAAGATGAAGTGCCTGAAATTCTTAAGGAATGTCATGATGAACCTTGTGGTGGACACTTTGCTGACAAGAGGAAAACCTATAAAATCCTTCATTTAGGATATTATTGGCCCTCCATCTTCATAGATGCCAAAGAATATGTCAAAAGGTGTGATAGCTGCCAAAGGGTAGGAAAACCTGCTCCTTCAGATGAAATGCCACTACAAACTTAGGTACTCATTAAACCTTTTGAAAAATGGGCCTTGGATTTTGTTGGACCAATTAATCCTCCATCTAAACAAAAGAAATATATTTTGGTATGCACTGATTATGTCACTAAATGGGTAGAGGCTAAAGCATTACCTTTTGCTAATGAAAAATCTGTAGTTAATTTTCTTTTTGAGGACATCTTCACTCGTTTTGGTGTTCCAAGAGAAATTGTGACAAATCAGGGATCTCAATTTACATCTAAAATGGTGGAAAGGCTTGTGGAAGATTACAAGATCAAACACAGAAAGTCTACTCCTTATCATCCACAAGCAAATGGTCAAGTTGAATCTACCAATAAGGTGATTGAAGGAATTCTCACTAAGACTGTACATCTACACAGAAGAGATTGGGCAGAAAGGCTTCCTGAAGCCTTATGCGCCTACCGAACTACATGGAGAAACGCAACAGGATATACTCCCTATGATCTTGTTTATGGGAAGCAAGTCCTGTTCTTTATAGAGTTTCAAATCAAAACCTTCAAGATGGCAGTCCAATTGGGACTGGATTTATCAGAAGCACAGAAACATAAATTGGAGCAACTCAATGAGCTTGATGAAATCAGACAAGATGCAATTCAAAGAACCAGTATAGTCTAGCAGCAAAGGGCTAAATGGCATGATAAGTATATCAAGGAGAAGAAGTTTCAAGCAGGGGATTGGGCACTTTTGTTCGATTCAAAATTCAAAGATTTTCAAGGAAAGTTTCAAACTCATTGGCTTGGGCCATATGAGATTGAAGAAGTCCTTAATAATGGAGCAATGAGAATAAGGACAATAGATGAAAGAAAGGTACCTCTTCTTGTGAATGGTCATCGGTTGAAGATATATCATAAGCCAATTTCAAGAGAGGATTTTATCAAGATTTTCCAAGATAACACTGAAATGAAGTTGGTGAAGAAGAATTCTTCTTCTCCACTAACTTAGCTTTTATTTTTCCTATATATATATAAAATAAAAAAAATATAAAAATATAAAAATAAAAAATAAAAATAAAAATCATAAAAAAAATAATAATAAAATGTATAAGTATGAAAACCAATCACTAATTGGCATACTTATGCAGAAAATATAGGGTGAAAACCAAAGATTTCTGACATCCTATATTTTCCATTTCCTTTATGTAATAAGTAGTGACATAAAGATACATTCATTTGCAGTTCATAATCTGCAAATTCATTTCATTTTACAGTCTCATTCCATCTCACCCCATTTTCATTTTATTTTACAATTTCATTCCATCTCACTCCACTTTCATTCCATTTCACTATCATATTCTGTTTCCATTTCATTTCACATTCATGTTCCATAGCCACGCTTCATTTCTTATCATTTTCCGTAGCTAATTCCATTCTATAGCTAATTTGATTCTGCAGCCATATCTCATTCAGAAGCTCTGGCATAATTATACAACTTACAAACAAATGATGATTGCAGGAAATTGAAGAATCTTGTTTTGAAGACCAATATGCAAAAGGGTACCTACGGATCAACACCAAAGAAAACAACAAACAAAAAGGTTAAGTTCTAAAAGGTAAAGTGAAAAAAATTATTTTAAATAGCAAGGTTAAAACATAAAGCATATATAATATGGATATTCATATGTCTCCTTGATGAATCATCATTTGATTTGATTGCAATCTCCATCATACTACATATATGCCACATCCTCCATATTTTGTCACATAACAGTCCATAATTAACTCCCTCGTTGATTATTAACGGTCATGACTACGACATGACATACTTTTCTACATTTCTCCAAAACCCCTACCATCTACTTATTTCATGCAAACCCGCAGTTCCTTTCACCATATTCATAGCCAATTCATTTCATAAAACTGGGAAGGGTAATTCTAAAGTTTGAGAAATCTGCGTAGTATAAGTCATGGGGCTAATTGTCAGATCAGAACCAGAAGGAGCAAAGTACATGGAAGGATACCCACAGCTCAAAAAAATGTAGCAGAAAGCTGGATGGCTTAAATTCATCGAGAAATTTGATGGTTTTCATAAGGAGATTACAAAATCCTTTGCTCGATCTTTTGATGGCATAGAGGTATAAATTGGAGATATCAAGTTGGCAGTGACTAAGTCATTCATGACCGAGGCTACAGAACTTCCAAGGCATGGTGAAAGATGGTTCAAGAATAAGAAGTTCCACAATGAATCATGGAAAGTAATACTAAAAAACCCAGGTATGGATGTCTCTGTTTTTAGAAAAGGTATTCCCATTTCAGCTCTTAAAGTAAGTGGAGGAATATGCTCTTGGTTTTACAGAAATTTATCACTTGTGAGGGGAGGTTTGGTTGCATGTATGTCTACCATATCCATTTACTGATGAATTTATTAGAAAATGGAGAAATCAATCTTCCTTTCTTCCTACTAAATAGTTTAAGAAGGATGGCCTCAAATGTGCAAAAGAGAATACAGTGCATAGATACAACCATGTATCATCATGGGCTGATAAAGATATTGATTGAGTTTCATTTTAAAAGTGTAGGAGATACCTGGGAGAATTTCCTTATTAGAAACCATTTCCAAGAAGCACCAGAGTTACCTAAAGAAGATAATGTCAGAAGAAGTAGAAGAAAGAAGACTGGCATAACTATTGAAAACAGGCCTGAGCCTTCATTGCAGAAAGATGATAAAAAGTTAATCTCTGAAGAACTAACAGAAATCAGGAAGAAAATCAAGGCAAGAGGGAAGATAAGAAAGGAGAAAAAGGTCACAAATGAGGAGAATGTAAGTCCTCCACAACTTAGAAGGAGCTCTAGACTCTGAGGTTTGGTAAAGAAAACATCATCAAAAGGGACATAGTTTAAAAATTTAGACGAGGAAACCCCAGAACCATCTCCTGTTAACATATCTTCTGCATATAGTCCTCAAAATTCTCATGTTCATCATTTTGAAGGTAGCCCAAGCAGAAGATCTCCAGGCATAGACCCAATGCAGCAACAAATATATGACTATATAGATCACTGGAGAAGAGAAGTGTCTCAATGAACCTAGAACCTTCTGTCAATCCATAAGAACCTCTAATTGATGCTCTAAAACAGGAAATTTATGAATTAGAGATATTGAACAAACATATCAAACAGAAGAATGAAACATTGAAGGAACAAAATAAATTGGACAAGGCAATTCACGATAATACCATTCTGCATCTAGGACCGTGGTATAACAAAAACGGGAAATTGAAAAGAAAGAATAAGATTTTGAACAGAGCAATCATTAACCTTAGGTACAAGCTTCTTATGAGAAAGCCCAGAATGATAGTCACTTCAAAGAAGAACAAAAGAAGGAAATCAAATGTACTAGCATAGGTGTTTGAGCAAATGCATTAGGGAGGAAGAACTCACATTTTTGGCAAATTGCATGAGGACATGCAATGATTTTGTAGTGGGGGTATGTTGAACCTCAGAATTACCCTCTCCTTGACATTTTTTCTCACCTTTTTCCCTCACTTTCTCATAAGATTACAGACCTAATCAATGATAAATGCTAGGTTTTGTCTTAAGGAAAACATTAAAATGATCGTCATATTATATTTTCATGTTCTTGCTATTCGAATAGATTTTTTCAAATTAGTTACAGAACATAGCCTATTCTGTAGCTAACTATGGATTCTGTAGCTACTCTCATGGTTTTCATGTTCCAGGTGTCAAATGAAGAATTGGGCCACATGGCCATTTCTAGAACCATCTCCACATGGGTTCTATCATATTCACTCAGTCCAGATTGACGGAAAAGCAAGCCTAAGGTCATGGTCAAAGATGGATTCAAAGTATGTTATTCGAAAGCAATAGGACTCTTGATTTTCTCTTTCGTAGCTAATCAAGAGTCTAACAGTTCTGTTGCAAATCTAATTCGAATTAGCCACCTGTATCTAATCAAAAGTTTAAACAATCCTATTTCAATTCGAATTAGCCACCTGTAGCAAGTTTATCTCATAAATAGTCATGTTAAATTTATTCGAATTAGCCACTTGTAGCAAGTTTATCTCATAAACAGTGATGTTATTTTCCTTTAAATATCAGTTGCATGGAACCGAGTTGGAAGTTGGAAGTTAGAAGGAATTACGTGTTAAGTTCAGGGTTTTTATTGATACTCTGTATTCAAACTTCATTTTTTTCATAATACAAATTTTGTGTTGCCAATGATCATTTAAAGTGCATCCTTAACTAGCTAGAATTCCAACCACATCAGTTGCAGAGGGCCCCTGCACTAAAGGAGGTTTTTCATTTGTTCTTTTTAGTTCAATTTCCATTACTCTGTTTTCAACAAATCTATGTTCTAAATTAGGATGATATTTCATTTTAGTGTTTAATCAATAGCGTAATGATAAATGACAATTGTGCAGCCTTGTTCTTCTAAGATATTTCTTGGAGAAAAATGACTCTGTTTCCAAACTGAATTAAGTTTGAAGTAATAAGAATACACAGTTGCTTAGTTTTCTTATTGTTTTGTCATTCATTTTCTTAGAACAGAATTGTCAATTAACTGTGTTAATGGATGTTTTCAAAAGCCATTTCAAGATGATGATGATCCTAAACTAAATGGTTAAATGTCTAATTCATACAATGATTGAATTTACTCAGTACATTGTTATTTTCCTAGGAACTTAGGAACTAAGGTATAATTGATTTCTTGCACAACACTTCAAGAGGGTAATGCTTCACATTTGAATGTTGGAGAAAGTAAAAATACATTAGTTGTTTATAGTTAGTTTTGCATGCTTTTACCTTTTTGCTTTTAGATCCTCACTTAGTTGCATCACTGATATTCCCAATAATCATTTCAAGGAGATTGATTTAATCATATTCCAAAATTGAATGGTTGAATGTTTAATGAATTCAATTACTGAGTTACCTTCTGCATCAATTTCATTCTTGATTTTAAGGATAAGATCCATGGATTAGGACTAATGATAAGATAAGATAGATGCTCTGTTTTTTTTATTAGGTTCTAACTAGCCAACAGTTCTTGGTCCATTTTTAGGAAATTAGTTTAACTTAGGAACATTTCCTTTCCTTTAAAATTTATTACATTCACTTAAATTTTCTCATAGTTTTAGGTTGTACATTCTTAGACATCAAAGAATAGAAACCCCCCAAAAACAACATAAAATACAAAAAAATGAAGTAAGAAAAAGGTTAACTAAGCACATATAGTGCACCACACTTCATCAGCTTACAAACCTCAGTTGATAATTTATGCAAGCAATTTAGGACACTAAATTGACTAAACAGGTACAGCAAGGGAACTCTAATGAAGGCCAAAACGTTTCCTTCACTTGCCATAATGAAATTCCCATACGCATCACCATAACCCAAAAAAAAAACACCCTTGTTATGTTAAATTAGAAATATAAATTTAAACCAAAACAATTGATCGAAAATTTCTATGGAGAAAGAACCAGGTCTGAGCTGGTGATGCCCTAATGAAGAGGATGATGGTTTGCAAGAAAATGTCTACACGAACAATGAAATAATATTTATATCAATCCCTTGAACAAAAATAAAAACACAGTTGAAACCCTACCTTCTATAATTTTTGCTTGTTCTATTTAGGTATTGAGGTTGAGTTAAAATATGCAACGAGTTTGTGATGAAGGTCATGCTTCAGACCTTAAGGAGAGGTTGAATAGGAAAAGGAAGGATAGAGTTTCTACCCAAATGAAACATTCAAGCCAAAATAAAATTTCTAAAAATGAACCCTCTACAATTCCCCAGGTAGGATGAAATTTTCTTCCACAGGTAGACCAAAAATTTCAGAGAGGATTACATAAGATCAAAGTTTATATCTTTTGAGAGGTGCCTAGGATCTCTTTTTATAGATTGAGTCAAGGAAATTGGAGGGGATTCTTAGTGTGAACGTCGGAGGAAACTTGAGCCCTAAGACATATTGAATTGTTGATTCTTTTTTATGAACACTATTAATTGGTTTCCTTATGCCCTAAGGAAGAAAACACTTTAGCCATTAATGGAATGGAGGAACCTTATAGGTGCAACAAACTTGTGATGGTATTTTTTAAGGTGATTTTTCCATGAAACATGACAAAGATCCCTTATTTCTGATATTTAATGCCTAACAACCAATAAAAAGATGCCAATTCACAACCCCTTGGGGTTTTAGCCCAGAAATTGGGGTCTTCACCTTCAAATGTGAATATCTCTCAAACCAAGAGGCCTCTCGGGTCTTACCACATACCATCGGAAACATTTCAACAATGAGAATCCAATGACATGGATCTATAGGACAAACTTATTGATTTTCCACTTCAAAAATCTTCAACAAGTTCAGGGTATATCCATTAACCAAGGAACCCTAGCCTAGACCTTAGGTTTTTCAACCATCCAACAGTGGAGCTTCCAACTTGATGTAATACCGATAATTATTAAGAAGCGTTCATTAACTATTTGACATCAATGACATGTGATTTTTTCAAATTCAAACCTTAGAGTTGATGGTGAGCTCCAGTATTGTAGCAATAATGCTACAACTCCTGGGGCTTCCTGTCTCTTAATTTTATCAACCCGGTAGTTCGTACAAACTTGGAAGCGACGGTGCTGTCTGCACAAGTACTAGCTCTTGTCGCAGCTGTCACTTGGTCAGCTGGCACAAGTCCGCTAGGGCTCAAGCCAACTTCTATAGGCTCACAGAAGAATCTTTATCAATGATGGACGAAAGCTAGCTCAAAGAAGGCTAATCTACTTGGCAAAAATGAACTGAAAGCAAATCAAAACATGGAAACCCTAGGAAACCCTAATTTAACTAGTCTAACCTCTATGATGCAAAGAATGTGAAGGAAACTTCTACCAATGGTGCCATTACTTCTAATAAGTGAAAATGCATGAATCTAATCTACTTGCAGCTTAAAAGACATATTTTTGTATTTTTCTTTAAGTGGATGGAGTGATTGTGATTTTGTGCTTATTAGGGTTTGGTTGTGCAGATGTGATGCGGAAGGAAGGGAAGCTTGGGAAAGGTTGGGGAGGCTAGGAGAGGTCCCCAGAGATCCTTAGCATCAGTCCACAGAGGTTCCTCACGTTCAGAGGCTCAGCAACCGAGTGAGTGGCCTCCTACAGGATGTCTGCAGGGGATTCTACAGGAACCGCAGAGGTTTCTACAGGAAGTCTACAAATTGCTACAGGATGACCTACCGTGGGTGTTTGAAGTGATGGAGGAGTGATGGAATGGTAGGGGAAGATGTGTAAGGTAGGAATAAGGCTGGTGATGGCTCAGGAGTGGAGAAGTAGGTTGGAGAACGAGTGTATGACGTGGGTTGATGGATGAAAGGTTATAACAACGAAATGTCTAAAGGATGGAGTTACGTGAGGAGTGGAGGAGTTTAGGAGATAACAGAGCGGAGCAGAGGTCGAGGATGTGGTTGTATGCGTGATCAAGACGAAGAAGGAGGTAATAGAATGATGAAAAGCAGTGTAAATGAAACAAATGGCTTATGACTATCACCAAGATGAAAATTCATTAACCTAAGCTACCTGAACTCAATGAACAGCAAGATCAAGCGTGTAGAGGAATGTGCATGAAGCAGTGATGAAGGTGTATGGTGCAAGAGTGAAGTGCATGGAAAGATCTATCATAAACGAGAATATGTTGCAGCATGTATAACGTGAAGAACTGCGTATTTTTGTGGCTGGTATAGGCTGCACTCCAATCTCCAAACAGAGATGGCAGTGGAGACTTTCTCAACCTTTTTTGCTGGAGCTCCAATGTATTATCAACTGCTAATCTAACTAAACAACCGAAAGCAATTCAACCATAAACTAGTCCTATCTATGCTCATGAAAACAACTAAATTACCAAACTGTGAATTCGAATTGCATGTGAAAATAACCAAACTCAAA
Source organism: Pinus tabuliformis (assembly GCA_031772625.1). NCBI lineage: Eukaryota > Viridiplantae > Streptophyta > Pinopsida > Pinales > Pinaceae > Pinus > Pinus tabuliformis. Next base: position 817,037,254 of record CM062818.1, read on the forward strand.
GTGCTGGAACGAAATGCAAACACATTACAACACTGAGGAGATCTATTGCTCTCAGGTTGGGCCCTAACCTGAGAGCTATAGCTCCTTGAGAAAACTCAGAACTAGATCAAAATCTGCCTTCTTTATTCATAATCTGATGTCATGCCAAATTGGCTTACAAAAAGGAACAAAGACCGAGTTGTGCTCAAAAATTACAATAGTAATGCGAGAGTTTCAACAACCTATCAAAGGTTACGGCCTCCATACTTATGAAAAACGATCATCCAACAGGTGTCCTTGGTTTTAGGAGCTCGGCTGTCCAACTGAAGTTTAAACTGTTGATCCTGTAGGACAGTCATAATTGTTGTTCCTGTAGAACAGTTATAACTATTGTTCCTGTAGAACAGCTGGCTGCTTCTAAGCTCGGTGGGGAGATGGATTGGAGCTCGGAGCTATGGTGGGAATCACGAGGAGGGTCCCAAGACTGTGGACATCCTCTCCTAAAAACCAGCAGTGCCACCTCATTGTCTCCTTGTCTCCTTTTCACGTGGTCTTTTCTCCCTTTTAATGCAAAAACCTGAAATCATAATGCATTAGTCACGTAGATAAAGTGTCTACCCTTCTTCCTACAAACAACACGAATAAACTAAGAAATGCATGCATAAGCAGTAAAAAGTGAATGGTTTGAGCAAAACAAGTAGGCCAAATGAGCCCAAATTATACCAAAAATTGGGGCTCATCATCACCCCCCAGCTAAACTATTTGCTCATCCTTGAGCAACTTTGCCCTGGCTCCTCGTCTTTGGCCGAGAACTAGAGCCCAGAGCAGGCTTTTCCCCCCTGATTTTGGTGGTTCTGCCTTTTCTGCCAAGGGTGGTGCTTCTTCCTTTCCCGTTTTTGGCGGCCCTGCCTTTGCTGCCCCTGGTGGTGACGAAGGTGATGCTTCCTTCCCCTTTCCTATTTCCTTGAGCCGGGCTTCGGAAGGCGACTGGCCTATCTTTCGTGTCCAGGAAGTTATTTTTGGGCTCCCCTTTTCGGGGGTGGCTGATGTTTTAGAGGGGTTTCTTGCACTGGGTGAAGTAGGGACGTCCCCTGAAGTGGTTTGACTGCTGGGTGGAGGTTGTGGCTTGCCCGTGGTCATCCTCTTGCTTCTCCTGGCTTCAGATGGTAGAGGGGTCTCCCTCTCCCTTTTCTCTTTCGGTTTTGGAGGTGTGCTGAGGGCAGCCAGTGCCGCTGCTGCCTCCTTTTCAAGAATGCCAGCCTTGTCTTTCCTGCGTTTTGCTCTCTCAGAGCTCCTTGTAGAGGGCCCCTCCTTTTCAGATTTCGGGCTTCCCGTGGAAGACCCTGCTTTGCCCACTTCCGGGCCTCTTGTAGAAGATTATTTCTCTGTCTTCGGACTCTCTGTAGGAGGCTGTTTCTCAATGACTTTCGGGCCTCTTGTAGAAGCCCCTTTTTCCCATCTCGGGCTTCCTGTAGAAGCCCTTGTCTCTGTCTTCGGGCTTCTTGTAGAAGCCTGTGGTTGCACTTTTGGGCTTCCTGTAGAAGCCTTTGTCTCCGTTTTTGGGCTTCCTGTAGAAGCCTGTTCTCCAACGATTTTCGGGCTTCCTGTAGAAGCCTTGGTCTTTGCTTTTGGGCTTCCTGTAGAAGCCTGCTTCTTACTGATCTTTGGGCTTCCTGTAGAAGCCTGTGTTTGTGTTTTCGGGCTTCCTGTAGAAGCCTGTTTTTGCTTTCCTGTAGAGACAGGTGTCTCCACTTCCGCTTGCTTGCCTGCTTGAGTTTTGCTTTTTGCTTTGGGTGCAGGTGCTGTTGAGGTACTTGGGCTGACGTGGGCCACCTCTGCTTTGTCCATTCTGCTCTTCATCCTCTTTTCCCTTGCTGACAGAATAGGTGTGCCACCCTTTTCTTTGTCCTTCGTTTCCTCAGCCACTGCTTCATGTTCCTCACTGCTAGAGGAGCCACTATCTTCTACTAGCATTTTTATGTCCCCATCTCGTGTTAGATTGCGGAAGGATTCCCATGAGAGGGGGACCTTATATGAGTGCAATGCATCTTCCACAAGCAGTTTTATTAACCCATGGTGGGCTATCTGATCAGGTATGCCCTCTCTTAGCTTTGTAGCACACTCCATTAAGGACTGCAGGAGATAATGAGGGATGCTCAGTTTTTGCTCTACAGGAAGGTCAATTCGGTGCCTCAATTCAGTGAGTAGCCGAAAATGATATGCATACACGATGCTGAACCGGCCTTCACAAGTAATATATTTCATGATTTGCAAACTGACTTCATTCCAAGGTGGTGATAAGCTCGCTCTTCTCACCCCGTTTTTATCCTCCGAGAATTCTTCCTCAGGTGGAAAGAATTCCTTCTTTGCCTGCTGACTCAGCTTTCTCTCCTCTTTATCCCACGGCAGACCCATGGGAAGTTCTGTGATCCGACTGATATGTTCTGGGGTGAGTTGGAGGCTTAGACCTCTGAAGCTTGCTGTGGCCAGTGTCTGGGATTTAGGCTTCAAAGCCTGCAAGAATTCCTCGGCTACTTCATCATCGTAGCCCTGCAGCTTATCACAGAAAGGCATCCATTGTGCTCTGGTGAAGAGCTCTACCACTGCTGGGTTCCTCCTTAATTTGGTGGAATCTGTGGGTTCCCGCCTGATAAACCCACCCGGCATGATGAACACGGGGGTTTTGACTAAAGGTGACAAATGCAAAGGAGATTCGGTCTATTTTAGGCAGAGCATGCATATAATTCACAAAACACAGTCTAATTATACTGCTATCATGTAGAAGCGATAGTATAGGCACAGCAATCCGATATTTTTATGACCAGACTGTGAATAATGATCTTGCCACCTTTGAAAGCCAATTGCGGAAGGAGTTTCAGGGTTACCTTTTTTCTGCCACCTTTTCTTACGTGAGGAATTCACCTTCCTGTAGAACTACGTTCCTGTAGAGACTGCTTCCTGTAGGACTGCGTTCCTGTAGAAACTGTTCCTGTAGGAGCAGTGTGCAAACTTCGGGGAGGACTGTAGTTGGCCAGCGGTCGAGATGTGCTTCACCGGCGTTCTGGTAGCCGAAAGCTCGGCGTATCAACGTTTAGAGGAAATCAGAAGAGCCACTCGAGTTTTGAAGTGGAGGTTGATGAATACATGCGCATAATCTAGCCGATTAGATTTTGAATCGGCGCAGCTCGTGGCGCGGGGGGTGAGCTGTCCCCACCGGACCGTTGGGCGACGTCACCCATCATTCACCTGCATATTCAGTCGCTGCCGCATTCATTCCCACAGATCTACCGCCGCCCTTTTCGGTTAAACTCGTTTCTCGGTTGACGGGACTATCCTCACGTGCGTGCTGCGTAATTTCTTTGTCGTGGCTGCCACCCAAGCATCCGACTATACCATAACTAGCCGACGTGGCCAGTCAACTGGCCATACGGCCGCTCAACCATTCATTTCTACGCCATGCAAACAAATCAAAGTAATACTCATGCGATTTGGTGGAAGGAAGGGTTGAGACACTTACCTGCGCGTGGCTGCACACGATTTTTCGGTTTTTGGACGACGGGGAGCGGATCTACCTGCTGCATGCGGCTTACACAGTCCCGGAGGCTCATGGTTACAGGATTCTGGCGATGGGGTGGATGATCTGGTTGCCTGCACCCGTGTTTTGTTTGCAGAGGGCGGTGCTGTGATTGGTATCCACTCATGCAGGTTTGACTGTTACAGGATTCCCGCGGGGTGCCTTGTAACAGTCTCGCCTCCTTGGGTGCATGCTGCACGACGATGGATAGAATCTTCTGATCACGCTCCCGGAGCTTCTGGTGCTCGACATGGATGTGGTATGAGCTCTCGGTGCTTGTTTTTCTTTGACAAATGGCTTTACCACGAGAACTCATTGATCTGGTTTGCTGGTGCAGGGATCTTGGTTGCATGGCGACAAGGATGGTGGAGCAAGGTAACAGCAATGTTCAGGGGTGCCAACAGTGGCATGCATGCATCCTACCCGTTCCTCAACCGCTAGATCTCCGTTTGAAACAAATTTTTGGCCGTCCCAAACTTCTACAGGGAGTTTCCTGTAGAACACAGAGCTTCCTGTAGAAAGTTCGGCCTTCCTGTAGAAAGTCTGCACTTTCCTGTAGAAAATCCGCGCCTTCCTGTAGAAAGACTGCGCCCTCCTGTAGAAAGACTGCGCCTTCCTGTAGAAAGACAGCAGCTACCTGTAGAAGATTCAAACCATGATAAAATTGCACATACCTTGAAAAACATGGGTGCTCTTGGAGGAAGTACTGATGAGGTTCCTTGACAGCATGATAAGGACCCTTGGCTCGGATTGGAGAGGCTTCTTCTCCTCCATAGAACATCTGCAACCTGCATGCAATTTTCATATTGTGCTTATTATTTTTTTCTTCTTTTTTCTTCTTCTTCTTCTTCTTTTTTTTTTTTTTTTGGGAAAGATAACAGGGGCGCCCCAAAGAGGTTTTCACCCTTGCTACCTGCCCTGAGCGCCTCAGAGAGGTTTTCACTCAAGGATCTTTTTCAACCTTTTCTCTTTTTTTTTTTGAAAAAGCAATAGGAGCACCTCAATGAGGTTTTCACCCCTACTACCTGCCTTGGGCGCCTCAGAGAGGTTTTCACCCAAGGATTTTTTTTTTTTTTTTTTTTTTTTTTTTTTTTTTTTTTTTTCAGATCTTCTTTCAGGGTGTGCCAGAGGCAGAGGCAGAACCCTTCTCTATGACCAATACAGATTTCTCCATAGTTTTGATAAACTCTTGTCTTGAGATAGGTCTCTTGTAGATCTTCAATCGATGCCCATTGACAAGCATGGGAATGGCTTCCTCATCAATGGTTCGAATGAGGACAGATCCATTGTCATGGCATTTCTCCACTGTATATGGTCCTAGCCATCTGGTTCTCAACTTCCCCTTGAAACCTTTGTATTTGGAATCATACAACAAAGCCCAATCTCCTGGCTGAAATTGCTTGTCATGGAGATGTTGGTCATGCCACACCTCCCTCTGAAGTTGAACCACTTCTGAGTGAAGGAGGGCCTGCATGCGGTGCTCGTCCAGGCCATTCAGCTGCAGCAGCCTCTCTTGTTGTGCATGGCTGAGATCTAGGTCCAGCTGAGCTGCCATCCTCAAGGTGTTGTATTCAAACTCAATGGACAGCAAAGCTTTCTTCCCATAGACCAGCTCATATGGTGTGAAACCGGTGGTGGTCTTCCAAGTGGTGTTGTAGGCCCATGTGGCCTCAACCAGGCGATCTGCCCAATATTTTCTGCTACTGCTCACCACTTTGGTCAAGATCCCTTCTAATGCTCTATTGGTGACTTCCACCTGCCCATTTGCTTGAGGATGATAGGGAGTGGAAGTCCTATGCTTGATCTTGTGATGAGCCAGTAAGTCTTCAACCAAGTTGGATGTGAACTGGCTCCCTTGATCGGTCACCAGCTCTCTTGGGTAGCCAAACTTGTAGAAGATGTTCTCTCTTAAGAACTCGACCCCCTTCCCTTCTGTTGCTGCTTTGATTGCTTTAGTCTCTGCCCACTTGGTCAAGTAGTCAGTACACACAATGATGTAGGATCTTTGCCTCGAAGAGGGATTGATTGGACCCACAAAGTCCATGCCCCACTTCTCAAATGGCTCAAGAGTCACTTGAGGTTGGAGAGGCATCTCATCCCTTTGGGTCGGTTTCCCCATTCTTTGGCATTGGTCACACTGACTGACATATCTTCTGACATCTTGATGAAGTGTGGGCCAATAGTAGCCTGCCTGCAGGATCTTGAAGGCAGTTCTCTTTGCTGCAAAATGCCCTCCACAAGGTCCATCATGATAAGTGACGAGGATATCAAAGACTTCCTCCTCCCTTACACAACGCCTTAAGATCTGATCGGGGCCAAGTTTGAACAGATTGCCCCCGATCCAAGTGAATGAGGCACTTTTTCTGATGATTCTGCTCTTCTCTTTTGAAGATAGGTGTGGAGGGAACTGTGCTGAAACAAGATAGTTTGCTATATCAGCAAACCATGGAGAGAGTACTGAGATAGCAAACAGATGCTCATCAGGCATCTGGTCATCCGCCGTCCCATCTTCATCTGCAGACAAATCCAATCTAGACAAGAAGTCAGCAACAACATTTTCTCTACCTGGTTTATCAACAATGGTTAGATCAAACTGCTGCAATAAAAGTAACCATCTAATGATACGAGCATTCACATCTGGTTTATTCATTAAATATCTAATAGCAACATGGTCAGTATGTACAAAGGTCTGGTAACCAGTAATATAATGTCAGAACTTGTTCAATGCATGGACCATAGCCAAGAATTCCTTCTCGGTTATAGTGTAATTCAGCTCAGCTTTGGACAAGTTTTTGCTAACAAAGTAAATGGCATATGGAAGTTTCTGCTCAACTTGTCCTAAAGCTGCACCTATGGCTTTGTTCGAGGCATCAGTGTGGATGTGGAAAGGTAGGGCCCAGTTTGGACCTCTCAGGATTGGGGCTGACACCAACTTGTCCTTCAACTCATTTAAAGCCCTCTGACAATCGTCAGTCCATTTAAACTCCACATCTTTTGCCAACAAACCAAACAATGGCGAGGCTAGCTTGCTGAAATCTTTAATGAATCTCCGGTAGTATCCTGCTAATCCCAAGAAACTCAGGACATCCCTTACCTTTTGAGGAGGTGGAACCCTCTTGATGAGAGCAATTTTGTTAGGATCCACCTGCAATCCTTGGGAAGAAATGGTATGGCCTAGCACGGTCCCTTCAGTCATCAGGAATTCACATTTTTCAGGACTGAGGGACAGGTTCATCTCGGTGCATTTGGTTAGGACTTTCCCCAGGTTGGACAATGCTTCCTGGAAGTTGGCCCCATATGGAGTAAAGTCATCCATGTAGATTTCCACTGCATCATGGACCAGCTCCGAGAAGATGCTTAAGACAGCTCTCTGGAAAGTAGCAGGAGCATTGCATAGCCCAAAGGGAAGGACTCGATAGGCAAAGGTACCCCAAGGACAAGTGAAGGTGGTCTTATCTTGGTCTTCCGGGCTGATTTGGATTTGATTGTACCCGCTAAACCCATCCAGGAAAGAGAAGAACTTCTTTCCTGCCAGTCCATCCAACACTTGATCTATGAAAGGTAGAGGGAAATGGTCCTTCTTGGTAGCTTTGTTTAGTTCTCGGTAGTCCACACAAATTCTCCATTTCCCATTTTTCTTGGGAACCAACACTAGAGGGGACACCCATTCACTATCTGAGATGGGGTAGATGAATCCGGCATCCAACAGTTTTTGCAATTCTTCCTTGATAATGTCCTTAAGGGCAGGATTCATTCTCCTCTGCGGTTGCCTAACCGGTTTACAGTCCTCTTTGATATATATGTGATGAGTACAGACCGAAGGATGGACTCATTTCATCTCCTTATAGCTCCAAGCAAAAGCATCTAGGTGGTTGGCCAACAGACTACACAGCTCCTTTTCCTGAGAAGGAGATAGGGAAGAGCTGATCTTCAGTGCTCTCTCAGGGCCGAACTCCACATTCTTAACTCTGGGAGTGACAGGGTTGGTTGAACAAAGATCCACTAAGGTGCTAGCTTGGGCATCCTCCACCAATTTTTCTAAGGGTAGTGCACTGGAAGGTGGGTTTTGGATCAAGTTCTCGATCAAGTCATCCTCGGTTGGGGGGTTTCTTCTAGTGGTATCTAAGGTGCACAGAGGTGCTGAGTACACCTCGTCTTCTTCTCCTTCTTCCAACCAGAGTGGTAAATCATGCTCTAAAGAAGGTTGGGCAGGAGGGTATAGGACTAGCTGCTTGGACATGGGACCATTTTTGATGGTCATGTTTCCTGCCCGACAACTTATGTAAGCATCTGCAGTAGCTAACCAAGGCCTTCCCAAAATGAGAGGATATCCAGTAAGCTTGGCCTTTGGTTGCAGAACCAGGAAGTCTGCAGGGTATTCCCAAGAATCAATGGAGACCATGACATCCTCCACAATCCCTTCGGGAGTCACGGTGGAGCGATCTGCTAATTGCAGTACTGTCGAGGTCTTCCTCAAGGAACCCTGAAGATTGAGTTTAAGCATGGTATCCCTGGTCATCACATTGATGGCCGCCCCCAGATCAATCAAGGTGTGGGGGATAATGGTGCCATTGATGTCAACATCTACTACAGGACTTCCAGGATCTAGGTACTTTGGGCAGATGACTTGTCCTAGCATAAGGTCAGACAGTTGTCCTATGACATTGATAGTTGAGGCATCTTTCTTCCGTCTGCCTGGGTGGTTGAAACACTTCTCCTTAACCAGCTTGTTATATATTGGCACATCCTTGATGGCTTGGAGGAGTGGGATTTTTACACACAACTGCTTGAGCTCACCCAAAAGCTCATCTTCTTCTGGGTTAGGTTGTGTGGTGGCTGTTAGTCTCTCAGGAAAGGGTGGAATAGGCTTTGGTTCACTCTCCTGATGGTCTTCCTCATCCTCTGGGGGAGGAGGCTGGCGATCTGGAAGAGTATTTCCAGATCTAAGATTGATCTCCTGGATCTCCACAGCATAGGTAGGGCATGAGGTTTCCCCAGTGTATACCTGCTGGGCCTGTCTGTTGTTGGGGTTCGGGTTCGGTTGAGCAGGCATTTGAGGTTGCCTTGGAGGAGCAGGAGGTAATGGTTGAGGTTGAACTGGTGGTGGAGGCAAAATGGCAGGAGGAGTGTTGTATTGGGGCCTCCACCCCGACTGAGGTGCATTCCATTGAGGTTGTGGCTGGGTATGTGAGTGATATGGATGAGAAGTAGGTTGAGTGGGGTACTGAGGTGGATAAGACCATGGAGGAGGCATGGACCATGAAGGATGAGCAGGGGGACCCCAGGAAGGCATAGGAGTTGACTGGTTGGGGTTGTAATAAGCTTGAGATGCCCCTTGCATCCCCTGCTGATAAGGTCTAGATCCTTGTGGCCTCCTTTGGTTGAGGTAATAGAGAGGCTCTGTGGGAGCTTCGGTCCCTTGGTACATGGCTTTAAACCCAAGTAAGGTTGGACACTGATTTGTGGGATGGTCCTCCTCACAAACGAAACACACTTCAACCGAATGTAATGGACATTCGTTCTTAGGGTGCCTCCTTGTGCACCTAGGACAGAAGACAGCCAAGGCTCTCTCAGCCTCTTCTTTCTTTTGCTGAATCCTGAATGTATCAAGCTGCATGGCAATGGTTTGTCTCACCTCACTCTTAAGATCTTCTAATTGGTTTGCAAGCTCATGTTTGGAGAAAGGGACACTAGTGGAGAGGTGGTTTCCTCTACCTCGTTTCCGAGCTGCCCTGGAGTGGTTTCTAAATACAGTCTTGATGTCCTCATAAGGCAGTTGGTAAATGTCCCCCCCAGCTAACATGTGAAGGGTATCTAAGAGGTCTTCAGGGACTCCTCGGAGTAGGACCAACTTGAGGGATTCAGGGTCAAGTGTGCACCTGGCCCGCTTATAGCTTAGTTGGAACCTCTCCTCATAATCCTCTAAGGACTCATCATTTCCCATGGACATCCGAAAGATTTCCCCCTTTGTTTCCTTGGACCTACAGTAATCCCGGTACTTGGTGTTGAAAGCTTGCTGCATCTGAGCCCAAGTAGTGATACTATTCCCAGGTAAACCCATGAACCAGCGTAGTGCTGCATCCTTGAGAGTGGAAGGGAAAAGTTTCAACTTTTGCTCATCTTCAGTATAGTCATAGGTTCTACAAAGGACAGCAAACTCAAACAGGAAGGTATCTGGATCTTCAGTGGTCAACCCATGGAAGTGAGGTAAAGCGGAGGGGCTAATGTTTTTCATTTTCATCTCTCCATTGGTCTCTCGGATGGGGAAGGCACCTTCTATTCTCTCATCTTCTCTTCTATTGTCAGCCATAGCTTCAGATGGATTGGTCTCTAACTCTTCTTCTACTATAGGGTCTTTGGATATCTCAGGTTGTTCACCTATAGGTTCCTCTGGGTCACTGTCACCAACGAAGAGAGAAGGGTGACTCAGTGATGTGGTGGGGGTGTTTGGTAGGAATTTACCTGATCTATCTCGGTTCCTACGAGGCATGAAATGGAAAAGACTTTTCTTTTTCTTTTTGCTTGCTTTTGCTTTGCTTTTCTTTTGGTACCTGCAAAACTGAGACAGATTGATCTACAACTAACTATGAAAGATGAAAAATTAACTGAAAGCAGGAAAGAACTAATCTACTTTGCTCAAACGAAATTGCAGAAGGGAAATGCTAGTCTATGAAAGCAGGAAATGCTAATCTATGAAAGCAGGAAATGCTAAGCTATGAAAGCAGGAAATGTCTATGCTACTTTTGCAAAATGGAAATGAAGTAAACTACTAGCAGAAGGCAAGAGTAAGAAAGTAGAAGAAAAGCAACAATTACTAATACTCTGACGCTTCCCCGGCAACGGCGCCAAAAAGATGGTGAGCTCCAGTATTGTAGCAATAATGCTACAACTCCTGGGGCTTCCTGTCTCTTAATTTTATCAACCCGGTAGTTCGTACAAACTTGGAAGCGACGGTGATGTATGCACAAGTACTAACTCTTGTCGCAGCTGTCACTTGGTCAGCTGGCACAAGTCCGCTAGGGCTCAAGCCAACTTCTATAGGCTCACAGAAGAAGCTTTATCAATGATGGACGAAAGCTAGCTCAAAGAAGGCTAATCTACTTGGCAAAAATGAACTGAAAGCAAATCAAAACATGGAAACCCTAGGAAACCCTAATTTAACTAGTCTAACCTCTATGATGCAAAGAATGTGAAGGAAACTTCTACCAATGGTGCCATTACTTCTAATAAGTGAAAATGCATGAATCTAATCTACTTGCAGCTTAAAAGACATATTTTTGTATTTTTCTTTAAGTGGATGGAGTGATTGTGATTTTGTGCTTATTAGGGTTTGGTTGTGCAGATGTGATGCGGAAGGAAGGGAAGCTTGGGAAAGGTTGGGGAGGCTAGGAGAGGTCCCCAGAGATCCTTAGCATCAGTCCACAGAGGTTCCTCACGTTCAGAGGCTCAGCAACCGAGTGAGTAGCCTCCTACAGGATGTCTGCAGGGGATTCTACAGGAACCGCAGAGGTTTCTATAGGAAGTCTACAAATTGCTACAGGATGACCTACCGTGGGTGTTTGAAGTGATGGAGGAGTGATGGAATGGTAGGGGAAGATGTGTAAGGTAGGAATAAGGCTGGTGATGGCTCGGGAGTGGAGAAGTAGGTTGGAGAACGAGTGTATGACGTGGGTTGATGGATGAAAGGTTATAACAACGAAATGTCTAAAGGATGGAGTTACGTGAGGAGTGGAGGAGTTTAGGAGATAACAGAGCGGAGCAGAGGTCGAGGATGTGGTTGTATGCGTGATCAAGACGAAGAAGGAGGTAATAGAATGATGAAAAGCAGTGTAAATGAAACAAATGGCTTATGACTGTCACCAAGATGAAAATTCATTAACCTAAGCTACCTGAACTCATTGAACAGCAAGATAAAGTGTGTAGAGGAATGTGCATGAAGCAGTGATGAAGGTGTATGGTGCAAGAGTGAAGTGCATGGAAAGATCTATCATAAACGAGACTATGTTGCAGCATGTATAACGTGAAGAACTGCGTATTTTTGTGGCTGGTATAGGCTGCACTCCAATCTCCAAACAGAGATGGCAGTGGAGACTTTCTCAACCTTTTTTGCTGGAGCTCCAATGTATTATCAACCTGCTAATCTAACTAAACAACCGAAAGCAATTCAACCATAAACTAGTCCTATCTATGCTCATGAAAACGACTAAATTACCAAACTGTGAATTCGAATTGCATGTGAAAATAACCAAACTCAAAGTGCTGGAACGAAATGCAAACACATTACAACACTGAGGAGATCTATTGCTCTCAGGTTGGGCCCTAACCTGAGAGCTATAGCTCCTTGAGAAAACTCAGAACTAGATCAAAATCTGCCTTCTTTATTCATAATCTGATGTCATGCCAAATTGGCTTACAAAAAGGAACAAAGACCGAGCTGTGCTCAAAAATTACAATAGTAATGCGAGAGTTTCAACAACCTATCAAAGGCTACGGCCTCCATACTTATGCAAAACGATCATCCAACAGGTGTCCTTGATTTTAGGAGCTCGGCTGTCCAACTGAAGTTTAAACTGCTGATCCTGTAGGACAGTCATAATTGCTGTTCCTGTAGAACAGTTATAACTGCTGTTCCTGTAGAACAGCTGGCTGCTTCTAAGCTTGGTGGGGAGATGGATTGGAGCTCGGAGCTATGGTGGGAATCACGAGGAGGGTCCCAAGACTGTGGACATCCTCTCCTAAAAAACAGCAGTGCCACCTCATTGTCTCCTTGTCTCCTTTTCACGTGGTCTTTTCTCCCTTTTAATGCAAAAACCTAAAATCATAATGCATTAGTCACGTAGATAAAGTGTCTACCCTTCTTCCTACAAACAACACGAATAAACTAAGAAATGCATGCATAAGCAGTAAAAAGTGAATGGTTTGAGCAAAACAAGTAGGCCAAATGAGCCCAAATTATACCAAAAATTGGGGCTCATCAGTTGACATCAATGACAACACCATTCAACATGTATTTAGGGGTTTTAGAGTAAGCCTAGAATTGGTTTTCATTTCTATAATAATCGAAGATCTCATTATACTTGTTGAGTTTGATTTATCACCCTCATGATGTGTAAAATGAGTTGTAATCTGTTTATTACAAGAGGGAATGCGAACGAGTTTAGAATGAGATAGTGGATGTGTTCAATTTTTGCAAGCTCTATTGTATATTTGGAATTTATTATTATGGTTTTTGGTTTTTCTCTTCACTTCACTATTACTATACTTTGAATTGGTTGAATAATCAATCTAACAAAGAATTAGAGATTCAAAACTCCATCCAACTAATCATTCCAAGTGAAATTGAGGGTTGCACTCTAGCCAGCTTGTCATTCCAAGTGAATTTAAGGGCCAAAATTCTAGCCAGCACGTCATTCCAAGTGGAAGTATAGGCCAAAACTTTGCCTAACAGTTTATTTGTTTGAAATTAAAGGTCGATTTCACCCAACGAGTTTATCCAAGCGAGTTTTGTCAAGGTTGTAGCAACTTTAATGAGAATACAATAATGTATTGAAGAACATGTTATAGTGTTTTTAGATAAACAATGAGGAACGAGGGCCTTTGCTAGTTTTAATGACATGGTGTTGTAGATATATGTTTTCTCCTCAAAAGGGAATCAAACCCTATACCTCGTGGTCATGGGTTATAAGAGCGCTAGGCTTGTATGAGGAAAGAATAATAACCCTCCAAACTAGCCAAAAACCACACGATATTCCTCAGGCTATCCAGGAAAAGGTTGATCCAAACAAGTAGAAAACAACTAAATGTGAAGTGAGAGGAAAAATTTGGCGCAGACTTTGGAACCTGATATGAAAAATTTAATTTTTAATTATTGTTGCTTCTATTAATGAAGGAATAGTTTTGCAAAGCTCTAAGGAGAATTTTATTGTGGGTTAGCACATAGTAGAGATTTATATGGGGTTTGTGCAAGTTGATATTAAAATCTAAGATCAATGTGCACTCTCACACACGTATATATACACCCCTGCACCACCATTCAACCAACAAACCCCATTACCCAACTGACCATTCAATGAATAGACAACAAACATGTCATACGAGTTTTTAGTACCAATGTAATAAGAGTATTTAGTATCAATTTATTTAACTTTATATCACAAATAATAAATAAATATGAAAAAAGATCGAGCCTTATACACCATGAGCAATTAAAGTTGATGATAAACTAGAAGTGGAAGTAGCATGCTATAGCAGAGAAAAATTCTTATGAAAACCAAACAAAAATGTAAATCCAATCATAAACATGAACAAGAGCTCTGCAATAAGCTAGAGTAGGTAATTTTTCCCTAGCACTTAAATCCACACCTTAGAACCTATTTTGGATTTAAGGATTCCAAAAACCCTTAAAACATTAATTTACAAATGTTCACATGTTAACTTATAAGAATTTAATTATTGACCTCACCCTCAAGCATCAACTTGTATTGTATATATTGTGTTGATTTAAGCACAATTAAATAGAGACATTCATTCGCACTTACAAGACCCCTAGAATTAGTATATATATTTTTTACAGTAAAATCATATGCTAATCTCTAACAATAAACCATAAGCAATATTCTTGAGCATCGACTCATGGAAAATCTCATTTTCTATAATAGTTGCGTTGGTGGAGAAGAAAACCCTAAACCCTCGATTAAAGGCATCCTTGGACGTTGTATTACAACAAATATTTGTTAGCAAAGAGTGTTCTCTGAACCCATGCATGCTTGTGCCATGTGTCTATCAAATAATGTAGCTTTTATAGAATACAAACAAATTGATTAAGAGACAAATAAATGGTCTATGGTTCCATTAACTATAATATCCTCGTTGATTTAATTTATTCCATTCTTAGCTTGTTCATTAGTCTTCATATAGATGGATCTCAGAATATGACAAACTAAGAGAATAGAGACCCTTTTGGAGAGAGAATAAATTTGTCTAGAGATTGATTTGAGATTGAGGTCCATGGGAAATATCCTCCCATAAAGTACTGAAGAATAATCATAAGATCTCCCATGATGATTAGATTGTTAATGCCCATCAAAACCTCCTGATTGAGCCATTGTAATAGAGTGTATGTCTCTACTTGATTATTGGTAGCATGACCGAGTCATTAGGAATAAGTATGTTCACTTTGTTCTTTAGGGTAAAGAATCACCCACCCCCTCCTCTAGTCACCTCTAAAAAACTTTTAATAGATTTTAATATAAATAAGATCTAAAATAACCAATTAAATAAACTTGTAATAGATTTTAATATAAATAGGATATAAGCGAATCAATTGAATCCCCCGACATTAATGGTTCATGTATATAATCACAATTTTTAGAAATTCACAATTTATTTATATAGTCTTAAAGCAAAAAAAAAAAATTATGTTGAAACTAGGCCTCTCAATACTATATAGGGTTTGTGTATATGAAAAAATGTTTCAATGTAGAAGAAAGACACAATTCACACACATCAATCGAGGAAACAGTGTGGTCGATAACATATCCATTGTGGAAGAGTTGTCGTGAGTACATAATATTGACATGAACCAATGAAAATATTATAAGTTATTCTCGTGAATACTACTCCATCAAACTGGCAATAATGGTATCAAAAAGACATGTCAGTAAACTATTTTTAATTATAATAAGAGCAGTCGTTCAAAATTTTAATGTTATGAAAACATATACATATCATAATCGGAATCAATCACTACAACTCAAACATTGACTTTAACCGCCGAAATTATTATAGGTTATTCTAGTGAATGATACTTCATTGTCCGCTGCATAACGTTAATCTTATAAAAAGCCACCTTTACCTCTTCATGATTTCGAAATACTATTTATTAAATTAATTTTTTTTTAAATACTATTTATTAAATTAATTTTTTTCTTTTCAAAAATTAATTTTGATTTGTATTATTTTTTCCTTTCAAAATGTCTTTGTGAGTAGTTTATAATTATCTATTTAGTAAATTTTGTTATTTAATATATATATATATAGAATTTTTATTTTTAACCTTTAAAAAAACTTTTATCAATATAATAATTACTTATTTTAAATTTATTTTTTTATAATTCTTTAATTTTAAAACATTTCATAATTTTTTTTAAATTTCTTTTCAATTAAATACAATATTAAGTTGAATTAACATTATTTTAATTGATTTGATTTCATTAATAAAAAATATTTTATATGGTTCAATTTTTTTTAATTATATAAATTAATTTAATATATATTATATTAAAAAATCTTATATTATTAAAATGTATATTGTTATATTATTTCCTATAAGAGCAAGATTGTATGTTCAAATTCTAGAAAATATTTTCATTTTGTCTCTAAAGTCCTTATCATATTGAAAATAAACTTCCATATATTTTCAATTTTCTAATAAACTTTCATTATATTATAAGTGGTTGGACACTTCCACAGTTATTCATATTGTTGTTGGAGATTTCCATGATAAAGCTGTGTAATATTTGTGATCCTTCCAATATTTCAGATAATAACTCTATCCATCATCATGGACCAAAGAGCTTTCATTATATTTTCAACATTCTCTTCAAGTAAGTACAATATTATATTATTTTAATTTTATTAACAATATTATTTTAGATTATTTAATTGATTTAAATTTTATTAATAAAAAGTATTTTGTATTATTTATAATTATTTATTTATTAGTTTTTTGAATTATATAAATTAATTTATTATTTATTATATTAAAATTTATATCATTAAATAAAATAAAATGGAACACAATGAGCAAAGGTCATACAATATAGTATAAAACAAAATTGCATGATCACATTTTAGAAAACATTTCTAATGTGGTTTTAAAGTCTATGGTCCTATTGCAAATAAACTTTCATTTAAAAAAAAGTGTTGTACATTATTTTTGTAAATAACGTGATCACATTCTAGAACATATTTCTGTTAAATCTTATCATTGTATTGCAAAAAAATGTCTTGGGTATTAGGCATTTGGTAAATAATGTTGAATTACAAATAAGCAAAAACTTCAATTTACCAATCACTGGAATCTAACTTGACCTAATTCTAAACCTTAATACTAGCTTGAATTTAATATTTTTACTTTGATTTAATTAAATTTAAACTAAGTGATCACATTCTAGAACATATTTCTGATTTGATGTTAAATCCTATCATTGTATCACAAAAAAATGTCTCGGGTATTAGGTATTTGGTAAATAATGTTGAATTACAAATAACCAAAAACTTCAATTTACCAATCACTGGAACCTAAATTGACCTAATTCTAAACCTTAATACTAGCTTGAATTTAATATTTTTACTTTGATTTAATTAAATTTAAACTAAGTGGCAGGCAATAGCTACTATGTAACCCTTGTTTGTATTTTGTGTCATTAAATGTTATTTTCTGTAAAAAATGTTATTTATATTCTAGATATTTTTTCTCTTTAAAAAATTATTATTTTTAATGAAAATTGTTATTTGTTATGTTGTGATTAAAGTATGATTTCATTTTTCCATCCTTATTTTAAAAGATATTTGACATATTGTAACACTAAAAGTGTAAACAAACCTGAATAAGATTCTACTTAATAAGATTCCAACACTCCAATATGACGAGACATCTCGACATTCACCATAGTTAAAGTTAAAAAAAAAATTTAAATAAATAAATAATACATTTTTCATATTTAATCTCTTATTATACATTATAATATGGCCTTATGGCATGGTCAAAAAAGCAATCCCATAATTTTGACTCATATCCGCAAGAATCTGAATTGAACACATAAGGCTAGGAACTAGGAAGGAATATAATCTCATATATATATATATATATATATATATATATATTAGGTGAAGCTACACTTTGTACCTAAATAAGATTCTACTTAATAAAATTCCACCACTCCAATATGACCAGACATTGGATATTCACCATGGTTAAAAGTTAAAAAAATTAAAATAGAAATCCATTTTTCATATTTAATCTCTTACTATACATTATTATATGGTCTTATGGCATGGTCAATTGCAATGAGATCATTTTAGATCTGACCATTCACTAGGTCCCAATTAACCAGTTTCATTTTTCCTTTAGAACCAAAGTTTAAAAACAAATCATTATATATAAATTAGCTGTAATTTATCTTTCTTGACATTGATTAGATAACAAAGCTAAATCCTTATTTTTGGGACCAACTGTGGGATCCCATGCATTAAATTGGTCAATAATATTGTTGTCTATAATTCTTGTATAAATTCTTTGACAATTAGAGTCCTAGCATGTCGCGTAAACTATGGCAAGTGCCACGACGTTCTAGCACACCCTCTTTGCTATTTAGCACGTGTCACTTCTTACCAATCATTTGTAATGTTCCATGTGTTCCACTTGTTGTTGGAGAGGACTCAGTTCTTTTTCACAAAGAAAAAAAACTACTTTCATTATGAGAATAAAAGAAGTTACATAATACCTAGAATGATTCTGCATACTCCAAGATCTACAAAAGATCCAAAGCTAGTGAACACCAAAAACATCCAAAAGGATCAATCAAAGCTTACACAAAGGGTATTGTGTAAGCAGGATATAGAGATAGGAAAGATAAACAAATAGAGCATAGAGAGATACACCAAAGTATAAACGCCTCTAGAAGGCCAATAAACAAAAAAGCCCAAAAAGTACAGTGCCATAAACATCTTACAAAAACAAGCCAAAGATTGCAAAAAATGCAATTGATAGGCTTCTTTATCCACGATCAAGAAGCAGATCCCTGGGAAAAAAACAAAGACACAAAATGTAAAAAAAAAACTAGCATAAGAGAACACTAATTCCTGCCATAGCTTAAACAGAGAAGGCTCTGAAACTAAAAATAGAGCCATTGATGGATATGCTAAAGTGGATGACACCAGACTGCATAGAAACACCCCTCTTGGAAAGGGAATCTGCCATGCCATTTTGCTATATGTAGATGTGGCTAAAGGTAATATGTTGAAAGGAGTCTTTTAAAACCCAAATGTGTTGTTGCTAGTGATGTAAGGAGGGCACAACCAGTGAATTTCAACCCCGCATCCATTCTATAATGGAACTGGAATCCCCAACAATATGAAGTTCATTAAGAGCAAGCCCAGATGCACATTTCAACACTCCCTAGAGTGCCACAACCTCTACCCTACAGTTAGTGCCCGGACCCCCGTACCAAAAGAAATTAAAAGCATAGGAGGGTTCACTAACTAAGTAAACACCATAGCCACATCCCCCCTTGGAGGCAACTCCATCAAAGAAACACAAAAGACTAGATATTTTTTTCTCCCTGTGTTCAACACATCGAATGTGGGCTTTTGGCCTCCACGAACCTTTCTCCGGGAAAAAAAAACCCCACAATTCTCAATTAGATAGATCTCACTTATGCGAAAACATTCTCAAAAATGTACTTGTTTCTACAACACTGGATACCCCAGAAAATCTAAAGCGGAACAACCCTATATTCTTTCTATTTGGAGCTCAAGTTGATCAAACATTGTGCAATGGAAGATGACTTAGTTCTTATACTTTCACTTTGTAACTTTAGACATGTATAGTAAAAATGTCTAACCATGCCACTATACTAAATTATCTAATACTCGTTTAATGTATATTGAATGTTGATTGCCTCTATAGACAAAGGCACAAGAAGCTTGCGGTGAGATTTCATATACAAATCATTTAGTTGCAAATTTGGAGCTACATCGAGATGAATTTGAATTGGTGCCATGTTGTATTGATCATGTAAGAAATTCTGCAAGCTTAGATCAATATTGAGCCCCTCTGTTTGAACAAGAGAGGGAAAGAGAACGTAAAAATTAATACACAGGCGGAACTCATTCTGGAACCAGATGATCTCCATTTGAACTTGTAAGTGGGATTGGAAATCAAACTAGGAGGTCTGGTATACTCGAATGCCTGTATACCATGTACTTTGCAAGTTGCAACATCTCATCATAAATGCATTTTTATTAACCTTGAGGCCAACTTTGTTCCTTTTTCCAAATGATGCTTTAGATTCTTTTCACAATTGAGATTAATGGAATATAAATTATCTTTTCTCGATACCCTGGAGATTGTAGAAATTTCTTATAGATTCAAACTGCTAATTGTAATTTACTAAATCAATAGATTTGAATCTACTCTACTCATCAGCAGAAACAATTAATCAATCACGAAATCATGAAGCATACAAGAGAAAGAATTCAATCAACACTTTACACAATGATTTCTTGGGGAAAGCCACAACTAAAAACGCCTGCTATCTGTATACTGCATTAGTCAGAAAATATGAGAAGATTACAATGTTTTACTCAAGCCCGAGCAACCTCTGCACTATCTCTATCTGCCTCATTGCTTCCTAGACAAGCTCGGGCCAATACTTAACCAAATTTTGGCTTTCCCAAGTCCTTATTTCCTTGGGAATTATCCCCCTATTAATTAGGGAAATTCCTCAATATGAATTGTGAAATCCTCATAGGCCTTCCTCTGACTGCATGCATCGCCTGTACGATGCAGATGATTATACAACTGATAGTACACTGTCCTTGAACTCCAATATCAACTGGGTAACTCTTAGATCTGACATGCATGAGTTATTATGAGTGAATCATCAGTTAACTGGTTGAACACATGAAGTAGCACCCCACTTTTTGACCTCCTTCTAGTTCCTCCATCAGTTGGAACTAGTTTAATTGATTTTAACTCAGATAAACTAAATTAATTTATTAAAACTCAATATAAACTCAACCAGGGCTCCTCTAATGTAGGAGACACTCTACATGACTCAAGTTAGACCCTCAACTCAAAATATTTGAGCTAACTAAGTCAATTTAACTTAGTTAACTCGTACTAGTTGTCTTATGATGTGGAATTACAATTTTATTCCTACTTTAATTCAATGACAAAATTAAATTAGGATTTTCTTGTTTCATTTTCAACACTCCCTCTCAACAAGAAAGGGATTATCAGATACCCCAATCCTGTCTCTATAGAACTCAAATTTTCCTGTTGATAATACCTTAGTCAAGATGTCTACATATTTTGCCTCTGTAGGAATGTACTCCAGCAACATGATTCTCCTCTGCTCACAATCTCGTAAATGGTGATAACAGATGTCAATATGCTTGGACTGATCATGAAAAACTAGATTCTCAGAGAGTTAGATACAACTCTTATTGTCACAGTAAATAACTATGGGATCCATCTGCCAACCAAATAACCCAACAAGGATCTTCCTCATCGAGAAAGCCTCACAAGCTACTTAACTAGCGACCATGTACTCTGCTTCTGTTGAATTGAATGTAATTGATCTCTTCTCCCTACTGTACCAATAAATTGTTGTTGACCCAATATTGAAGATTCCCCCTGATGTGCTCTTCCTGTCTGATGGACTCCCTAGCCAATCTGCATCTGTGAAGCCTTGCAGCGTCACTCCCTTTGTCTGTATGTAGCAAAGACCAAACTGAGTGGTGCCTTTGAGGTATCTCAACACATGTTTAGTTGCCTTCCAAAAGAGTTTGGTTGGCTTAATCATTGCTTGACTAAGTTGGTTAACTGCAAAAAATATGTCTGGTCGTGTGTTCACCAAATACATAAGTGAACCCACAAGATGCCTGTAAATAGTAGAGTCCACCACTTCACTTGAAGTAGCATCTTCCTTCCTCCAATTCCTTGATAGAGTAGTCTCCATGAGTTTTTTTCTCTCCATGTGGAACTTCTTCAATATCTCATTGGCATACTTTCCCTAAGAGACAAACATTCCCTCATCTCCTTGCCATACTTCCATACCAAGGAATAATGCATGAGCCCTAGGTCCTTCATCTCGAATTTTCTTGCAAGATCCTCTTTGCAAGATTTTACCAGCTTCTTATCACCTATTAGAATTAAATCATCGACATATAATACTATAATCAATAATTTACCTTCAACCACAATATGGTAAAGGTTTGCATCTACTTCACTTTTAGTGAAGCCCAACCTGATGAAATAACTGTCAATCCTGGTGTACCAAGCACAAGTTGATTGTTTCAATCCATACAGTGCTTACTTGAGTCTGCACACATGCTACTCTTTGTTGAAGGTATCAAATCCTTTTGGGTGCTCAATGTACACCTCTTCCTCAATCACTCCATTGAGGAATGTTGTCTTCACATCCATCTCATGTATCTTCTATCTCGCCTTCATTGAAAGTTCTAGAATAGATCTTATTGAAGAGTACCTTGATACTGGAGCAAAGGTCTCCTCGTAATCAATTCCCTCCACTTGTGAGAACCCTTTGGCCACAAATTTGGCCTTGTGTTTCTCCACATTCCCAATTGCCGCCTGCTTTACCTTGTAAATCCATCTCGAACTCACCACTGGCTTGTCTTGCTAGTCTTGGGACCACATCCCAAAAATTGTTTCTGATAATGGATTCATACTCCTCCACCATGGCATCAACCCATACCGGTTTCTGTGCTACTTCCTCGAATGAGGATGGCTCAATCTCTATGCTCTCGCTCATCAGAGCCATGTAGCCAGTGTATCAATCTAGTGACCTCCTTTGTCTATGTTGTGATGTGGGTTCTCCCACATTCTCTCTAGGATCATGCATCAATCTACCAACCTCTCTAGTGTGCTTCCTTCCATCCTTGGATGTCTCTTCATGAGTGGGTGCTTCCACTCTCTGCTCCTCTGCATGTGGCTACTCCACATCATCTTGAGGTTCTTCCTTTGGAGCTAAAAGTTGCTCATATGCATGTAACTGAAGCTCCCTCTCAAGGGAACATCTCATGGCCTTATATTCATCGAACTTCACATCTCTACGAACCACTGTCGTCCTGTGAGATGACAGGTACACCCTATAGTTGTGAGATGTATCGGTGTACCCCACAAATATTCCCAACTCAGTTGTTAGCTCTAGCTTTTTTTTGCATCCTTCGAACATGACAGTAAACTGATGAACTAAAGATCCTGAAGTCTGCCACATCTGGTTTTTTACCTAAAAAAGCTTCTTATGGTGTACTAATTATAACAACCCCTGGTTAAAGGTTCATGGAATAAAAGCTAAGAAAGGAAAAATAAGACCACGGTTAAGGGACAATTATTCCAAGTTGAATGTTGGGAAATGATATCCTAATGGGCATCACTAGATTTGTTTATGGTTAAGGGAAATTGGCAAAAGCAATGTCTAAGGTAGTAAAAAGGTAAAAAGGTATTTTGGCACATTTATTTATGAAAATAAAGGAACATAAGAGAATAGGAAGGTAAAAGGTCATAGGTTGCATGTGAGGAGGAAATTGAAGGAAAATAATGGAAAATGAAGAAAATGGAGGCCTCATTGATAAAAATGATTTTGAGGATCGGTTCATGGATTTTAGTCAGTTTAGTTTTGTAGCTCTCTCATTATTCTCTCTCACACACTCTTGGACACTTAGAGTTTTCTTGGAGCATCCTAGCTTTGGAGCAAGCAAAGGAAGGACAAGGAAAAGAAAGGAAAGCAAAGAGAAAGTGAGGAAGAGTAGGATCAAGCAGCTTCAGTTGGAATACTTGCAGGTAACATATTGCATGTGTGATTTCCTTGCTGGTTTTCACATGCATGGCTTTGCATGTTGGTATATCATTCTCTTGTTGTCGATGGCATGGTTTTGTCGGGTTATGACAGTGGTTTTCAGCCTTGCCTTTTTCGGATAGCCATGGTGTGATGGGATTGTTTCTTGGTTTTGAGCTTTGGAATTTCCAGATTGTTTCAAAATTCGAGGCAGAGGTGGTCTCTGGAAAATTCCCAAAGGCCTAGGAATCCCTTGACCGGTTTTGGCGGGATACATGGTAAATCCTGAGGGTGGAGTCTCGGTTTAGGGCCTAGTGATCCAGTGTGGATTGTGGTAAATCCTGAGAGACAAGGAGATGGAAAATTCCTCAAGGATAGTGATGGAGTCCAAAGGCATTCCAAGCTCAGTTTGGTTTTGTGATCTTGGTGCTGGTTTTGGTGAGATCACGATTTGGTGAGGGTGGAGATGATTTAACCTATGGATTCCCTTGGTTGTTTTTTGGATTGGTTTATCCATGAGATCCCACATTCATGCTTGGAATATGGCATGGGGGTGACTAGCTGAAAGAATTATTTGGTTTAGCCATGTCTATGGTCGGGTGGTATGTTGAAGTCCTGAACCTGGTTGGCCCTTGCCTATGTTTAATAAAAGGTAAGTTCTATTGCTTTTTTACTTGTTAGTATGTGGCTTTAATGGTTGTTATCTCATTGTTATTTACATGGTTTTATGTTGGTTATAAGCATGGTTATATGACTGGTTTTAGTCATGGTTATTTCATGTATTTACTTGTAACTGAAAGGATAATGGATGCAAGACCTAATTAATGTCAAAACAGTTAAGGGGAGAGAGTGGTGATCCTTCTTGTCAAGCCTCAAATGAGTTATCAGTCATTTATGCTTTGTCTTGTATTCATTTCCTATAGATTGCATTGATGCCAAGAGTTTGACAGAATGTCAGTCTCGGTTGGAGATGGTCAGGCCTAGTCCTAGAGTCAGATTTTGATTTGTAAGTCTTGCCATTATGTAAAATATGGATTCTCAAGGCTAAAGGGATTTTTGGGTAGTGACCTAGATTCTGGGCTTGAAAAGTGGCACAAATCTTGGAGTCGCGGGCACAGGACTAAGGATAAAATCCCCTAGATGCATCCATGCCTTTTTGTGGGAGTGACTGGAGACTCCCAGATGCACCCTTGTCCATTTCAAGGGAGCGTCCAAAGGTTTTATGCACTAAAATATTAGTGGGACCTAGGGGCTGGTCAGGGGAATGACTGGGATGCATTATTGGAGTCCTGTAGCAGGTGCAAAAGGTTTGGTATGGTGTGTTTCCATCGATTCCACTTCCTTAAAGTAACTTAGGAGGTTGATTCTTGTCATAGTAGCCTGTCATCTCATGTTTATCCCTGGTAAGATGGTCAAATTGGGTAGATGTGAGGGGAGGTGTCGTTACACTAATCATGAGAATTCGATGAGGACTCTTGTTCTGGACATATATAGTTGTGTTGCATGCTTCAGCCCACAAGTGCAACGATAGGCCATGATCATGTAACATCACCCATGCGGCTCCCACAATACTTTTGTTCTTCCTTTCAGCCACCCCATTCTATTATGGGTTATGGGGTGTTATTAACTCTTGTCGAATGCCTTCTGATGCACATAAGTTCTTGAATTCATTTGACACATATTCTCCACTGTTATCACTCCTGAGAGCCTTCACTTTCATGTCAGTGTCTTTCTCAACAAGTGCTTTAAATTCACAAAATTTAGAGAACATCTAATCTTTCTTTTGCATGAAGAAAATCCAACACTTATGTGAGAAATCATCTACAAATATTACATAATACCTATGCTTGGTCATGGAGGATGTCGAGAATGGTCCACACAAATCTGAGTGAACTCTTTCAAGGATCGCTTGTGCTCAACTATCCTTATCATGAAAGGTGGCTTTGGGGTACTTCCCTAATGTTGTACACCCTTTACATGTATCTCTCTACTCTAGTGCACCCTTAGGAAGTCATATAGAAATATGTTGCATGATCTCCAAAGCTTTATGGTGCAAGTGGCCCAATATTCTATGCTATAGTTCACCGATGTCTCGGCTCTACACCTTCTCTTCTTTTGTGCTCAAAACAACACAATCTTCTACATCCAATTTGTAGAGGTTCTTCACCTGAAGCCCGATCTGCTTCACTTGTCCTGAGGCTATGTGATGAAGGAAGTCATTTCTTTTGCTAAATATCACATCGTAGCCACGGTCCTCCAACATAACAACTGAAACTAAATTCTTCTTCAGACCTAAAACATACATGACATCTTTAATGTGAGAGGAGAACCAATCTCCCTCTAAAAGGTAACAATACTGATGTTGATCACGATATAACTTCCATCATCTCCCATTTCAATGTGCGTCTGGATGTCCTTCTCCTCCAAGTCACTGAAGAATCATTTGTTGTCGGTCATATGGAATGAGGCTCCACTATCCAGATACCACACACTACCCATCACTGATGTCACCATGCAAGCAATGAGGGTGAAATCCAACTTGAATTATGAAGCAAGAGCTTCACCTGCTCATCCTCCTCAGGGCTTCTTGTCGGCCTTCTTATGTGGACACTTCGTAGCATAATGTCCCAACTCATGACAATGAAAACATTTAATCTTCGATAATTCCTTCTTCTTGTTGCCCTGACTGGAATCTCCTTTGGATTGGAATTTTTTTTTCACTCCCTTTCTTTGCCTTTCCAGCTAAGGCACAATTCTCCTCCTCATCATGCTTGGATGAGGTTCCATCTTTGGTGCTCTGCCTTATCTCTTCTTGCACCAAGTCGAACCACAAACGCTCCCACTCTGGTAGCTTCTCCCTCCCGTTTATTGAATCCTGGTAGTTGTGTCATCTCTTGGGAAGGCCCAAAAGTGCTGGGTTAACCAAATCATCTTCAACAATTGTAATACCAACACTCCCAAGCTCATCCCGACATTGGGTGAAATTTCTCAAGTACTATGGTATTGTGTTGTCATTCTCCATCTTGATTTTTCGAAGCTTGTTATTCAGTGCCAGCTTCATGTGGTCACTGTTGTTCTGAAAAACATCTGTTAAGGCCTTCCACATTGCATATGGAGTCTCCTTCCCGTGGAGGTTCGAGACAATATGATCTTGAACTCCTTCTAGTATGATCCTTCTCACATTTGCCACACATTTCCTCCACTTTGCAAGATCTCAGTTGCTAGAGGCTTAGGAATACCTTTTTCTATGAATTCCTTCAGCCCATTGTCTTCCAACACTGCCTCCATCCTTTCCTTCCAAGAAATATAGTTTGAACTACCCTCAAGGGCATATTCTAGTCTCAATTTGAAGAATGACATCCTACTAGCTCTGAAGAATGATACTGCAAATTCGATTTCACCTGCAAAAGACAAACCTGTATTCTCCTCTTCTAGAGTGATTTCTGCTTTGATACCATGTATAATTTTCTTGTAGATTCAGATTGCTACTTGTAATTTACTAAAACAATAGATTTGAATCTACTCTACTCATCAGCGGAAACAATTAATTAATCACGAAATCATGAAGCATACAACAAAAAGAATTCAATCAACACATTACACAATGATTTCTTGGGGAAAGCCACAACTAAAAACCCCTACTATCTATATATTGCATCAGTAAAAAAATATAAGAAGATTGCAATGCTCTTCTCAAGCCTAAGCAACCTATGCACTATCTTTATTTGTCTCATTGCTTCCTAGACAAGCCCAAGCCAATACTTAACCAAATTTTGGCTTGCCGAAGTCCCTATTTCCTCACATTGTTTTCTTGGGAATTAGCCCCCTATTAATTAGGAAAATTCCTCAATATGAATTGTGCAATCCTCATAGGCCTTCCTCTGACGACATGCACCACCTGTACAATTCAGATGATTATGAAACTTATATTACACTGTCCCTGAAATCCAATCTCAACTAGGTAACTCTCAGATCTAGCATGCATGAGTTATTTATGAGTGAATCATCAATTAACTAGTTGAACACATAAAGTAGTACCCCATTGTTTGACGTCCTACTAGTTCCTCCATCAGTTGGAACTAGTTTAACTAACTTTAGCTCAATTAAACTGAATTAATTAATTACAACTCAAAATAAAATCAACCAAGGCTCCTATAATGTAGGATACACTCTACATGATTCAAGTTAGACCCTCAACTCGAATTAACTGAGCCAATTAACTCAATTTAACTTAGATAACCCATACAAGTTGTCTTGTGATGTGGAATTACAATTTTATTCCTAATTTTATTCAAGGACAAAATTAAATTAGGATTTTCTTGTTGCATTTTCAACACAGATGAATCAATATCTAACCTAAATACATGTATGCAATCAAAATTCCAATGTTGTCTACAACATTGGATCTAATGTGATTGAGGTAGGTGACTATCCCAAGGACAATTATCGTTGTCTTTTTTTTAAATGTTTTTGTTATGAT
Source organism: Pinus tabuliformis (assembly GCA_031772625.1). NCBI lineage: Eukaryota > Viridiplantae > Streptophyta > Pinopsida > Pinales > Pinaceae > Pinus > Pinus tabuliformis. Next base: position 817,064,873 of record CM062818.1, read on the forward strand.
GATTGATTTTTATACATGGTTTCTATTGTTGCAATTATGTAGTAAGAATATTAACATAAAATTTATAGCCAACAATAAATCATTTTTAATGTTTTTGTTTATGATCACTGAGTGTTATACATAATTTTTGTTACTACCCATTATGCAATAGAAATATTACCATAAAATGATAAAGACCAAGAATCTCTATTATAATTTTGATTTTTGTATTTCTACTCTCTATTTACAAAGAAAATACATGGCTATGGTATGCTTCTTTTGTTGTTTAGCAAGAAAATATATGGCAATAGAATTGCAATTTTGTTGCTGAGGAATTTTATGGTAATAGAATGTTGCTTTGGTTTGTGTTAGAGGCTAGTAGGCATTTCTCCAAGATTGTGCTGCTACTTTTGGAGAATTTAGAGTAAATCTATTTGTGAACAAGAATTTAGAGTAAACCTATTTGTGAACTTTCTTATTTTGGTCTATGTTTCTTAGACAATTTTTTGGTTTTTTAATTGAAAATGCATCAGATATGTAGTGAAAAATGGAATTGCATGCACATCTCAGAGGACAAAAATGTAATATTCCCCTGCCCACTGGAAGACCATCTCTATGTTTCCAAAAAAATAACCATTCTGAAAATTCAATTCCTCTGCCTATAAAAATAGGAGAGCCACCATAATCACCTTTTTACCCATTAGAAGACTATCTCCATATATGAGCTGAAGTAGCAATTATTGCTCAATTGAGTGGATTATTTTCCTCTTGCAAAGTTAATTACGTAATAATGTCATTTTATAAGGAGGAAATGGAAACTAATATGATTGCATGTTGCATACTCCTACTAGCCTTCTAAATCACTTACTTGGCATCAAAAAAAACTTGTTTCCAATGATGTGGAGCAATAAAGACAAAGAAAAAAATTCGGTGCAAGTGACTTAAACGTAGGCGAAAGATATATAGATGTAAATCATGCTTTGGCAATTTACTATCTGCGATATGTAGAGCTTGCAGGTCTTTGTAGACAGTCGGTCGAACAAGAATTCAAAGATCTATTGTGCTTCTTACACCTCGATAGCCATCAAAATTTTGCAACAGTTTACACTGCTTAGCAAACTAAAAAATGAAAGTAGATTGGTAAACTTGCAGAGATTGCCCTATTTAAAACTGAAACCCTTCTAAATATGTTGAAGTGACGCCACACCTATTAGCCAATATATAAACTTGGATGTTCAAGTGAAGCCACATCTATTAGCAGAATTCTTTTAAAGAAAACTTTGTGGAAAAATTAAAGATTCATAGTGTAAATCTGAGTATGATTATGTTTAATGGTATATATTCATGAAAAAAAAAAAAAAAAAAATTGTGGAAAAAATTCAAGATTCATAGCGTAGATATGAGTATAATTATGTTTCAAAGTAGATATTCATGCATAAATCTTTTAAAGAAAAGTTTGTGGAAAAATTTAAAGATTTGTAGCATTTTTATAATAAATTTACTCTGTAAGTCAGTCTTATATATTGATAATCTCATATGAATATTTACTTCAATTAGTGTAGATCAATGTCTAAAGCTTGATCAAAAGGATTTTAAGTAATCGTTTTTTTAGCCTAAGCTTAATTAGATTGTAGATGTAGATTATCTGAGTTCAGTCATAAAGTCAACAAATGACTCTGGAAATATAATGATAAATATGTTAAATTATGTTGAATTTACAAAAGAGGAAATATCACTTATGATTCCAAAGAAGCATTATCAAGGAAGTTGGAGATATGCCAGGCCGATCTCTTGGATTATTGCAATTTTTTTAGCAACATCAACGACTGCTTCAAAGTTTTCCACGTCCTTACGCCCTGTGATCATCTTGATGGATTGCAGGAGTATTCGATATGAATTAGTTTATGAATTTAAGGTTTCTCAGATAATTTATGGGGAAATCAAGGGTTTCATAATGTTTTAATGGGCGTTGTAGTCTGATAGCATAGACTACGAGGTTCGAAGCGCATTTAATGTGGTGGAACCCCGTGTTGCCATCGAGAGTGTGAAGCCTTTAGTGTTCACTTCCTCTATATCAGTAATTGTTCGTGGGAGGAGGATTGACAATCTTGGTGATGGTGAAATTATGGACGAGAAGTGTTGGACCAATCTTGAATTATGTCATGAAAGGAAGGCAAGTTCATTAACTTTCATAGTTATGTAAATCTAATTTGTCCTCAATTATAGAAAACTCATGGTCAAATGCCTAGTGTGTTTGTGTAGTTTTGGTCTCCATTAGCAAAGACTCTCCCAAAGAAAGTTGTATGGGCACTCTCAAATGGCAGGGACCTTAGGTCTTTATGTGAGTGATGAGTGTGGACTGGGATGTTCTGGCTTGATAGGACTCAATGAATCAAGAGAGAATAGGAGGCACGTGTCAAAATTTGATTGCAATGAGGATGCCAAAAATGAACATGTGCGATTGGTTGGGGTGAATAGTGCCTACTCACCCCAACTTCGCAGAGAAATGCCTATTGATGTAAATATATTGCATACATATTATTTATGAAAAATCTTCTCATTATTTTGAGAAGCATATTATAAATATAGATTATATGTGTGATGGACTTAGTAAATATAGATGTGGTTCACTCTTATTAAGTTAAAAACGAGTTCAACAAAAATAGGCTTATATTTTGTAAAATTATATTTCTAAACGTTAATGACTTAGCGACTCCTAAGGTATATATTTGTATTAGTTTGTGAGAAATGGATCTTGTACTCATTAATTAACAACAATCAAACTTTCTTCCTTTTAATTTTATTATTATATTTCTTGAAGACATAGGTATATAGTGACTAATATTACACTGAACAATAATAGTTTTAGTTGAACATTAAGTTTAATACAAAGTTTTGATTAATATTATATGGAAACACTTTTTCTAACATATCAAATATTACATCATTTTTAACTTGCTAATCACACATTATGGGGCCTTATTTGGCCTCATATTAAGGCAAGTGATAATTTTTTGAAATAAGCTTAGGAAATGGATTGGTGAGGCTGAGTAATGCTAGCCTTGTGGCTAGCATTGATTCATATCATTTTATGTTTTCCTTTTTCGTAAAGGAAATACTTTGGGCATACAAAATCAATTAATTAATTACTTTATGCTTTGCATTAATGTACTTGTTCACTACACCACTTCTGCATTAACTTATTTAAGCTTATCGTCTTAACTTTCGCCTTCGCCCAGATAACATTCCCAATCTCCCAATCCCTTCTTCAACTATGATTGCTTATCTTCACCCTAATCCCTAAGCAAGGAAGCAATCTGGATACAATATATGGTGATCAATCACAGTTGTGGCTTTTGAAACTATCCAACCTTCAACTGAAGCTCCTTCATTGATGGTAGCTTTTGAGCAACAATGATAATAAATAGGTACACCATTTTATAACCTCTCTAAATCATTTAGTAGTGAATTTGATAACATTGTATTGAAAAATTATTCATGAATGGAACAAGAGTGGGTAGAGGATTGAGTACCTTAGTGGTGGTGACTATCAAATAGTTCATCGAATGAACGAGGGCCTAAATCATTAGAGCAAATATTTTCTTATTCCCTTATGTTTGTCTTTTACAATAGGTAGGGCATTGGTGCACCAAAATAGTTTGAACCTACCATTGTCTAGCCTTCATATGCTTCTATTATAATAGTGTGTGATACTCAAAAATCATGTTTTAGTTAATAATATAGTATTGTTCAAGTTCTATAGTCATAAAATATAGGGAGAGATTGTAAAATTGCGCCCAACAGCCCCCCCCCCACATTCTTCAAGGTTCTAATTCCTCTTTGAACAACACACCTTATATTTCTTCGCTTTCTTTTCAATATGACACACCTTAAGTCTTCATCTTTCCTTCTTAAATATTACAACCTTCTTCCTCCAATAGCTACACGTACCTTAATAACCCTTCTTCAATTGGTGGGAGCTCAGAGTAGACGGAGGCAAGAAAAATGCTAATACAAGTGCATTAACCAACCTAGAGTTGGTGTAACAAATGTTGGTGTCAGTGCTACCCTTTTTGTTGCTAGGGTTGAATTTATACCATCTAACAAAATGACGATCCGGGAAAATAATATGGGGTTGTATGTTGAGATTTAGAAAGGATTACGAGGTTACTTTGTTATCTACAAGAAGTTTCACTAGAGTCATTGAAGTTTCTGATAACGAGGTTGGAGAAGAAATTGTTAAACAACAAACGCAAAATCAGATTATCTCGAGTGAGTTTCTCTTACAGTAACAAGAATGAAGGTATAAAACATACATAAGTTTAGGGCTTAAATCATGTACGTTGAAAGATTGCGCAATTTAAAATAATTTTCAAGTTGCATTATAGTAACACACCTGCCTCTGCAAGTGCCACCGTGATCAATGGCCTTGGCACTTTGGTTTTTAGTACGACATCAAAATCTAAATTTATCAAAAATATACATACATACATAAATACATACATATATATATATATATATATATATATATATCTATATATATATATATATATATATATATATATATATATATATATATATATATATATAGATATATACACACACACACTAAAAGATTAACACATCTTACCTGCAACCATGGAGGATGTTAAAGAAGCTCCAACAACTCTAGTAGGACAAGTGTAAAAGGATGTTAAAGAAATATTCCATGCTTTCCCCTCTAGAGATTAATAACTTCCTTCCAACAAGGTGACACATCCATCCAACCAGATCATCAATTTGAAATGTAATGTTATAGATCCTACAAGAAAACTTAAAACATGTTTGAAGACCATCAAAATTATAGTTGCATGCACACAACCATGTGTAGTGCATGTAGAGATTTTTGGAGCAAACAAAAAAAAGGTTGTGGCACTTGACATGACAATTCCTTCAAATACCAGGGCTTGACCCCTATTCATTAAGTAAACCGATGCAAAACTAACAACTATGTCTTCCCTCATGTTGCATACACCTTTGGGATGTTACTATTGTATATTAAAGTTGATTATGCATGCATCAAGTAAATAAGCAGAGGGCAACTAGAAGCCACACTAAAATATTAATATGTACAAGTAATATTTAGTGCCTATAACATCTCAATATCATGAATTCATGAGTTGGAACTGTTGTGTTGAATTGTATTCAAGGGAAAACTATGGTCATGTTTTGTGCCATATATTAGGCTCTTGTTTATTCATGTTTCTAGTTTATTTTTGCATTGAATTTGAAGGCAACCATGTGACGGTTCTCAATACTGTGGGAGATTGACATATGAATAATTTGTTAAAAACATAACCTTATTGTAGACAAAAGCATATGAAATGCACTTGCATTAGAGGTGATTTTTTTTCACAGTTGTCAGGTGAGTTTCATATCATCTCCATAATAGATACACACATCATTCCTAGGTGTTGATCCCTAAATGCATTCATCTATATTTTTTGTGCTAAGAGCTTCTGTGTTTTTCTTTTTGCGTTAGGTATACACAGTATATTTGAACACTTTCGTATTCCCCAATTAATAAAGAAGATAAGAGAAAATTTGTTGTCAATGCAATAAATTGTATCTTTATTGGTTATTTTACTGATTACAAAGCTTATAAAATGTATGATCCTATAACTCGTAAGTATTTTCCAAGCAAAGATGTATTATTTCATGAGCATGCAGACGAAGTTCAAAAAGAGGATAGTCATGTTGTATGGCATCTTCTTGAAGATAATGATGAGAGTGTCAAAGAAGAAGAAGATTTTGAACATGTTCAAGCTGAATCTTCAAGTAGTATGGACACTTCAAGTAGATAGAGTACACTAAGAAGAGATGAAGGAACTCCACGAAGTAGTATAACACCAAGGAGATCAACACAACCAACTCAAACACCTATAAGCTATAAATATTACGCATTAATGATTCAAGTTATGAACGTAGTGGAGCCTTTAAATTATGAGCAAGCTAAATACCATAAAGAATGGATGGGTGCCATGAAAGAAGAATATGATTCTATCATGAAAAATGAAACATGGAAATTAACTAAACTGCCTCAGAATAAAGTCCCTTTATAATCAAAATGTTTGTTCAAGTCAAAAGCTAAAGTTGATGGTAGTATAGATAAGTATAAAGCTAGATTGGTTGCAAAGGGCTATTTATAGAAAGAAGGAATTGATTATGAAGACACTTTTGCACCTATAGCTAAATTGAATACCATTAAATTAATGTTTGCATTAATTACTAAGTATAATTGGAAACTACACCAATTGGATGTTAAATGAGCTTTTCTAAGAATTAAAGGAAGAGGTTTATCTTGTTCAACTAGAAGGGTCTAAAAGGTAGGGACAAAAACAACTTGTTTTCATATTTAAAAAGGCATTATATCGACTTAAATAAACACACATGCTTGATATATGAAAATTGACACTTTCTTCTCTCATAAAGGTTTTATTAAAAGTAAAGGTGATCTGAATCATTGTATTAAGAAGGATGAAAATGGCCATATTGCTTTGATTCCTTTATATGTAGATGACCTAATTATAACAAGAAAATCTAATGAGTTAATTGAAGAAATTAAATAGAATTGTCATAGGAACTTGAGATGAAGGACCTTGGTTAGTTACACTATTGTTTAGGCCTTGAGGTACAAAAAGAAGATGGTAAGACATTAATCACACAAAACAAGTATACAATGGAGTTGATTAAGAGGTTTAATATATGTGAATTTCAACGTATCTATTCCATTTGAACATAATGTTAAGCTCAACAATGATGATGAAACAAAAAATGAATGGTACTTTGTATCGACAATTGGTGGCCAATTTGAATTATCTAACTACAACCATGCAAAATATTGCATATTTAGTTATTATACTTAGTCAATTCATGGATAAGCCTCATGATAGTAATTGGAAAACAAAAAAGAGAATCCTTTGATATTTGAAAGGGACTTTTAGTTTTGGTATTGAATACACTAATGATTTACATGTTAAGTTGACAGGTTATTCAAATTCAAATTGGGCAAGAGATCCTGGTGACAAAAAGTCAACCACAAGTTATGCATTCAAAATAGGATCCAATATCATGTCATGGAAAAACAAGAAGTAGCCAACTATTTCCATATCATCCACTTAAGCTGAGTACAAAGCTTTATGTGGGACCACTTGTGAGGCAATTTGGTGTAGCAAAGTCCTTGAAGATATGAGAGAAAAGAAAAGAGTACCAACAATCATCAAATTTGATAACATTAGTTCCAACAAACTAGCAAGCAACCCAAAATATCATGCCAAGTCAAAGCATATTAAGACACAACACCATTTTGTAAGATAGAAGATGTAGTGAAAGGAAATTGACTTGATCTATTGCAATATAGATGATAATGTGGTAAGCTCCTTTATAAAGCCTCATGCAAAGGTGATTTTGAAATTTGTAGAGACAAGTTAGGTGTTGTAGAAAATGCATTTTTTCAGTTAAGGGGGAGTATAAGAATGAATAAAAAAAAGAATAAGTGTCAATTATGTGTCGATTTGTTAGAGTAGAGCCAATGCATATTGGAAGAGTATTATTATTTTTAGCAATATTAAATCCACAAGTTTAGGAATTTTTTGAACCAAATTTCCTTATTAAATGTAACTCATTCCAAGCAATAATATTCAAATGTGTGCATGAAAATTCTATCTGACTTTTATGTGAGTTTTGTGATCTCTTATTCTAGACTCAATATGCAAGTAAGTTTGCTTGGTCGATGGGAAATTCTTGAACTACATAGCCTTCATGGCCTCTAGATTTCCCTCAACCTTTCACCACTATATATGAATCACGGGTATAATGGTGAGGGTGCCTAGATGAGTAACTTAATATTGAGCTCCCTTGTGATTGGAATTGGGCCTACTAATCCTTAATTTTAGACCCAAATTACTCTTGGTCTCACTTGATATTCTAATGGATAGATATAAGTGGTTATATTTTTATAAGTGTCTTTGATGACCTTGGAAATTGACCATGTGCAGGCTCATTAATTGCTATAGGGATCAAACCTTGTAGAGAATCCATTACTAAAACAATGGGGTCTCGAAAGCTCTTTAAATAGGGTTAATTCATATAGATGAACAAGGCTTGGATGCAAGGATTATGGATTATCAAGCTAGTCACTTCAGAAATTTGAAAGTATATATCATGGCCTTAAGTCAACGATTCAGTGTATAAGTTTGTTGATTATAAGGCAATAACAATCTTCCAAAGCTAACAAGGCATATTGATGGGTGTAATCTAATAAGGTAAATGCCATTTCACTGAGAAATGTATATCTAAGTGTGATAGGGGCTAATAATTTAGCCTTATTGTCGAGGAATCATTATTATGGAGTGAGACGGGGAAGAGACATAATATCATCACTAAGGAATCACAATTATGAATCAAAATGGGGAAAAGAAAGAATCTCATCACTAAGGAATCATGATTTTGGATCAAAATGGGGAATGATAAAGTCTAATTGCCTAGAAATCCATATTGAAGAGCAATATGGGTTTTCCTTTAACAAACAATAGACATTGCTTGGCTTTGACAATGTCCAATAATACTCATTTTAGTTAGTGTCACATATCATTGAGTTTGACAAATCCTCAGCGATAAGGGTTTCCCATTGAACCAACATAATATAGCTTGGCTTGGTCCATTTGGGTAGAATAAGGTTTTTCTCTACCCCACTGACTCATTATTTAAGGATGTCACTAGAGCTTAAGGAGGTCATGAGCCAAGAAGAGTATACCATGTTGAAGTGTGGACAAATATGATAATGAGAAATCATGAACGAAGTCATCACTTAGTATATTTTGTTGGACAAGATACATTGCCTCTAAATATTATTTGGATATTATCCCTCACATCATGATAGTCTTCCTTGACTCAATACTCACATTTGACCAACAATAGCCTTGTTAGCATAACATAATTAAGGTGAAATTGCATCACTAAGATGGATTTTGAAGGGGTGAGGCTTTAGTTATTAAGGTTGCCAATAAATAATGGAAACATGTAATGTTACACTTCGACAAAATGCCTTACATCTGAAAACATGGCAAGGGATGATGCTAACATTGTGATTAGAAATCCATTGACAAATAGCTCCTTGTGAGATCATTTGTTAAAAACCAGGGATAATAGAGATCAATAGTAATCAATTGTCATTACAGTGGATGAACAAGATACAATGGTTATAACTTTCAAAAGTTTGCCTTCTCCCTATGCGAATTTAATGAGATTTCGAACATTGCTTATACTAATAGAGATATGATATATGGGCGGTTGAGCACTAAGCTTTTGCAACAAAAAAAATGGAAAAAGTAACTCGGGAATAATAATGCTAATGAGTACTTTAAAATAACATTTACAACAAAGTTTAAGAGAAAGGGCAATAAACATAACAAGAGAATGATGATCACTCTTTTGAGTCAAGTGAAATAGAAAAGTAATTAAATGCTTTTGTTGTGGAAAATTAGGGCATATAATCAATGTTTGTAGGAAGCAATTATGGGATGAAAAGAACATTGAAAAGCATTTTTTCAATGACCATTTGAAAAAGAAACTTGTTAATGTGGCTAAATAGAAGAAGGAGGAAGAGTTACAGGTGGTCATTGCTAGTGACAAGGATTCAAAGAGTGGTAAGGTTGACTAGTAAGGTGGTTTATGAACATCCAATCATTTTACTAACAACATGGATTGGTATATCAATTTTGTAGATGATAAATCTCAGTCAAATTATAACGTATTGAGTGGTAGAGAAAAATATATGGCTAGAGGAAAGGGAAATGTCCTACTTCAATGAAGAAGTAAGAAGATAGCCCATGTGTTGACAGTGTTGGACCAACCAACATTCAAGGGGATATCCCTGATATGCAATCTCAATTAGACCTCACACCATTTGGGATAGAAGCCCTATCCAAAATACGACCTGGTTGTCATCTACTTAAAGATTTTCCTTGGTTGTAGCAGTCAGCAAGAGAGAGAATCACATATGTGCATTCAAATAGAAAGTTAGAGTGCTTGGTGAATGTTCAGTTGCAAGTGCATCAAGGTTCTTCTACCACAGAGGGGAAAGAAAGTGAGCCTCTAGGAGAGAGGTAATAGTACCACCCTAATAAAGACACACACAAATAATAATGTTTCATCTAACATCCAACAGAATAGTCCACACAAATGCGATGAATGTTATAACCATTACAACACATTCTCAATAGAATAAGCACTAAAATAACTGAAATAGTTCAACTACCTTAGTACTAGTGAAAGCAAACATGAACCATGAACATTCACAAAATAGTCTTACAAACATCCATAATCCATGTATGAAAACATGTTGGCCATCAAGGCTTCAAATATTAAGTAAAAGTCCCAAGATGCATGAATACAACAAACATCACTTGCTCCAATAGTGGAGCATTGGAGCCACTACTTGCTCCCCAAAAGTACTAACTTATCTCTCTTATGCCTTATGGGAGAAGCCAAGGTTAAAAGTCCTTTACATGAGAAATGAGGATCTATTTATAACTTGAGGAGTGACCTTTCATATCCTCATGACTCTTGACTTTCTAACTTCTAGTGACCTTTGGACTTCTACAACCTTTGAAGTTCCAAATGACTTTTGGAATTACATATGACTTTTGGTATTACATGTCCTTTGGACTTTCGTGACTCTTGAGTTTACATATGACTCTTGGACTTCTACTTGCTTGTCTTTTACAATAATTACAATAATATATTTTGTCTTCCATATCATCATATGATGAAACTTGACACGTCACTATCTAGGATGACTAGGACTGATAGTGACTGATGACATGGACTTGCTTTAGTGGTGACATGGCTGCCACTGTGTCTATTTTTTATCATCATCTGCTCATGGTGCTTCCACCCTCTGAAGGGTCTTCAATCTTGGAGTCTTCATGGTACTTTGATCATCAAGTTTCAGGTGTGTTCTTGGTTCTTCTTGTGCTTCCTTTGTTTATCCTTTTTGCCCGATCTTCCTTGTGTGTGCTTGCCATGAGGTCCCTGGAATACATGTTTCTATAATCACTCATGATGAGAAACCATCAGTTTGAAAATATCCTACTCTACCATGTTTTATGCAAATTTTACTCTTCATGCCTTTTTGGTGCGCCTAAAACAGTCAAGGGAGCTACAGGGCAAAAGGGTGCACTCTGAAAGGTTGAAGGACAGAGGAGGAGGAGATTCAAGGCTTTGGGATGTGCTCATGTGCCCTAAAAAGCAAGGCAGCCAAGGCGGGGTGCATGTCGCAAGTCTGAAGGATGAAGGGAAAATCTTCGGGCTTCCCAAGTGCACTATGCGCTCAAGGGAGAGAGGGAGGGCACATGACACACTCATGAAGGTTCAAGGTTGAAGCTTTGTGCCTTTGAGGTGCACTCATGCACTCAAGGAGGGTGCAGTGTGCACTCTTGAAGGCTGAAGGTTGGGGCTTCATGCCTTCAGGGTGCGACCGTGTGCTTAATTAGTCCAGGAGGGTGCATGCCGCATAAGGGAAGGCTAAAGGGTTGAGCTTCGAGTCTTCAGGATGTGCCAGTGTGCTTAAGGAGGGCACACTTCTTCGATTCGAAGGAGTGCACTTTAGGAAGACTTAGTCATTCTTGGACGACGCAGTTCAGAACAATAAAGGGGATTCATGCCTTTGGATTGTGCTTAGCTCTCAAGGAGGGCATAGGGCGCACTTATGAACAACAAAGGGTCTCCCATCAAGGCTTCGAAGTGCACTCACGCGCTCTTGGCCTTAATGGGCTCAACTTTCAACCAAAATTTGTCCTTTCAACCAAAATTTGTCTAAGTGTGGATGATTGGTAAAGGAATGGACAAGTTGAGTTTTGGACATAAAACCATGTGCGACACATACTAACTCATTGAAAAAACTTAGAAAAACATAACCAACAATGAATATACATCAAAACACCACTTTATGCACATTCCCCAAATATAAACAGTGAAGTGTGTGTGACTATGACCCAAAAGTGTCGTTTTAAAACAAGAAAGGTGTTGTGACCATAAAATGCATATAAGGATATTCAAATCAATGCGATGACACTTAATAACACTCAAAACATATGAATCAACACAAAATGACACTTGACGACCAAGGTGACACTTGATACGACAATGATGTAGGCTCCAAAATTCAAATGTAGCAAAATTTTGGAGGGTGTTGTAGCAACGACAACACCTTGGGAAAAAAGTAAGAAGATAATGATTAAAGATGTTTACTATGTTCCTTATTTGAAGAAAAAAACTACTTTTGATAAGTGGTATAACAAAGCATAACACAAAATGACATATAAATTTCAAAAATAATTGGTGTTTTATTGTCAACAAGAATAGGAAAGGATGGTTGCTATGGTTATTTTTATTTTGATATATAGAAGTTGAGAATGCAAGTTTAGTTCAACAAGAAGATGGTTGCAATTTCACTAAAAACTTAGCCATGATGCCTAGGCCAAAGAGATTCATCATGAGATGAAACTCAAGAAATGAAGCGTTAGATGATGTTATTATTTAAACTAGTCAAAATCAACAAAGAAGAGAAGGCAAACAACAAGTGTATTACTGATTATCTATTTATTTCACAAGAAGAAGGCCCTCAAGGAGGTTAAAAATGACGTGGTAATGAAGAAGACCCTTAAGGAGGGTGAAGATGGTGGTGCTTCTTTAGAGAAGCAAACAAAAAATCTTGATATAATGGACTACCAAGATGTGGAGAAGGAAAGATCAATGAACACACCAAGTTCTATGTGGAGAAGGAAAGATCAATGAACACACCAAGTTCTATGTCAATGGCAGAAAGATTGACTACTCAACCAATGTTGCCTCTCATTCGGCTTGTCAATTAATGGTAAAAAAAAGGATGGTGATGTAGAACGTGCTTCATCAACCTTGCCACATATAGTTCACTTCCAATCACTATTTTGAAAATCTCATCTTGTGGACTGCAAATATCTTGCTTGTTTTAAGCTTTTGTCTTTTTGTATTTTGAAAAAGCATTTAAAATGGTCATTATGGAAGGGTGTTGGAGATAACGATTATGTTTAGAACATAGGACTTATATGAATAATAAGTTCTCACTAATAAAGTGATGAAATGTTAGAGAATTTAATGTAGTCATTAAAGTATTTTTTTTCGAAGTAACAAATATTGATTTTTATACTAAAAGGAAGAACTAGAAATTGGGCGAGTGACTGTTACATATTTCTTCATGTTCTAAATATGTACTACTTTCGGAAGTCTAAAACATTGAAATTCTATTTTTCTGGAAACTTTTACCTATTATTCTAAATAGATGTTGGTTGATGATGATGATGATGGTGGTGGTTAACGTCCACTAAGACCAAATTGGTCTATCGGACCTATAATTTTCTTAGTTTTTAATTGTCTGGTTCCTCATCTTTCTTGGAAAGATTGGTGATGTAGCTTTCTTTTTTTTCTCTACGGTCTTCCAACTTCCTTTGTCTTGCATCTCCTTCATCTCTTCTGGTTTTTGGGACATTGGTGTCTTAGCTTTGCGATTGATTGTGTTCGTTCTTTTGAAGATAGTCGAAGAAGAATTTTGGTCTAGGAGATCTTCTTGTTAGGTTCTTCATTGGTACCAACCACTCCCACACTGAACAAATCACTACCACTTGCATTCTCCTCAAGATTTACCACCTTGATGTCCAAAGTCGTTAGCTTGGTTCAAACTTCCAAAAAACTCCTAGAAACATTCTAAATCTACATAGCATAAAAATTCAAAAATGTGGCATGGTTATTTGTCAAAGAAGACTCCTGGTATGCTAGCCTCTCCATGCAATTGTATTTGCATCCTCATCCCATTGTTTCGATCTCCCCAGTGTGCCTGGGCTTCTTCTTGTTAGGTTCTCCATTGGTACCAACCACTCCCACACTGAACAAATCACCACCACTCTCATTCTCCTCAAGATTTACCACCTTGATGTCCAAACTCGTTAGCTTGGTTCAAACTTCCAACATAAACTGTTCCAATTTCCCCTACATTAATTCATGCTTAGTATCCATGAGAAGTCGATATGATTTTCCCTCCTGCTCCTCCATGTGTTCTTCTATTGGAGGGTGTGCAACAATCCTTCGACCGATTCTGTGCTATTAGTATATTAGTTTTAACATGTTCATCCTCCTAAGGTTGGTATCCCAAATTCGCCATTATTGAACTATAGTGCTTCACGAATCAAGCTTCCATGAGTGGTGGCCACCTCTATTCACAACTTTGAACACTTAGTAGGAATGCAGTGCAATACTAGAATACCACACAACACAAAATATAATAACACTTTCTCCTTAGACGCCTCTCAAAGTTATTATAGAGTGAATTTACCATACTCATGATTGAGTATCGAGAAACGCCGCATAATGTCAGTTACATGATACAGAGGAATAAGAGAATTAACACTAGTCTTCATAACAATGAATACATAAGCAAGGATGCGGCATAACGAATTCCATATGTGTCGCATTAAAGCTTGATGCTACTTGTTCTCTTATTTCATTGCCTTGGAACACCAGATGGTTGTGTGATTTAGACAAGGGTTCATTCCTTTCGAGTTGTGTGGCTGAAACATTAATGAGAGACTCCCATCCTTATTAATCCACATAGACTTTTGAGTTGCAACCCACATGCTTGAAGAGAGAGGTGTGCAGATGAGATATGCCTTGTAACTCTAATCAATTATTCGACTTTGAAGGCCATTAATTTCTTTATGTAAGCCATAATAATAGTTTCATTAGTCATGGAATGGGTGAGTTGTTTAACATCCCATGATCCACTTCTAGTTTCCCTTGTTCCAATATTAAACTTTTATTGCCCACAGAGTCTTCCATTGTATTCATTTGTCTATACACATGATAGAATTCAATTTTTGCAAAATTCCTTATTTGCAAAAGGATCCTTTGCAGGATGGAAGGAGAAGTTGCACTTTGTAATCCTTTGGCTTTCCACTTCTTACGTATAACAATAATTGAATCTCCTTGTACTGTTATTTTGGTGATTTTTTTTGCCAAATCTATTTCTAATCCCTACCAAAGCGCAAAATATTCAACTTGATTGTTGGATGCCATTCCCAACTCCCAAGAGTATTGTGTCTCTATTTTTTCATTAGGGCATATGATAACACCTCCCACTCTTGCCACCCCTTCATTAAAGTGGTTGTTAATAGTTAGGTAGGTAGGAGTTATGCAATGTACTCCTTTCTCCTACTATGTAATGAGACGACACATCATCTAATAAACCAAACCACTCATTCTCATTCATGTGTATTGTTGTCCATGCATGTGTGTGTAAAATATAATAAACATTCTATATCTATCTTTAAAGAGAACACTCTTCATGAACGCAAAAGAAACATTAAATTAGTCCTAGAAACTATGCTTTATGTATTTGACACTAGAGCTTAAAACTGTCTCTAATAACCTTCCAAAATTGTTAGAAAATTATATAGTACAGAGCAATGGAACACAAAATATATTGTAGAAATATAAACATAAAAAATGCATAAAACAAGAGAGACACAGATATATGTGGTTCACCCAATTTGGGCTACGTCCACGGAGAAACAACTAGTCCTTCATTTTATATTATCCAGCAAAATGAAGCGATACAACCTACAACATATCCGTTGTAATTCCCTCTTCACTCTCACACAATCTCCTCTCTCTTTGTCGCTCAAAATACACATCTACATAGACACAATACAATTCCCTCATATATAGCGAGGGGTTGCCTTCTAGGGCAAAAAACCCTAAATTAAACATAACTTCTACCACCAGATTTCCGCCTAATGAATGACCCAGATTGACTATGAAATTACAACATTTTACAAGGCAATTTTACATCTATTTTTAGCTTCAAGGGCGCCCCCCCCGGACCCCACTTGCAGTGCAAATAATGGAATGGGGTCCAATGCGTTGATACCTATGAATAAAGAAGATAATCAAGTTCCACACCCAACAAAAATTTGTTGTACACATTTCATGGGAAACATATAAAGACACTCTTTTTAGATACTTTAGCTTGTAAAAAGCCAACCCTTATTCCATAATATGACTCGCCCAACATCTTTCATGTTGCCCCAAATTCTCAAAAACATCACCTTCATTGCATGAAAAATAATGTATCAAGGTAACCAAATTAAATTACAATGCTCATCATCTTTGATAGTTTTCACTAATGTAGACAACTCCAAAGTTACTTTGCTTATTGATAAAGTAACTTCTCCATTATTACTTGAAGCGTCAATGCCACCACCAACACACGGATATGTATGATGATGCTCTAATTTAATTGATAAATTAACTAGACAAATGGACATATCTATGCATAATAGTATGATACCCCTTGTTAGTGAGACAAGGCCCCCCCTTGTTGGTGGGACAAGAGACCTCCTCACCACAATGATTTGACTATTTAGTCTACAAAGTGTGTTAAATTAATGTTGTTACATTCTCTATCAAAATAGATTTAAGTATATTCATCCATTCACCAACAAAGTACAATTAAATGTTGCTTATAGAATATAATTTGAAGTGCTTCTACCAATGGGCAATCTTGTACAAGCAATTTTTTATTTTTTATTTAAAAGGAACAAGTAAGGGTTTTATATTAATAAAGATTGGTTTATGGGCCAAAACCCTTACAATTTTTTAATTTTTTTTAAAGAAGTGTTCATCAGTCCACAAAATATGATTTCCATTTCTAGGGATGCATTTCCTTCCTACACTGAATACATTTCTATTGGTAATTCAACAAAAAGTACTAAGTATTAAAAGATATTTACAAAGCAACATAGATATTCAAAATTGTATAAAAATCCTACAAAAATAACATATTTAAACAATGGACCCATCCTTCAGCAAAGGCCAAGGCCAAAAGTACTAGACCCCCATGAGTGGAAAGTCTTTTGCCTTGCTAGAGTGGTGTTAGATTCAACACCCCCAAGTCGAGTTGAGTGCCGTCAGGCTTGAAGTTTTCCAAAGCAGAGGCCCAAGCACTGAAAGAATTAACCTCCATGCGCAAACCATTCAGGAATTGCACCAGAATTCTATGTTGTCAGGTTAACTTGGCTTCCAAGAAGATTTAAAATGATTGCTTTTATCTTTCTACCATATCTTCCAGTTGTTGCATTGTTACCAACAATGTTTTGACCTAATTCAATAACTTGTCAAGCAACATATTGGATTTGAAATTCTCTGAAACCGATAGAGGTTATGCCATTTTAGTAGAGAGCAACTGCACCCAACGAGCCAATGCACAAACAAGTTTTATCCTTGCACCAAAACCAACATGAATCAACAACACGCGATAGTTCATGAAGGCCAATTGTTTCTTTGAATAACCAATGCTGAGACCCTACCACGAGCTTGACTGAAGCAAAAATTCCAAAGCTTGACCATGATCCACATAAAGACAAAAAATAGACAGTTGATGGGTACATCAAGACAACAAAATTAACTCCATCCCACTGCACATTGAATGAGTCTCCATGGTCGAGGCGATCCACACTAACTCCCACCAAAGACAAATTAAATACACATACAACCCTGTACTAGGTAAAATTATGTTGACGCACCACTTGTTGAGGAGCATTAGACATCAAGAAGGAGCATTGAGGTTCCAAATGCCCTTCATTCTTTGCATTCAAGCCAAAGGCCAAGCTGAGCAAGAGGTAGATGGCCTCACACCTACTTTTTAACGAAGCTAATGCATCATGGGATTCTGATCATAATTAAGGGATGGGGAGAAAATTAATAAAACTTTGATCCAACTCTATTCTGCCTTTGTCCCGATGTTGATCCTTTCTTTGCCAAAGCATCGACCATCGAATTTAATGCCTATACACGTGAAAAAACTCCAACTACTCGAACTGAGAGGCGATTAGGATAGTTCTTTTGGTAATGGGAGGGTGGTCTAAACTTGGCACCTTCTTGGCCTTGATCATTTGTCGAATAACAAAGATTAAGTCAACAAAACCCATTAGTTTGAATATTTTCTTTGCAAGAGCTAGTTCCAAACCCTTCCATAGAGCAGGGTACTGAGCGTGGTTATTGGTCACGAGACCAAGTCCCCAAGTATATTGCGACACAATTCTTCCTTTGGGGCTGAACAATGTTCCTCCCACTCCTGCCTCCCCCTTATGCAAGCATTTGAATCACTAGTGTTATGCACATTAACTATGGTCTACATCAATTGCACAATCTACATTAACAAACGTTGATGATTCATTCTAAGTATTAGAAAAGTGATGACAATGTCTCTAACTTGTGAACTATTGGATGTTAGAAAACTTCAAATCTTCATTCCTACAACAAATCATACAATGTAGAAGCATAAACATAGTAATTAAGACTCACATTGCAACCATTAACTCTGGAAACAATGAACAACTTTTGAAAATTTTGGTTTTATTTTCTTGATAGCCATCTAGGAATATACAAGTCACTAGGTTTTATTCATTCTTATCACTTCCACACTGCATTTTATTTTTATATGTATATAAAATTTTGTTTGTAAAGTGAAAATAATAATTGTACATCAACTTTATATTAAGATAGTTGAAAGAAACAATGTGGTTTCATCCCACATGCAAACGGTGGCGGAAAAGATAGGGAAGGGTGGGTATAAAAGGGGAAAATTGGAAAGAGGAAAACATACTTACCTGGGCGGGGTCAATCGATGATCAAGAAGGTCGATGGCCTAGGAAGACCACTTCCATTGCACTTGGGAGGGGGGTTTACCTAGCATCTCCCACTGAGGAGAGTGCATGTCATAATTTGTGGCAGCGGAGGCTCGCGTTCGCGCGGCCTCCAACCGAAACATATCAAATTAGGTGTGTATTATAACTGATTTTTTTGATTCGTCCTGGTCCAGATTGAATTTGTTCTTTTACACGTTAGACAGCTTCGTGGTAGTTGTTTTTACTTTACTTTACATATGCTAGGCCGAGTTGGATGGATCATTTTATAGACGATTATTAGCTGAGAGCAGGGAAGTTGTTATGTTGTTGTGAGGATACGTTACAGATAAATTCAAACTATATTCTCACATTTTCACATTCGATGGGGATGTGACACTACATTCTCACATTCGATGGGGATGTGACACTACATTCTCACATTCGATGGGGATGTGACTTCATTCTCACACTCTCACATTCGATGGGGATGTGACACTACATTCTCACATTCGATGGGGATGTGACTTCATTCTCACACTCGAAATGTCGAGGGACTGTTGTTTTTCGAACTCCGTTGTTGATAATTTGTGTTCAAACCCTGTCATTGAAGATATGATTCATATTTTTTATTCATCTTTTTCATTCATTAAGTATTTTGCATCTGTAGCCTGACTTGATCTTTCTCAATGGAGTACGTAACTTTAAAAGCATGTTCTGTGATCTTCATATGCACGTCGAAAGTGCATCCTGTTTTTAATTTATTTTGGTTTTATATTATTGTTAATATCTAGCACCCCAAGGGTTTTATCTCTCTCATGGACCTTTTCTGTGAATGGTTGGGCCTTTGGTTGTGGAATGAGCATAGGGTCACTGTTTTTTTATATCAATTTATAATGTGATTGTGTTTGAAATCACATCTGTGCTAATTGATGTTTGATTACTGAATTTATAATCTGTTTGAAATCACACGAATAATGGCTGTACTCACTTATGGTTGATCTGAATTGACCACTGAATTATGATGGACTTGTGCTCGACCATCTAGAAAAAAAAGTGACCACTAAATTATGATGGACTTGCGCTTGACCCTCTAGAAAAAAAGTTCGAAGGACATTTAGTGATTACAGGAATTGATGTTTGACTACTGAATTTATAATCTGTTTGAAATCACACGAATAATGGCTGTACTCACTGATGGTTGATCTGAATTGACCACTGATGGCTGTACTTACTGATGGTTGATCTGAATTGACCACTGATGGGCTTGTGCTTGACCTTCTAGAAAAAAAGTGACCACTGAATTATGATGGACTTGTGCTTGACCCTCTAGAGAAAAAGTTCGAAGGACATTTAGTGATTACAGGAAAAGTTGATGTTATAGAAAAATGAAGTTCGAGGGACATTTAGTGATTACAGAAAAGTTGATGCCCTTAGCATGCTTGCAGAAACATGTTCTGAATTCGATGTTGTTATAATCGGTAGGACCTTACATAATTTTATGTTTTGAATTTGTTCTACTTTTATTTCAATTTCAATGAAATAAAAGTGTACGATTTTCCTTTTTTAGGAAAAATCCTACCATGAGAAACAAGTCTCGTAAAGTTTTATTGTCACTTCAAAGGGCTCAAGCATGCTGATATAATTCTTGTATAGGTCTCTACAACCTCTCAAAAAAGGCATCTTGTCGCAAATATTCACATTCTCTTCATAGACCATGCATAGATTAATATAAGGACTAATATAATTAAGCAAAATTGGATGGCGTTGATGTTCATGGTTTGAACTTGACCCTATTCTAATTAATTCAAATCGGCATCAATGGAGACATCGCTTCTTTTCAGAAACCTACATGCTTTCAACCTCCTATGGCTTCGATTTGGAGAATCTGGTCCTTTCTGCATGTCTTACAAATTTGTAATAACAGCTAACATGAAGCCAACAACCAAACCATTTATGGTCACTGTTGCCCCTCATATGCACACGAGTGGTAAATGCACATTTCAGGGGTAACTTGCAGGGATGTTGACGGACTACAGATAAACAAACTTGTTTTTTCTTTAGGATAGTCTCTCTTGTGATGATTTTCCATGGCTTTCTTGGGGATTGATGAGCATAGTGGTCCTCTTTCATGGATCACGTGGTTGATGCTCTGGGTTGATTTCTTTGGTTTCTTGTAATGCAAGCTCTATCGCATCACGGTGCTTGGATGATATGATCTTTAGTGCTACATTTCACTTTGCATGGACTTGTTCACTTGATGTCTATCGTCCTGATTTATGCTTGGTCGAAGAAGCTATGATTGATTTGTTAGAATGTTAAGACTAGAATATAGAAATATGTCCTGGAAAACCAATGAGAATGAAAGTACCAGCATGATAGTTCCCGCAACAACAATTATATATTAAATTTTAACTTTTTAAAGAGGAGAATTTTGTGGAGGGTTCTGGTCATGAAACTTGTGAGGTTGAGATCAGTCCACACAAGTCTGAAATGGTTACGAACAGGGAGCTTTGCAGAAATTGTAGATCAACCTCACACAGTTCCCTGCTGAGACACTTCCAGATAAAAACTAAGGGGACATACAATACTAGATTTTTTTTATAGGATTAAGCTTCCCTTCATGTCTATGTCAGGTGCAACATGTAAGCAGACAGACTTCGGAGAAGATAGACAGCAGAATTAAATTGTTATGTGAGCCTCATCTTCGAAGAATTTATGTCCTGATGATATCAGCTGCTGTGCGAAATATAATGCCATTCTTGGATTACCATGCATAGTTCCAGTTCGATTAAGCTAAAGAGAGGGTGCTATAAGACAGCAAATTCCACCTTGCTTTATTAAGAACTTTTGTTGGTCCACTGCCCTATTCAACCTTAATCTGTGAACTTTGATGAAGGATATATTCCAGGTGTTTTGAAGTCTAATATTAACCTCATTCAAGGCGCTGTTATCATGGATGATTTCATAGTTGAATAGGGAATCACACCCTTATATTTGAGTTGTTTTGAGATTCGCTTTTCCAAGAATTGCCTTATGATATTTTGGATAAAACTGTGTTATTTTGGAAGAGGAGATAAGTACTCAGCAAAAGCGATTTACTCTAACCTTTTCTCCTCTATGACAAATCATTTCTAGGCAGACATGAAAGATACACACCGTCATTTCAGCGCCCTAATCAAGGAAGACAATTTGGTCATGATTCACTTGGTTTAGGTCTAACCAGGAAATATGAGGAGAATCACCTTGCTTGACATGAATATGTGGCACTTCAAACCTGAAAAGGATAAGCAAATCAGCCACTGTCATATACTAAAAAACAGTGTTCCACGGGGACGCGTCCCCCAGGGTCAGGTGTGCACACCCCTCGCACCCCACGCACCCGGGATGGGGGGACGTCTAGGGAAACATTTCTCCACGTCCCCCTTTTGGGGAGACGCGGGGAGACGCAAGGGGGACGCCAGGCGTCCCCCCCTCAAAATGGGCTATGCGTCCCCCCTTAAATTGGCTTGTAAACAATGATTAATGACAGGGGAAACCTAGTATTTGATCATATTGCCTACTAATGCTATGCAATTCATGGTAATGTTAAATTCTTAAAGTAAAAGTGGCATTCTCCTTTATCTTTCATTTTCATCCTTTTACTTAAATTTTTAACATTACCATGAAATGACTCAGGATGTTTGAGAGTGGTTTCGACCTCATTGGATTTCATATGGAGAAAGTAGAATTTTAGATCTCACTCAAAATCCAGCAGACTTAACAATTTTTCAGGAATTCAGGATTCGATGGATTGCAATGTTTCCATTGCATTTTATCATGTACAAGGGTATGGAATTAGTATTTAATCAAGAGCACCAAGCCCTCTGTGTACTTTAGAGTGACTTTTAGACTCATCACTCCACTGTTTTTGAGTTTAGTTATATCAATTTACTATTCCAGTCTTTAGATTTCAGTATCTATTATAGTCTATTTTGCTTAGTACTAATTAGATTCTAGAATGATGAATGATCAATTTTAATTTTAAATCAATTTAGAATCTAGAGTGATGAATGATGAATTTAACTTTTAAATCAATGTAGATTCTAGAATGGTGAATGATGAATATGTATCAAAGTATTTCATTATTGAATCTCATGGTCTATGGATGAATCATGTATGTATTAGTAAGGATGATGAGTATGGATCAATGTATTTCATTACTTAATTCAATTGTGTATGTATCATTGTATTTATGCTTTCATTATTGAATATGAATTTGAAATATATATATATATATATATATATATATATATATATATATATATTAAAAAAAGTTATATACCTCGACGTCCCCCCGTCCCCCCTAAATTTCCCTAAAATTTGAGGGTACTCCCACATGTCCCCCTTGTGCGTCTCCCCGCACCTGCATCTCCCCGTCCCGGAGTCTTGGTGGAACATTGCTAAAAAAGGGGTAAGGTCTGCCCTACTTGTATATTAACAATTTTAAGGTCTGCCCTACTTGTATATTAACAATTTTAAGCTCTGCCATACTTGTATTTGCTACCCCTACTTGTATCACATACATCAGTTTCATAAATGACATCCATGGTTTTCCAGAGACAATTAACGAATGATGTTTTCCACATTTTGCTCAGCTCACATTGATAATTATGGTGCTTGACGTACATGAGGGGCATTTCTTCATTGCTTCATATTAAGTGTTAATGTTTTATGTATTTGAAATGTAATGGCCATTGGTTGAGTCAATAGATGATGGATTATGATGTTCTATATTTGTGCCTTTTTCCTTGTTTCGCTTTGGCGGTCATCATCGTCTTCCAGAGAAGTGTTGTCACTCTGGGTTGAGTTGTACTACTAGGAGCCTTGAAAAGTATAGCATGCCCATATCATGTGTTATCACTCTTGGGTTGAGTTGTACCATTGGGGGTTTTGTAAGTGGTAGCATACCCCTATTCCAATCCATACTTCACACTTTCAATCTTTCTTGATTTCCATTATCCCACTCATGATTGGTTGTCATATGTCACATAAAGATTTGTGACTCATAATTCCATGAGGAGGAGCTAAAAGCTTGAAGTTGATGCATCTAAATTAAGAACAAAAAGAATGAAAGAGTAAGATGCGAAGATCAAAATACAAAAGAAAAATGAAGAGATATTAAGGAAATGTCAACAGCCAAAGCAAAGCTAGAGCAATGGCTCCTCCCTATGAGGGCATTATCGCAAGTCCTATGCAATGAAATGCATACCTAAAAAGGAATATATATATATATATATATATATATATATATATATATATATATATATATATATATATATATTTCTCAAGTCCCATGTATGAAATACATATACATATAAAATGGGGACTCAATGAAATGAAATAAAAAAAGGGAAACACAAAGAAAAAGAAAAATAAAAAGACAAGGGGTAGTAAAAATCAATGTTTGGGAAATGGTAACTCAATGCATAGGAGCTCCCTCAACAACGGTACCCATGTGGACACATATCTTAAGCAACCTAGCATGACTATGCAACATAATTTATGAAGTTATCTCCCCAAAACCATACCATCTAAAGGTCTGTGCTAAATTGTTCCATGAGGAGGAGCCATAAGTTTAAGGTTTATGCAATTAAATTTAAAAAAGAAGGAAAGAGCAAGATGTAATGGTCAAAATTGCAAAAGAAAAATGAGAGATATTAAGGAAGTGTCAAAGCCAAAGCAATGCTTGAGCAATGCCCCCTTGCCATGAGGCTATTACCCAAAGTATTATGCAATGAAATGCATAATTAAAAAGGGCTAAATAAAATTATCTCATGTCCCATGTGATGAAATGCATATACATTAAAAAGGTGGTCTCAATGAAATGAAATTAAAAAAAAAAAGGGAAAGAAAAAGAAAAAGGAAAAAGGCAAGTAAAGGGGTAGTAAGAAACAATGTCGAGGAAAGGGTAATTCAATGCATAAATGCTCCCTCGATAGGGGCATGCGTGTGGATAAGTATCTTAATTAACCTAACATAACTATGTAATACAATTCATGAAATAATATCCCAAAACATACCATCTATCACTACACTAACTTCTTGATGGGCTTTCTCAAGAAATACTTCTCTTCTTGGGTGTTGAAACATGTAATAAGGGTTATTGGTGCCCCCACCATATCTAAGCATGGAAAGTTATATGGGATTTGGGTTATTGTGAAGTTAGAAGACGATGCTCAATGTGATCTACCTAATGGCATTTACATTTGACGTGATTCACTTTTTTTGTTGCATTGGACTTGTGTACATGCCTCCAGATTGATGTCTACATTTGGGCCACTTTCACTTTGGACAACGTACATAGCATGGATATGATTTGGATTGAGTCTTGTCCCTTTGGAGAGCATTGAGAGAGTACTTACACACTTGAAAGATGCTGTCCCACTTCTCTTGGAGGATGTTCCGTTGCTTTTGGGGTCATTGCATCCTTTGGGTGAGGATGTGCCACCTTTTGAGGATGATGTTGCACTTGGAAGATTAAATGTTGCACCCTTTGGAGAGAACATTTCACTTTGGAGTCCCTACACATGCCTTTTGGACATAATTTGAGATAGTCGTCCACTCTTGGGAGACCATGTGCCACACATGTGACTTTGAACATGCATTTATGGAAGATGCTATAGCATTTGCACACTTTTACTTCATTTTGAGAACAATTTTGGAGGTCTTTTGACTCGTCCACTCTTGTGTCATGGATATTTTATGTATTATGGCCTTATCTTTAGGGATTGTAATGAGATAAATGCATATTTATATTATTTTAATGAGAAGGGTGCTAGATGTCTCATATAAATAAGAGAAGCACTTCTCATTTGGAATGATTACTAGAACTTGTGGAGAACAAACTTGCTTACTTTTACCTCTTTTCTTCTACATTTGCTATGGTTGGATAATTAGAGTGACTTCTTGAGTAGATATCTTGTGGATCACATTACAAATTTTGCTGATGCTCATGGTGAGGGTTTTGAAAATGAAACAATTTACTGAGTAGGTGATCTCACTTAATCTTGTTGGATTTTGTTTGTGAATGATTATAAGTGTAATTCTAATTCTCTAGTGATAATAATGCATTCTCTTAATATTTTTCTTGAACAAGTCCCTTCTTCAAAGTGCTTGGAAGATTACTATTGGAGTATCTTCGCTTGAATTATCTTGAATATTGTAAGGCACTATGTGGATCTTCTAGGGATTGTAGTGCACAACCCTAGATATCACCTTAGACCTATTTACATCCTATTGAGGGAGTTCTTAGTTTGACCCATATGCTCCATTATAGTAGTAGGGAGTAGTCTTCTTCATTCTAGCCAATCGTAATTTTATAAATCCATATTTTATCCATGTTTCAGGTAAAAGTTAGGGTTTTTAACAACATACATACATTTTCATCCATAACAAACCCTATAAGCTTTGGTTTTGTGCATGTTCTTGACATAAAAATAAAAATAAAAAATAAATAAAAATAAATAAAATTAGATATATATATATATATATATATATATATATCATTTTATTGTCTTTAATGATATTGCTAATTTATATTAGACATAATAGTGTTAAATGTCTTGGTATTCTTGATTGTTACATGGCTTTCAATTTTCTTATTTTACAAGTTGGATAAACACGAGACTATTAACTGTTTAGCCCCAAATTTTACTACTTTATAACTTATTCAATGGGGCTAAAATATATTACTGATGTAATTTGTTTTTTTTTTTATGTAATTTTCCATTTGGATTGCAAGTTTTACGATAGATAGCCACTAGTAAATTTCAAATTTGCATTGTTTGGGGATAATTTTGCATCTGATAGTAACTTTATCAACCCTCTAAACATCCCTAAAATCACATAAGCTCAAATCTACAATTTACCTTGATGACCACCTATTTCATAACTTAATGTATTTCATTGTTGGTGAAGTGAGTAGCTACTTAGGAGAACTTAAATTTGATTATGTCTTCCCTTTGGAAACCTCAGTCCTAATAGGAAAGCCTCCCTTAAGTTGGACTTGTCCTTCACAAAAAGTTACAATGAAAGTTATTGCTTAGGTGATACTGGCGAACCTTCTAATTTTCCACTAGTCTAGGCACCTTGTGAGGGTTTTTGCACTAAGGTGATATATTTTGTGATAATTGTATTCATAATTTTGAGAGGTCAACCCTAACCTATTTTGAGAAAGGTTAAGAGGATTTCTTTTAGCTTTGATTTGTCGCTATTTTAGGGCTACGAACCTATCTTAGCAGTATAAGCAATCAACAACAACAATGATTTTTCTACTATTGTTTTGTAGCCATTGAAAATAAGGGGAATTATAATTAGAATAATGGAGATCCCAAGAGTGGAAATGACCTGAACACAAAATCAAAGAGGAAGTATTTTAAGAGTGCCTATAACAGGACATGATGAAAGAAGACAAGATTGTTACCAAGATGTCATGATGGCTTCAAATGAGAAGTAATCACCCTCATATGCTTATAATCTTCCTATGAAAGGAGGTTTTTTAAAGGAGAATAAACTCATGGATTTAAAAAAAAAACCAACCAATGGTTTCAACTCATGGTTTTAGCGATTAGTTTTGAGTACATGGTTTCTAAGCCCCTAATTTCTTAACAAGAACACATGATCTAAGGATGCTTTTGATGTTTGTTGAGATTGGCGACATGTCCCACTTCATGAGGGTGAATTGGTCGTGAGGTCCATGTGTGACTCATTTAATTACTTACACACTCACCCATACCCTAATTAGACGATGTATTCAAAGCATGTTTAATAAGAAACCTCCTTTTTTTAATCCCATGCCATAGTTTTTGTAAGGAAAGAAAAGGGATAAAGAGGACCTAAAAGGGGCTATAAATACATGAGCTATTTTACCGCTTTCCCCTTTGACTTATCCTTGAGAGGGTGTCAAGATGTTGACTACATAGTAACCATAAAAAATTTGTACCAACAGATGAGTGCCACAAGTCATTCCAAGGCAATGATGATGCCATCATAACTA
Organism: Pinus tabuliformis; assembly: GCA_031772625.1. Taxonomy (NCBI): domain Eukaryota; kingdom Viridiplantae; phylum Streptophyta; class Pinopsida; order Pinales; family Pinaceae; genus Pinus; species Pinus tabuliformis. The sequence goes on from CM062818.1 coordinate 817,092,644, forward strand.
TAGTGCCCACAATACCTAGAAAAGAAAGGAACTATATTTCAATGATACATGTGACAAGTGGATTAACTAGGAGGACTTGTTATATGGACAAATAGGATGAGTATAAGTGGGATGATGTAATTGACCTTGAGGAATTGAGAAATTGTAAAAATGTTTGTAACACTCCCTTAGCTTGATCTCTCCTTCACAAATTAGTTGTGGGCCAATAGCTATGGGGAATCCCAATAGACCATTACCAAGCCTTTATATGTCCTTTATCCTAGTGGTCTAATTCCTTACCAAACACACACAAGAGGAAGGTGAAGAAACACCAAATTTGAAGGTTAACATGGAAAGTAACATCAAATTTGAGAGTTAACATGGAAGGCTTCATTTATTTGCATATCAATTATTTAACTTTTAAACAAGGTGCATGTTGATTTTTTTCAAGGAAGAAAACATAACCAAAATTTTCACTTATTTTCATTTTATTATTGGCGGTTCATGAAAAGCTTCATGCATGAGGACTCACGAGATGAAAAATTGAATGTGGGGAATTAAATTTTACACCAAAAAAGTATCCATGCTTAATATTTTTAGTGACATTGCAACAGTATAAACTAAAAATATGTGAAAATGAATAAGGTATGCTTTCCCCCTTGAGATATGCTAATTTACATTTCAACCAATATGATGAATTTATCTTATGAGGACACATTTCTATTAAATTTCCTCTAATGAGGTGAACAAATGGACTTTTCAAAAGATCTCATGTAGTACTTGAGCCAACCCTAGATTACAACAATGAAACCAACATGCTGAAAGATGGAAAAATTAGGTAATGATGTAGAGCAAAGGGTGCAACATAGAGAAACATATGCCAAGGAAATTAAATTGTTTAGGTAAATTTGATTACTACACATTATATGCCCATGAAGATTAATAGACCCTTCTTAGTATTAAATGGGAACAAAGATTTATATTATTGATATCATTTAAGATTGGTAATGTATTGGATCCCCCCCACTAATGACTATATTGTAGAAATTGCCATAAAAGGAAGAAGTAAACTTAGAAAACAAATGATAGAAGGGAAGACAAAAGTTGAATTTTGGAGATAAAAGAAACTTTATTCACCACAATAGAAAGAGAGATAAGAAAATATTTTCTAAATAAAAATGTGTTCATTGATAGTCAGTAGAACAAAAATTCTCAACATTATTAACAAACTTGTAATACTTACAAATTGTATAAGAAAATAATCAACATGTGCAAATAAAGAACCATTTAGCTTGATGTTCTAACTCAAGTTGTTTAGTAATTTGAGCTTCATGCATGATGTTTCAGGGTCAATACCCCAATTTTGTTCCCTCTAGTGCTTGTCTCAATTAATGTCTCTACTAGGTTGAGTGTCATAAGCAAAGCCAATGGAATTACACTAGATACCATATGTGAGATGTAAATAAGTACTCACATGTTTCAATGTGAATTTTTCATTGGAAATAAAATAAATATCCATTGATATGTATAACTTAGGATTTAAAGAGATCTAGGATCACAAGATGAAAGCTTACGAAAGAATAATGATGCTACAAGCTTTCTTCTTAGCACCAAATTCTCTAGATGTTATTTTGACCCCATTCTACACCAAGAAAGTAGGAATCCATCTCACAATACTTGTTCTTTATGTTGATGACCTTATCCTCATTGGTAGTGACCCTAAACTTTTATCCCGTGAGAAATAAAGTCTTAAGAAAAATTTTGAAATGATAGAATTAGACTATTTGCATTACTCTCTTCACCACCAATTATTGAAAACCAAGGAAGAAGTTTCTCTTTGCCAATCTAAGTATTCATGTGACCTTCTTCCCCGCTTTCACATGGAAAATTGTAGACCAATCCCTTCTCCCTTCCTATTTGAATTCAAACATGTTGCCACACATACTACACCCGAAGTTGATGCCAATTTCTACTAACTGTTAGTTGGTAGAATCTTATATTTAACTCATACTTATCCCAATATTTCTTTTGATGTTGGTCTTATTGTCTGGTATATGCAAAAACCCCATGAAAGTCATTGGGAAGCAACAAAAATAAAGCTTCGGTATATTCAAGGTATAATTCAATTTGAGATACATTACATTTCAAGGGGGACTCTTCCATTGATTCAAATTGGGATGGCGATTCTGATGATTGGAAGTGTACTATAGGTTATGTTTTTAACATTGGGTTAGGACATGTTACTTGGGCTTGTAAGGAGAAGTAGTTATCACTCATTCTTCAACAAAAGCAGAGTATCAAACAATAGTTAATGCAAATTATAAAGTATTGTGGCTTTGACAAATCCTTTCATAGTTTAGATTCCAACAACATCCAACCACCCTCTGGTGCAACAATTAGAGTTCCATCAAGTTCGCCAAAAATCTAGTTCAACATCAACACATACATTAAGCTATAAATGCACTTCATTAGAAAACTCATTCATGATCGAGTTATTGAAGTGCTATTTTTCCTCATAGATGATCAAGTGACAAACATTTTCACAAAGTCTCTTACAAAAGTGAAGTTTTCCAAACTTTAATATATGTTAGGAGTTCAGGAATTTGTTATTAAGTGGGGATATGCTCTAATGCCTCATTCCTTTTCATATTTTTTCACCTTTTAACATCTTTCAATCATATCCAAAGTTGTTATTAAGGGGGGATGTTTGGATATTTAGACACTAAGGAGTTACTTAATTTCAACTTGGTCTAATGTGCCTAGTAGATAAAAGTGTGTTTTTTAAGTATGCATAAGTTGTATTTTCATCTGATACTCACAATATATTTTAGTCATAAAGTGATCAAATGACTCATATTCCCCTTGATACTAATGGCTATTGACCTATGGATTAACACTTGATTGGTCCATGATCTTTGTTTAAAGAGTGTGGAGGGTCATGGTTGATGATTAATTGTGAGAAACACTCTTATGTACAAATTCTATTTTCCATTAAAAAATTTGTCTCAAGTGGTCATGTTGGTTGGGGTCGTGGAGTGTTTCCCTCTAACAAAGTTTAAACCATGTAAAATATTGGTTTTATGATCTTAGTTTTGTATGGAATACCTTGATTTTTCGGAACAATGCAGTCGATTTCTTGCTAAGAAAATGCATTTGCCACAAATCGAGCCTTGCATCTTTCAACTAATCCATCTTATGAAAACTTGCTCTTATAGACCTACTTGCATTTTACCATATTTTTTATCTTTAGAATAAGAAGCTAAATCCCATGTATCACTCTTCATCAATGAATTATATTCTTTAGTTAGTGCAATTTCTTATTTTTGTCAATTATATGCATTTACATATGAGTCAAGTTCACATTACTCCAACACACATGTCATGGGTGAAACATTAGCTAGCTATTTCATACTTCAACTCCTCCTTGAATTAGTCATATTAGCAACATATACTCCGACAAATTCAATTGTCATTGTTACCCATTTAGAATAATAATTCTCCATTAAGGTTGATGTCCTTAAAGCACACTCTGAAGAGTATATTCAACCATACTATCAATTAGTGATATACTACTAGTCAATTTAGGTTCAAATTTAAACATGAAATCAGTGTCAAAAGTATAAAGGGTCCTAATTTGAGCTTCGATGTTGAAACCTCAAGATTCCCAACTAAAATATGATTAGAAGAATCGTTGGTTGAGTGTCCAAAGAGGCTTACTTCTAAAAAAATTTCATCACTTATAACATCTCATCGACATAGCACTCGCTTGATCACATCATGCAACAAATAGTCCTTCAATTCTTCAGGATAATCAACTGTAATAAAGCATGTCCCTTTAAGTTTCAATGACTTGTCATTAGGTATTTTTTCCCATGAAAAACAACTAAAGGTCCTTATATATCCAATAAATTATTTTTGGCCTCTTCATCATTTAATAGGGGTTACATTCCACACCAATCTACTTAAAACTATGTTGAGACCATACTTTGGATAGGCTACTTCTCCCAAATAAAATCTATTTGGCTTGCCTTTTTCTTGAATCAAACATATAGCCATCTTAACGAAAGTTGTATTCTTCCTTTTTCCAACTCTATTTTGTTTAGCAATATATGGCACTAATCTATACCATGAAAGTTGAGCCGAGAAAATTTCAAAAGAACTGCTCACATATTCTCTTCCTTTATTAGACCTCAAATCTTTTTTATAAGTCTTCCTATTGCTTTTTAGTTAATGCCATAAATTCTTCCAATTTATCAAACACCATAGATTTTTTATTCTTTAATTGATATATCCAAGCATACATGGATAAGTCATCAATATGGATCATTCATGTTACAAAGGTCATTGTGGATGATCTCCAACTAAGCTTTCTCCCTCCAAGACTTACCTTTTCCAAATCTTCATCAATGATTTTTACTAAGCATATAGCCCTTAAAAATGTCTGCATAATTGTTATATGATTTTTTTACATAAAAGAATATGGAAACCTCTCAACAAATTTGGTTGATTAATAATTATTATAGAAAATATCTAAACTCTAAGTATCCCCAATTAAATTGAACGTCAAGCTAGAAGAAAGAGAACATAAAAGAAACATGTATGACAACTAACATTCATATTTCGAATTACTTGTGATACATCCAAAAAGATACCTCAACACTCACAAACTTCAATGTGCCTACAACATATTAAAACACACAAAACCTAAGTTGATTTAAAAGACCTTAATTACTCTTTCTCGAAAATCACAAAGACCTAATTGTTTGCATAATATGTAATTGAACTTAAGTAACAAAAATTATAGCCCCCAACATAACAATAATCAATTATAAACATGTAAATTCAATTTACAAATTATGGACATAATGTATGGGGAAGAGGGTAACATAAATCTTAAATATTAATAACGATATAATGATCATAATATTCCTATCTTATATCAAATATGAACTCATCACCCAAAGCTTGAGTTCCTCCGCATTGATCTCCCATTGACCTTAACCCTTACCAACCACAATTTTTTCTCCTAGATCTATTGAATCACTTAAATTGCACATGGCTTACACCAAAAGTTCTCAAGGAGGAGATCTATTAGCATAATTATAATATGATGACGAAATCTCCTTTTTGTCCCCTTCACCTCCTATTTATGTGAGAAATTTATGTGTAGCAAATATATATTTTTTCTTGGTAGGGTTTGTAGTTGAGTCATATAAGTTGCTTGATTATACTCACCCCACTCAAACTTAGAAAATCATAAAATTTAGAAAATTTTAACTTTCTTTTAGGGTTGATCATAACATTTAATATTTAAGGAACAATAGTATGTAAGGTTGTGGGAATAATGGAGATAAACCATGATCACAGGGAAAACTGAGATTTTTAAGGAAAAAATGAGATTTAATATTAAATCATTATTAATTAAAGGTTGCATCAATGATCAAATAAATTATTTATGATGATGGAAAGCTAATGTAAATAGTGAAATGCTCACTTTGTTTAGGGTGACCAAATTGGTGTAACAACAATAATATGTAATTTGACATAGACCATGGACTATATTTAATTAAGTCTTTAACTACATAATTCCTATAGTTCATATACCTTATCCTTTAATGCTAAACCCTTCTTTTTTAACTAGTGCAAAGTGTCCAATCATACATACCTCCATATCTTTGCATTTAAAGAATGCTCAACATGTATTAAGCGATCTGAAGTGTTGGGCAAACTTGTTAATGCTATGCAAGCTCACTCATCAATATTAAAATGTGTTTAGGATCGTCTTAAATTAACCAAAATTTGAGGATTTATGTGTCAAGTATTGAGTGTATTTTATGAGAAATTTATGAGGTTAATTAGCTGTTTAAAACACATACACAACAAGTAAATTGCAAGGAATCAAAACACAACAAACTCATAACACAAAGTTGACAAATGAGTTCACCCCTCCTGGGCTACATCTCCTTGGACCTGCTTCAATGGCTAGGCCCTCTTTGGATTAATGGTTAATTATTTGATTACATGCACCTACAATGCTCCAATGGCTTTGCAACCTATTCCATTGGATTCAGAAGACTCAAAAACTCCAAAAATGACTCTCCAAGCTCTACAATTGGACTTCAGTTGAAATAGGCTTGACCTCCTCTCCTGGTGGCCTTAGGTTTCCTTAAACACCAACGTAGAAAAAACACGTACAAAAGTGCCTTTCTCAGCCAAAATTGGTCGAAAACTACCAAAGTTATGGCTTCTTCAGTTTTTCCTAGGAAATTTCCACTAAATCTAGAGAAACTCTAGTTAACTCCGCCAAATTTGGAGTTAGATCCGAATTTTTTGGCTCTGCCAAAAGATCTGCCAACTTAACTGTTGTTTAATTACTGGTTAAGTGTGGTTAATTAATCACTAAACTCCACTTAGCGCTTAATCCACAGTTATCATAAAATGTTGTTCATCGGTTTGCAAATTGGTCACATGGTGGTGGTTATTTGGAGGTTAATGCTAGTGGTTATCTCCACTAACCGCCACGGTTTCCAAACTTGGTCACATGCGGAGAACTACACCAGCAGTTAGTGTTAATGGTTACCTCCTAACCGTTTTGCGCTTAACATGAAAATCAAATGACGCCCATAGTTTATTAAGAACTATGGTGGTGGCATGGCGGTTGAGCACTGCGCTTGTTCGGGCGAGGTCACGGATTTGACTCTGCGGCCTACCAAACAAAATTTTTCCATTACGCGCCATTGTTCATAGGCCTTTGGGGAGGGACACGTGGCAGCCTCCGAGCTTGCCACGTGTCACCTTCTCATTGGTCCACCCAAATTCTACAGACTAATAACGTGCTGCCAAGTGTCAAGATGCGATTGAGACACCTATGGGAATATTCCCCAGAATATTATTTTTGTTGACTGGGATGTACGGATGCCTAGTCAGCATCCCAGTCACAAAATTTTCCCTGTTTGACAAAACAAACAACAAGCTCTAACTTTCTCATACGAACTCCGTTTTGAGTGAAACAAGTTGTGTTGGGATCGTATCACCGTGGCGGACATGGTCGTTCAGGTTTTGAGCGATTCCAAGCACTTTGATTTTTGAGCAAATTTTTTGCCCCTAATCCAGATTCTGATCATTAAGGATGTTAAATTATTTCATCAATGACATCAAATTTGTTGTTTATGTTCTTCACAACAAAATTATTAGGCTAAATTACACATTTCTTAGTTGTGTGAGTTGTGGTACCAACAAAAGATCAACATGAGTCAAAGTATATCATACACATTAGTGATCATGCCATTCTTGCAATCAAATTTACCATATCCTTTGATGTATAATGCATAATCATTTACAACAAATATATTATCTTCCTTAGCTTTGCTCAAGGAGATAAAGATAGAAACATCCTTATACAGGTGATCTAAACAAGATTCCACCATTCATTCTTTATGAAAATCACATAACATGTAATGCATGAGAATGACTAATGGAAAATATATTATCAATGTTACAATGCAAGGTTCTAACATCACAAACTTGTATTAATGATGCTTGAACTGTTAGTTTTTGTAGCATCAGATAGTGTTCTAGTCTCAAACTTTGTGAAGAGGCTAAAACACATGAGTTCTCCAAAACTCAAAAATTGTTTATGGAAATTCCACCTAGAGATAGCTCAATTAAATTAATTGGCTATCATTTAACTTTTTCCTAAGTTCAACTTAGGAAAACTAGTTAATTAATAGTAATTAATTAAGAAAGGTGAGAATTATCTAGAAACTCACTCAATTGACTTGGAGATGTTCTCAACCATCGATTAAGTTTTAATCTTGGTCGTTGGAGTCCAAACTGGGGATTATAAGAAGAGGTAGATGGGTAGATGGAGATACACTCATCACAGTGAGTGAAAGCCAACCGAGTGAGTTCCTTGGGCAGGTCAAGCTAGCCAGTAGTAGAGTTTGAGCTAGAGAGGGGACACATGGCTAGAGAGGGGCAGAGATAGTGATCCGAAGGAACATTTTCCAGTTTTGGAGAGGCAAGAGAGGAGGCCGAATTATTTTCTCTAGGAGGCAATGCAATACTCGCGTAGAGCCTCAAAGAGGCAGTTTGATTGAGCTGGAGGGGAGGTCATTTAAGTTTCCAGAGGTTGGGAAGATTTTATAATAGGTAGAAGAGACACTTCCTTAATCAACAAGCAGCAAGATGGCTTGATTAGCATCAGTTCTGGTCTGAGCGTGTGACATGCTGCACAAAGATGAAGCAAAGTCTGCACAGAGGGTTTGGATGACTTGCTTTTCATATGTCAGTTTGAGCTGAGATTGCTTGGAGACGAGGGTAAATTCCCTCAGGTTATTTTTCCAGTATTTCTCTCATATTGGATAGCCAATTGGGCATCCAAATTTATTGTACTCAGAATTCACTGCTGCATAATAATAAAAACCCTTAATTGCTGCACCGGTTTTCCCACATTGGGTTTTTTCCGGGGACATTTGTCCAAAAATAAGTGTGTCAATTTTTATGTGTGTGTGTTCGCATTTCTCAGTTCCTATTTTTGCTTTCACAATATTTTATTTGGTGAAGAAATTGCATTGTGAATATTTCGTTTGCCGCTAACAAAATAAATTGCATAATTAATTTACCAGTTAGAAGAAATATGTCCAATTGTTGCATTTCAAGGAATTTTCACATGAACCCCACCTTGATTAATTTTCTAGGACACAATTTTTTTGCAAATTATCTCATGCATCATGTTTGCATTGTATATTAACACCAAAAATAACAAAAAAGAAAAATTATCTTTCTTACATCAATTTTACTATGTCCAACATTAAATTTATATTGTTTGATGTCACAATTAGTGTCAATTTTACATTGAATACAATAAATTTCTATCATATTTACATTTTATGCATTGATCTTGTGTCATATGCATTGAAGTAGTGTTGAGTGCCTAAAATGTTTAACATTGTAATAATGTCAAAGTTACATTTATGATAAATAATAATAATAATATTTTTTTTTATATAATATTTATAATATCAACTCACCTTCTTAACATGGTTCTTTTAAAGATTCCCAATTAATGATTATGGGAAGTTCCTCAAATCAACATATTGTAAATATCTTACTAATAATTTGATTCATTTTACAATAAGATTATAATTTTGTAGTGTTTCTTGTTTGACTTCTTCAAAATGCTTTCACATATTTCATTTAGTAATAAATTATAATAATTCAAAATAATTTATTATTATTAAATATAATTACGAGTTTATAATTTTTTTATTAATTAATGTTGATTAATATTAATTACTATATTTATATATAATAATAATTGATAAACAATACAAATAATTATAATAAATTATTGCTCATAATTATAGTCAATTGAAAGGTCGTGGAGGCGGCGTAGTGGTAAAGTCGGCCTCGTCATGACGGACCGGTCTTGTGTTCAATCTCGAGCAAGGTCGTAGCTCGTTGTGCGAGTAGTTAGTCTAAACTGGGCCAAGCCCACTACCTTTTTACGATGGACGCAGTTGCGGCGCAGGTGTTTCGTTCTTCGCCTTCGGCCGCTCAGGTTAGGGTTTCTCCCTTCGACACTTCTTTCGGTGTTCACGACGGCCATGGAGGACAGGAGGCCTCTGTGTTGGCTCGTAACAAACTCTGCAAACACATCGAAACGAAGAAGGTTCTGGCAGATATCCTTCAAGCAACGTTCCAATCCAGCATTCAGGGCAGCAGCGGCAAGCACAGCGCGGGATCATTATGCCTTCACAGCAGATCTGCACACGCCATTCTGGTCTCGACCGGACAGTTATCCGTGCGCTTTGGCCACAAACCAGAGCAGGAGATCTCAATGTTAGCTTGGTCTTTGTTAAGATCTGGGGAAATCACTCGCTCTCCGAAGCACAGTCTTTGCTTCAGATCTGACAAAGATCAGCCAGATCCGGTCACCCAGAAGGCAGAACAGTCCACGCTCTGGCCAGATCCAGAGATCTGTACACATCCTGGCCAAGATCTTGCAGGTCTGCTCCCCCGGATGGGAAATGGCCATGGCAGATCTGCTCTAGGAAGCTCAAAGCCCTTACCTGACTCCTTTCAGATCCAAATTTCTCAGCCTACAGGCAGAACCATCATGCAATGGGTTAGCCCTTCAGATCTGGTGCAGGAACTCAAACTGAATCTAGAGCGCAGAATGGGGATCCCTTCAAGCTTTCAGCAACTCCTCTTTCAAGGTAAACAACTTGAAGACCCTCTTCCCCTCTCTGCTTACAGCATTTCCAGGAACAACTCTGTGGTGGTAACCCTTCGTTTGAGAGGAGGTGCAGCAGGACAGTCTTCCTCTACTCGGCTTTCTCATACAAAGAAGCTGTTCACTCTGAGATCCCCAAACCCCCGGAAGCCCTTAAATCTAAGGCCTTCTTGGTTGACAAGATTGAAGAAGTTCCCTCTGTTGAACTCATTCATGAAGATCTGGCTTCCCATCTTCAAGAATTTGCAGAAAGATCCATCATTTGCAGATTCAACGGATTGTGGCCGCGATCTCAGGATCTCTATGCATGGATCCATGCAAACTGGACACATCATTGTAAGATCTTTTTTTGTTCGAAAGGTTATTTCATTGTTTTATTTGACAATAGTAAGCATTATGAAAAGGCCTTAGCAGAAGGCCCTTGGTTCATGGGAACTGCAGGACTATTCTTGACTCCTTGGTTCCCAGATTTTGATCCAGCTACTGCAGTCATTACCAAGACACCTGTATGGATCCGGATTCCAAACTTACCTGCCCACCTATGGAGTACTCGTGTCTACAGAGCCATAGGAGACACCTTGGGCAGCTTCATTACTGGTGATTTATGGCGGGAATCCAAAGGTCTCTACTCATATGCAAGAATATGTGTGGAATTAGATCTGAGCAAAGGACTTCCAGAACAAATCAATCTCAAGATTAACGACTTCGTCTGGACCCAGACACTGGATTACGAGAATACTGCTTTTCGATGCCGCCATTGCCACCAATCTGGGCATTTGCAGAATACATGCCCATCTCGCCCAGCAAAAAAGAACAAGGCCAACGTCTCCAAGCCCAAGGCTAAACGATGGGCTCCTTGTTCTCCTCCTCCTGTCGCGAATTCTGATTCCTCCAGCTCTGAAGATGAAGATAGTGATGAAGAATTGAATCAGCCGCCTCATTTCGTGGCCCCTCCCACAGATGGTCTGGCGCCTTCCTCTGACTCAGCCATTGCTCAGAAGCGTGTCCATTTGTCCTCCTCCTCTGATTCAGAAAAGGAGGGATCTCCTGTGGAGGACCCCAATCTTCAAGTTGTCATTGCTCATCCACCCCAAAATGGTTGGGTTGAAGTCAAAAAAAGGAAAGGGAAAAAGCTTCGTGTTGATGCCTCTACCCTTTCAGGGTAGGAATCACTGCTTCTTTAGGCTACTAGTGACTTGTTGTAGCTCCTTGCTTGCTTAATTCCTTCTCCGGAACCGAGGTTGATAGTCTTATCATTTCCGGTTGCCAGCTTCCTGCCTCTCTGGAATGTATCCTCTTGTACAATATTTTTGCTTAATAGAATTAGTCTTAATTGAGAAAAAAAAAATTATAGTCAATTGAGTACATTACAATAAATCGCCTAAGTTTGCTACAAATATTTATATATATGAGTTACCTAGTTATTGAAGTTATCACATAATAGCAATGAAGATATTGGAGATCAAATATTCATGTAATCAAAACACTCAAATTTTAGGTTTCTTTTTAATCATTTTACCCTAATTATGTTTGGTGTCTATATGCTTGTATGCCTATTGGTTGAGCCAAACATAGGATTATTTACATTTGTTAAAACATAGTTTTTGAAATAGCAACTCCAATTCATTAAAGTCCACAACATAACGATATAAAATCACAGTTTATATATATATATATATATATATATATATTCAACATCACTACACTCTTAATTCTACTTGACCACCAACATTTTCTTCATCACCACTTAGATTTACATCATCCTCTTCTTGACCCAACATAACAATTGCAACGAGTACATTTTAAAAATATTGCTTTCCACCATTTTTTGTCATAGACATCATGATGAAAAATAACTCATTTACATGAAGTGCAATTTTTTCAACTTTAGATGCTAACATTTATTGACATATGCCAATAGAATATAGCTCATTATCTAGGTCATGTCTAATAGGTCTCCTTCTAGCAAAGTATTTAACCACTTACATTTAAAAATCACATGTTTAAAGGACCTATAATGTTACTTAATTATCTCTTATATGGTGCCAACATAATCAATTTGTCCTTTCATTTGGTTCATATCTCTTGAACTTATAGAATTGATTTGCTACAATGTCATAGACACTCCACAATCACAAGTTTATTTTCCTTGATCTCCACTTTCCACTCTAAAATGATAACCATTTGTCCATATTGTAGGATATGTTCATGCCTCCATGCATAGAAAATCCTATATCTTAGATCAATAATTATTATTATACTTGTAATAATACATAAATATGCTCATTTGAAATTTATGTAATTAGTCTCATGATCCATTGCATACCATAGTTTTGCATCCAATTCCTATGCTCAATGCATCTAATTCACTTTCCTCTTTGGTTAGTCCCTTTATAAAGTCAACCATATTTTTGCACACTCTATAGGTTATTGATAATGTGATTCTTTAGAGAGTGGAATATGAAGGTTTGACCTTACAAATGATTGTATTTATTCATGTCATTTTTTACACATCCCAACAATCCTTGCCACCCATACATGTAATCCTCTATATTGAACAAATTGAATTCGTTCATTTTATTCCATTCATCTATAATGTCAGTGAGCACTACATGCGCACGATGAAAACAACTATTCATTAAATAACAAAATTATAACCACATATATGTCAAACAAGTATATTACTTCTCAAAACCCATGTTTCTCCGTTTGTTTCAAGATTCTCCCCTTATAATAATTCTTCATCATGACCACCATCCCACATAAGTGGAGCATCTATTGCATTATTTTTAAGAACTCAATCATAAAATAGAAAGGTTCATGAAATCAAAAGCAAAAGAGAAGAAATAGAGGGTTCCTATTATGCCACCATTGGAAGATGACATTCCTTGGGTTTTCTTCGACGAAGCACGCTAGGGAGATCTTCCCATATGTGGGGCTAGTGATACCCTATCTATAAACCACACACATTATTATCATATACAATATTAGCCTAGCAGAGCAACAAATGCTCGGGCAAAACTATTAATGCTATGGGAATTGGTGCATCCCACAAATTTCTATGAAGTAAAAAAGATCCAAATCCATGGAGATTCCAAAGTACTAATTGATTGGATCAATAGTCATAATGGTATTTTTGCCCCCATCTGGCACACATATTGTTTATTATTAAAAGAAAATTAGAACAACTAGAATGGTGCACCTATAGACATATTTATCGAGAGCTAAACACTTTGGAAGATCGATTATTCAAAGATGCCACCATAAGAAAACAAGGCCAACTGGTGATACATGAGTTTTTTGAAGGGCAGCCATTAGAGGTTATCATCATGGAGAATTAATGTATATCTCAAGTGTATAATTGTTAGGAAAGGGTAGATCGTAAAATGGTTTTTTTTCATTTTTTGTTTTCTTGTGTCTCTTTCGTTTCGAAAGATTTATTTTGGAGCTCTTGCGTGATCGATGGGTGTATATATTTTGATAATGAAATATAATTATTTTTTATTATTTTGATAATATTCTAATTCATTATGGATAACAGAAGCTTGAATACATAAATTATTTTTTCCTCGCGAAAATAAAATAAAATAGAAAGGTTAATCAACATTGTAACTTTTGGTCATACACCCTTTAGGACATGCTTGTTTCCTTACAAACCCTTTAAGTGTTTTCATGTTCCTATCTAGAAAGAACATCCATTTATAACTCAACATTCCAACTAACTAAATGTCTTCAAATAGATGCACCAAAAGATGGACCTCCATATCCATAAAATTAATAGGATTTTTTTTTGAAAAATACAAATAATTTCTACAAATTCATTATACCATTTAGGGATGCTTTTGACATTTGTCTCTTTGAATGTGATCATCCTAAAGTCAAGACAACCTTTGTTTCTTATTAAGAATTTAATAAAAGTCACATTACAACTTAATATTTTGATGTATGCACTCATTGACGATAGATTTATGGTCTACGTAAAAATATGAGAAATTAACCTCACAAACACAAATAACCATACGATGACATGACACAAATCTTGTGAGAAACCACTGAATCCATGCATAGATACCGAATATATATGTTAAACATATGCATATCCACATTAATTGGAATATAGTAAAATATTACCATAGTTAGGAGTAAAGAGAGTTCTAGGTTAATTTATATCACAACCACATTAGTAAAATCATGTACTTTGATTAATTATGGTGATCTGAGTATCTTAAGGCCTATCAAATGACCAACAACAAAAAAATATTTTCTCAGTGAAGAATGGTATTTTGTTTGTTTGTAATTGTACAAAACACCTTCTTCATAAGATCTAAGCCATCCTTAGACAATATCCATGGTGAAACAAGATAATTTTTTAGGCCATCTACACTCCTTGTTTCTTTTTCTTGTAGATCTTTCTTTGTCTTTGGCATGATCAAATCTCTTCTATATGCATTTATATCTTTCTTGGGAAAGGAAGTATGTTTCCAAAAAGAATTTGACACATTATTTAACACATTAGTTGGATCCAATAAATATGGCACTTCAAGTTCTTTTGAATACAATTGATAATATAATTTGGAAGCCTCATTCTTACATTTTGGCATTCAATTAGGAGGAATTTTGAAGACATCTAGTGTCATCAATATTAAATAGGTCTCCATTGAGCCTGTTATTCTAGATTGATTTAATGGAATATTTGACCTTCTTTAACCAATCTTCTAGCATCATGCTACATGGAGGGGACATCACCTCAACCCGTTCATTAAAACCTCTTCTCGTTTCATGCATATATTGGCTTAGCTAGAAAACTAGTCTGCATCCTTCACAAACACACTTGTACAATTTTTTATAATGCCTTGATATCCTTGACCACTAGCCCCTTTGCTACTATCATCAAGCATGGAATGTCATAGTTGGGTTGAGATGATATAGACAATGCATTTAGTCAAGGTTGTTTATAATTGGTTGAAAGTCCTCCTTTTGTATGTTATCTTCCATGAGTGACTTACATAATTGCTTGCTCAACAAAATAAAGAAGTATGGGATCTTTTCTCTTTTGAAAGTTGATTATGCTATTTATTAGGGTTAATTTTTTAAGAGCTAGGTATGGGAGCTGTTAGAATCCTTGTCCATGGAAAATACCATCCATTTGTGTATGGAAGGCTACATGCATATCTTGGGAATTTGTCAACGTGAAATTTTATAATGATAACCTCGAGACAAGGAAAAAATGGGCCAAAGTAGAGGTGAGGACTTAAAATATTTGAGAATCCACAACTAGCCTATTAGTTTCTTGTCCAAGAATCATTGTGTATGAGTTAGTGCACAAGAAGACAAAGTGGGAAAAAAAAACCGTAAGAGATTTTTTTTAATGGAAACATAGAACTTGAGATTTGGTCAATAAGTTTCCTGAGGTAACCTATTGAATACCCCTATTATGTTTTTATCAATGTATGTCCCACTTCACCATGTTTGAACTAACTCTAATGCTCAAGAAGTTTCCTACATTATATGCTCACATGCTAGATGTTAAAATAAATCTATAAATGAATATGTGTCAATTAAGTGTCAAATTGTTAGAGTATTTGAATTCATTTTGGTAGACTATTACTATTTTTTGCAATGTTAGACCCATAAGTTTAAGAATTTGTTGAACCAAATTTCCTCTATAAATGTAATCCATTCTAAACAATAACATTCAAGAGTGCATGTGAGAATTTTATCTCACTTTTATATGAGTTTTTTGATATTTGATTTGGTATTAGAGAAGGTATTGTGAGCTCTATGTGAGGGTTAAATTTTTTAGCACCTTATTGAAAGGATAGCTTTGCCGAGTACTAAGTGACATCACTATAGAAGACATAACTCTATGTATGTGTTGTTGATATATATAGAATACACAAAAATTGAGCTAAGGGAAGGAAAGCTCATGTGAAGGAAAGTTCTATTTGAATGTTATTTATGTCGAACTAGACTGTTATTGTGATATTCACCATTATTTTGTTGACAATTGTTGAGTCGAGGGGGCCATATTGTTTTTCGAAATCACTTCCTATCAAAGTTATTCTAGCATAGTGAAGAATGTTGCATGTAAAGTCATTGCCTACAAGAAACTGGATAAGAGAGCCATCACTTTGTGTAGAGAGGAAGATCCCTATCTTGAAATAAAAGAGAAGTCATTTGGCGCCATTGTTGAATGATGTGAGGATAAGAAAATTGAACTGCCAAAATCAAGCTATGTGAAAGTTATTCTTGTCACTGTTGTTTCTATTCTAATCACTAAAGGTAGCTCAATAATTTTTTAAAGGAAATTTGTTGATTTAGAAGTTATATGAATTATTTTTTTCAAATATGGAAAATTTGTTAATTGATTCTTACTTGAATCCACTAAGTTAGATGTGGAAAACTATGTGAAATGAAAATTGAAGTTGCAGAATTTGATAGAAGGCTACAATATTTGGTTTATTATATCTGGAACCAAAGCCAAACCTACAATCCCTCTAGATACAACTCAATAATGGAAGCGACAATAGAGAAAAGCAAAGGTACTCTTGAGAATGTTTGTCAAATACAATATTATTCCACACATTAGGGAATGTTTTCCAAAGACAAATGTCTTAGGAAATATGGGATACATATAAAGGTTTTTATGAGACAATTATACAAATCAAGTGTTATTTTTAAAAAGTAAGCCTCTTTCACTTAAATGGAGAAGAATGGAAATATTAGTAATTTTATTTCTAGAATCAAAGAGCTTAGAGATAAGCTAGGTGATATTGGAAAGAATATTTCAAGCACAAATTGCATATTTGTAACATTGAATGGCATGTTATATGAATATCAAATGTTTATTACTAGTCTCATTGCTAGAGAGAGAATATACTTTTGATGAAATAATTCTTATTCTTTTACAAGTGTAAGAACATAGAAATAATCTTAACTACATGTCTAGAGTTCATATTTGGCATTATTAGACACAGGAAAAAAACCATACAAATCCATGGGAAAGGAAAAAAGAAGGTAAGATAAATGAAAAATCACATCAAAGTGAGTCTTCACCAAGAACAAAGAGGAATGATGCATGTTCTTATTGTAGTAACTTTGAACATCTGTGAAAGAATGCCTAAAAATGAAATTTAATGAGTCCAAAAATAAAAATTGAAGACATACAAGTCATTTTGTTGATCAAGAAGCAACATTGAATTGTGATCTTCAAAATCTCAAGTTATTCATTTTAGATGCAACATTATTAGCAAAAATAGATGATTATAATGCATGGTTTATTGATTCTAGTGCTTGTATTCATATGCCTTGTCATACAAATTGGTTTGAATCTTATCATGAAATTGATAAAGTTCTAATATCTATGTAGAAGATGATAGATCACATCAAATTAAAGGTTATGGAGATTTTTGTGCAACATTTCCTAGTGGTTAGGTGAAACAAATTTAGAATGTGATGTACATGGCATGTGTTACATGTCATTTTGTTGCATTCATTCAAATGGCCTAGAAAATGGATCAATCAACATCCTTAACACCTTGTCATTATCCCTTTGCAAAGCCTCAAGCATTAATTCTCCAAAAAGTCCAAGAATTATGGGATTATCAACTAAAAACTCATTTTTGGCCCCAATGCACCCTGCCTTTGGTCCACCTGTGATGGTCGCATGTTGCGTAACTGAGCACCTGCACTAACCAACACAAGTTGCTATACTTTGCAAGTGTGATGGTTCTATAATTTCGGGAAAAATAAAAAATATTTACGAAACTTCTTCTTCCAGAAGCTTCTAAGGTGGTTTTAACCATTTACTATTGATTGAGATATTGAATTCCTATCCTATCCTATCTTGGAGGTCTTATCTCTTATCCCTAGAGCTTATCCTCCCTCATATGTGGATCTCAAGCCTAGATTGGTAAATCCTAAACTACCACTTTTACCCTATAAATTCACTACCTCCCATAGAGTCTGGGTTGGATTTTGGAGACTCTTAGCTATGCCTTGATGTTGCTGCTTTTACCTAAGGATCCATTACCATCCTTGAGTTGTGATTGAAGACTTTCCTTGTGGCTAAGGAAGGACAAGTTTGGTGGGAGATTCTACATTGTCAAGAACTGCTAAAAAGGGTTGTAATATTCTCCTACATTTCATTAATACAAGAAGCTTTGTTTTCCTATGCTTTGTGTCTATTTGATGCATATGAATTTCAATGCCCACTTAACTCATTGAATAAAGATATTAGTTTATGGTATGGATGTCTTATTTCTCTCTTGTTTGTTGTGATTGTCTTGTAGGTTCCATTTATAGTACTTGGAGTTGAACTAAAAGACTACAAGCCAAAATAAGAGGAAGACTAGCATTGGAATCTAGGTAGGTCCTTCCTCCATTTATTAATTTCTCTAAGGAAAAAATTTTCCTTTTTGGTTATGTTGTTTCTAGGTCTGCCACTATACCTAGGGGATTCACTTCTGTTCGCAGGAGAGAATTTTCCATAAAACAACAGGGATAAAAAAAATTTCAATTTTCACTATTGCATATCAATATTTAAAAGTTGAATTTATTAAAGCACAATGTGTTATGAAGGACATACATGATCGCTATGAAGTTGTTGCAACAAGAGCTAGAGTTGAAAGACTCTAAAAGCATGATGTTACAAGGAAGAATCATCGAGTATTGGCATCTACAACTATGTCAACAAAAGAAATATGGAATCAAAGGTATGGACACCTAAATCATAATGATCTTATGTTACTTTAGAAGAAAGAAACGGCGGAAGGTCTTCCAATTTTTGAGAATGAACATACTAAATGTGAATGGTGTGTCTTATGTCAACATCATAGAGAAGAGTTTCCTACACATACAGAGAAAAGGGAATGATAAATTATTGAGCTAGTGTATATCGATGCATGTGGTCCCATGCAAACTAAGTCTCTTGGTGGAGCATATTATTTCATTATCTTTATTGATGGTAGAACTAGATACACTTGGGTTTGTTTCATCAGAAAGAAAAGTGATGTGTTTGAATATTTCAAAGAATTTAAAAACTTGGTTGTTAAGAAAATAGAAAGATATATTAAAATCCTTCAATAATACCAAGGAAAAGAATACATATCAAGGGCATTTATCAATTTGAAAAAACAATGGGATTCAACAAAAAGTTTACAGTGCCACATACTCCATAGTGAAATGGAGCATCTGAGAGGAAAAATAGAACCATAGTTGAATGTGCTCAGAGCATGATTAAAGGTAAAAATATCACTAATGGTTTTTGGGATGAAGTAATAAGTATTGGTGTATATATGAAAAATAGAAGTCCCATAAATTTTTTACAACATATAACTCCTTTTGAAGCACTTTTGGATATAACTAGTAGTAAGTCATCTAAGAATTTTTGGGAGTAAAGCATGTTTGCATGTTCCTAAAGAATATGAGAGAAAGTTTGTTGCCAATGCAACAAAATGAATCTTTATTAGGTATTTTACTAATTACAAAGCTTATAAAATGTATGATCCTAGAACTCATAAATATTTTGCAAAGAAAGATGTATTATTTCATGAGCATGTAGATAAAGGTCAAAAAGAGGATAGTCATGATGTATGGCATCTTCTTGAAGATAATGATGAGAGTGTCAAAGAATAAGAAGATGTTGAACATGTTCAAGTTGAAACTTCAAATAACATGGACACTTCAAGTAGTCATAGTACACCCAGAAGAGATGAAGGAACTCCACAAACTAGTATAACACCAAGGAGATAAACATGGCAAACTTAGACACTTGTAAGATATAAAGATTATGCATTAATGACTCAAGTTATGAGCGTAGTGGAGCCTATAAATTACAAGAAAGCTAAATGCCATAAAGAATGGATGGATACCATGAAATAAGAATATGATTCTATCATGAAAAATGAAACATGGTGTTGTCACCAATTCGATCCCACTTAGATCTTGGCTCCTTCTGTTGGTTTTTCCTTGCACCTCCCTCATCATATGACTCCCTCTTATATTCTTGAGATCAAAATTGCTCCTTAGAATATTCATGTTTGTCGGACCGTTTATCCCAGGAGTTTAATCTGTGAAGAATTTTCCCCTTTCTTCAAATTAATGACTGATACACGCCATCAGGAGGGACATGCTCACTAGTTAGACAACTCACTTTTCCTTGATAAGTCATGGCCGTTAGATTTGTTCTCATTCGATGGCTCTCATTCCCATTGGACAGGAAGGAGAAAGGGCATTAACACGTTGTCCTCCACCCAATGAGATATGACCGCCCATCTTGTTGGGCGCAACCCAACTTGGCCTATTTTTTGGCAAAGACTCCGCGTTTTGTGGAGTGGAGCGCACAACAGAGTGTGAAGTGGAGCGCGCAATAGAGAAGTTTGAATATACCATGCGGTATAATGGCTTTAGGATAGAGTGAAGCCCCTTCTTTTTGTAATAATGTAAAAGATCAATGGGTTTCGAGACCATATCTTCTTGTATTAGGGAGTCCATGGTATTTGGACCATGGTATTGTAATGATGTACCCTTCGATGTAATAATATATATAGGGTCAAATAATAAGAAGAGAATCATCGTTATGATCCACATCTGTGTTATGGTCGAACTTTTGTGATCTATTGCTTGAGAAAAGAAGGTGGGGCTCTGCAGCTGAGTGCGCAAAGGCTTGAGTCTACAGTTGAGTATGCAGACGACCTGCAACTGAGTGCGTAGGTCAAGAACTGTTTTTTGTTCAAAGAATCATTTTATTATCCCCACATTGGGGTGAACCACAGTAATTTGGTGTCTTCATGTGCATATTTGCTTATTATCGGTTGTAGTGTAGCAATTTTATTACAGTGGCAATTTATTTCAACACAGTAATGATTTATGGCTTTAGATGATATGTTTAAGTGGTTAAACGAATGCAACAAAGTAATTTATGAATGATAAGAGTAAGAAAACAAAAAAATATCGCATCTGCATGTTCCTCAAGGCTGTAGAAACCTAGTTCTACATCCTCCCATAGTCACTTCGGGTGAGACTACGATATGTTTGCAGGTCATTGCGAAAGGGCCAATGATTGAGGGTTTTTTTGTTGCGTAATATAGATCGAACCTGTGTTAGCCCAAATCATAACCAACAAATGGTTTCGTTGTTGGGACTGGGATCTGTTTGAGGGATATGTGGATGTGGCACCCGTCAAAGAAGGAAATTCAAGACTAGCTAGAATTGAAAGAGCGAGAATTTGCAAATCAAGAGAACATAAATCCGTGTTTGACATTTAAAACCTTGTTACAAAAGTATATTTTTACGGATCAATACGATATTTTCTTCACATCATTTCCTGTTGAGTTGTACGAGTGGATATCAAGGTTGAACAAAAGAAAGAACTGTTTTAAAGGTGGAGAACCTATGGTGTGGACTCTTGAACTGATACAATGACTCAAGAGCATTGACAATAGGATTTCAAGGGCTATCGATTTCTGGATTGATAACATCTTAGGAGGATTCATTACTGAGTTCACAGTAGACTCAACTATGTCCTACAACGAAGTGGAACAACGATTATTCAAAGGACCATGAGGTAAGTATTTAAAGTCTTTGAAACTTTGGATTGAGATTCTTCTGTGTGAAAAGGGAGTTTTACAGATGCAGTTAGATTGCTAGTTTACTTATGTTTCAACAAAAAGAGAATAAATATGAGCTAGAGATTGTAGTAACGCGAAGTGGAAAGAGATATAAAGTAGATACCAGAAAGAGAGCTCATGGACAAGACCCAAATACCTTTGTAGAGACTGAGTATAGTCCTCTTTTGAGTGAATCTGAAAGTGAAAGAGAAGATAGCCACCTTGATAAACCCTAGGTAACTTCGCAGTATTCACCTTCCCAGCTTGAGAGTTCATAGAAGCCAGAATCCAGTAATAGCTAGGGTTTTTTTGGCTCTCCCCCTCCCCCTTCTCCCCCTACCCCCCATCCCCCTCCCCTTACTCATCCCCCCCCCTCCAAGAAGAAATATGGTTGATGATATTAAGTTGCTTATTTTCAAAGGAACTGGATCGGAGGATCTAGAACAATTTTGGTTCTTATGCGAAGCTGTATGGATGCAAAGCAGATCAACGATGAAAATATAAAGAAAGAGAAACTCGGTACACCATTTCGAGATAGAGCATTGGCATGGTATATGAAGTTTTTAAATAATTAGATCAGAACATTTGTAGATATTAAAGCAGTGTTAATAAGAGAATTTAAGAAGGCGAAGTTTGAGTCACAGTGCATCACTGAGTTGAAACAAATTAAACAGAAACCTACTAAGTCTGTTTGGGAATTTGATCAGAGATTTAAGGTATTATTGGATCAAGTGAGCTTTGACATAGCTCCGCAGCAACATCAAGAATGGTTTATAGTTGCGTTGTTACTGCATATCAAATTACCATTGACGCAACAAAAGATAACGAGTCAAGTCAAAGCTCTACAAATTGGGATGAAGTTCGAAGATTCGCCTATAGGAGATACTAATGCAAGTATGCAATAGATTCAGAGTCAGTTGGCGAACCTAACCCTGTAGATATAAGATATCAATAAAATAAAAAAAGACAGAGAAGAAGTACGATGTACAAAGTGCATATCGAAGGGCCATTCTAAAGAAGAATTCCTATCTTCGGGGATTCCATGGCTAGTGGGGCACCGAATCCCTTAAATGTAGGATCCAACCTGTGGTGTGAGATATTTAAGATCAAAGGGAAACATCACTCATAAGACTATTACCTTGTTACATAAATATGTGCAGACTCCAAGGAACCTATATTGCAAATTCTGTAAATTAGTAGGGCATGATGAGAATAATTGTCGAGCTTTTGAACTAATGATGGAGCGCAATGCTGACACTTATAGAATGCAAGCAAAAGAACATGGACATGAAGGTAGTGGACAACACGATGATCGAGGAGGCTACCAAGGAAGAGGTTGAGGTGTTGGAGCTTGTCGAGAATGTGGACAAATCATTTTCTATAATTGTGGCCAAGTAGGTCATTTTGTGAGATATTGTCAGAACCCTACAACAACATGTAAGTAATGTAAATCCTTTGACCATGTAATTGAAGAATGCCCTGTACTTATGACAAAGATGCAAGGAAAAATAAATCAACAACCGACATAGAATATTCAAATGATGACTACTGAAAGGAGGACCGACGAACCTCGAATTAGTATTTTCACTAGAAGTGGAGTTGTGACCGAAAGTGATAAAACATATGAGAAGGAAGAATATGAATGTACATGGGTTAGAAAAATTGTTGAAAAAGTTCCCGTTTTTTATATTCAAAAAGAAAAAGAGGTATTTATGGAAGCAAAGCGAAGTTTTATGGATGTTGGGGCTTTGACATCTAGTGCACAGCCAAAGCCCGATCAAAAAAGTAACTACGACATGTCATCAGCTTCAACACAGGACCGAGCTTCGACACATGATCGAGCTCTGACACAAGACAAGGATTCAACAAATCAAGCAAGTATTTTAAAGATTTTTCTACAAACTTGTATGAAATTATTAAGAGATCAAAAGGTTGTAGAAGGGCTTTAGGAGTTGATATATTCCTGTGCATTCAAAGAAAAACTGCGAAGTAAGATGCGCGCAGTCAATAATTTGCATTGGAAAAAATGAATCGGAAGAGAGATGAGACTTAGTGCGCATATATGAGTATATGAGATGATCAAGCTATCTTGGATCTGGGATCTTATGCTAATGTCTTGACGAAGAAGACGTGGGAATTAATGGATAAGTTGAAGCTACAATGGTCATATATTCAGTTAAGGATGGAAAATCAACAAAAGATCTTCCCTCTAGGAAGACTACCAGGTGTCATAGTAGATATTGAAAGAGTTCACAATATTGTTGATTTTGAAGTAATAGAGATTGTCGATGACAACAACCCTTACCCTGCATTGCTTGGAATTGACTGGGCATTTGATAACATGGCCATAATTAATCTAAAGAAGAGACAAATGATATTTGAAGGAAACAATATAAGAGTAATTGTTCCCTTAGATCCCTAAGAAGGAGTAAGATACAAAGAACCAGTCAAAGAAGAATACTATGCAATTGATATAGACAATATCTATCAAATGACAACAAAGGAACAAGATTTTGTTAACCCTACTGTAGAGGGAAAGTTGAGTTGGGAGCATGATAGTTCTTGTACCTCAGACTCAGAAGAAGAGTTGGAAAATTGGCAAAATAGGTTGCATGAAGTATCCACAAGGCGATGTGCAAGAATTACTAAATCAGTTCGATGTATGATATCCGAGGTATGTAACCTACCTTCTTATGATGGTTTAGGTGATGTAAATACTTTTCTTGATGAATATGAAGAACAAGTTCCAGAAAATCAAAGGTTTTCAGCCTTGGATATAGCCCTAAAAGCTACCCCTGCTAGATGGTGGAATGCACACAAGAAGAATATAGAAGGCTGGCAGGAATGTCGAAGATTGATGTGGATAAGGTTTGGACAGATAGATACAGAGATAGAGATAAAATATGATGGTGAAATTAATCATAGGAAGCATATTTGGCTATGCACTACAACATGGAAGGAGATTCCATAACAAGAATGGGTACACAGATTCATTCATTAATTAGAGACAATCCCTAAGAACTGGTACCTAGAAAGAAAGCTTCAACATGGTACAGTAAACTGGGCAGACATGGTTGATGGATTCATATTAACATTCAACTTTGAGGATGATTGTCCATACATAGATTTGGCCCTTCAGGCAGTTAAGAAGAATATAATTGAGAATGTAACCCCACTGACATGGAAATAACCTAATTGGGCTGTACAGATAAAAAATGCACTAGAGTGCTATAACCTTACTACAGATAGAAGAAGATCCTCGCAACATCGACATAGTAGAATCAGAAGGTTACAACGACATAACTAGACTTGAGCCAGAAATACCAGATATAACGAAGCCACTGAAGACCAAGAAGGTGAACATAAGATTAGAGAAGGAACCTAAGTTTGCAACAATATGAGACTATTGGGATGAAGAGACAGATGGTAAAGTTACAAAGTTACTTCATGAATACAAAGAATTGTTTCCCACCAAGTTTTCAGAAATGAAGGGTATACTAGGAGATCTAGGAGTTATGAAGATTCCCCTTAAGCCTAATGTGAAGCTCGTCAAACAAAGACCTTATAGGCTGAACCCGAAGTATAAGGAGAAACTGAAGGTAGAGCTTGATAAAATGATAAAAATGATAATAGATAAGTCCTATGGTGGTGCAAGAAAAGAAGACTCGAGCAGAAATTAGGATCTGTGTTTATCTGAGAAAGTTGAATGATGCATGTTTACGTGATCCCTTCCCTCCCCGTTTCACAGATGAAGTGCTAGACAATGTAGGAGGTTAGGGAATTTACTCATTTGGAGATGGATTTTCACAGTATCATCAGATTAGGATTGCACCTGAAGATCGACATAAAACCACATTTGCTAAAGAATGGGGCTCATATCAATACACAATAATGCCTTTTGGATTAAAGAATGCCATTGCTATATTTTCTAGGCAGGTGATTGCAACTTTTAAGGAATATATCCACAAGTTTTTAGAAGTATATTTTGATGATTGGACAATATTTGGATTGTTAAGCAAACATATTGGAAGTTTAAGACTTATGCTCGACACAAGTAGACAGTATCAAATCTCTTTGAACCTAAACAAGTGCATATTTTGTGTACCCTTCGACATATTGTTTGCAAACAAGGACTAATGGTGGACCCTGGTAAGATTGTTATCATTGTGAATTTGCCTCCACCAAAGACAGTACGACAGCTTCGCACTACATTGGGACATACTGGGTATTATAGGAAATTCATCAAGGGACATGCGCAGATCACTACGAGAAATTGTTAAAGAAAGATGTAACTTTTTAGTGGAATGAAGAATGTCATAAGAACCTCGACATATTGAAAGAAAAAATGGTAGCTGCACCTATATTAGTGTTCATTGATTGGAATAAGGAATTCCATGTCCATGTGGATGCCTCTTGTATAGCTTTGGGAGTAGTATTGACACAACTTGGTGCAGGAGAAATTGATCATCCCATAGCTTTTGAAAGTAGAAAGTTATCTAAATCAAAAAAGAATTACACCACTACAGAAAGGGAAGGACTGACCATGGTGTATGCTTTGCAGTTTAGACACTATTTATTGGGATCACACTTTAAAATGTTTGCAGATCATTCTGCACTAAATTATTTGGTTAATAAGCCTGTCTTAGGAGGAAGGACTTGCAAATGGTCACTGTTATTCCAGGGATATGACTTTGAAATCATTGTTAAAACAGGAAGACTGAATACAAGACCTAACCATTTGTCAAGATTAGAAACAAGGGAAGAACCAACCAGCATAGAGGATAATTTCCTTGATGCACAATTATTTACAATCAGAGTTGCAAATGACCATTTTGCAGATATCATTCAATTTTTGACCATAGGTATGGCTCCTTCACAGTATACTATGCAGAAAAAGAGAGAATTAGTGGTTAAGGCAGTTGACTTTTCATTAATAGCAGGACCATTATATAAGATGGAACCAGATGAAATATTGCGCAGATATGTTCTTGAACATGAAAGACAAATGATTCTAGCAGAAGCTCATGGTAGCGTAACTCATGGACACTATGCAGGAAAAGTTGTTGCGCAGAAGATTTTGAGAGCACGATAATGGTGGCCCACACTACACAAATATGCAAAGGAGTATGCAGAGCATGTGATGTGTGTCAAAGAACATGAAAAACTTCAAGAAGAGATGAGATGTCATTAGTACCATAAGTTACATTACAGGCCTTTGATAAGTGGGCCATTGATTTTGTTGGACCTATCAACCCACCTGGAAAGAGGACTGGTGCGAGGTAAATAATTACAACAATTGATTACTTAACAAGATGGGACGAAGCACAACCAATAAGGGACTATAACGCAAAGACTACAACGAAGTTTATTTTTGAGTACATAGTGTCTAGATTTGGATGTCCAAAGATTTTGATGAGTGACAAAGGTTCACACTTCCTGAATAATACTATTGAAGCATTAACTAAGGAGAACCAATTTTATCATCAGAAAAGTACCCCTTATCATCCTCAGGAAAATGGAATAGTAGAAGCATTTTATAAGATTTTGGAAAATGCTCTTACTAAGGTATGCAATGTAAATATAGATGATTGGGACCTTATAATTCTAGTAGTATTATGGGCTTATAGGACCACATGTAAAATGTTGACATCTCAGACACCCTTTAGGTTAGTTTATGGGCAAGAAGTTGTGATGCCCATGGAGTATATCATCCCTAGCTTGAGGATTGTAGCTTTTATAGATATGACAGACCCTAACATAATGAAGGAAAGAATGTCACAATTGATTTCTTTGGAGGAAGATAGATTTATAACAAGATTTCATCAGCAGGTATAGAAAGCAAGAGAAAAAGCCTGGCATGATAGACATATTAACCAGAAAAAGTTCCAAGTAGGAGACCTTGTTCTCCTCTATGACAGTAAGTTTGTAAAATTTCAAGAAGATTCGATATGCATTGGTTGGGCCCATATATTATCAAGCATATTACTGATGGAGGCATAGTTCAATAAGAAAAGTTAAATGGAGAATTGATTAAGGGAAGAGTAAATGGCAATAGGTTGAAGTTGTACAGGGAAAACCTTGCTCTAAAGAAGAAAGGAGATAAGTCTTAATGCCACCTACAATTGAAAGTGGACACTGGACTATAAACTATGCTACAGAAAGCTTCGACGTAGGAACTTACTGCGTTACAGTCTGATTATGTTGAAGTACATAGGAGCTGCGACGTAAGAAGGGGTGTGCACTACAATATGGGATGCATCGAAGTTCGTGGAAAAATATGAATTTTAAATGGGAAAATTAACATTAAAATACGCAGAAAGTTGCATTTATGAGGACAAATAGACAATATCTAAGGACAGATATGAAATTAATGAACACAATCTGAACACAATATGAAAAAAATCTAAGCTAATGATGGGGTTAGAAACTCAAAAGTGCTATAAAAAGCCGCGTCCCACCAAGATTTAACACTTTGTTGAATTGAGATTTTGAGTGTTGCTATTGTGAAGAAATTGTAGAAAATTTCTACATAAACATCCTGTCAACTGAGGAATTCGTTTATATATTCAACGAGAAGGGCTTAGCCAGAGTTATGGAAGACGTAGTTGATACACCCGCAACAACATCACCTGCAGGAGCATCATCACAAAAAAAACAGAGATCCCCATGGAAGAACCCAACCAAGGAACATAGAACAAAGAAGAAACAAGACAAGAAACTTGTCGAGCCTCAACAACAACCCGAACAAGTTAGATAAAATGAGGAAGAAACGGAGCAAGTAGAGCAGATGGAAACGAATGGCGCAACATTTCCATCACCTCTCCCACCATATATTCCGTCGCTAAAACTAATGCAAAACCAGTGAAAGACTCGAAGGATGAGAAGTTTGGCATCTTCACACCCCTATTGCCAAAGAAAGTACCATTTACTGGGGAAATACTGTAGCTGAAGTTCGCAGACTATGACTTCAACAACATGAAGAAATACCCATAATTCAAACTAGATAGATATATGAAACAAGTAAACTACCCGGAGAGTGGTGTGACGAGGTTAGAGCCACATCAATGAGCGAATGGATTGGCGCAGTTAATATTGATGAACATGTTAAATGTGCTGCACTTCGACAAAAGTTCGGGGAGCATGACTTGTGTGTGACAACTGCTCATACTGGTGCACAACGGATGCATATGGATGGGGAAGAGGATACCTATAGACCCAATGTTGCTATGGAGAATCACGAGACTTCCGTATCAAGGGCGGAACCCCGCAAAAGAATTTGTTGGAAAAGACCAGGACCGCGCCATAGCTGAAAACATGAAGAAGAAATTTGGATTAACAGAAGGGAAGTGAGGGTATGACATAAGCTCAATTTGTGACCAAGGAGTTCAGTTCGTAGCACACATATTGGCTGGGAAGATCATGAGAATGTGTTTGGTTAATGAAGTCCCTGCAGCGGTAGTTTCATTAGTTGTGTGATGCACTAATGGGGTTCAGTACAACTGCGTTGAATACCTTTGCAAAGAATTTCTGGACGACTATCGCGAGGTGTAGGAGAAAGGTACCACATTCCATTATGCATGGTTGATATTGATAATTGAAATGCTAGCATGGAGAGAGCCAAAGCATTCGCAGTTCCCTCTCGTAGCTTCAGATGTTTGTGAAGTTGCGCGGTATGCCTCGCTGTGGTATACCACTCGACCGTCACGAGCAATGGAGAACCAGATGTTTTTTGTATTATACCATATGGATTTGCATATGTTAGTGAGTTAGCACCCTCACCTGTCGCCGAGCATATACGAACAGTATAGTTTTGTTGCAAAGTTTAAGGCCGATTTCCACAAAGTGCATATACAGGCTCGCAGGGACACACAGAAGAAATGGCATCCCCTACCATACTTAGTGACAGAAGATGATATCCTCACACAAGTACATCAGTGGTCCACAGAATGGATGAATGCGCGAAAAGCACAGGAAGGAGATAATGCGATAAAGGAGGAAACAACGCAACATGGCAAAGCGAGTAGGAAGGACACAGACAAGGATAAGCATGAATTAGAGGAAGAGGAGCAACATGATGAGGGTCACTAGGATCCTCCTGAGGTATATTAACAAAATAAGGACTCGGAAAAGACAGAGACAGACCCCGCTGTTGTAGAAAAGAGGAAGGAAGGCGCTGAAGCTGCCTCAAGAACTAAAAAGAAGCAGAAGGCAGATAAGACGAAGGGTATAACACCAATGGTCCTCATTGAAGGGGACAGGATACAAGAAGCAACCACAGAATCATGGAGCAATTTAGAAGATCGCTATGACACACTTCTAATAGGTGTCGAAGAGCAGATTGTAGAACTAAAAATATTGGTGCAAACAATTAGACATCCAACATAGGTCATGGAGAAGATTGGAGAAGAAAGGAAAATATAGCCTATGCTTGCAGCACAATTAGCATCGATACCTACTGGATCCCTACAGTTTGACTCCGCCGAGGTTTAGTAGCAGACTATAGAATGGAGGAATGCCAACATGAACATCACAACAACACCATTGCAAAGATTACATAAGTTGCACTTGGAAATAATAGAGGAGCTGAAGCTGCATGAACAATACACCTTGCAACTGAACATTTAGGTAGAAAGAGAACGGGCTTCGCTGTAGCAGAAGCTTGACTAGATAATCCAGGATAAGGACCAAGTAGTTCAACAACAACAAAAAATCAAGGAGGTGGTTGAAGCAACATGCAGAGAAATTTCAAACCTTGATGTCCGAGAAGAAGAATTAGTAGAGGAAAAGGTCGGGAATCTCAACCTTTCAGTGAAAGGATACAAGCAGAAGATCACAAATGTGCAATTTAAATATGAAATGCAGATCAGTGAGCTGCAAATGAAGCTGCAAACAACTACGCCACAAGAAGTAAGAGAACAGAGGGAGACCGACCTAAAGGCTGCAATCATTGGCATCTCGACAACAGTGGCAGACTGTGGGAAGCTCTTAGATGAAAGCTTACAGATTTGGACTTCACTGCAGGAAGATCCAAATGTGCAGAAAGTATAGGAAGACATTCATCAGAAGCAACATAAGCTAGAAGAGATACATGCAACTGCGAAGACCTTACCAATCTCACAAAATCTCGCCATGATCAATGAGGGAAAGACACTCCATAAAAATATTGGGGAACTAAGGAAGGAAGAACATGTTTTAACATAACTCAACCATGGCAGGATGAGGCTCTCCAGTTGTCCCAGGCAATAGATGAGAAGCTTCAAGAGCTTCGACAAAGGAAGACAATAATAATGTAGAAGGCTGCATAACCTGTCATAGAAGCACTATTGGAAGAGGTGCACAACGAAGAGAAGCAAGTCGCAGAAATTTTATAGTAGTTCAACAATGCCTACAACAATATTGCAACAAAAATCAGAGGCAAAGAAATTGAGTGACTCGGGACGAGTCACATGTGAGTTTTGGGGGCCTGTTGAGCGCAACCCAACTTGGCCTAGTTTTTGGCAAAGACTCAGCGTTTTGTGGAGCGCGTAGCAGAGTGCGAAGTGGAGCGCGCAACGGAGCAGTTTGAATATACCGCGTGGTATAAGGGCTTCAAGATAAGGCAAAGCCCCTTCTTTTTGTAATAATGTAAAAGATCAATGGGTTTTGGGACCATAACTTCTGTATTAGGGAGTCCATGGTATTTGGAACATGGTATTGTAATGATGTACCCTTCGGTGTGATAGTATATATAGGGTCAAATAATAAGAAGAGAATCATCGTTGTGATCGAGATCTGTGTTATGGTCAAACTTTTGTCATCTGTTGTTTGAGAAAAGAAGGCAAGACTCTACAGCTAAGTGCGCAGAGGCCTGAGTCTGCAGCTGAGTGTGCAGGTCAAGAACTATTTGTTGTACAAAGACTCATTATATTAGCAACAATTCTTGTGGCTGTAACGAGACAACCAGAAGCAGGAGGTAAAATACGAGGTACCTTACTGTTAAGTTTAGCTTTTATGGAAGCTTTAACTACTTATGGACTAGTTGTGGCCCTAGCGCTTCTATTTGCGTACCAATTATTGTGACCACATCTACTGGCATGTGATGTTTGGACATAGAATTGAGTCCTTGGATGTATCAAGTTCCTCCAGATCGATGGAACATTTAAGTTCCAATGATCAATTAAGTTTCCTAATTGTAAAACTGCTAGACACGTTCCATAACATTGACGAACTGGTGCAAATAAGCTAGTATGGTCCCTACGAAGCTGCCATGGTGAAATTGGTAGATGAATACAATTCGATCTGCTATTGGTGTCTTCATGTGTATTTTTGCTTATTATCGGTTGTAGCATAGCAGTTTATTACAGTAGCACTTTATTTCAACACAATAATGATTTATGGCTTTATATGATATGTTTAAGTGGTTAAACAAATGCAGCGAAGTAATTTATGAATGCTAAGAGTAAGAAAACATAAAAATATCACATCTCCACATCCCTCAAGGCTGCAAAAACCTGGTTTTGCATCCTCCCATAGTTACTTCAGGTGAGATTGTGATATACTTGCAGGTCATTGTCGAAAAGGCCAGTGATTGAGGGTTTTGTTGGTGCGCAGTATAGATGAAACCTAGGTCAGCCCAAATCATAACCAACACATCTTACACCTCATCAATGGTTGATAGGCTGCTACTTACACAATGTTTAATCCATCCAACCCACCTGATGGATGGGACGTTGCATCGATATTGGAGAATCTTCAATCCCTATCTGATTGAAATCATGACAGGTGTCCTATCTGTATTTAGCAGGGCATATCTAAAATTAAATACACCTATCCACAAACTTTCAAGTTCATTTTCTTCCTAGTTTCCTTGCGTGTCATTCTGTACCATTTTCTCCACAACAACTGTCGCCTTTGCGTCATGATTGAAAATCCAACTCGTTCTTGACATCCTTCATTTCCAGGTTAGTACTTTCTCACTACCAGTCTTCCCTCCTTGAGTTGTTGAGTAGGTTTAGCCTTTGAATATTAAGAATGTCTAAAAGAGCTTATGAAAGGGGTTTATATCATGAGTCAATAGGTGTGAGAGACACCCAAGTTCGTCTCACCGACGTTTTGACCTTAAAGCAAAAATCCTAATTTCTCTTCTATATGATGATGGTCTTATCCAATCAAGGGTTTAAGTTACCTCCCTACCTCATGCTCATTTTAATCCTCTTCAAAAATCAGGCTACCTTTATGCACCCTCACCTGCGCAAGCCTTTTTCTGTTATGTCTCACCTGGTTCGACTCTCTAAAATACAAAAGACAAATCAACAAAAGGGATTAAGACAAACCTAAATAGGGCTAATAAATAAGCGACACTAAAGAAATGTCACATTATAAATATGCATATGAGATACTTTATTATGATTTTAATTCTATATATCACATATAAATTCAAAATACAAACAATTAAAAGATTAAATATCACTAACTAGTATATGTGATTAAACATAATTGGGATATTATCACTATCATAAGAAGTCCTAAAAATGAGGAAACAATGTTCACGAAAAGGGGAATAGTGTCCAAAAGTATTAAATAATATAAAATATGATTTCCACTAAAAAGGGAATAGTGTCCAAAAGTAACAAATAGTATAAAATATGGTTTAATGAAGGGTAGAAGTTTCCTACCACGTATGACTTTTTGAATATCATCTTTTACTTTCATATCTAAATGTCATAAGGTTGAAATATAACACAAAGTTTAGAAATAATCTATTTAAATATTTATTATTTTAAAGGAATGAATATATAAATAATAAAGAAACCTAACTATTAACCTTGACAACTTTAATCTCTATTATTCAAATCCATTTATGATCATTAAAAAAGTAAATTTTAATCCATTTATATTTAAAAGCACTTATCAAATTTTTAATAAGTTTATTCATAGATGCACGAATGGTATTGGATAAAGACTTATATTAAAATATTAACGAATCATTTTATTTCAAATTTAATGTTTTGAGGCCCTAGTCCACTCGTGTTGACGTCATCGGGTCAAAAGAGGGAAGTTAATTCACCACCACCTTACCACTCGATATGAAACGACCATCGTTCGATTATAAAGGGGTTGATTTCAAATTTAAAGTTTTGAGGCCCCAGTCCACTCGTGTTGACATCATCGGGTCAAAAGAGGGAAGTTAAATCACCACCACCTTGCCAACCGATATGAAGCGACCATCGTTCGATTAAAAAGGGGCTTACCATTAAGATTTCATCGGATCACTAATGGTTCATTAACTTCACCTTAGTTCTTCACCCGATATAACATCTCAACCTTCCGTTAAAAATGGCTCTAATCCCTAGGTTGTTTATTCCTGCATCTTAGCTAGGTATTTAGGGATTTTTAGGTGTGAAATTCATTTATTCATCCTTATGAAAAAGTTTATTTAGACTTTGTTCTGGTTAAAGGATTTATTTCGAGCTATGTTCACCCACGTGAAATGTATTTTAGAAGCTAGAGGTATGAGGTTTCATTCAATTATTTCCTTATAGTGTTTTGGGAAGTCATTTCATAAATAAAGGTGCATGAAAAATTATATTACAAAAAACATTGGTGAAGTAAAGAGAGAACATTTACTTCTTTTATTTACATGTTGTTATCTAATTATCCAAAGGATTAACTCTAATTTGTTTACGCAGAAATTGGGTTTCAACGGGTTAACACGAGACAAAAGGCCCATCAACGAATTACATATTTTTCTAATTGTCAAAGACCACGAAGATGAATGAATAAAGTTTCAAAGTTATTAGGAATTATTTGTTAAACAAATGGTTATGTAACAGTTATTAAAAACAATTATTATAAACTTTGTATAAAACCCCTAATTTTCACATTCGAGAGGGGGGTTGGAGGGACAACTTTGGAGGCAAGAATAGACTTATGTTACAGGACAGTCTTATTGCACTTGTTGCACAGGCCGATCAATAGTGTTTTTGTAACCTTCTGTTATGCAATTTGAAGATTGTAAATTTTCAGTCTTCCTTTTCATTTTCATTCTATTTTGTGTGTATACATTGATGCATTATGTGATTTATACAAGGGACCCGATTTCTTGTTTACATTACAGTACCTTACGTAATTTTTTATGCTTTCAGATATTAATATCAAGAAAGGAATCAAAGTTAGGAATTCTGCATTTTGTATTGTTTTATTGACTAAAAACACTTGTTGTTCATTAGTTTAACTACAATATTTCATGTAGATATACATATTACAACAATGTATGCTCCTTCATTTTTATTTCTTGTAATTTATGTGCTTGAATCCAGATATATGTTGGCAATCTGGTAGTTGACTTGATTAGCACCATTTTGTCACAACAATTAGATGATTTGTTTATTTTCAAGTATTCATACTATCAGTAAATGAACATGTCTTAATGCTTTCCTTTTGAGGGAGAATGGAATGTAATAATATGTGATTTTATTTTATTTTGTTCTGATTCATTATGATGAGCAACCGATAAATGGAGTACAAGTACAACTAATATTTCTTTCATTTTTCCTTTTCTTTTGTCATATTCATCTCTAATTTGTGTTATGGCCTTTCTCATTGCATACTTAAGGTTTTAATCATGGTTATTGATATTTTAGTTACTATAAGTTTCCTTTCCCAAAGTTTAACCTCTATTCCTTTAAACAACACACTTCCATATCTTTAAATTGACCTTATTTATTTGCCTAAATAAAACAATCCATTAATTAATATTAATTACAGGGAAGACCCCCTGAGGTTAAGGGAGGCCAGCCCTTTAGCCTAAAGTGGGAGGATTCTTGGAATCCTCAGTGATGTGGTCTCAGGTTGTCCTCAGTTACCAGGACAAGCTGAGCACCAACACATGGAAATTAACTAAAGTATATGGGAATAAAGTTCCTATATAATCAAAATATTAGCTCAAGTTTAAATTTAAATTTGATGGTAGTATCACAAGGGCTTCACTCAATGAACCTCTATCATATCACATGCATTCGTGGCATAGTAAACAATACCATTTTTTGCCTGAATTTTGGAAAATACCTCTAAAAATCAGATTATTTATCCCCCTACCAGTACGAATCCAATACACCTTCCCAATTTAAAAAACCCCTACTTTCACTAGATATTGTAGGTATCCATTTTTTCATTAACATTTTTTATACTCCTTTATATTTATTCATTAACTTTGAGCTCCATTTTTATACCTGTCAATATAAACACCCTTTACCCCCATTATATGTTCAATATATTATGTCATTTTTTCCTCAATATATATCCCCAAGTATGAATGCATGTGGTATGGTATTTCTACCCCAGTGAAGCCCCGATGGGTAGTATATACAAGTGTAACGCTAGATTGATTGCAAAGGGTTATTCATAGAAATAAGGAATTGATTATGAAGACACTTTTGCACCTATAGCTAAATTGAATACCATTAGATTAATGATCACATTGGCTTCTAAGTATAATTGGACACTACATCAATTGTATGTTAAATTACATTTTCTAAATGGAGAATTAAAGGAAGATGTTTATCTTGTTCAGCTATAAGGGTCTAAAAAATAGGGTCAATAACAACTTGTTTTGGGTTTAAAAAGGCATTATATGGAATTAAATAGGCACACGAGCTTGGTATATGAAAATTAATACTTTCTTCTTTCATCAAGGTTTTATTAAAAGTAAGGGTGATCCGATCTTTATATTAAGAAGGATGACAATGGCCATATTGCTTTGATTTCTTTATATGTTGATGATCTTACTAGAACAAGAAATGCTAATGAGTTAATTGAAGAAATCAAAAGACAATTGTCATAGGATTTTGAGATAAATGACCTTGGTTAGTTACATTATTGTTTAGGCCTTGAGGTATGGAAAGAAGATGGTAATACCTTAATCACACAAAGCAAGTATACAATGGAGTTAATTAAAAGGTTTAATGTGTGTGAATGCAAACAAGTGTCTAGTCAATTAGAACAAAATGTTAGGCTTAGTAGTGACGATGAAATAGAAAAAGTGAATGGTACTTTGTATTGACAATTGGTGGTAAATTTGAATTATCTCACTAGAACCATGTCAAACATTGCATATTTAATCAATACACTCAGTCAATTCATGGCTAAGCCTCATGATAGTCATTGTAAAGCAACAAAGAGAGTCCTTCGATATTTGAAAGGGATTGTTAATTTTGGTGTTGAATATACTAATAATTTTAATTTTAATTTGACAGGTTATTCAAATTCAAATTAGGCAAGAGATCCTAGCAACAAAAGGTCAACCATAAGCTATGCATTTGAAATAATATACGAGATCATGTCATAGAACAAAAAGAAGTAGCAAACTATTTCCTTGTCATCCACTTAAGCTAAGTACAAAGCTTTATGCAGTGTTGATCATGAGGCAATTTGATGGAGGCAAATTCTTGAAGATATGAGAGAAAAGCATAAGGTACCAACAATATAACCAAAGTTCCAACAATCTAGAAAGCAACCTAATATATCATGCCAAGTCAAAGCATATTGAGACATAACACCATTTTGTAATAGAGAAGATATAATAAAGGAAATTGACTTGAACTATTGTAATACAAATGATAATGTGGCAAACATCTTTATAAGGCCTCTTGGAAAGGCAAAATTTGAATTTTGTAGAGACAAGTTAGGTGTTGTAGAAAATACATTTTTCAATCAAAGGGAAGTGTAAGAATAAATCTAAAAAAGAATAGGTTTCTATTAGGTGTCAATTTATTAGAGTAGTTCCAATTCATTTTGGTAGAGTATTGCTATTTTTAGCAATATCAAATCCACAAGTTTAGGAATCTATTGAACCATATTTCCTTAATAAATGTAACCCATTCCAAGCAATAATATTCAAATGTGTGTGTGAGAATTCTATCTCACTTCCACAGTGAGTTTTAAGATCTTTGACTCTAGAATCAATATGCACGTAAGTTTGCTTGGCCGATGGGACATTCTTGAAGTACATAACCTTCATGGCCTCTAGCTTTTCCTCAATCTTTCACCACTATATATGCATCACAAGTATAATGGTGAGGGTGCCCAATTATATAACTCAATGCTTGAGTTCCCTTGTGATTGGAATTGGGCCTATCAATCCCTAATTTTAGACTCAAATCACTCTTGGTCTTACTTGATCTTCTAATGGATAGATACATGCAATTAAGATTTTATAAGTGTCTTTGATGGCCTTGGAAATTGACCATGTGTAGTCTCATTAATTACTATAGGGATCAAACCTTGCAGATACTCCTTTACTAAGACAATGGGGTCTTGAGAGCTCTTTAAACGGGGTTAATTCATATGGCTGAACAAGCCTTGGATGTAAGGATTATGGATTATCAAGCTCGCCTCTTAGGAAATTTGAAAGCATATATCACGGCCTCAAGTTAATGAATCAATGTATTAGTTTGTTGATTAGAAGGTAATAAATCTTTCAAATCCAACAAGATATATTGATGGGTACCATCTGATAAGGTCAATGTTATTTCATTAGGAAATGTATGTCTCAGTATGATAGGCGTTAAGGATTTAGTCTCATCATCGAGGAATCATGATTTTGGAGTGAAACATGGAAGATGCAAAATCTCATTGCTAAGGAATCACAATTGTGAAACATAATGGGGAAGAGAAAGTGTCTCATCACCGAGAAATCATGTTTGTGGAGCAAAATGGGGAAAGGATAAAGTATCATCATCTAGAAATTGAGATTGTAGGGCAATACGATTTTTCATTTGACCAACGATAAGCGTTGCTGGGCTTTGACAATCTTCAATAATAACCTTTTTAGTTAGCGACACATATTATTGAGTCCAACAAATCCTTGGTGATAAGGGTTTCCCATTGAACCAACATCGTATAGCTAGGCTTAGTCCATTTGTGTAGAATAGGGTTTTTCTCTACCCCAACGACTCATCGCCTAAGGATGTGGCTAGAGCTTAAGAAGGTCATGAGCTAAGAAGAGTATACCATGTTGAAGTGTTGACTAACATGATAAATGAGAAATCATGAAGGGAGTCATCACATAATATATTTCATTGAGAAATATATGTTACCTCTAAAGATTACTCGGATGTGATCCCTCACATCATGATACTCTTCCTTGACTAAATACTCACATTTGATCAACAACAATCGTGATAACATAGTAGAATAAAAGTGAAATTGCATCCATAAGATGAAATCTGAAGGGGTGAGGATTTAGTTATTAAGGTTGTGATGAGCCCCAAAAATGGACAATTATTTGGGCTCATTCAACCTCCTAAGTTGACTTAATCCACCATTCTCATTGGTTTATTGCATGTTTTTGATTATTTTTATGTTAATAGAGTGAATTTGGTTAGTCATTATGCCAACAAGTCTAATGGGTGCTTTGTGTAGCCTTTTTGGTCCACTTGGAGACAAAATTGAAGGTCTTAATGAGCACTTGGCAGCCAAATTCGTGGGAGAACAAGCTAGAGGATTTGTAGGAAGGTGTCCCCCTCATTTATGGGCCCTTACCTCGAATTCTCCACCATCAGCTCGGAGTTCAAAGGCCACCAAATCAATGAGCACAAGGGCAGCCAAGCAAGTCAAGTAGGACTGCTGTTAACTACAAGTCTTGGGCAGCCAAGTCCCTAAATTTTAGGAGGACTGTTGGGTCCTCAAATTGTATAAATAAGAAGGCTTAGGGCCTCATTTTGGTTAGCCAGTTAGTCATTTTGTTAGCCAGTGGATGTTAGCTAGTTAGCCAGTAGATAGTAGCTAGTAGTTAGTCATTCCATAGCCTTGTTGTAGTCATTTTGTAATTCGATTTGTATGCAATAGATTAGCTTTGCTTTCAGCTCATTCTCAAGCTCTCCTTGTGGACAGTTGATGTAACTCTTCATTCTTGATTAATAAATATGAATTCATCTTTGCACCAGCTCTAAATCTCTCTTGGGAGGCTGTAGCTCTTGGGGTTGGGCCCATCTCAAGCGCCCAGTACCTCCCCTGTTTATCTTTATGTGTGTTTGCTGTGTTCTCAAAATAAAATCTGCTCTTTAGATCTTGCTTTGTTATTTTGGTTGTTTTTGTTGGTTAAAGTAGCTTTTTATGTTTGGGAATCGATTGGTAGGAGTTTGTCATGCATTTAGATCTTTCGGAATGTTCTTGCTCACGTGATGTACATGGTTCTCTTTCCAAACGAGGCTGCTATTTATTCATTTCATTGACAGTTAGATTAAGTTAGCTAGGACTTAGTTTGTTTGCAAGAATTCATTGATTCGGTTGAATGTGCAT
This sequence comes from Pinus tabuliformis, assembly GCA_031772625.1. Classification (NCBI taxonomy): domain Eukaryota; kingdom Viridiplantae; phylum Streptophyta; class Pinopsida; order Pinales; family Pinaceae; genus Pinus; species Pinus tabuliformis. Next base: position 817,132,748 of record CM062818.1, read on the forward strand.
TGTGCAAGGCATCTCTATCACTCACTCACATGGTCAAGCTTCATCAGAGCCATCTGATTCATCCCATATCTAGGCTTCTCGCTTCACACCCATCCTCTTGCCCACATAACCCTACCTTCTTCTCCATTGTTGTCTCAACTACCTTAAAGCCAAATCAGCCTTCCACATATCATCTCACCACTCCATCCATCAGTTCCTGGGTCACTTCAGACCCCCATCCTACCTCCATAACCATCCAGGCATCTTCCATCAATCACCCATCCTCAAAAATCCCATTTCGAAACATCCTATAGAAGAATTACAGAACATCCTGTAGAAACCCCTGCAGACTTCCTGTAGAAGTTCATAAACACGGTTGCATGGCATCCAGACTTTGTGAAACTCTCAGAAAGAATGTTAGGGATCCCTTAGACCCTCTCTGTACCATCCCAACCTTTCCCAAAGCATTTCATCCCTTGATCCATCCCTGCACAGTGGAAAACTAGTTAGAAGCACATGCATGATAATTTCAACAACTTAAGCAAAAATACAAAAAGATGTTTTCTTCAGATAGTGATAACTTAGACACATGCATTTTACCTTCCTAGAAGTAATGGCATCTCTTTTCGTAGTTTGCATTCTTTCCTTTGCATCAGTAGGACTAGTTGGTAGAATTAGGGTTTTCTAGGGTTTGCGTTTCTTTTTGGCTTTCAGTTTCTTTCCGCAAGTAGATTAGCTTCCTTTGAGTTAGCTTTCGTCCATCAGTTAAAAAGCTTCTTCTAAGAGCTCATAGAAGTTGGCTTGAGCCCCTAGCGGACTTGTGCCAGCTGACCAAGTGACAGCTGCGGCAAGAGCTAGTACTTGTGCATACAGCACCGTCGCTTCCAAGTTTGTTACGAACTACCGGGTTGATAAAATTAAAGAAGGGAGTTCTAGGAGTTGTAGCATTATTGCTACAATATTGGGGCCCACCATCTTTTTGGCGCCGTTGCCGGGGAAGCGTCAGAGTATTGGTGATTGCCGCTTTTCTTCTATTTTCCACTACAATCTTCTGCTAAGTAGTTTATTTCATTTCCATTATGCAATTTCGTTTATGCAAAAGTAGATTAGCATTTCCCGCTTTCATAGATTAGCATTTCAATTCCGCAATTTCATTTCTGCAAGCGTAGATTAGCATTTCAATTCCGCAAGCGTAGACTAGCATTTCATTCCTGCAATTTCATTTGAGCAAAATAGATTAGTCCTTTCCTGCTTTCATTTCAATTCCGCATTTTCATTTTAGCAAGATAGTTAGTTGCAGTTCAATCTATTTCAGTTTTGCATGTAGAAGTAGAAAAAAGAAAAAATCAAGCAAAAAGATTTCATTTCATGTCTTGTAGGAGTAGAGATAAGTTAGAAAAATGATTGCACAACACCCCCCTTTGCTTCACACAGCCAACCTTCTCTCTTCTTCGATGGCTGTGACTAAGAAGAACCCCTGGGTGGACATCAAGACATATCTGAAGAACCTCTAGGGGAGAAGAAGAAGAAACCATTCCTCTAAGCGAATGGCTACAAGCAGAAATGTTGGGAGCAACATCTTGTCCAAAGATGAATTTGAAAATCAGATCAAAGATTTCAAGAGTGATATGAGGCAGTTTCTTGCCATGCAACTGGATACCTTGCGGATCCAAAAGAAGCAAGAAGAAGCCAAGAGGGATTTGGCCATTTTTTGTCCTAGGTGCACCAGAAAGCATCCTAGGAACGAATTTCCATTGTACTCCATAGAAGTGTGTTTTGTATGTGAAGAATACCATCCTACAGATCAGTGCCCTTCCTTACCCAGAATCAAAGCTGCATATCAGAGAGCCAAAGGAGCCACTGAATCACTCTATTATATGAACCAAAGTTGGCCGCATGGACCTAGATCTTACCAGCAGGAACTGCAAGGGACACCCGAGACCTATTATGACCCCTATCAAGCCACTTTCATGCCTTCTTGGGGTCCCCCTGCTCATCCTTCCTGGTCTACACCTCCTCCTTGGCCATATTCTCCTTGTTCCTTCACAGATCCATATTATGCCCAACCAGCTGCTCATTCGTTTCACTCTTATGCTCAGCCACAGCCTCAGTGGAATGCACCTTATCAGGAGTGGAGGCCCCAGTACAACTCTCATCCCGCTCATTTTCCTCCACCACCTGCTCATCCACAACCATCGCCTCCTCCTCCACCAAGGCAACCCCAAATGCCTACCCAACCGCAATGCCATCCATCTCCATCTCAATTTCACACCTCCACTCAACTACCCGTACCATTTCCAAAGCCATACAATGGAGTAGCTCAACCCAATTGCAAAGCTGAGGCACAACATGTGCAAATGACTCCTCTTGAGCTCAATGATGTTCACCAAAGCTCAGGAAGAGTGTTGCAAAACAGAGATTATATTGACAACATTGAAGGGCCAAAGGAAAAAGAAGATTCAAAAGAGGAGATCAAAGAACCATGGGCTGCACTTGATGAAGAGAATAGATCAGAATCAAAGATCGAGAGAGTTCCCTCATGGTTATCATCAAATCCTCCATGTACTCAAGAGAAAGATCAACAAAAAGAGGAAGATGAGAAAGTCAAGTTAGAAGGTGACATGAAACATGATCCAGATCAACAAAAGAACCAAGGATATCAAAGCTATATTGAGATATGGTTTCAGAAGGTCACTAAGTTGCAGCGGTACTTTCTTCCTCAGCTTTGTTTGATCCCTCCAAAGCCAGATCATTTGGTCTCTGAGATCTGGATACCTGTCAAAGCATGCATTTCGAGCCTTCACATCATTTTGTCTCTAATCTTGATGTGCACATGGCTCCATTGGAAGTATTCTTATACTTGAGAACGATTTTGTTTTTCAAGTAGGGTAGGGTAGAAAAAAAAAAAAAAAGAGAAAAAAGAAAAAGGAAAAATGAAAAAAGAGGAAAATAGAAATCTAAGGTGAAAACCTCCTCGGAGGTGCCTTAGATTGGCTCATTGATTGAAAACCTCCATGAGGCGGTCAATGGGTTGGAAAAAAAAAAAAGAGAAAAGAGAATAAGATCTTTGGGTGAAAACCTCCCTTGGAGGCGCCCAAGGCAGGCAATTAGGGTGAAAACCTCCATGAGGCGCCCTAGTTGTTTTTCAAAAAAAAAAAGAGAAAAAGAAAAAGAAAAATAAAACTAATTCCATTGGCTAATTGCAGGTTGCAAGAAGGACGTTTCATGACAGGAGGAGCACTCAAATCAAGATCAAAGGAATTTTTCTTGTGCCTTCTACAGGAAGCTCTGTATTTCTACAGGAAACATCCTGTAGAACCTTTGGACGAGCCAAATCCAATTTCAAAAGTGAATCTAATGGTGGGAATCTGTTGATTAGGCCTACAAGCACTTGTGTGTCCATCCCTTGCCTTTCTCCATCATTTTTTCCACCTCCTTGTGCTTCTCATTGTGCTTCTACAGGAACTTCCTGTAGAAATTGTGGGAAACTAGACATGGATTTCAAAAAGTGGTTTGGCGAACATGGTAGCTTCCTCAAGGGTTCAGAAGTCCTCATGCAATCTTCCAACTCCTCCTCCATCATCTCCATACCTGCATCACAGCCCAAGCTCAGTTTTCCCTTCCATGCAAACACTTGCAAAAAGCCTTGAAGCAAAAAGACATAGAACAAAATTTGTTTTTGCCATAACTTGAGAACCATGCATCCATTTGACAAACCGTTTTATGGGGAATTGTACAAGGTTGATGGCAACATGCCTGAGCAGTTCCATGCAATTCCGGTGCACGGTTTCCAAGAAATCAGCCTCCATCACCATCAGCCATTTTTGCATTTTCTCCATATCCGTGCATCCGTTTCAAAACCTATTTCATGGGGATATGCATGTGAGTGATGGTAACCTACCCAAGCAGTTTCAGCCGATTCCGATGCACGGTTTCCGAGAAATCGAGCTCTGAAATCTTCATCCATTTTCCATTTTTCTCGAAATCCGTGCATCCATTGATCACGATTTTGCTATGGGAGATGCATAATGATGATAGAAACATGCTTAGCAAGTTTCAGATCGATCCGCTTTGCCGTTTGGGAGAAATGGCAAAAACAAGTTCTGGTTCTGTGACAATGCAGCAGCAGCAGCTTGAATGTGCAGGTCTGAACGTGGAAATGAACTCCTGCAGCTTGGATCTATCCAGAGGACACCTACACAAGAAAAAACAACCATGAATCATCAATCAAGCCACCATGCAGCAAATGAAGATCAACACATGCATGCAGCAAAGCAACCACGCACGACTTGCAGGTACGTGACTAAACTTGTTCCTCTATTTGCATAGATCTAATCTAAAGCATTGCATGAATGAATGAGATGGTGAGATTCAGTTAGAAAGGTAGCAAGTCTGATTGCACTCATCCAGGGATCATCAACGCATGTGTGTAGTCAGTCACGGGGAATTAAAATTTTTTTAAAAAATAAAATAAAAAAAACAGACAGTGGTAACTCCAGTGCAACTGATTAACGGAAAGAGGCCATGCAGCTCATCACAGCACTGCCGTCTGCATGTGGCCACGTACGCTTGGCCACTGCACTCCCTCGCCATGAATCACGCCAAAATTAAATGACGCTCGGCTGACTCTCACACCCTCTATTCAACTGCAGTTACAACTGGAGCACGCATCCACCACTTCCAGATCAGTTAACCAATGGTCCTCTACAAGTTTTCTTCCTGATTTCTTAGATTTCTGTCGTTTTTAAAAAAATCTCCCACCTATCACAATATACAGACGTTTCTACACGAAGACGTTTTACACAGCAAAGTCTTCCAGAGCAGAGAAGCCCAAGTTTTTCTTCATCCAGTTCGAAGCTTGAAGAAAGAGCGGGATTACTGTAAGAAATTAGTCAGTGGTGGGAACAGGTCCTGGTTAAAGTGCAAATCAAGCTCAAAGGAAACTTTACCTTGGTCGTATTTCATATGACATGGCCAATGATAATATTCTAGAAGTTTTCTTCCAAATATGGAGAGATGGTAGAAGGTTCAGTTGCATATGATTGGAATACCAGCAAATCTAGGTTACAAATCTAAGATACATCATATTTCTTTATGATGGGCAGTTTAAAATGTCTCTATTCTTAGAGATTTATGCATGTTTTTCCGAGGCCTAGATTGTTTGGCTGTATTTGTCTTGGTTAATGTTGTATATATTTTTCACCAACAAGGGATTTGCATTTGTGACTCTCGAGACAGTGGAGGCTACTAAGTGAGCCCGTGAGGAACCAAACAAAACCATTGATGGAAGGATTGTTACTGTGAAACTTGCAGTTGAGGGACAGAGAAGACTGTGTATATATATTGCAGAAATAACAAGGGTTGCATCTCGGCTCTATATTCAGATCTGTCTAGACATATCACAACGAATATATGTGATACTCAGCATACCTATGATTAAAGGAAATATCTATGGATGTATAAACCTAGGAATATGTATGAACATCATCTTGTCAACCTGCAAGTGTTTTCATCAAAGAGATGAAGTTGAAGGATCTGTCCTAGGATCAAGGATCTCAGCATTCAATTTATATTAGCCTGCATACCTCAGTGTGAACTGTAATTTGATATCTCTCAATGGGTATTTGAAATAAAATTCCACGGTTGCAATCACAGTTTAGACACACATGGAGATCTAACCTTCAGATAGACTTCATGGATATGATAAAGAAGCAACAGTGAGGGTCTCAATGATGATGTAACAAACACAAGAAAGACCACCATAGAAGGAACAGGCAGAGGAATGAGGGAAAAGGACAAGTTGTTGAGGCCAAAGCAGGGGGTGGTAAAATAACACAAATGCCAAGGGCACCATTTCTTCCATATGATTGCATATACTTGTGCACTCATAACAAGGCTGAGGATTCACTAAGAAAAGCAGCAGACAGTGAGGAAGAAGAGCAGAAGGGCGAGATGACGAAGGCTGCCACAGCCAAGCTGAAAGGAAAAGCACCCTCAGCCAAGCAGGCTAAGACAGTGCCGACTGTTTCTACAGGAAGACAGAGAACTGTTAGCAGACTGTTTCTACAGGAAGACATAGAACTGTTAGCAGACTATTTCTACAGGAAGACAGAGAACTGTTTCTGCAGGAAGTTTGAAAAGAGGGAAGCCAAAGGAGAAATTAGCCGAGATGTTAGCCAAAGAAGCCCCCAGGGCCATCAAAGACGAGGAGAGAGATTGGTTGCTCAGAGGATGAGCAACACTTTCAGTAGGGGGGTGATGATGAGCCCCAAAAATGGACAATTATTTGGGCTCATTCAACCTCCTAAGTTGACTTAATCCACCATTCTCATTGGTTTATTACATGTTTTTGATTATTTTTATGTTAATAGAGTGAATTTGGTTAGTCATTATGCCAACAAGTCTAATGGGTGCTTTGTGTAGCCTTTTTGGTCCACTTGGAGACAAAATTGAAGGTCTTAATGAGCACTTGGCAGCCAAATTTGTGGGAGAACAAGCTAGAGGATTTGTAGGAAGGTGTCCCCCTCATTTATGGGCCCTTACCTCGAATTCTCCACCATCAGCTCGGAGTTCAAAGGCCACCAAATCAATGAGCACAAGGGCAGCCAAGCAAGTCAAGTAGGACTGCTGTTAACTACAAGTCTTGGGCAGCCAAGTCCCTAAATTTTAGGAGGACTGTTGGGTCCTCAAATTGTATAAATAAGAAGGCTTAGGGCCTCATTTTGGTTAGCCAGTTAGTCATTTTGTTAGCCAGTGGATGTTAGCTAGTTAGCCAGTAGATAGTAGCTAGTAGTTAGTCATTCCATAGCCTTGTTGTAGTCATTTTGTAATTCGATTTGTATGCAATAGATTAGCTTTGCTTTCAGCTCATTCTCAAGCTCTCCTTGTGGACAGTTGATGTAACTCTTCATTCTTGATTAATAAAGATGAATTCAGCTTTGCACCAGCTCTAAATCTCTCTCGGGAGGCTGTAGCTCTTGGGGTTGGGCCCATCTCAAGCGCCCAGTACCTCCCCTGTTTATCTTTATGTGTGTTTGCTGTGTTCTCAAAATAAAATCTGCTCTTTAGATCTTGCTTTGTTATTTTGGTTGTTTTTGTTGGTTAAAGTAGCTTTTTATGTTTGGGAATCGATTGGTAGGAGTTCGTCATGCATTTAGATCTTTCAGAATGTTCTTGCTCACGTGATGTACATGGTTCTCTTTCCAAACGAGGCTGCTGTTTATTCATTTCATTGACAGTTAGATTAAGTTAGCTAGGACTTAGTTTGTTTGCAAGAATTCATTGATTCGGTTGAATGTGCATTGTGCAGGGCATCTCTATCACTCACTCACATGGTCAAGCTTCATCAGAGCCATCTGATTCATCCCATATCTAGGCTTCTCGCTTCACACCCATCCTTTTGCCCACGTAACCCTACCTTCTTCTCCATTGTTGTCTCAACTACCTTAAAGCCAAATCAGCCTTCCACATATCATCTCACCACTCCATCCATCAGTTCCTGGGTCACTTCAGACCCCCATCCTACCTCCATAACCATCCAAGCATATTCCATCAATCACCCATCCTCAAAAATCCCATTTCGAAACATCCTGTAGAAGAATTACAGAACATCCTGTAGAAACCCCTGCAGACTTCCTGTAGAAGTTCATAAACACGGTTGCATGGCATCCAAACTTTGTGAAACTCTCAGAAAGAATGTTAGGGATCCCTTAGACCCTCTCTGTACCATCCCAACCTTTCCCAAAGCATTTCATCCCTTGATCCATCCCTGCACAGTGGAAAACTAGTTAGAAGCACATGCATGATAATTTCAACAACTTAAGCAAAAATACAAAAAGATGTTTTCTTCAGATAGTGATAACTTAGACACATGCATTTTACCTTCCTAGAAGTAATGGCATCTCTTTTCGTAGTTTGCATTCTTTCCTTTGCATCAGTAGGACTAGTTGGTAGAATTAGGGTTTTCTAGGGTTTGCGTTTCTTTTTGGCTTTCAGTTTCTTTCCGCAAGTAGATTAGCTTCCTTTGAGTTAGCTTTCGTCCATCAGTTAAAAAGCTTCTTCTAAGAGCTCATAGAAGTTGGCTTGAGCCCCTAGCGGACTTGTGCCAGCTGACCAAGTGACAGCTGCGGCAAGAGCTAGTACTTGTGCATACAACACCGTCGCTTCCAAGTTTGTTACGAACTACCGGGTTGATAAAATTAAAGAAGGGAGTTCCAGGAGTTGTAGCATTATTGCTACAATATTGGGGCCCACCAGGTTGTCAAAATAATGGGAACATGTTATATTTCGACAAAATGCCTCGCATCTAAAAACATGGCAAGGAACGATGTCAACATTGTCATTGGAAAGCCATTGATAGATGATTCCTTATGAGATCGTCTATTAAAATCCAAGGATATTAGAGATCAGTTGTAATCAATTGTCATTACAATGGATGAACAAGATGCAATGGTTGTAACTTTTAAAAGTTTTCCTTCTTCCCATGCAAATTTAATGAGATTTTGAATATTACTAACACTAATAGAGATATGGCATTTGATTAATTGAGCACTAAGGTTTTGCAACAAAACAAATGGAAAAATCAATTTGGGAATAACAATGCTAATGAGTCCTTTGAGGTAGCACTTGTAACAAAGTTTAAAAGCAAGTGAAATAAACATAGGAAAACGAATAATGGTTACTCTTTTGAGTTAGATGCAAATAGAAAAGGAATTAAATGATTTTGTTGTGGAAAATTAGGGCATATAAGCAATGCTTGCAAGAAGCAGTTATGGGATGAAAAGAACAACGAAGAACATTCTTTCAATGATCATTTAAAAAAGAAACATGTTAATGTGGCCAAACATAAGGAGAAGGAAGAGTTATAGGTGGTCATGGCTAATGACAAAGATTCAAAGACTAGTAAGGTTGATTGGTTATTTGATTTATGAGCATCTAAATAGTTTACTAACAATATGGATTGCTATATTGATTTTGTAGAGGATAAAACTCAGTGTAATTATATTGTATTGAATGGTAGAGAAAAATATAAGGTTAAAGGAAAGGGAAATGTCCTACTTCAACTAAGAAGTAAGAAGTTAATGATTAAAGATGTTTATTACGTTCCTTAGTTGGAGAACAAATTTCTTTTGATAAGTGGTATAATAAAGCATAACACACAATCACATATAAATTTCAATAATAATAGGTGTTTTATTGTCAACAAGAATATAAAAAAGATGGTTGCTATGGTTGGTTTCTATTGATATATAGAAGTTGAGAATGCAAGGTACATTCAACAGAAATATGGTTGCAATTTCACTAAAAAAATAGCCATAATGCCTACGCCAAAGAGGTGTGTGGTGAGAATGAACTCAAGAAATGAAGCCCTACATGATGATATTATTCAAACAAAGTCAAAATCAACGAAGAAGAGAAGGAAAACAACAAGTATATTGTGCATTATCTATTTAGTTCATAAGAAGAAGATCCTCAAGGAGGTTGAAAATGATGTGATAAAGAGGAAGACCCTTAAGGTGGGTGAAGATGATGGTGCTTTTTTAGAGAAGCAAACATGAAATCTTGATATCATGGACTACCAAGATGTGGAGAAGGCAAGATCAATGACCAACCCAAGTCCTATGCCAATTGTAGAAATATTGACTACTCAACCAACATTGGATCTCATTTGGCTTATCAATTAATGGTCAAACAAAAGGACGATAACATAGATTGTGCTTCATCGACCTTGCTAGATAAATTCACTTCCAGTCACTATTTTAAAAAACTTATTTAGTGGACTGCAAACATCTTGCTTGTTTAAAGCTTTTGTCTTTTTATATTTTGAAAAAGCATTTAAAATGACCATTATGGAATGGTGTTGGAGATAATGGTCATGTTTAAAACATATGACTTAGATGAATAATAATTGCTCACTAATAAAGAGATGAAATACTGGGGCATTTAATGTAGTTATTAAAGTAGTTGTTAATAGTTAGGTAGGTAGGAGTTGTGCAATGTACTCCTCCTTTCTCCTACTTTGGAATGAGACAACACATAATCTAATAAATCAAACCACTCTTTCACATTCATATGTATTCTTTTCCGTGCATGTGTGTGTAAAATCTCATAGAACATACTATATCTATCATTAAAGAGAACACTCTTCATGAATGTAGAAGAAACATTAATTTAGTCTTATAACCTAGGCTTCTAATATTTGACACTAGTGCTTGAAACTATCTCTAATAACCTTCCAAATTTTGTTGCACACATGTCATGAGAAACATATATAGACACTCTTTTTAGATAGTTTGGCTTATAAAAAGCTAACCGTTCTTCCATGATATGAATCGCCCAACATCTTCCATGTTGCGCTAAATTTTCAAAAACATCACCTTGATTGCATGAAAGAAAAACTATATCAAGGTAACCTAATTGAACAACAATGTTCATCATCTTTGATATGTTGCACTAATGTCTCCAACAAGATTTCAATAAGCATTGATTGAAGTAAACTCCAAAGTCACTTTGCTTAATGAACAAGTAACTTTTCTTATTGCTTAAAGCATTAATTCCACCACCCAAAATAAGGATATATATATTCATAATATTATAACAATAATCTAATTCAAATCAAAGCTTAACTAGACAAATTGACATATGTATCCATAATAGTATGAGCTCCTCTTGTTAATGGCACAAGGGATGCTCTAGTTGATAGGCAAGAAAACCCCTCAATGAAATAATTCGACTACTTTTTTTCCACTGGAAAAATCGTAATCTTTCATTATGATTGAAAGATTACATCATGTAGATGCCTTTCGGCATATGCTGTAAAAAAAATTTCAAAAATGGTGCTAAAAAATGATGCATAGATCCTTCATCACCCCGCAGGGTGTACGGATTTCAAGAAATAAACATGTAAAGAAAAAATATTAATGTACAGGTGGGGAAAAGTCAGAGTTTTAGCCCTTTTTTCTTCTCAACTTTTCTCCAACCCCCCTGTGATGTGCTAGTGTTGTTTCAGCCACAGGTTGTGGATTGTCTTTATCAAAATCTGATGTGTCTGATATGTGTTGACGTTTATTTCTGCCCATATCCATAGTATCTGATATCCTTGCCAGTGTTGTGTCTATATTTTCCTATGGATTTGTGTCTTCTATTGCTGGTTCTTTGTTCATCTGATTGGTTTGATTGGGGTTAGAAAAATCCATCTCTTCTTCCTCCTTGTCATCCGAGGGAGGTGGAGGAAATTGCCACCCCTTTACTTGTTTTTCCGTTTTCTTCTTTCTGCAATTGTCTTTTTTGACTGCTGGACACTTGCTTTGTACGTGTCTTGTTTGTCGGCAAATTTGGCATCTGAATGCAGTGTTTTCATAATCTAGAACCTGTGTCCAGCTCCTCTGTCTATGCTTCAACTGAATCTGGTTTGGCAGGCCTTTATTGAGGTCTACTTCCACACATATTCGTGCAAAAGTATAAATTCTTTCCTCCACTCGTTGGGTGTCCATTTTGATGTGGCGCCCAATAATATTTCCAATTCCAGCTAGTACTTGGTGATTCCAGAGATGTATTAGGAGATTGTGTAGTTGCACCCAAACTGGCATTTTGGAGACGACCATTGTGTTTGCATCAAAATCTGGGAACCATGGTGTGATGAAGAGTCTAGTGGATCCCTAGAACCAAGGTCCTTCCTGTATTACTATGTCTCTATCTATTGCTGATGAAAATTTCACTATGAAAAAACCCTTGGAACAGAGATGTATTTCACATTGTGTGGTCTAGTTTGTGAAGATCCAGTGAAATAGATCAGCTGGTTTGGGACAAAAGCAGTTAAATCTACATATTATTGCTTGTCTTTCATATATAGTGCAATGCTCATCTATTTCTGGTGTATCTATGTTGTATTCTGGGGCATGATTCAACGATTCCACAATGTATGGCTTGGCGTCCATACCTGATTGATTCGGTGCTACTCCTTCTGTGTTTTTCCCTTGTAGGATGTTTTTGAAGGAAATGCTGCCTGGTTTTTTCCCTATTGAACCAGTACCACTTCCTTCAACCCTGTAAGGATTCCTGCTATTGATGGTTGCGCCCCCTCTTATTCTTAGATTGAGGATGATTGTTGACAGGGGTGCAATTTTGTATTCCCAGAGGTATTTTGTGTCTTGTAGCACTCTGCCCCCATGTATCAGATTTTGTGATCTGATGGGGTATCCCAGCTGTTGCATTATAATTTTCTGCATTTGCTTAACATAATCTGTCTCTTTTACCCAAATTAGTTTCGATTTTCCTTCCGGGATTTTTACAAATACTTGGAAACCTCTTACCGGGGATCCAGATCTTGTATTCGGCAGATCTAACCCTGAGATTCTACTCTGCGTCTTTTGCTCACCTCTAAACAGCTTATACAGTGAGTGGGCTTCCAGATCTGACCAGAAAAGGGGTCGATCTACAGTACGAGGGTCTGGATCGAAGAGCCCAGGGCTCGATCTGTGCATAATGCCACGGATCAAGGAAAATGTTGCCCAATCAGGGCTCAATGGCGGTCACTCGAACAGATGGAAATCAAGATCTGCATCATAATAGTACAGATCTGAGGTCTGATATGCAAAAAGCTTGATTGTTTCTTCATACCTTTGGCGGTGTCGGCGATTGTCCGTTCTGATAACTCCATTGTTGCTCAAGACAACACCATCACAAAGCGTGATCTCAGAGGCCCTCGCCCTTGTCCACCCACATCCACGGGTATCCTTTGCGTCTGCATGAAGAGCAGCTCCATGGCCGCCTATGCCGGCTCCAATGATAATCAAATCGAAGTCAAAAGCTGTGACGTGGCTTCCGATTTCTGAAGCCGATGCCCTCACTCTATAGCCCTGCAATCCTGTCCTTTCCGTTTGCCGGGCAGCCAACGCCGCTCTTCTGAAACATCGCTCGGCAGGTTCTCCTAAGATTTCCTTGCGCAGACCACAGAAGGTAAGACGAGAGAGCCCGCCATCATTGGAGACCCCACAGTTGTCAGCCTTGGGAGGCTGCGAAGGAGCATACGAAAACACTGCAGATTGTGCGGCCTGCATGACTACCAGGTTTCGAAACCCTCGAACCCTCCTTCCACACCTCTTTTATTTCCATGCGATATCTAATTCGACTACTAATATACAAAGTATATTGAATTAATGTTGTTACCATTTTTATAATTTTTTTTAAATGATCTATTCGCCTTATGAAATATAACTAAATATTATTTATGAAATCTAATTTGAAATGCTTATGCCCATCAATAATATACACCATCATTTTTCATTACTTACACATTAACTACGTTCTTCATCAATTACACCACTTATATTAACAAAACCAAACCTTAATGGCTCATTCTAAGCATTCGAATAGTGATAAAAAAGTCTCCAACTTATAAACAATATCCACTCATTTCATGTTAGGAACTTCAAAATCTCAATTACTACAACAAACCACACAGTCTTAAGGCATGGACATTGTAATTTAGAGTCACGTTGTGGCTATCGATTATGGACACAATAACCAAGTTTGAGAATTTTGATTTATATTTTTTATGGCCATCTAGAGCAATTGCTAGGCTTTGCTCGTTAATGCTGCTTCCACACTGAAATTTATTATTGAAGTTTAAATAAGCAGTGTGCTTTAATTTTAAAATAGGATATAGAATTTTATTATTAAAGTTTAAATAATCATTGTACATTGATTTTAAAATAAAATAGTTGAAAGAAATCCTGGTTTATCCCACATGCAAACTAGGAAATTAAAAGCCTGGGGAGGAAGAGTATAAAAGGGGGAAACGAGAAAATTAAAAACATACTTACCTGGGCGGGGTCAATCGATGATCAAGAAGGTCGATGGCCTAGGAAGACCACTTCCATTGCACTTGGGAGGGGGGTTTACCTAGCATCTCCCACTGAGGAGAGTGCACGTCATAATTTGTGGCAGCGGAGGCTCGCGTTCGCGCGGCCTCCAACCCAAACAATAAAAAGTTAGATGGTTCGTGGTTTATTTTGCCCGTTCCTCGATGCAGAATTTCTAATGTTTTGATAATGTTTGATGTTGTAAATGACCCTGGTTTCTACTGTTTTGATAGTGTTCGATGTTGTCAACGAATCTGGTTTTGATAAGTTTGAAACTCTCTATGGTATAACTGAATCTGCTTTTAAGAAAGTATAGTGGTTTATGTTCTCGCTGTATCTGTTAAACAAAATGTTAGGCCGCGATTGCTGGTCAACACTTGTGATTGTGCGGCGATAAATACTGGAAAAATGGGCCTTGCCCTTGTATTATTGTCAATAACTCTGGTTTCTAATGTTTTGATGGTGTTTGATGTTGTCAACGAATCTGGTTTTAGTAAGTCTGAAACTCTGCTCTATATGGTATCACTGAATCTGGTTTTTTGAATCTGGTTTTAACAAGGCTGAAACTCTTTTAGGTTATCACTCTTTATGAATCTGGCTTTAGCAAGTCCGAAACTCTCTATGTTATCACTGAATCTGCTTTTACGAAAGGATAGTGGTTTATGTTTTCACTGAACCTGTTTTACAAAATGTTCGGCCACGATTACTGGTCAACACTATGATGGTGCGGCGACAAATATGGAAAAAGGGTAGTCTAACACCGTTCTTGGTATTCTTTGTGTGAAAGAGATGATAATGTTTGTGTTCAAACCCTATCATAGCTTCTTTTGCAGAGTACATATCTTCCTGACCCTTGCCATGCTCTTTTTTCACATATTTCCCATTTTAGGACATTGTTAGAAAAATGGATAACCAAAGGAAAAGTCTAGTTTTTTATTTTTCAAGTGGTTTCTACCACCACCAATGTCCCGACATACCTCTTTCAAGAATGTACCTTATATCCTAAATGTGCAGTGTAATTTCCCGAGGAACTAATTCTGCACTAGATTGTTTCATCTCCTAACTGCTAAACCTTTTATTGTAATGCGTTGTTGTCCTTGCACGAAGAGCTTCAAAATTTGTGCCTCCTCTCCTCAAAGTAGTAGACAATCTGCTCATTTCCATCATTGGTTCCAAAGAAAGATCTGGGTCTAATAATCAGAGGGTGAGGTAATCTGTGATTTCCAGCAAAACCCACTAAAACAGTCCCTTCCTATCATAACTTTGTCCCCATTCCCAACTCTCTATGCCAGCTAATTTCCAACGAGTGAGACAGCTTTGACTAGACCCTTTTAGTATCTGTAAATCAGGGTTTCAACAGAACAACACGCAGATATGCGAATTGAAGCATGTGCATTAGCAAGCGTATTCTTAAAATATGTGATATAATCTTCAAAGTCAGCACTTAGAATTTACTCAAGGTTGATCTCGCATACGTGAATGATTGGTGCTAGGTTCAAGTGGGCAATGGAGAGATGAAATAGATGAAACCGGCAAGGTAGTTACAAATCTGATCTTGTTGATTAAAAGTATCCTAGAACTGAATCATTAAAGCAGGGGAAGCAAGCACAATGTGAATGAATTTTCAATAGTGAAGAATTGGTGTAAAACTAGCTAAGTTGACTTCCATTAATCATAGATGACAGAAGTACATAGCTGTGATAAATTTCATATACAAACTTGTTCCAGACTGATTGTCGCTACTTCGGACCTCGTTGATATGCAAAGATCCTTAACATGAGCCTTTTGACCTGCAGATTGGATGAATAAACAAGAAGATAAGAGTACTCATATAATAGAAGATGAAAAACATTGGACAATGGGTACCCACCTCAAATGTAGAGCCAAAAGGTCACGATCATCGTAGATAATCTCCATTCTATCCTTCAACCCTACGGCGTTATGATTCCCATCTTCAGTTTATCCTTTATTTTAGGCTAGCAGCATTAGATTCCAATCACATTAGTTTTCGTAAATAGGAAAAGGCACCGAAGGAGCGCACCCTTCGTTATTCATGAAAAATCAGAACAAAAAGACAGCAATATTTTTGGCTGAAAAGGTAGTGAACTTCTGCATTTGTTTGCATTCAAAATTTTGCACAAAAATCCCGTGGAACATAGAGCCTTGATCATGTGTATCGTTGGATGAATTCCTTGGCCCCCATGTTAAAGTCAAATTTACTATGATATTGTGGATTTTGACGTTCGTAGCTCCCCACTAATCAAATAGCGTGCTTACCTTACAAAAAATATGGGAATTGTTTAATTTTTTTTTAATTCGTCAGTGAACATAGCCATTGAGACATATCTACTATCATATCCAAAAATGGACCATACCAATCTTCATGAAGTTCTATTGTCACTTACTCCAAAGGGCTCAAGCATGCTGATATAATTCTTGTGTAGGTCTCTCTAGCCTCTTCAAAAAAGGCATCTTGTCACCAAATATTCACATTCTTTTCAGAGACCATGCATAGATCAATATAACGTTTAAGATGATTAAGCAAAATTGGATGGCGTTGATGTTCATGGTTTGAACTTGACCCTATTCTAATATATCTACACTCGGATCAGCATCATCGGAGACATTGCTTCTTAAAAGCTATATGCTTTCAACCTCCTAGGGCCTCAATTTCAAGGAGGATCTGGCCCTTCCCGCATGTCTTACAAATTTGTAGTAACAGAACATGAAGCAAACAACCAAGCCACGTATGGTCTCTGTTGCTCCTTATAGGCATATGAGTGGTAAATGCACATTTCAGGGATAACTTGCAGGGATGTCGAGGGACTACAGATACACACTTATTTTTTCTTTAGGATAGTCCCCTCTTGTGATGATTTTCCATGGTTTTGCTTAAGGATTGATGAGCATAGTGGTCCTCTTTCATGGATCATGTGGTTGATTTCTTTGGTTTCTTGTAATGCAAACTCTCTCACATCATGGTGCTTGGATGATATCATCTTTAGTGCTACATTTCACTCTGCATGCTCTAGTTCACTTGATGTCTATCATACAGATTTATGCTTGGTCCAAGAAGCTATGATTGATATGTTGGAATATTAAGATTAGGATATAGAAGTATGTCCAGGAAAGCCAATGAGAATGAAAGTACCAGCATAATAGTTCCTGGAACAACAATTTTGTATCAAATTTTAACCTTCAAGGAGAAATTTGTAAATGTTCCTGGTCTTGAAACTTGTGAGGTTGAGATCAGTCAAGACAAATCTGAATTGGTAATGAACAAAGGAGCTTTGCAGAAATTGTAGATCAACCTCACAGAGTTTGCTGCTGAGACACTTCCAGATGAAAACTAAGGGGACATACAATAATAGAATTTTTATTTTTATTTTGAAAAGGGAATGCTTCGTTTCATGGAATCTATGTCAGTTGCAACATGTAAGAAGACAGGGTTGGGAGAAGATAAACAGCAGAATTGAATGGTTATGCGAGCTTCATCTTTGAAGTATTTCTGTCCTTTTGATATCAGCTACTTGGTGAAATGTAATCCTATTCTTGGATTCCTTTGCATATTTCCAGTTCACTTAAGCTAAAGAGAGGGTGCTTAAAGCCATCAAATTCTGCCTTGTTTTATGAAGAATTTTTGTTGGTTCAGTGCCCTATTCGACCTCAATCTGGGTACTTTAAAGAAGAATGTATTCAGCTGTTTTGAAGTCTAATATTAACCTCATTCAGAGTGCTGTCAGGATGGATGATTTCAGACTTGAATAGGGATTTGGATTCGCTTTTCCAAGCATTGCCTTGTGATATTTTGGATAAAACTGTGTTATTTCGGAAGAGGAGATAAGTGCTCAGCAAAAGAGATTTACTCTAACCTTTTCTCATCTATGACAAACCATTTCTAAGCTGACGTGGAAAATACACATGATCATCTTCAGCGCCCTAACCAAGGAAGACAACTTGGTCATGATTGACTTGGTTTAGGTCAAACCAGGAAACATGAGGAGAATCACCTTGCTTGACATGAAGATGTGGCACCTCAAGCCTAAAAGAGATAAGCAAAGCAGGCATGGTCATAAACCCTAAAAGGGTTAGGTCAGCCCTACTTGTATATTCACAATTTTAAGGTCGGTCCTACTTGTATTTGTTACCCCCTGATATCTAAGGGTAGCTAGAGGAGATTTTTCTCCTACAGTCCCGATCACAAACATCAGTTCCACAGATGACATCCATGGTTCCCCACAAACAGTGGACAAATGATGTTTCCATTCTTTCATATTAAGTGTTAATGCCTTACGTATTTGACATGAAGTAGTGACCATTGGTTGAGTCAGATAATGGATCATGATGTTCTAAATTTGTGCCTTTTGCCTTGTTTCACATTGGCAGTCATCGTCATCTTAAATTAAAGTGCTGTCACTCTTGGATTGAGTTGTGCCACTGGGGACCTTGAAAGGTGTAGCATACCCATATACCGTGTTGTCACTCTTTGGTTAGTTGCATCACTGGGGAATTTGAAAGGTGTAGCATAGCCATATCGCAGCCACACTTAACACTTTCATATTTCCTAATTTCCCTTATTCCATTCATGATTGGTTGTCATGTCACAGAAAGGTTTGTGCCTCATAGTTCTATAGATGGAGCTATAAGATTGAGGTTGATTCAATTAAATTAAAGGAAAAATAAAGGAAAGAGTAAGATGTAAAGGTCAAAATGCAAAAGAAAATGAAAAGATATTAAGGAAATGTCAAAAGCCAAAGCAAAGCTTCAGCAATTCCCCCTCACGGTGAAGTCATTACCCCAAGTCCTATGCAATAAAATGCATACCTAAAAAGGACTAAATTAAATTATTTCAAGTCCAATGTGATGAAATGCATATACATAAAGCAAGGGGACTCAATGAAATGAAATTAAAAGTAAAAAGGAAACAAAAAGAAAAAGGGCAAGCAAAGGGGTAGTGAGAAACAATGTTGAGGAAGGGGTAACTCAATGCATAAGCTCTCCCTCAACAAATACACCCACGTGAACACATATCTTAAGCAGCGTAACATGACTATACAATACAATTCATTAAGTTATCTCCCAAAACCATACCTTCTAAAGGTTCATGCTTCATAGAGCTTGGTTGTCCCACTTCTCTTGGAGGACGTTGGTCTACTTTTGATGTCCTTGCATCCTTTGGGAGAGGATGTACCACCTTTTGAGGAGAACATTGCACTTGGAGGATTAAATGTTGCACCCTTTGGAGAGAACATTTCACTCCGAAGCCCCTACATATGCCTTTTGGACATCATTTGATTGAGTTATCCACTCTTAGGAGACCAAACATGCCACAAATGCGACTTTGAGCATGCATTGATGGAGGATGTCATAACATTGAGCACTTTTACTTCATTTTTGTTAAAATTGGAAACTGGGGCCAAATTCCACCTTGGGACAACGCATGTTATGGAGATGATGATTGCATTAAATTCCTCTTTTCGAGAGGACCAAAATTGATATAAAGATGATCTAATTTGGACAAGCAGAAGCGTGTTTTTGAATGTTAGGTCCCTATAATACTAGTGATTCCCCCATTACTATTGTCATTGTATCCCTTATTGTTATTGTTGTGCCCCTATTGTCCCCATATTGTTATTATTGTGCCCCATAGAAGCCCACTATTATTATTGTTATATCGGTTTTGATTATATTGTGCCCCTTAAACTCCTATATATAGAAATGAGGTTTGTCATTTGTATCATCAAAGAATGGTATATTTGTGTAATGTAAAGGAGGTTTCCCCCTCGAAGAGGCTGCTTTTGAAGGCATTGATCTATTTTTTTCTTTTATTTTATGAGATGGTTGCATAACATTTGGTATCAGAGCTTTGGATTCTAAGGTTTCGCTGCTCCAAACAGGTCATCATGGAATTTTCGCTATAACTTTTTTTCTGCGACGTTCCATAAGCTAAAAAAAAACCCATTTGAGCTGAAATCTCTTTGAACGTCGGGTTTGAATTTCAAATATTTTCTCGCTATATTTTCAGAGATGTGATCCAAGGAAGTTAAGGTTTTTGCAGGATCCCGAATTATATCTCAAACGTGTGACTTGGGGAAAATCGTCATAACTTTCTTTCTGAGGATCAGATTGAAATTTCGTAAGAAGTTATAGAAATATGACAACTTGTAGTTTTCTGTGTATCGGTTTTAGGTCCTAAGGTCGAAATAGTGACACGTGGCACTTCGTACAAGTTCTCTCTATTAAACTAGTCTATAATCCGGTCATCGTGGGAGGTTTGGCATAACTCTTCCTTGGAGAATCCAATCTTGATCAGACTTGCGGGGTTGGAAAAAAGACTCAGAGGGCTAACACAATGCGCAATTTCATACCTTGGCGATCTGAAATTACAGTGATACAACAGATTCAATATCGAGCTCCCACAGAGTGAAAAAATGTGTAGTTTTTTTTTTTTTTTTTTGCATAAGTTTGGTTTGAAAAAATAGTTTGAAGGAAATTAAAGGGCATAGTGAAGCATTATTACAATTAATTGATGCCCCGAAAAAAGAAAATGGAAACACCTAGTAAGCAACTTGAAAGCTAAGATGGATGGTATAGAAGAAAAACTTAAAAGCAACATGGAAGATTTGAAAATTTTGCTACAAGAAATGTTTACTAATGGCGAAAGGGTAGTAAAGGAAACTCATAAGGAGAACCAAAGAAATGTTAATCATGATTTCATAGACTCTGACGGTGGATTAAAGACCCACCATGTTCCAAAGATCAATATGAGAAAGTTTGATGGCAAGGATCTTGTAACATGGATACTATAGATGGAGCAATATTTCGGTCTCCATAATGTGCAAAACACACAAAAGATATGCATTGCAACTTTATATTTGGAACCAAATCAGTTAGTATGGTATCGATGACTTTTTGCTCGTAAACAAATTGTCACTTGGGCAATTTTTACGGAAGAAATGATGGCACATTATAAGGATACAAAAAGCAACACTTCTTTTAGCCAATTGATAAATCTCAAACAAAAGGGATCAATGATGGAGCACATTGAAGACATCCAAAAATTGAATATATAAGGGTAAAAGATATTCCTGAGGACCATAGGATTGATGTGTTCATAGGGACTTTAAAGGATAACATCCAACATGAGGTTCGACTTTGGGAACTTAATTCATTGGAGAAGGCATTCAGGCTGGCAAGAAAAATGGAAAGCAAAATTATGGTCACAAGGAAGCCTACCACTCACAACTATAAAGATGGAAGTGTTGTTGCCCCTAGCGTTCCACAACCTACAAAGTTGACACCACAACAATTGGAAGAAAAAATAGAAAAAGAGCTTTGTTACTGTTGTGATAGAAAATACACTAAAGGTCATAAGTGTGCTGAGAAGAAATTATTTTACATAGATTGTGAAGAGGAGGAAAAAAAGGAACAAGAAACATCAAAAGAAGAGGATATACACTAGGAACAAACCCTAGAGAAAGAATAAATGAATCCGACCATATCTTGTATTGCATTGGCCAGAATTACCACTCCTCGAACTATCAAGATAAAAGGATATATTGAGAAGAAAAAGGTAATAGTGTTGATTGATTCAGGAAGTACCCATAATTTTGTTCATTGTAAGATAGCTAAGGAATTGAATTGCTTCCTATATCCATCACCATAGTGTCAAGTGATGGTTGCAAATGAAGGAACCATAAATTGCTCTGGAAAGTGCCATAATATCAAGCTATCCATGGGAGAATATGTATTGAATATCCCAATGCTTTTCGTTCCAATGGGTGGTGTTGATGTTGTACTAGGAGTCCAATGGTTACAATCCTTGGGTACAATAGCTTTTAATTTTCAAGAACTTTTGATGAAATTTTCTTCGGAAGGAAAGGAAGTTGAATTAAGGGGTATCATAGGGAAACCAGGAAAGATAATCAGTTCTAACAGAATAAAAAAGCTTCTTAAAAAATAACAACAAGGCGTAATTACACAATTATGTTCGCTAGAGGTTCCCACATCAAAAATCATCTATTTCTCCAGATCTCCAAAAATTCTTGGACAATCATTCCAAGGTATTTGAGACTCCCAAAGGCCTCCCACCTATTCGTGTTCATGATCATGCTATTCATTTGATTATAGGAAGTGTTCCTCCAGACATCAGGCCTTACAGATATCCCTATGCCCAAAAGAGTGAAATTGAATGTATGGTTGCAGAAATGCTAGAGGCTGGTATAATTCAACCTAGTCAAAGTTCTTTCTCTGCTCTAGTAGTATTGACACACAAGAATGATGGGTCATGATGAATGTGTTCGAATTATAGGGAGTTCAACAAGCTCACTATTAAAGATAAATTTCCCATTCCTGTGAATTATTGGATGAATTGCATGGATCAATTTACTTCACCAAGTTGGATCTTTGTTCAGGATATTATCAAATCAGAATGAAGACTGAAGACATTCCAAAAACAACATTTAGAACTCATGAGTGTCATTATGAATTTTTGGTCATGCCTTTTGGCCTTACCAATTCACCTTCTATATTTCAAGGTTTGATGAATTCCATTTTCAAACCCTTCCTTAGAAAATTTGTGTTAGTATTTTTGATGATATACTAATATATAGCAAGTCTTGGAAGGATCATGTTCAACATGTTGACAGGGTGCTCAAACTATTGGAGGAGAAACAATTATATGTAAAAAGCTCCAAATGTTTCTTTGGAGTACAAGAGGTGGAATATCTGGGTCATATTGTATCTCATGAAGGTGTTAAGGTAGACCCTAGCAAAATTAAAACCATTAAGGAATGGAAAATCTCCACATCCAGAACACATCTGCGAGGATTTCTCAGGTTGACAGGGTATTATCGCAAGTTTGTTAAGAATTATGGGCAAATAACAACACCTCTAACAACATTATTGAAGAAAGATGCATTTTCATGGACTCTAGAAGCAAGGAATGCCTTTGAACATCTTAAAGAGGCAATGTGCCAAGCACTGGTCTTAACTACGCTAGACACCAAAACCTTTATTATGGAATGCGATGCCTCAGGAAATGGAATTGGTGCTATTTTAACGTAAGAAGAAAGATCTGTTGCTTTCGAAAGTTGTCCAATCAAAGGAAAGTATTTACACAAAGCTATTTATGAAAAGGAAATGTTGGCAATACTACATGCACTTAAGAAATGGTGACCCTACCTAATGGGAAGACACTTCAAGGTAAAAACGGATCATGATAGTCTTAAATACTTTTTAGAACAAAGATTATCTTAAGAAGAGCAACAAAAATGGGTCACAAAGATGTTGGGTTATGACTTTGAAGTCATCTATAAAAAAGGGAAGCAAAATGTTGCGGTAGATGCACTCTCAAGAAAGGATGAGGATGTGGAAGCATTGCTTTGCGCCATTTCTATTATCCAACCAGATTGGATAAATGAAGCAAGGGATGAATGGAAGAATGACAAAGAAGTGTGGGACTTATTCAAAAGTTACAACGAGATCCCAGTACATCTGATACATTTGCTCGAAAAATGATTCTTTATGGTACAAAGATCGCTTATACCTATGTAACAATTCCCAACTCAAACAAAAGATTCTTATGGAATTGCACACCTCTCCCTTAGGAGGGCACTCAAGATTTTTAAAAACTTACCACAAGGTTAAGAAGGAATTTTTTTGGGATGGCCTTAATTCGAATATTCAAAAGTTTGTGGCGGAATGTTTGGTTTGCCAACAAAATAAAGTTGAAACAATTAAGACCCCAGGTCTATTACAACCTTTATCCATTCCAAGCCAACGTTGGGAGTAGGTTTCAATGGATTTTATCACAGGCTTACCCAAGTCCGAAGGAAAGAGTGTCATCATGGTGGTAGTTGAAAAACTTACCAAGTATGCACACTTTTGTGCACTATCGCATCCATATAAAGCCAGTACAGTTTCTACTGCATTTATGGAAACAATTCAAAAGCTACATGGAAACCCAAAGATTATTGTAAGCAATAGAGATCCCATTTTCACAGGAAATTTTTGGACAAAATTATTTTCTTGCATTGGTTCATAGTTAGTTCATAGCTCATCTCATCATCCTCAATCTGATGGGCAAACTGAGATAGTAAACAAATATTTGGAAGGATATCTTCATTGCTTTGTATCTGATAAACATACACAATGGGTCAAATGGTTGCCTCTGGCTGAATGGTGGTATAACACTTTCTTCCATATTGCAACAAAAATGACCCATTTATGGCACTTTATGGATATCATCCACCGTCCATCACATCATATTTAAGAGAAAATTCTAAGGTTCAAGTAGTGGAAGATCACATCAAGCATCAACAACAAGTTTTCTAGCTCTTAAAGGATAACCTCACTTTGGTGTAGAATAGAATGAAACAACAGGCAGATCAACATCACAACGAAAGAAGTTTTGATGCAGGTGACCAAGTATTCGTATGGCTACAACCATATAAATAAATGTCCCTCAAGCAAGCTAAGAAGGATAATAAATTATCACCAAAGTATTATGGTCCGTACAAGGTGTTGCAAAAGATTGGTAATATGGCTTACAAATTGGAGCTTCCTGTAGCTTCCCGAATCCTGAGTGCATTCAGTTTTACATGTTTCATGCTTAAAGAAGGTTATAGGTGACAAAATCCCAGTTCAAACAATACTACCAGAACTTGACGGGGAAGGAAAAATTATATTGGAACCTGAAGCAGACACAAAAACGAGAACTCGACAGCTACAAAATCAATCAATTTCAGAGTATCTCATCAAGTGGAAGAACTTACCCGTTGAAGATTCCACATGGGAGGGTGAGAATTTAATACAGAAGCATCCTGAACTACTCAAGCGTTGAGGACAACAATTTTTTGAAGGAGAGGGGCATGTTAGGTCCCTATACTACTAGTGATTCCCCCATTACTATTGTCATTGTAGCCCATATTGTTATTATTGTGCCCCTATTGTCCCCATATTGTTATTATTGTGCCCCATAGAAGCCCACTATTGTTATTGTTGTGCCCTTATATTATTATTGTTATGTCGGCTTTGATTATATTGTGACCCCTTAGACTCCTATATATAGAAAGGAGGTTTTTTCATTTGTATCAACGAAGAATGGTTCATTTGTGTAATGTAAAGGAGGTTTCCCCCTCAAAGAGGCTGATTTTGAACGCGTTGATCTATCTTTTCTTCTATTTTGTGAGCTGGTTGCATAACATTGAATTTATGCCCACACATGTTCAAATTGTTCAGGTCAACCGCATCATCATGTAGGCTCATGAAGCCCAATAGACATGACTCTTAACCCTCATCAACTTGTATAAATACAAGTGTCCCTCCTCATTTGGCACATTCATCACTCACTCATTCTCTCTCCTTCTCTCATTGGTTCGTACAACATTGGGCAGTCTTCTCTCTCTCACACGTGTGGCAAGAAGGGTAAGTTTTCTAGGTTGAATTGCAGGACTGAAATTTCAGACAACAGACTAAGTTTGACCAGTGTTGACCAAGGGTTGTTGACCAACTTTGATTGCGATTTTTGGAGGAATTTTTTTGTCTCCTTAGGCCGCATTTTTGGGCACATAAATCGAGGAAATCTAGGCAGTTTGACTAGCGTTGACTTCATGGTTGATTGAACTTTGATTGAATAAAATTACAACAGGTTTTCTCTCTCCTTTGACTGAGTTGTTTTGGGCTGACTTTGACCTCCTGATTAGGCTGAGATTGACTGTGGAAGACCGAGCTGCTTTGAGGATGATTTATCGCTGATTTGACCAACGTTGACTTTCTTGCTAGGGCTGAAGTTTGATTGCAGTTAACTGCAGAAATTTACAAGGTTGTTTTGACTTCGAATTGGGCAAGCCAATTTGACTTTTGTACTCTGTGTGTGTGTTGAACTTTTGATATAATAATAAGAAGAATTGATCAAAGGGTTTTCCCCACATTGCCCTCTTGTCTTGGCTTGTCTTTTGCATTTTCCTTCATGTTCTATCTGCATTTACTATCAATGTGATTATTGTGATTGCCATTGGAAATTGAAAATTGTTATTGGGCTACTAAGGAACATTGAAGTAAATTGTGTTAAGCATAGAACATATCATTGTTAACTAAAATTAATATGGAATTAGAGCTCAGGTGAAGACAAAGCCCAAGCAAGAGTGAGAAAAACAATAACTAAGAAGAGTGGTTGGACAAGAATATTGGTCTAGATTCAATGACGACTACATCATACTTCAAATCCGGGGATAAGCTCAGGGAGAAATCTGACTATCATGCATGGAAGATGAATTTGGATTTGAATTTGGAAGAGAATGATGCTATGGACTATGTAAAGGGAAGAGTGGTGGAGCCTCCTTCAAATGCACCTACTGCTGCAAAGACAAAGTACAAGAAAGGTGAGGTCAAAGCCAAAAAAATTATCGTAGACTCCATTCAAAAGCATTTGGTTGCCTATATTTCTGATTTGGAAAAATCTAAGGAGATGTATGATAAGCTGGTTGGGATGTTCAAAGTAAACAATGCAAATCAAATCCTTTTTCTCAAGAACAAGTTGAAAGACATCAAGATGGGTATAGGAGAGTCTATTCAATCCTACTTCATGAGGATTACCAAAATCAAGAATGATCTCGTATCTATTGGAGAAGTTGTTGTTGATAGGGAACTCACTCTCATTGCACTTGGAGGTCTTACAAGAGTATAGGAAGTGTTTAACACCCCCATCTTCAAGTTCTTAGTTTCGATGAATTATTGGCTAGATACACTCAAGAAGAAACAAGGATGATGGAGATAGATAAACCTTCAAATGGAAATGATCCCACTGCCTTCTCCGCTCATGCTAAGAGGAAGAATAATGCTTGTCCAAGGAAACAAGGTCAAGGATTTAATTCGGGATTCAAAGAAGGAATAAAAGGAAGATGCTACAATTGCAACAGGTTTGGCCACTATGCTAGAGAGCGTCCTCACAAGAAGGATACTCCAAGGGACGATGACAACAATAACCACAACAATTTCAAAGGCTATGACACTCAAAGGAACAACAATTTCAACAATAAAGGAAAGAGGAATGCTCCCGTTGCTCGATATGGAAATGGTTGACCTTCCAAAAGATCAAGAAATTCCAGTGGAGCCTCAAGGCACTTCACTAGGTACAAAGAGGCCCTTTCAAATTTGGTTGAAAAGAAGACTAACTTGGAAATCATACTTGGAGATAATGCCACCTATCCCATGAAAGGAATATATATTTTCACTCTTCACTTGAATGAAGGTCAAACCATTCATCTACAAGAATTATTGTATGTGCCTAATTTGAAGAAGAACCTAGTATCTATTTCTGCATGGAAGATAAATGCTTTAAGGTAGCATTCATTGATGGAAAGATAAGTCTTTGGCAAAGAAACCCTAAAGATTAATTTACACTTTGATTTAGGGTTGATGGTCTTTATCAAGTTGGAGGAAGTCCTTTGGGAGCCATGTCTTGCGATACTTCTCTTCAATTTGAATTATGGCATCAGAGATTTTCCCACCTTCATTACAAAGCCTTACCTGGGGTAAGGAAGATGGTCACAAGTATGCCCGAATTCAACATGAATCATGAAGGAATTTGCCAGGGTTGTGCAACTGGGAAACTTACAAGGGGACCATTCCCTTCAAGTGAAAGTCAAACTTCTGATATTCTTCAACTGGTCCATTCTGACCTATCTGGTATGTTTCCTGTAACATCATTAGGAGGATACTTATATTATGTTATCTTTGTGGATGACTTATCTCACAAAGCATGGATCTATTTCTTGAAGAAGAAGGATGAAATATTCAAATGGTTTCGTTTTTTCAAAGCCTTGGTGGAGAATCAAATAGGGAAGAAGATCAAAATATTGAGGATCGACAATGGAACCAAATATGAATCAAATGAATTCAATGACTTTTATAGAGAGGCTGGCATTAAGAGGGATACAACCATTGCATACACTCCTGAGAAAACGGAGTCGCTGAAAGGAAGAATTGAATGATCATGGAAGCCACCCGTGCCATACTCCATGATCTAGGACTACCGAAGTTCTTATGGGGAGAAGCTGCCCATACTTCCGTATATGTTCAAAGTAGGTGTCCACAGTAAGCATTGAATTCCAAGATGCCCGAAGAATTTTTCACTGGTAAGAAACCTGATGTTTCTCATTTTAGAATATCTGGTTGTCCCATGTATTTTCATGGGCCTAAAGAGAAGAGAAACAAGTTGGAAACATGCAGGAAGAAAGGAACATTTGTGGGCTACAATGAAACTTCAAAGGCATATAGAATCCATGTGCCTGGTCAACGATATGTTGAAGTAAACCATGATGTTACATTCGATGACTACATTGTTGTTGGGAAAGCCAAAGATCTCCCCATTATAGGAAAAGAGAATGATGATGCTACTGGAAAGCAGGATGAACCTTCTCCCGATGAGCCTATGCTCGATGTTGAAGGCCCGATGGATCCCATTGATCCACCTCTTGGTGATCCCTCTACCTCAAGAAAAATACCTTTGTGGCTCAATGACACTCTCGAAGATGCTGAAAAGAATATTTCTCTAAGAGGGACATTTCATGAAAATAAGAAGCCAAATAGGTATCAAGGGTACCTTGCTGCTATGTGTACTATTGTTTAATCTGAAACATGTATGTTTGAAGAAGCCGTAAAACACCAAGTATGGAAGGATGTGATGAATGAGGAGTACGAATCAATCATGAAGAATGATGTCTGGGATGTGGTTCCAAGAGCCAAGGACAAGTCTGTTGTCACTTCTAAATGGCTTTTTAAAATCAAACATGGAGATGATGGGAGTGTTGAAAAATACAAGGCTAGGTTCATTGCTCAAGGCTTCTCTCAAAAGGATGGAGTGGACTATGATGAGATATTTGCACTAGTTTCCTGATATACTACTAACTGTTCGACTATTTCTCTTGTTGCCTCTCAAGGATGGAGCCTAAACCAAATGGACGTTAAGACTGCTTTCTTGCATGGCTCACTTAAGGAGGAAGTCTAATTGGAACAACCTGAGGGGTTTGAAGTCCAAGATCGAAAGACACACGTTTGCAGGCTAAAGAAATCCCTCTATGGGTTGAAGCAAGCCCTCAGGGCTTAGTATGAGAGGATTGATAGCTATCTAATGAAGATGGGACTTACAAGGAGCGAAGCTGACCCTAACATATATTTCAAGGATGAAAATGACATGCCTCTCATTCTGGTTCTTTCTGTGGATGATCTCTTTCTGATAGGTTCATACCCTCTCATTTATCAATGCAAGAGGGAGTTGGCTTCTGAGTTTGAGATGAAGGACCTAGGACTGATGTACTAATTCCTAGGCCCGAAGGCCTAGAGGTATACTAAAGAGATGTGGGATGGTGGATTGCAAGTCTGTGTCTACTCCAATTGAACTCAACTTCAAGAAGCTATGTGGAAGTGTTGTTGGGCTTGAATTGGCAAACCCTTCCAAATATAGACAACTTGTGGGGGCCCTGATGTTCTTCGTAAAATCTTGTCTTGGCATATGCTTCACTGTGAATACGTTGAGTCAATTTATGGTCAAGCCTCATCACATACATTGGATTGCTGCTAAGAATCTCTTGAGATATCTCTAGGGCACAATTTATTATGGACTGAGTTACACTGTCGGGAATTTGAGGCTACATGGATATACAGATGTTGAATGGGCTGATAGTGTGGTGGATCGTAAGAGCACATATGGATGTTGCTTCTCATTATGGTTTGCTTCAATTTCTTGGATCAGGAAGCAGAAATCGGTTTCTCTAAGCACCATTGAGGTTGAATACATTGCAGCTAGTGTGGATTGTTGTGAAGCTGTTTGGTTGAGGAAGCTCTTCAGTGAGCTATTTGAGCACGTGCTAGATACCACCGTCATCTTTTGCGACAACTAGAGTGGGATTCGACTTTCAAAGAATCCCGTATTCCACGACCGCTCCAAGAACATTGATATCAGGTACCACTTTATTCGGGATATGGTACAACAGAGAGCATTAAGGCTCCAACACATTAGGAATGATGAGCAAGTCGCAGATATCCTCACAAAGGTTTTGGGGGAGGTCAAATTCTTAACCTTCCAAGAGAGACTTGGAGTCATGGAAAGACCCTCCCATGAGGGTCCCGCTTGAGTTAGACACTGTGCTCTGGGAGCTCTCAGGGGTTTTGGGGTACTTCTTGGAGCTATGAGCGACCATAGGGTGAGTGGTTCACCTTCCCCTATTGGTGCGCTATGTACAGGGTGAGTGGTTCATCTTCCCCGTGATACCCTTTAGTGACATGTGTGTGTTGATTTGGGGTAGCATCAGATGTGCTCTAGGCCTCATATTTTGCAAGGAGGCTTGGGAACATGTATTCCAAAGAACCCAGAAAGTGTTTTGGGAAATTTCACCGAGAAACAATTTTATTAAAATAATTAATATTTTTTTAATGGGCCCCTGAGTCTAAACTTAGGAAATTAAAAATATTAATGGGTATTAATCTAATTATGGGTGTAACTTCTAGAAGAAGATGAGCATCAAGCTAAAATAATCTTAGACATTTATTAGCTTTTAATTTGGGCTGCTGAATGTCAACGAAAAGATTATTTAAGGAAGCTTGAGGGTCATTTGGAAAACACATTGAGAGATAAAGAGATCGAATTTATGAAGTCAGAAGTTCTCAGCAGGAAATTATGATCGAGTAGATTTCTTGCAGTTGAGGGGTAGAGATAGCATCTAGAGAGAGATTTTCTCAGCCAGAGAATCATCAACAGGGAGAGGCAGAGATTGATCCAGTAGCTATCACGTAGAGGCTGACGCAGGTCCATGTAGAGGCAACGTAGAGGGTGAGAGAGAGTCTGAAATTTCGCAGCAGGGTCAGTTTCAGAAGCTGGGAGTCAGGGTGTGAGACTGGGAGGCTGAGAGAAGTGACTCTGGGTAGCAAATCGATCAGTTGGCTAGGTGACATAGTGCCTAGAGGGGTTGGTGTAGGGATTGCATGAGGACTGTGCAGGGCTTGCCAGAGGCACCTCATCCAGTGACTGAATCAGCCTATATTTTTCTTAGTGGTTGTGTGAGGTAATCTCACAAATCTTTCTGCCAGTATTTCTCGCTCTGTAACTGAATAACCCTTGAGGTTTTCAAAGATGTATTTAGAATTTGCTACTGCTTAATAATAATAAACCCTCAGATCTGTTGCACCGGTTTTCCCGCATTGGGTTTTTCCGGGGACATTTGTCAAAAAATAACGGTGTTATTGTGCTCTATTTTATTTCTTGTTTAGTCTCTTGTTTCCAAATATAAATTAATTAAGTGAAGGTTGTAGTGCATGTATTTTAATATTTTTCGTAGGAAACTGCAATGTTCATGTAAATCTAACAAGTAGGAGAAATATCATCAGTTGTTGCAGTGGGGATTCCAGTTTAGGAATTTTCACATGGTATCAGATCTGCAGGGGGAACAAGAAGAGCAGTGCTAGAGAACCCAATGCTGAGCAGAAGAGGGAGATCGAAAAGCGACAGAAGGTAGAAGTTCAAAACCCCAGAGGATTTGTGCAGTTCTTAGTCAGAGGGTTGGATTTCGAGGTAGTATCTCTTCGAATGATTCGACGGAGAGAAGGGCTTCCAGATCGATTTTTTTCTAGGGTAGAGGGAGCAGTGGTAAAGCCTCAACGTGAGGAGAAGCTGGTGGGACGTAGATTTTTCTGCAGGCAGTTTGCTTGGCAGAAAATTGTCAGAAGAGAGAGGAGAAGCAAAGTTGAGGGAATTTCTTCCTCAGAGAATTCCTAGCCAAGGAATTTGAATTCTCTAGAGCTGAGAAACAACAAGTGGTAATAGTTTTACTAGCTCTAACAGGGAGTGTGTAGGCTAGCCCAGTAACAACATAGAGGAGAGAGGATATTTTCGAAATTTGTAGCAGAAATGGAAACCAATGGCTTGAGGGATTAGGACAGGTTAGATGGGGCATCCAATTACATCATCTGGAAGGTAAGAATGTCGTTCCTTCTAGATGAGCATGCCCTCAAGACATATGTCGAAACGTGGTGGCTTTCCCTATAGATGCAGATTCATTGCAGAAATACAAGGTTGAAATGGTGAAGGCAAAAAGAATGATCCTCAACGGCGTGAAGGATTATGTGGTTTGTCACATCGATAGCAGAGGGACTGCTAAGGAGATGTGGGATGCTTTGTCTACGTTATATCAGGGATATTCCGAGCAGCAGAAGATGTACCTTGAACAGAAGCTGAGATCTGCTCAGATGAAGAAAGGGGAATGTGTGGATCCATTCCTCACAAAGCTTCAGGAGACCCGTGATGAATTGTCTACTGTGTGGCATACACATAAAGACTCAGATTTGGTTACACTGACCCTCAATTCTATCTCAGATGAGTGGCAAGTCTTTGTCCAGAGTATCCTATGCAAGGCACCTTTTGTCAAATTGGGATGAGATGTGGGCAACTCTAAAACAAGAGGAGTTGAGGAGAGACTTAGTCAAGGTTAAACTTGACGGAAGCAACAATAGTGGTTTGAAGCCCAAGGAAGAGGAGGAGAATGCATCCCTTGCATTGAAGGGACAATAGGAACATCAGAGACGTAAGAAGGACATCTTGAAGATCAAGTGTTTCAGGTGTGGTGAGATGGGTCACTACGCTACACACTGTCCTCTCAGGAAGAAGAACAAGGATAAGAAACATGATATGAAGGCTTTTCCCGCAAATATCGAGGAAGAAGAGTTCACCATGACAACCAAGATGCCTCCTGGAGGGAGGTGGGCTAATTTGGAGTTGTAGTTCGAAAGAACTACAGATGGGCAGGATCGTTGAGGAGCCCACCTCTTGGATCAATTCCTTGCTATGGGAGCCCATATCAGAGGTAGCAGGATGGACTAGTGTTGGATGGTGCCGAGGGGTGTCAGAGAGATAGTTGCAATGGCTAGGAGTGCCAGAGGCTGAACAATGTAGAGAAGAGTTGGCAGCAGTGCAGATGGCACAGAGCAGAGGTCAACAATAGTGCAATAGATTCAGAGGGTCAGCGTAGAGAATAGCAGTAGTCAGGCTTCAAATTTCACGTGGTATCATACTGAACACATTTAGTTCAGTAATTTGGGATGTTTTCCGTTGTTGATGGAGTATCAACAATAGTTTGTAGTGCAGGGGTAGTTGGCAGTGGCAGTGCCAACAACAACATGGATGCATAATTTCAGAGGGAGTTGCAGTGTTGACAGTGGCAAGGCCAACAACAATACAAATGCAGCATTTGCGTAGTATTTGGTGGACAGCATGTTAGACATTAGCATCGCAGAGGACTATGCTTCATAGTCAGAGTAGTATGTAATAGTGTATATTGCTAGAGCACATTCCTCGCTAAGAGGGAGTGTTGATTTTGTTGATTTGGGGTAGCACCGAATGTGTTCTAGGCCTCAAATTTTGCAGGGAGTCTTGGGAATATATATTCCAAAGAAACCTGAAAGCGTTTTGGGAAATTCCACCCAGAGACAATTATATTAAAATAATTAATATTTTTAATGGAGTTCCTAAGTCTAAACTTAGGAAAATTAAAATATTAATGGGTATTAATCTAATTGTGGGTGTAAATTCTAAAAGAAGATGAAGATCAAGCCAAAACGATCTGAGCATTTGATTAGGAGTTAATCTAGACTGTTGGTTATCCAACATAAAGATATAAGAAGGGGCTTGAGGGTCATTTGTAAAAGACACCGAGAGATTAAGAGATCGAATTTTTGAAGTGAGAAGTTCTCTGGAGGAAATTTTGATCGAGTAGATTTCTTGTATTTGAGGGGCAAGGATAGTTGGGTTGGAGTATCTTCTCCAAAGCTTACAATATGAAACAGAGAGAGGTAGAGAGACACCAGAGGGGTTGACGCTGAGACAAAAGGGCTCATGCAAAGGCAACTCAGTCACCCACGCAAAAGTCCGAGTTTTGTAGAGGAGTTGACATTTATGAGCAGGGAGGGATGGAAACTACTCCAGAAGGCAAGACATTTCTCAGTTGAGCTGATGCAAAACTTCAGAGAACAAGCCAATAGATTCAACTACTGGAATAGCCGCGTAGAGTGAGGTAATCTCACAATTCTTCTCTGCCAATTGTATTTCTCTATAACTGGATTGCCAGGAGGGCATCTAGAGTTGTATTCAGAAACTACTGCTTAATAATATAAAACCCTCAGAGTTGTTGCACTAGTTTTCTCGCATTGGGTTTTTTCAGGGACATTTGTCCAAAAATAACGGTGTCATTTGTGTTGTATTTTCTTTCTTTCTCAGTCTCTTGTTTCCACATAATATTTAATTAAGTGAAGGCTGCAGTAGTATTTACTTCGATATTTACTGTAGAACACAGTAAATAACTTGTATGGATTAACAAGTGGGAGAAGAAACATCAGTTTGTTGCAGTAGGGATTCTGGTTTTGAAATTTTCATAAGGTATCATAACAGTGCAGGTGAAGCAAGAAGAGCAGAGCTGATAGATCCAATGCTAAGCAGAAGAGGAAGTTCGAAAATGCTACAGGAGGCAACAGTTTGAAACCCCAGAGGGTTGACGCATGGCTTTTTTACAGGGTTTTCCCTTCTCTAACTAACGTTATGAATTTCTGACTAACATGTTCTGCCTCATGGAAAGGTCTCAACCAAAGTTCCCATAAGAGGTATAACTTGTTGCGGCGGTGTTCCTATTTACTTTACTGCTTTTTTTTGGTGTGTTAAATGTTCTAAATTGTGCAATCTCGTTCCAAATGTGAAGAAGGTATGGTGGTTTCTTGGACTTTCAGCTGTGGTTTATGCGCTCAGTCCCAATAGGTTCTTTAATCTCGGGCTATATTTGATTTCCATGCCGAATGGTACATGATATTATAGGTTTTGGGTTTTGAATTTAAATACTCCATTTAGCAATAGTTAGGGTTTAGCAAGTAGTTTTTTTGCAATAACAAGGTTGTTAGTCTGTTTCCTTAAAGTTGAGTAATATGTTATTCAGAATTCACGAGTACAATAGGTGTAAACCCTATGGGTAATTTTGTGTATTCTCGCTTTATTCAAAAATTTCTATTTATATATAGTTTCGACCTGGTCCGAGAATTCAGTGTTTATGTTAATAACTTGTGAAGTGATGCAATGATAATAGCGATGTTATTCCCTCATGAGATTATTATGTTATTCAACAATATTTGTTAAATGTTGCAATTGCTTTTGGCTTCTGTGTGTTAACTCTTATTAAGTATAGGCTCTATACTTTGGGTATTATGTATTTTGTTTTACATAAATAAATAAATGTTGTGGTCAGTTACTAAGCTTGGTTCGATTCGGCCTGTAAGAGGACCAGGGAATGTTTTTCCAGGGGGATATTCGATTAGCCATGCCTGGTAACTAACCTAGGCCTCCACAATCCTGTTGTGGTTTTTTTCTTCTTTTGTGTTGTTTCTTACAGAAGGCCGAGTGTAGGGTTTATCTTTCACCTTGGCTCTACTCAAGCCTATCATGTGAAGACACATGAAATAGGTTAAACCCAGAGTCATAGTTTTGTAGCCTCACTTTTCTGTAATACTAATTTAACATTTCTTGTTCAATAACATATTTAATTATGGATTAACAACCACTACTTCTTTCCGTGACTCATAATATCCTTCCAGTTCGACTAGAGATAAAACTTTGACCATGCAACTATGCCCATGCTCTTGACCTAGAGGGCTCATTTCACCTTGCCCTCAGAGCATTCTTACTTCATTCCTTGGAGAACACAGTGCTCCTAACAATCTGTTAATTACAATTTCACAATAACATGTTTGACTCATACAATCTTACTTCTAGCCACTGTTACGAAACTAGTAACTTTTTCTCTCTTTAATGATTTCAAGTTAACAAAACAATCATCATTAAACAATCACTAAATATGATATTAATGCTTATTTGAGTCTCTTACAAACTTTATTAAATCGTGAACCACTAGGAACAACAATGCTCCACCCAACCATGAGATCAGTCTTTGCTATTGCATCTCCCCCCGAACTTGTTGCATACCTAGGACAATTTTCTTTGCAGAACATGAGATAGTACCAGAATATTCTTACGAGGTTATCTGATCACAAATAGACTTAGCCTTGATTATTAGACTGGGATCTCACTGGAAAACCAACTCCCGATTCCTTCACTGTTCAAGTTTTTCTCTGTTTTTTTTCCTTTTCTTCCTCTTGCCTCAGGTTCTCAATACCCTCTTGGCTCCCTCTCGAAAGTTTTTTCTCCTTCCGATAGAGGAATTTGGGTGGGTAACTACCTCCCCACAACTTTCTAACTACTTGGGTATGAGCTTCCTCTCGCATTTCTTCCCAACCTTGGTTCACGCATAATCATTATGTAAAGAACCTAAAATACAATAAAATAAATATTAAAACATATGTTTACTTAGTTTCATCCTTCTTAGCCCAACAATAACAAAATTCTAACTGCAATATATAGTAAATGAAAATTTACGAAGTTACTAAGGGACATCACACCTTTGCACTCGTAAGTTGATCGATCTAACCCTAGTGCACCTCTACCTAATGGGCTAATCTAGAATTTGGGTGGGGAGGATAATAACGACTCCTCCTACCACTCGAGCTACACCCACTTGAAATCATATTAATTCTTTTGTAAAATAAATATATAATTTATCAAACGATTCCTACCACTTGAGCTACACTCACATATCAATCTTCTTTTTGTAAAATAAATATATAATTTATCAAAAAACAAATATATAATTTAATTTTTTGATGTAAAAATTTTATATTTATTAAATTATTTAAATATATTATAAAATGTATATGATATAATTCTATTAAACTATTATAAATTTAGTAATTTTTATAAAATGGAAAATTAAAAATGTGTAATATATATTTTTATTTAATAATTTGTTTTGCAATAAAAAATGCAACAATTTTATTTTATGAGCTTTATTTACAATATGCACTGAATTTTATTTATTATATATATATATATATATATATATACATTTTCATTTTATAATAACTTGGTTGATACTAAGTAGAGAGTTAGATATTTGGTTGATTTCAATACTCATGGGTGTTGGAATATTGATCAGCGTAGATCCATCTTAACTTTGTATCTATCAAGCAAGCTTTATTTACAATATGCACTGACTTATATATATATATATATATATTTTTTTTTTTTTTCATTTTATAACAACTTGGTTGATACTAAGTAGAGAGTTAGATATTTGGTTGATTTCAATACTCATGGGTGTTGGAATATTGATCAGGGTAGATCCATCTTAACTTTGTATCTACCAAGCACTCAGAGGGATAAAATCTTTTGAGGAGTAAACCTCTTTTAGAGTAAAAAGAGATTTGATACCTCTGAGAGATTGGTAGATCCAGAGTTAAGATGGATTTAGGTTGGTTTAATTATTAATTATAATTATTATATTTTCAAATGCAAATTTAGCTATTAAAAATGTTTTATTTACTTGAAGATCTTTTTGTTATTTGGGATTTCTTCTTTATTAAGTTTTAAATATTCTACTTAATAATGAGTTTTGCTTACTACTTAGCCTATTGATTTTTTTATGTTATTTTCAAATACAAAAATTAATTAACACTTATTTGATAAATAAATTAAAATTTAACATGAAATCAATCATATTATTTTATGAGAAAAGGGACAACCTACTAGTTTGATTCATCTACGATTCTTCTATTATGTCTAGATGAGTCACCCTGTCACTAAGCAATTTATACAAAAGAAATAAAAACAACCCATATTTTGCTAAAATACCTTTATATGCAGTGCAATAGTTAAAACCCTTGCAATTTCTTACAACATCATTGTCAAACAAGTTATAAATTGAAAAATGGTTAAAGTAAAACAACAAATAAACTCTTCCACTTTAGTGGTTACCTTCGTAGGAATCCAAAATCGCTAGTTAGTTGTGACCAACAAAAATTGGTTGGACAAATATACATGGTAAAAATGAAGAAACCAATATTAATTAGAGACTGCAAATTGGGTAAAACTAGAAAATTATAATTAAAAAAAAACACTATACACTTGTTTAAATAGGATACATTAGAGAATAATACCATGAGAAAAACCATGGGTAAGAATACACAACGGATTGTCAAAATAATAATACTAATTATTATTATTAAACATGACAAGAAAGCACATTAAAATATTTCTACCATACTGGGCTAGAGAGCACCTCTCGGGGCAATAAACTTTTAAACTTTAGAGTATTTTTAAATGTTTATCTAACTTTATAATATATTTAAAATAATCATGTTTCAAATTCTTAGTAAAAGCCCAGGGAAAAACCATGGGTGGGTAAGATTATTAGTTTTATTTTTTATTTTATTTTATTTTATTTATAATTTTATTTTAATTTTTATGTAATTTGACAAAGTCAAAATGTTAAACAATAAAGGACCTAACTTTATAATATGTTTAAGATAATCATGTTTCAAATTTTTAATAAAAATTTAGTTTAGAGAATACCATAGGAAAAACCATGGGTTGAGAATACCATGGGAAAACCATGGTATTATTAATTTCATTTTTATAAATAATTATTAATTTCATTTTTATATTTTATTTATTTATTTAATTGTATTTTACATTTATTTTTATTGTTATCTAATTTCACAGAATGTTTACATAATATAACATCACATAATATAACCTTACAACATCTCTTCCATGCTAGATTAGAGAGCACACAAATATATATATATAAAATAGGTATAAACTATATATTTACATCACATAATATAACCTTACAACATCTCTTCCATGCTAGATTAGAGAGCACACAAATATATATATATATATATATATATATATATATAATAGGTATAAACTAATTATTATGATTTCTAAGAGTTTTATTTTGTTTATAGATATTTTAGGGGGTCATTTGTAAAAATTGTTTTATATTGTCAAAAATAATATTAATATATGGTAAATATTAGAGAAGAGAAATGAATATCAAAAGGTTATAAGTCTTAGGGTATCTAGTAAAACCAGATGATGCATGCAATGTTGATTGTATCTAATAAGTTTGAACATAATTGTATGTTAACTTTGACAAGGACTCATAACAAATGATTGTATCTAATAAATTTGAACATAATTGTATGTTAACTTTAACAAGGACTCATAACAAATGTATGATGCAAAAGAAGAATAGCCATTTACAAAAGATAAGTAGTAATGGTTTTTTTACAAATTTTAATGTTGTTTTATTAAATAGAAATAATGAATTAATTTTTTTTGGTAAGTTAGTTGCCTTCTACTCTATTAGGAACAAATTTATAATATAGCTAAACTTTTAAAGTAGTGGCCTTCTACATGGGAACCAGACCAATCACAAAAACAAAATGATTTTGTTTAAAATATTGAAAACCAAACATCATAATGACATGGTTTATACAAATATATTTTGTTGTTAATCTGACTAAGCTTGTTTTGTTGGAAATACTGAGGGGTGAATCAATATTTATCTTCAAATAGTATATTTTAACTTTACAAAGCATTAATTAACACTATCATCAGATTAAACATAAATCAACAGTAAACAACACCATTCAACAATGCACAATAATGAAGACAATAGACACGAGGACTTTAGGTGGAAACCCTTCCAAGAGAAAAACCATCGAACGCTTCTTAATATTTGTCTTCAATAAAATTTACATCAATATTTTCAACTCCAAATGCGGGAGACTCCAAACCCTTGGTTTACAGGCTCCAACCTAAAGGACACTCCAATGCCCTATTTACTAGCGAAAAAGGAAAAGACGTTCCAATGCCCTAGTTTACAAGCTCCAACTTGAAGGATGCTCCAATACATTGTTTACCAGTTGCTACCGAAATGACGCTCCAATGCCCTATGCAAGTTCCAACCTTCCCTAGCACCACCTTTCCATCCTAATCAACCAATGAACCATGTTTCATAATTTTTACACTGAATCCACCTATGCTCAATAAGATAGACACAAACAAACAAAAAAGTTGACTCGTCAATTGGAAATATAAACACATAATCGTCAACAACAATAACTTCCTCTACTCAAATATCAACCCTTGCTTCATAAAACCCAATTTACTTCAGCTCAAGTTACATCAACCGGTGAATAGGAGTATGCAAGTCAATGATATATCTCTCTACAATGTCAACAATATGCTAACCATCAACAAACTCTACCTTCTATACTCTGCCAGTGATACTACCTATAGCTGCTATTGTTGTCCTCAACATTGTCACTTTGTATGATAATTGATGGAAATTCATAAAGATGCACATTGGGTTGTTGCTTGAACAAGTATGCCAAGCTTCTCTTGGCCCCACACTCCTGCACAAGATGTCACACAATATATCTTTCAGCGTGCTACTTCACCGACTAATCTAAAAGATGTTGATATTGTAGTCCAATGATAACACAATCGTATATGCCACAAATCAGACATGTGACCTTCTTTCAATTGTTTTTGTTGTTGCCTCAAGAGGTACACTATCATATACCTTGCTGATGTAAAATGGTTCACTCTCTAGAAGGATTTGATATTCTTCCCGTTCTGTTAATGTCTAGTTTGAAAAAGTTGTGACTGACTTACGATGATTTGATGCTTCTTTTGAACAACAACTTGATTGCATAAGCCTTGAACAAACTGCTACATATTAGGGCATGTTGAATCTGAAATTTTTTATGTTTCAAATATCAGATAAATAAATGATTAACAATGGAATGCATGCCCTACCATTTGGGTTTTAACCAGTTCTAGACATATAGAACCCTCATAGTGCCAGTCACAATATGCAGTTGAATAATGATCCCTTACTAGATCAGACTTCTGCAATAAGTATAACTATGAAACCCTTACAAGACTTGAACACATATATCACATTGGGACCCTTTCCAAACTGCTGCAAAATAACATGAACTGCTACAAAATGATATTATACTTGAAACCCTAGCTCATCAATATATTGTTAGAAATCTGCAGTTTCTAAATCATAATGTGACCCGAATAAAGCATTAAAGCGTTAGAAGTGTTAAAAGCATTAAAGCATTAAAGCTGTTTCTAATCTAAAGCATTAGATCTTAAGCGTTGAATTGGTATATGATGGACGTACCAGATTAAGAGTTAAAAATACAAAAGGATTGGGTCCTCTCTCCCCCTGAGACAGTTGCATTCTTCTCCATCAAGAAGCGCATGAAGAAACAGGGCTAGAAAGAGAAACCGAATTCTGAAGAAGAGGAACAGTCAGGAGTCAGATCAAAGTAGATGGCAGCCATTACATCTTCCGCTGTTAACTAAGGTATGTCATCTATCATATTATGTTTGTGAAATATTCGGTATTGATGATCTTTGGGCTGTGAATGGAAATTCAACATATATCACTACTTAAGGTGCATCATACTCTGAGTCATATATAGGTCTTATATATATTATGTCACAAGGAACTCAAAAGACAATCAGTCATATATTATGTTGTCAAGAAAACAAGGAGTTCAACCTTAGCATGCAATAACACATTGCTTATACAATAGCAAAACCATGAAAAGTTCATCAACCATATACAAGAATTACTTCTCAATCTACAGTGATATGTTACATGACAGTTGACATGGCTATGGCTATTAGTAATGGTAGCAATTTACATAGTCCTTTGAATTTTTGTCATAGAGAAATGTTATTCTCTTTACCAAATATCTTCTCTCATAAGTCAATTTCTTCCAGGACTGTAATTTGAACCACGTAGTGGGTATACCAAAAATTTTATAGCCACATTTTGTCACTATCAAGATTCAGTGCCTACAATAATAACGATATCATCTTGAGATCGGGATCAACTCACTCCATGCTTCGGTCATATATGCGATGCCACTTTTTAAACAATGAATATATATGATTGTCCAATATATTTTGGCATTTCAGTTTCACAGTGATGCTCTGCTCAAAGTGATTCAATTTTCAACATGTATGCCCAACACAATTTCTTCATATTAGTGTGTTCATAACCAAGATGCATTTCATGCACAATTAAGTGTTCAACGTCACGTGTGTTGACTAGTTTGAGACAAATTCATCGTGGCTAATCAACATGGTTTTACAACACCAAACAATTTTATAAACAATTCTTCCTTCATTAGATATATATAGTGACAATCAAAATGAATCATGC
Organism: Pinus tabuliformis; assembly: GCA_031772625.1. Taxonomy (NCBI): domain Eukaryota; kingdom Viridiplantae; phylum Streptophyta; class Pinopsida; order Pinales; family Pinaceae; genus Pinus; species Pinus tabuliformis. Next base: position 817,174,773 of record CM062818.1, read on the forward strand.
AGTTGTTGTGACGCCAGATCATTCTCAACACAGTTCCATGTATATGTTGTATCATAATACCTGCGGAGATCATATAACGCTTTCCACATTGTACGATTTGATTTTACTGCTTAAGCTAGCTTAGATGAGTATATTATTATGTTGATCATTCCAGAGGCACTCTTCGAAGGGAAACAATCTCTTCAAGATTTATTGGAACTTCAGTACATTCTTTTTTCACATTGTATATGAACTAAGTAGGAGCGTCCTTTCGTCCACTAGTAATGAGTTGGATCTTTGTTTGTAAATTTGAATGGTACACAACGAAAACATAGATCAATTAAATTTCACCACAGAGAAGCTTCAACAGATTCGTATGGTCTTCATTTTGGCTTAGACTAGCCCCAATGCATAGAGTCGGAGTCAACGAATCACCATGACTATAAAATAAAATAAACCCTAGTTAACATCTGGAACCCCATGAAACCTTGACCAAAATCATGAATCAAATGCCTAGAATTTCCTCAAGAGATTCGATCTTCAAACGGATCTACACAATTCCAGAGAGAGTTTTCCAGATAGTTTCATATTTGAGAGAATTTGAATGCCTTTATATATTTGTTGTATGGGTTTCATAAGGGAGCTGACTTGTGAAATTTAATTTTTAAAATTAAGTTTTGGAGCCAAGAATTCATTCACCTTTAGGATCGACACATGATTTCCACACATTGCAGACGGGCAAAGATTTTAATATTTTTTGAATACAACGAACCTGTATATTGGCATGTCTTCACCATATACATTACTATGCATGAGACTTTTCTAGGGGTTTTCTGCGCACTATAGCATTAACCTTGAGTAGGGCCGACAAATTTAAACCAACAGAATTTGTGCAAGCTAGACCACCATAAAATTGAACATAAATTAAAGCAAACATAAAATGAAAGCCAATCACCTTTGAACATTTTGGCTTCTTTATTTAAGGCGGCCAATCACCTTCGAACATTTTGGCTTCTTTATTTAATGTGCCTTAGACCAACCTATAATGCCATGTCACATCATCTCTCTTTAGGGTTTTCACCCACAAGTTGGGGATTTTTCCTTCTAAAGGGCATATCTCACAAACTGTAAGGAGCCACGAGGCATACTATATATTGTTGGAATCAACACAACAAGGAGCATTAACTGGTGATGATCTTATGAGCAGATACACTCATCTTTCAACCTCAAAATATTCAATAAGTGAGAGGCTTATATGGTTTCTTAAACTTCTTAACCATTGGAGCTTCAACTGATGCAAATCAGATAAATATTAAGAGTGTTCAAGAATCGACGTTGGCATCAATGAAAACACGATTCAACAATCTCCCCCTTTGTCATTGATGGCAACACATACTCCCCCTACTGTAACACCCTCCTCCCACATCTACCCAAGCAACTGGCCAGCCGGGGTAAACATGTGACGAGAGGCTACTATGATATGATTTGACCTCCTAAGTCATGTTAAGGAAGTTGAACCGATGGAAACACACCATACAAACATTAATCATCAGCTATAGGACCCTCAAGAACTAATCCAATACTTTAGACAACTTACCTTGGGGTCCCACTGAACTTTTGGAAAAATTAAGCCTCAGTCGCTCCCATGCTATAAGCATTAGTGCGACCAGAAACCAAATTCGCTCTCAAAGGCTTGCCTACCAGCGACCAGAGACCAAAAATGTCAGTGTTACGCCAGTGACTTCAGGATTTGGGCCACTTTTTAGATCCAGAGCCTAGATCATTGCCCATAATTGAACCATCTCTTCATATCAATAAAATAATATGGAAATGACAATACTAAAGCAAATACTCGTTCAATACCTTGACTAAACCCCTACTAGCCATGACAGGTATTTTGTCAAACATATTGTAAATGTGTAATCTACAAGTGTAATTAACAGTTCCAAGCATAAGGGTCTCATACATAGATGAGAATCGCTAAGAGTTGTTACACAATATTTTGTCATATCTCCTGTTCACTTCCCGGGCCATATCCCGGAGTGCCAAAACATTGACTACTGTGTAACATATCCATCATGATATACAGACCAAAACCTCCGTGAAGAATAAAAGGAAAGATGCCCTGAATTCATTCTGGAGAAGGTTGCCTAAAAACCTATTTTTTTGCATCAGTGCGATTTCCTCCACTGCCTGCCCATGCTGATGGTAGGTTGCTCAGTTATACACTCATGCTGCCAACATAGGTTTTCATAAGAAAAATCGCGTTAAACCTCTTCTGGAAGGCTTTCCCAAACTGGAGGAGAAGCTTTGCTCACTATAACCTTCGGGAACAACAAGCTGGATATTGGTTGTTGTTGATATGGTCGAGCTCTCTCATTTGGGCCTCTTGATCTTATCATCATGGGCTTTCCCCTTGAGATGTGGACCTTCCTCCCTCTTTTGTGGATCCCTAACTCCCTCTTCCTACCTATAAATTCACCCCTTTCCATTCTCAAATGGTTGGTCATTGATGGCTACATCCCTATGCTGAGATTATGCTTACATGCTACCCATTCTAGCTTGGAGAAGGAGTGCTTGAAGAGTCTTTGCTTGGACTTGGACATCCACCCAAAGGAAGGCTCCAACATCAAGGCATAGGTTGTATGCTTCCCTTTTTAGTTTCTTAATATATAAAACTGATGTTCACTTTCCATAATTGTGTAAATATTTATGTGATTAGCTTAATGTTCCTTGAACTGTTAAGTAGTTTATGCTTGATGTATGTTATATATGCTCTCGTGTCTTGCATAGTACTTTGATCTTCCTTGTAGGTTTCCGAACGTGAAGAACAACTTAGGAACGAGGCCTGGAGCAAAAGGTTCAAAGCCATCTCTGAGGATCGGGTGATTAACATCAAAACGAGGTAGGTTCCTCCTTCTTACTGCATTTTGTCAAGCTTAAGCTAGGAAAGTGTGTATTAGATTGTTTGGTTTGTTGCTAGACCCACTCATTGGGTTAGAGGGATCGCCTCTCTCCGTAGAGGGGATTTTCCTTCACAATAAAACAATCACTGCGTTGGGGAAGCTATAGCCTGTTGATCCTCCTTTCTCAACTGATCTGTTGATCAGTTTGACCGACTATCGAGTTCTCAGTTAGTTTGAGTCTATGTAGGTCTGCACAATCACTGATTGCTACCTTAGAGTGCTAAGTCTAGAGTGTTTGTGAAATCTTTTTTGTTTTTTCCCATATTCCTCGCTCAACGTGAGTTTTATCAGTGACATTCGCATTGGCAGCGCCCTTTTTTACCTATACAGTCACACTGGAAACCCTGTCTTCCACTGTTTACCTGCGTTGAAGACCAGCACGATTTTGCTATGAAAAGTAGCGTTGATGACCCTATCAGCATGAGTTTTTCTATATAAAGTAGCGTTGACCATTGAATGTGATAATTTTTAGGGTTTCTATGTCAAAATCCAGTGTGCCTTGGCCCCTGAGGTCTTTTCCCATCCGATATGCTTGAATTTGTCAGTGTTTTTGATTGATTGTCTTGATTAATTTGCAAACTTTGTCTCAATGGATTTGAAGTGAAATCTAATTGAGTTCTAGGGTTTCTAGTCAATTGGTCATCGCTTGCTGCATGTTGGTGTCATTGAGATGTTGGTTTTGCTGATTGATTGAGTGTTGTTTTATGTGGAAATCATTGAAAACATCGTTTTGCATTTGTTTTAGCATGTCTTTCAAATTTTACTTTTCGTAAAAATGCATTAGATTATTTGCATTGAAAAGTTATTTTTTGAGATTCATCATTGAAAATAGAAACACGGGTTTTGCTATGAAAAGTAGCGCTGACAACACGAGTTCTGCTATGAAACGTAGTGTTGATGACCCTATCAGCACAAGTTTTGCTATATAAAGTAGCGTCGATCCTTGAATGTGATAATTTTTAGGGTTTCTCTGTCAAAATCCAGTGTGTCTTGGCCTCTGAGGTCTTTTCCCATCCTAGCAGTTTGGTTTTGTCAGTGTTTTTGATTGATTGTCTTGATTAATTTGCAAAATTTGTCTCAATGGCTTTGAAGTGAAATCTAATTGAGTTCTAAGGTTTCTAGTCAATTGGTCATCACTTGTTTCTTGTTGGTGTCATTGAGATGTTGGTTTTTCTTATTGATTGAGTGTTGTTTTATGTGGAAATCATTGAAAACATCGTTTTGCATTTGTTTAAGCTTGTCTTTCAAAATTTACTTTTCGTAAAAATGCATTAGATTAGTTGCATTGAAAAGTTATTTTTTAAGATTCATCATTGGAAATAGATCACATTTTTCGGTGATTGAAAGCTAAAAATGTATTAGGTGCATCAAATCATTCAAAACAAAAAGAAAATCATAATTCATATAAGTGCATCTTAGTGAAGTAAAACTCATTTTTTCTTTCGATAGATTGCATGTAAGACAATGAAAAGTGAAAATCATTTTTACTTTTGGCATTGTTACTTTTGGCATTGCATTTGGAAGAAGTGAAGGTTAGTTAAAGGCATTTTGGTTGATGCATTTTGTTTGATGCATTATTGATTTAAACCTCTTCCCTTGTTAGCTTAGCTTTCATTGAAGTGAAATTTTTTCCTTTTCTCTTATAGTTGCATCTCAGGCGTCGAGGTGACATCGTTTTGAGCCCAAAATTGAAACATAATTCAAGAAAAAACATTAAAATTTACTCAATCAACCTAAGGAGCACTTGGAACTTAACGCAAACATTTAGAGGTTTAGGCTAGAGACGTGTTCTGACGTCTATAAACCTAGCAATCATCATTATCTGTCAGCATTGTATCTTGGGGGTGAAATTCCATTCCACGTACAAAAGTATATAGGAGGTTCTCCAGTACTCTCGGGTATATCAGAGGCACTCCAACATGGCAAGTATATGGGAACGTTCTCATCAAACGGTTATGCATTAGACATTGCTAACACGGAATTGTGCTCCCTGTACCGTCACGTATATATTGGGAGACCCCACTAGGTTATTATCCTTTAGTCACAGGCAACCGATTCAACCGCCTTGTAGACATGATACACCGAACACAACATTCAGGGAGATTGGCCACCGTATGTTAAGTCCTTGATTTCGGCTAAGGTGTATATTGCGGTTCACAGATACTTGGTAACCCTATTGCCTAGCTTACCCCTCTTTTATTTTGTTTTGTTAATTTCTAAAATCAATTAATTGACCGTGGAACAACATCCTTCTTGTGGAAATACTCCTTAGTAGATCTTAAGTTGATACTGATGGCAACATTTCCTCAGTCGACCAGTCAAGGAAACCCCTCTGATGGGAATCCTGGTCCCTTTCCTTCTTTTGGAAATACTGTTGCTCCCTATATGGCAACGGTGTCCCTTCCTGGATTGACCATTGGTCTACCAATTTGGTTATTTTTGACCTCGACGATTCCGAGTGTCCAAACTGCTTTTCAAGCGATTTCTTATGCACCTGAACAACATCAACCTCATGTTGATCCTAAAGTTGATCCCTCACCTTCTTCACCTGGTGAAAGTCTAGATTCTAGTAACCAGGAAGCTATGAAGAAGAAGAAGAGGGCAAAGAAGAAGAAGCAAAATAAGCAAGGTTCCACCAAGCAACCATTGCTACAAATGCAACTGATGTAGAAAAATATTCCAACTAGCCACGGAAAGTAAAATTCCCTTGCATGTTCTGTAAGGGTGACCACCTTCTTCAGAATTGTCCTGGTATTCCCAAGGTCTTAGAAGTGTGGTCCACAGGTTTACATCAACCTTTGTCATCAACATCTAGCGATCATGCTAGTGATAAAAATTCAAATAGTAATAATAAGGTCCATGGGAAAAAGGGAAAAGTCAAATTTCCCTGTAAGTTGTGTGAAGGTAATTATCCCATTCACCTTTGTCCTCTTCTGGATGAGGCTTCCAAAGAGTTGGAAAACCTTACAGCTTCCCAGCCTCATCTTCTGGTTGGTTATTGGAAGCTTTTCCCTGATCCTTCGTTGGTTGATCAAGTGATTGATCGAAAGCCATCTTTGGTCAACCCCGCTCTCTCTGAAAGCGAGTCTTTTGAGTCCATTCTCGACTAAGCATTGATTGAGAAAATGGTAGACTTGGCTCCACATTCCGTTAACTGTACCTTTCCTATAGAGAGTGAACCTCGTATTGTTCAGGTTCTTCTAGTTTCTTCAGTTTCAAATGAATTGGAGAGAAATCCTCTCGTTCTTGAGGTGCATGAGAGAAGTTCTCCTGTTCCCATAGCGCAAGAGGGCATCTCTCACATTCTTATGAAACCCCCTCTGATTAGTTTAGTCACTTATTTTGATTGGAGCTGACTGGCAAGATATCGTCTTCCTTCTTATGTGCCTTTCCATATTACAGTATAGTCTTACAATATGGTCGTACGTAGCACAATCATATATGAGGGCACATCCATTAGCATTTTGTCCTCAACTGTTTGGAAAGCATTAGGTTCTCCGTAGCTTGTCCCCGTCACCTAGAATATGCTAGATTTTAACAGAGGAACCAATCAACCATTAGGGATCCTTCCTAATCTACCTATTACTTTGGGAGGAAATATTGTCTATATAGACGTGATGGGTGTCCAAGGCCCTTTAGATTTTAATCTACTCCTTGGTCATGACTATGTTTATGTCATGGAAGCTCTTGTCTCTTCCCTCTTTCGAGTGATGTGTTTCCCGCATGAAGGAAGCATTGTGATCATTGATCAACTTACATTCATTGGTCATGAATCAACTCCCACTCAACCATCATCCCTGAATGGTTCTTACGTGTAAGCGATATCACTCCCGCCACAGGTTAATTACGTGGCTACCTGTTCCATGCCCATATCTACTGATGATCTAGTAGGTGATGTAGTACATCATCTATTGGGGGCATTAGAGCCTGATTTTTCATTTGTGTCTCTTGACTTGTATCCCTTCCAGAGTGTTGTTCTCCCATCTGATGAGAACCTCTTCGAAGCTATGGCCTCTTTTGGTCTGTGATCAAGGTGTTAGAGCAGAGTTCCATTACTTGTGTCAAGCTCGTTAAAAAATGAAACAAGGTGTCAGAGCAGAGTTCCTTAACTTGTGTCAATCTCATTAAAAAATGAAACAAGGTGTCATGAGCATGGTTCTTTTCTTGTGTCAATCTCGTTAAAAAATGAAACAAGGTGTCGGAGCAGAGTTCCTTTACTTATGTCAAGCTCATTAAAAAATGAAACAAGGTGTCGAAGTAGAGTTCCTTTACTTGTGTCAAGCTTGTTAAAAAATGAAACAAGGTGTCATGAGCATGGTTCTTTTCTTGTGTCAAGCTCGTCAAAAAATGAAACAAGGTGTCATGAACATGGTTCCCTTACTTGTGTTAAGCTCAATAAAAAATGAAACAATATGTCACAAGCATAATTTCCCATGTTTCAAGCTTGTGTCATTATGCTGGGGGCATGCAAACTTATCTCAAGCATAGTTTATCTTTGTTTCAAGCTTGTGTAAAAATGAAACCAAACCCGAAAAGCGTTGTTCCTGTTTCAAGCTTGTGAAAAAATGAAATCATAGTCAAGTATACTCAAGCATATTTTCCCATGTTTCAATATTGTGTAAAAATTAAACCATTTCCCTTTTTACCTCTCGTGATTGCCATTTTTATCAACCTGTTTTTGCTATATGAGCCTTTGTTTTTTCATTCCATCGTCGCCATATTTTTCGCCAATCATATGATTTCACTTGGTTGTTTTACCCTTTTCTAGGGAACATCTGCAGTGAGTGGTATTATTAGCCATCCTCTTGAACCTTACATGTTTTGAGCAGTTCCATCATGATCGGAACCAGTAGCAATCCTTTTATACCACTCATTCTTCTAGGCGGATTCATATTTCAGCTCTTTTCTGACTCTTGAAATATGAAAATCCTGTCGAGCACTTGTCGTTTCGAACTTGTAAAAGTAAATGAAATGATGTCTACTTAGTATAATTTTAACCCTTTTCCAAACTGAGATAGACCATTGTATGAAAAAGGAATACCTTAGTTGAACATGGCTAAGAGGTTCTCTTGGATATTTTTTTCTACCTTTTCGGGTTCAAGAGACAATTTACGAAAAGGGACCTTTGGAGTTTTATTTTTCGCTTCTTTTTCAAACTCTCTAAACATGAAAAAGATGTCGAGTTTCACCTCCGTTGGACTCATAAAACTTAAATGATGCAGAAATTGTCACCATGATGAGGCAGAGTTCCTCCTCCCTAGGGCTCGTAAAACATACTAGGATGGATTCATCCGAAGGGTGAACTTATATGGAAAGCATATGTTATCCCCTTCAAGCTTGCGATAAAAAATATATGGGGTACTCGCCAGAAATGGTGGGGAAAAAGTGAAATTGTTCATCTCTTGTATCCTGTAAAGATAGCATGTCACTCTTGAACACGACACTCATCTGTTACTCTTGTCGGGTTTTGGATATCCTCACTTTATCACTTTCCTTCCAGGGTTTGGGAAATCCATTTGCCTCTCATCTTATTATACCACTTCATCATCATGACCTCTAATCCTATGTTGAGTCAAATGCTGCCAAATTCTGGAGTCGTGTCACTGATATGTTCAAGAGAAGTCCTATCTGCAGTTCTTTACCACTTGTACACTGTTTGACTTTCTGCCACAGTCCTGAATGTTACTTATTTTCTCCACCACATTCATTTTGTTTCATGTCTTGATGTGGGATTCATTATGACCCTCCTTCGACAGATCACTTCCTGTCGACTTCAGCTCATTATCCAGGAAGATGATCTAGAAACTCCCTTCCAATACCTTAGAGCTTGCATGCCTCAATGGAAAGTTCTTCACATTCGACAATAGGTTTACATCATTGACCTTCAATCGAATGATTCCACGGGTGTTTGACTTCAACTTCATTATTCACATTCATGGATTGTGCTAATTGTACCTTGAGAGCCATTGTCATTATTGGTGGTTTCTCTCATGCCTGTTAATAGTTTACATCATTGACCGATAATCAGGTGGTTTTCTATCATGTTTGACTTCGACACATCTATTCACATGTTAGAATTCATACATTAATTAGGTCGAGATAGAGTGCAAGACCCTAGATTTTTTCTAATGAAGTCCAGGTTGCATGGATTTATGAGTCATTCATGATTGTATACATGTTTCCTCTAGATGGATGGCTGTGATCATACCATGAGTCTATATTCATGATCTTTTCTATTCAGATGGCTGCGACCATGCCGAGGATCTTTGCACATGATCCCTTTTTACAGATGGTTGCGTCCATACTGTGGATTCATGTATTATTAGATGCCTATTCATGTATCATTATGCATGATCATCATAGATTTCAGATATGTATATGTATATGCTTGATTTGCAGGTCTCCTGACGATGTTGTTCTCGTCCTTGCACTGACTTGTAAAGAATCTCAGCCATCACTCCCTATTCTGCCTTCATGCTTTAGGGGGCATCTGTTACACAATATTTTGTCATATCTACTATTCACTTCCCATGCCATATCTCAGAGTACCAAAACATTGACTACTGTGCAACATATCCATCATGACATACAGACCAAAACCTCCCTGAAGAATCAAAGGAAAGTTTCCCTATTATCATTATGGAGAAGGTTGCCTAAAAACCTAATTTTTGGCATCATCGCATTTTACTCCACTGCCTGCCCATGCTGATGGAAGGTTTATCAGTTAAACACTCACAATGCCAGCGCAGGTTTTCATAGGAAAACTCGTGCTAAACCTCTTCTAGCAGGCTTTCCCAAAATTCACTAACTATAACCTTCAAGAAAAACGAGCTGGATATTGGTTATTGTTGATATGGTCGAGCTCTCTCATTTGGGCCTCTTGATCTTATCATCATGGGCTTTCCACTTGAGATGTGAACCATCCTCCCTCTTTTGTGGATCCTTAATGCCCTCTCCCTTCCCATAAATTCACCTCCTTCTATTCCCAAATGGTTGGTCATTGATGGTTGCATCCCTATGCTGAGATTATGCTTACATGCTACCCATTCTATCTTGGAGGAGTGCTTGAAGAGACTTTGCTTGGACATGGACATCCACTAAAAGAAGGTCTCCAACATCAAGGCATAGGTGGTATGCTTCCCTTTTTAGCTTATTAATACATACATCTGATGTTCACTTTCCATAATTGTGTAAATGTTTATGTTATTAGCTTAATGTTCCTTGATTTGTGAAGTAGTTTATGTTTGATGTATGCCATATATGCTCTTGTATATTTCATATTACTTTGATCTTCCTTGCAGGTACCTGGACATGAAGAATAACTAAGGAGCGAGGCCTGGGGCGAAATATTCAAAGCCATCTCCAAGGATTGAGCGATTAGCATAAGAGTGAGGTAGGTTTCTTCTTCTCTCTGCATTTATCAAGCATAAGCTAGGAAAGTGTATGTTAGATTGTTTAGTTTGTTGCTAGACCCACTCATTGGGCTAGAGGGATTGCCTCTATCCACAGAGGGGATTTGCCTTCACAACAAAATGGTGACTCAACTAGGTTCATTTAATTGTGTCAAGATCGTTAAAAAATGAAACAAGGTGTCGGAACAAAGTGCCTTTCTGACTCTCGAAATATGAAAAGATTGTCGAGCACTTGTCTTTTCGAACTCGTAAAAGTAAATGAAAATACGTCTACTCAGTATAAGTTTAACCCTTTTCCGAACTGAGATAGACTATTGTATGAAAAATGAATACCTTAGTCAAACATGGCTAAGAGGTTCTCTTGGATATTGTTTTCTACCTTTTCGGGTTCAAGAGACAATTTACGAAAATGGACCTTTGGAGTTTTCTTTTTTTCTTCTTTTTCAAACTCTCTAAACATGAAAAAGATGTCGAGTTTCACCTCCGTCGGACTCATAAAACTTAAACGACGCAGGACTTGTCACCATGACGAGACCGAGTTCCTCCTTCCTAAGGCTCGTAAAACTTACTAGGATGGATTCATTCGAAGGGTGAACTTATATGGAAATCATATGTTATCCCCTTCAAGCTTGCAATAAAAAAATATATGGGGTACTCACCAGAAATGGTGGGGAAAAAGTGAAAGCGATCATCTCTTGTATTCTGTAAAGGGAGCATGTCGCTCTTGAACATGACACTCATTTGTTGCTCGTGTTGGGTTTGGGATATCCTTACTTAGTCACTTGCCTTCCTAGGTTTGGGGAATCCATTTTGCCTCTCATCTGATTATACCACTTCATCATCATGACCTCTGATCCTATGTTGAGTCAAATGTTGCCAAAATCTGGAGTCGTGTCGCCAATATGTTCAAGAGAAGTCCTATCTGTAGTTCTTTACCGCTTATACATTATCTGACTTTCTGCCATAATCCTGGATCACACTTATCTACTCTACTACATACTTTTGTTTCATGTCGATGGTGTGAGATTCATTATGACCCTCCTTCGACAGATCACTTCCTGTCGACTTCAGTTCATTATCTGGGAAGATAATCTAGAAACTCCATTCTATTACCTTAGAGCTTGCATACCTCAATGGAAAGTTCTTCGCATTCGACAACAGGTTTACATCATTGACCTTCGATCGAATGATTCCACGATTTTTTGACTTCAGATTAATTATTCACATTCGTGGATTGTGTTGATTGTACCTTGAGAGACATTGTCATTATTTGTGGTTTCTCTCATGCTTGTTAATGATTTACATCATGACCGATAATCAGGTGGTTTTCTATCATGTTTGACTTCGAGACATCTATTCACATGTGAGAATTTGTACATTGATCGGGTCGAGATGAAGTAAAAGACACTGGATTTTTTCTGATGAAGTCCAGGTTGCGTGGAGTTATGAGTCATTCATGATTGTACACATGTTTCCTCTGGACGGATGGCTGCGACCATACCGTGGGTCCATATTCATGATCCTTTCTATTCGGATGGCTGTGTCCATACCATGGATTCATGTATTATTAGATGCCTATTCATGTATCGTTAGGCATGATCATCAGAGATGTTAGATATGTATATGTATATGCTTGATTTGTAGGTCTCCTGACGGTGTTGTTCTTGTCCTTGCACTGACTTGTAAAGCATCTCAACCATCACTCCCTATTCTGCCTTCATGCTTTAGGGGGCATCTGTTACACAATATTTTGTCATACCTCCTATTCACTTCCCGTTCCATATCCTGAAGTGCCAAAATATTGACTACTATGCAACATATCCATCATGATATACAGACCAAAACCTCCCTGAAGAATCAAAGGAAAACTGCCCTGAATCCATTCTAGAGAAGGTTGCCTAAAAACCTAATTTTTGGCATCAACGCATTTTTCTCCACTGCCTGCCCATGCTGATGGTAGGTTTCTCAGTTATACACTCGCGCTGCCAGCGTGGGTTTTCATAGGAAAACTCGTGTTGAACCTCTTTTGGTAGGCTTTCCCAAACTAGAGGAGAAGCTTCACTCACTAGAACCTTCGGGAACAATGAGTTGGATATTGGTTGTTGTTGATATGGTCGATATCTCTCATTTGGGCCTCTTGATCTTATCATCATGGGCTTTCCACTTGAGATGTGAACCATCCTCCCTCTTTTGTGGATCCTTAATGCCCTCTCCCTTCCCATAAATTCACCTCCTTCTATTCCCAAATGGTTGGTCATTGATTGTTGCATCCCTATGCTGAGATTATGCTTACATGCTACCCATTCTAGCTTGGATAAGGAGTGCTTGAAGAGTATTTTCTTGGACTTGGACATCCACCCAAAGGAAGGCTCCAACATTAAGGCATAGGTTGTATGCTTCCCTTTTTAGTTTCTTAATATATACATATGATGTTCACTTTCCATAATTGTGTAAATATTTATGCGATTAGCTTAATGTTCCTTGATCTGTTAAGTAGTTTATGCTTGATGTATGTTATATATGCTCTCGTGTCTTACATAGTAATTTGATATTCCTTGCAGGTTTCCAGACGTGAATAACAACTTAGGAACGAGGCATGGAGACAAAGATTCAAAGCCATCTCTAATGATCGAGCGATTAGCATAAGAACGAGGTAGGTGCCTCCTTCTTACTGCATTTGTCAAGCATAAGTTAGGAAAGTGTGTATTAGATTATTTGGTTTGTTGCTAGAACCACTCATTGGGTTAGAGGGATCTCCTCTATCCGCAGAGGGGATTTTCTTGAATAGCAAGATCCATTGACGCCTCAACACATCTACAGTCATTCCATCCAGTAGGTCATAGATATATTGATCATTCAATTACAAGCAAAAACATGATGAGAGCCACTCATGGTTGTTGTCATAAAACATGTAAATAACTAGCATAATAGGGACAAAAATACCAATGAAATCAAAACCATATAAACCACATATAATCCATCATAATGCTTATAGAGAAACAAGGAGAAGTAATCTTTCATTAATGGTGCAAATCCAAACCCCGAATGGGACTTCCATGTTCCACCCGACCATAGATTGGCTGAGCCAAATATCTCTTCATCCATTCACCCCCCTGCCATATTCCAAGCATGAATGTGGGATATCGTAGAACACATCAATCAAAACTCATCCAGGGCTTCCAGAGGCCATTCACCTCAACCCATCAAATAGTGATTCCACCTCATGGTTGGACGTCACAAAACCATCACTAGATCGGTCTCTATCCTAGCCATCCAGGGCTCCAAAGCGTTTGTCCAACCAAGGCTATGGGACTAGTAACTCAACCCACCAAGGGCTCTAGAGCATTTTTCCAACCTAAGCTATGGGACTAGTAACTCAACCCAAGTTGTTCGAGGGCTCTAGAGTGCTTGTCCAACCAAGACTAAAGGATTAATAACTCAACCCAAGCTAAGGAAACATGAGAACCAACCAAAAACACAACAGTGAAATAAACCCACAATCACTATGGCTATCCAGGAAATGGAAAGGTTGGGAAATCCACTATCAATCCTGGCCATCCTCCATGCTAATGATAGATCATGAAAAAAATCCACATGCATATGCCATGCATGCCAAAACTAGTGAAGGAAACATACATGCAACTCGGTACCTATAAGCAAATATGATGTAGTTGTTGATCTTGATGCCCTCTTGCGCTTTCTTGCTCTTCCTTTGCCTTCTTGCTCCAAGAATGCGAGTATGCCACACCCTCCAAGAGTGCTCCAAGAAAGCTTTAAGTCTCCAAGAGTGAGAGAGAGAGAGAGAATAATGAGAGAGCTCCAAAATTGAACTGGTCAAGTCTTTCCCATTGATCCTCAGAAGCCTTTTTATTAATGAGGTCTCTATTTTCTTCATTTTCCATTATTTTCCTTCATTTTCCTCCTCACATGCAACCTATGACCTTTCACCTTCCTTTTCTCCTAATTTCCATTATTTTCAAAAATAAAATGCCAATAAATGCCTCATGCCTTTCCAAAGCCTTTACCATTGCCTTTTCCAATTTCCTTAGCCATAAACAACCAAATGAACACCCCCTAGGATGTATTGCCCAACATTCATCTTGGAATACATGTCCCATCAACCATGGCCTTATATATTTCTACATGGATTTTTAACCAGCGATGTTACATAACCCTCTCCCTTGGGGGGAGCACCGTCCTTAGTATTCAATGACACCTATTAACAATAATACTGTTGAAAACAAAAACTATTGCCCATGGAACTTTATAACAGGGCTCGTTGCAATATTTACAATGACCACTGTCGAAACATGACAAACATACCGTTTACTAGAGTTTTATAACACATCTCATTACGATATTTACAATAATAACAACATATACTCATGCACCAACAAATAATCATACTGTCTATGGAGCTTTATAAACTAGCTCGATACCATACTTACAATAACATACACATATACACATATACACATATGCACATTTGCTAAACCAACAAATAAAAGCATACGATGCATGTATATGCAAAAAGGGAATCTAGAGGCTCACACCTTCACCCTCAAGATAATACTAGGATTCACCTCCTTCCTAGGAAGTCCATAATCCATTGCAAAATCAAATCTGAATCCAATGTCCAACGGTACAATCCTGCGCAACTTGTCCTCTCAGTGAAAAATTACTGACTCATTATTCTAGGGCACACTCCCAATGTGCATCTGATTCCATTTGGAAATGATAATGACCAAAACAATCCATCCGTGACCTTCCCTTCTTTGTTATACAGTCCCTCGACCATCTGGTCATCCCCTTCCATGTAGTCACTCACCTTCCAAGTTCCCCTGACACCCCCATCTCCAAAAGTCCATCCCTTGGCAAGGCTTCCTCGCATCAGAAGATACACAAATACAGGCATATCCATGCCTCAAAACCATCATACCAAGCATAGCATGCTCATGGAAATCAATGGACACTATTGGGTACTAGTGTCCCACAATGGCCCTACTCCTAAATACTTTACCAACATACTATTGCATTTTCCAATTCCTTTTGTTGTTGCAATTTCTTGCAGTCGATTTCAAACACTCAACCAGGCATGTTCATGTGTTCCTGTTCCAAGCACATGACTTCCATTAGATTCAAAATAAATTGAAATAACTTCAAATCATAACTCATTGGTAGCTCGTCAATAAGGTAGATTTTCAATTTTGTTCACTTCCTGTCATAATAAGTCAAACTAACATCTTTGACCAAATCATCATGTATAACATATCACATCAAGCTAGCTCGAAACACAACCATCATAGATCAACATCATAAATCACATGTAACGATCATAAACCAGAATCATAGATCACATGTAATCATGATAAACCAGAATCATAAATCACTTGCATAATAAAACTGAATAAAATACTAATACTTATCCTTTAATCAATCCTTACTTTTGCCTTTGTTCTTTCTGTATACACACCAGATCGATTGCCACACTCGAAAAACATGTAGTGCCTTTTCCTAAACCATGTGTACATATACATTGTGTGTATCACACACATACAACCACACACGACATACAACTCCATGCAATACATGCACCTACACCTGACGTACGACACATACACCTACACCCAGTGTATACAATACAATACATACGCCTACATCTAGTGCATAACATAATACATACACCTATACCTGTCATACAACACAACACAATACATCTATACCTAATGTACAACACCACATAATACATGCACCTACACAATGCACATACCTAGTACCACATGCCCTCAACACAACATGTATGACATGCACACAATACCACATGTGCATCAACACCATATGTACAATATGTACACAGTACCACCTGTACACTGCACCACCTACACAACATGTGCACAACATCACATGTACACGACGCCAACTGCACAATGTGTGCACAACATCACTTGTACATGGCGCCACCTGCACAACGTGTACACAACACCACATGTACATTACACCGCTTGGACAATGTGTACACAATACCACATGTACATAGTACCACATGTATGACATGTACGCGACACCACATGTACACATTGTCACATGCATGACATGTACACAACACCACCTACACACAACGCCACTTGTACAACATGTACACAACACCACTTGTACAATCATGCACACCACACCATATGTACATAACACCACATGTACAACATGCACACAACACCACATGTACATAACACTGCATATCCAACATGTACATAGCATCATCTATACATAGCACCGCATATCCAACACGCGCAAAGCACCATATGCATACAACACTGATTATCCATCATGCACACAGTACAATATATGCACAACACCATATATCCAACATGTACATAGCACCATCTATACCTAGCACTGAATATGCAACATTCATACAACACTATATGTACTAACATGATGTACATAACATTGCATAAACAACAAGTACACACTAAATATACACCACACCGCATGCACACAACATCACAAACGCAACATGTACAACATATAAAGCGTATACACAACAGTAGTACCACACATCCAAAACCACACTATCATTACCAAGAAACCTTTCTTCCAGTGTCTTTTCCATGCTTATCCTAGCATGTTGCAGACCACACTACTTTCACTTTGCTGATGTATCCCTCGGTATAACCTGTCCATAACATAAGCATAGGCATAATACAAGCATACAATATAAATTCATATTCACATGATACTGACCTCATATATTTGTCATGGCTACTCTTCCCACTTGATTCCTCATAGTCAGGAACTTCTTCATGCCATTCGCCTGCATAAGCAATCATTCCGCCACAAGAACGATTCTTGATGATCTATCAGACAGTGACATAGATACATGGATACATACATACATATACATAAACATTAGCATAAACAATCATGATTCTGTCAGACAACGATATACATACATACATATATATACACATAAATGTTAGCGTTAATAGTCATGATCCATGACGACCCTGTCAAACATGACATACATACACACCTACATGTATACATATATAAACATTAGCATAATCATGATCATAACATAATTACCATATATCAAGGTCAAGGGTTAAGAGAACTTCCTTTATTCATCCAACACATGCACAACATTAAGAATAGTTGTTCCCAACATAGCCAAGGCAGTTGATGTCTCAGATCCATTCACTTCACCTTTCCTATTACCTTTCTCATGACTATACTGCCACTGTCCATTTACACCAAAGGACCGAAACAATCTAATCGATTGTCATAGTCTTACCTTCACTACTCTTACTCATGCACAAAGCTTCATCTGGATCTCACATTATCTGTTGGGTACCACACAACTCTGTCGAGCTCCATCAAATTTCCTCTTTCCCAAACAATTCCCCAGACTCAAAACATAAAAGGTAAGACAAGAAACAACTAATAAGAGAACCATGAAATTTAATAGCAATATGACATCACAAGAAAAGTGGCAAGGCCTTTCACCAAACATAAACAAAACCACAATTAAGCTCAACAATTCATAAAAGACCAAAAGCACAAGACTAGAAACAGACACCATGACTCAATCCCCATGGTTCCCAAGGAAATCTCAACCTAAGCCTTCTTCAAAATTTCATGGAAATTTCTTTTGCCACGCAATCCCCTGCATCATACTGCCATAAACACATAGCTGTTAGTGTATATATAACATAAAAATACACCAATTACCTTATCTCGTTATGCCAAGCACATTGTCTTGTATCCAAACACATCTATGCCATGTCTCAAGGGACTCCAATTCCCTTGACAGATCTACCTATAACTAGGAACTGGCTGATATACCTATCAAATACATGTCCATGAATATAACACATATCGACATAATGTTAGACGAGATTAAGTTTAAGAAGACTTCCTGTACGTAAAGCACTCATTCATTTGGAATTACAGTTTCCAAACATAGCCAATTATCCAATTCATTTCTTTTACCCTTTTTACCTTGTTGCAATCAAGGCTTACTATGTACTATCACATCACCCAACTATTAGTTATATAAACACATCAACTATTACCTTGTCACGCTAATACCGAGCATGTTTCCTGCAACTGCTCATAGATGTTCCAAATATCAAGACAATCATATCTATCGATTTGAAATCAACCTTTACCAAGACTAAAAATCATGTCATAATCCCTAGTCAACTCATATTCATTAGACATAATGCTACAACTATCACCTACTTACACACAAGTACATATCAACTGTCTCGACACATATGTATTAGTAAAATCATCTTAAAACAAAATCATTGGAATGCATACTCATATTATGCAATTCATCAAACATTTGACCAACTTGTAGACATATCATGTTAAATAAATCAACTATATGACATAATAGACACCAAACACTCAACACCAAATAGACGAAATAATAAAGAATGAAGCACCAAGTATACTATATAAGCAAACTCATACCTTAGTGTACCTCAAGGGAGGCTATATTGTCTGCACAATCAATCTAGTTAGCAAAATATAACTTTACAATATGTCAACTCAAACATAAATAAGATCATGATATCCTTAACATTAACTAACTAAAATGTTCACATCATAAACTCATAAGCATTTATCATTCATGCATAACAACCACATGTGCAAAGTCATCACAAATATGTCAGCTCATACCTGAATATCGTGACCATAACTATCTGCATAGTCCAATCCACTTTAGCATGATACATATAACATCAATATATTAATGTTATAACCCTAATTGTCAAGTTAACTAACATATAACAACAAGAAGTTAACCTATATCATACTAATCAGCAACATATAACATGGTTATCTAACATAAACAAAAATAAAAATGCATACAACCACATGTTACGATCATTCATGACTATCTGACACATGTGCATGTGACTATACTAATTGATTATCATCTGTCATGTATGTAACCATAACATCAAAAACATGTACATAAACCTAATGTATATAAACCTAATGCATATGACAATCTTTAACTTACATACCTACATGCCAAACATACAATACATGTATGACGATCTACTCTTACCCCAAAGTCAATTGTTGCAACCTCATTATGATGATCTGCATCTCCAGTTCTATCTAAGCCAACACATTAGCATCGTAACAACCAATATCGCCATAATGACCTAAATTACATATAATGACTTCACAAGGCATGTTTTCCCTACTATTCATGCATAACTATAATGAATACCATGCACGAATAACAATTGCATAATCAATCATTCACACATGAAAACATACTCCACGACAAAACCTTCAACCTTCACATGGCGACATCACTACAACCATGCTCAACACCATGCAAATGCAACAAGCACATGAAATACATGCATAAGGAACACACATGCAACCAACATGAAAGCATGATCAACACACAGGCCAAGGAGAGTGCAACCACGCTCTGATACCACTTTGTAACACCCTCCTCCCACATCTACCCAAGCAACTGGCCATCCGAGGTAAACATGCAACGGGAGGCCACTATGATATGATTTGACCTCCTAAATCACATTAAGGGAGTGGAAATGATGGAAACACACCATACAGACATTAATCATCAGCTACATGACCCTCAGGAACCAATCCAATACTTTAGACAACTTACCTTGGGGTCCCATTGAACTTTTGGACAACTTAAGCCTCAGTCGCTCCCATGCTATAGGCATGAGTGCAACCAAAAACCGAAAGTTTCTCTCACAGGCTTGCTTGCCAATGACCACAGACCAAAATTGTCAATGCTATGCCAACGACTTCGGGATTTGGGTCACTTTTTCAGGCCTATAGCCTAGGTCACTACCCATAATTGAACCATCTCTTTAGATCAGTAAAATAACATGGAAATGACAGTACCAAATCAAATACTCATTCAAGACCTTAACTAGACCCCTACTAGCCATGACAGACATTTCGTCAAACATATTACAAATGTGTAATCTACGGGTGTAATTAACAATTATGAGCATAGGAGTCTCATAGTTAGCTGAGAATCGCTAAGAGCCATTGATGCCTCAACACATCAACTGCCATTCCATCCATTAGGTCATAGATACATTGATCATTCAATTACAAGTAAAAACATGACGAGAACCACTTATGGTTGTTTTCATAAAACATGTAAATAACTAGCATAATAGGGACAAAAATACCAATGAAATCACAACCATATAAAGCACATCCAATCCACCATAATGCTCATAGAGATACAAGGAGAAAGAACCTTTCATTAATGATGCAAATCCAAACCCGGGATGGGACTTCCAAGTTCCACCCGACCATAGAATAGCTGAGCCAAATCTCTCTTCAGCCATCCACCCTCGTGCCATATTCCAAGCATGAATGTTGGATCTCATAGAACACATCAATCAAAACCATCCAGGGCTTTAAGAGGCCATCTCTATCCCAACCATCCAAGGCTCCAGAGCATTTGTCCAACCTGACTACGGGACTAGTAACTCAACCCACAACTTTTACCGGGCTCCAGAGCGTTTGTCCAACCAAGGCTACAGGACTAGTAACTCAACCCACCAAGGGCTCTAGAGCGTTTGTCCAACCTAGGCTACGAGACTAGTAACTCAACCCAAGTTGTTCCAAGGCTCCAGAGCGTTTGTCCAACCAAGGCTATGAGACTAATAACTCAACCCAAGCTAAGGAAACATGAGAACCAACCAAAAACATAACAAGGAAATAAACGAACAATCACCATGGCTGTCTAGGAAATGTAATTTTAGGAAATCCACTGTCAATCCCAACCATCCTCCATGCTAATGATGGATCATAACCAAAAATCCACATGCATATGCCAAGCATGCCAAAACTAGTGAAGGAAACATACATGCAACTCGGTACTTGCAAGAAAATCTATTGTAGCTGCTGATCTTGATGCCCTCTTGTGATTTCCTACTCTTCATTTGCCTTCCTGCTCCAAGAATCCAAGTATGCAACACCCTCCAAGAGTGCTCCAAGAAAACTCTAAGTCTCCAAGAGTATGAGAGAGAGAGAGAATAATGAGAGAGCTCCAAAACTGAACTAGTCAAGTCTTTCCCACTGATCCTCATAAGCCTTTTTATTAATGAGGCCTCTATTTTCTTCATTTTCCATTATTTTCCTTCATTTTCCTCCTCACATGCAACATGTGACCTTTCACCTTCCTTTTCTCCTAATTTCCATTATTTTCATAAATAAAATGCCAATAAATGCCTAATGCCTTTCCAAAGCCTTTTCCATTGCCTTTGCCAATTTCCTTAGCCATAAAAAATGAAATGAGCACTCCCTAGGATGTCTTGCCCAACATTCAGCTTGGAATACATGTCCCATCAACTGTGGCCTTACATTTTTTTACATGGATTTTTAACGAGGGTTGTTACACCTGCGATCACAACTCCTCCTAATTCCAAGCCTTTGATCTTCTTTTCCTTATTTATCTCCCTGTTTGACATCAATGGAAAATGGCTGCTCTCCCCGACAAGCAGCTTGCTTTCTATAACATTCCTTTGCTCCCCCTAACGAAATGCCTTCCTTTGTCTTCCTACAAGATGCTTGTCTTCCTTTAACTACTTCTCTTCCTTAATGTTTGCTACAATAAATAACCAATATCCCCCTGACATGCTATGCTTCATAAGGATTGCCATAGCTCATTCTACCTGTCGATCTGCATCAACAACATGGTTCCTTTTGTGATTTCATCCTTAACTTTTCCTGCCAAAACTACTACCCCACTAAAACTGCCGATAACTTTGAATGTAATTTTGAAGTTTTCTTCATATCTTCCAACTATCGACCTGTCAAAATGATAGATATTCAAAGGTACAATTGTTACTACATAGACTCCCCCTCTTTAATGTTTACAAGGAGTCAACATGTTGGATTTTTCAGAATAATGTATGAACTAGCTCTTTGGTTGGATCATCTTGAATCTTGACATCTTCCAATGTACCTGTTAATTCATCATGACCTTTTTCCTTTCCAAAACTTGAAGGCATGACTGCAGGGAATTTTCCATCCACTTGACCTTATTTCCTTTATTTTATTCTCTAAACCTTCATGTACCTACTGTTAGGGTTGAAGGATTCCATATTGAACCTGTAATCGCGAGTTAGATGCCCATAGTTATGGAATTTGTAATATTCAATGTTGGGCATGAATGATAGAGCTAGTGACATATACTTTTTGCTGACAAAGTTTATTTGAAACCTATCTTGCAATCCTGCAAACTTGCTTCTATAGTTTTGATAATGCCTTTGATAATCACCCCTATTATACATATTGCAATCCCTAGTCATATGCCCAAAGTCATAACATTAAAAATAATGACCCTTAAACATTCTAGGGTATCTAGATTTGTTGTCACATCCTAAAGATATTCTAAAGTAATTCCTTCTTGGAGGAGGAACAACAACATTTGGATCCTTGTTCTTAAATGCTTTAGCATTACTTCTTGGAGCAACAACATCCTTCTTTTGTTCTGATCTTAGAGGGACATTGTTAGCAAGATTCTGGTCAATCTTGGCTTGCAAGGGCTCGGAGCTTGAGCCTTCGTGTTATATACCTAGGGGGGATAATATGGGGTACCAAGGGAGGTACCCAAGGTAATAATGTAATAATGGGATGGGCCATAGTAATAAATAAGGTGGTTAACCCATGTCATGTAAGGGACCACAAGTAGTTAATAATAATGTAATGGGCCCATGGTATTAGTTGATGGTATGAGGAAACCATGGTAATGATGCATGGTAAATGTTATATACCTAGGGGGGATAATATGGGGTACCAAGGGAGGTACCCAAGGTAATAATGTAATAATGGGATGGGCCATAGTAATAAATAAGGTGGTTAACCCATGTCATGTAAGGGACCACAAGTAGTTAATAATAATGTAATGGGCCCATGGTATTAGTTGATGGTATGAGGAAACCATGGTAATGATGCATGGTATTGTATGTATGAGGCCTATATAGAGGCTAGAGACTCCACACGTATGAAGATGAAGAGAAGTATTATTGTATGAACAGGCATATGGCTTGTGGAGTGTTCTCCTTCCTTAAGGAGTGAATGTATGGTGTTGCCCTACCGTAAGGGTTTGATCAATAAAGAATCATTTCTATCTATTTCTATCTTATTGTTTCTGGGTTTATTTCCATTATCATATATTTCTGGGTTAGATCTACAACAATTGGTATCGGAGCTCTTTCTTGGGCAAACCGTGGAGAATTTTTTTTCATTTTTGTAGGGTTTCTCGGGTGGCGAATTTGCAGATCAGATCTGTACGTTTTGGTGCAAGATCTGCAGAATCTAATTGCAGATCTGTATTCCTTGTGAAAAAATAGCCGATTTCAAAAAAAAAATCGGTTGAATCGGAGTCCGGATGAAGGAGATATCGCTGATCTAAAAATCAGTGGGGTTGCAGAGAATTTTTAGGGCCAGCGAACTTGCGGCGCAGATCTGGACGTCCTGGTGCCAGATCTGTAATATCTAATTATAGATCTGGAATCCTTGTGACAAAACACCTGATTTCAAAAAAAAAAATCAGGCGAATCGGAGTCCGGATGAGGAAGATATCGCTGATTTAAAATCAGCTCTTTTTTCAGCAATTTTGGGTGACGGCGGGAAAGTTGCAGCGCAGATCTGGAATTCTAGTACCTGGATCAAAATTTCTATCACATGGGTAGATGCAGAATGAGGGTTCCATTTCTAAAAACAGGTCATAATAAGGATTCTGAGCAATATTGACGAAACTGTGACAATTTCAATTTTTTTGTGATGGCGGGCCTAGATCGCTTTGAACAGGAAGAATCTTTTTTGCATCGTCTCGTTTGGCTCCGACAGACTGGTACAGTGGAGGAATATATTACCGCTTTTGAAGCCTTAGCCTTCCGCACTAAGGGTCTCACAGATGCATTCTTCAAGGAATGTTTTATCAACGGTCTTAAAGAAGCCATCAAAGCTCAAGTTCTACTTCACCACCCTTCCACGTGGAAGGAGGCTTGCCAGTTAGCTCGTCAGGTCACATTGCCTAGCAAAGATTTCATTTTTACAGAAAAGAAGGAAACTAGGGAACCTAAAGGGTTACTTCCTACGGGTATACCCTTATTGCAGATTCATGGATTGATTCAGAAAGAGAAGATCATTGTTTCTATCAATCCTAGTTGTAAACATAATGTTATCAGTGTTAATTTGGCAAAAAAATTGCAAGTCCCAGCAAAACAAATTGAACATACACAGGTTGATGATAAGGATGTTCAAATCTATAAGGATTTGAAACTTTCTATGGATAAGTATGTGGTTCATGGTGATTTTCATGCTTCAGATATGGATAACATGGATGTTGTTTTGGGATACCCTTGGATGGAATCCGTGGGTACTATCAATATTAATGTGCAGAAGAAATTCCTAAAGCTATGGTATAAAAAGAAGAAAATTACATTACAAGATATTTCCATCCATAAACAGGTAGAGCACATGGAGGCTGAAGCAGAAGATGTTCAAGGGACTGACATATCAGATGATGAGCCTTTGATGATCGACAATCAAACACAAACAGAGGCTGCAGAAGAAAAGGTTACAGGTGATGATACATCAGAGGAGGGCTCAGTGGTTGAAGTCATATTGACAAAGAAGACACCACAACAGGCACCACAGCAGGGTGAAGTCAAGCAAAAGTTGTCGTGGGTTAAAACTTCAACATATCATCACCCACATCACCCCGCGAGACAACCATCAAGATGGAAACCAAGTCGTCACATGACGGATCGCGAGGAGAGAAGATCCATCCACTGCACATCAACATAGAAGAACTGCCACGGTCAACTTCCATCTCAAGCGAGCGAGGCACCAACGAGATCGAGGGTTCACCTTTCTCTTGGATGGCTAGATGCACGTGCATGGTATCAGTGGACTACTCTTTTGAGTAGATCTTATTATTTGTGTTCTTCCCATGTTTCGGGGACGAAACATGCTTAGAGGGGTGGAATGTTATATACCTAGGGGGGATAATATGGGGTACCAAGGGAGGTACCCAAGGTAATAATGTAATAATGGGATGGGCCATAGTAATAAATAAGGTGGTTAACCCATGTCATGTAAGGGACCACAAGTAGTTAATAATAATGTAATGGGCCCATGGTATTAGTTGATGGTATGAGGAAACCATGGTAATGATGCATGGTATTGTATGTATGAGGCCTATATA
This sequence comes from Pinus tabuliformis, assembly GCA_031772625.1. Classification (NCBI taxonomy): domain Eukaryota; kingdom Viridiplantae; phylum Streptophyta; class Pinopsida; order Pinales; family Pinaceae; genus Pinus; species Pinus tabuliformis. The sequence continues at coordinate 817,200,374 of CM062818.1, forward strand.
GAGGCTAGAGACTCCACACGTATGAAGATGAAGAGAAGTATTATTGTATGAACAGGCATATGGCTTGTGGAGTGTTCTCCTTCCTTAAGGAGTGAATGTATGGTGTTGCCCTACCGTAAGGGTTTGATCAATAAAGAATCATTTCTATCTATTTCTATCTTATTGTTTCTGGGTTTATTTCCATTATCATATATTTCTGGGTTATATCTACAACACTTCGTCTGCATCTTTTGATTTCATCTTCAATCAAGAACTGACATTATATTTCCTTTCTTTGGCCAATAATCTCTCCTTTTTCAATTTCCTGAGCTTGTATACTTCAAGTAGGGTAGTTTCAAGTTCTCCTTTCTTTTGAGCAATGTCTTTCTAAAATATGATTTTCAACAATTTCCTTCTTTCCTTTGCCTCTTCTACTTGCAATTTTATAAGAGTGACCTTTTTAGTTGCTTTGTTGAAATCTTGCATTTGTTCCTTCTCCCTTTCACTTTCCTTTCTAATCCTATCTATTTCTGCAACATTTGCATCGAGTTCCTTTTTCTTTTCATTGAATTTTGCCTCACACTTATAAACATATTCTTCTAATTGGCTTGTAAAAAATTTCTCTTTATTTTCTACTTCTTGCACTTGATGCCTTAGAAAGGCAACCTCTTCTTCGAGTTTCTAATTTCTCTTCCTTGCTTTGCTTAGGTCACATACGATGCTAATCAATTTTACATCTATGTCTACTACTTCTTTTTCTTCTTCCTCTTCATTGTCAGATTCTTTGACTAGAGAACGATCTTCATCATCATCTTAACATGTATGCTTCTTTGAGGAGAAATCATGAAGTCTCTTCCAAATACTTATGGTTGATGAGCATCGATCAACTTTGGCTTCTACTAGATCTGGAAGAGAACTAAGAATAACATCCATGGCTTTCATATTATACCTTCTAGATTCATTGGTACATGTGTCGCAAGAGACAACAAAATGGCATACATAATATCCTTGAGCTTGCAAATAGGCTTCCACTTTAGCTTTTAAAAATATAAAACTTGATTCATTGAATAAGGAAATGGACCAACATGTTTTTCTTCGTCACCTATAATAGGCTCTGAAACTGTTTCAATATTCGGGACTTCCTTTTATTCCTTTGAACACTTGGTAGCTTTCTTCCTAGACCTTCCCATCTCTGCAATCTAATATCTTCCTTCCAGTTGTTAAGTTGCTACTATAAGAACTGACTCTTATACCAATTGTGGGAAATACTGAGAGGGGGGTGAATCAATATTTCTCTTCAATTAGTATATTTTAACTTCACAAAGCATTAATTAACATTATCAAAAGATGAAACATAAATCAATAGTAAACAACACCATTCAATAATGCACAATAATGAAGATAGTAGACACAAGATATTTTGGGTGGAAACCCTTCCGGGAGAAAAACCTCTGAACACTTCTCAATATTTGTCTTCAATAAAATTTACATAAATATTTTCTACTCCAACTAAGGGAGGCTCCATCCCCCTGGTTTACAGGCTCTGACATGAAGGATGCTCCAATGCCTTGTTTACTAGCTATAATTGGAAGGATGCTCCAATGCCCTAGTTCAAGCTCCAACCTAAAGGATGCTCCAATACCCTGCTTACTAGCCGCTATTGGAAGGATGCTCCAATGCCCTATGTAGGCTCCAACCTGAAGGATCCTCCAACACCCTACTTACTAGATGATACTGGTAGGACGCTCCAATGCCCAATGTAGGCTCCAACCTAACCTAACACCACCCTACCACCCTAATCATCTAGCATACCACGTCTCATAATTTTTAGACTGGATCCACCAGTATTCAATAAGATAGATAAAAACAAAATAATATGTTGGCTTGTTGATTGGAAATATAGGTACATAGTTGTCAACAACAATAACTTCCTCTGCTCAAATATCAACCCTTGCTTCACAAAACTCAGTTTACTTCTGCTCAAGTTACATCAACCAGTGATTGGTACACTTTCAAATAGGAGTATGCAAGTCAATGGTCAATCTCTCTACAGTGGCAACAATATTCCAACCATCAACAAACTCTACCTTCTATACTCTGTCAGTCATACTTCATGTAGCTGCTATTGTTTTCCTTAACACTGTCACTTGTATGATAACACTCATTGATGGAAATTCATAAATATGCACATGAAGTTGTTGCTTGAACAAGCATGCCAAGCTACTCTTGGGCCGACACTGTTGCACAAGATGTAACACGATATATCTTTCAACATTCCACTTCATCAAATGATCTGAAGGATGTTGATATTGTAGTCCAATGATAACATAGTCCTATATGCCCTACCATTTTGGTTTTAACTAGTTCTAGACACATAGAACCCTCTATGTGCCAGTCACAATATGTATTTGAATAACGACCTACTTACAAGATCATATTTTTGCAATAGATATAACTATGAAACCCTTATAAGACTTCAACACATGATATGACAGTGGAAACCTTTCCAAACTACTAAAAAATAACATGAACTGCTGCAAAATGATAGTATGTTTGAAACCTTAGTTCATCAATATATCATTGCTTAAGGTGTGTCATGCTCTGAGTCATATAGGTCTTATATATATTCTGTCATATGGAACTCAAAAAAAAATCAGTCATATATTATTTTCTTAAGACAAGAGGGAGTTCAACCTTAGCTTGCAATAAGATTTGGCTCATACACCAACAAAACCATGAAAATTCCATCAACCATATACAATAATTACTTCTCAATAAATAGTGACATGTTACATAACAATTGACATGGCTATTAGCATTGGTAGCAATTTACATAGTCCTTTGAACTGTTTTCGTAGTGAAACGTTATGCCCTTTACCAAATATCTTCTCTCATAAACTGGTTTATATATATATATATATATATATATATGACTATCCAGTATATGTTGGAATTTCAGTTTCTCAGTGATTCCCTTCTCGTAATGATTCAATTTTCAACATGTATGCATGACACCATTTCTGCATATTAGTTCATTCATAACCAACATGCATTTCATGCACAATCAAACATTCAATGTCACGTGCATTGACTAGTTTGAGACAAATCCGTTGTGGCCAATCAACACGATTTTACAACACCAAACAATTTTATAGAAAACCCTTCCTTTGTTTGATATTTATGGTGACAATCAAAATGAATCATGCAGTTGTGGTGACACCAAATAATTCTCAACACATTTTTGTTTATATGTTGTATCATAATGCATGTGGAGATCATATCACACTTTCCACATTGTACGATTTGATTTTACTCCTTAAACTAGCTTAGATGAGTATATTGTTACGCTGATCATTCCAGAGGAACCATCGAAGGGAAAAAAATCTCATCAAGATTTATTAGAACTTCAGTGTGTACTTTGTTCACATTTTATATGAACTAAGTAGGAGCCTCCTTTCATGAACTAGTAACAAGCTGGATCTTTGTTTGTAAGATTTGAATGATACATAATGAAAGCATAGATCAATTAAACTTCACCATAAAGAAGCTTCAATAGATTTGTATGGTCTTCAGTTTGGCTCATACCAACCCCAATGTAGAGAGTCGAATTCAACGAATGAAAATCACTATAAAATAAAAGAAACCCCAACTAACATATCAAACCCTATGAAACCTTGACCAAAAGAATGAACCAAATGCCCAAAAATTCCTCAAGAGATTCAACCTTCAGGCGAATCTTCACAATTTCAGACAGATTTTTCTATATTGTTACATATTTGAGAGAATTCAAGTGCCTTTATATAGTTGTTGAATAGGTTTCATAAGGGAGCCGACTTGTGAAATCTAAATTTATAATTGAGTTTTGGAGCCAAGATTTCATTGACCTTTAGGACCGACAAATGATTTCCACACATTGCAGATGGTCAAAGATTTTAATAAATTTTTAATACAACAAACCTATATATTGGCATGTCTTCACCATATAAGTTACTATGCATGAGACTTTTGGAAGGGTCATCTTGGTACCACAACATTGACCTTGAGTACGATCGACAAATTTAAACCAATGGAATTTGTGCAAGGTGGACCACCATATAATTGAACATAAATTAAACCAACCATAAAACCAAAGTCAATGACATTTGACCATTTTGGTTTCCTTATTTAATGTGCCTTATACCAACCTATAATTCCATGCCACATCATCTCTATTTGGGGCTTTTACCCACAAGTTGGGGCTTTGGCCTTTCAAAGGGCATGGCTCGCAAATTGTAAAGAGCCACGAGGTGTACCATATACCATTGGAATCGACATGACATGGAGCATTAACTAGTGAAGGTCTTGTGAGTAGATACACTGATATTTCAACCTCAAAATATTTGAGAAGTGCAAGGATTCTAGGGTTTCCATGGTTTCTCAACCATTGGAGCTTCAACTGATGCAAATCAGAAAAATATTAAGAGCATTCAAGAATTGACGTTGGCATCAATGACAACACCATTCACCATGATTATCTTAAGAAAATGGTGACTGGCTAATCTAAACAGCGCAATCTTCTAAGACAAAAAATAAATAGTCTTATTTCATTACATATATTATTCAAGGTATATTTCAATTTGGTATACATTACAGTTCAAGGGGGGCTCCTTCATTGATTGAGATTGGGATGACGATCCCGATGATTGGAAGTGTAATGCAGGTCATGTTTTTAGCATTGATTTATGTTGAAAAGTGTAGCTTGGGAGGTACTCCCACAAGTCTAGGGTACTTGACTTGTGAGGATTTGACCCATTTGTGGGCTAAGTACCCAAGATTGTGGATTTTTGACCTAAGGTTATGGGCTTGAGACCGCAAGATATTGATTCTTTATTCTAAGTATTGTAGTGGAGATCCTTTAATGGAGTTAAGGGCTTCTAAGACAATGATTGGAGAGATATAAATTAAAGGGACCTAAGGAGAGGTCATTCATTATAGTAACTCATATTGTGAAAACATAAGCCAAGAAGGGAAGTCGCAAAATTTTAAGTGGAGAATGATTTAGAGGTCTATTTATGTTTTGGAAGTGTATCTTCCCAAGAGAAGGAGACTGAAGTTACTCCTCCAAAGTTTGGTAGGCTGGAAGGTGCAAAAGAGGTTGATGTTAAGTTTTCTTGAGGCTGTCGAGTTCTATCTGAGGTCCTAGACGAGTAGAACAAGAGTTGTTAGGCCTAATTTATGTCTTGTGTGAGGGTCGAAGTCCTAGACTTTTGTGGAGGCACATCAAAAGGCCTCAAGTGATTAGAAGAGGGTTAAAAAGGCCTCAACTAATAAGACAAAGAAAGGGCGTAGTTGTTTGAATCTAGGTTGCATGGAGGAAAGGGGACCGAGAGGGCTTAGGGGCCCGTGGAACAAGGCTGATGTACCTCATGCCTAAGTAGAGGCCAGTGAAGCAAGAAATGGTTATGTTCTATTGAGTAGATGGTTGTTGAGCATTATAATTCTTGAAGTTTGTTCATCAAAGGAGGTTTGGACAACAACAATTTGAAGGCTAATTATGTTGTGAATTTGAAGGACAAAATCCACTATGAGTAGTTGTTTTCTTGGAGCTAATATATGCAAGTGGTCTAAAGGACTTGACCTTTGTGAGAAGTTGATGGTACATATATAAGAAAGAATCCTAATATTTGTGTATTAAAGGAGGCAAAGGACTACTAGGTGTTAAGGGAAAATAAGGACTAAAAGAACTAGTTGTGAAGGGGCTACATCAGCAAGTAAGTTGTTTGTTTTGTTCTTGTTCTTTTGGGTAGATTAAAAGTCAAAGGGAGTTGACTCCAAGACCTAGTGTATAAATGGGATTCCTGTGAATTTTTTGTTGATGGACTAATAAGAAGTGTTGTGGTTTATATAAATCTGTGTATTTTATTGATTCACTACTATTATATTTCTGCTATGAAAAGTTGTTCATGGTTGAACACTTATGTTGTTTTTGTGTGTTTGGTTAGCCATAGAACAGACCTAGGGTGTAAGGTAAATTCAACATGGTATAAGATCTACTTTAAAGGGACAACTAAATTGACATGTGCACGACAAGGAACCTAACAGGGAGCTGATTGATTTTTTATTGAAGGACTAACAACATGGCAAAGTTGATTGCTAGTATGAGGTATGAGGACATGTTGGATGGGATATCTAACTATAGTCCTTGGAAAGAAAGGATCATGCTATTTTTTTTGGTGAATAATATATGGTATTCTGCTGACAATGATATTGTCAGGCCAACAACTCCTAAAGATTTGGATGTTGTTGGCTGGATAAATCGATCTTGCGGACAAGGCCGATCTCCCTAGTATCAGAAGATAGTCTAGCAACAAACGGACAAACAAACCTATCTTTCTCTAGACATATGTGATTTATAATTAAATAGTATAAAGGTGTTAAGATCCTACCTCAGATCCAATGCTTGTTTGTAGTAGTCATCCTTCAATCGTTCGAAAGAGTTACCCTCCAATCGTTCGAAAGAGTTATCTTTAAAGACTTGCAATCACAAACAAGCAAACATTAAATAGCACCTGCATAGCAAAATTATAAATCATGCCTATTATGGTGTCAAGGAATCCATAAAATAAACCATGAATCAACAACTTATTGAGAAAAACAAATTTATTTGTATTAACTTTGAAGTAGAAGAACCTTACAACCTTTTCAACCTTGATGTTGAACATCCTCTTCCTGGGGTCTGAAATAGGAATTTCCTTTACTTTGACAAGCTTTTCACTCTTCCAAATGAGATCTTAGAGGTATGTAATCTCTCCTCATAAAAACTCAACTAAAGAAGACTAAGTTCCAGCAACATTTAACCTCAAAAATATTCAGCTTCCAACCTCTTAAGTAACCAACCCAATGATTCTTTTTATAGTGCAGAAGAGGAGGTTACAGGTCCACCTATGAAGGGATAGAATACTCCTTCAAAGGGATAAGCTCCTCACATCAAGGGGTTAGCTCCTTAAGGTCCTTAAAAGAGCAAACTTTCCACCTCAAGATTCCTTCCAGAAGCTTCTAGAAAAGACTGAAAGTAAGTTTTCCATATTGTACTCGTGCCTTTTTAACTTTTAGAGGGGTCTGCACCTTTAACATAGAGACATAGTTGTCAGGTGCGCAAGAGACATGACCATTAAGTGAGGGACCGCAGGTAATACAAAGATAAAGTGCAGAACCAGAGTTTTAAAGACTTTTGAGGGCTTTTCTCTTTGTTTTCAGGCTTGATATGAGGAACTGGTATTTCAGACTTGCAGGGGAGGAAAGTATGAGTGGTAATGAACTCACACAGATAGCAGAATGTCAAGGTGACAATTTTTAGTGCAACAGATTGCCCCCTAAAGTGTGAAGTCTGTAATAGATGAAGATAGAGTCTGTCATTTATGAAGAGTGAAGTACTTTATCATTTCAAGGATCATCCTGTGGACACCCCAGTCGGAACCTGTAAAAACATTCAATGCAAAATATATATATGTAGACATATCATCGCTGAGGTAGGCATTCCCATACTCAGATCAAAACTGACTAGAAAACTGACTAAACTATTCTGATACAGGAATGATTTTGTAATACATCAAGAGTATAGACATATGTAGACACATTATGGACATAGCCATCTATTTATGAATAGTCCACTATATAATGAATAACAAAATTCCTCGCATCCTGGATGGTAGAAACTAGATCCAGGGTCTTGATTTCCACTTCCCGAACTAGTACAATTCTATCCATGTGAATGAATGTGTCGAAGTCGAACATGGTAGAAACCACTTGATTACTAGTCAATGATGAGGACTATTAACAAGTGTGAGAGAAACCACCAGTAATGTCAATGACTCTCAAAGTACCCAGTATAATCCATGAAATGTGAATAAATGAGCTAAAGTCGAACATGCCATAGAATCATTCGATCGAAGGTCAATGATGCAACCTATCGTCAAAGGCGAGAAAACTGCCATTAGGGCATGCAGTTTTCAAGGTACTGACGATTTCTAGATCAACTTCCTAGATAATGAGCTGAATTCGATAGAAAGTGATCCATCGTAGGCAAGCCCACAACACGAAATCATAGATCAAGTTTTGAAGAAATATATTGGCAAGGACTGACTCAGGGATGGTCAAAATGGATGACAAATATCTTGCAGATGAATGGTTTGTTTGAACTATTCTCTTGAACACATAACGACACTGCAGATGGCTTGGTGACAATTGACCCAAAGCTAATACCCAGAAATCGGCTAAAGACTTTCAATGTGGTTTGATTAACTATTAGGCAAAGGATTTTCCCAACCCAGGTGAACAAAAAGTGTCGTGTTCAAGAGTGGTTGACGGCTTTTTTACAAAACAAAGTGTAACAAACAGGTTCATTTTTCTCTCTTTTCCCCCACCATTTCTGGAAAGTACCTCTTTATTTTTGACAAGCTTGAGGAGGATAACATTTGCTTGTTTATAAGCTCATCTTTGGATGAGTCCAACTTAGTTTAAAATCTGAACCCTAAGAAGGAGTGGTTCGTTCCTGTTTAAAATTGAACAAGTCCTTTACTGTTAAATTTTAACGAGTCCAGTATAGGAAAAACTCGGTGTTTTTCAATTTTAGGGAGTCAGAAGAAAAACTTAAGAAAACTCCATGGGGGTAATTTTTTGTAAAATAATCCCTCAGGTCCGAAAAATGATAAAATAATACAGAAGGGATGACATTTCCAATACTTTAACGAGCTGGAAAAGACAAGCACTCGACAATCTTTTCATATTTAACGAGTCTGAAAAGGGTTTAAAGAGGACTCTATTGACCGTAATTAGTCAATGTATACCTTTTTCGTAAATAGTCCATTTTAGTCCGTAAAAGGGGTAAACTTATACTGAAGGGATGATTATTCATTTATTTTAATGAGTTCGAACAATCAAGTGCTCGGCAATATTTTCAATTTTCGAGAGTCTGAAAAGAGCTTAAAGAGGACTCCAATGTTTCACTTTTTCGTAAATTTTTGAAAGAGTCCGAAAAAGTGATAAAAGTATGCTCTTTGTTGAAAAATGATCAATTTCCCCAAAAAATCCAATATTCTGCACAAAAACTCAAAAAATTACACATACCTGTTTAAGATAAATAAAAATGATTTAAAAATTTACCTTTTTAAAGTGAAAAATAAATAAATTAAAAATTAATTTATTCGAAAAAACTTATAAAAAGGGCTTTTCTAACTTCATTTTTACCATTTGAATTCAGAGTGAGAAGTGAGAGCTTTTGGGTAAAAACGTTCCTGTGAAGATTCTGGAAAATCCATCCGTCGGAATCGAAAATCGTCAGCTCTAGGTAATCCACGTCCTCCTTAACTTGCATTTCATCTGTTTACATTTTGTTTTTAGGCTTTAAATTTGATTTTTAAAGGAAAAATAAGTTTAAAAAATCGCTCGCGGGGGTCCGCAGGTGCAACACGCGGCCCCTGCGGACCCTGAATTTTTTCTATAAAGAAAAAAGTCGTGGGTCCACACCTATTGCTCACAACCCATGTGGACCTACGCACTGTTTGTAAGCAGCGGGTGCGGACCCCGCACAATGAATTTTAAAACTTTAAATTTCTCCAAATTTGCCCAAAATTTTTCGAACTAACTTGTTCTAATATGTCTTTTTATGCATTGTAGGACATTCAAAATGCTTATTTGGCGAGAACGCAAGCACAAGGATGTAGATTTTGCCGCACTAAATCATATGCCCACATTGCAGGCATTGAGAGCATGTAGATTGCTTAAGTTCTGGGGCATACAGGGTATGAGGGCCCAAGTAGACCTCTTGCAATGGTTGGTAGACAGATGGAACACACAAGACCAGTGTTTTGTGATTGGTGGCCACCGGCTCGAAATCGAGCTGGAGGACATCTACTTTTTGATTGGTTTGCCCAAGAGGGGTGAACAATTATCTTTTTTCGGGACTAGGCCAAGTGGCCAGTCTGTCACTAGTCTTCGATTGGAGTTTTGCGATGATCAATCAAAGGACAAACATATTGATATTAAAACTATCAGCCATCCCGAGCTTAAAGTTGCATTCACTGTTACTAGGCTATGCGGGAGTGCAGCATTGCATGTGGCTACTAGATCCCAGATGCAGATGGCTGTAGACTGTTTTCGAGGCACCATATTCAACTGGTGCAAGGCTGTGTTGGCAAATGTGAAAGGCCAACTAACCAGAGCAAAGAATGGACAGCTAAAGAAATTTGGATATGGATTTATCATAGTCATCTTTGCTCTAGAGAGGATCCCCATGTTAGCCCTGCAACATATTCCTGTTGATGCTGGTCTTCCTCGAGAGCCTAGAATGGTTCGCTAGGTTGCTTTGATGGCCCGTCACCCTGAGGAGGGCACAGAGGTTGTTTGATTTCCACCTGAATATTTTCGTTGGTTGAACAACCAACTTTTTGTGATTCAGGACTTTCCATATGCCGAGATGGATTACCGCGGTGACCCAGACATGATTCTTCCACTAGGAGAACAATGGGATGATTCAGGTAAAATCATTTTCAACACTTTCTAATTTTTTTTTTTTTTTAAATCGTCCAAAACTGACAATCAAAAGTTTAAATGCAGATGTGGGTCCACGACGACCAGCCGCTCTCCAGCCTTATGAGAGGAGACAACCAGCTGCAGTAGCACCAGCCCCACAGGACCAATCAGCAGAGATCTTGACCGACTTGGAGCATCATATAGAGCGCTTGACACTAGATATTCCAGAGACTAATGTAGATGATATTCCACTTAGGTTACAGAGATATGTGATTGGGGTCCCAGGACCTTTTAGGAGGTTCCTATGTCGGGTGGCCCGAGCAGTGGTTTCTTATCGTGATCATCGCCAGGGATAAGATGATCGATTTTGTAGACTCACGACATTTTTGTCTTTTTGTATTATCATTTTTGCCGATCATAAGGTGTTTTTCAACCTATGATCGAAGATGATGTATATTTTGAAACACACTTCTATGCTATGATATATCATTATTACCGGCTATCTTGTGTAACATGTTATCGAATGTTATTAAATTTAATGTTTTGATTATTGCAAATGTCTATTTATCATACTAGAAGCAACTACATATGCTAATGTATTTAAATGTCTTGGAATATGCTGATATTCAATGTAATCAAATTCACGTTCCAAGAGACGAACTCTCAAAAATAACCTTAATAACACTGGATTTCTAATGGCATAAACCTTGTTAAGCTGTAATACAACGAGTTCAGAATCCAACCTAACAATCAAACTCCGAATCCCAAATGAGATGGATTCAAATAATAACTCAATCACTGCACTATACTCTGCAATGTTATTCGTTGTTTTACTGAGGCTTACCCCATGCATGGACACTAACTCATCAGAGGGTGAATAGATAACCCAAGCTGCGGAAGAAATGTTCTGTGTACTACAACAAGCACCATCAGCAAAACCAATGTATGTTTGAAGAGACGTCGACATCTGCAATATCAAGAGTAAAATCAAGATAAGCAGGAATAATGATAAAAGCACTCTCTAAACTAGGCACACTTTTCTAATCTAAAACACACCAGCTGTAAAGAAACTAATCTAACCAAAATCTCCACACAGAATTTAAGCATAGTATCTCTTCAGATAAATTCCATTTCTGGGTTTACCCAAAGAGACACCGTCAAAATCTATCAATTCATAAGCACCTTTTGCCAGCTTTCACTTAACAATGTAAGGACCATGCCACATAGGTACAAATTTTCCAACCCCTAGCTTATTGTTCGCTTGATTATATAGTAAAACTAGGTCTCCTTCTGAAAAATTATGAGGTGTAACATTTCTGTCATACTGAGCTTTCACTCGTTTCGCATGAGTCTCGTTTGCTATTGCAGCAGTGCATCGATTCTCATCTAGCTGAGCTAAGTACAAAAAATGTTTCTCTTCTTCAGAAGTAGCTGGGAGTAATTCTATGGCTAATTGCAATGACGAAATTTCGCATTCAATAGGTAACACTGTTTCCAAATCGTAAACCAGTTGAAAAGGAGTGAACCAGTTGATGTTTTCACTGAGGTCCGATATGCCCAAAGTGCTGAAAATAACATGGTATGCCAATTTGACTTATGAATACCAATGATTCGTTTGATCATAGTGACTAAAACTTTATTGATAGCTTCAACCAGACCATTAGCCTACGGGTAATACTGAGTAGAACTATCGTGGTGCAGGCCAAGTTGATCTGTCAGTTCAGTCATCATGATATTTCAAAAGTGACTTCCATGATCAGTAATAATAGCTTGAGGAACACCGAAACTAGCAATTATATGATTGAATACGAAAGTTGCAGCAATCTTGCAATTTTCCGAAAATGTAGGCATTGCCTCGGCCCACTTAGTAAAGCAATCTATCGCTAGGATAATATACGCATGCCCCCCGGCCGAGTAAGGGTTACATGTAATAAAGTCAATACCCCACTTTGTGAAAGGACTGACAGCAATTATAGGGTGAAGATCAGTTTCGGTTGAATAGGAATCAGAAAACGGCTGTATAGCCTGATATGCAATTTCAAAGGGACTTAAAGGCATTGCGCCATCAAATGAATCCACCTGAGAATCGGAAGGTATGATCCAAGGATCATCAAAAGTAACAGTATTCGATGAAATCATATGAATAGTTGCAATAGAAGGCAATATGTTAGGAGGAGGGAAGGAAAAAGTTCCCAGTAAACCGGAATCTTTAATCAAACCTACGCCAACATCCTTTGTTGGCTGGATAAATTGATCTTGCGGACAAGGCTGATCTCCCTAGTATCAGAAGATAGTCTAGCAACAAACAGACAAACAAACCTATCTTTCTCTAGACATATGCGATTTATAAATAAATACTACAAAGGTGTTAAGATCCTACCTTAGATCCAATGCTTGTTCGTAGTAGTCATCCCCTGGTCGTTCGAAAGAGTTACCTTTGAGGACCTGCAATCACAAACAAGCAAACATTAAATAGCACCTGCATAGTAAATATTATAAATCATGTCTATTATGGTGATCAAGGAATCCATAAAATAAACCATCAATTAACAGCTTATTGAGAAAAACAAATATATTTGTATTAACTTTGAATAGTAGAAGAACCTTACAACCTTTTCAGCCTTGATGTTGAACAAGCTCTTCCTGGGGTTTGAAACAGGAATTTCCTTTACTTTGACAAGCCTTGCACTCTTCCAAATGAGATCTTAGAGGTATGTAATCTCTCCTCATAAAAACTCAACTAAAGAAGACTAAGTTCCAGCAGCATTTCACCTCAAAAAATACCAAGCTTCTAACCTCCCAAGTAACCAGCCCAATGTTTCTTTTTATAGTGCAGAGGAGGAGGTTACAGGTCCACCTATGAAGGGATGGAATCCTCCTTCAAAGGGATAAGCTCCTCACATCAAGGGGTTAGCTCCTTAAGGTATGGAATACATGAACCTTAAAAGAGCGAACTTGCCGCCTCAAAATTCCTTCCAGAAGCTTCTAGAAATGACTGAAAGTGAGTTTTTCAGAGTATACTCGCGCCTTTTTAAATTTTATAGGGTTCTGCACCTTTAACACAGAGACAGTTCGGTCAGGGTCGCAAGAGACAGGACCATTAGGTGCAGGACCGCAGGTAAGACAGAGAAAGTGCGGAACCAGAGTTTTAAAGACTTTTGAGGGCTTTTTCTTATTTTCAGGCTTGATATGAGGAACTGATGCTTTAGACTTGCAGAGGAGGAAAGTATGAGTGGTAATGAACTCACATAGATAGCAGAATGTCAAGGTGACAATTTTTAGTGCAACAGATTGCCCCTTAAAGTGCGAAGTCTGTAATAGATGAAGATAGAGTCTGTCATTTATGAAGAGTGAAGTACTTTATCATTTCAAGGATCATCTTGTGGACACCCCAGTCGGAACCTATAAAAACATTCAATGCAAAATATATATATGTAGACATATCATCATTGAGGTAGGCATTCCCATACTCAGATCAAAACTGACTAGAAAACTGACTAAATTGTTCTGATACAGGAATGATTTTGTAATACATCAAGAGTATAGACATGTGTAGACACAGTATGGACGTAGCCATCTGTTTATGAATAGTCCACTGTATAATGAATAACAAAATTCCTCGCAGCCTGGATGGTAGAAACTAGATCCAGGGTCTTGATTTTCGCTTCCCGAACTAGTACGATTCTATCCATGTGAATGAATGTATCGAAGTCGAACATGGTAGAAACCACTTGATTACGAGTCAATGATGTGAACCGTTAACAAGTGTGAGAGAAACCACCAGTAATGTCAATGGCTCTCAAAGTACCCAGTACAATCCATGAAATGTGAATAAATGAGCTGAATTCGAACATGTTATAGAATCATTTGATCGAAGGTCAATGATGCAACCTATCGTCGAAGGCGAGAAAACTGCCATTAGGGCATGCAGTTTTCAAGATACTGACAATTTCTAGATCAACTTCCTAGATAATGAGCTGAAGTCGATAGAAAGCGATCCATCGTAGGCAATCCCACAACACAAAATCATAGATCAAGTTTTGAAGAAATATATTGGCAAGGACTGACTCAAGGATGGTCAAAATGGATGACAAATATCTTGCAGATGAATGGTTTGTTTGAATTGCTCTCTTGAACACATAACGACACTGCAGATGGATTGGTGACAATTAACCCAAAGCTAATACCCAGAAACCAGTTGAAGACTTTCGATGTGGTTTGATTAACTATTAGGCAAAGGATTTTCCCAACCCAGGTGAACAAAAGTGTTGTGTTCAAGAGTGGTTGACGGATTTTTTTAAAAACAAAGTGTAACAAACAGGTTCATTTTTCTCTCTTTTCTCCACCATTTCTGACAAGTACCTTTTTATTTTTGACAAGCTTGAGGAGGATAAAACTTTCTTGTTTATAAGCTCATCCTTTGGATGATTCCAATTTAGTTTAATATCCGAACCCTAAGAAGGAGTGGTTCGTTCCTGTTTAAAATTGAACGGTCCTTTACTGTTAAATTTTAACGAGTCCAATATAGGAAAAACTCGGTGTTTTTCAATTTTAGGGAGTCAGAAGAAAAAAACTTGAGAAAACTCCATGGGGGTACTTTTTCATAAAATAATTCCTCAGGTTCGAAAAAGGATAGATAATATACGAGGGATGACATTTCCAACACTTTAACGAGCTGGAAAAGACAAGCGCTCGACAATATTTTCATATTTAACAAGTCTGAAAATGGTTTAAAGAGGACTCTATTGACCGTAATTAGTCAACGTATACCCTTTTCGTAAATAGTCCATTTCAGTCTGTAAAAGGGGTAAAATTATACTAAAGGGACAATTATTCATTTATTTTAACGAGTTCGAACAATTAAGTGCTCGGCAATCTTTTCAATTTTCGAGAGTTTGAAAAGAGCTTAAAAGGACTC